>CM056812.1:34121394-36521394 GCA_029852735.1 Persea americana
AGCAATGGCAGATTCTTTGGGAAGAACTTCCTCGTGCTGAAGATGGATCGTGGTGTTCTACCGCATTTTATGGAAATATTTTGAAGAAGCGTGGCCTGGTAGCTTTGGAGGCTAAGGCCAAGAGTCTGCTTGAGGAGTTGAATCTTTGGTTGAAGACCATGTTAGACTAAGCTCCTGATTTGTAACAAATTATTTCCTTCTTTTCGTCGGTATCTCCATGTAAAAAAAAAAAAAGAAAATTGGTACTCTATATACTTTTTACTTAAATTCTTTTTTCTGAAAATAAGCAAAAGTTGGAAGAGAACGTTTGTTTGAAAACTTGATCAAAAGTTTGTCCTATTGTGAAAATCTTTTGTCAAATGGTTGTTTTGGCATAAAAGCTGGATTTTGTGGCGCAAGCCTGATTTTTTTATGGCTTGAAAGCCAAATTTTGAGATAGCATGAAAGCCAAATTTTGAGATGGTGTGAAAGCCGAATTTTGGTGGCATGGTATGAAAATCGAATTTTGGTGGCATGGCGCCGAATTTTGTGATGGCGTGAAAGCCGAATTTTGTTGCATAAAAGCCAAAATTTTGTAGCATGGAAGTCGTTTTTTTGAGATAGCATGAAAGCCGAATTTTTTGGAATGGCATGAGAGTCGAAAGGGTTTTGTTTGTGGCATGAAAGCCAAATTTTGGTTTATGGCATAAGAGCGAAAATTCTGTTTTTGGCATGAAAGCCAGGTTTTGTGGCATGGAAGCCGTTTTTTTTAGATGGCATGAAAGCCGAATTTTTGTGGCGTGAAAGCCAAGTTTTGGTTTTATGGCATGAGAGCTAAAATTTTGTTTTTGTTTGGCATGAAAGCCTAATTTTTGGCATAAAAGCCAAGTTTTTTTTTCTTTTTGAAAACCAAGTTTTGTTTTGTTGGAGTGGAAGCTAGATTCTTCATTTTTGGCATGAAAGCCAGGTTTTTTGGTTTTTGGCGTGAAAGCCAAGTTTTTGGCATAAAAGTCGGGTTTTTGGTTTTCAAAAAAATGCAAGTATCGACTAAGTGTGGCCTTCCTACTGAATCGTATTGCAAGTATCGATGGAATGTCACCTCCTTGCTCATTCGGTTGCGAATATCGATAGAATGTCGCCTCCTTGCTGATTTGGGTGCAAGTATCGACTAAGCGTCGCTTCCCTGCTTTTTAAAAAAACTTCGTTTTACCGGTATCGATGAAATGTCGCTTCCCCACGATTTTTGAAAGTTTAGGTTTTTTTTTAACCTTTGTTTTTGTTTTGAAATTTGAGTTGTGGATATCAACTAAAACGTTGCATCTCCACGATTTTTGAAAATTTGCAAGTATCGAAGAGGTCTCGCTTCCTCGCTGTTTTGAAATTTTGGAAGTATCGAATGGAGTTCGCATCCTTCTGATTTTTGGGTTTTGAAAGTATCGACTGTAAGTCACTTCCCCATGGTTTTTTGAAAAACCATTTTTTGTTTAAAGACACAAGGGTCATCGATTTTGATCTAAAACCATTTTTGGTGGTAATAGTCAGGGCGAAGTAGGGTGGAAATCCCTGAGTCCTGATTTTTGTTTTAAACCATGAATTTTGGGTTCAAGGATCGGAAATTTTGGTTAAGTTCGGGAAGAGGCTCCTAAACTTAGATATTGGGATTTTTTTTGAACAATGAAACTATGAAAGTAAACATTGGTTTGAGAGTTTTTTTTTTATAAATTTCAACGTAAAGATGAAAATTTCAAAAGGAGTGGGTTTGACGAGCAAGTACCTAGGAATAGGCTTTGGCCGTGTAGGTGTTGCTCTGACCTAATGAAGGAAGTCAATCAAAGGTAATACCGCTTCAAGAACTTGCCGTTAATAGGCAGCATACATCTGTCTCCTTCCATGTTTAGAAAAGCGTATGCACCATTGGAGAAGACTTTGTCGATGATGAAGGGTCTCTCCCATTTTTGTTCGAATTTTCCTTTGGATTTGTGGGAAAAAACCATTGGCTTTTTTATTGCAAGAACCAAGTCACTCTTTTTGTAGGCACGTTGCTTGACCTTATTGTCGAAAGATCCTACCATGCGTGCTTGGTGAAGCTCAATGCTTTGTAGAGCTTCGAGCCGTCTTGCATGGAGATTATCCAGCTCTTGGAGTCTCAATTTGACATTGCTTTCTTGCGTCATGTCATTTTGTAAAGATACCCTTAAGGGATTGTACTTCCAAGGGCACAACAGCTTCACATCCATAGACCAAGGAGAATGGTGTGCTATGGGTTGGTCCTCGAACAGTGGCTCGATAGGCCCACAAAGCTTCAAGCAATTTGTCGCTCCAATCTCTTTTGTGACTAGAGACCATTTTCTTAAGAATTTTGCAGAGTTTCTTTTTGAAGGCTTCTGCTAGTCCGCTCGCTGCTGGATTATATGGAGTCGAAGGACAACTTTGGATTTTGTATTTGTCGCAGAACCTGTAGAATCTGTTATTCCGGAATTGTGGTCCGTTATCATGGGCGGATCTTTTAGGTATACCGAAGCGACAAATAATGTTGGTGTACAAGAATTAAAGCATTGATGAGGTCTTCATTTCGCTGAGTGCAAATGCTTCTGACCACTTGGAGAAATAATCAGTAGCAGCGAAGATGAAGCGATGACCTTTGCTTGATGGGGGAGAAATATGACCTATGATGTCCATATCCCAGGCTTTAAAAGGCCATGAGATTGTTGTAGGATGTAGCCATTCTGGAGACATGTGGACATAATCTCCGTGAACTTGGCATTGTTGGCAGCATTTAGCAAATTACATTGCGTCAGCTACCATGGTAGGCCAATAATAACCTAATCTTTTTATTTGATCGTAGAGCTTAGGACCAACCTGATGGGCTCCACAAAGACCAGCATGCACTTCTTTGAGTGTTTCTTCAGCCTTTTGTTGTGACAAGCAGTGTAGAAGTACTCTATTGAAGGATTTTCTGTAAAGTATTTTTGAAGGAATATCCAAATGAAAGTTTGGGACTCGTCTTGGGATGCTTACCCGCTCTTTTGGATCTTCAGGTAAGACTCCGAGCATAATGTAATCAATGAACGGATCTCTCCAATCACCGATAGGAGGTCTAAGGATAGAGATCCGACTTCCAACCACTTGGTGGCATTCAGCAACTGCTTGGTGTGTGTTGAGAGGAGGGATAATCCTTCTTTGACACACCGTAATTTGCATGTTTTCCCCTTCTTGGATTGCCATAGATGCAGCGAGTCCAGCCAATGCATCTGCACAAATGTTTTCATCTCTGTGGATGTGGGTGATGTGACAGATGTCAAACTTTTGACGAAGCAATTACGCCTTGTTGTAGTAAGGCAACATATTAGGTTTCCTGATTTCATATTTCTGATTCATTTGATTGACGATCAGTTGAGAGTCCCCAAAGGCTTCCAGCATGGTAACGCCGGATTCAAGGGCGAGTTCCAATCCTATGATTAGAGCTTGGTATTCGATTGCATTATTTGAACATGGTTCCAGTAGTGAGAAAGCATGTGGAATTATGTATTTGTTGAGGCTAACAAAGAGAATGCCAATTCCCGATATCAGCTTTCCTTTTGCATTTTTCCTGTTTGCACCATCGAAGTACATGTCCCACAAGGCATTTGATGAGGAAGTCTCCACATTGTAGACAAGTTCGTCTGAGAGATCATCCTTAAGTGGAGAATCTTTAGGCAGTGGATGCTCGCGAGAAAGTCTGCTAGAGCTTGGCCTTTGATTGAATTTTATGGTACATAACTAATATCGAATTGCGACAAAAGGATGGACCATTTTGCCAGTCGAGCATTGAGAGAACCTGCTTTTGTGACTTAGACCTTTAAGAGGTTGATCCTCAAAATCAGGTAAACTGTGTTGGACAGCAGGTAGTGACGTAGCTTTTGTATAGCAAACATCACTGTAAGGCATTCTTTTTCGACTGAAGAGTAGCGATGCTCTGCACTTACCAACATGTGGCTGAGGTAATATAGAGCAACTTATTTTCCCTTGTCGCTTTTCTGTGCGAGTAGAGCTCCCAGAGAAAAGATGAGAGCCCTTGTGTACAAGATAAATGGTTTTCCAGTTGTGGGGGCAGCCAATTCTGGAGGTTTGGTCAGATATGATTTGATGTCTTGAAATGCAGCTTCACATTTAGCATCCCAAATAAAATCTACACCTTTCTTCATCAGGCGAGAGAATGCACGACACTTTCCTGATAAGTTGGAGATGAACCATCATATGTATGCCAATCTTCCTTGAAGTCTTTTTAGTTCTCTTAGGTTTCATGGAGATGGCCTTTCTAGGATAGCATTAACTTTGTTGGGGTCAAGTTCTATTCCTGCTTTCCGAACTATGAATCCGAGGAACTTACCTGATGAAACACTGAAGAAGCATTTGAGGGGATTCATTCGCAATTTGTGTTTGCGAAGTCAAAGAAAGACTTTCAAAGATCTTTGAGATGGTCTTTTTTTTGCTTTTGACGGCGAGGTCGTCAACGTAACAATCGACTGTCTTGTGCTGCATATCTTGGAATATTTTCATCATAGCAATTTAATATGTTGCACCAGCATTTTTCAGACCAAATGGTATGACTGTGCAGCAATACAAACCAAATAGGGTCCGAAATAATATGTTTTTTTCATCTTCAGGATGCATCTTTGTCTGATTGTAGCCAAAGAAGCCATCCATGAATGTCATTCGCTCAACTCCACAGGTATTGTCAATCATCACCTCCGATCTCTATAGTCAATACAGACTCTGATTTGCCCATTTTTCTTTGTCACGAGCACAATGTTGGCCAACCATTCAGGATGCTGTTCCTCGCGGATGAAGCCAACGCTTTTGAGTTTCTGAACTTCTTGTTCAATTTTGTCCATCATATCAGGACAGAATCTTCTTTGGCCTTGTTTGACAGGCTTGATATCTTTCTGCATGTTGAGTTTGTGAACTACTATTTTAAGGTCTAAGCTAGGCATTTTAGCATAAGACCATGCAAAATAATAAGCGAACTCATGAAAAAAAGCGATATACTCGGATAACTCATCATCCTTTATATTCTTACTTATGAATACAGGACATGGGTTATCTGGTGTTCCAAAGTCTATCTTTTGCACAGAATCTTCTGTTGGAAGGTTTGAAGGTGGTTCCTCCATAATTTTTTCGGAGGCTTCCAACTCAACAAGACCTTCTGGAGTTTCAAAAGCATTTTCAGACCAAGGCTTTGCTTCTGTCCATAAGTCCTCTTAATTGGCACTCTTCTCAAGGCTTGCTATGAGATGGTCCCAATCACTTGCTGAAACTGGGTTGAAGTATAGCACTTCTTTTGGAGACGATGGTTCTTCTGGATCAAAAAACAGTGTGTCTGTGTCATCGAACAATTCCTCTTCATCATCAGAGAAATCGTACCAATTAGATCGATTACCTGGATCCTTGACGGGTGACTCATCAAAGAAATATCCAGGGAGATCGATATCTTCATCAGAATGAGATGTTGAGGCTTGGTCGGCAAAATGACTTTGTAGCCTTTGTGTCAACTGTCTCAAAGGAGTGTCAGGATCATAGCTCAACCCGTATGAAGACTTGTCTACATGACGGTGGAGTTTCCAATCCTCCAGTTGGCTTTTGGTCAGGGTGGGTTCCAATGGCGTGAGAATACCATGGTCATCTTCCAAACTGATTGGATTCTAAGCGACATAGCCCATTTTCTTCATGATAGCTTGTGACATTGGACTATATAGGGACAGTTGAGGCATACCTTTATTTTGGAAAGCTTCAAGCGAAGAATATGATGAAGAAGCTTCTGATATGTGGAAAAAGATTGGTTTTCCTTCTGTCGAAGTTGCTGGAACGATGAAGGAAGCAGACGCAGGGCCTTCTATGTCGGCAGGTGTCTCCAATGGAGTGAGAGCAAGCTGAACTTGCTGAGTATCAGCTTGGCTTGACGGTGTGTCGTCTTCAGGCTCTGAGCCTGAATCCGTGTCTTGCATAATAGACACGAAGGAGACAACAAACTTGCTCTCAGCCTTTTGTTTTATCTTCTTTGCTTTGGTGGTGATTACCAAATGCTTGGAGGATTTGAAGAAGACAATGAAGGGAGATGGATTGCTTTCTTCAGACCTGCCGGAGGGCTTGTTTTCTTCCGATGATCACTGAGGAGCCTTGCCTTTATCCTTCTGGAAATTGCCTGCAAAGGATGCTATTTCTTCCTCATTTTTCTTCTTTTTCATCCTTGTACATTTGAGCATCTGCAAAATGGACGCCTTTGCCTTTGAAGGGCTTTTTATCTGCAAACACTTGATGTATCAAGCCGTCGTTGCCAACAAACTTGATGCACTAATGTAGAGTTGAAGGGACGACACCATTTTCGTGTATCTAGGGGCGTCCGAAAAGGATGTTGTAACATGAAGGGGTCTTTATTGCATACACGGTGACTTTAGAGATAAGATCACCGATTTGCAACTTGAACCTTATTTTGCCGATAGGCCTTTGAGTGCTCCCATTGTATCCAAAGATGGACACAGATGTGTGGCTCAGCTTGCTAGGTGGGATACCCAGCTCTTCGAGTGCCAAAGTGGAGATGAGGTTGAGTGCAGATCCTAGGTCGATTTGGACTCTGTGTATAAGCATCTCTTTGACGTACCCTGTAAAGTACAAGGGTCGGTTATGCTTTGTCTCGCCTAGCAGGAAGTCATCCTTATCTAAGGCGATTGTTGCACTTGCTGCCTTTTGGATCGAGAGGCATTTAATGTAAGATCCCTCAATTTTCTTCTTTTCTCCCTTTGAGGAAGTATTTGATTTTTTGACCCTGTAGTCCATTTCAATTTGTAGGACTTGTGGAGTAAGTTTGTCAACATCCGAATTCAGCCTTTGCAATTCTGAAATGAGACTATCACGAGTTTGTGGTGACATTCATAATAAGTTTAGAATGTGCAGTCGTGCAAGTATGTGTTTGAAGTGTTCGATCAAGTCATACTTGAAGACCTCCTTGGGGCCTGCATTATCATTATTGTTGCCACTTAGGGCGTTTACAACTTGCTTTCCCGAAGGATTTACATGAGAAGAGGAAGGTTGGTTGTAATTTTTGTAGTAATCCTGGCCAGAGCAGGTGCCTATACCAATTTCAAGAGCTTCTGGAGAAGGTTCTTCGTTTGGAAGATCACCCTCGGGATCAAGAGGTTGATCCTTCTCATTTGCTGAATACGTCTCTGCAACAGCATTGCCATCCTCAGTGACTGCGTTGCATGGAGCATTTTCCGGGAACTAGTCCTGAACAGCATGCAGCAACTTTTATTCTTTGTTGAGTGTTCCATCAGTTTAGACATCACCTATGAGACCAGTTGACCGAGTTTTCTTTGAAGACTTCATCGGGCAGAGCTTTTTCATGGTGATCAGTCGGAAGAGGCTTGAATTCCGATGTCACATTTCAGGAAACGAAGGCCGAGAATATCATATCTCAGTGGAAGTCACTCGAGAAGATGTAGCCTCGGAAGATATACTACCAGATGTGGTCTGAGAGTATGTGGCTTCAACGGATGAGGCTTCAGAGGAACTATCATCCTAAATTATCACATTGCAGGTTACTCCAATAGTAGTTATTCCCTGAATGGATTGTTGGTATTTGGACTCGTCCTCAGATGTAAGAGGATCATCGATCCAGCAACTTTCTTCATTTTCCGGGGTTACCAGAGGAGCTGGTTGTAGATTTTCTAGGACCTCCGGTTCTAGATTTTAATTATGACGCTGCTCATTGAGGCAATCCTGCTCTTGCCCTATGGCCAGACGCTGCAAGATCATTGCATATTCTATTAGATCGGGCATAGGAGCCAAATCTTCTTCGTCATCTGCCCCTCGTGGTTCAACATTGCTGGGTTCCACTGGAGCATTGGTGGGTGCTGGATCGACAACATTTTCTTGAACAGCCTCTTCGTCTTCTTCATCATTAGACTAGGATCCTTGTAGCTGTAAGGGGTTATACCAGATTACTGGCAGAAGGTGAGATTCGGGAATCCATTCTTCATCGGAGAGGTATTCTCCTGTTTCAAGGGATTCCTCCCACTCATCGGTGTCACAGGCGGTGTCACTGGACTCGTACCCATCCATGGAGAATCCAATAACCGAGTTGCAAGAGTATAATGCCCCCGGCATAGTTTCATTTCTGAGTTGTGGTGGTATGAAATCACCAAGGGTGAATTTTCTCGCCGCCCTTGGAGTCTTGGGAATGGATTCTTCCGTTGCCCCCAGTGAAGCAATAGGGGAAGTCTCTGCCTTTTCAGGGACTTCTTGTTTTGGTTGAGCTTTCTCCTGCTGTCTAAGTTTACAGAGTTGTCTCCTGGCTTGTCTTCGCAATTGAGCAGTCGGCTTTGTTTTGATGATCTCCCAATTTTCATCTTCAATGAGATCGGGATGCACCCATATGGGCTGTCCTTCTGGTGTTGGATAAGGGACCAACTCTTGAGATGTTTGAGTCATTTTTATCACCTTGAAGGAAGTAGTGATCTTTTGCTTTGGTAATTTGGATGTTTATCTATATGACACCATGTTGACGGAAGTAGACCCATAGTTTTTGTCAAAGGTGACGACCCCGTTTTTCCACAGCTCATTAATCTTCTCTCTCACAACAAAGCATTAATTGAGAGGATGCGAGACCATTTGGTGGTATGGGCAATTCCGAGGATCGTTGGTTTTGCCAGCATCTCCCGGTCTTTTGGAGTCAGGCAAGGTGAGTTTTCCATTTGCCAAGAAAGCCCCAAATATTTCTTCAACATCTTCATCAAACGGGTATTTCTTCTCTACTCGTTCTTTGAAGGTGTCAGAGAGTTTAGGCTTTTTACCTGCAGTTTTGTTTTCAGTTTTCTTTGGCGGCTAAGGAGTTGACTTGGTTTGCACATTGAGAACCTCCTTTTTCTTTGGTTTTGAAGTTGTAATGGCGGTCGGCTGTTTCTTTGATGATTTATGACTTTTGAGGTCTTTGATCACCGTTTCTGCCCCCATGGATGCTTCTAGGAGTTCTCCTAGATTTTTTGATTTGTTGTAGATGATCATGGAGCAGATCCTTTCTCTTATGTTGTTACGGCAGATGTCGACCAGCGACGCTTGTGGCAACACATTTGAGTGTTTGTATGCCATTGCCTTCTACTTGTGAATGAAGTCGTATGTTGACTCATTCGGTCCCTGTTTTAGGCTGCAGAGTTGTGCCATGTAACAAGATGATCATCACCTTTGAAGTGGGTCAGGAAGCGTGTCTCCAGCATGGTCCAGTTTTGAATGGAATTCTCCGGCAGAGTAGAGTACCAATAAAAGGCCGTACCTTTTAGGGTACTTGCAAAGAGACGGATCTTGAGGGCATTTTGATCCGCAATAACTCCCATCAAGATCTTGAAATGGATGACGTGCTGTCCGGCTGAACCTTTCCCTGTATATGTTTGGAGAGTAGGTTGTTTGAATTTTGCAAGGAACGGAACCGAGTCCATCCGTATGGGATATGGTGGCTTGGTCCCATGCTCCTTTAGCGTATCCTCTTCTTTTGCTTTGGCGAGGATATCGTCAACGTCCTCTTTGGTAAGGGCGCGTGACTCGTTTTCCCCATTTACCTCATCATCTTGATGACTTGGAGGAGCTTCATTGTTTGGTGGATGCTGGAAAGTGAGAAGTAGGTTCTCCATTAGAGCCTCAAATCTCTGTTGTCCTTGCTACAGCTGCTAGATGCGTGTGGTTACGTCATCATGCGGCGGAGGATACTCCGCATTTGTAACTAGGACGTTCACCCTTCGAGTGTCGAATAAGGATATCATCTTGGTGACTAAGTTGGAGCTCATTCTTTTAGATGAAGAGCTCGAGGAATGATCACTCTGGTGTCCTTGACTTGAAGGAGCGGGAGAATCCTCCTCATGTCTTCGTGTCTTGGAGACGCTGCAAGTCACTGGTCGTCTGACATGGATTTCGGTCGCCAACTTCTGGCGTCTTCTGGTTTTGCCAACCATATGGACAGCAACAACTTGATCGGGTCTATTGTAACCTAACACAAGACCTAGTAATTAGTAATCACATGTGTTAATAATCATAGTAGGACCAATCTATTGTAAAAAGAAATATAAAATTAAATTTACATCATGAGATCCAAGCAATGTTGTTTTTACAATTAAGGTGGGTTCACCAAACGTTGGTAACTATACTACAATACATCTAAAGGTGATTATCACAAATGGCCATATCTAGCATTTTTATAAGAAATCATTGTGGGACCCATTTGATGTTGGTAGTCATATTAACGGTAGGAAAGCTATCAAATAGTGGGACCCATTTCATGATGGCAAACTGATAATTACAATCACATAATTCAATCTTGGTAATTATGGACCCGGCTAATTTGGTAGTATGGGACCCACCTAATGTTGATAATCACAATGAAAGCCCCAAGCGTTACATTTGTAGGACCCGTGTAATATTGATAATTAAAAGGGGGTATGTAGTCATCATATGGCTATAATACACTACATTAAGTTTATAAGCACTTTGGGGCCAATCTAATAGTGGGGCCCATTAATGTTAAAACTTACAGTGGGCCATTATAATTATGGTTGCTCATGAACTCTCCTATGGTTTTTACTCAAACTCTCCATTCGTAGTTAGAAAAGATTTTTTAAAGATTATTTTATACAGCATATCCGTGAATAATGTAATATGAAGGTTATTGGAAGAAAGTGAGGTATTGTAAGATATATTCTAAATTATCTAAACACCTCATTTTTAGGTGAATAGATTAAATTCTAAACTAGTAGATAATATAGCAAAATATCTTAAAACATCTCATTTCCAAACACTTTAATCTTGTTTTTTCATCCTTGTTATCCCCAGTATTAGGCATTTATATAATGTTACATGATAAGAATACCTTTAATGGATTAATAAATAATGTATTACTAAAATGGGAAAATGTTAGTGTATGACCTGCTCCCTTGTGACAATTGACATGTGCGAGTGGTATGGTCCAAAGGCATGATTATTGTGATATTGGATATGAGAGGGAAAGGTAATCCATCCTATTCTTAAACTAGATCCCCGTGCTTGACCCTGCGTGCTTGGCTTGTATGCTCTACTGGTGTACTTTGGATGCAATATAGGAATGTAAATGGGTTCCTGATTCTCCAATTATCCGAAGATTTTAGTCCCTGATAAGTAAATAGGTCTGGATCCAGTTCTACCTTATTTCTGACCCGTCGACCCGACATATTACCTCATTTTTTCATAATGTCTCCTAAAAACTAGGTTTTTTTTCATATCATTCTCTACCTAGACCTAGACTCGTCCCATATACGGTTCTGGTTCCGGTTCCACCTTCTCATTAATATTTTCCGGTTCTAGGTCCATCATGGACCCATATCATAACCTACCAGTTTACATCCCTCATTCTAAGCATCAAATCAAAAGCACTTTAATTCAAAACTCCCTCATTCTTTTTCAAAAATAGTAAAAAAAAAAAAAAAAAAAAACAACTACCTTTATTCATTGAAAGACAAAAAAACTCCATTTCCCCATACAAAAAGTAAAAAAGATTCCATTCCAAACAACCAAAAATAAAATACCATTATAACCCAATTATATTTTATTCCCTCTTTTTATTTCACTTCACTCCACTTTATTTTAAAAGTAAAATGCCAAACCGGCCCTAATAAAATGGCGTGCTTCCTTATTTGTGATCTATCACACAATGCGGTCCTTCATGCGTGTTGTTTAGTGCTTGTTTGGCAAGTCTATTTCCATCATCTTATTGTCTTAAAACAGATTTAAAACGCCTTTAGTGCATTTGGAAACTACATTTGCCATGTCTAATTCAACCCACATAAAGACAAATAATGTCTGATTAGGAAAGCACCAAAAACAAGGTGAAATGAAATAGACAACGGCATCTGAAGCGGAAAGACCATGTGTGAACAGTAGAACGGACGGTCTTTTTTCAGCCAATGTTTTTTTCTTTTTTAAAATAAAATGAGACCTTAAATAATGATCAAAACCGTTGAAAGAATTAATAAGAAAAATGGCCCATGGGTCAAATTTCAGCCGTTGAGCTATCTCAAATCTCCAAATACTTTTTAAAACCCGAACAACCATTGATCTATTTTTATGGAAATCTATGGGCAGCATAATCACGATCCAAACTGTTAATCCTCTTTGTAATATTGAAAACGGCTATGGCCAAAATTTTCTACTCTCGATTTGATCCAGATCTTAAGAAAATGATGAAAATTTGCGAACCATTGGATAGCCCATTGTCTAACCTAGCATTTGAAACGTGATTTTGGCAGTTGAATATTTTCAATTTTTTTAGAATTCCGTGGTAGTAAACTGCCATCTGAACCATTGAAAATATGTAGCAAACCAATGATGGCTATGGGCTCAAATTTCAACCGTCGATCTTTCTCAGGTCTCAAGAAATTTGCACAAAAAAAAAAAAAAAAGCCATTTGGTATAATTTTCTAGAATTTGTAGGCCCTTATGTCATGATCTGAACCATTGAACCTCTTAAGAATACTAAAACCAATCATGGGGTCAAAAATGAGCGTTCGATTCATTTTGGATATAGAGGAATTTACACAAAAGAAAAAAAAAACAAGTATCATTGGATTTAAGAAGTCTATTTCAATTTGTTCTTGTGTGCTGCCAAACAGTCTTTTTCAAAAACTTCTATTTCATACAGAGGTCATTTGAAACAGATCTATTTCATGCAGATCTGTTTTAAACGAATAAGATTTGCCAAATAGGCCCTTAATGTGAGGGATCGATCTCTAATACTGTGGGTTGAAAATGAGATGCCTTTACTACTGGGTCATCTTGTGTTTGTCATATTTGGTATTTATTATTTAAAACCATTCATTATTTCAAGTATGTTGTTCTCTTAAAAGATGCCCATCTTAAATTATCATATTTATAAGATGCTAATGCTAGTATTTCTCGTACCATCTACTTTATTTCCAAGTGAGGAGATCGAGATCAACCAAAGGACTCTCGCTAGACAAAACTAAAAGAAAGGGAAAAGCGAAAGGCTAAGAGTGAAGGAAGTTCCTAAAGTTTTGGTTGTTGTGAGACAAGGGCTCACAATCCCTATTTATAGATATTTACAGACGTAATTACATTTAAAATACATTTGAAATCCACCATCGGATTCTACTACATTGAAGTATCTATAGTGACTGGATAAGATGTACACGTCATTTGTACTGTATCATTTGATGATATAATTGGTAACACTGTGGCTGTTGCATGCGCATTTGCTGTGGCTGTATTATTTGCATTACTGTTGCTGCATTACTGTAGCAGCAATTGTTGACTTTTGCATTGTATTGGAGATCCTAACTTCGTTTGGAATGGTCATGTCACGACCCCAAAAATGGGGGTAGGATTAAGGGGCTGTGATTATGGAATTATTGTAGCATAATATTTAATTTTTCCAGTTCATGTGGACTAACAAAAGAGGAGGACCACCATAGCCTACTTTTGTTGACTTTGGAGCCAACATTGGCTCATTATATGAATTCATATACATGTAAGACATTTGATCCATTAAAAGGAGGGAGCATATGTTATGGAAGGAAATAAATGCTCATGTTGACATAGTTGTCATGAAAATGATTCTTTATAAGTTAATGCAATTATTGATGTTGATTTGAGAAATTTTTTTATGCATGGCTTTGCAATTCTTCGAGGCACGTGGCTTCATGGGGAGAGATTAGCAGATTGAGAGGCATTTGTCATTGATGTATGTCGGCAAATTTGATGATAATGGTTGCATGTAGTGGATTTTTTAGGAATCATGGATGTGGTATTGATCTGGATCTTAAAGACTAGGAGTCTATACACCATAATCAATTTCTTTTTGAAATAGCTGGATGAGTGTCTCTTTGTTCTTTCAGTAATATCAAGAGACGATGCATCTTTGAATTTATCGAGGATGTCATCAAGAATTGTATAGCCGGATCTAAAGGGATCATAATACACGAAAGTATCGCCTGCAAGGTCTTCATCTAGACATATAACACGACGACCATCGCTCCAGATTCCTTTGAAAGTGCGGGAAAATTCGAGATGTTTTTTTAGATTAATGGACCTTTAATTTTGATATGCTTGAATATTGTAGAATTGTAGATGCTCCAAACTATAGCTGAGGGTTGCAGCATCTGAGGATTCAAATCTTTCTGTTTGATTCCAATTTCTATCTAGAAGATGTTCATAGTCATTGATAAGAATGTTGTATTTTTTTACAGAACAAATCTTCGTCTTCATAATTCATGAGGGTCCATAATTGAAATGGCTGATAAAATCTGAATTCATCTCTTTCTCCAAGAATAGAAGAGATCGTTATGAGGGTATTTCGCTTGGTGATGCTAAGGCCACTGAGAGCATATTTTACAATTGCAGGCAACTGTCGAATTACTACAAGATAATCTCTATCGAGAATAAATCGATGAACTTGGCCTTGTTCAATATAAGGAATATCGAACTTTTCCGCTAGTAAGAACATTTTTGGAAAACTAGTGGCCTAGCTGAGGTAGCATGCTTGATGCATTAAACGCTCCATTATCTGACAAGATAGAGTTTCATCCATAGTTGTCAATTTCGTTTCAGGCCCTATTTCGGTTGGGTCCTCAAACTGAAATGTTTCAGTCAATTCGGAATTTCGACGAAATATTTTGGAGTTATATTTCAAAATATATATCTTAAAAAATAAAAAAATTATTAAAATTTAAATAGTTTGGCTATTGCCATGCATTCGTGAGACATTGTTGGTGGGAAGGGTAGTATACTAGCTGCCAAAACAGGAAACTTTAAAAAAATAAAAAGAGGAAAAGAATGTGGGCCGCATGACCCACATTCACATTGTTTATTTATAAAAGGCTAAAGGGGATTGTGTTAGTCTTAGATGTCAATCTAACATGAGAGAGTGGGGAGTGGGGCCACTCTTGTTTTATCTTTTGAGTAAGGAGTGGAGAGGAGAGCGATGATATCACGTGCCTAGTGACAATAAAAAGGGTAGGGCCCTGGTAAGTGGGCCTGCCGACTTATCTCATGTCTATCAATGAAAAGCAAAACAGTAAAAAAGAAGGACAAGAAGAAGAAGAAAAGGGGAGGAGGAGCAATAATGGCCTGTAGTAGTGGATGCAACAACGACCACTTGCAGTAGACGCAACGGCAATGGCGCTGGCGTTAAGGTAGTGCCACTCTCTCTCTCTCTCTCTACAATAGTTCCCTCCTTTTTCTTTATTTTCATGCAAGCCCTACCGAAATGATAACTGAGAAGAGGAGGGGTCGCTTAGGTTATGATTTGCTTTTCTAGAAAAAATGATGAAGGATTTCAGCGATTTCAACTGAAATCCATAAGTTTTAGCCAATATCTTTCATTTCGGCCAATATACAACGATATCCTAAACGAAAAGTCTTAGAAAGCATTTCATTTCAGCCGACTGACCGAAATGATATTTTCGGCCATTTCGGCCGAAACGAAACGAGATTGATAACTATGGTTTCATCTCTAATTCTTGTAGCTAAATCATTCGGAAGAAGGATATTAACCTTTTTCAAGAGTTGTGTTCTGTATTCAATTGGTGGGATAGATGACGGTACGCATTGTTGTTTTAACATTTGACTATGTGGTTTCAAATATTTGATATGATTGGCCAGATCAGAGAGGTGCTTTCGCATGAGGGAATTGCAATTCCTAGAAAGACATGCACTCCAAATATTGTCAATAAGAATCTGAGAAGCTGCAGAGGGGGCATGATAGAAGGATGAGAAATGAATTTGAAAAGGAGGTTCTTCGTGAGCAAGGACAGATACTTTATTGGACTCTATAGGCTGTTATCCTTTATCTATAGACATGGAGGGTTCCCTATGGGAGTAGAAATTAAAATAGTTATTGAAAAGCTTTATTGGTGCAATAAAATTTATTTTGGAAATATGAATATGTATGCAATTAAAAATTAATTTAATTAATTCTTCCAAGCCGCAGGCATTTTATGAATTCAAAATTTATTGGTTTAACATCAATTTATGCTTGAATTCCTTTTGTATCTACGAAAATGGTTGAATTATTAATAAAAAGGGGGTTCCTAGGATGACATCATTAGTTAGGAATTTTGCTACAGCGAATTAAGTCTGGATGCATTTTCCATTTTTGCAAAACATGTGCGTTTGGAATTTTATAATTGACTATTATAATTTTACCATTTGTAGTGCCAATTGTGTACTTTTTTATTTTTCTAAAAATATTTTGTAGGAATTAATCCTTCGCATATGCAATTTATATCGGCTCCGCTATCAATTAAACAATCGACAAAGAGATGAAATTCTTTGATTTTCAGAGTTATAGCTGCATATTATTTGTGATAATGGTATTTAGTGATGAAATTTACAAATTATTGGATTTCATCATCGCTTTTTCTAGAATAGTGTCTTCTTGATTGTTGGTGCAGATTTCTTTTCCTAATTCAATGATTTCAATTCTGGTTCTTAATTTAGCAATTTCTTGAGTTTGTTCTTATTTTAATTGAATGATTTCATATTTTGTTTCATTTAATCCATTTTGAAGGTCTTGAATGGTTAAAGGTTTTGAAGAGTTTAATTTTTGAGAGAGAATATCTTTCATTGAAATTGGTTTAAAATCTTTGTTTTTCTTAGAACATTTTTCTAATGATTTATCTTCAAGCATTTTTCTATAATATTTTAGTTTTTCTTCTGCAAATGAAATATTTTCTATTAATTCTAGAAGTAATTCATCTTGAGAATTTAATACATTTATTGAGAAATATGAGGATGAGGATGGGGAATCATAGGAACTTTCGTCGCTTTCGCAATATACACATATATCTTTATCATCTTCTGAATTATGAGAATGATATTGACATTCTACTTCATTTATTTTCTCCTTTAAATATTTAGCAAAACAATTATTTGAAAAATGTCCTTCTTTTCCACATTTATAACATGTATGATCAGATTTATGAGTTTTATTTTTTGAAGAGGAGCTTGATTTTCTTTTCTTATAATCACTTCGTTCATTTTTTTTCTTTTCTTATAATATTTTTTATGTGATTTATATGGTTTGTCATTATGAAAATACCTTTTCATTTTTTAGGGATGATATTTTTTTATGAGGTCGATTAGAATGGTTCTATGGGGGTTCATAGCCAAATTGATAGCAGAAATCCCTTAATTCTTGTTTACCATTTTTTTTTTGTTTATATAAATCTATTTTAATTTTCATATCACTGCATAACGACATACCAACATAAGAAATTTTTTTAATTAAATCTCCGTATGTAAAGTTGGCATAATCTAATCTTCCATTATTTTGTTCTCTTAGAACATTTTTTACTTTTTCTGCAAAATGAGTTAGAAGTTCTGAAATAAATTTTTCTTTCCAAAATTCTTCATTAGAATTAACTAATTGAAAGACGAGAGAGAAAAACATATTTATACCATCGGAAATCAGATAAAGTTCTACAATGTAGATTGATTCATTATTCTCTGTATTTTTCTATTTGATCACGTACATTACCAGAGAAGTTGATAAGAATACTATGAACTAATGTTTCAACTGCATTAGAAATGGTTTGACCATGGGCATTAAAAAGAGGTTTTCCTTCTTCATTTACTTTGACTGAATTTAGTATACTAGTTTTTTGGATTGGTGTAAGATAATATTCCTACCAGCTATGAAGTTGACCGGTAAATCCGATAGTGATTGGTGTTATCATTTCAGATTGTGTATTGCCATAAAGCATTCCTGCATTAGTATAGATAATCATGTTCCTTGGAATATTAAGAATTCTATGTTCGGTAAGTCCATCAATATTCCATTCTACTAATGAACTGCCATCATATTTGCAATTTGCTATATTTGGAATTTCTGCAAATTGTATATTCATTAGAGATGGTCTACTATAATAATTCTTTGTCTTTGAAGTATGAGTTTTAGGAGAGAATATTTTATTGATTTGAAGAATGTCAATAATAAATTGATTGTCAAATTCATCATTTGATTCATCTGTATCTAATTCGAAGGAATTAGGAATCGTTGGTCCTTCGACAACCATATTTATTGATTTTCCTTTATCAAGTTTGTCAGTTCTTAGGGATATTTCATTTTTAAAATCAGCAGGGAATTTTAAAAGTTTTTTGTCTAATGTTAATTTTTGAGATGAAGTCTGAGCATAGTGCTGGAACTTCTCTTGTTACTTTGAATTGAGCTGATGAACATGATTCTTGTTGAGAAATTATATTTTCAATTCTTTGAGTTTGTGATCCAATTGTTTGTAAATAATGATTTGTAAAATTGTTTTGGTCTACTATATGAGATAAATGTTCGACAGTGATGAGTTCGGAGTTTGGATTCAGTGGAACATTTTTTAATGGAGTAGCATTTATTTCTTTATATTTTATTGTAGAGAAAAGAGGGTGTACCGATTCGATTTTTCCTTTTTTGTTTCCCATGGTTGTGTGAATTTATTAATTGTCATTATAGTTCCTTTTTTTATTTATTGTTGACAAAAGCCAATCAAAGAAAGGAATACTTATTCGTTCTTGATTCATTTGTTCACACCATAAGTCTTTGACTTGGGATCTTTCAAATTTTGAAAATTTTGAAAAAAAATCATTTTGTCTTTGGATGTTTTAATAGATTTTGTTGAAGGTACTTTTTATCTATTATGAACTTACTTATTTCTTCATTATTTTCATGAATTAAAGAGATTGTATTTATTGAGGCATCAAAATCAGACTCAGATAATTAGACTGATTATGTATCTTCATTGTTTGTTTCTGAATAAACATGGAATGCTATACCTGCTGATGAATAGATGGTGTTTTAGGGATAGATTTATGAAAAGAGGAAGTGGTTGATCGAAACGCTCCAGCTTCCAAAGGGATTGATCTTTTTGTGGATGAAAAGTATGATCTTGGTGTATTAGCAAAATTTATTATTATTTTTCCATCTGAATGTTTTGTAATTGATTCAACATCATCTTGAAGTTGAGGGGTTTTTTGTTGAGCTTTTTCAAGCTCCCATCTGCTAGAAAGATTCGCATCTTCCCAAGCTATGGATTTAGGTGTAGTGACTTTATTTTTAAAATCGGTAAAAAATAAAGTAATTACTCCTTTGATTTGTGATGAATAGGCAGTTTCAGGGACAATTGTATTCATTGCTTTATAACAAATTCTACATACAATTGCAACATTTTGTGATTGAGCCTTCATATTGAGTCCTTTTATATAGATGCCTAGAGTGATAGCTTCAAAGGCACCTAGATCATGAAGTGATACACTAAAATTAAGAAAGCAATTAAAATAGGCAAGGCCATCATGAAGACTGGCTTCTTCCATCCCTACGAGGGAAAGAAAACATACTCATATAAGATTAAGCATAATCGTACCAACCTAATAAAACCCATTCGATCTTACTTATAAACAACCTCAAACTTCCCAATTCGTAGGATACGCATGATGTGCATATGTACAAATGAGAACCCTCTGAGTAACTACGGATTCACCCACTCATCCTAAGCGTCACAAAACCCATTTGCATAGGAGTTAGGACCACCTTAGTAAATTATCCTCTTCCAATTGACCCTATTCTATGCCAACTGCTTAGTCCACAACTACTCGAACAGTAAGACTCCAATAATCTCTATCACCATAACACGCATACATCCTTTATTAATGCTACATGTACGTAGAAAGTGCGCGCAAATTCCTCTCCGCAAACTACATCAATCTCTTCTTAAAATGCAAAGGGAAAAAAATAGTTGATGAAAAATTAGAAACATAAGATATTCGATTCGTAGAAATTTATCATACCGAGGCAATGGTGAGCGTTTGTCGCAACCCCGAAACGAGGTTCGGGCCCGCGAGTGGGTGATGAGTGATGATACAATGATCTAACAATGAACATCTATTTGAATATGCACTCACTTAATTTTCCACAGGTTTTCGCGGTGAGGATTTTCACACACACTTACAAACATTTACATTGGTGCGGAAGCATGTAGCAAATAAAATCGGTAACTCATTCCACAACGCATGACTGATAGATACAAGTGACTGACATGATGTCAAAGGGAGCAATGATCTCATTGGCATTCCCAAAATGTAAAGTTATAAGTTTGAATAAAAAATCAGTTAATTTGACATTCTCCAAAAATAATGGCCAACAAAGGCCAGTACAACCAAAAGTATAAATCACAATTCATTCTATAGTTTCCCCCAAAATATTGCGCAACTCGTAGCTCAAACCAATGTCTACATGATATTGTCAGCTTGTCACTCTACCAAACGTTGTGGCTCACCGACCGCCTCCTCTTGCTCCTCCTCAAAGACAATAACGGGGACTGGACCTGAGTACCACAAAAATGGGTCAGACACGACAATCTGGCAGGAGGGTGAATAGATAATACAATTTAAGAAAACAAAACATAATTTAAAACATAATAAAAATCATATTAAAACAGTGATTGTCATAAACAGAATGCATTGTTTTTTTTATATATAAAGAACGAATGTAATATAAATCATGAAGGTAACCAAAGAACAGGAACTGACAAGGTGGCAACCACATTTAAGCTAAATCCTCTATCACTAATGTGATGAGAGCACACTAAAGGCGTTGATCTCGGAGCACACGAGGTGATGAGAAACAACTATATATATATAATATATTGAGCAAAACCACGGCAGCGGAACCGGGAGATAAGACATAACAAAATTCAGACTGCAGCTGACAAAAGCTAAAGGGGGACCCCAAGTCGGTGGATTAAACCGACAAGGTCGTCCAAGCTTAGTGGTGCCGACTCATAAGTTAAAATACATTCAAAACATGTACATATCTAAAGAAGAGTATAACACTCAAAATAAACTGAACTGAGGCTCGTAAGCGCATATGACACAATAATATCTTATCAAAATGCATAAGGCTAATCAAAAATTCAAATTACAGATTTCAGTGATTTTGAAATGCCACTTATACTATTATGCGAAAACTGTCGAAAACGTATAAGGTTTGATAAAAGCAAACACTATGGACACCCACATATTTTCGAACCATTAATTGAGGTTTCAGGATTTAAACAATAGGTATAAGGGTCTCGTATGTCGATTTAAATTGATGGCATGGTACTCCGAAAGGTTTGAGACATACCGGGATCCCTATACAAGTTGATGAGTCCATTAATCTCAATAAATTTATGGAATTGGGTTCTTTTCCAAATCAGTCTCCATGAATCACCTCTTATTCCTCCACATTATAATAGGGCTCCAAACCAACCTCACTAGACCTTGAAACAACCTTTTAAGCATGTTTGGAAACAACCCAGTAATTCTGTGTAGTTCGCTCGAGCGAACTAAAAGGTTCGTTCGAGCGAACTGCATTTTGGGAGGGGTTCGCTCGAGTGAATATAAGTTCGCTTAAGTGAACAGGTCCGAGTCAGGAAGGGTCAAGCGGACAGAGGGAATGGCTCAAGCGAACCAGTCTCTGGAAGGGATTTGCTCGAGCGAGGATTACTTCAAATCAGGAAAGGTCGAGCGAAGAAAGGGGGACGCTCGAGCGACCAAGGTTCTGGGAGGGGTTCGCTCGAGCGAGGTTAAATTCGCTAAAGCAAACTGCTCCGGAACAGGAAGGCTCAAGCGAAGAAGATGTTTAGCTCAAGCAATAGAAGTTCTGTGAAGGGTTCGCCAGAGCGAATAGAGGTTCGCTCGAGCGAACCGCTTCAGAAACACTCCGTTTTCGCAGTCCGAACCTCTAATCATATTATCTTCACAGCCTCATTCAAGCCAACCATTAACACAATATTTATGGCCATCCTTCTACACACTTCAACCACATCAAGTCCTCCAACAAACATCCACATAAGAATCAAGATCATATTAATTCCTCATGATACCCACTTCATTCAATGCAAGAGACAACCCACGTAAATGAAGATGTAAAAAGTGACAAAATAACCTTCAACCAAAAGCAATGCACTCATTTATTTTCAAGAGACTAAATAGAAGGAGATGCCCATCAAAACATTCATTTGCATGCTTGTATAAACCATGGAACATAAATAAAAAAAATAGTAAAGATTCAAATAAAACATGAGGTCATCAAAATACTCTATTCATCCACTTGCTTTGATCTCTAATTAAGCTAAACAAGCTCCTAATCACCACTCTTCAAGCCAAAATCAAGATCTACACAAGAACCCCCAAAATGACATTAATCACAAACCCTAGAATGACAAAACAAGAAATAGAAATAGAGAGCTTCCAATAATGGAAATGGAGACTCTCTAAGGCTAGAAGAACACAAATCTAAGAGATAAAAGGAAGAGCTTACATGGAAGGTTCTCTAATGGCAAGAACTTGTTCAAAGTGTAGCTTGGAATGGAGGGTTCTTTCCACAAATGGTATCAAGAAGAAGCTCTTATGGAGGGGAAGAAGATGGCAACCTCCATTTACCATTTAGCAATAGCTTGAGAGAAATTGAGAGATGAAGAAGCAAGAGGAAGAGCAAAGAAAACCCTAGGCTGAAACACCTCCTCTATCACAATGGAAATTTCAAGAAAGGGGAACGTGAAAAAGATTCTTCATACTAAGTGAGAATAGGTCCCACTATTAAAGGATCTAATTGGGCTTAAAACATAGATTTCCGAGCTTCGGATGGATTCGACGAAAGAGGAAGAATTGTTCGTCGAAATTTCTAGTTTCCAAAAAGTATATGTTTTACGAGTTTCGGAGACATCGAAAATAGTTTCCAGATTTTGTGCAAAAAGACTGATTTACCCCTATCAATAGGGAAGTAAGGTCTAGAGGTCTCGAATGGAAACGGGGCAAATACGAAAGTTGACGGGAATAATAAAATAGATCAAATGGGGCAAAATACAGATTTTTTCGATTATCACACAAATCCCAAAATCACACAAAACATGCTAAAGGAACTCCCAAAGGGTCCCACTAAATCAACAGAGTTCCCAAAATAATCCAAAGCTATGAAAAGCTATTTTAATCCACACTTAATCAAATTCCACTAATCTCACTTATAACTAAAGCATGTATTAATTAACACCAATTGGAAACTCTCGGAGCGGGGTCTTACAGTGTCGATCTGAGTAACCTGAATTGTAATCTCTGATATGGAAAGAGGAGAGATTAAAGAGAGGGAATGAGAGGAGCCGATCTCCATAACCCTGAGGAGGGAGAGGTTGAAGCCAGGGAATTTAGCGGGGAAGAGGTTGGTAGAGATGGGAGAGCAGTAGAGAGGGCCCCTGTTCCATTTGGGAGAGAGTCTTGTGGTGTGGTCGGCGTGGAGATGAGTGAGGAAATAGGCCTTGCTTTCCTTGCTTCGTCTATCTACCGATATCAGTCCTTTCTCCATCTCTCTCTCACTTTCTCTCTTTTTCCCTAGGAAAATGAATTTTAGTGGAAATGGTGGATTCGTACCAGCATTTTCTCCTCCTCTCTCATGCGTGCTCTTTGTCGCTCGGTTTTCGAAATTGAATGAGGTGGGGTTTTATTAGAGGAGGTAAAGAGGCAGATTGGGGAGGGCGATAGAATTATAGTGTATTCAAAAGGGTAGGGCTTTTTTCAGAGAGAGAGAGAGAGAGAGAGAGAGAGAGAGAGAAGGCTTTCCCTCTTTTTCAAATCTTCTCTCTCCAATCATACAATTATGAAAATCACTCATAACCACTCCCTACTAAGGGTGCACATGGGAGGCTCGGATCGGTTTAAAGAGCAAAACATCAATCAAACCGAACTCATCAGTTTCCTATTTTCCCAAACCGAGAAAGGAACCAGACCGGTTTGTTTAGAATACCCTTTTTTATTTTTTTATTTTTATTTTCTTTTTCACAAAAAAAGGGCAGCTCAATCGGTGAGAGACATTGGACTTCAAGTAATGGAGTGAGGGTTCGAGTCTTCTTTAAGAGTGATTTTTCATATTCCATTATATATTTTATAAAAAAATATATTTATATAATTGGTTCGGTTTGAGTGGTTTAACTGCACCTTCAAATCGAAAATCGGACTGAGCGGTTTGAAGGATTCCAAACCATAATTGAATCGATCTACTACAAAATCAATCCGAACCGCCCGGTTCAGATCGGTTTAGCATTTTTTTATTTTTTTTTTGCACCCCTACTCCCTACTTATCTAATTTTTTTTTTTTCAAAAGTCTATGAATTTATTTAATGCATGAATGTTTGAATTGCAATATTGGTCATATTAGCATGAGTTATTATACTAGTTGGTTATTAAACGGGAGAAGGCAGCGCTTCCACAGAAGTTGTGGTTTCTTAGGGTCCATGACCGTTTCAGGGTGATTCGGATTTTGATGGCCCGGCCCCACCTCATTCATAAGTAATTTGAAGCTTAGGTGAATCTGCAGGTTCTGAATTTTAAAATTATTAAAAAATTGTAATCACCAGCTAACCTAACCTGATCATATCTGACGGGTTTGGTGTTAACTATTAATGACCTATCGTGGGGCAGGTCAGGATGGGCTAATGTTCTTAATCCCCCACGACTACAGTCTCGATCCAGTCGGGTCCAGACCAAAACTTGCATGTCCGATTACATGTGTAAAAACGTTGGTACCCACTTGGAAGCGGATGGAGCGGCATGAGGTTAGATTTTTTTCCCAAAGTCTTGTACAGGGATACAAAATTATTGTATATATTAAATAAATTATATTAATAATTATAAGGAGTAGCTCAATTGGCTTAAGACTACAGTTTTCTGCCGTGGTCAGTGGGGATTCACTCTACAATTTTTTTGTGAAGAAGAGGGTGGTACAAATCCTTAAATCCTTGACCAATCCTACTCAAGGAACCAGTGAGGCACAAAGAAGATTGGTGATTTACTCTACAATTAATCACAAGGTTTGACTGCTAATTCATTAACCTCGGTGCGATTCCTTTGCTTCTTGCCGCAACTAACAAATCAGGTACATGGCTGTTCCACCAAGAATACATGTTCATCGCTGCATCAGTTATGGGCCTAAATTTGATAACGGTGTGTGTTTCGGGTCGCGTTTGAGTTTCGGTTCGGGTTTCTGTAGTGTGGGATTTTCAATTCCACATTTAATTCAAGAATTCTTACTCTGTATATGGTAGTTATTGAAAATCCCACCCTTCTTATGTAGGACTCGTGAAAATCCCATTGTATGTACATACAAACAGGCCAAAAATCCCATGTGAAGCCAGTGCCAACTCTCATGCAAAAACAAAACTAATATTACAAGTAGGGCCACTCCTATTCACATGAAATGTAACTCTGTTGCATTTTGTAGGGTAGGGTGCTGGTTTATTCTCTGTATCTCTCCCTTTGGCTTCTTCAATAAAATTCTAACTTCAGCAATAAATAAATAAATAACCATAAAACGCTAAGGCCATGAATTCAAAGAGTTAGCATCATCTGTTCAAATTGATATTTGCCACAATATTCTTCATATATACTCTACCCATGTAATTAATATGCACCTAGGCCCTAGCTAGTACCTAGTATTGTGGCACAGCAGAATAAGCCACCTGTGATCAACAAGCACCACTATGCACTTACACAAACAACTTCACAAAGAAACAATGCAACCTACCTGATTTGGCGAGTGCGTCTCCACCTATAATAAAAAAAAATTAAAAAAAGTTCTTCGGCTAGTTTTTTCTCTCCTCTCCTCTCTCTCATAGGGTTTACCAAACAACCCTTGGACATTATATATATAACCCGGTTAACCCAAACGTCAATTTGGTTAATCCGAAATACAAGACACACCCAACACCTAGGTGGGTTCCATTCGAACTTGGTGTTCTTTTATGAGTAAGGTTTCTCAAAGTTTTTCCTCTAGGGTATATTTGTGTACACCGGTGAAAAATTAGTTTCGATGATTTTTTTTTTTTTTTCTCTTATGTGGTAGAGTTTTGTTTCCGACTCCCACTGAAAAGGAATTTCTAAGGAATCACAAAAAAAATTGTTCATTTTTTTACCTTTCTAGTAGCCCCACCAACCATGGGATTTACTGTAGTACGGAAAACTTTTTTCGCTTTCCAGTGTTTTTCCACAGAAAACTGTGCATACATACATGCCCCTAGAGTCCATTGGGCACAGAAATTAGTGAAATGGTTGGGAACAAAATTGCCCCATGTGGCAAGAAAGTGTAAATCTTCTAAAGACCGAGATGATTCTTGCAAACAAAATTACCCCATATGGAGAGAAAGTTTTACCTCTTGGGCCTTTATCTTTCAAAGAATTCATGTCCAGAGAATACTTAATTCTCCAAAATCTATCCCCAGGAGTGAAATTCTCCTTTTTCACCTGAGCATCCAAAAAAGCTTGAGAGGGGGGCTGGATTTTGGGAATTTCAAAGAACAAATGTGACCTTTCAAGTAGTTGGAATTCAGGATTTTTAAAAAATATATATGAAAATTATAAACGCAAAGGAAATAGCCATCACATCATTATCCATAAATCCCTAACATCATAAATTCCTCTCTCAACGCAACCATTTACCCAAAAGAAAAACTACTCTCAATGCACCCAATGCGCCTTGATGAAGGGTTGAGAAGTCAACAAGCCAGACTTGAGCTGCACTTACCTGGCCTGAGTCTGAGACCGACGTAGCCCTTACGCCATACTTCCAAGCCCAATAAGAAAAAGAGAAGGCCCAAGCCTTTCTTCTCAAATTACATGAAAGCCCAACTCCAATTAACACTCGAGTCTGTTAAAGGCTCACATCAATCAAAAAGATCTTTTTCGTCAGTCAAATAAAAACTTAAAAAGCTTATTATTTGCATTTTTGTAGAGTCATACCGTATAAATTGATATATATATATATATATTTATAAATATACACAAAAAATACACACATATATACATAAAGAATTAAAATCAATACATAACTAGGCTCCAACGGGCCTGGATCTCGAGGCCTGAGAATGGCCCAATAAGTGGTTCAATGGTTTATAAGTTGGAGTCTTCAATCATAAGTCAGAGATTGTGAAAATTCTATTTGGACCCAGGTGAATTGACATCTCTGAAAAAAATAGTTCTTCATCAAATATAAAGAAACTACTAAAGAAGTTTCTCGATAAAAACAAGAGAACTAGACACCATTTGAATGATCCAGAGGAATCTATAAAGTGTAAAATTTACAACTAATCCTCATCCTCAGTACATACAATGTATCCTGCCAAAACCAACAATGATAAAGAAGGGAAAGAAAGGTGAAATTGTTTCTTCACAAGTGGCTCATGTGGATAGACTCGTAGACCTGAAAGACTTCTCATTTTAATCATGGCATATTCTTTGGGATAAAATTATGATTCTGTCATTTTTCTAACCACACATGTAGTGCTTTCCCGCCAAATTTGTTATGGCATCTTCCCTTCCACACGCAAGTAGACTTCTCCTTAAAATATGTTAAATCTAGTTTTTTCATCCTTGGTATCCCCAGTATTAGGCATTTATATAATGTTATGTGATAAGAATACCTTTAATGGATTAATAAATAATGTATTAATAAAATGGGAAAACGTTTGTGTATGACCCGCTCCATTGCGACAATTGACATGTGCGAGTGGTATGGCCCAAAGGCCTCATTATTGTGATATTGGATATGAGAGAGAAAGGTAATCCATCATATTATTAAACTAGATCGCCGTGCTTGACCTTGCGTGCTTGGCTTATATGCTCTACTGGTGTACTTTGGATGCAATATAGGAATGTAAATGAGTTTTCGATTTTCTGATTATTCGGAGGTTTTAGGCCCTGATAAGTAAATAGGTCTGGATCCAGTTCTACCTTGGAGAAAGAAACATTATTCTCCCATCCAATCCACTCCAACTCTTGCCCAATGGAGAAAGAAACATTATCTTTTTCTTCCCCACCATGAGAGCTTTCCATTGATGCCTTTCGAAGAGAAATCCAGCCATACTAGGGTTCTGTTTTAGCAAGCTCTTCCAAGTAAGTAATCATCCCCATATCCTAGATTTGTGTTTTTCTAGCCCTAGAGAGTCTTCACCTCCATTGTTGCAAGCTCTCTCATTCTTGGTCATTGTGTTGGCTATTTAGGGCTCTAAATGGGTGTATTTTAAGGTTTTGCGTAGCTTGTAGATTGTGGACTTGGAGGTGTGTTTGAAGGTTAATTAATCACATTGGAGACCAAGGTAAGTGGATGGATCGACTTATTTTTGAATACTAGCAAGTTTAGTAAGAAATTATTGGTTTTACCATTTTGGTTCATGATGATTTTTATGCGTGCATTCTTCTCAACTTCTTGCTCTAGTTTCATTTGATTTCATAAATGCAATTTGATGAGTTCTCTCTTAGCTTATTCTATTTTAATTGAATGATGCTTATGCCATGTGTGGGTTCTTGTATAATGGGTTCTTCTTACGATGAAAGAGGTGAAATGGGATGGATTCTTATGTGATGTTGTGAAGTGATTGATGGAGGAGAAATGTGGTTTTGGGAGGCAAGGAGGCCTTTTTGTATGTAGGAAAAATGGTATTGAGAAGGTTGATGTGCTCAAAATAGTTCACCGGAATCGCACAAATTTCTATTAAGTAGATAATGGCAAATACGGGTCGATCCATAGAGATTTGTAGAAACAAGATCCAAAAATCTTCAATCAGTTTTCACACTAGAGATTTTAAAACCACAATTAGTCAAGGAAATAATAACTAAACTGATATCAAAAGAAATCTAAACATAAACTTGATCAGAGAAAGAGAGATCAGAGTATCGGATTTCACCAAAACAGATTTAATCATTCCAAAATTACTTCATAGTCTTATCCTAATAAAACTCAATCCAATGTGCAAACAATTGCCTTCGATCGGAAGATTTAACTTTGAAAACTCTTTTTATTGAAAAAATCCAATTATCTAAATCGTACCTAAGACTCCCTTCACTTCAATATGTTGAAACTCTAATAACTATTTGTCAAGATCAAGCACAAAAAGTAAAAGACATTCCAAATAACCTTTACAAAACCAGAAATTGAATAACATTCATAAAGGAGAACCTATTAAATCATTACGCATAATGAGGGAAAGACATAGAAGAATAATAAAGAACGTACTCACCGGTTTTGGTTTCTTCCTCCACCTTAATCCACGGATTAGCCAAGCATTGTAAAACAAACAATAACAATGAAGCAAATTGTCATTATTGAAAGCCTTCAAGTTGTCTATTACACTACTCAATCTTCACCTTCAATTTCTAACAAAGATTGAAGAAAAATAAAATTCACTCTAGAGCAAAAGAGAGCCTCCCCTTAAAAAGAAGAAAAATACAAGAAGAAAAAGAAAGAGAAATCACTCAAATTCGTCATCCCTCATATCCCTCCACTTGACAGCCTGTTTTGACCCCCAAAACGTCAGAAATGGGAGATCCTCGTGAGACATGATATTCCTCTCCTTTGAGTCCTCTTTCCAACACATCTGACTTTACCTTAATCGGAGTCTTGAGTCATAAGTTACGGTCAAAATAGTAAAGCTTGCGCAGGATGACTACAATTCCGAAAATCTTCTTTCCTTCATGATTTGATCACTTGCTAAACAATAACTTTCTTATTGATGTCCATGAGATTCCTTCCATTTCTTGCAAAGTTGATTGTTAAGTTTTAGCAACCATTATCAAGCATTAGATATGGTGGGGGCCACCAAATTCGGTCTTCACAAAAATAAAAGCTAATTGTGCCAAGTCTTGAACTCATGACCTCTAACTTGAAATTCCAACTCTCCTCCAACAAGCATATATGCTCTTTGTGTATAACTTTTTCCAAATGGGGTTTTAACGTTAAACCTCTCCGAATTAAGTTCAAATATTCTCAGCTCCTTCCAATTCCTGCGTAATAAGAAAAAGGCTATAAGTAGAACATTTAAGACGAAATAAACAACTAACAAATTCAAATAAAAGGGTAGTTATTTATATTATGCCATGCATATCAAAGGTGAAGAAAGAGGAGGAAGGACTTATTCCCGAGGTAGGCAAAATGAAAGATTCACTCGAGCGCTCGAGCGCTCTGTCTGTCGCTCTGAGGTAGCAGAATAGCTGTCTACTCGAGTGAGTAGGCATTTTGCCTGCCACTTCCCCACCCGTTCAATGTAGGCTCACTCAAGCGCACCCCTTTTTGGGCTTGGGTCTATCTTGGGAACTTAAAAAAGGGTGTTTAAATGTTCGAGCCCTAATTCTATGGTGGAACCTAGGAAGTAATGTACGAAGTGGGAATGGAAAATAAACCCAATCACAGAGATATATTGAGGACTCTTCCACTTACCAATGTGTATAGGATGCTTGAAATGTCCTTGATCTTCTGAAGTACCAAGCTAAGAATAAAACTTGAGATACGGGTGTCTTATATGCATTGAATTAAGTATTGAAGCCTCAATGTGTGGTCCGACCTACATATGGAAAGCTCGTTTTATTCCTATTTTACTCGAATTACATGATTTCTCTTCATTCTCGTGCGTCGTAACTAATTTTACTTCGAAACTATTGTATCACGTGGTTTGAATATTCAGATTGGCCTTGTGTATGACAAGACATTAGTGTGTTACATGTGTGTGAGCTTTCAACTTAGCTTGTTTTGGTTTTCTACACCTAATTATGCTTTGATTTCATCATGTGACCTATATGTCGGCACCACTAAGCTTGGGCAATCTTGTTGGCTTGATCTACCGACTTAAGGTCCTTAATGACTCTTAGCCAGCTGCAGTCTGGGTTTATCTAGCGTGTTATATTATCCGGTCCCGTTTGGATATGCATAGAATAAAACATTTATAGATTTAAAGACTACAAGAATAAAATACTGTAGAATAAAATAACATAAGATTGCGATATTACAATATTGTTGCTGTTTGGCAATTACCGAAGAACTTAATAGATTTTGAATTGAGTTGTTTGGAAATTACTATAAATTATTATGTATACTGAAATAATATTTATAATAGTATTTTAATAAATCAAAGTGATATGTAATGCACAAACTATATTTTTTATGTGATTATGCGCAATTCAAAGAACTCAACTATAATGTTGATGTGGGTAGAACACAAGTACCGAGTTGCAAATCTTTGGATGGATGGATATGGGAAAAATCATTGATCAAATGTCAATATGAGATAGCTATATTCATCCTCTTGTTTGTTTGAAGGAATTATTACTCCAACAAGATTTCTTGGAACTCTCTCTATCCATTTTTTTTTTTATTGATAATTGCTTAACAGATAGAGCCCTTTAAGGGAATAACCCCCATCACTTTGTTCTTAATTCCAAATAAATCAAAAATAAAATTAAAAGAAAATGGTAAAATGGGCTGCAATGTTCCTACCAATATGAAGATGGTATATCAAAATCCTACATTGAAGACAACCGATTAAGCCCAAGAGAGTGTGCTAGATCAATAACCTTAGCACTGATATCTTAAAACCCTCATTTGAACTAATTTCATATATACAGGAAGAGAAATATCGAACCCTACTTTGATGTGGGTCTGAGTTCTTACCTTGCTAAGAAAAAGAGAACAGAATGATAGCAAGAAAGCATTTAAAATTGGAAAGGGGAAGAGCGAATAGAAGTAGTTCTAGGAGAGAGAAGGGAATGGAGAAGAGAAGAGGGAGAGGGTGAGGGCCAGGGGTGAGGGAGACAAGGTGGCCAGAGACTACAAAGGGAGAGGAAAGATAAAAGAGATGAGTATTTGGGAGAGGATGAAGAGAAAGGAATAGGGCCAGGACAAAAGAAGATAAGGAGCATGAAAGAGAAGAGGATAAGAGAAAAGAGAAAAGGGGGAGGAAGAAACTGATATGAAGAAGAGAAGAGAACACAGGTGAGGCGGGAGTGCTTTCACTGTTATTTGCCCGGAAAGAGTGAGGCCCGTGAAATGAAAGAAGTTAGTCTTATGGAATTTTTCCTAGAAGGTAAGGGTGTTGGAAAGAATTTTGCGCTTTTTGCTAGAAAATAAAGGAACATTTTCTTTTTTTAAAGTTAACCAAACAACTCAAAGTGAGAGGGCAAGAAAACTTTCTCAAAAATAAAGAAATCTTATACCATTTTGTGTATCCAAACATGCCCTTAGCATGATAGCCAAGTTCCTTGGCATTATTATGTGTATCTAGTTTGCTCTCGTCACTTCGTGTGTTTGAGACCTACATTTTAGCATGCTTGCATCACATTAGTGATGGAGGATTTATCTTTATGTGGTTGCCATCTTGTTAGTTATTTGTTCATTGATACCTACTCATTTTTGTATCGATCATGTGTTTTCGGATAAAATATGCATCGTATTTTATGACAACTATTGTTTAAGTAGGTTTTAAATATTTTCCAAGTCAACTTATAAATTATTATATTATTTATATCCCTTCACCCACCTGCCAGACCATCGTGTCTGGCCTACTATTTTGGTGCTCAAGTCCAAATCTCGTTGCCCCCAAGGAGGAGTTATAGGAAGCGGCCGGAGAGCCGCAACTTGTAAGAGAATGGCAAGCTGACGATGTCGTCTAAACATTGGGTGATGCTATGAGTTGCGAAATATCTTTTGGGAGGATTATAGTTACATTTTGGGACTTTGGTTATACTGGCCTTTGTTGGCCTTTATTTTTTGGGAATACTTAATTAAGCTCATCTTTTTTTTTATAAATATTTAACTTTATGCTTTGGGAACGTTACATGAACATTGCTTACTCTGACATCATATTGTATAAAATTGTGTTATCAGTCTTGTTACCATGGAATGATTTTTTAGATTTGGTTTGCTACATGCTTTCGCACCCCGATTGTGATTTGCTTGTGAGCATGACATCCTCACCGTAGAAACCTGTGGGAAATCATGTACATGGATGTTGTGTTTCTTTGTCATCCACGTACGAATCAATAAAAAAAAGAAACTACACACCACCTAAGATCCCGATCCCAGACTAGGATTGCCCTTCGGCACTAACCCGGTCTGGGGTCGCAATAATCTTAAGCCGGCCATGTTGAAGGGGCTCATGGTCAATATGAATTTCCACAACCTTAGAAAGTGAAAGAATGTTTTGTGTAACATTATACCCAAAATTGTGAAATGAGGTATGTTTCTCATCACAAGTGTTTAGGGTATAATGTTTCTCATCATCACACTACACCAAAAACGGGAATTTGGAACGCTTTTGGAACGGTTTAACGGATTAGGAACGGACGGATTAGGAACGGTAATGCGTTCCAATTTCCTGTTTTCCGTTCCTAATCCGTTAATCCGTTCCAAAAATAGGAAATTGGAACGCTTTTGGAACGGTTTACCAGATTAGGAACGGGCGAATCAGGAACGGAAATCCGTTCCAATTTTCCGTTTTTGGTGTAGTGTCAATTTGTATTTTCACAAATTGTTTCTCAATATCTAGTCGTACCCAAAAAACTCATCCCTATAAAAGGGCATCCTTCCATATCCACATGTATTGTCGATCATTACAAGATTATTAGTACAGGGAAATCATCATCCGAGAAGACTTGATTATCTCGCCAAAGTGAATGCAAACCATGATTTAGCCACTATTTTTCTCTTGATTGGCATAACATTTGGCCAATTTAGGTTTACTTTTCTAGAATGAAGCCTACATTGATTACTTTTCAGCTTTTTATTATTATTTTGCCCATAAGATCTACATTAGTCCTTTGCATGAGATTGCATGTGTAGTTTTGCCTTCAGTTTTAGGTTTTGAAATGCCATAAAGGGATTCAACTGTGGCATTTTGGCATAGGTCCATGTAAATACATCTTTAAATTCATTTATGGAAGTAATGTAAGAAGTTACCCCGTCTTCATGGAAGAATGTCATATATGTTGTTTGGCTTGCCATGTTTCGTTGAATATCGGAGAATTAGGCCACGTGTAAGAACCATTTGGTAATTTTACATGTAAAATAAAATGTAATAAATCATCAAATCAAGTTAAATAAAATATAATGGGGTTACGATGATATTTTATTTTTAGTTATTTAGTATGAAATTTTTTTTACTTTTTATATTTTGTCTTTTAGTGGATGAAGGAAGTTGTTTTTTTTTTTTTTTTTTACTTTCTTTTTTTGAAAGATAGAGGGATTTTTGAATTAAAGTACTATTGATGTCACTTATCGTTTGAAAAATAGAGGCTTTATTTTACTTTTTAAACGATGATACAAACATGGATTTTTCACGGAATCGTAGAAAGGCGTGAGAAATCCTCTACGAGGACGTTTGCCAAACATCACCTACATATGAACTTGGCATTAACCCTCTTCTTTATCCAAGCTTGAAATCAACAATGTAATGCAACAAGTAACATAACAACAAAAGAAAAATTCTCACTTTACTACAATTTGATTCATTAGGATGATGGCTAGCCTATCATCAGAGTTATATCTAATTGCCCATCAATTTGAGCACGATTATTATAGCTATAAAAGATTAGCTCCAATAACTAAAAAGAAGTGATCCCATACCATTAAGAACCCTTACAAGAATCATGTTCGAATAAGCCCTCATTCATATTATGTTCAAATAAATTAACATACACAAGTACATAAATAAAATATATAATAGGGCCGGACGCAGAAAATCTTTTCTTCAAACCTCCCATCGGGCTTTTTAATAAAAAGTGAAGCTCTTATTTTCCAAGCCTTTTAAGAGGCGAGTGCCGCATAGGAAGGTTCCATTGATAGCTCTACCAAGCATTATTACAAAATTCATTTTGGACCCTCCTTGGGTTTGTCCATTAAATTGAAATATTTTGACTAATTTGAAGAATTTGGCGAAAACTTTGGTGTTACATTTCAGAAAAAAACATATAAATATAAATAAAAATTAATATTTAAACATAATATATTTTATTTTTCATTTAGGTCCAAAAATGGATCAAAGTGGACCAAAATTGATCGAGATGGATTGAAAAAGTGGATGAAAAATTTGAGGGATGCTTTCATTTCGGTTAAATGGATGAACAAAAAAAAATAAAAAACCTTGGGGCTCTCTTTGGAAACAAAACCAAATTTACAACTCGGCTATTAAAGTAAACCCAGCCCATTGTTGGAGCAGGGAGGAGCTGATCCCGGTGAAACCCAACCCAACCCAACCCCATCTATACGCCCCCACAAATCAAACTATCCAGATCCTTCCGACAAATACTGTTTTACATTCAATCATTTATATCTCCATCATCATTAATCCTCCCTCTATGCAAGCAGCCAAAATCATCCATCAAAACAGAGCGAGAGAACACAGTGAGTAATAGACAAGAAGACGACTTGACGATGAAGACTTAGCAGAAGAGAAAACTCGAAAGTCGAAACCCACCAAAAAAAAAAGCACAAAGAGAAAGCGCACCACCTGAATTCGTACTCCCATCTTCTCTCCTCGTCATGCTCCCCCAGCAAAACCCGCAGCCCGACCCCTCCTCCCCCCGCCTCTCCGCCTCCTCCACCCCCACCGCCGGCTCCCACCGCAAGATCGCCATCGCCGTCGACCTCAGCGACGAGTCCGCCTACGCCGTCCGCTGGGCTGTACAAAACTACCTCCGCCCCGGAGACGCCGTCATGCTCCTCCACGTCCGCCCCACCTCCGTCCTCTACGGCGCCGACTGGGGCTCCATCGACCTCTCCGTCCACGACCCCGACGATGAGGAGTCGCAGCGGAAGCTCGAGGACGACTTCGACGCCTTCACCACCACCAAGGCGTCCGATATCGCCCAACCGCTCGTCGACGCCAAGATCCCTTTCAAGATCCACATCGTCAAGGACCATGATATGAGGGAGAGGCTCTGCCTCGAGGTCGAACGGCTGGGATTGAGCGCCGTCATTATGGGCAGCCGCGGCATTGGTGCCTCCAAGCGCGCCGCCAAGGGAAGGCTCGGCAGCGTCAGCGATTACTGCGTCCACCACTGTGTCTGCCCGGTCGTCGTCGTCAGATTTCCTGATGATGAGAAGGAGGCGCCTGAAGAGGCGGCCGCAGCTGCCCCCGAGGGAAAGTTGCATCCAGTGCCGGAGGAAGAGCAGGAGCAGAAAGGTTTGACCTTTAATTAGAAATCTCTTTTGGGGTTTTTGTTTTTAAACTTTAGGGATTGATTGTGTTGTATTATTATAGCATGATTTGTGTAGGCTGTGTTGTTTGTTTTGTTGTATATTAATGTGGTTTGGATGTTGTGTGAGGGACTTGCAAAGTGTTTTTCTGCAATTGGGGATTTTCTTAATGAGTGGTCCTCTGTTTGGATGATATTGTTTCCGTAAAGCTGAAAGCCATCAAAGGATTCTATAAAGTAAAGACAAAATCGGTTTTGGCGAGAGGATGGTAAAGAGATTTTGCAAGTGGATAGTATCTATTGATATTTGATGTTTGAAAATCTGTACTCTGTAGTTGTTTGACTGTTCTCTTGTGTGAGGGATAGGTCCCAATTATGCAACCGTCAACCATTTACAAAATCCAAACCACTATGATTGATCAGAAGCATTGAAGAACTAATAAGAATAAAAAATGGCGGATCTATAACAAATAATGATTATTCCAAATAAAACAACAGAAAAGAAATCTGTAGTCTGAATGAATGTCCACTGTAGCCTTACATATCGGGTAGAAACTGTTATCGAGAATAAGCTACTGTCAAGCAGCATATAGAATGTAGAAACCAAACAAATAAAAGTTCTAAATGTATGCTTATGGAATATGAAAAAATTCATGTGATCTTCATGATATACAGAAAAATCCACCTAAAAGAAACATAAAGACCACAAAACCAACGATATTTCTGTGCCATTAACATTTTGAGGGATTTCTATATTGTTAAATGAAAGCATATATGAGTAACAGACACAGGAAGGGATAATAGAAGATCAAATCCTAATAGATTGCCAGAATAATAACATGACATCTATTAGAACCCCAGTCATAATTTCATCTATTATTCCAAAATAAATAAATAAATTTGAATGGAGATATGCAGTCATTACCATTCGAAGACCATGCTAACATCAGCAACAATCAGGAATTGCCACAAAATATGAGGCTTATAAATGGTTGCTGTAGTAAAAGACCACACATGCATACAATGATGCTGAGGTCGAACAAAGATATCCAATAACGTTGATCTATGTGTCAGATAAGCAGTAATAAGGTTATGATTTGAGCTGTACTCCATCCATACCTATGGAGAGCTTGTTGGGGAACTGAAATGATTTTGTAGGACAACAGGCTTTTGAGGCTTGTTGTAGAATTATACGCTTTAAAAACCCATGGCCTTTTGAGGGTTTGATTGGGATGCAGAATGAGTTGATGTGTCCGCCGCCTTTGGCAGGTTAGGTAGTGAATCAAAATGATTTCATTTTTTATTTGACTTTGATATATACATATAGGGTGAAGCACTGTTGTAAGATATTTTGATGAGGGAACATGAAAATATTCTATGCTTGTTGTGTAATTTATTCGTGCGTGATTGTGTGCTATTCTGTAATGTAGATCACACAACACTTGAGAAAGTTAGTGTGTGGTGCACTTGATGATGTCTATTTCCACATTGTGTCAATGTGACATGCAAATATGTAATGCAATGCATGTGATGCAACATTTATTGTTTGTGTTGATGTGTTCTGTTTTATATATGTATATATATATATCATTTTTTCCCAAAAGATTTGTCGTTTATGATTTTGAGAATTGTAATTTAGATGTTGGTTGTGTACTAGAATTTTGGGAGATTCCTGGATCTCACATCCTTTAGAGGACTTGTATCAGGGTTGTAGCCAAGCTCAACCTTTATAGGGCTTGCGTGGGGTGATATGTTCGGAAGCCACTGTTTAGTTTGACAGTGACTTTTTTTTCCTGACATGAGTTTTATTGTTCTCAAATCCAGCCGTTTATGGCTTTGATGGAATGACCAAATTCAGTCACTAATTTTCCCAACTTCATGATGGCCTTTAAGAGTACTTGTTGCGAAAATCATCATTAAATTCAGCCTTGTGAGGTCTTGAATTGTCTAACCTACATTGTTTTTTGGGATAGGAGGGTGACATTTAACGTGCGAGGAATGCAAGGCTACCAACTATCTCTGCCTCTGTCCCTGCTCTGAGGGTTCTTGTTTGTAGTGGTACCTACTCTGCTTTTGTTGCTCCACCAATAAGCTCCGATAGGTGTAGGCCCTTAGTAGCGTAGCTTTTATGTTAGCATCTTATGAAGCCATGATATGATTAGCATAAGCATCTCCGTCCATGTGAGGCTAGCTATATGGATTAAATGTATCCCTGTCTGATTAATTTTACAATTTTATGGTGCATCATTGTTGTCAAATTAGTCCTTGGAGAGCTTAAATGGACTAATGGGTCTATTGTTCTGTGGCCTTTTGAGGGCTTTTGTGAGATTGATCGTTTAGCTCCATGGCCTTTTAAGTTTAAGGGCTTAATGGGAAATTGGAATTATCTTAGGTCTCTACAGTCTTTTGAGAGCGTACTGGGAATCATTCATTTTGTAACCTAAGACCTTTTGAAGGCTTGTTGGGGGAGCCAAAATTTCACAAGTCTATGGCCTTATGAATTATGATGGCTTGTTGAGAGCCATATGCTTTGAGGCCCACAACCTTTTGAGGGCATGTTATGAGAAATGCAATCCTATTAGCCCTTGAACAGCAAACAGGTTAGGTTGGTTAGTGGTGTCTAAGGGTTGAAGCCTAACCTGCATCTGAACCATTTTTAAAATGGGTAAGACAATCCCAACCCACACCCTTTGCGGGTCAACCCACGCAGGTATGATAAAAAGAGAGATAAGCAAAAAAAAAAAAAAACTGTTTGGTTGATAAAGATGTTGAAATGGATGTTTGAGGTGATACAAAGACTAGTAGGGATCAAAGCTGCAGTTTCAAGATCAAGCCGCTTGCTGTAGCGTCCTAGTCGGCACTATCACTTTCAGAAACATGGGTGTCTTCAATCATAACACCATTGGATTTGTTGTTGAGATTTGTAGGAGTGGAAATCCAACCTCAAGAATAGGAGGGTGATAATGATGATGAACCGGGGCTGGGAAGAGGGGAGATTCCATGAATTGGGCCAAGATTGAGAGATAGAGGAGGAGGAAGCAAAAGTGAGGCTTTTGGGAATCTTTGCTTGGGGTTTGGTTTAAAAAGGTTTGGGGTTTTAAGGAGGAGATTGTAGAGCTCTGCACATGTTAATTGTCTTTTTCGAGGGTTTTTTTTTTTGGAGAGAGGGGGGCGGGGGCGGGGGCGGGGGGTGACTTTGGGCTTTGTAATGAGGGGAATTTTCACATCTATTTTTTTTCCTTCTTTACTTGACAAATGTATATGTGAAGACTTTTGGTTTCCATTATTGGGTTGTTGATGGGCTTGATTGGGTAAAGGAAAGTTGATATTGAGTTGGCTTAGCCAAGGTTTAAAAAACTGGACTCGGGACCCGACTCGTCCATGGCCGAGTCTCAGTCCAAGTCCCAATTTCAAAGAAAATGGTTGGAGGGCCGAGTCCTATTCGCATGGGACTCGGCCAAGTCGCATGGTTGGCCGAGTCACATGATTCAAGTCCGAGTCCCATAGGACTTGACTTGGTATGTGTCGAGTCCGAGTCGACTCGAACTTGGCCGATTTTTTAAACCATGGGCTTAGCAAGAAATGTGGGTTAGTGGTTCAACCGTAAACCGACCTTTTTAAATGTAGGTTAGGTTTATCTAACACTTGATTGACCAGCATTTATTGCAGGTTGGATATGGGTTTGGTTAGTGGGCTGACTTAGATTTTTCCACTACTGGTGCCAAGGACCAATTGTTTTTGTTATCCCTTTAATGTCATTTGAAGGATGAGCGTTAGTCCATCCCAAGGATGATTACTTATGTTATCGGTTTAACATTGTGCCAAGAAGAAATGTTCATGCGAGCCCTTTAACGGCGTTCGAAGGATGAATGTTTATTAGATTTTATCTTTGCAAGCTTGTTAGATCCAAATTGTTTGGTTTTATTTGAAAGCCTTGCAGAAGGCAATTACATAATTATTGTGAAAGTTGTAAACAATAGGTGAATAGGTATATGACGTTAGAGCCTTTTCTACATTTTTAAGGTTTTTCTTTTTTGAAAGAAGAATATAGAGCCAACTGGGCGGTTATTTTGAGCTTGTGAGTGAGCTGTTAGCAGAAGTGATCAAGTCTCATCTTGTAAGGGAAGGACTTTCTGATTGATCATCTCTTGAATTCTTCTTTTGAGGATGAAGCACTATTTTGTCAGGTGAATTACTATCTGATAAAATTTGCAGTAGAAGGCGTTTCCGGTCTGACCCTTTTCCACTTGCCAGCTGTGTTCCAAGGGGCTGAGTCCCCCTCTGGGTAATTAGTTGCTCAAAGATAGCGTTTGTTTGAGCAATTGTCAAAGTTGTGGCCTCTTCCACTGTCCTGTTGTTTGTCAAAGTTGTGGCCTCTTCCACTGTCTTGTTGTCTTAGTTTTGGCCTCCTTTTGACCAATGGTCCTTCAACTTCTTTTCTATGCTTGTCAGAGGCTTCAGGAAAGCATGACTGTGAGCACTTGTTTTCTATTGTCCCCTTCTTGTTTAGCTTTATGGGACTAGGATCACCTTTGTTCTCTGTCCTCCTATGGAAGCTTTGGAACCACTTTAGGATATGTGGCCGATTTTTGCCAGCTGGGTGTAACTCTCAATTTCTATCCCTAGGAAGGGAATATACTTTCTTGATGTCTATAATCCGCATGCAAAGGTCAAGTAGTAGCTATAGGTCCATACCTTGAAATTGCATGGCGAGGTCCTTCCTCTAGTCTCCATAGATTTTCATGGATTCTCGCCGGTCCTGCTTTGTGTCCATCAGGAGCTGGGATGTAATCTTTTCTTCTTTCAGGAATTTCTCTACGAAGAACCCTTCTAGGTCCTTGCATGTGTTTATTGGTATATACGGGAGAGGTTTTGCTGTCTTTCTCAGGTTTGGTTGGCACATAAGAGTTAAATGAAGCAAAGTTGTTGTAATTAGATAAGCATTGACAAAAGGCTAGTGAGAAATGATAGGGGTAGATTTGAAAACTGCAATTTAATGTCTAAGATGGAGAACTGTGGAGGCTTTTCTCTCTTACAGACGATGTGGGAGTTGTCTTGATGAATGTGTCTTTTGGATTGTTTGTAAGAGAGGCAAATGAAGAGGGGATCTTCTGGCTGAGCAGGGAATAGATTTTGTCTATGGTTATCTGGTGACATTCCTTCTCATAGGTTCTTCACTCGGAGTTTTTTTGTTATTTTTCTTTAGTAATTATTCTTTTCACTTTTGAGGGCTTTTGGTTTACTAGGGAGCATCTGTTGTGACTGGACATGTTATGTGTATGCTTTTCTTTTCAATACAAATTTATTGACTATTAGGGTTTGTTTGTACAGAGCCGCGGAAGAGGAAACTTGCGTTTCCTCTTCCGAGGTAGTTGATTTCTTACCAAGTGAGGTGGGAAAATCAGATCGCTTCTCGCGGGGAAAATGGTGCCTCAAGAACGCGCCGGAAAACCCCAGAAGAGGGGAATCATCGCTGCACCCAAATGCAACAGGGTTCCAGCGCCCTGTCTCTGCCCGTTTCCGCGGAAATCTTTGCTGCACAAACACACCCGTAATGGATCCCAAAAGAGAAATGAAAGAAGAAAACTTAAAAGAGAGTGACATGTCATTTCATTTACTTTCTCTAAGCAGAAATGTTCTTCAACTCCAACTGAATAAATGAGAAAGGACGTATTGGTAATTTGAATTCCCCTCTCACTCTTTATGAGATGTTCTAATTATTACATTAGATTCTTTAACTCCAATCCTAATTTCACTTGAGCTATTTTGGTTTTGGAAGTTGGTGATTCTCTGCTATTTAAGGCCTCAACCTTTTTGCACGGCTTGCCATTAGCACCATCACAGAAAGGTGTTAGAGAGGAAGCGATGATCGTGGTATCCACTTTCTCCTAACGAGTGGTGGCATCATGTTGGGAATCCCTGGCATCAGCAAGATTGGTACTTTTGGTCGGAACTGGCTAGAACTTAGGCTGGGGAGAGCTCAAATTCTTTTTAGAGCAAAGCCCACTCCCGGAGCATTTGCTGTAGCTGACAGAAATCCTTCTTTATTTATGTATTGAATTTATTTGAGACTATGGTGAAAGCTGAAGTAGAAGTGATGTTTTGCTGGATAGGTCAGACCTGGGACATTTTGATCCCAGTCGATCAGGAGAGTTTAAGAAAGAGGGGTTTCTCCTTCACGTGATTCACCACAAGCAGTGAGGCTGAAAAGCCCATTGACCTTGCACAGGGAAAATCCTAGGGTGGAAGAAGAATACATGTGAATATGGATCATTTCAAGACAGATGGAGCGGCAACTGAGTGTGGCACAAGCTATGATCCAAAAATGAATGATCTTGATTGAGATGTAGTGGATGGGCCACATCTATGCAAGAAGACTACTGATTTTAGAAGCCATGGTAGCATTGGAGGCATCCTAGAAGTTAGAAACTTAGGAGTTGCAGGGTGGATAGTGGATGGAGGAGTGGAGAAAGGGGTCAGAGAAACCTCTTGGTCGTCAAAGAGTAGAAGAAAGCTCTGTTTTGTAGCTTAGTGGGGTTCTTGTAATCTAAGTTGGAAGGTTTGTCGCAGGCAAAGGTATATTGGATTGTTGTTGGCGGAAAATGTTGGTAAAGATGCAAATGTGGGATGAGCAGATAGTCTAGATGCAGTTCTTATCAAAGGATGAGGTTGAAGAGGTTCTCTTGAGTGCCAGTACCAGAGCCATCCTCTTTCTCTTTACAACGATCGAAAGATGGATGGAGTTCCATGGACCTCCTGTTACAAAAGTCCATCTTGGGCGCAGGTCAAGGGTGTATCATTGCATGTGTGGCATGAGGAAATCTTCTGGCTTGTTGACAATTGTCTGGGGAGATTAGTGGAGATCGACGAAGGGATTATCGCTGATGATAATTTGTAAGTTAGGAGAATTAAGGTTCTCTTTGACAAGATTGTGCATTGCCATGCTTGTTAGCCTTACGGGTGGAGGGTGTGAGATTCTTAGTTTAAATAAAAGAAGATAAAGCAGAACGTTATTCATAAATGGTTGGACTAAAGTAGGGGAGAGATTGGAAGATTTAGATGTTTCCAAGGGAAGGCAGCACGTACATGGAGATGACGCCAGATCCCTAGATTCAAAATTCAAAAAAGCCTACCCAACTTATGTAGAAGGAAATAGATCGGCCCATCTTTTGTATTATACCAAGAATAAGGGCCTTAAAGAAGGCCCTGGGGATTTCTTGGGCCAAGCGCCATTGTTAAGGTCTGGGACATTTGCATGTGGGCATTTCCTTAAGAGGCTCAGGCACTTTCTTTGAAAGAATGGTAGGCCTTTATTCGTGGGAGCAGAAGTCAATCGGTGTGGAAAGATGATGGAAAATTCTACGGGCCTGAGGCAACCATTTTCTCCATCCTCGGCAGAAGCTTATAGCGACGAAGAGTTGTTGACAGATCCTAAAGAAGATAGTGGAAGAAGCAATAAAGGAAAGCTCAGTGGGCGATTCCAGAGGAGCAAGGTCCTTCTGTACGCATCAAACGAAGTCGTGCCTCGCTCGCTTGGGTTTGTAGCGATGAAAGGAAAGTAACCCTCACACAGTTGCAGGTCAAGAAAGGTGCCTCGAGAGAGGAGGATGGATTGGTTTACTGCACAAATAAGGAAATCAAGGCCAATGTTTCTAAGGAATCATTGAAAGGAGTCGAAGGTTTATAGGTCGGTAGATAGAATGAGATTGCCTCAGGAGCAGCTCAGGATTTGGAAGGATGGGTGTCAATCACTAGAAGATGGCGTGCAGGTTCAGCTCTAGTGCTACATTGATTTTCATTCCTCTAGCTAACTTGGACTCTCTGAACATAACGGTAAGGTCTCTTTACCACTCTAGAAAGTGGTATGTGTTTTCAGGTTGTTAAAAGAAATGAATGAAGATCGTTTCTTAGAATGAGTGGGGGTCTAGGGTTGTAGTATGCATAATGGTGGTCAAGGTACTTCTTTGGAAGAATAAGGTCCAAGTAGCCATGCTTCAAGAATAAAAAAATAATTCAATCGTCAACATCGTCATCAGAGCCTTGTCCCAACTATGTTGGGTTGGCTACATGAACTCTATTTCCCCATTCCAATCTATCTTGGCCAAATCGTCAGATAATTCAATGACTAATAAAATTATCAAGGTGGTCTGGGGAAGTAGGCATGTTAAGGGTATCTTTAGATGCAAATGGAGTAGTTGGAGGTGTTATTTTGCTGTGGCATAGTCGCCATATTTTAGTTTTTGATGGCTGAAGAATTAGTTCTTGATTTTAGTAGTTGTAGAGGATCTGTCAAACAATTCGAAGTGGTTTGTCACCTTTGTTTATGGTCCTAATGACAACCAACAGAGGAGTGATTTTTTTGGAAGGAATTGGGTTCCATTAGGTGTAGATGGAATGGAGGCTGGTGCATTGGTGGTCATTTGAATGTCATAAGATTTCCGAGCGAGGAATTAAATGGCTATAGAATTTTGGCTGACAGGAGATGCTTCTCAGACTAAATAAACTCACTTTCTTACAGATCTTCATATGAGCGGTTCTGCTTTCACATGGTCTAATCACCAAAGTCCTTCGAGGGTGTCGAGATTAGATAAATTTCTAGTCTCTAGTGCATGGTTGGATTTATACTCGAAGGTGTGTCAGTTGGCCCTTCTGATGCACCGGCAACAATATCTACCGTGAGACATTAATGGGCCACACATGGGACCCATTGATGCTTAAGAGTTTCTTAATTGTTATTAGTTTAATTATAGCAAAGTTGTATTTATAATTAGTTTCTAATTTGGTTAGGATTTTGTTTCGTAGTTTGATTAGGGTTATTTTGTAGGGAAGTATCTTTTATAAATAGAGCATTGTAGAGATCAATGATCTCAGATTAGTGATTTGGAGTTAATCAATTTTCCCTTTTGTAGGTTATTGTTGGAGAGTTGTCTTCATCGTGTGATTGTTCCCGTGGGACCCCTAATTGTGTCCCGGCACTTGCAATCGTTCCTACGATTGCATCAATTGGTATCAGAGCCGCACGATCCTCACGATCGTCGGCGTGATTACCCCTACCTTCAACATCCATTCTATCCGTTCCCTCCTCCATCCTTGACAACCCCACCACCTTCCCACAACCCATACCCATCACGTATGCCTCTGCCGAATCACACAAACCCAATCGCCTCCCATTCCATAACCCAATAGAGAGAAGAAAAAAAAACCAAAAAAAAACCTTTTCCTAGCCTTCATCAGTCCCTCCCAGAACCCAAACCTAGCCTCATCCACCCCTCCCAGCCACATTTGAACCAAAAAAAAAAAAAACCCCACCCCTCTCACAATCAGCATAGAAAAAAAAAGAAAAAGAAAGCAGAGACGAAAGAAGAAGAAGAAAAAAAAAGTAGAGAAGAGAAGAAGAAGAAGCGGATAAGAGGAAAGCGCCGTGTACCTTGCTCCACAGTCATCCACTCACCTACTCGCCGCCGTCGCCTACTCGCTCGCTGTCTCCGTCACCCGCTCACCATTGCCAGTGCCTCGCACCACCTTTCTTTTCCGCTTCGTGTAGTTGAGGGAGAACGAGAAAGGGAAGCCAAACCCTTTTCTTCTCTTTGGTTGCACCGAACCCAAGGAGCGACCCACGTGACTCCAATTGGGCCTCCACAAGAGTTCGACCCAAGGGCCAACAGTAGTGTTAATAAAAATAAAAAAAAAGTCTGCAGACAACTATTTTCACCCACAAGTGGGCCCAAGTTCCTTCAAGTCTTTAGCCATTCATTTTCAAATATCCAAATCTACATATTAGGTCGGTCAAAAAAATTTCAATTTGCATTAAACGAAAATGCCTCCCAAGTGGAGTCTTCCTCCAATAATGAGGATGATTTGAGGGGAGCCGTTGTGGCATTATCGGTAACTGTTAATCAGCTATCCGCAACGATGGTTCAAATGCAAATTCAAATGCAAGAGACTCTTGAAAGGATTGAAACCTGATTAACCAATTTGGAAAATAATTGGCGTGAGGAAAATCATTGAGATGATGAAAGACATATTCGGAATCAAAGAGATCCACATGCCGTCAATGTTGATCGAGATTTGGGTATTAAACTTGTGATTCCCGAATATGATGGGAAATTAAAGCCAGATGAATTCATGGATTGGTTAGTGTGCGTTGAAAATATTTTTGCACATAAACCAACGACGGATGGTGACAAAATTACATTGGTGGCAACTCGATTTCGTAATTATGCTGCGATATGGTGGGCCGAGTCTCAAAGGAAGATAAGAAACCAACAAATTGACCCCGTTAACACGTGGATCGAGATGAAAAATCTGTTGAAGCAAAAATTCCTCCCTGTCAATTACTCCAGAGATTTGCTTGCAAGTTTTCAATATTTAAAACAAGGATCTAAGACAGTTGTTGAGTATTCTGAGGAGTTTATGACTATGCAAGCCCGTTGTGGTTTAGATGAAAATGAGGATGTATTAGTTGACCGATACTTTAATGGGCTTACACTTTACATACAAGTTATCCTCGCATTCAAGCATTTTGATAATGTGATGAGATTGTTCATCATGTTATCAAAGCTGAGGGAATTGCAAACCATCAAGCCAGAAAACTTAATGCATCTAAATGGGTTATGCAGAAAAATTCTTCAATTGCAGGGTCTAAACCGAGTGATTCATCGGAGAAAGTTTTCGCAAAACCCGAATGTCAAAATAGGATTACATGCTTTAATTGTAAACAACAAGGGCATCGTGCAACGGAATGTCCAAAACGCATCCACCTCATTAAGAATCAAAGTGATGTGAAAGATGCTCCTGATGATGATCCTAAAGAGAATGACCGAGAGAAAGTGGGAGACATTTTGCCCGAGGAGGATATTGATTCTCTCATTGTCATTACTGACACTCCCTTAATTACTAAGAAGAAATGGTTGTGAGAAAATAATTTCCGCTCCAAATGAACAGTCAAGGGTCACGAATGCATGGTCGTCATTGATGAAGTTCTCAGAACATTATATCTCAAGTTCTTGTGGATTGATTACAGCTGAAAGTTCGAAAGCATCATCGTCCTTATTTTGCTAGGTGGTTAATGACAGGTGATGAAGTGCAAGTACAGTATGTATGTCTAGTTACCTTTTCTGTTGGAGAAGACTATACAGATACAGTTTGGTGTAATATGGTACCCATGGATAGTTGTGATATCTTGTTGGGTAGTCCATGGATGTATGATAAGAATGGCACTAATGGCATGCGCGACAACACATATGCATTCATGCATGGTGGAAAGCAAGTAACACTCTGTCCTATGAAGCCGACACCACCAAAGAAAGGGTCAAGTTCTCGTCTCACCAAGGAAGAGCTTCAAGTGTACACTATCTACAAAAGCAACATAAAAAAGAAGAGTCGAGTTCGAGGTCGAGCTCTTTTTCAACCGGGGGAAAATGATACAGCCAGCAGCAACAATAGCTACCGTGAGACATTGATGGGCCGCACGTGGGACCCATTGATGCTTAAGAGTTTCTTAATTGTTATTAGTTTAATTATAGCAAAGTTGTATTTAGAATTAGTTTCTAATTTGGTTAGGATTTTGTTTCCTAGTTTGATTAGGGTTATTTCATAGGGAAGTATCTTTTATAAATAGAGCATTGTAGAGATCAATGATCTCAAATTAGTGATTTGGAGTTAATCAATTTTCCCTTTTGTGGGTTATCATTGGGGAGTTGTCTTCATCGAGTGATTGTTCCCGTGGGCACCCTAATTGTGCCCCGTCACGTGCGATCGTTCCTACGATTGCATCACCTCCCCAAACCTTCTTCCGATCGTTGCTCCATCATTTTCAATTCCAATTGTGAAAAAGGTGGGGCCCTAACTTATTTCCATTTGAGTTGCCGTCGCTTGAGGAGAAGCAATTTTCAACATTGCTTGTAAGACCCCGGTGGAAGGAGTTTGGGCTTGAGGGCTAGGTAGGTTGCCAACTGGCAGTGAAGCTACTGCTGAAAGGAAAAGTAAAAGAATGGGCAAGGAATTATTTTGGAGATGTGGGGAGAGGTAAAGAAAATATTGTACAGGAAATCCAATGTCTAGATAAAAAACGGGAAATCGGTCAACTTTCCAATGATAAAAGGAACTCACTAATGAATTTGAAAGAAGACCTCCAAAACAGGCTAGTTAGGAAGAGATTAAATGGAGGTGGAGGTCTTGGTGCATATGGCTGAATGAAGGTGTTAAAAGCACCAAATTTTTCCATGTTTTAGCTTCAACTAGAAAAATGGAGCAATGCGATTTCTTTTCTACGGGATGGGGAGGAGCGATTGGAAAGTTGAGAAGAAATCATCAAAGCATGTAAAGGATTACTTTACCTCTGTGCAGGATGGGGAGGTGAGATTGGAAAGTCGAGAAGAAATCATCAAAGCATAAAAGGGATTACTTTACCTCACTTTATATACAGTGGGAAAGACCGATGCTGGATAACTTGGAATTTGCAAGCATAGGGGATGAGAAAGAGTAGTGGTTGTAGAGGGAGTTTGAATAAAATCGTCAAGCATGTAAAGGATTACTTTACCTTTAGACTAAGAGTGGGAAAGACCGATGCTAGATAACTTGGAATTTGCAAGCATAGTGAATGAGGGAGCTTAGTGGTTGGAGAGAGAGTTTAAAGAAGAGGGGTCCGTAGAGCAGTCTTTAATCATGGAGCTGATGAGGCCTTGGGGCCAGACATATTTTCTTTGGCTTTTTAATTTTTTCAGAGGTTTTGGGCTGTGCTGAAGAAGGATGTTTTAGTTTTCATTAGGGATTTCTACTGTAGGGGTAAACTTTCCAAGGGTTTAGGATCCTCCTTTGCAGATAGCATTAAGGATTTCAGATCCATGAGTTTTAGTGTTAGTATTTATAAAATTTTGATTGGGAGACTCCAAGAAGTATTGCTATGCATCTTATCTCAAGCTTAGGGAGCCTTTGTTCAGGGGCGTTGGATATTGGATGGGTAATGGTTGCAAATGAGTAATGTTCATTTGAGGAACAGGGATAGAATTCCAGATCTCTGCAAGCTTGATGATGTGAAATGGGGAATGAGATGCAGGGTGGGTAAGATAGGGATAGAAGAGATAGGGGATACGTTAGGCTTCACACGTGAATATTGGCCTCACACCAAACTCCAATCACCGGATGGGAGTTGAATGACGTTCCAATGGGTGAGAATATTGTGGGTCACAAGTTGGTGTATACCTGAAAGTACAATCCAAAAGGTCCATTGAATGATATAAGGCCAAGTTAGGAGTGACATGTTTTACTCGTACATATGGTGCAGGCCTTCTTGAGGCCTTTGCTCTTATAGCCAAAATGAATAATGCTGGAGTTATTATGTTTCTTGTGGTGAATCATCCTTTGCTTCTTTACCATGAATTCATCTCTTCATGTGACTTACAAGAAGAAGTTTACATGGAAAATTCACCAGAGTTTACTTTCACAGATTCAGCTGAAGAAGTATGTCGGTTGAAGAAGGTAATTCATCACCTTAAATAGCTGCCATGGGCATGGTTTGATCAGTTAATCAGGTTGTAGTACAATTTAGCTACAAAGGCTTCATGTTAGTCATGCTCTACTTGCTAGAATAAGCAGTTGTCAAGTAACTACACTAATTGTTTATCCAGATAACATTGTTATTTAAAGAAATGATTCAAAGACACAGTTCCGAAAATCATTTCTAAGCAAAGATTTGGCATCAAGGAGCCCGGTGCATGGGGATATTTTTCTCAGAATTGAGGCAGCCAAATCAGAAGAGGGACTACGATTTCAATTCACAAATATCAATACTTTTTCCACAATCAAGCCTGCCAAATCATGGAGAGGGATTGCGATTTCACAACGCATTTACTCTTGACGTGTTAAGGGAGACAGGTAAAATGCAAGTGAACTCAAAAGAAATTCCCGAAGAACAAAAATAACCATCTACAATCCAATATTGGTGACTTGTGAACGACCCTAATCTTATTATAGGTTAATTGGCAGTCTCATTTACCTTTACCTTCAGTGAGTATAATTAGCCACTTCATGCATACTTTTAGAACAGGTCACTTGGATGTAGCATATCACATTCTCAAGAATTTATCCAGCCATGGAATATTGTATTGAAGTCATGGGAACCTCAATATTGAGGCCTTGTGTAAATTGGGTTGAGCTCAATTCTGATAAATGGTCCACTCTAAACTATTGATTGAGGTTGGTCGCAATTTAGTATCATGAAAGAGCAAGAAGCAACCAGTTATTTTGCTAGATCTAGTGGAGAGGCACGGTATCTTGGCATGGCTCATAGTACTAGTGAATTGCTATGGTCGAAGATTTTGCAAAGTGAGTCATGGTTGTCAATTTCCGTTCAGCTCTGACCAATTTGAATTGGGTCCAGCTACATGTGTTTTTTTTCCTATGATCCTCTCTCTCTCTTCTTCCCTCTCTGTTTTTTCTTCTTTGTTCTTCCTTGTTCTCCTCCTCCTCCTCTCTCTCTCTCTCTCTCTCTCTCTCTCTCTCTCAACGTAAGGTCAAATGCTGTTTTGAAGTTATCTAATTTAGAATTGATAAAATATGACTTCCATCTCTCTCTCAACATAAGGGTCAAATGCTGTTTTGAAGTTATCTAATTTAGAATTGATAAAATATGACTTCCATCCATATTGCCTTAAATCTTTTGCGTCATGAATGTAAAAAGCACATAAAGAAAGATCATGACTTAGTCCAGGAAAAGCTGGCTGATAAGGAGATTCAAGTTTTTCACAAGTAGCTGACTTTCTCACAAAAATATGTTTCTCTGGGGCAACTCCAACATGCTTTTTCCAAGCTGAGCATGGTTAAATTCATGCTTCAACTTGATGGGGGTGTATTGAGATTCATATGCTTGTATACATTCATCATAGTAATTTTTAATTAGCTATGGGGGTTTCTTTTAGTTTCAAAAATATGTTGGGGTTTTTTTGGTGATTAATAAAAGCTCATTAATGATGCCTTAATCATATTAAAAAATTAAATTAGTCATGAAAACTGAATACAATTAATTCTTTTATAGCCCACTTAACGTCTTTAACACAGCATGGTTAGTTAAGAACAACTAACAAGTTATTCGAGAAACCAATGGCTTGGGGTAGGTCGTCTAGGTCTCACACCAAAGACATGAAATAACTCAATAGAGGATTACACTCCTTTAAATAAACTAACTACTACTCTTGGAAACTATATTATTTTTCTTTAATCATAGCAACTACTAAAAATTTAGGAAATCCTCTAGAAGTTTGTAAAATAAGAAAGTGTGTTGGCAAAACACATCTTGGAGATTTTTCCTCTTTATTGGGCCTTGTTGGACTTGAGCCTTCAGGCATAGACCTTTAGGCAGGGTCCAGTATCTGGCCTGCATCAATCTTCTCCTTCCACTCTCTATCTTGATCTTCCTTTCTCGTATTTTCTCTTTCCATTTTTATTTGGCCTTTCCATTATAATCAGCCCCTTCTGTAATGACATGAATGAAAAATTGAACCATCATTAGAGATCTGTTGAATGTCAACCTGAATGATAGTGGACTTAAACTTGTCAAACCATGGTCGAGGAGCTTGTCTGAGACCATATAAAGGCCTCACAACTTGCTTGCAAGGCCAAGTTTGCAGGAATAACCAAGCATTGGGGTCATATGTGTTGATATACATTGTTATGCCATTCACTAACAGCTTGAGCTTTTGGGTGTGTTATTGGTTGTTAACATGGTATCAGAGCGAGAGGTCACAAGTTCGAAACTCCTGGGTGTTTGTCTGATTTGTCTATTCCATTTGTTTGTTGGGTTTCGAATTTGAATGGCCTCCTATTGTCGGGGGCGGGGGGAACCTACATGCAAAAGACACATTCTTCACATCCATCCAAAAGAGAAGGAATTCACAGGCAGATGAAATGGAAAGATCTGAAGTCTGGTTGTTTTTGCTATAGAAACAAAAGTTTCATTATAGGCCCTTTACCATATTGTTGTTTAAAGGCGTATGCAACTGCATAAACTTTTCATATGTTCAAAGTTCATCATATGTCATAGGTATACCCATTTTTTGCCAATTATAGAACCATTTGTCATGATAGAACTGGATCCCATGTGGTTTTACTTGCTAGCCTTTAGTTGTCAACTCTTTCCAATGCCATCCTTGCCACACTACTACTTAACTGCCTATTTGTGGAAAGAGGTGATGGGAACAGAATTTGAAGTGGTAAAGAAAGAAGAAAGCTATATTTGTCAGGTGGGTGGTTTAGATAGACAGGTGGATTTTGGGAATGGAGGACCAAGTGTTGGATGAGGCTTACTAGATGTTTCTAATGGTGTTGGAGCGTGCATCTAGAAATGATCCATAGGTTGCAGATACCGTACCAATTTCTTCCTTCGGACATAAGTTTGGATTGGCTGAATATTGTGGGAACCAAGGAAGAAATGCGATTTGAGAAACCTCGGGATCTCTCCCAACGTGATTTAAGTATCTATGCTAAATGAAAACATGTTAATGTTTGTTTACATGTGGTAAAGTAAAAAGTTGTGGTAAATTAACTCGTTCTGCCAAAAACTTCATCTTCATTGTGTTTGGTTGGCAAAAAGGTTCTTGAAAGTAAACCTCTAGCTGCTAGCCGCTTTACCACATGCTTCCCCAGCTGCTAGAAATTTTACCACGAAAAAGTGAGGTAGTGCCTGGTGAATAAAGTCCAGCCAAAAAAGTGTCTACCTTCTTACACTCTCTCACTTTACCTCATAGAAAACAAACACAAACAATGCTTCACCGCAAACTTTATCTCACCTTTACCATTGATGTGACATTTACTTCACCTTTACTTCACCTTGGGCATATTTGTTTACATGTGTGGAGGAGTAAAGGTGAGGTGGATGTTACATCATGGAAAAAGTAAAGATAAGGATGTTGAAGTAAAAACATAGGTGTAGTAAAAATTTTTTTTTTCATAGTATGAGGTAAAATAAGAAATGTCACGTCATGGTTGGCAGGGAGGGGGGGGGGGGGGGGGGGGGTGGGGGGGGAGAGAGATTAAAAAGTACTCCGTCTTAAACTTAACTTCACCACTTTATTACAACTTTGTGTGGTAAAAAAAGGGGCTTGTGGAGGAGTAAAGGTTAGAAATGTCACATCATAAGTTTACTTCTGCACACTACTCACTCAAACGTGGTAAAGGTAAAAAATGTCACCTCTGTATCAACTTTAACTACCTTTACTCCACTTGCTAAACAAACATGCCTTGGAGAGAAAGAGAACACCTTTGTCAAGGTTGTACGGCAGCAAGAACGACCATAGGGCAGACGTCAGCACATTAGCATTAGGGGGAATTGCTAGTCCAGTGATATATGGAGTTTGTAGTTGCTGATATGGGAAGTTCAAGAATGTTTGGTATTTTCTTTGGAGTGTTTTTATTTCTGAACAAGTCTGTTTGGGAAGTAAGATTCTTTAAGTGATAGTTTGTGGGAAAAGTGTAGGAAGTGTTGTGTAAGAGTTTATGAGAAGTTGTACAGAATTCAATATATAGATTGGTAAATGTTTTTTTCTAGAAGATTCTTTTCCCAATTGTCGGGGGAGAGAGTGCCATTGGTACTCAAGTATTTTTTGGGTTAATGAAGAATCAAATTATATTAGAGGTGTTTTTTAATAGAAAAAATTATAAGGAGCGGTCATATTTTGCTAAAATGGCTGTTGGTGGGATGAAATTGCTTTGATGTATAGATGGCGAATTAAGGAACCACCAACAGATGATCCAAAATATAAAGATTGGGAAGCTGAAACCTTTTAGTGATTATTTGAGCAACAAGAATTTATGTTGGGAGAGAAAAAAAATTAAGGAAAAATTTAAAAAAAAAGTATTAACCTTTTGGCTCATTCTCAAAAAAGTACATAAAGTACATGAAGATTTGAATATTTCAAAACGTATAAAGTTTTCCACAGTTCTTTCAATCAAGTCCTTTCCATATTTTTTGGAAATGACAAAATTACCCTTCCCTTATGACAGGTTTTTGTCTTTTCTTAACCTCTTTCCTCCCTAAACTGGCCATTTTGACTTTGATGATCATAACCATTTAATAAAGCTAGTTTGTTGGGCCCTTTTTTAACCATCCATGCATAAACCTAGTTGAAGTGGGCCCCACTTGGTCATTTGGGGTGGACTTGATCAATTCTATTAAATGATTTATTAAAGGAAAAATTTGAAAAATGACGTAAGTGTATTTTTGACATTTCTCAAAAACCTTATAGAGAGAACTTGATTGAAACAATTGTCGAAATCATTTATACTTTTTTAAAATATTCAGATCTTCATTACTTTTTTGAAAATGAGCCAATTTTTTTTTTTTTAATCTTTTTGAAATTTCCCAAAAATTAATCATTATATAAGCATATAAAAGCTCCTAAGTCCTAACACTATGAACTCTGGAGAACAAATGAATGCCTATTAGCATTTGCAAGGATTATCCAAAATCAAAATATCTTATTTCGAATATGAAATCATACAAACAAAATCTAATTAACAAGCATCTTATTTCTAGCACCCATAGTTATACAGTGTGTTCAATAGTTACGAAATTTGTGTTGTTTTGGACAAATTTTCCAAATTCATTACAGTTCAGACGATTTTTTCCAAATTTTCCAATTTCGATCCTGTTGAACTTTATGGTTGTGACTTGTGTCTTTTGACCTTTGAGGAATGTATCAAAATTCTAAAATGTATGGTTGTGATGAATATTCGAAGCTTTAAACTTTATGGTTGTTGTGTTTTATGATTATGGGCCTTCATTCCAGTTCGGATGAATTTTTCTGAATTTTCCAAATTCATTCCAGTTTGAACTTTATGGTTGTGACATATGTCTTTTGACCTTTGAGGGATGTATGATGTATCTAAATTATTAAGTACTTTGGTTGTGATGAATATTCAAAGCTTTAAACTTTGTGGTTGTTGAATTTTATGATTATGGGCCATAATGACGACATTAATTTGTTGTGTTGATAACATTATTATTATTTTAATTGTTTATATCATACATGCCATATTATGAGTTGATTTAGTACAATAAACTGAATGTATCGAATCATATTTTTAAATTTCAATAGTAGTCATATTATTCTATATATAGATATATTTCTGATTTTTATATTTTTCCGAAATGCAACTCCAAAACATTTAGCTGAAATTCCGAATTGGCCTGTACATTTCGGTTTGGAGGCCAAACCGAGATGGGTTCCGAAATGAATTCCTCAACTAGTCTCACGATATGCAAGGTGAATGACCCTACTATGGTACAATTATTAAGTGCTGGAGGATTAACAGAACACATCATCCTCAGACTATTGACTATTTGTGTCTATCAGTCTTCACTATTCTCTTGGAAAGGTGATGTACTGAAACAAACCACATGGTCCTTTCAGCTCTCTTGTCCAAATCTTTGGACCAATCAATCTGGTGGCCAGCCAAAGCCCTAGAGGGCCTATAAACCCTAATCTGGAGGGAGAGGGGGCAAAATAAAAACAAAATGGAGCTGGAGCTGGGTGTCATAGGGTGTTGCTGTGGATAGCAACACCCGTTCTCACAGTCCCCTCCGGGGATCGATCCTTAGAGGGGCAGGTATTCTTGTTCCTGGCCACTAGGCCACCTCAGCCAAAAAAAAAAAAAAAAGAACTGGCTACCCTTGACTTATGTGAAAGTAATCACGCTGCAACAAAATGGAGCTGACAAGATGATGCCTTTTGTTTAACCAAGTGTCATCTTTGGTTCTGCTATCTATTTTTCATTTTATTATTATTCTTGTTATATCAATGGAGGTATATAACTAGCTAATAAGCTCATTCATATGACTTTTATTATGGCGTGAACAACTGCTACTTATTCATATTATTTTCTTACAGCATGCAAAGACATTATCATCTATTGACTAATAAATTGTTGATGGCTTCCCTCATCATGGATTTGCTAGAAATTGTCCAGGGGGCTTGTTTGGCAGTCAATGAGTTATGTCTCTGATTTGGATTAACTTACGTGTTCCAAATCGAAAGACGTAACTAGTGTGGGGTTCAAGTCATTTCAGCTCTTATATTTGTTTCCCCTGCACTTTCACCCACAGGATACCATGCCTGTTATTTTACAAATGATCATTTTATGCATTCTAGTTTCCTGAGGAAGCTTAAAAATCCAATACATCCAAATATAACTCATAAATCACAATTCTGTTCTATTATAATCACAATGAGTGGTAAAGTTAACAACATAAAACAAAAGTATTTTAAATTTACAATGCCAAAATAAAGACCAGGAAGGTCAGTACAACCACTCATAATAAAACCCATACCAACATGACGTAGTTCACGCAACCCGATGTCTACATAACATCATCAGAACCCAACTCTGTGCCCTTTTTTTTGTAATGGTAACCCAACTCTGTCTCTCCCTAGCTATCTTAGTCTCCAGATCCCAACACCTGTAATGCCAAAGGCTACATCAGACAATTGGCAAGTAAGCATTTATAATAAACATAAACATGTTGTATTTATACTTAAAACTAATAATCATAAAATAATTAGGCTCAATATAGATTGGAATGGAGAAACAGAATTCGTTTAACCGACCCCAACATAGTCGGGACAAGGCTTTGATGATGATGATGAATCATAGAATAAATAATTGAATAATGAATATGCATGAATATAGGGGCATGAGAATCAAGGTTACACATCTAACAAGAATCCTAGCAAACCATATGGCATTTCTATATAAGCTAAATACTCTTATTAGGACGATCATAATTGTGAAGAAACATGAATCATAATTAACATGACATGAAAAATAACATAATCATAGTGTGACCATCTTTTACATAACAGGGGGTATATAATTACTCACTTAACGTATATGGGGCTATGCTGCAACTAGTCTAGCATAATATAATGTAGTCCATCTTTCACCGCGTCCAGTCACAGTAGGACCAAAGCTAAGTGGTGTGCCGACATGGGAATAACATACAGGTAAAACCAGATACGTTTCTAATGAAAACAGACTTATTTTCTAAAAGCAGGTTTAACCTATCTGTAAGATATTGTAACAGATTCTTAGTGCTTAATCTTAACAAATCATGAAACATAAACAGGACATAAGAATCTAGGAGCTGATCATAAGAATACCAATAACAACACGATAATGCATGATCACTATAATAATTAAGAAGACCATTATATGAGTCTGGATTGTCTAAGAACACCAAGAAAAAATAATGTGTAGCTTTAGGGTTACAATTATTGGTGTTGCCAAAGTTACTTTGATAAACAGGACCCTTAAGTAACACCTTGTTGTTAAGCGATTTTATTTTCGACTAAAGGCAAACTGTAGATCAATGTCTGCTGTAGACATCACCTACTATGGTTTCCTAGAAAATCAGGGTCATTAGGGTATCAGAGGGTACCTTTCCAAGGTAGTAAACTAAGTTTGGAAAGTGGCAAACTCTATAATGCCCCAAAATCCGGGCGCCTCGAATCTCGGGATGCTACGGGAAAGTACCCAAGAGATGCGAAAAATCAAATGAGATAAGCAAATATGAATCTCATATGAGCAAGTGAAATAAAATCCTAGGCTAACAAGGCCAGCTACAAAAAAAGGAAAGAATAGAGATCTATGTGATAGACGTCTCTCGATGCACTAACTGCATCATTCTCTGAACCCTGCGGTAACGGATCAATCGCCAAGCAAACCACCAGTCAAAGAAGGAGAAGAGAAGATACCTGAAAACACCAAGGATTGGGCCTAGGTCTACCTGAAAACACCAAGGATTGGGCCAGGCTCAATGACCCAGGCAAATAGGCATGTTTAGATGGCAATACATTATGTTAATAGATAGGGAAAAAGACCATACCTGATCCCAGCTATACCTGCGTGATTGGTACCTCGATAATAATATATAATATCAAAGTGCAACAGAAACGGTGTGGAGTGTAGTGTGTGAACGATAATCGAGATAAGAATATAACAAATGTTTGATACAGCATATCAGGCAGATAAGAGAAGCCATCATCATCAAGATATCATATAAATCATACAAGCACATTAGTGTAACCGGTAACAGAAGTAACCTGAGGAAGTAACCTTACAATATCCGTAACCATCGTATCTAGATCCAACTGTATCAACGTCGGCAGTTAAATACACTAAGCAACGACATCCATAATATATAATATTCATACATCCAATATACATCCACAAGAGCACATAAAGGTACGTCCACAGTTAAAGTACAAGGGACGTGGGGGGTCAAAGCTAGCCCATCGTCGTCGTCCTAACAACTGTCGATGGATTTTGGGGCGTTACATATTTGGTATCAGAGCTTAAGTGCGATGCTCTGATTTATAGTACCTCTCGAGGCCAACATCCAAGGTTCGAACCTACCAGCTAGCCTTAGTATCCTTTCTCAACAACACAAGTACCATATGTCTCAATCCATTGATAATCACTGTCCCTCTCTTCAAGTCCAGGGTCCCACTTCACCTAAGATAGTGATCACGGAGTCCTAGATGTTTATTAAGTATCCTTGGTGCTCCTGAAGGTGTTTGGCATCATAAGACATCCATAACCATTGAATCGGGTTCCGTTTCACAGTCCAAGACCCTACTTAGGCGGCTACGCGGGTCAAGGTTAAGTCCAGCCCTTGACACGTGTCTAGCATATCCCAAACAGTCCAAATGGAAGGTCAATGGGGCCCACACATGATGGAGTAATAAGAGAAAACCAAATATGGGAAATGGCTTTCCACATTGTACCGGGTCGATATCATGGGTCCACAGGTCGACCTGATTCTCTGTGGAAGGGGACAGCTAACTGGGAAGCAGAATTCACAGTCTGCAATGTCCCCGGTCGACGTGGTACACTGATGGCATTGTATAAAAAATCTAGCAGATAGGGGGATCCACATTGTGACCGGTCGACTGGGTACATTGGGTTCTGTACCCTGAGGTGATTTTTTGCTCTCAGTTGTGGGGAAGTTCCCTGTGTGCCTGGTCAACATCCTGAGTGACTAGGTCGATCGGGTACACACGAAACCCTGATTTTCAGGATTCTGTCCTCTTCCATTATTCATCAAAACTCCATCAAATACATCCCAAATCTACACTAATCATCTCCAAACATCAAACACACCTTCCACATCATGATTCCATCACAAATGGGCCATTGATCTTCCAAATGGGGGATTTCCATCCATTAATGGCCAAAAACACATACAAAGAGCTTAGACTATCAATCTCATACATCATATCATCCAATCAACCATCCAAATACAGAAATCACGCTAAACATCCATAAAGACAGTAATTAGCAATCTAAGCATGTTAATCAATTTAATTTAGGAATCTATTAGGGGTGTGAAAAAAAACCGAAAAACCGTCTAACCGAACCGAACCGCAGTTAATAATCGTGTTTCACGGTTCGGTTACGGTTTTTGAAATCGGAAAACCGCATTTCACGGTTCGGGTACGGTTTTTGTCTCCACTCACAGTTATTAACCGAACCGAACCGTTAACCGTGGTTAGGTTAACCGTGTTCTCAAAACAAACGGTTAATCGAACCGTTTCACTAATAAGGAAAAAACCTAAGGGCTTGAATGGATATATATATATTTTTTTCACAGTAACATATTATGCCATTCTCTAACTATGGTTTTTTTTTTTTTCACAGAAAGTTTGATTGGTAAATGACAAAATTTTCACAAAGTTTTTTAAAGTTACAATTAACCGTGACCGAACGGTTAACCGCTGTTCGGTTTTTAACGGTTTTTCATGGTTCGGTTATGTTTACGGTTTTTAAAAACCAAAAATCGTGAAACACGGTTCGGTTAACCGTTTTCCCAAAAACCGCGGTTAACCGAACCGTTACACCCCTAGAATCTATGCATGTCTACTTGCCTAATTAGGAATAAAACTCCTCCAATAGCTTGGCTTCACTCCAAAAGCTCTAAGATCACCCCAGTAGCTGAATCTACAATCTCTACACCCATTTCCAAAGAGAGAAATGCATAAGAAAGGGAATTCTAGGAGAAAGGATTATTCTACAGGGAAATTGAAAAGGGAAATGGAGATTACCTTCATTTGGAGAGGGGAGAGAGATCTAGAAGTTGAGATGAGCTCTTTAGCTTGTAGATGGCTAGATGTAGATGAGGTTTTTGCTTCTTGCAATTGGAGGGCTAAGATCTAGAGAGAAAGAAACCCTAATCTCTAGCTTAGAGAGAGATGAGAGGGAAATTGTAGTGAAATGAGAGGGAGAGATGGGAAGGGTTTCTTTTATAGGAATTGATTGGGTTATTGTCTAAATGCCCTCATTTGTAAATGAGAATTGTGAATAGGAATGGGGGTATTTAGGGAAGGTTTAAATGGAATTACCAAAGGGCCCTTGGTTGCTAATAGAAATAAATGATAAGCACTAGGGTAGTTTTGGTATTCATCTTTAATGACTAAAGTATCCTCAAATGAGTGGTTACAAATGAAGGAGCCTAAGGGCAAAAAGGTAGGCTATTGATAATGAAAAGAGTGCTCGTGTTTACTTGGTAGATAATAAAGGAGGCCAAGGTCATTTAAGGTATTTGGATTTCCAAAAAGGAGGGAAAAGGTGTGGTTGGAAGGACTAGAGTACCCTCATATAATTAATGGGCTAATGGGTTAGGCCATGGGTAATTGGGTCATTCTAAGATTAATTGCACAATTCTCTAAGGAAAACCCATCTATAATTAGGATTACAAGGCTTCTAATTAGCTAATTAATTATAGGAAAACCACTATTAATCTCATAAGGGTTCTACTCCTATAAGCTAGGCTAAATTAGTGGGAACTACTGACTATTCATGCTAATCCTTTATTAAATAGGATAACCTAGGGTTGACTTGGTCAAATTGGGCCCCACTAGGTATTTCTAGGGATGGGTCCTTACAAACTGGATCCCACGGTTGGCCGTGAATGAACCACGGTTGGCCCCATGGTGAACCGTGAGCATAAAGGTCTGAGTTTCAGGTTACGTGTTCCTGAGTTTTCCTGCTTCATTTTGAACATCGTTTAGCTTCATGGTTAACCCACGGTTAGCCGTGAGAAGTTCCACGGTCGACCGTGAGACGTATCACGGTTAACCGTTAAGACTCCAGAAACCTGCAACTCGATTCCGGAAGCTCTGTTTTCAGAACCTGAAACCTGTGCTTTCCATACCTTTCCTTCATACATTTCTGATACCATTTTTCCAACTTAAAAGTATGTCTAAAACATCATTTAAACAGTGAAAACTTGAGATTCATGATATACACCGTCAAATCGTATAATGAGTTGAAACTTAAAATTTAACGAGAATAAACTGAAATCCATGAAATACCTTAAACTAAGCACATGTAACATGCTTAGAATGCCCTTGTTCTTGCCCTGAATCTGAGCTCTGATTTCTCTAAAAAGTGCAAACTCCAGACTCCAGACTCCAAACTCCTAGCTATTACTTCAATGAAGGAAGGAAGAAGATGAAGAAGAGGAAGATGATGATTAGAAAGTGAAGGAGGGGGGAAGAGGGCAGAGAAGGCTGGAAATCACAGCTGAGATTCAGGTAGAGTAGCTGAGAAGGGAGAAGAGAATGAGAGAAAACGAGAGAGGAGTGGAGAAGGTGTTGGAGTTTATACGAATTTCCGGAATTTCTGGAAATTGCAAATAAGTCCACTACATAGAAATGCATAATTTCTGATCAAATGACTCATCAAACTATCAGGGTCCAAGAATAAAATACACTCAGGATAACGTCCTCGAGCCAACAAAGCAAAGAAAACAAAATTCTAATATTTACATAAACCCCCCTAACCTTCTCTCAAATTACGAATAGGTCCACCGAATCTAGCCTATTATTACTATTATTAATCTAAAATGCAAAACTAATTAATTAACTACTAAACAAGATTCATTAAAAAAAAAAAAAACTACTAAACAAGATTAATTAAATATCAAGCACACAAGTAAAACTCAGAATATCACACCATGGATACTGTAATGGCTTATTGGTAGCATCCATTGGCTTAATAATGCAATTCACTGATGGATGGGGTCTTCACACGTTCAACTAACATGCTTATCATTGGGCAAAATATTTTTTCAAGAGCTAAAGTAAGTCTTTGGGAATGTAATCCCAATGGTCAAAATTTTTACTTTATCCATGTTTGGCTGGTCGTCAGTCATCACAAGTGGAATAAAGTACGAGCCGCCAAAAAAAAAAAAAAATACTATACCAGCTGCTGAATATTTTTTGACTTCTCATCTCACTTCAAATTGCTTTAATATTTTACCGAAAAGTATACTTCTCCTTTATATAACTATTATCTTTCCCATTGATTTGAGATTTTTTATACATTACTCTCTCGGTATACTATTCAAACATGCCCTTGGAGTCGTCATCTTTGGTAGTGTTACGGGTCTTTACACGAGTAAAAATATTTATACTCAATTCACATCAGTAGAGAGAATATTTTGAATATCGTTGAATTAATAGAAGCGAGTACATGGAGGATTTATAGAGGTGGCATGACCACCAATTTGGTTGTAGATAAAATTTCACCTTCCCATCTTATCTGGTTGCTTAGATTCTCCTCCTCGTGTCTGCTTGCATGCCAATTCTTTTATTTTTATTTAAATTTTTTGGTTAAGTGACTTGAACCGCAATCCTATCGTTGCAACATTGAGCACCTTTGGTGTCGTACGACCAGGCCCAATTAGTCAACTGGGCCAACCCATCGACCCATAGGTCACCCAGTCTATTCAGTTTTGTCCACAGTCCCAATTTGATCGAGAGCTGCTGTGGAGTTCTAATTTTATCCTATTTCTATTTCCATTCCTTGTCTGATTAGAGAAATATTTCTAATTTCTTTCTTAGGATTAATATTATCTAATTTCCTGTGTTAATTAGATCTCTTCAATATTAGAAAGTCTTGTTTGCTAAGGGATCGATCCTACTTCTCTATGTAAGGATGATCAAACCTCATTGTAATACATGCTTATTTTCAATTAATCAAAGATTTCTCTGAGTTTTCTCCAATACTGGTGTTTTTCCATTCTTGTTGGGAATCCTTTCATTGGATTTGATCAACCCCATCTGATGCATTGATCTATTTGATCATGGGTCTGGGGCTGCGTCAACCTTCCAACTGTGCTACGGATTCTTGTGTAATTGCACACCAGGATATGGGCTCTTGTCCAGTTAGTCTCGGACTCTTTTTGTATACCTTGTGGCTATTGACTTCACTTGGACTGCATCACTTAACGGGGCCCATCTGGTTTTAGTTGAAAATCCTTACATAGGAACCCGTCATCCTATGGGGATATCCTGGTACTTGGCCAGAAGCTCATGGACCGACTTTTCATGGTAGGTAATGGATGCTGATCTCTTTCCTTTTCATTATACTTTTCAATTCATCCACTGTTAATTCATCTGGACAATCACAGAAACTGAACCTCTCCTGCGTGCTTGCATGGGAATCCCTTTTTTTAGTGCCTCTGTGTCTTGTGAGCGAACGTGTCAAGTTGTTGGAATGCTTAAAATTCTGAAATATTTAGCTCAAATAAGATGTTCATTTATCGATGCCTTCAGCATTTGAATTACTATATATAACTATGTGAAAGTACATCTCATTCTGTCTCTAGTTTTAACACAAATTTTACTTTTCTTTTGTTGCAGATGGTTGAGAGGAATGGTTATGGTATGATCCTAGTTGATCCAGGTGATGTATTTGACTATTTTCATGCATGCCTGTGGTCCTAACTAGTGCGCACTCTCTTTATAGCACAGTGTGTTTGTGGTGGTGTTCTTTTTCCCTTTTTGGGGAAATCTGTTCTTAAATTAACTTCTGACTGTCGTGTTCTTGACTTAAAATGATCTATTTTACGCTATAGGGTATATCTCAGATCTCTTCATCCTTTATATATGCTATTGTGTGGGGAGTTAGAATTAATCAGTTTTGAATTGACAAGCATGACAGTTAGATTTGACCATCAATTGTAGTCTGCCCTGGTCTTCTTTTTCTTTCTTTTTTTTTTTTTCTTCACCCCAGTTTCAGCTGACATGATCGACAACTGTGGCTCACCTGATCAGACCTAAATAACTCCCGGTACGAAACTCGTCTCCAGGTCTGGTGGACCAAACCAATGTTTACTGTATTGATTTTTTTTTATCTTTATCAGAAATACTAATACAATAACCTTTGATGAGCCTGAGCATGTCTACCCACTATGTGTAGAAACATATAAAATAAAATATTTAAAAAATGTGCTACTTAAAAAATTGACCCAAGACTGAGTGATATAAAAAATCAACACAAATCGCTATAATAGATTCACCCAAACCATCAAATATGTCACCAGTAACAATAAATATTTAGAGAGTAAGAAAAGGAGAAAATATGAATTGAAAACCCTTTGCTATATAGTATATAATAATATGATGTGTACCATTGACTATTATTATTAGGTAGGTCACAGGTCAAGAAATCCTGACTAACAGTTAAATGGGTTGGATGTATTTAATCTCCAAACTTTCCATGTAAACCGACCATAGAATATAATCTTGCATAGCTGTACACAATGATCCTGTAAATAGGAAAAATATGACCTGATTCAGTGACTCCACTGGAACTTGGAGATTGCGAGTTGGGAAATGCCGATCCACAGTTGAATGAGTCAGACATGGATTGACCTTGAACATGTTATTGTGCTTTGGTGGGTTTTTCACGGTAATATGCATGTATGGGTGTCATTTTTGCAAGGACTCACAATAATCAATTCATAAAGGAGGGGCCACATTGAATTACACTTTAAAATGATTGAATAACACTCATAAAAAAATATTGATGTTATGTGTTGTGCGATTTCAATCAAGATGATCCATGGCAGGTTGCAAGTTGGGGGCGTAACCCATTTAATAAAATAATTTTGAACCCATCAAATACTAAGAACTTGGATCTGGCCCATCGAGATTTTGAACCCTAAAGGTGGGTGCATAATTTAGTTTGATAGGTTATAACAATCTTACCATGATGCCACCTACATTGTTTTGTTATATGAATTAATTATTAGAAAGTTTATAAAATTAGTATTTTATGGATGTTTATAGTATACTAGAAGTGTGAATTTGTTGTTGTCAGATAAAATCATATTTATGAATGAGTTGTGATACCATAATAAATAAATAAAAAATGTATGTTATCATCAGGCTAAGGCCCAAGTGGCGGAGGTCGAAAACATTTCAATACTCTAATTTCCGAAATAATGAAACTAATATTATAAAATGCCTCGTTTATGTCTCTCACATTTATAAATACATGTTCAAAGACTTTTAAAAATTATTGAGATATTGTAACAAGACTAAATAAATATAGTAATTTTTGTATTGGAGAGTCATAGATTAAGAGTCAAAATACGAAAGACTCATGTTCTTTTTTTATTTTATACTTTTTTTGCAGTTTTCATGAGGATGTGGGTACCTGATGTTTCTTATATAGTTTTAGTGATAAGTTTTTAACACTAGAAAATACCTAGATCTTAGTTGATTAGTAATATTTTAATCCTTTAAGATTATGGAAGATATTTTAAAAAGACGTAAAAATTAATGAAATTATTTAAAGAGTAGGAACGCTTGAAAAGTTAGTGATTTATTCTTAATTTTAAAAGATGATTATAAAATACCTAGATCTTAATGGTAAGTAGTTATGCTTATTAAAAAAAAAACCATGAATGGTAATTTTAATCTTTAAATATGAAAGCATTTTAAAAAAAAGTGAAGCGCTAAACAGGTGGTGATTTAAAATCTTAAAAGATTGACGTGGGCGTAAAAGTCAAAATTGAGAGGGAGCTATCAAAACTGAATTGAAAACCTTTTACTTGAATATATAATTATTAGATGGGATAGACGTACCTTGTATTATTATTCTTGGAATGCAGCAATTAGTGATTTGCATGTATGGTGATGGTAACAAATTATCACATCTATCATGTGAAAAATGTTAATTATGCATAAAGGATAAAAGGAACAAAAAGGGTTATTATGGAAATGTTTTCATGGGTAGGTTTTTAATGGCCATGGGGTTTTAATTTTAGATTGCCTATTATCACTTTACTAGGTCTAGAAAGGTGCTCACAAGCTACAAGTCAAGGTTAGTTCGCAATTTTGATGACATCCTCAATGGTTGGAAAGAAATAGGCACTAATGAGATAAAAGAAATGTGCCGAAAACTAAGAGTTTGAGTAACTCTTCATTCTACTCTAAATAAGCACAGAAGAGTTCTTACCCTGGAGGAATAGAAAGGCTCTGCACTCAATTGGTTTAGTCTCCACTAGTGACTCATTAGGGTCACTCAAATGTGCCCACTTTTCATTTAAACTATACTCATGTGGCTAAATGTGCTAGAATTTTTCCTAGACTTGACTTTGTGACACTCTTTTTAGGATTTGGATAGTATGCTAAACTAAGATTTCGAAACTTATTAATAAGATAAAATCCTATGGAAATTTTTGGATATATATTTTTTTTGTTTCTTTTTTTTTTTTTAAATTTGAATTTTTTTAAACTAAATATTTACAGGCAAATACATGTGTGCAATGCAGTGGCACACCCCCAAACCTAAAACAAACACTGTCCTCAATGATATGCATTGCAAAATGTGAAATGATAAATAGACAAGGAGAAAAAAAAATCGGAACGCCTTACCATGGGGTGATGCCAAAAATGAATATTGGGTTGCTTACCAACCAATGCTGAGTTTCACATTGTGAGCCCGATGTGACCTTGAAAATTACTTATGCAACATAAACAGGGTCCTGAAGAAGGGTCTCTTTGACATCCTTGCCCTTAAGCTCTAGAAAAGGTTTCAACCTCTAGCCATGGACTTTAAAAACATCTTCATTTTTGGGGTTCTCAATCTCAATTGCCCTATGAAAATAGACAGTGCACACAATGAAGGGTCCAGTCCAACGGGATATCAGTTTTCCTGGAAAGAGATGCAGGCGAGAATTATACAGAAAAACTTTCATACCTGGTTCAAAGGATTTCCTTAAAATAGTTTGATTATGATTTTTCTTCATCCGATCCTTATAAATCTTGGCATTCTCATAGGTGTCATTTCTAAAGTCCTTTAGCTCATTGAGATGCAACTTGCGTAGGTTACCGGCTTTAGGCAAATCAAAATTGAACATTTTGATGGCCCAGTAAGCATTATGCTCCAATTCTACCAGCAGATGACAAGCTTTCCTAAAGACCAATTGATATGGAGACATTCCGATTGGAGTCTTATAGGCAATCCGATAAGCCAATAAAGCGTCTGTCAATCTTAAAGACCAATCTTTTCGGGTAGGATTGACTGTCTTTTTCAAAATTTGCTTTATTTGTCTATTGGATACTTCCACCTGTCCGCTAGTCTGTGGATGATACGGAGTAGCAACCTCATAAATGATAGAATATTTTTTCATTAGATTCTCGAATGTGCTATTAAAAAAATGACTCTCATCATCACTGATAATTGCCCTGGAGTACCAAATTTTAGAAAAGATGTTTTCTTTAATAAATTTGATAACCATGTGACGATCATTCGTTTTGGTTGGAATCGCCTCTATTTATTTGGAGACATAATCTACAGCAAGCAAAATATATAAGTTGCCGAATGAACTGGGAAATAGACCCATGAAGTCTATGCCCTAAACATAAAAAAATTCCACAATAAGCATCGGGTTCAAAGGCATCGTGTTCCTCCGTGTAATTCTACCTAATTTCTGGCAACGCTTATAGTGCAAACAAAATGTATGATTATCCTTGAAAAGGGTGGATGAGTAAAATCTGCACTGCAGCACCTTTGCTGTGGTCTTCCTAGAACTAAAAAGCTCACCACATGCGTGGTCATGGTAGAAGGATATCACGCTTAAATAGTCATCTTCCGGAATGCATCTCCTAATGATTTGGTTTGGACAGTACTTGAACAGGTATGGGTCATCAAAGAAATGCTTAACCTCAGACAAAAACTTAGACCTATCCTGTTTGGACCAGTGATCGGGCATTTGTCCAATGACCAAGTAGTTAACGATATCCGTAAACCAAGGGAATTGGGAAACACTCAACAATTGTTCATCCGGGAAACCCTCACTCAATGGGACGCTCTCATGCTCGGGGTCAATAAGTAATTGGGAGAGATGGTTTGCTACAACATTTTCATAACCTTTTTTGTCCCGAATCTCAAAGTCAAAGTCTTGTAACAATAGAATCCACCTATTCAGACGGGCTTTTGCATCTTTTTTCATCAATAGGTACCTAAGGGCTGAATGATCGGTGTAAACTATGACCTTAGACCCAATCAGGTTGGGTCTAAATTTCTCCAGGGTAAAGACGACAGCTTACAACTCTTTCTTTGTCGTTGTGTAATTTAGCTGAGCATCATTCAAGGTCCTACTGGCATAATATATGACATGGGGCAATTTGTTCACTCTCTGTCCAAGCACAGCCCCAAGAGCATGGTTAGAAGCGTCACACATGAGTTCGAAGGGAATTATCCAAACAGGTGGCTTTATTATCGAGGTAGTGGTAAACTCCTTTTTCAATTGTTCAAATGCTTGCAGGCAAGGTTCATTGAAAACAAAAGGCACATCCTTGGATACCAGATTGCACAAGGGTGCAACTATCTTGCTAAAATTCTTAATGAATCGTCTATAAAAACCTGCATGGCCCAAGAAAGATATGATATTCTTCATTGTTTTTTGCGGTGGCAGGTTGGAAATGAGATCAATTCTGGCCTTATCAACCTCGATGCCGTTCTCAGAAATAACATGACCCAGGACAATTTATCTTTTCACCATGAAGTGACATTTCTCCCAATTCAAAACAAGATTCTTCTCTTGACATCTCACTAAAAGAAGGTTCAGGTGATGCAAACATTCTTATAAACTACTCATAGGGACTGAAAAATAGTCCATGAACACCTCTAAAAATCGCTCGACCATGTCCAAACATGTGCTCATCATATACCTTTGAAATGTCGCGGGTGCATTGCATAATTTAAAAGGCATGTGCCGATAGGAGAATGTACCGAAAGGGCATGTAAAAGTTGTCTTGCCTTGGTCCTTAGGTGCTATGGGTATCTAATTATAGCCAGAGTATTCGTTAAGGAAACAATAAAAGACATGACCGGCTAGTCTTTCAAGCATCTGGTCCATAAATGGGAGGGAAAAATGGTCTTTACAGGTGGCCGAGTTCAACTTTCTATGGTCAATGCACAGTCGCCAGCCCGTTTGGGTCCTTGTGGGCACCAACTCGTTCCCCTCATTCTTCACAACAATTATCCCAGACTTCTTTGGCACAACATGGACTGGGCTCACCCATGAGTTGTCTGAAATAGGGTAAATGATATCTAAATCCAACAGTTTCAGAACCTCCACTCTTACGACATCTTTCATTGATGGATTAAGAAGCCTCAGTGGTTCTCTGGAAGTTTTTGCATTTTCTTTCAAATGGACCTGGTGTTGAACCACAGATGGGCTTATTCCTTTTATATATGCAATTGTCCAGCTCATAGCCTCATTGTGATCCTTTAGGATCTCAATCAATTGTTGTTCCTGGACTTTTTTCAAGTCCGAGGCTATGACGACGAGGTGTCAGGTAGTGATTTTTTATTGAGCTTGGGCAGTTCCTCAATTGATGGAACAGGTGCGGCAACCGATGGACTCAAGGTCTCTAGCTTGGGATGCCATTGACTCATCTCAAAAGTAGGGGTAGAATCCAATAACGGATTGACTTCGTTAATGCTATTCTCAACATCAATGTTACCTTCAAAATGTGCAAGACAGGCCTCTAGTGGGTCCTTACAAACTAACTATCATCCTACACTCTCAAAAAGCTCCTCTAGGTAACTCATCTCACAAATTTCATAATCACTCTCATTTGTGGGTTGCTTGCCAATGTTGAAAATGTTTATCTAGACTATCATATTCCCAAATGATAGGTACATCACATCATTTCGGCAATTAATCAGGGCATTATAAGTGGCAAGGAATGGTCGCCGTAAAATTACCGGGATCTTCACGACATTTCCGATTAGTGGTTGGGTATCAAGGACTACAAAGTCCACTGGGAAAACAAATTCTCCTACCTTAATCAAAACATCCTCAACAACACCTTTGGGGTATCTAACTGAAGCCTCAGCTAGTTGTAAGGTTACCTTTGTTGGTTTCAGCTCCTCCAAACCTAACTCCTCGTATATCGAATACGGGAGCAGGTTGAGACTGGTACCCAAGTCTAGCAAAGCCTGTTTTATGTGATGATCCCCTATTTGACAAGAGATTGTTGGACACCCAGGGTTCTTGTATTTTATTGGGGTCGAAGTGGTAATGATGGAACTGCATTGCTGGGCTAGAAAGGCCTTTTTAGGTACATTGGTTGTTCTTTTGAATGCGCACAAATCTTTGAGAACTTTGGCATAAGTTGGGATCTGTTGGATGGCTTCTAACAGTGGGATGTTAATTCTCATTTACTTGAACACTTCAAGGATCTTATCCAACTGGACATTATTTTTCATTTGACCTAGCCTCTGAGGGTATGGGGCCTTGAGAACAAAGGTTCTAGGAGGGGCTCACTCGGTGAGGCAGCTTCTATTGGCTTCTCAGGTTCCTTAGTATGCTCTGGGTCCTTTTCTGGTTCCTTGGGTTCTTCTTCCAAAACTACATGGGACCTCACTTGGGTCCGTTCAGATTGCCTAGGATCCTCTTCTGGTGTGTCAGCCTCCCTTGCAGCCATTTTACGGGTGGTAACTGCATTGACCTGCTCACGGACTTTGCCATTGTTATCATGGACAACAAATTGGCCCCGTTGAAGTTTGGCCTTTGGGGTTGGCTTTGGGCTGACTTGGAAAGCTACCCTTGTCTCTTTGAACTATTTACTTGGCTAGCTGGCTGACAGTGTACTCCAGCTTGGGAATGGATTAGGTATTGGCATTCAAATTCTGAGTAGTGCTTTGCTGGAATTAGAGGGTATTTTGGGCCAACATTTTCATTATGTCCTCTAGAGAACTTATCTGCTGATTCTGGGAATTGAGATTCTAATTACCATGAACCATGGGTGGTCCATGTGATACTTTGGGTACTTGAGGCTTTTGGTATCCAAGAGGTGGTATATGCTGGGCCATTGGCTGAGAAGGGTTTCCTTGGTGTTATCCTTTGGTCCATGAAAAATTAGGATTATCCATCCAACTAGGATTGTATGTATTCGAATATGGATCATACTTCGGCCGCTCATATCTGGTATTCTGATAAAGTGCACTCACCTCCTCCATACTCTCACTTTGACTTTGACCAAAGAATGCTCTACATTGGGATCTGGGATGGGTAAAATCTCCACAATTGGTGTAGGGTGGGATAGTAGGGTCACTAACTGCTTAGCTCATCTTTAATGATTCCAGGGTCTTTGGGGTGGTCTGCTGACAGGTCTGGTTCATTTCAAGGGCTTCTAATCTCCTTGTCAGCGTGGCCAACTTGGCCTCGGCCTCGAATTTGGGTTCCACGAATTTGGGTTCCACTCTATGCATGCGCCTTTTTTCTGCAACGATGGGTTTTTTGGGATCCTCTTTGATAAGTTCTTATTTAAGAGTGTTCTCAGCGACCTCCTCAAGGTGTGCCCAGACTTGGTTAGCTGTCTTTTGAGTGAATACTCCATTATAGAAAGACTCCACAATGGTCTTGGTGTGATAGTCCAGTCCTTCATAAAGGATTTGGACTGGCCGGATCTTTTTGAATACGTGATGCGGGCATTGTAACAGTAAGTCTTTGAACCTTTCCATGTACTCATACATGGTTTCTCCCTCCAGTTGGTGGAAGTTGTTCAGGGTATGTCGAATGAAGGCCGTTTTTTATTTTGAATAAAACTTTTTATAAAAGGCCTCGACCAGTCCCTCCCATGTGCTTATTGAATTAGCATGTAGGGCGTAAAGACATGCTTTCGCCTTCTCCTTCAGCGAGAACGGGAATAACCTAAGCTTGAGGGCCTCTTCAGACATATGGTTATACTTCATGGTCCTACAGATTTCCTCAAACTCTCTCACATGCTGATACGGGTTCTCATTTTCCACCTTTTGGAAAATTTGTAACATCTGGATTAAGCCAGATTTCAGCTCAAATGAGGCATTTGTGGTGAGTATGACGATGCATGAGGGATGGGTTGATCGGGTTTGGTACATGTACTCCCTAAGAGTCCTAGGTTGGGTTGGTGAGTTTCCGTTAGCTATTTCCTCAATGGCAATGGGGTCTGCAAAATTCTCAACAGGGATATCAAATAAATTGAAGCTCTCTAAACGACCCTGCACACGTAACCAATTGTGCATACACAACCACTCAACTCCGAAAGTGATGGTCTGCTCAAGTGATGATGAACGAGGATTAATGCTTAAACACAAACAAGCAAAACAAAATGATTTTGAAAAACAAATCAAACTATGCTAAACTAAGGCTACCTAATATTAAACTAGACAGCTCCTAACTGTGAAGAGTACACCTAGGCCTCCAATTCAGTCCTATGAAACGTAGTCGGCCAGGCAAGCCCCCAGGGGATTGGTGGGATCACGATGCGCATGATAAAGGTTCCGCTTAAATACCAAACTCGTAAAACAGATGAACTGTATTCCTTAAGGGACAATGCTATTCTAGGCACCGATTTCCATCACGGAGTGCAAATGGTACAACCTTTGATGGTCTTCTCCTAATGAGGTCATGTCCTAAAGTCACGTTTCTACTCAAATTTTATTAAAGGCTAAGGATTCCTAAGTAGTGAGGAAAATGAATTCCTATGGGCAAGGAAATGGTGATGAAATCCAATCCTTATCTTGTTGGGGGTATGATTGACCTTACTAAGTGTGTGCTTTCCCAATTACTTTGTGTATTTGAAAATGATTAAGCACTGCACATCCATAAAACAATCAAACAACCAACAAAATTGATCCATTAACTGGGGATGCGCGGGTGTATCGAAATACGCACCTCCTAAACTAAATTGGGGGATGATCGGTTGAAGTCGACCTAAGCCACCGACACCAATTTCAGTGTACGAACTTGGGGGGGCTGCGACGGTATCGTCCAACCGTCCTCCTTCCTTAATTATTACAATGCTTTGAAAATTTAAATGAACTTAAAAATGATTACAAACTTAGAAAACTTAAATGAACTTAAAAATTATTACAAACTTGAATAATACAAGGTTTTTTAAGAAAGAAAATTAAATTCCTAAGTTAGAGTTCTTTGGTTGCACTCTTCTTTTTCCTTGCTCCAACCGGGGAATCCCTAAAAATACAAACAAGGAAAATGTGTAGAATCCGCAATGAAAACTAAAAGAAAGAATAAAAATGAAACTAAGCTATATAAGAGTTGAAAATCCTTAAAATCAAGGATTCCTATGTACGCTGATCCCCGGCAACGGCGCAAAAAACTTGGTACGTATTCCGCAAGTATACGGTTGTCTCAAGTAATTGTAACACCCTGCCCCGAGTTAATTAAGATTAACTCTAATTAATCGAGATTAATGCTAATTCAACATGTTTTATGGAATTAATGTTGATTAATGACTAAATGGATAAGAATTTGGCTCAAGTGGTCAAATTGAACTTAATGAAAAGAATAGTGGAAGTTCTGAATGGACTTGAAATGGTTTTAGGCTAAACCATGCAATATAAGGACTTTTTCGTAAATACGCAATTACACGTATTTCGTCGAATACGGAAACTCTTGATACTCACACGTATATCTCGAGGAGTACGTTAACTTTTATAAATGTGACGATTCCCTTCGACGTGAATTGGTTCAAAGGACCATTCGTTTGACTTAAATTGTAATTAGAGGAATAGGAGGGGGGTAAAATGCAAAAATGGGGGTTATAAGATGAGGATGAACTCATTTGAGTTCATTCCTCCAGCACAGTCGATCTCTTCTTCTTCTTTCTTCCAATTTCTCTTCCTTGGGTGATGATTGAGAGAGCTAACAAGTGCTTGTGAAGAGGGACTCCATCTTCACCATCCTCTTCTTCATCTCTTTTCCTACTATTTGGGAGTTTAAACTTGAGAAGATCTCAAGATTTCCACCAAAGAGGTTACAAGTAAGTGAATTGTGTTGTTTTAGGATTTTTCAGTTCACTTTGGTGAGTTGGACTGGTTTCTTACATAAGAAACTCATTCGAATTGTCTTGAATGGATTGGTTGATCCTTAGGTTCAAAAGGAGGTTTGATTTGAGGAATTCAGCTTGGATTCAAGCTAGACAAGGGAATTCTTGCTAAGAAGTTTCCAAACAAGGCAAGTATACTCGATTACATTGATTTCAATTGTTAAGTGAATTGTTAGAACTCAAGAAATTCAGTTACAGAAAATTTGGTTCAGAATTTTCTGAACTTCTGGGCACGATTCGGTCAGCCGCCAAGCTGACCGACACCTAACCGAGAGCTGACCGACATAGGTCGGCTAGCCGAATTTTGTGAACTCGGCTAGCCGAGGTTTGACCGCAAGGTGACCGAAAATCTTGTCAGGGTTTTTCCATCAGAAGTTTAGCTTCTGGAAAACGAACCGTGAGCTGACTGAAGAAATTCGGCTAACCGAAATTTGAATTTCGGCCAGCCGAGTGGGTGACCGAATTGGGCAAAATGTCCTGTAAATTTGAGAAATTCTGGAAGCTGACCGAATGTGGTTCGGTCAGCCGACACCCCTAATGCGGCTAACCGCCAGGTAACCGACGAGGTGACCGAAATTGAGGGAATATCAGCATTGATTGCTGATAATTTCCTAAACCTTCATGGGTGTTAGCTAAACTTATGTGAATGTAAATTTCACTAAAAAGTGATGTTATCCACAATAACACCTACATTGCATAATGAACGTTTCACCCGAATATTGTTTTAGGAAATTTACCTGTTTGTGACTTGAGTTGGCTTGTCCTCTCTCGTCTATTACTGTTATGCTCCTTGTTGAGCCATCATTGAATAATGGATTGAATTAATACAATGAAATGCAATGAAATGAAACGAAAATAACTGAAATGAACAAACATTGTAATGTGTAAAAGATTAAGTCTGCTGCAGTAGATGGAGCGTTCCGGAGCTCCGTGGTGATGCCGGTGATCTCTGATCAAGACACTGGTAAATCCCACACATTTGACAAGCCACTTAATGAAGTGAGTACATTTGAAAAGCCACTTAATAAAGTGAGTACTAATGAAATGAAATGAGTCCTTGAAAGGTTGGGTTGTGAATGGTGCGCCTTCCGCCTATGCTATAGGACAATGAAAAGACACTTGATAAAGTGTATACATGAATTGAATGCTCTCTTCAGGGGAGAACTACATGCATTAACTGCTCTCTTCAGGGGAGAACTACATAACTTGAATGCTTCCTTCGGGGAAGAATTATAGGAATTGAATTGAATTGAATTGATGTGAATATAATTGTTATACATTGGAACCAATTTGCTAACATGTGATTATCATAGAATTGTGTATACATTGTTGAACCGTCGTGTTCACAGTGTTATTGATGACATTACAGGCCCAGTTGGCCGTTCCAGTGGTTCTGAGACCGCACCGCCAACGGAGGAGACCAATCCAGTTCCCCCAGGAGGATTGAACGAATGGATGTAAATCGGAGGCGACCGGTTTAGAAAATTTTGGGTACATTTTGAATAGATTCATTTTGTTGTAAACAGTGATCACATGCATTGTAATTGAATACACATGGGTGATTTAACTAGGAAATGAAATGTATAAGTGAACTTTACTTTCTGTAAAGAATTTGTACATATTAAAGTTGAATGTCAATGTATGTATCTATTCCGCAAATTAATGTACATTTGACAGGTATATGTAAGATCCCTTGTGAATCTCGTATTGACTTCGGTGATGCGAGGTTTACGGGAGTAAGTATGGCATCGCGACTCGGGGTTTGGCCGTGGTAACCCTAATCTCGGGCCCGGGTCGTGACAGTAATATAGACTATGAAAGTCCGAATATCGTTCTCACGAGGATCGTTACAAAGAAAATAACAATAATCAATGAAAATGAGTATCAACTCAAATATAGCTAACAAATGCAAATAGAAATAACAAAAACAATGGAAACATGAAACAAGATAATAACAAGGAAAATAAAAAATGCAAACTAAAAGAAAACAAGAACTAGATAACAAAGAGATGTTAGTAAAAATAAAAGAACTCAAGTGAGAACAAACTAAGAGCAAGGTTAGTAACATGTTAGTAACAAAGTTAATGACAAAAGAAAAATAACAAGGTTAATAAGAACAATAGAGCAATGTTAGATAGATCAAGTAAATAAGTGTGAAAATAACAAGTGAAAGATAGAAAATGAGTGGACGGAGATAAATAAATGTGCTAAAGTAGTGTAAAATTAAATGTGGAATTGATGGTATGAATAGAGAAATGGAGTGTGAGAATTAAAAGAAGTGAATAAGTATGTAGGAATGTAAATAGAATCAAACTAAAGTAAGTAAAATAAGCAACAAACAATACTAATGGATGTATTGAACCATCTAGAATCCACTAAATGACACTAATCCAACACTAATGCTCTTCTATTTTCCCAAAGAAACACTCAAATCTAATGACAAATCAATGCTTAGATTTAGAAAATATAACTTTAAAGCTCTAAGATAAAAATTAACAATCTAATAACCAAGATTTTCTTCCTTTCATAAAAGAAAAGATTTCTAATGACTATCTATCAAAATTAAACATAAACCATCAAAAAATTTTAACTCCTAAGTATGATTTATCAAACATAAGCATAGATAGTAAAAAGAATGCTAATATAGAAACTAACCATGAAAGGTTGCACAATGCAATGAAGAAAAATCTACTCTAACATATTAAGCACATAAACAAGAGAATTAAAATAAAGAGAATTAGCGAAAGGAATGGGATTAACTTAATTTCATCTAGAAGATCCAATCAAAGGGATTAGCCACCCATTGGATAATATAAAGCTTTCATTTCCATTCCAAAGCTTTCTGCACTTTCTCTCTACAATTGCTCTCAATTACATGAATAGCTTAAGTAAAAACGAGGAGGCTCTCCTTGCTTGTGTATCTAATGTCTAGAGCTCCCTTCCTTATATATAAACATTTGCCTTGCTTTCTTTTGGTTTCTTTCCAATGTGGGACTTTACAAGAATAGAAATATGAACATATGTATGTGATTCCCGTTTTAGAAAACAGTTTCCAGATTGATGTGCGATTTTGACCCCCGAAACGTTCGAATTAAGAAAAATATTTTGAACAAGCTTTCTAATGGTTCTGAGATCACCTCAATCGGACACCCGAGTAAAAAGATATGGTCAAAATTCCAACCCATGTCTATTATTTTTCTTCTTATCATTGGCCTAACTTTGTCATTTCGTCATCCAATTGCCTTCCATACTTATCCTTACTCTCTTTAACTCTTGAATCTCAACTTTAATCTTCAATTAACACCTACAAAGAAAAAATAATATAATTGAGAGTATTTTCGAACATATTTTGTATGGAAGCCATTGAAACTCATATAAATGCATATAAATAACCATCTATAATGGAAAGATATGAGCAAAAATGATGGGGTGGAAATTTATGATTTTTATGCTAAAAATAGTGTTTTGAGTTTTTTTTTTTTTTTTTTTTTATCTTTAAAAACTCGTAAAATAATGCTCTAAAAGTGTATGTTTTCTGAACTCATCAGGATCCTTAAATGAGATTACAATAAAACTTCAAATCCTCCATTTTTGTATAGAAGAACTTTTGTCAAAGGCGGGGACAAACTTGACATCTCTCCAGTTCTTCAAAATCAAGCTCCCTCAATCTCTAATATACAGCAATTTCCCCATCTACCCAAAACAGACCCATACAAATCCTTTAAAGCAATAGTTACTGAAGTTATTAAAAACCCTACAGCAGGCCCCTTCAAAATTGCACCCATATCCAAACCCAGTTTCACCAAAACCAATTCTCAAACTTTCATGGACTCACAAGAATACCTAATGAGTCACATTCATGCTTTACATCAAGAAATAGAATCCCTTAAAAACCTTCTTTCCCGACTCCATGAAAAGGCTCCATCAGCAGCTTCATTTGTCAATGAAGTCTCTGACGATACGCAATCTCCTGGAGACGATAAATTCTAGACAAATACAGCCATGAATACAGCTCTTACATAATACAGCCATGAATACAGCTCCTACAGACTGGCTACTAGACAGCCATCTCAATACAGAATACAGTTGTCTGCATATGTCTCAATAAGCCTCATCAACAAAGCCAACTGCCTCTATCAATAATGACGGCTGCCTCCAGAAAGTCAATTGCCTCCATCAAAGCAGCCAATTGCCCCCATCAAAGTACCGAGCATGCCCTCCGCAAAGCTCTCAATTTTATTAAAGAATTCTCAATCCTCGAAAACGACTATGAATAAAGAATTTGAAGGTCATTTTCGCAATTTACGATGCAGCACTATTCAGCACTATGCAGCACTGTTTGCCACTATGCAACAGTCACTATTCATCCATTAAGCCAACAAATCACTATTCATCCATCACTATCACTATTTACTACTATTCATGCACTATTTAAATAGTGACCAATTACTATCAATGAAGAAAAATCAAGCCAAAGATAAGGATTCAGATTTCAAATGCCTTCGCGTCCAGAGCAATAATGAAGCCTCACATGCAGCCTCAATTATCAACGGACTTCAAGCCTCTTCAAGTCTGCAATAGTTTGTAAATTTGTCTATAAAAGGAACTACCAACCCTTATGTCTAGGCATAAGTAGTTAAGTAGAGCAAGACTTGGGTTTTCAAATTCTGTAGCCTTTGTAGTATGTTTAGATTTTCATAGTGTGTTTTGAGTAGCTGTCCCTTGGGTGTAATCTGGGATCAGAGCATGAGATGGGCCACACCCCAAGTCTTGTGTTTTGAGTCAGTTCTACTCTCAAGTCTTATGTTTTGTGTAAAGATTAAAATTACCATAAAACGTTTCCAAAACTCAAGTCTTGTGTTTTGAGTAGCCGTACCCTGGGTTCAATTTGGAAACTCAAGTCTTGCTAGCCAACCACCAACGCTACCCGACCCATTGCCACATTATAATATTGTTTGCAGATTAGTTTTGAGGTGGTTAGCAAACTGTTGTTTGCAGATCGGTTTCAAGGTGGTTAGCCATGGAGACTATTGTTGAATAGAGAGGTGTATTATAGCATGTAGACTTTCAAAAATGCCATCCTTGTTGAGTGATAATGTTAAGGAGGGACCAGGAATAGTGAAACACTAATGCACTAAATTTTGTAAGTCGTGAAGGGTTGAGACCAGAATATAAGCCTTGTTTTTTACTAGAATTCCTGACACGAATTTGCAATGTTGGGATTTTTCCGACTTGATGTGACATCTTCTCACCTGGCATTTGAAATTTGAAATGCCATGTTTCTTTCACCAAAATTCTTCCACCTAAAAGGTCTGAGTTCTCAAATGACCTTTAAGAATTCCTCGAGTTCTACTCTCTATGCATTTTGTTGGAATTTCAAATACTCAACAAGAGGAGGATTTGGAATTTCACCTCAATGGGACAACTTTTGGATAATTAAATTCCCCCATACATGAATTCTTGGAATTCTTGTAAAGAAATAGGCCCATATAGTCCGTTTTGCATATAAATTACACCCATGTGATTAACAGAGGTCGTGGTGTCGTGGAATTTTTTTTTTCTAGAAGCAGTTTGATGGCAACATGTTATGATTGAGTCTTGATCCTCTGAGGTTCTTCCTTGGAGAAAGGAGTCGAAGGAGTGGATGTGTGAAACTCCATAGTGGGGCCAACCTATAGTAAAAAACCATTGAACAGTTGGATTAAGAATCATGGGACCCACTTGTTAAAAGCTAAGCTACTTAAAATGAACCAAGATGTTACTCCAAATGGCCGTGGTGTCGTGGAATTTTTTTTTCTAGAAGCAGTTTGATGGCAATATGTTATCATTGAGTCTTGATCCTCTGAGGTTCTTCCTTGGAGAAAGGAGTCGAAGGAGTGGATGTGTGGAAGTTCATAGTGGGGCCAACCTATAGAAAAAAACCATTGAATAGTTGGATTAAGAATCATAGGACTCGTTAAAAGCTAAGCTACTTAAAATGAACCAAGATGTTACTCCAAATGGAGTTGGTCACACTGTAAGAATGAGCGTACGATTGATAACATGATTAATGTTAGAACAGAGAGAGACTAAGAGAGAAGATTAGAGAGATAAGTAGAGAGCTTTTCTATTATCTCATAACTGTGTACAAATACAAAGGGAGATGCCTATTTATAGGCAAAGTAACCTCATATGAGAGGAATTCTAATTCTAATCCTAACTCATCTTAAGCGGGCATCCACCCAAGATACATATCTTATAACACTCCCCCTTGAATGACCACCATTCAAAGAAAATTGCCTCATTAAAAACCTTGCTAAGGAAAAAATTCAATGGGAAAAAACCAAAGCGAAAGGAAAAAGAGTACAACATTCTATAAAATCATTGAACTAGTGTGGACATGCATAATACTGCCTTGCTAAACCTTAACTGGGAAAACCCAGTGGGGTAAAACCTAAAAAAGAAAAAAGAGTACAACGCACAAATGTCCTAGGTAGCATACTTTAGGATGCTCCCTAATAAACCACTCCCCTTGAGGACAGCAACTATTTACATAGTTTAATGATGAACGCTATGCATGCCAATCTCATATACAAACTTCTTGGAATACTGATTTTAGCAAAAATTTGATAAACAGATCAGCTAGGTTGTTACTCGAACAAACTTACTTGATTTCAATTTCATTGTTCTTCTGAAGTTCATTAGTGAAGAAAAACCTTCGGTGCTATATGCTTAGTCTTGTCTGCTTTAATGAAACATTCTCAAGTCTGTTTTGTGCATGCTTCATTCTCTTCATAGTTAATATTTGGAATACCTGCAATAGATGGTAATTGACAAGAGCTATGAACATCCTGAATCAAAGATCTTAGCCATACATCCATACTAGCTTCATAAAGGGCCAAAATCTCAGCATGGTTGAAGGAAATAGTTACCAAAGTCTGTTTAGTAGAACGCCAAGGAATGGTCGCATTACCATTAAGAAACACATAACCTGTTTGTAATCGACCCTTATGAGGCTTAGAAAGATAACCCAAATCTGCATATCCTACAAAACTGGAATCTCTACGAACATAAGAATAAATTATTCCTAAATTAGTTGTTCCATAAAAATATCGTAGGATGCGTTTAATACCAATCCAGTGCCTTTGAGTTGGTGCAAAACTATATCTGATAAGTAGATTCATAAAAAAAATACAATATCCGGTCTAGTGCATTGTACCAAGTACATCAAGGCTCCAATAACACTTAAGTATGGTACTTCGGGACCTAATAACTTTTCATTTTCCTTGATAGGGCGGTATAAATTTTTCTTTATATCAAGAGACTAGACGACCATGAGGGTGCTTAATGGGTGTGCCTTATCCATACTAAATCGTCTTAAAACCTTTTCGGTATAATTAGATTGATGGACCGACATCCCATTAGGATTTCTCTAGATTTGCAAGAGGAGACAGAATCTCGTTTTTCCAAAGTCTTTCATTTCAAATTCTTTCTTTAAATAATTATCAGTTTCTTCAAGCTCTTCTGGAGTCCCTATTAAATTTATATCATCCACATAAATTGTTAATATTGTAAATCCCTTCAAGAATTTCTTTATAAACAGACACATGCAAATGTGATTGTTTCCATACCCCCTTTTAGACAAGTATTCACTAAGACGATTGTACCACATTCTTTTGGATTAGGCTGTACAATGATCATCTTAATTGGATTGAATACATACTCATTGGCTTTGCTTCAGGCAAAGGAAATCCTTCCGGGATTTTCATGTGAATTTATGTGTCTAAGTCCCCATACAAGTAAACAGTTACAACATCTATGAGTCTTAATTTTAGATTTTGAGAAACTGTTAAACCTATCAAATATCTGGATGTTGTTGTATCCATAATAAGGGAGTATGTTTCCTCATAATCAATCACAGGTTTCTGTAGGAAATCTTGTGCAACTAATCGTGCCTTATATCTGGTAATTTCATTCATTTCATTCTTTTTTCTTACAAACACCCACTTGTAACCTATAGGGTTAACATCTTTTGAGGTTTGTATAATAGGTCCGAACACACCACGTTATTGAGAGACTCTAACTCTGCTTTGATGGCGCTTTCCTATTTTGTCCAATCATTGCTTTGTCGACATTCATTTATAAAACGTGGTTCTGTGTCCCGATCATCATCATCAGTTTCCTTTGATATTTATGTAGCTACCGCATATGTAAATATGTCTATTGAAGAATTGTAAAGCATAGAAATCTCTTCATTATCCGGTACCGGTACCTCTTCAGGGGCTTTCAAAGTCTTACCAACGACTTCCATTATTCTAGAGAGAACAGATTGTACCATAACCTCTTCAGGAGTGTTATGTACCTCTTCAGGAGGAACCTCTTCAGGAGCATTACGTGCCTCTTCGGGAGGACATGATGATGATAGCTCATTTCTCCTTTTCCACGGAGCTAAGTCTTTTGAACCTATAGGTCTGCCACGCTTCTAAGGTATAGCAGATTCTTTTGCTGTTGTATTTTGACTTCGTCCTATAAGGACATTAATCTTGGTAGGTGCATTCATAGTTGGTACATGTGACTTTGTCACCTTTGCTGTATCGTAAAATGCATCAGGTAATCTATTTGCAATTTCTTGTAAGTGCACAATTCTCCGTACTTCATTTTCACATTGTGAAGTTCGTGGATCTAAATGAGACAGAGTGGAAGTATTTCATGTTAATTCTTGTCGTTGTTCGAGAACGGGTTGTTCTACAGGAACAATACGTTCTTCAGGAACTATCTTATCTCCCCCTTAACAGCGGGAATGTTGTCTCATCGAATTGACAATCGAGGAAACGAGCAGTGAAGATATCTCTTGTTATTGGTTCTAGATATCAAATAATTGATGGAGAGTCATAACCTACATAGATTCTCAATCTACGTTGTGGTCCCATCTTAGTACGCTTAGGAGGTGGTATTAGGACTTGAAATGCATAACCAAACTTGCGTAAGTGAGAAATATTGGGTTGATGTCTAGATATAAGTGTACAGAAGAGTATTGATGATAGGCCGTGCGTCGAAGTCGAATTAACATTGATGCACGCAATACAACATATCCCCAAGCACTAACTGGTTATTTGGATTGCATCAGCAGAGTCCTAAAAATGAGTTTGAGGTGCTTAGTCATCGATTAAGCTAAGCCATTCTGGGTGTGGACATGAGGGATAGAATGTTCGACTACAATTCCTAGAGATGAACAAAAATCATCAAAAATATGTGATGTAAATTCGCCTTCATTGTCAAGTCTTATAGACTTAATGGGATAATCAGGGAAATGAGCCCTAAGTTTGATTATTTGAGTTAATAGACGAGCAAAGGCTATGTTCCTAGTTAAAAGTTGGCAAACATCTGACCAACGAGTGGAGTCATTAATCAAAATCATAAAATACCTAAAAGGTCCACTAGGGGGATTTATGGGTCCACAAATGTCACCTTATATCCTTTGCAGAAAATATGTGGATTCATATATAACCTTAGCAAAAGAAAGTCAGGTGATCAATTTTCCTTGTGAACATGGGATACTTAAGTACCCACTAGGTATGGTCAATTAATGGTTCTCTAAGGAATGCCCAAAAGAGTTATTTATAATTTTTCTTAACATAGTAACCCCAGGGTGACCTAACTTATTATGCCAAAGTTGTAATGTCTTAGGATCACTAAGCTTTAGGCTTAGTTTAAGCTTCGCACTTGACTATGTTGTTTTGCTCATAACCAAATGTGATTCAACATTAGAGATTGTCGTGTAATATAACCCTGAAGAGACTGCACTTAATTTGTCTAGTATTTGCTTTTGGCTTCCAATACTAGTAACAATGCATAAGTATTCTTTGTTACCTTCATTTACAGTCTCAATGTGGTACTCATTCATTCTAATGTCTTTGAAACTAATCAAGTTTATTCGAAAGAATTTTGAGAACAAATCATCTTTAATAAATAGGTGGGTACCATTAGTAACATCATATGGGCTCTTCCAGAGCCTTCAATTATTTGCACAGGTTCAAATGAACATCAATTCTGAGAAAAATTTATGATTTTTCAGAATGGTGTGTGTTGTGACACTATCTACCAAATATAGATTGTCCTCAGTTCCATGATCCATACCTTAATCAAAATCATAAACCAATAAAACTATGCAATCACATGATAAACTAATCTAATTAAATCATTCACTATAAATTAGGACATTAATTAAAAATAAAGATCCCCATCATAAAGGAAAAGTCTAAGAAACGTGCATCTCAAGTGAATTATGTTGTGAAGTTTAAAGAATTAATTGGTCTTCTAGACCATGCCGGGGGGGCGAGGTGGGGGCGGGGGCGTTTTGAAGAGAGTATTAAATGCCTCTTTATTCAGAGGTTGGCTGTCCTTACTGCTCTTTATAAAATAGGCCAAATGTTCTAATTGAGTTTATAAAATACCCAAGGTCCTTTTCCTAATTTCCAGAAACTCAAGGGCAAGGTAAATAATTTAACCAAACTTAAGGTCACATGTGATTACATCATCATAAGGTCATCAGCACTCACCCTCCTTTATTCCCATATATGCCAGGTCTAGCCTAAGTTGTCTCTTCCTTATTCATCACAGAACTCTCAAAACAGAACTCAAGAGTTTCACCTTTCACGCCTATAGAAATTGAATGGGCTGGATAGTGAACCCTACTGATCAAGGCCCAAGATCAACCCCCACCAACAAGGTCGCCTAGGGTCCCACAATAAGATCTATAGTCCCGATTGGTCACTAGGTCACATCCCTTGGCTCCACTACAAAATTAAATAAAGAAACAACTTCAAGTGCGACTCACGCCCCAATTGTGTAAACCCTTGTATGGTGGGCCAAACAGAGTCCACCTCACATGGGTCCCCATCTACAAGGACGCCCGTGGGTCCTCCTTCAAATCCACGGTTCATATCTAACATCGAGTGGCCCACCTGGGTCCCACGGTCAAAGACACGAAATCAATCACCACGGCCTGTGTCCGACTTCGGGACTTGTTATAGTTGTTTATTCGCTGGCCTTGGGTGCTGGATTGAGTTACATAGATCACCTACTGATCCCCTCACAGTAATACATATGATTTCATGATTCTAAGGTGGTGTTTGGTTTGCTAGAATGGTTTTAGGCAGGAATGGAATGGAGAGTGAAATGAGGCTGGAATGGAATAAGGCAAGAATGGTGATTCTTATTCCAACGTTTGGTTTTACGGAAGAATCAATCTAATAATAGAATGGTGATTCATGTTCTTGCGTTTGGTATGCTGGAATCATACACGAAATGGAATAAAATTTACATAAGAAAGACCAAAATACCCTCCTCTACCCTTCTTCCTCCTTCAGCCCAACAAGAACCCCATCTCCAACAACTGCAACAACAAATCTCTCTTCTTCAGAGAACCTGCAACAAGAACCCTATCTCCAACAAGAACCCCATCTCCAAGAACACGCCTTATCCAAAATAGTATGAATTTGCATAGATTCCATCGAGTTACAGCAGAAACAGTCCCCACACTCCATTCAAATTCTACATCGAAGATCCCAAGAAAAATGTCCCCCACCCCTTACTTCCAAAAGAAAATCGTACCCGTAGCTTATAAGAAAAAGAAAGACCCAAAAAGATAAAAACAATAATAATAATAATAAACAAGAAACATAACCATTTCCTTGAGCCGTCATCTATCCCTTTTTTCTTCCTCTACTTCTTCTTCTTCTTCTGCTTCCTTCCATCACTACTGACAGCAGCAGTTTCTCTCCTCTCCTTTTTTCTTTTTCTTCTTAGAAGAATTTCTTCGATGCTATGAGCCTGAGGTAGCGCCAACCGCTGCCATCGCATGGAGGACGCCCACCCCCCACAACTGCCGCTCCTCATCCGTCAACGTCCCCGACGAAGAGATCTACAACATCATCCCCGTCCACAACCACCTCACCAACTACATCTCCCTCCGCTTCCCAAAGGTCCATGCCGCCATCTCCAGCCTCCGCTCTGTCAGTGACCTATGCAAGCCCCCCTTCGTTCCTTGGTGAGACGTCATGGACCTCCTCGACTAGCTCGGCATCTTCTTCGGCTTCCAAGCGAACAACGTCTGCAACTAACGCGAGCACCTTGTCCTCCTCAAATGTTCTTGTTCTTGTTGGAGGGTTTTCAAAAAAAGTTGCAGACTAAGAAGAAGAGGAATATAAAAGGGACATTTTGGTCTCAAGGATAAAATATGAAGGAATGGAATCACCATTCCTTCCCCTCCCTAGTGGAATGATGATTCCCTTACATAAAGGAATGGTGATTCTGGAAGTAATTGTCATTCCGCTACTTTTTTACAAACCAAACGCGAGAATGATCATTCTGTTGGAATGACAATTCCATTCTGACCTTCATTACAACGAACCAAACGCTACTTAAGGGTATTAAGGAAAGGGTTTCAAACTGAAAATAAGGGGCTACCATGTCTACAATACTTGAACATCATCACTATGCTAGGGCTAATCGTAACAATAGGGAAAACAAACAGAGGGCATAAAGGGGGTTTCTATATGTATACACACGCGAATCAACAAGGAAAACAAGTGTTAAATCCTCGCTGTTTGGTGGATTGGGTGAATCAACAGTGATACATAAAAATAAGAAAAATCAATCGATCATCCCTAATCTCCAATCTCTATCACTAAAACAATTAACATTTGAAGTAAATTATGGAATGAATTAAACATGACAAATAAGTTGGTCAATTAAAAATTAGAACATCGGGTTCTCAACTTTTGAGAATCAGAACTGTTGGTTCTGCCAAGACTCCAGGCTTGATTTAGAACTTCAAGTTCATAATATATGAAATTAGAAACGCAAGTTCTGTCAAATCTTCAGGTTTGAAGTAGAATTTCTGGTTCTAACAACTGATCAGAACTTTTGGTTCTATCAAATCTTCATCTTTGATTTCATGGCCTTATAATTTATCTGGATATGAACCAAAAACTTCAGGTTGATTTATGGATATGATTCTATAGGTTCATATCAATATTCCAACTTTTAGGATTTCTGGTCCATAGATTGGTGAACTTTGGGTTCAAATTTAGAACTTCTTGTTCTATTTTGTGATCCATTCATAGTGTTAATAAATTCAAATTAAATAAATAAATAACTAAATCATGCATTCTAATAGATTGGATTTAACTATGGTTTAAATACCACTTACTGTCGATCGGAGGTCAGATAAAGAAATTGTGGACGGACCAGATAACAAGATGGACTCCACTTGCATGTGTCTCAAGGCAGAATGATGCTTGAAAAAAGAGTTTGTAAAAAACTTTGATGTTGCACGCAAACTGAGGTAGAATGACGGCTTGAAAAAAAAAACGTTTGTAAAAGGTCTTTGATGTTGCACACAAACCGAAGTAGAATTATGCAAAACGAGGATGCAAACCATTTGGTTTTCTTTTTCTAACGCATGCGAAACGAGGAAGAGGATGCCAATCGTGCTGATAACGTGTTGGAAAAGAGAGAGAGACTGAGAGAGAAGATTAGAGAGAAAAGTAGAGAGCTTTTCTATTATCTCATAACTGTGTACAAATACAAAGGGATATGCTTATTTATAGGCAAAGTAACCTCGTAAGGGAGGAATCCTAATTCTTACCCTAACTCATATTAAGTGGGCATCCACCCAAGATACATATGTTATAACAATTAACATAAATTTAATAATCATATGGTTAATTTAATGCTCAATCTCATAGTGGGATCAACTCTTATTGGAGTAAAATTTGGGAACTCATCTTGATTGGTTGGGATTTTCAACAGGGAACCCCACTATGGAGTTCTAACCATCCCACTAGCATGGCCCCCAGGCACGAGCGTGGCTATGCCAGGACAGGCTAGGCTGTGGGCCTTTTTTTTCACAATATGTAAGAACCTTAGGTAGCGTTTGGTTCGCTGTAATGAACGTGGGAATGAAATGGTCATTCCAGCGGAATAATCATTACCACGTTTGGTTCTCAAAAAAGTGGCAAAATGATCCTTACCTCCGGAATCACCACTCCTTTATGTGTAGAGGAATGGCCATTCCATTCCTTCACAAATTTTTCACAGGACCAAAATACCCTCCGCCCTCCTCTTTTCTTCCCATGCGATGACAGAGGCAACAGACGTCGGGAAGTAGGACGTACAACTCTAATGATGATTGGACGTCAGCAGCAGTCCCAGCAAAGAGACTTTAACGTCGTTATCTTCTCCGTTATCTTTCTCTTCCTCTATTTTTTTCACAGCAGTAGGAGCTTCTCCAAATGTCGCCTTTTGTTGAAAAGACATTCTCTTTGCACAATGCCGTCATCTTCTTCAAATCCTACTACACGTAATCTCTCTATCTTATCTCCGCTCTCTTTGATTTCCTTTTTTTAACTACCCATTAGAATCCCCTCTTCGAAGAATGTGGTTTAATCTAAATGTGTTTTGGCCAAAAATGGATTTGTGGGTGATGATTTTCTGCAATATGTTTTACCCAAACATTGGAACCCAAAAATCGATAGTGATTTTGGGGTTTAATGGGTGAATCACGGTCACCCCACTCCCAACTAATGTGGTTTGTGTCGACAGACCGGGAACTGGGTAACCCCAGATTGACTTGACATGGCCAAGTTGATGATGATGATGATGATGATGTGGGGTACCCCAGATTGATGGGGGTAAGGCTAATGTGATGATGATTTGGATTTGGGGGTACCCCAGATTGGCAGAGTGAGGCTAAGATGATGGTGATGATGAGAGGGAGAGGGGGATGAGATCTGGAGAGAGATGGGTGCTCTGCGCTTGAGAGAGGAAGATGGTGGTCTGCGCAGGTTGGGGGCGGAGGGAGGAGGAGGAGGGTATTTTGGTCCCTCTAATGTAAATTTTATTCCATTCCGGGCATCATTCCAGCATACCAAACTCAAGAACAGAAATGACCATTCCATTACTTGATTGATTCTTCAGTCTAACCAAACATTGGAATGGAAATGATCATTCCAGACTCATTTCACTCTCCATTCCATTCCTGCCTAAAACCATTCTAGCGAACCAAATGCTACTTTAGGCTACCGTTTTGGGTTGGCACGTGCATGGACTATATCTCTCTAGTGTCTATCAATCCGCTCAGTCCTACAAAAGAATTGAATGTCAATGGTCAAGTATGGAGAAAGAGTCACATATACTTTCTTTCTGGGAAATAAAAGGAGTGGGAAATAGCTAAATTTTGCATAGGGAGTGTAAATGGCATTAATGAGGGAGGCCTAGCTATGAATATAGGGAAAGTAGTTAAATGATGGCCAATATCCTCAAAGAATCTTAGATGTTTCACCAATACACAAATGAGAGGTGTTTTATAGGCAAGGCTCTTACAAAAACTCCTAAGCTCACGCTTGTGGGGCCACGCTTGGTCCATCTATATGGACCGAACACACGACCTCCTAAATTGTACATGTCCGCCAACTTTTAGTTAGATTCGAATTCAATGGACCGTTGGATCGACTGTGTACCGATTCGAATGGACTGTTGACCATTAAAATTTTGGGGCTAAGATGGATATTCTAGAAACCACGGTTGGGGCTTCTTCTTTTTTTTTCATAAAGAGGAGGATCCCAGGGTGTCCTTGAAATCCCTTGCCCATCCCCGCCCCCCGTATAGGCTTTGTTCTAGTGAGAGCTTGTCTCATGAAGTTACCGTGAGAACTTTCTATGCCCCCAATACAAGCTTCCCTTACCGTCTTACGGTATATACCGACCATTGGAGCCTACTTGGAAGCTCACATATCATGGAATGGGGATCGAAATATTCAAGTGGGGCCAATCTAGATATTAAATTTGAAGTCAATATAATACTTCGAACCTATTCATCCATGCTCCACAAATTTAATCAATTTATATAAATAAAATAAAATTGACCCTCGATCCAACAGTGCACTCCATTCAGACCTATCAAAACCCTTTTATTCAACATGCCTGACCCTAACTGGATTAATTGATCAATCACCACTGCTACTTTGACTCTTGAGCAGAAGAGAAAAGACGGAAGAAGCGGAACATTTCATATAAGCAATCATCTATGCCCTAACAGCTTCACCGAGTCTACCTTTAGAGCGACTTTCCCTCGAGTACAGGTTGACCAAAAGCTACAAACGCAGAGTTAGGCAAGCAAAGCAAATGGGGATCAATAAATCAAGACGCTGCATATAAAGAAGTTACCTCCAACCTTCCCTAATTTAATGAGAACTCTCTCTTAGGAGCCGAAGAAAGCCTGGAGCACAGATCTAGAAGTCCTAGCAACACCTTATCCCCAGACAAGGGCAGACCTAGGAAATTCAACTTGGGGACTTAATGTAAAAGAAATATTGGGGGAAGTGTTAAGTTTAAAAAGAATGCATATTAATTATTAGAACTTGGAGGGGGTTATTAGAAATTCTCTAAATTCTTCTATGTAGGGTTGGTGGCTTCAGCCCCTAGACCCTCCTACCTGGGTCCACCGCTGTCCGGCGAACAAGAACAAGAAAGACCGTGATTGGGAGAGCAAATAACCCAACTCGACTAAGTAAGAGCACAGGACAAAGACCGGTAAGTCAAGTATTAATATTATGAAGGATTTCTCCTGGAAAAGGAAAAAAACTATTTGCCATAAAGTATTTCAAACAAAAAAGATTACGAAGTATCCCAATCAAACTGAGTAAGGCCATGGATGCCTTGTACCACGGGCCTAAGTGGGCCGGGGATGGTTGAGCCATGGGTTGTGCCGTGCATAGGCCTTAGCGTGCCCGTCACCTGGGCGATGGTATGGGCCATGACCCCTTGGCCTTGCATGGCACAAACCTTGCCCCTGTTGGGCCGAGTTGTGGCAAGTTTATTGATGCGTCAGGACATGCCGGGCTGCCCATTTACATCCCTACGGGAGGGTACAAGTGCATTGTGCAACACCCTACCCCGATTATGTTGCCACACCAACACAAGGAGACAATCTCTTCGCCCCTTGCTTGGCTAACACATCTGCCAAACAATTGTCGGATCTAACATCATGATGGAAGGAAACACTGATGCTAGCCAATAGTTCCCAAATAGAATTGAAGTTCCCTATGATTTGCCTTCTGGTTTGACACCCAAGTGATCGCATTAGAAGAATCACTTTCCACAACAACGGCGCTAATATATTTTCTTGAAAATAAATGAAGACCTCCTCAAATCGCTAACACCTCCGCTTCATTTGAGTCGCAAACTCCCACATTCTTAGAACATAAGTAAGATCTCACTCTTATAATTTCGAAGCACTCCTCCAACTTCCACCACCCTGGCTTAACAACGAAGTCCCAATCAACGTTGAATTTTAAAACCCCTACAGTAACTCACTTTGATTAGAGTAAGATTTGGTCATACCTCGTACACTGTAAGGGGGTTCATTTTGAGAGTTCGGATTTTTAATATAGTGGACATGGTTTCCACACCTTCAAATCAGTATTTCTCCTCCATCAACTCAGTATTTCTCTCTTTACCGAAAAAAAAACCTAGGAAGATCCCCAATCAACGTTGAATTTTAAAACCCCTACAGTTCCTCGTTCCTAGATTGGAGGGTTTAAGAAGGGGCTGGACAATGCTTTCTGCCAATGAATGGTTGCTTGCTCATATGTATTAGTGATGATTAGATTACCAAGGGGAAAAAAATCATGGAGTTGACCCAGTGGCATGCTAAGTGACTCAGTTATGGCTGAGTCTGAGTTGGACTTGGTCGAGTTTTAAAACCCTGCAACCGTCCTTCACCAGCACAATTGGGGATCCATCCTAGAAAGAAATTAGTGATTTTTATGGATTAATACCCCTTAAATTCGATTTGTACGGGCTAATGATTATAGACAAAAAAATGTCACTGTAGAGACTTGATTGCACTTCTTGATGGTCTTACCCCTGACCCAAAAAGATGTCACTGTAGAGACTTGATTGCACTTCTTGATGGTCTTACCCCTGACCCAAAAAGATGTCACTGTAGAGACTTGATTGCACTTCTTGATGGTCTTACCACCTACCCATGATATCGTTTCAGAAAAAGAAGAAAAACGAAACATGCACCTAAATCCCCTCCCTCCAATAAAAACTGGCTCCAACCGAAGGATTAAAGCTTATCCCACACAGTATCGGATCCAACACAATAGGAATAATTCTGTTTTATTTACCATGCATGGCCCAGATCTTGGCCCATTTCTAACTGTTGATCAGGTGTTCCATTTGCCAATAAACTGAAATCAGTGGTTGGGATATGTTCTGCAGCTACTGGATCAGGACACTATAGAGCCCCAAGGAAAGGTATATATATAAATTTTCGGTTAGATCCGAATTTACTAGACCGTTGGATCGACTATATATTGATCCGAATGGACTATTGACCATTAAACTTTTGGGCCCATATGGAGATGATCTAAACCATATGGGATATTGTTCGATATTGTGACACAGGCCAGGAGTAAGACCGGAAAGAAGTGCTGCTTTCAAGGCACTCTGGTGACAATATTTTTATTTATTATTTATTTTTTTGTAATTAGCATGTGGAAATCAAGTTTTAAGAGGTACCCATCCATAAGAATTCCAAGAAGTTATCGTCAACATCTGCAATAATGTGGAAATCAAACGACTTAAATTATTAAAAGCAAATGCAATAACGACATTGTCAGACCTATCAACAATAACAACAACAACAATAATAACCTTGTAAGAGAAACCTTGTGTAATATCTGATTGTTAAACTCAATCATAATCATCAATATAAACCAGTTCATTAGATTCCTGAGACAAGAACAAGGTTCAATATTTTGAAATAGTTTAAAATATGAAGGTTTCAATGTTTTGAAACTGTTTAAAACATGACCCGTGCGATGGAGAATACGCCCTAAGCCAACATTCTGAAATCACAAACTCTTATGCACCTAACAGAGTTCCCTTCAATATGACTCCAGTGGTGAACGCCATGATTGTAAGCTTAACCTTGCACGATTAATGTCCATCTGGTGATTTTTGAGATTGGAACCTAAACCCGGCTAAAGAGGAAGTCTCTGCACCCACCCTCTAGTCAGTGTCTTCATCAAACCCATTGCAGGCATGGACACTTGCCCCTATCCTAAACTCTAAAGCACTTCACAAAGTTCCCTCACTCCGACTCCGGCGGATTGAATGACTTGATTGCAAGCTTAACCTTGAACTGCTACTGTCCATCTGATTATGGGTTCCTCTCAGGACACTTGGGGGCAAGCGCCCATGCCGGCCCTTCACCCGCTTCGGTGATCCCACAGCTTGAATTGACCGGCCATGGGTTGATGAAGAAACTAACTTGTGGGTGGATACACCATGGCTTCCTCTTCGACCAAGTTTATGTTCCGATCTCAAAGAACGGTCAAGCTGATATGCAGCAACAGATCTGGCAGGTCGGTCTGCAACTTCTTTCAAAGAGCTGTTTCTGATCATCTGCCCGTTGAAGTAGAGCAGACGGGGAAGCAGACCAACTAGATATTTCTTCAGTTGCTCATCTCCCACATTTTTTTGGGCTGGGTTTCCTACTAAGTTAATGGTTTGTAAAGAACCATAGTTAGCCGCAAGCTGATCAAGACATTTTGCTGTTGAGATCTTGTTGAATCTCAAGTCTAAGATGTTCAGTTTCAAGAGACGATGAAGCCCTTCCACTTCACTAATCTTGTTTCCAGCTAGATAAAGCTCCTTCAGGGAGGAACAAGATGCCAACCCTTCAAAATCATGGGAAGGAAGACATCAATTAAAGTTATGATGGAACCAAATGCAGTTGCAACAAAGTAAGCCTAGGAAGTCTAAATGCAGATGCAGAATAGAACAATATACATTACATTTAGAAGTAGACAGATCAATAAGATTCTTAAGAAAATGAAACACAAAAAACAAATATCAGGTATTGCAAGGAACATTTCAACTTCACTAATCATGCAAAACTTTTGAGTTAACATCACTCCCTGAGGAACTAAGGTAGAAAAGAAAGTCAGGTCAGCATATTTTTCATTTTCAGGCCCAGCCTTGGAAACAAGAATGCATTCTTCAGACCTATGTACTTCTAGCCTATTCAACAGAGATTTGGCAACTTGAATTTGAAGTTCTGCCATAGGTCCATAGATAATTTTTAATTCATATGTATTTTTGTCGACTATTATTTGTACACATCTAATTGTTTGGTGTAATTCCACTCCAGTCCTTACATGTTATTAGTACATTTGCAGAGTATCAGCTATTGTTGATTCTCAGTTGCAGTTGTTTTGAGATGTTTATGCAAGTTAATATGTAAAGGTGATTTGAAGATGCTTTATCCTGGAATAAGGATATGCTTTTAGTATGATATAAATATATATATAGGGAGATACTCCTATGAGAGATATCTCTCACCTTATATGAGAGATAGGGTGGGGGCCCTCACATCCATATCCAATGCTAACAACTTAAATGTGAGGGCCCCCACCCTATCTCTCATGGTAAGGTGAGAGATGCTCTCATAAGAGCATCTCCCATATATATATATATATATATATATATATAGGGACATGATCTGGTACAATGAAATATTAGTGCGATGGTGTGAATGTAAGAAGACATGTGCAACCCAAAATCTTAAGTTGATAGGTGGAAAGCCCAGACAAGTCTATGAACTATGAAGCCATACCCAACTCAGGACTTAGGCGATATGGGATGTGCATGTGGGATGGGCCTGCCACGTGGGCTACACAAGAATTTCATGGACGGGCTTGCCACGTGGCCTACACAAGAATTAGTAATATGTAAAGTTGATTTAAAGATACTTATCCTGGAATAAGGATATGCTTTTAGTATGATATATAAATATATATATACAGATATATATATATATATGGAAAATATTCATGTGCATCCATCCCTCACCATGTTACGGTGAGGGACAACATAGTAGGGTTGACTATATAACACATCCGAACCATCCACACATGAAACCCCTTTAAGTACACTAGATCCATTGATTTTTCACCTATACAAATGGATTAGACCGTTGGATTGAGGTCTAATTTTGTTTCTTTACTATAAAATCATTAAATTTGTGGGCCATGGACGAAGGGGTTAGAGGCATGGGATTAACCTCAAATTTGATATATGGTCTCATCCAAAATGTCTCTTCCCAACGCTCACAAGTCCCATGATCTATAGGTCCCTAGGTGGGGCCCCATTAAGTTAATCCCTCACCATATGGTGAGGGAATGGTGAGGGAAGGATGCACAGGAATATCCCCCATATATATGAGGATTTTACGGGAAAATTTCCGAAATTTGGTCATTCCTCACGAAGGGTCCCCGCAGATTGTGCAACACAAACTTGGTCTTCCCGCCACTTTTTTATTTTTATTTTTTGCACTTTTTTCTGAGCAACGATAGTATCGCCTAAAATTTTTTGGGCGACTGGTGGAAAAGCTGCGAATACAAGTTTTCCACTATTCATGCCAGCAGAAAAGCTGCAAATACAGGTTTTCCACTATTCATGCCCGCATAAAAAGCTACGAATATAGGTTTTCCAAACCTGCAAAGACCTTTCTCTCTCTCGTTTTCTCATGGGTTGAAGGGAAGCTCTACATGATATGTACGAGCATAAGATTGTTATCGAAACCATTCTTCCATATTATGTCTGCTATTTTTTTCCCGTCTCTTTCACTTTCCAAGATAAATCTTGAGAATATGAAAAGGAAAAAGAAATAAACTCTATGTTGGTCAATAGTAATCTTTTTATAAAGCTTGTGATATTTTTTTTCCAAGATGATTGGGAGAAAATGGAGTGGGGGAGATAGAGGAATAAGTGGGAGAATAGGAAAATAAGAGGAAGAAGAAACGAAAAAGTTATATGTTTTAAGAGAATCACATAAAGCTATAGTTGCTCCTATCAGACACGAGCGACACTAGTGTCACTCCCCTCAACATTAAAAAGAAAGATGGAACAGGTCCTGACGGTTGTATTGCACAATTTGCGGGGACCCTTCGCGAGAAATGGCCAAATTCCGGAACTTTTTCCTGAAAATCATATATATATATATATATAGACATGATTTGGTATGATAAAATATTAATGCGATGGTACGATTGTAAGAAGCCATGTAGGCCAGACAAGTATATGAAGCCACGCCCAATTCAGGACTTAGGCGATGTGGGGTGTGCATGTGGGACTTCCCAATACTCCTGATGCAGATCGACCTCAGGCTATCTGTGTAGGGCCCAAGTAGATTTAGGACTTTTCCTACTTATTTAATTACTTAATATTTTTATTTGATGAGTTGTATTTAGGATTAGGTTTCCTATTTATTTGGTTTCCTATTTTAATTAGGTTTCTTAGGGCTTAAGTTATGTTTTCCTATTTATATGGCATTGTAGAGAATTATTTTTCAGAGAGAGAGAGTTGATTAATAAAATTGGGTTTTCCCATTAAGGTGCGTCCTCGTTTATTGTCTCTTCAGAGATGGACTGTGTCTTCGGACACGTGCTTCGGCACCCATTGTGCTTTTAGCACTTCTCACACAAGCCCTAACCCTAGGGTCTGCATCAATTCGTATTAGAGCCGAACGATCCCCGATCGTCAGCGTGATTACCCATATCCCCTCCTTCCGTTCATCATCCCACGACCACATCCCTTCACAGTCAATCCACTGTCCATCCCACTGCCACGCCCAACCGTTGCAAAACCCCTTCCCGGCCACACCCAATCTCCATCTTCGTCAAAACCAAATCCATGGACCCTGCCCTGCTGCCCATCTCAGAGAATCCAACAACCAAAAAAAAAAAAAAAACAACCTCACCCTAGCCCTACCGGAAGCCACCAAACCCACCATCCACGCCATCCAAATCCAACCTTACCCTATGCTCCCTACCCTGCACAACTCCAACTGCACCACCAACCACTTCGCCTCCCAACCCCCAAACCTAGATTACAAAAAAAAAAAAAACTCACCCAGATCCCACCCCATCCAACCCCAGACCCCTCGTCCGGAACCCTAACCTCTCAACCCAGAGCAAAGAAAAGAAAAGGAGACGACAAAAAAGGAAGAAATAGAGAAGAGGAGAAGGGATGAGGTGTACCGTTCACCAGCCACTCACCATTGCTGTCGCTGCCTTCGCTTGCTCGCCATCGCCAACCCGAGCCTCCGGCGCACTCCCTTTGTTTTGTTGAAGAAAATCATAAAGGGATCTTCAGCCCCTTTTCTCATCTCCATCGACAAACAGAGGCTTTGGCACAAAAGGGCCCTCATGTGTCAAACTGTGACACGTGCCAAGCCAATTATTCTGTGGGCCTGCATCAGCATCAATTGGGCCTAGTTTCTTGATCCAAGTCTACATCAGTTTGGGTCGAGTCATGTCTACATTTTGACTTATCCAAGTCTGTTTGAAGCCCAGTAAAGTTGTGCTAACATCATCTCTGCATCAGCACATCTGATCAACACCAGATTTAACCCGATCAACGGTTGAGATTTCTTTTTATGACATTAGGCACATCCACCATCAGAATTCAGATCTGTTTTAATCATTGTGACCGTGAAGCGCAGATCTATAGATAAAGTCAGTCCATTTTCAAGCCAATATGAAATTTCATATCAGTAAGTTATACAATGCACTCCAAGGAGTCAGATATGTGTGGCAATATGGATTATGGTATGCTGTCAATAAAAATTATTTCCAACAATTTCTTGATTTGAAACAAGAAGAATTGTCCGTTCTTGAATAAGAATTGTCCGTTCTTGAATATTCTAACCAATTTTCAAGGCTCCAAGATGCATGTGGAATGAAGGACGATGAAGAACATGATTTCATTAGTTTTGTAAGAGGCTTGAGACCGGACATAGTGGAGAGAATGACTAACTGCAAGACCATCCACGAGTAATTTTGGGAAGCAATTCGTGTGGAGCGGATGCTTAAGAGGTCTCATATAGTGGAAGTTACTTCTCCAGCAGAAAAGTCGTCTCGTGTAATAGACCGTGTTGAGAAACCAGTGCCAACGGATATACTGACCGATCAACCATAGTTAGACACAGAAGATTATACATCTACAGTTGGCCTTGAAATTTCTCCTATGAGTACGATGTATACTCCCCAAGTGCAAACCACAAGTGATGAAGAGCAAGTTGTTGATACTCCACACATGAACTCTCAAATTGATTTTGTCTTTGGGGATCAACAATGCAAATCGAGAGATCAAGAACAGCTAGTCCGATATTGTGATTTGATGGTGCAGATTCTACAAGTAAATCATCCAACGGTTCGATTGCATATCAACACAAATTTCACCCATCAAAAGCCGTTATACATGGAGTTGTACACGGAAGGTGTAGATCAACCGATGAATCAGAAGTTCGTGATATTGATCTTTGATCCAGGTGGACATTTTCTAAACTCGAGGTCAAGTTCTTTTCAAGTGGAGGAGAATGATGCAGATCGACCTCAGGCCATATTTGTAGGGCCCAAGTAGATTTATGACTTTTCCTACTTATTTAATTACTTAATAGTTTTATTTGATGAGTTGTGTTTAGGATTAGGTTTCCTATTTATTTGGTTTCTTATTTTAATTAGGTTTCTTAGGGCCTAAGTTGTGTTTTCCTATTTATATGGCATTATAGAGAATTATTTTTCAGAGAGCGAGAGAGAAAGTTGATTAATAAAATTGGGTTTTCCCATTGAGGTGCATCCTCGTTTATTGTCTCTTTGGAGATTGATTGTGTCTTCGGACATGTGCTACGGCACCCATTGTGCTTTTAGCACTTCCCACGCAAGCCCTAACCCTAGGGTCTGCATCAACTCCCCCTCAAGTGCAGGACCAATAAATTTCATAGACTGACCTGCTACGTGGACTACAGAAGAACGGCGGGATCGAAACACGCTCTGATACCATATAAGAAGCCATTTACCAACCCAAAAGCCTAAGCTGATAGGTGCAAGGCCCAAACAAATATATGAAGCCATGTCCAACGCGGGACTTAGGCGACGTGGGATATGGGACTATCCAACAACAATGAAAAGAAAGAAAAAAAGAGCGGGATAGAGTGGGACCGAACCTCTCTCCGTCTCTCAAAAAAAAAAAAAAAAAAAATGGAATCCTCTCTCTCCCCCAGCCCTCCAAATTCCTAAAAACTCGAAACCACACCCACCTACTCATTCCCCACGCCTCTCCTTGTCTCTCCACTTAACACTCTCTCTGTCTTATCTCCCAACTCATCTGAAACTGCACCCGGTACTCCCCTTTCCCTTCATCTCTTTACTAACGGACCCAACCCCTGCCGCACTCTCTCCCACGACTTTCCTGCGCGCTATGAAATAGAGAAAGGCTAAAGAAGCAATAAATAAGAAGAGGAAGGAGAAGAGGAATAGATAGGAGGGAAGGAGACGATCCCCTCATCAGGTGTGTCTATTTTTCTTTTTCTTTTTTTAATGTTTTTCTCTGATTATATTGACATGAGGGTTTCTTTTTCTTCTCTGATTGCTACTACTTTTTCTCTGATTATATGCATTTGTTAAGTCTTTTTACATGATTATGTGAAGGGGAAAAAATTGATACGGACACTTCTCTCTCTGGTTTGCTACCATTTAACAGTGCGAGTCTAATTTTCTTATAAGCATTCCATTCAATCAAATTGGCAGAGTGAAATAAAGGTAGATGAACCATTTTGTTTTTCTCTAACTGAGATTGACTCTGATATATTGATCTTCCATTTATTAAATGGCTTTCACTTGGGTTTGCTAAGTTCTGTATCCATATCTGGTAGCAATTCGAGTTACATTTGAGGGACTAATTTTGTATGCAATTTTTTCCCTGTCAATTAAGATTAATATTTTCATTAGTGTACTATTGGATTAAGAAATTGAAATATGAATTTTCCAAATGTCGTAACTTCCTCTGGCAAAACAAAGGCTGTAACGTCAGTAATTCAACTTGAATAGGTGTTTTTAGTATTAAAATGTATTTCCAGATGCAGTATAAACCTCATGGCCACATGTGTAGGGTCCACGCAGATTTAGGAATTTATTTTTCTGTCATTAGTTTCTTTAAATATTGTAATTAGGATTAGATTTCCTATATTATTTAGTTTCCTAAAACTATTTAAAAATTAATTTCAGCGTAATCATAAAATTGTTTAGAAATTAATTTCTTTCAGCTGGATCTTTTTTCAGTGCTATGGACTCGGGTCTACTTTCAAATGTGATGTACTTCTCCATTTGTGAAGGGCTTCACATCCCAGGAGTTGCTTTTTTTTTCCCTTTTTCTTTCAATTGATGTTACCCTTTATCAGCTTCTTAAAATTGTAGATTTCACGTTCTTCATTGTTGTTATTTTCCTTGTCTTCTAATTTGGATGTTGATAATTAAGCTAACCATTCATTGACTGTTATACAGGTTAACCATTTGAAGGCATGTTTACCATGAGAATTTCAGCTTGCCATCTTTTTTTCTGAATAAGGTCTCTCATTTGAATTGTATCATTGCATTGTGACAGGTCAAATGAAATGTAGACCTTTTCCAATTGTTGGGGAATCTAAGGGAGAAACTCAACAAAGTGAGGACTTAGATTGTCAATCTACATTATAAAAGAGAAAAAAAAAAGAAAGAAAAAAGCAAGGCCTTCAACACAACACTTGGAATGGGGTGCCGTAGGGCATTGGTGTTGTTCTCTTGTGCACTTCATGTATTTAGATGTATTTTTTTATTATCTAGGAGGGAATTTGAGCTACAGTGTTGTTTCATGCTCCTGTTGTTGTCATAGGTGCTATAAATTGAAGTGCTTAAAATTGTGTTGCATAAGTAGGTCAGTGAAATAACCTATGGCTAGCGAGTTTCCACAAAAAGTATGATGTAATCAGAATGCCACATGTAATCCAAATATTCATTGTTCTCATGAATGTACTATATTAAAATTTTGAAGTTAGTCAATTAGTCATGACCAATCTTTCTATCTCATTTCTTCTCTTGTTGGTAAGTAATGGAACAACGTTTGTAGACTCCTTGTCAATGCTTCAACCATGTTGAAAGGTTTTATATTATTTATTTTAATCAGTTGGATTTGAATTACTTTCATTCTGTGAAGCTCAACGAAGCATAGAGACTCGACAACTTGATGAGGGATGTCCCTTAGGACATTTATGTCCTGGCGTGATTTATTATTATTCTGAACACCAAATCAATAGTCTTACTGTCATCATCGGTGTTGATTGCATTATTTGTTATTCCGGTTTGTCTGTCAGTTTAGTTCTTAGACTCAGTTAAGCAATAGAATCTATTTTACATTCTTGAGATAAAAATGAATAATTTTTGGGTAAAAAGTAAAAACTTTAGCCAATAAGTTAAATCATTCAAGCGACCCTATGACAATGGCCACAATGATAGGATTATCGTGACTGGTTTAGCCTGAGATTTCTCTTCATCAAAATATCCACACAGAGTACATACTTCTCTAAAATTAGAAAATATCCTAGCAGCACAGCCCTCAACCACTAAAAGAAACATTTAACATTTCAATCTACATGTCCGTTAGATGACCCTCATTTTAGTTGGTAAAAACACGACCCTTCCGATTTGCATTTCCTACATGTTCCAAGCAACACTTCTACCCATCATTATATACTGATGCATTGACTATAAAAATTGCATCAGCTCATACAGCCATAACACAGGAAGAAAAAAAAAAGATCCTAATGAAATGAAAATGAAACGAGAGAGAGAGAGAGAGAGAGAGAGAGAGAGAGAGAGAGAGAGAGACCCTCATTCAGCCATATCACTAAGAGCATGGTTTAGAGAGAGAGAGATAGAGAGAGAGAGAGAGACCCTCATTCAGCCATACCACTAAGAGAACGAAACCTACATTCACCTCCACTCAGACAGAAGAAACAATCTCAAATAAGATCTGAAGTTCTCAGATCTGAAACCAAAGTTCCTGCAACACCTTCACTGGTTTAGGGGGAACCAAATGAATAGAAGAAAAAATTATCAGACAACTGTGGCTCCATCACCACAATACTAATATTTCCTGTGAGCCATGTTATCCATTTTAAGAAGGATTTGGACTTGGGTACCATACTAATACTTGTCCATTTCACATCAAAGTTAAAGAAAATTCTTATATATGTTTTTAGTTGAGTAACTATGGCCCTGTTTGGCATCGTGCCAACAGGTTGTTCTTTTGTTCTCGGTAGATAAGTCTAAGAAAACACGTTTGGTAACCGAATATGACGTTCCACGCGAATGTTTTGGGTGGAACGATCCTAAAATTTGGACCCGCAGTAGTAAGAATGTGAAAACAAAAAATTTTCTTTTCTTTTTTTTTTTTTGAAGAGTCCCACTGGAACGTTTCCTCTCCCTCTTTCACTGCCCTATTTTTTACGCCCCTCTTCCTCATTTTTCTTCTTCTTTTGTTTTCCTTTTCTTCTCTCCTCTCTCCCAACCAGCGACCCCCACAGAATCAACCAACACCCCCCCCAACTCCCACACCCACACACTCCGCATACCCCTCTCTGTATCTCTTTCTCCCCTACCCCCTTACCACCTCTTCCTCCCCCTCCTTTGTCCCTTCTTTTCTTTTCTCTCTCCCCCCCACCCCCACACCCTATTTCCTATCTCCTCTCCCCACCCAGCCACCGCAAATTATCCCTTTCTCTGTTTTTTTTTTTCTTGAACAGCAGTCAAAATGGTTGAATACAACAAAGTGACTGAAGAATGGGTAATACTGCTCGTCCTCTCCAAACACCAGATCTCAAAGCATATCGATCGGTTTCTCCACTGCATCCATCGAAGATGAGGTCTCAGATCTACAGATCCATCTCCAAGGCCGCCAAGGCATTCCATTTCAGAGGAATGAGCAGTGGCAGCAGCTGCGACTACTCTTAGAGGAAAGGTGCTGTCACTGGGCTCAGTTCATTTGAGGGGAGACTCCAGGAATCCTTTTGGGGGTTGGGTTTTGGGGCCCTTGCCCTTCCTGCAGCAGTGTACATGCTCCAAGAGCAGGAGGCACATGCTGCAGAGCTGGAGCGTACTTTTATTGCAATTAAACCTGATGGAGTGCAAAGAGGACTGATTGCAGAAATCATATCAAGGTTTGAACGAAAAGGATACAAGCTTGTGGCAATCAAGTTAATTGTTCCTAGCAAGGAATTTGCCCAAAAACATTATCATGATCTCAAGGAAAGATCCTTCTTTAATGGTCTCTGTGACTTTGTGACTTTCTCAGCTCTAGACCTGTACTTGCCATGGTTTGGGGGGCCAAGGAGTCATAAAATATAATCCGTGGGAGTGATGGGCCTGAAACGGCCAAGGACGAAATCAGCCTATGGTTCAAGCCAGATGAGTTGTTTAACTATGCAAGCAATGTAGAGAAGTGGGTCAGCGGGGTCATTCTGATCAGATTTAAGTATGTTGTTACCAAATAAGTTCTGCACAGCACATTCTCAATGGAGAAATTTAAGAGAACGTTGTCAAACAAATTCTGAACGGATTGGTCTTGGCACAACCTGGTCTCGGTACAACCTGGTTTCAGCACAAAACCAAGAACAATGCTGAAACGATGCCAAACAGGGCCTATGTGACACCACAATCTGTACTAGCACTCCATGCCATTCTTGTGCCACTCCGTACCAGTCCAACTCAACCAAGTTAGGGCTTTTCCGGATACTGAACCCAGACCAAAAATTCATAACTACAATACTACTATCTAATTAGGCTACTTTCCAAGCATTCACTATGATGCAGGCCAGACATGAGGTCGCCCAGCACATTGGGCCCAGCCCAAAGGCCCAAGAATTTCAGCAAGAGGCTCAAGCCCGCTAAAGCCAATTAAAGAAGATTTCCAGATCTTTCCGGCAGGATTGTCATCCAAGTCTATTTCCTATTTTCTAGTAGTAGCTAAATTTTAGGGATAGTTATAAGATTAATTAGAAAGTGTTATCTTATTTGATTTAGAGTTTATTTTGATTAAAAATGTTTCCAAGAATAGAATTAGGGTGTGAGTCCATATAATGAATTGTAATCTCCTTAGGGATAAGCTGATTGATTAATAAATTTTCTGTAATTGAGATTTTCTCTTTTGGTGGTTTGTCTGTGGTGTGAGACCAAGATAGTTTTGATCCCTAAGGATCCCTATCCCTAAGCTTCGGCTTGGAGAGTAAACCGTTGGCAATTCTTCCCTTACCCGTGTTGCGTCACAATATCCATGAATAAACCTTGGGATGCATCCAGGCAGGACCCACAAGGTGGCCCACATATAAATCGTCCGTATGAGAAAATTACTACATTTGCATCTCTGGTAATGTATATAGTAGTCACCACATGTGAGTTTGAGATATCTTGAAGTTATTCAAAGAGATTTGTGAACTCAATTTCTTAATCCTCAATAGTCAAACCTTGTAGTACTATACTTCACACCTTACAGTTATAAATGAAAATTAATAAAGCATGAATATCTAAAACTATAAAATAGTATAAGTGATAAGAAACAACATACCATGACCAATCTTAAATATCCGGTTGTAGCTCAAGTCCAGCATGCGAAGACGTGTAAGTTCGCGAAGACCTTCAATGGTAGAAATACTGTTTTTCGAAAGGTTCAACACATGAAGACCTCTTGGAAGAGCACCTGCAGTTATCCGCACTGGACAAATTTTGCAGTAAATTATAAAGAAAAGAGTGGGAGTTAGTTTCAAGGCCTAAAAAATCATCCAATGTATGTGTTATGAGCTATGATCTTAGACACTCACATGGGACCGAAGTACAGGTATGGATAAAACAGGTTGGGTTGGGGTAGAGCCTATGATCCGTGCTCACATAGGTGAATACATACCCAAACCGCAATCCATACCTGAATGGGTATATGGCATGAGACCCACACCCCAAACCAACCTTTGATTGTCGATCTGAATCCTTACCCATACACGATTTTGACTATAAAATGTGCCATATTTTATTAACTATAACTATAAGTATTTCTATAACATATAAGAATTAAGAAGCTATGGCCTATGATGCCATGATATGGCATGGCCACAAGGACACAGATTTTACACATAAAAAGTGAAGTAGCATACACAATACATTGCCTATTTTAATGTATCTAGGTATCATATATAACAAGGCATTTAAGATCTTGCTTACCACAAAGAAAATATAATATTATAACTTCATATATCCCATTCAGATAATCAGACACTGGACCAGTATCTGACTTTTCCAGGTCAGGTACCCTAAGCAAAGTTGTCCAAGGGACACAACATGGATATGGATATGTACAACAACTGCACAACATTACCCATATCGTACCATTTCCATAAATATTTGGTACGGTCTGTACACTAGTTATATGTGTTACATTTAAAACAACCTACAAAGATATATGAATAAAATATGGCATATTATAACCAGATGCTTCAAAATAGGAAACGTATCAGTATCATTTTGTAGAAATAATTTACTTCTATATGTAAAAAAGGTGTCTGCCTTTTTTTTTATCGGAGTCTCTGCTGGTGTATCCATTCATATCATATGCCATTTGTACTGAGATAATATTAAAGGCATTCTCAGATGCTTTGGATTTGCATCTGGGTTGAAAACCAACATTGGGAATGACAGAACAAGAAGACTTAATGGAAATAAATTTTCTCTGAATGATATTGGGTGTCGACCCCTTTCTGAGGACTGCCCCTTTTATATCTTTGAGTATGTCATAGATATAGAAGGTTTACAGCTATCTTATCCTCTTTAATTAGGTTGATTACAATATATAAAAAAAAAAAAAAAAAAAAACCCTTAAAAAGTGTAACTAAAATCAATCTAGAGTCAAAGAAAATATGATACAGATTTGTCTAAAAATCTGTGTTTAGCAGGAGCATCTATATACATGTGGATGACTCTAACAGGGAAGAGCACCTTCATCGACACAGGTACATCAACAGAGAAGAAAGAAGCTCTAGCACAAATTATTTTGATGGAAATGATGTAGCACAGACCAGGCCCAAGTCAACTGCGCCAACCCCATTGACCCATTGGTCAACCTGGTCCCCAAGGTTCAGCCCACAGGCCCAATTTGACCGAGAGTTACTGTGGACTTGTAATTTTATTCCTATTGCTATTTTCCTTGACTGATTAGGATTGCTATTATATTTGTTTATATTTTAATTAAACATCATGTTTAGGAAAGTCTTAGTGTCCAAGCAAGAGGATCAATCCCACTCCTCTTTATATAGATGATTCTACTTCATTGTAATTCATGCTTATTATTATCAATCAATCTGAGTTCGGAGTTTTCTCCTCAATTATGGTGTTTTCCATTATCTTAAATGTGCCCTAGTGCTTGAATCCATCTTTGCATTCGATCGATCTCTTAGGAGGTTGATCAATTTTTCAATCGCAGATCCAAGGCTGCGCCAGGAAATCAAGTACCATGAATTTACCTTTGGACACCAAACTGTGAGCAAAGTCCATGTGGTATCCAGTTATGAAAAAATGGAAAAGAAGCTGGCAACTTAGAAAAGAAGATATGTCTTCATGGGAACACACATCACCTTAGTCAAGTCTGGCCTTCCTACTTGCCAATTTATTATGTTTCACTTCTCAAGATTCCAGCGGACGTGGTGACAAGAATAGAAAAGCTTTAGAGAGGTCTCTCGTGGAAAGGTAACAAAGAAAAAGGTGTGCATTTAGTAAACTGGAGAAATGTAATAAATCTAAAAGAGATGGAGGCTTAGCGGTGGGAAGGGTTAAAGAAAAGAATTGAGCATCATTAAGTAAATGGTGGGTGGAGGTTTGGGAAGGAAAGAGAAATGTTGTGCAGAAAAGTATTGGTGGAAAAAATATGGGGAGTGGGTGGTAGAGTAAATAGGGAAAATTTTTCAAGGGTGTGGAGGGACTAGGGTAAAGTGGGGACGAGACAAATGTAGGGAAAACCTATTTTTGGAGTCCATTTTACAATTGGGGAGGGGTCAAGAAGAGTCTGGTTTTGCGAGGATGTATGGGCAGGAGATAAGTCTTTCGAGTCAATGTTTCTTGGTCTGTATAGAGTTCCATCATGTAAGGTTTCTTTGAAATGCAGGCTCACATGGACCTGACCAACTTTACCTAGTCTAGAAGTCAACCATGTCTTAAAATGCCCTATAGCAGGCCGAGTTCAGCTATAGTGGGGCCCAGCATCCAAGAAAGGTTTTTCAGGCTATATTTTGAGCAACTTGCACACACACAAGTCATGAGAAGGAAACCAATAATTTATTATAACTTTTCTCTCTTCTTTCTTCTGTTTTTCCTTTACTTATTGTCATGTTGGGATTCTTATCACTATAAGAAAGTAGCATGGGGATTAGCTCCTTTTAGAATAGGATTAGTTTTGTCAATATGTCATTGTAGGGCTGCTGCGCAATATGTAGACAGACATCACCTCAGCCCCATTAGGCCCAGATGCAGGCCCAGCAAGAGGCCCAGGCCCAACTGGCCTAACCGTAGCCATGATTGGTTAAGTTGCTTATTCTTATTCCTCATCATCCCCTCTTCTTATCTCCTTTCTTGTAACAAACCTACCTCATCAATGTCTACAGCATACTATAAAGCACAAGGATCATCTGGTGAAACCAAGTCGGTCTGTTCACATTCTCTCCCTTTTTTATATTACATCATGGTATCAGAACTCCACATGAGAAAGTCCTAGGTAGGCCATCATCTAAGTTGAAGGAACCTTCATCATCCAGTTCCTGTTCGGCAAGGGGGAAGTCAGTGCATCGAGTAACTAGTTCCCTCATCTCCATCTTTGAAGTAGAAAGGAAATCAGATCGGAGATCCCTTGAAAGAGAGAAATCTTTTTGCTAATCGGTTCCCAGTTGAAGCCCTTTCTGATCGATTCTCCATTTGACTCCATGGAAACACGATCAGCCTTCAGTACCTTCTTCAAGAGTCAATACAGCATTGAACTCTCTTGGTGCAGTGAGTGTGAATCCTCTGGTTTGTACAAAGGTCATACCCTTTTGAAATCAGCAGCACAGTCCTGACAATGTCAGATCTGTCGATCTGATTGTGGAACAGACATCCGATTATGGCCTAACTTCGTAGAATTTGTCACCCAAACCACTTGGTACTTTTAGAATTTGGTCTCCGTTTGATTGGTCTTTTAAGGTTATCCTTGGACATTTGATCACCTGAGCCAGTTCTATGAAGACACCTAGTTTAGATAGTCTTGCAAAGTATGATACTATGTAAAGTGATACAAAAAGCTGTATAGTCCTGCAGATCAACATACCATTAACTTGTTTTCTTCAGCTGGTCAAAGCCTCGTTACTCTTCAAAGATAAGGACCTGTTGTTTGGAGCCGTCATGGCTTCTTCTTTAAATTCTTTGGTTATTATGTATTATCAGAGCCATGGGAACCATCTAATTTGTTCCACTCTCATCTGGTTATTCATCTTTAGCCCTGTTTTCATCTGAAGCAACTTGCCTTCAGTTCGGATCTATACCGTAGGGCCCACCACCGATCATCACTGATCTCAGGTTCTGGTACAAGAACGGTCGTCCATCGTAAAGGGAATTTTTAGCAATTTTTTTCAAAAATTTTTGAAGTACCTGAGGTAGGCATTCTCCCCCCTTTCCACTTGATAGTATTTTCTAGAAAATTTTAATATAGACCATTGAATCTACTAGATAACCGTTGGATTGACTTGATTTTTAAACCATGATGATAATACTGTAATTCCTTATGTTAAACTGTGCCTCAATTTTTAGAAATCTGTCAGGTACCATTTTTTTTAAAGTAGAGGTAATATGCAAGGCAAACTATGTCTGCATCTATATCCATGTTTTTTTTCCAGTCTCCCAAGGTGTCACAGGTTTTGAAGACCCAGATAAGTGGTAAATTTTTTGTTAAACTGTGCCTCAATTTTTAGAAATCTGTCAGCTACCATTTTTTTAACGGTAGAGGTGATACGCAAGGCAAACTATGTCTGCATCCATGTCCATGTTTTCTCCAGTCTCCCAAGGTGTCATAGGTTTTGAAGACTCAGATAAATGTAAGATATGAAAACTACTACTACTACTACTGTAATAATAATAATAATAATAATAATAAAATAACAACAACAATAATGATATTAATACTAATCAATACTTTTTAGTGGTCAAGGGATGCATACCTATAGCATTGCCAGACAAGTTTAGCACCCGTAAACTAGTATAAGCACTCACAAAAGGTATCACAGCCAACCCAAGATTTGCCATCTGTGCTGAGGATGATATGGCAGTCAACGAAGAGATATATCTGTTGGCTGCTTCCATGCCAGGAGTTACCATAGCATCGAACTTGCCAGGGCTCACACCACTTGTCAAACTCAAATCTTTCATAGCCTTCGGACTAGAATGTGAACAATCTCCTTCTTCATGCAAAGGGCTGCTATTCTGAAGGTCAATCTTGTTAACCCAATCCTTGATGCGCTTGCTGTTGAAGTCTTTGTTAGACATCCCATCCCACCCATGAACTAATATTTCATGTTCAGGGTTGATCCTAACATCAACCTCTTCTATTTCAGGTGATGCCCACTGCATCCCAAAACCAGTTAAGTTGCAAGAATCACTATCATCAAACTGATTCTCACATGTATGCTTCTCACCCCGACAGATATGACCTCTTTCTTCATTCCCTACTTCATAAGATCCACCACTTCGATTGCAGAGAAAACAATCTTCCAGTGAAGCCTCCTGGTAAAGAGACCCTGTTCCAAGAAAATGAGTTGTTTGCGATATGGTTGCACCTTCTGGTTTGGAGAAGGTAAATCTAAAACATGACCCATCTTCATGACGTAAGTACTCTGTCCCCTTTTCATCTACAATACTTACTAGGCCTTCAAAAGACTTTGACCGAGGACCCATGAATAAATCTTGTTCCGGGATAGTTGAAACAACTTTCAGGTCAGGAAAAGAGCACGATTTCCCAATCCTTCTAGCATGGACATCAGATGAGTGATAGTCAGAATCACCAACATGCTCTACAAACAACTGAGTATCAAAATCCTGTTGCACCTCTATCCCTATCTGCTGGGACTCTCCAATAGAAAAGATCGATTCAGCGTGCACCAGGTTGTCATTGTTCTGCAAAGGTACAGCAAGCACAGGTTCCATACACTGGTTAAACAAATGTGACTCAGAATCCTGGGGGACAAATAATTCTGCTGATGATCCATTGTGATCAAAATCATTAAAGATGGTGTCAATGTTCTTTCCAGGAGAATCATCATCACAGGACAGACATTGGTCCACATCATCCTCATCAGCATCAAAAGGCACTTGCCCCTCCCTGTCCAGTCCACTTCCCAGAGATTGACTCTTTCTAAAAGGGACTTTCCCAAGAACATCTTCATTATCCAAAATGCAACATTCAATTGAAGGGGAGCTCATATTTGGCTCTGCACTAGTGTTGGAAGGATCAATATCATGTGCTTTTGATTGTAATGTGTTTGAACTAGAGGAGCTACAGGAAAATTTTAGCACTCGATCTTGGGAGGATTCTTGAGAGTGTTTATCCATAGCTTCAGCAGATCTTAGAACAGATTTCTGAAAATATGAGAAAAATTGTTTGCCGTCAAACATGTGAATATCATTTTCACTTCAACAACGAATTGTCAAATAGAGTGTTACATACCTTTGATTTGTAGCAATGGATGGGGGATGCAAAGCATGTAAACCTAACCATTTTGACAGAACAGAAGGAACCACGACCTCATTCACACACTAACAGTACTAGCAATATCGGAAAAATATTGAGCAAGACCTTAGTCGCTCAGTTGCGGTCCAATTTGCAGACTACATAGTTTCAAGTCGAATGTAATAATAACAAACTACCAGAAAGCTCAATAGCAGAAAGATCACAATATGAGCTGAATACCAATCACTGCTTATCTTAGCCATAATCTAGAGGCAGACCCTCCAAAATACGGGACAATCTCCAAATGTAGGATGATTTTGATCCCCACAATAAGCACAAAATAGTCACTCGATCATAGTTACCCCACACCCACTTAGAGGTGCGAGAAGAGATAGACCCTTGAGTAGCGGCCAGAGTGAAAGGAAATTTTGGTCAACTAGGATGATCCACCCCTAAAAACATACAAGAGATGCACACCTGCAACAAAGAAAGAGTTCAAGAATTATGGAATGAAGATTTGTCAATCAAGTGCAGTAGCAGAAACATGTAAAACTGATTTGCTTGAAGTATCTTCGCATGTATGCACAGAGAATAGCTGCATGAAGAAAGATACAAATTTCAAAATTTTCATTGTTCAACTTAATGACACTTAAAAAATGGAAAACAAGAAGCCATTGATAAAAATTAAATTACTATTCTGTAGAAAACTACAAATGTACCTTTCAAAAAAAAAAATAATAATAATAAATAAATAAATAAAGAAACCTAGAAATGTATATTTGCAAAAAAATCATTCCCAAATACATAAAAAGGTAGGAAGACACATGAATACAAAAACTCACAAACTCAAAGGGATTTGCTAGAACTATCTGTGCATGCTAAGCACAGAGAATAGCTGCACAAAGAAAGATATAAATTTCAAATTTTCCATTGTTCAACTGAATGACACTTAAAAAATCGAAAACAAGAAGGCATTGATAAAAATTAAATTACTATTCTGTAGAAAACTAGAAGCGTATATTCCCAAAAACTGATTCCCAAGTACATAAAAAAGGTAGGAAGACTGGACATGTGAATACAAAAACTCGCACACTCAAATGACTTAAGATGATAAAATAAGATTTACAGTAAATTGTAGGCTTGTCAATCATTCTTCCCTACAATCTTGATAGTGACTGTAAAGCCTTCTTGAGCCTTAAACATTGCAGAATTTTCAATGCCCAGAATTCCATATATATGAGGATCAAGGTATGATCCATTGGACTACTGTGACAAAAGACATTGTAGACTATGTAGTGCTCAGTGCTCTAGCCCATCTGAAATTGGAAGGTAATAGATATTTATTCTTTCACAGTTATGATCCATTGGACTGCTGTGACCAAACACACTGTAGATTATGTGGTGCTGTAGCCTATCTGAAATTGGAAGGTAATAGATATTTATTCCTTCGCCTTTTCAATGCAGGGTCGACCCACGACTTATCGGTCAACCAGGCCCACTGCGGACCCAGCCCATAGGCCCAATTGGACCAGTTGGCTAGCACACTCAACCCATGGGCTGGACAACCAGTTGGATGTGAGAATTTGAGTTTAATTAGGAGTCTCTAAATTAAAGTTAGTTTCTAAATTTTTGGGATATTTAGATTCGTTCTTGTTAGAGAAGATTTGGGAGTTTGAGTCAAATTAGGAAAGGGAATAGGAGGATGTCCAATCCCCACTCTATATATTTGTAATTCCCCAATTGGGAGGAGGATCTTTCATTATTTCAATAAAGAATTCATGTTTCTCTTTGTTGTGAGTGCTTCTCTTTGATTGAGAGTGCTTGTGTGTGTGGATTCCCTTTGAGATTTGGCCAGCCATATTCAGGAGCTTGACCTATCTCGCTTGGAATCCCGCAAGGATTCGGCCAACCATAATCAAGAGCTCGGTCTATTTCATTCGCATATTGGAGCTGCATCCCTTTTGATATAATCTTTTTCCCATTCCTAGTTCTAAGGCTAGCCTTCATCATTGGACTGTGATAACCAGCTTAATCTCGAATTTTCAATCTATAATTTGAGCATTGAAAGAATCAACTTTAAGAAAACTCCAAAGCATAAAAGTATCACTTTTCTAGGAAAGAAAATCCACTCTCAAGAATCATGAATCAGACAAATTATTATTCGTTTTCAATCAAGCGTTATACAGTCTTTTCGCAAGCATGCGTGTTCTCTAGGAAAAATAACTCTAATCCTAACACCCAATATATGTAATTCTTACAGAGTTCCATTCTATAGTGAAGTAAATATCATAATTCCCCTTCCCAACCTTGTATGAAGGTAAAAGGCGCTAATCTAATTCTAGCATCTAGAATATTTAATTCTAACCACTACTTTTTCTAGCTACAATGAGAACAATATCTTAATCCCTTCATCCTCATTCCTAACTTCCTGAACACACATAAACCGAGCAAGATTTTGGCATGAGAGGATAGAATTGCTCATAAACCAGCTCATCCATCCGAAACACCTATTTTGAGGCAGTTTGGCCTGTTTTGATGCCTTCTTCCTCATCATCCTTTTCTAGAATCTTGACCCTTCCTGAAATCCTTATCATCCTGAATCAATCTCTTCCTTAAACCACCTACACATGAACAAATGGCCAATCCAAATCCTCAAACTTGAGAGAATTCACAGCATAAGTAAAACTCCTTCTCTCTCTCTCTCTCTTCTCTTTAAAAAACAAAAAAAGTAAAACCAGGATCGAAATGAATACATTAGGAGCCTCTCTCTCATCAAGATTTAGATCCATCTAACTGACAAACTAACCAAGAACTCTACAACAGAAGGGCAGCTAAGATTCAGGAAAATCAACCATATGAGACAATACCCCAACCCCCAAACAACAAAACAAAACAATTTAAAACATCCAACACATTCCACCTTATTAAAAAAAAAAAAAATCATATACAACAAAACACAAAAACAGAACCTCACCAATGCGAAAAGATTGAAGTCTCAGATAGCACAACTCCAGAAAGGGACTTTTCACAAACAATTACAGGTAATCAGAGTTATATAGGTAAACTGATTACAGGGGGATCCAAAAAAGGGGGGGCAAAAAGTATTCTGATTCATGGACATAAAATAAAGAAAAAGTAACTCCAAAGATTTTCTTCGAAGGAAAAAAAGACCCAATACCTTTCAACGTCCTCCAGCAGCAGAGGAGCGAATGTTAAAGAAGAAATGATGAAAAACAAAGCACCCCACAGATTAGATTCTGCGGATGTAGGAGATCTGACTGAAATAAGGCGTTTTTTTGTGGATGGAGAGAAAGATGCGTGTGTAAGAATGTACGAGAGGACGAGAACAACGGAGGGAAAGAGAATGCAAAAGATCTCTTCATATGGTAGGAAACTAGTCCTTAGATTCGTATGGAAAGACCTAGCCGCGGCACGCGCGCTTCTTGCGCTAATTACAACAAACCACGCCGCAATGCCTTCGGGGGTGAGGCCTGAGGGGGCTTCTCTATCTTTTTTTCGTGTGTGTTTGTAGGGGTGCACTCCTTTGATTGAGCTTTGCCCCTGCTCATTACATTAAGCGAATCAAAATTTTCTCTATTTAAGAAAAAACAAATTGCTTTTATGGTATGTGAAGTGTGTTGCACCAAACAATTAAATTTGTCATATAAATGTATTAAGAATGTATGAATTATGGTAATTTCTTAATATAGTAAGAATGCACCAATATTTATAGTTGATGGCTAAAGAAAAAACTACATTATACAAAGTAAATCCCTTTCAGTAATTCTTTTTTTTTTAAACAATTTAGACTTGAGAGATAATAAACCTTTCCTCATGAATCAAGTTTATTCTCTAAAGGGAATAAATAAACTTAAGATCAACTAAAAAAAATGCCATTATATTACTGAAAGGAATTAAAAGGAAGAACATTTAAGGGTTTTTGTTTTAAAAAATAAAAGAGCAATATTTTTTGGGGGTTTTGACATAATAATTCTCTTTAAAATCTATGTTTTTTCAATTTTGATGATTGAAATTCAAATAATGTCACCAGAGTCACTTGACTCTAGTCAACATTTTTTTTTTCTTTTTTTTTGTAACTTTTTACCCCAAATCCCATAATATCATAGCTTTTCACCCCAAATCCATTGTCTTCGAAGAGGTTCCACTATCTAGAATCTCTTTATTTTGCTACGGTTATTCTCTCTCCCAACACCATCTATCTTCCATCTTCTCAAGATTATCATCTTTTTATTTTAATAATTGGGGCCCACCTTCCAATAATTTACACTGATAAATTTTTCATTAAAAATATCATTTTATTTTAGTTTTCAAATAGAGCTATACTATATTTAAAGATTGTCACATGTGAACGAAAATCAAACCCGACCTTCTGGTAGCCCACCTCATGAATAGGCTTGTGAAAAAAATGTTTTGAGGCTGGAGTTTTTTTTTTTTTTTGTTGAATCTTATAGGCATCCTTTTTCTGATCTGATTATATAGACATATGTCCCTAGGTTTGGCCCTCCATAAATTACTCTTTAGTGGGCCCACATGGACTCATAATTAACAGATATATGCAATGATCTAAGGTGGGCCAATTATTACTGGGATCAAATAACACCAGCCTGTGGTTTTAAAGTCTCATAATTTATTGCTTTTAAAGTTAAGATGTTTATACTTTTTTTTTTTTTTAAGTTTGGAGCTAAAAAAATGGTTTGTTCAGTTCTAAAATGATATTAGTGCTACTTCAAAGGGGTAGAGAAGAAATTTGTGCGGAGAGATTGAAATGAGCATTGGCCTATGTGAAAAATAAAAAAATGGTGCATTTGTGCAACGAGAGGATTGCACATTTTTATGATTTTCTTTGTTAACAATATTATGTTGTTTGGTTTGATGTATTTTCCTTGCATAGAAGGAAAAAATGAATTATTTTTCATTAATAGAGAGGACTTTAATTTTCTAAGAAAATAGAAAATTCCATTATCATGAGGAAATAAAAATCTGCATAAACTAGAATTTTGTATTTGTGATTGAAGATGTGTTGACTATTTTTATGTAAATATGCATGAATATATTCTTATATATTTATAATTAATTTTGATATCTTATAAGTTTAAAATGTAATATCTTACTTTTTATCCCGGGCCAAGCACGGGGCGTTGTTGCTACTTTTCCTTATATATTTTTTATGCTAGAGTAAATGACAAAATTGCCCATCTTAGGAAATTCAAAACCCCCAAAACCCTTATAAAAATAAATAAAATAATCTTATAATAATATATTGCACTAAGAATAACTCTATAATAATAATATTTTAAGCTAAGATATTTTTACATATTAATTATATGTATTAAATAATAGACCAAAATTAAAGATATGTTTATAACAAGGCCTGAGTTTAGCACGATCTTTGTTGCTGGATCATTAAAGTTGAAAGGGGCAACAATAAATTGTGACCCCTTGAAAATTTAGGGTGCCAACTATGACAACATCACTGTCTAAAAGCGTTCCCCAGGAGACAATTACCCTTGTAAAATGTTCCTCTTGCTATTAGATTAGATGGCTATCATTTTCAAATTATGGCGCAGCCCCTCCGCTCACCTATTTTCAAATTAATTTGGGAATGTTCCAATACTTACAGACCTCCTTATTGACTTCACATTTCCTTGCTGAAATGCTGGTGCACTGAACATGAGGGGAAAAAAAAATTGATTGCAGAAAACCGTCTCCATACCTACTCCTTTTACTTGGTTTTGCCCTCGCACAAATACATCTTGTGGGTGCACACAAAAAGGACCTTTTTCTTAATGGGGGAATGTTCATATACATCTTTCCTTCATGAGGGATACTTCCGTTTTAGGGTCTTTTCAAGTACATAGAGTGGGGTCTTTTGTACTTGAAAAGACTTCAAAATAGAAGTATCTCTCACCCTATGGTGAGGGAAATATGCATGTAATCATTCTTCTTTTTTAATAGCCTCACCATTGAATGTGTAGTCTTGTACTTAAAGTTGTACTCTTGGAGGGAAAAAAAAGGGCCAACTCCATTGTAGGCCCACTGCATCTAACACATCCATTCGACTGCCATGCAAATATTATGAACCTAGTGAATAAAATATCAAATCACCCATCAATCCGATCATTCTGATGTAATACGTAGACCTCATTTGCTCGAATTGGTGCACCCATTTAGGTGATAACTATTGAGACATATCTTACCCATCAACCGATATACACCCATGTAATTGGGACTTACTGGATAAGAAATCCTACCAGCTCATATTATTTTTATAGAACCTACTAGATTCAACCATCTACATGGGACCCACTGAATTAAATATTAACCACCAATCTCTCGTACGGAATATTAGATGGAAGATGCTACCATCTACCCATATGTATATCTGTCTGTCCAGGAACTCCCTAGATGAATATCCTTCACTTTTTACCTTTAAATTGATCATATCCACTATAAACAACCCACTTACCTAATTTCCATATATTATATATGACACCCATCACATCCAATTCATCCACCTGTTTGTGGGATCCCCGTTAATATATTTTACCAATTGATCTTATAGACAGAAAGATTAGTTAGCTCTAATGGGTATTATGTGGGTCCATTGTCTTCAAGAGGTTCCACTATCTAAAATCTCTCTATTTTGCTACAATTATTCTCTCTCTCTCAACATCATCTATCTTCCATCTTCTTAAGATTGTCATCTTTTTATTTTAATAATTGGGGCCCACATTTCAACAATTCACACTGATAAATTTTTCATTAAAAATATCATTTTCTTTTAGTTTCCAAATAGAGCTCTACTATATTCAAAGATTGTCACATGTGAAAAAAAATCAAACCCAACCTTCTGGTAGCCCACTTCATGGATGGGCTTGTGATAAACATGTTTTGAGGTTAGAGTTTTTTTGTTGAATCTTATAGGCATCCTTTTCTGATCTGATTATATTAACATATGACCCTAGGTTTGGCCCACCATAAATTACGCTTCCGTGGGCCCACATGGACTTATAATTAAGAGATATATACATTGATCCAAGGTGGGCCAATTATTACTGGGATCAAATAACACTAGCCCGTAGTTTTAAAGTTTCATAATTTATGGCTTTTAAAGTTAAGATGTTTATACATTTTTTTAATCTAGAGCCTAAAAACGGTTTGATTAGTTCTAAAATGGTATTGGTGCTACTTCAAAGGGGTAAGAAGAAATTTGTACGGAGAAATTGAAATGACCATTGGCTTATGTGAAAATAAAAAAATGGTGCATTTGTGCAACAAGAGGATTGGACATTTTTATGATTTTATTTGTTAACAATATTATGTTGTTTGGTGTGATGTATTTTCCTTGCATAGAAGAGAAAAATGAATTATATATTTCTCTTTCATAGAGAGGACTTTGATTTTCTATGAAAATACAAAATTACATTCTCTTGAGGAAATGAAAATCACGTTGCAATGCCTTCGGGGTTGAGGCCTAAGGGACTTCTGTGTGTGTGTGCGCGTGTGTGTTGGGGTGCACTCCTTTGATTGAGCTTTGCCAGAAATAGAAATCCTATATATATATATATATATATATTCCTTCTCATTACATTAAACGAATCAAAACTTTCTCTATTCACGAAAAAACAAAGTTCTTTTATGGTATGTGAAATGTGTTGCACCAAACAATTACATTTGTCATATAAATATATATCCACTTTCATTAAAATTATATGGATTATGGTAATTTCTTAATATTGTATGAATGCACCAATATTTATAGTTGATGGCTAAAGAAAAAACTAATTTATACAAAGTAAATCCCTTTCAATAATTCTGTTTTTTTTTTTTTTTTCAACATTTTAGACTTATGAGATAATACAGCTTTCCTCATGAATCAAGTTGATTCTCTAAAGGAAGAATAAATCATTTTAAGATCAAATAAAAATAATTAAATGTCATTACATTACTGAAAGGAATTAAAGGAAGAACTTTCGAGGGTTTTTGTTTTAAAAAATAAAAGAGCAATATTTTTTGGGGGTTTTGACATTAATTCTCCTTAAAATCTATTTTTTTTTTAATTTTAGGATTGAAATTCAAATAATGTCACTAGAGTTACTTGATTCTAGTCAATTTTATTTTATTTTTTTTACTTTTTTGCCCCAAATCACATAACATCACGGCTTTTATGCATCATCTGTAGGAGAGTTTTTTTTCGAATGATAGAACTTGAGAAATGGTGGTCAGATGTATATTTAATTTTCACAAAATATCATTTCTCGTGTTCTATAAAAAATAAATTCGCTTACTGATTGCAGAAAGTGTATTATATAAAAACCGATAAATCTTATGATGGCATGGGACTATCCCATGATATCATGGGATATAAGGAAAAAAAGTTTTTAAAAAAATACTAACTAGAGTCAAGTGACTTTCGTGACATTATGTGAGTTTCCGTCATTAATTTAGAAAAAATGGATTAAAAGAGGATTAATATGTCAATTTTTTTTTCTTAACATCACTAAATTACTCAACTTAGGCATTCAAGAATTCTTATTCAAGATATTTATTTTAAAAGATTGCAACCTCATACATTAAGATTGTATAAAAGCCAATGACCTTACAAAAGAAAGTTGAATTAAAAATAATTGCTATTTAAGAATATTAGATGTATCAAATAAGTTAGAATATTTAAAGAAAAACAAAACTTGACACCTTTTATTAAGAAAAGGAACAAAAGATAGGCAATTTGTAGCACCAGTGCCATAATTTGAAAAACTATAAATATAATAAAATCCAAATGCTATAAAATAAGTAGTAAAGTTCGGATTCTGTTATGACCAAAAGGTGCATTGAATATAAGATTTCAAAATTATGTAGTTGTACTCATGTATTTTTAAAATAAATTAAAGAAATAAAAAATATATTTAGAATGATTCTCTAATTTAAATGAAAAGACCAATTGGCGAAAAAAGAGTAAATATAAAGCTCAAGAAGGAAAATGAAAGCATCAAAAATCAATATTAAAATGGGTTTTGACCTGTAGCTTACTTATATAGAGATAAGTTTCCATTCCACCTTTCCAAAGAATCTAATTTTTCTTGTACCTTCTCCATGCTAGAGGAAATGACAAAATTGCCCATTTTAGGAAATTCAAAACCCCCAAAACCTTTATAAAAATAAATAAAATAACCTACTAGTAATATATTGCACTAATAATAACATTTTATATTAAGAAATTTTCACATATTAATTATATGTAATAAATAATAGACCAAAATTGAAGATATATTTATAACAAGGCCCGAGTTTAGCACGTGCCTTTGTCGCCCGTGATCATTAAAGTTGCAGGGGCATCAATAAATCGTGATCCCAGGGTGCCAACTATGACAACATCACTGTCCGGAAGCATTCTCCAGGAGACAATTACCCTTATAAAATGTGCCTCTTGCAATTAGATTAGATGGCTATCATTTTCAAATTATGATGCAGCCCCTCCCCCTACCTATTTTCAAACTAAGTTGGGAACGTTCCAATGCTTACCGACCTCATTATTGACTCCACATTACCTTGCTGAAATGCTGCTGCGCTGAACATGAGGGGAAAAGAAATTTTTGATTGCAGAAAACCGTCTCCAATACATACCTACTCCTTTTGCTTGGTTTTGCCATGGGACAAATACATCTTGTGGGCGGACGCGAAATGGACCTTTTTTAATTTTCAATAGCCTCGCCATTGTAGATAATTTTCAATGTGTATTCCTGTGCTTAAAGTTGTACTCTTGGAGGTAAAAACAGGGTCAACTCCATTGTAGGACCCACTACATCTAACACATCCATTCGACTGCCATATATGCGGAACCTAGTGAACAAAAAATCAAACATTTGGTTATTACACCATGTGTCATGTGTGGCCCACCTTTGTATACAATTCACTTTTACTTATTAAAGTGAAATACGATACAATGAACATATTGAGAGTGGTTGTTCATATGATTAAAACTTTAAACAATAAAAGGTGAGGTTAAAATAGGATAAATTAATTATATTTCCATTTCTTATTTTTATACATTGGTCTTTTTTCCATGATCCATATATTTTCTTAGTCCTAACACCAAAAATCACATTGATTGATTGATAGTAAGGATGAAAGGCTCATGAAACTTTAGTTGATTGTCTTGCTTAGGGCCGGTTTTATTGCATGGAAATAATTCCTAGAAATTATAAGGAACCACTTTGCCACTAATATCTTAGCCTTAACATATAATAGGGCTTACTTATTTGCATGGAATCGGATTATCAAGGATTTAAAGAAATGAATTCATTATTGTTAAAATATGATCTATTACTATGGATTTGAATTTTTAAGAATTCAAAAGAACCCATTGTGCCATGAAATATAGGACCTATTAGTTCACATGAAATTAAATTCATACAAATTCAAAGGAACTTGTTTTACTATAAAATTCCTTCTCTTGAGATTTTATAACTTTTTTGTTTGCTTGAATATAATTCCGAGAAAATCAAACAAACCCATTTTACCATAGATTCTTTATCTTGAAAAAATAATTGGCGATTTTTTATTTTCATTGAACTGAATTCCTAGAAAATAGTGTTGTCATCTTGTCATTTAAAAAATATTGAAACAAAATTATAAAGTTATTGACCATTTTTTTCATTTGATAATTAAGGTCAATTTTGAATTTATCGTATATTATAATATGGGATAATTGTCAAATTGCTTAGTTCAAAATCTATTGAATGTTTTGAAAATTCCAAACAACAATAATATTGAAATTTTTAATATTAGAATACTTTATTATGTAATATTTTATTTTCCCAGTATTTAAATGTAGAAATATTTTATTATGTACAGATTCATCCTAACATTCCATAAGGTCTAAAAGAATATAAGAAAATGCATATTAGATCACCACCTTTTAATTGTATAATAATTTTATATAACGTTTCTAATGGAATCAAGAACAATTTTGATCCGTTCTAAAAATGAGTGTTCCCAATACTTTGGGTCCATAATCATTCTAGAATATTATTTTGGAACAGATCTAAACCGTCCCTAAATTTATTTTTTGGAATGATTTCGAATTGCTCCAAAAATAGATTTTTGGAACGACGTTGAACTGTTCCTAAATACATTTTTTTGGAACGCTCTCAACTCGTTCCAAAATTATATTTTTAAGACGATGCTAAATCATTCCTAAATTGTTTTTTGGCACAATGTTGAACCGTTCCTAACTTATATTGTCGGAACATGTCTAAACCGTTCTAGACTCTGTTCATAAATAGTATGATGGTACAATTACAAACTATTCCTAATATTAAGAATTTTTTTTTTTTGAAAGAAAAATATTAAACTTAAAAACTTGTGTGAGAACATGTAATAACATTCATGTGTGTGTATAAATTTATGCATTGAGATAAAGGAAAACAAAGATACTTAAAAGGACAATTCAATCCATGTACCGTTCTGCTGTTCTAACAAAAGCTATAAATGATCATAAGCCATGATAAAAGTTTAATAAGTTGTTCTTTACAAGCCATAACTAATCGGTGAACAAAGTAAAGCTCATAGGCCATGCTACAAATGACCCATTTCCAATTTCACCTAAAGTTGAGTGATAACAATCTGGTTGAAATAATCAAACGTCTCCTTTTGTCAACAATATCAACTATAACCTTATATGCATTTTTCAGAAGAGATTTTCTATGAATCTGTTGGGGGTTCCTTTCTTGTATAAGCTCTTCCATGCGCTATGACTTCATTATGCTAAGATAATAGTTAGCATGGTTCTCATCTCAATGAAGATTGATCATTCTCTATTGGATTGGAAACTGTAATTGACCCTGGCATTTTCGGTAGAACCGATATGCTTCTTTGGGATTCTGGATCTATGGGTTTCTGTAAATATGTTTCAAAACACATGTTATTTGATCAATACATGTAGAAAAGATGTAATGCTATTTAAATAATTTAATAAAAAAGAAGAGTTTTGATAGAGATTTACCTTAACAATCAACTGTCGCAAACCCCAACTTCTTCGATTAGGTTTTCCATTTGGGACTCCAATTTCTTAATTGATGTTAATTGGTCTGTAACTTTACTCTCATTAAGGGCCAACATTTCAAGAGCTGGTGAGGACCCTACAATTTGAGTATTGGACACGTTCCCAACACCTGGGACATGACCCCCCACTTATCAACACCAAATACTTGAGTTAATGGATCGTTGAGAATATCGTGGGGATTGACTTCACCTTGTTTGGAAAGCAAATCCTTTAGTCTTTCCTACCAAGTGATACAACCATATAAGTATATCATTTAACTTACTTTGTAGTCCATGAACTTAAGTGTAAAATGATGAACTCACCATATGTGTAGACATACTAGTGGGGATAAAACTGTCCTTTCTTGTATGGACTTCAATCCACACTTCAGCTCTAGTAATGAGAGGGTCACCATCCTTCTTTTGGCGTTTCTATATTTGCATGAGTTTCAACAATTAGTTTTTAAGGGTCTACTTGTTCGCATTAAGATATAAAAGAATTTAAAATATATGATTTATGTCATAAGTAGTTAAAAATGAAGACCATAGGGCAAAAATAAAAAATAAGCATAAGATAATCTTTCCCTCTATGGCAATAGAATCAAAGAAAAATAAGAAATGAAAAGGCAGCCATCACCCTTAGTTGTTCATTTCCCAAATTTTCATTACAATTTTGTTTCCATAAAGAGAAAAGTTATGTTATATATAAGAGCGAAATACTTACCATTTTCTCTTCCACTCTCGCTTGGCCATGCCTACCACTCGTATGATAAATGTCTAGATTTTTCCTCACCTCAGCATATCTTTTCCGTTGTTCTATAGTTTTGGAATCCAACTTATGTTCAATAAAAGCATCCCAAAATGAAATATCAGAAACACAAAAAAAGATACTGAATTGTTGTGTTAGATGGGTTCAAATAGGGCTCTTGATTGCAAACTGTTATTCAAGATACATTAGTTGGATTGGTGAGGAAAGATATGATATTATGTGGAGTTACAAAGAGCATGGCTCCGATAGGATCAAATGAAGATAACTGTAGTGCAGAATCCAGTGTTCAGGGAAGGTGATGTTTTTTTTTTCCTCGAGTGCCTTATGTATATTTCTTAGATACATATAGTATGCATCTCTTATATTCTGTAGTTCTTTTAGATTAGAACCAAAAGCATCATGACAGTAGGATGTTGTATATGCATTTGTAGGTTATGCCTTCTTGCACCATTTGTAGAGACAATCAGTGTTCACAAAAAGGTGTTAGATTAAAAGATCATATTCCATATTAGGGGTGGCCCAAAAACAAACTTTCCCGAATGATGAGCAGGAATTCCATGGCCTTAAAATAGCAATATATATATATATATATATATTCCCATGATGAAGTAAACGGTATCCCAATTGGATCAAATTTGGAATATATCAAATTCATAGAGTAGTAGGAGCCCAAAGGGGGGTTGTATTAAGGTAGATTGCACAAAAGAGTATAGAGTTTACAGAAAAGCAAAACATTCTCAATAGAAAATACATAACAGCACTTTCAAATGTAACCGATATAATATGATATGATATGAAATGAGCTACCCACCAACCAACAACAGTGAACAAGTTGTTTACTAGGCAATGACTCAATGCCTGATAAGTAGCATATTTTTGTGGCAAGTAGAGTACACTCATATTTAAAACCCAAACGTGACTCAAACCTTTGAAGAAGCCATGACAATATTTGTTCCTCACTACTTGTTTATACTTCCATCTTTTTGAACTCCTTTCAACATCCATTGAACACACCATCATAGATTGGATACTGAATAAATATTTAGGCCGGATGGGGACAGATATCTTCTTATCTATTCAATTACAAATAAAAAGAAATTCAAGATCAGGACTGTATTCATGTATATATAATTCAGAATCTGAGCCTTGCATCGATTCTGAATTCAGGAAGATTACATTCAGTTTAATAGTTTCACCCATATATTTAAAATGCTTATTTTAAAGCTCTTTATTCAATTATACTAATGCAGTCTATATCTTATTTTAGATTTGTAAATGGAATGGATCCACTTTTTGAAGTTGATGTTAGATCCAGATACAACACATATTCTGTATCAGATTTAGATCCAGATCTGAACCGTGTATATAAAGAAATATAGATTGGTTCCACCTAAATCCTGCTCGTTTGCATCTCTAGCTGGAGTTGTATAGGTCTGGATCAAGCTTGACAGGAATGTTATGGCTCAGGCCAATAATGATTGAACGTCTGAGTTTAAGCATGATTTTGGGTCTATCCCATCAAGCTTGTTGGAAATTCAAATATATTGTCAGTGAATTTGGGCTTAGGTGGGTGGGTCCAAGTTGAAACATAGGTCCATTAAGAGTCCTGCTAAACCAACATCTTGAATAATGAAAACTCAAATCAATCTAGACAACTTGGGTGACCTCAACCCATTGGATATGAACAAGAGAAAAATAAATAAATAAATTACAAATCTCTTTTTTCATATGATGTTCCATAAGAACATCCTGTCTTAATTCGTTATTAATTACTTAGTAGATACTAAGTCATGAATCCAACCTCAAAAACTAGAAGTAGACCATGACTGGATCGGAACAGAATGAATTGAGTATTTTGATAATCAGATTAGTATATTACAGATTGGATCCAATTTGGGTGATGGATGAACTATTGTTTAGGCTATAATAAGATCGAACACTACTCACTGTGACCCTGATTTCATATTGTTGATCAGTTGGCTTGGAGAAATAATCATGGAACCATTAACCTCATAAGTACAAAAACAAATATAAATAAATGATTCCCAAATTCTTTAGAATGCTAAATAAGAACAGAAAAGGGAGAAATAGTCATAGAAGCAAAATATAACAGAAAAAAAAAAAAAAAAAAAACCTAAACCTAAAACAGAACAGCGAAGCAATTGAAACATGAAGACAAGAGAGGAACGGATATTGGTACGTACCTTTCTTCCTCGCTTGCGTTATCTCTCGCTCCTGTTCTTCCTTCCTTCCTCTTTTTCGTTTTTCTCCTCCCTAGTTCAGTTCCTTGCCAGGCGAATGAGGAGTTGTAAAAGTCATGGCTCTAAACATCTCCCTCCCATCCGTTCTTTCCATCTTATTTGGTACACTTCCCATATATAGAGACGTGCAAGTGTGGAGTCCTAATTGAAAGGATTTTTTTCGATTTTTCCGGGAAAGAGTTTCGTGCAAGGATTTTTTTTTTTCATTTTATTTGGCGGGAGTATAGAATTCTGATTTGAAGGCACATTTGTATGCATTAATGAGTTTGTGCACACTTATAAGGTGGGGGCCATTCCTAATATATATATAGTTTCTAACACATATATCTAACTATATATAAATTATTCCTTTTTATTATTTTTTTCATCTCATTTATTTTTTATTTCTGATTGGACATAGTGATGGGTGGGAAATTTAAGGTGGGGCCGGCCTTGCCCAACCATTTATTCTATTATGTAAGGAGTGCGGGTGTCAATTTAGAAATTTATAACATTTTAGCATTTTGTAAATTAATCTATTTCCATTTTGTCTCTAATCATTTTTTAACATGATTAATTTCTTTAAATCGGAATTTGATCAAGATGGATAACTAGCCCCACTAAAGATGTTAGAAAAAAATTCCAGACTAGCTAGATCAATAGACATAAAAATATAAATTTATTTCAATTAGTTTAATTAACTAATTGGGTCCCAAAGTTGTATATTTAATTTATTTCAATTTAATAATTCTTCAATATTTCAATTAGATTGTGTTAACCGTCATTATTATTATTTTTAGTGTCGTAATCCTCGATATTAACACATGATCAATATCAAATTTGTGGTTGGGTCCTTACAAGAAAAATGAGCATCTTCATTAATGACTGGGTTACTAAAAAATAAATTAATCAGTTAATCAAAATTATTTTTGTACAAAAATAGAATCTATTATTATGAGAAAAGAAACGCTTTAAATCCGTTCCTCGGCATATTTGGATTTTGGAACATCATTTTTATTAAGGAACGGTTGCAATATGTTCCTATTTTGAAACATTTTATAAACATGCCGGAAGAATGTTCCTACTCAGCATATTTGGTGTAGTGCCAGTTACATCATTGCATTTTCAACCCACAAATGCAATAATACAAGTTCGAGTGTTTTCATTGTCCAGATCCCAACCTATTTACAAGAATGCATTTTTCTTATGTTATAGCCCACACTATGGGTGTTTTAGTCCTAAAATGGTGAAATTGTAGTCGGGGGGAAATATTCAGACTTTGGGAAGTTGGAGGGAAAAGCCATCTCTAGAGGTAAGTTGTAGGGAAAAACCTCTAATATATTTTGCCAATGAATCTTATAAACAGACAGATTGTTTAGATCTAATGGGCATTATGTGGGTCCATTATCTTTTAAGAGGTTCTACTACGATACAAAATTCACATGACCCCACAATGGTTATGTTATATAGGTGGGCCCATCTTTAAGATTTGATTGGATTGCTAGTTAAAGGACATTTTGGTAATTCAAGAGTTGTTTTATAAGTAGACTCCAAACTCCCTACATATGAACATCAAACTAAATATATTTTAAAAAGTTCAAACTTATATGCACATTGTAACTAAACATACAAGCAGTTTGAGCTGAAAATGTCTCAAATTAATTTTCAGACATTTGCTTGAAATTTGCTTATCATTAATTCTATCTACATGTTATTAGTTGGTTCCACTTTGTGATGATCAAGTCATCTGATATGTGCCAAACCCATGTTTACCAATGTAAGCCCACAATTTTCTGCAACAATCATATTTTTTCTTTGACAAATTTCAAAGAAGGGGGCTGCTCATTTACATGTTGGTCAAAACTTTTGTACAGACATTGATTTACAAACCAAATTATAGATCAAGAAGAGTAATATAAACCGTTAGATTGGACACTTGTAAAATCACGGCCAGATTGCTTCTTTTTTTTTACTGTGAAGTTTTATACATCTTATGACAGCCCGCATTAGCAAAAGATGGGCTTTATTGTAAGAAGAAAATAAATTATTTTATGTGCATATTTTTATCTAAAGATTCATTTATTAATTTAAGTAATACTTTTGTAATCAATTCAATTCTTCCTCTGTGCATTGGTACCTGACCAATTTCAAGTCAATGGTGTAAAACTTGGGTCCAATCCCACAGTAAATGCAACTCCAGTTTGACCGGAAATTCACAGTGCAAGGGCTTTGCATGGTCAATCATAAGTAAAAAGATTTGTGTGGCCCACTTTTGTTTAATCTGAGTGCCAATAAATTATAGATCCCCACCACATTTACTTTTGGTGGGATAGTGCTCCACTCCATTTCAAGTGATCATAACTCTATATTAATATAACAGATGGTGTGTTCAATATTATCTTATAATATGATTTTGTCCAGGCTGAGGGTATATAGAGTATGGGTTTGAACAACCTGACCCAAATTGTGCACGTACCAAACCTGGCCAATCATCCACTGGAGGGCAAATAACCATAATAGGTAACTTATTTTTAACCAGCTAGGGGCTGGGACCCTTTGAACCCACACTAGTGGGAGAGCCCTTGGGCGAGAGAAGGAGACTTAGGGCTGTTGTATGAGGGAAGAAGCCCTCAGGTGACTTGAACCGAAATCAAATAATCTAAATGAAAAACAAAGTTAATTGTATGGAACTATCTTCAACTCATATAACCTACGGGAAAATGTTCTCCCACGACCAAGTGAAAGTGCAGTCCATCATCGGGGTGCCCACTTGGGCCCACCTTTCATCAACACAACCCTTTTGATACTCTTTTCGTCCTATGACATGGCTTCAAGCTCAATTTTACGCTCACTGAATCTTCACTCACCGTTGGATTGAATCTAAAGAAAATATACAGTTAACCATAAAACATGAAGACTGATAAATCAAGGGCTAGGATAATCTAGTAGGGTTGATTTTTGGATCTCCCTTATCCATGAGGAGACCTTTCAATTTGACCTCTTTCCATTGATAAATTTATATTGAAGTTGGCCGTATAAGATGTACTGCATTAGGAGAACATCTCCCTAATCTGCATACTCAAATGGATGGTATAATTATTTTTTATGGCAACAAAAACCTCTATTAATGAAAGAAGATTACATTCAGTATAAGTTCTTTGATTGTGTTTTCTTAGCCAAGAAAAGCTTATAAAAATTTCTCCAAATTAATATGTCAAATTTAATCCAATACTTAAATACAATACCAAGTACAGCCCCTTTAATTAGATACTAGATAAATACGCCCGTGCTTAGCACACGCAATATAATTCATTATAAAGAAAGATTTACAAACAAATTTAAAAATTTAAATGAAATTAAAAATAAAATATTATATATATTATATTGAGAATGAAATATTTTAAGAAATTTAAAATACGATATTTTCCTGTTGGGGCTTGTGGGCAAGTTTGGTAGCGAGCTGGTGTGGGGTTTGACGTAGGTAATCATTTTTAAACTTTGAGCTAAGTTGGGTTTGGTTGACCCAGCCCGCCCCATTTATCTTTAACTTATATATTACTTAGTAAATTTATCAATTTCAGAATTGCAGTTAAATTGGTGCATGGTAATAGACACTGGATATCATTCCCATCGACTGTATGGATATTTTATAATTTGTGGGTCGTTCTTAAGTCGGAGAAATTGCCATTCGCGTCAAGTTTGGATTGGTTTAAACACTCTGTTCAACCTGAACTGTTGGTCAAAACAAATTGAGGGCGATTAAAACTGAAATCCCAAATCAGAATCATTTTCTTAAATAAAATAGACGGGGCCCCTATTGTTGCTAAACATTGGACTTCTAGGAAATCTAAGTAATGCCTTTCTATTAGAGAAGCCAAATCGAAAAAGTGAAGGTGAAGATCCATCAATGGCCATCGTATAGTATCTACTTTTATTGAAAATAATCACCCAGTGCCTAACTATTATCTCTTAATACAATTACCATTAAAGAAAAATGTTGGAAAAAAATTCAAACACTTGAAACCCAAAGGACATGCAGAGAAGAATAGAAGAATCAAAATCTAATTGGGGTTTATGATGGTGAAAGTGAGTGCCGTAGCAAGGGGAAAACATTTGGGGGGTGGTAAAATAGATAGATATAGAGAGGGAGAAGAAAGTTTGCATAGCCATTTTGAGGAGTTATAAATTACCATCAATCCATTTTGTCCCTATTAACTTACCATTTATATCAATTAACTTAATTATAATTAAGTTATAATTAATGTTGAGAGGTTTGAGGAACCTGAAGAGACTTTCGCTGAGTTATAATTTTAAATTATAATTAATGTTGGGGAGGTTGGGGAGGCGTTTTAGGGTCAAAATCAATTGATGTAAATTGGAATTGATTTGAGTCTCTTTCATATATAATATATATAAATATATATAATGTTTAAATATTTTATATTATATAAGGTGAACCTTTGGGAACTCCAGGTCAAAAGAAGCTGCCTCACCCTTTTTTTTTTTTTCAAGAAAGCTACCTTAATACTTAGCAATGGGAAGAAAAGGACTTATTCCTTCAGTATCTTTGTTTGATATTAAAGTCATTATAGGCAAGTTGATGTTGACTATGCGTGGAAGCTGACTCAATCATGTTATCTAGGAATAGGAAATGGATGTCGGTGGTTTGCTTGACATAGGACTAAAGTATTTCTAATTTTATTTGTTTGTTTGTGCCTGTGTTTGTGTGTGTTTTTTTGTTTTTCTTCTTTTTCTTGTATTTAATTTTTTTCTGATTGACTTGCTAAGCACCCAGATTGAGCTCCGCCAAAATAGGGTTCAAATGAGGCCTGAGGGAGACTTAGATCAATAATTCTCACAAGAGAACACCATAGCTTTGGACATTAGGGGTATTTTTGTTTCATGTAATTGAAAAATAGGATTGTATTTCAGCAAGCGATTAAAAATGACAAATGAAAGGAGAATATCCAAAATTGATCATCAAATAACATTCCCTAGTGAAAATTGAGTCTTACCCATCCATTATAATTTTATACTCGAAAATCATGGTCCCATCTTCATCTTATATCCTTTACCCTTCACTTATTTAATAATTCTTTGGTGAAACTCATCTCACCATGAATTCCTATATATTTAATTCTCATGTATGCAAACAACCATGCCTAGATATTTCAAAGAAAAATGAGCTAAACAAAGGATTATGCTAGACTATGATTCTTGAAGGATTCAAATTATTCAATCACATTTAAGTTTTAGGTCAAGGACTATTTATGGCACCAAAACGTAAATCCGGCTAATTAAAGTGAATTCTTAGGAAAGAGGACCTGGATGAGATCTACCAGAGACCATCAAATTCCAAGAATTAGTTACAAACCATGAATTATGGGTAGTCATTTTCTATTTTAGAGGAGGGTTTTTTTTTTTTTTTTTCTAAAGCCCTTCATTTTAAACGTTGGGAGGTGAAGTGGGGCACATGTGCATTTCCGGTGGGTGGGCCCCAATCCCAATCGGAAGGCCCCTCACCTGCTGTGGTTGATGTTCTTCCCTAACTTGGATATTTGCTTATATTTCACTGTCTTAAATTGGGCAATTGCCAACTGAGCCGTTGGCATTATTTTTGTGCCGAGAGAATTTTTATTCTGAGAATGGGGTGTTGAGAATGATTCATTGAATCGATCATAACTTAAGGTATCAAAATGTTTGAAACTTCATATGACATGTTAATCAAATTGCCTATACTCGGATAAAGATGATCCAAATGGGCTCTAATACTTGACTTTATGCCCCAGAAGAAAACTCATGAATCAAACTCGACTCGTCCAATATAAAAAAAGGGATTTTGAAGAAAAAAATTAAGCTTAAATCTTAATTAAACATATTTATGAAGAAAAACCATAAAATGACAAGCCAGTTGTTCGTACATCTATTTTTTTGACGAAATCACCCCAGTTGAGATATCATCAACTCGCTTGACGATATCGTCAATTGGTTGACCATATCGTCAACTTTCATTGCAAAAAATGATATTTTGCTCCATCTTCTTCTACTTAGTAATGGAAAAGTTATGTAAATCAGTGTTCTTCTACCTATGCATTTGTTGCCCCATTTTGTATGAGTTTTGATAGTTCGAGTTTGGAGTGAAAAGTGTTCGGTGAAATGCCTAAATTAATGAGGATTTCTCTCAGTTTGGTGGTGGCTTGAGTAAGGTTGGAGGGGATCAATTTGGGTATCCTTTTGTGAACATTTGTTTAGTGGTGGCTAGAGTTTGAAGCCATTTGTTTGGGAGAATTTTGTAGGTCTTGATGTTTGTGAGGAACATGTCGGCAGTCATGTTAGGCAATATTTGAGTAGTGAATGTGAGGTTTTATCTTGGGTATTGTATTGTATTGTTTGTGTAGAGTTTTAGGTTGCAAGAGTATTTTTTGCTTCATTAATCCGGAATCTTTGAATTGACTTTAAGAATAGATATGAAAACCATTGAAGAAGAAGAAGAAAAATTCCAGGAGGATGACAATATCATCAACTAAATTAATGATATTGTCAACTAGGCTAATCTCGTCCCAAGAAATGCACGAATAATTTTCTTGTCATTTTATGGTTTTTCTCCATAAAGCCGTTTAATTGTGATTTAAGCTTAATTAGTTTTTTCGTAAAAAACCCCTTCTTTCCTTCATAGAAATAGGAAACTTTCATTTTACTGTAAATAAATATTAAACTGTTGGTGAAATAACAGCTATTTCATTGTGAACAAAGACGGTAAGTGTCTCTTATCTCATGTTTAGACATGGCAAGTTGAAATAGTGAGAATTCCATCTAAGTTGAAATAGAGAGATTTCCATCTTTCTCCTCTTCTAAACAAAAAGGTATTGGGCGCTCTTCATCGTTTCATCCAATGGACAATATTTTGTAATTTTTTTTTCTCTTCTTGAGAGTTATTTATGGCTTCTACTCTTCAATTAAATACAAACTTTGTGGTGGCATAACCATTCGATCTTGATACATTCTTACCTAGAGATATAATTGTGCTTTCTTGTGCAAAAGAAAAAAAGGAGCGTATGTCTCTCTTTCAAATTTTTTATTTTGCTATGTTGGGCTATTTGGCCTAGAAGTGATTCTTTCACTTGAAAACCCAGGATCGATCCCGTGGGATAAAAGGTGCTAACACCTCTCAACCATGAGTGTGTTGGCACTGTCTTTCTCTTTCAACTTACTACATCTAGACTTGAATTAAAGACAAATGCTTTTTTTGTTCTAGCTAGAAGAAAAGTTCTTATATTAAGGACGCGTTTGTGCATTCGGTAGAAAAATTGGAAAAACACTGCGACTTCTCCTCACATGTTTTGGATCGCCACATTTGCTGTAGATCCATTTCATCACGAATTTCTTTTCTCCCCACATGTGCTACGGATTTTGGAGTCTAACCTCAAAGGTTCAACACCTGATACGGCAAACGAGGAAATACTTGCGCGGCTAGTGCACAAATGACTCCTTAAGCTAAAATATCTATTTCTAGTAAAAAGAAAGTTTTCTATTTCTATTAATACATGAAATATCCAAACAAACTTAAGGGCACATTTGTGCACTCCTCTTTTTCATAGAAAGGGGCGAGATGATCGTTTGGTGCATATATTTTGCCATAGGATGGAAGCCTCTTTTATTTTCTTGTTAAAGAGGAAACTCAAATCCAATCACCCCCAAACTCTCATTTTCATAGAAGAGAAATGCCAGTTTCCTTTTATGCAGCTTCACAAGAATAAGCCCTAACAACTATTTTAACAATCCTCATTGCTACTTTTGTAGATTGTCAAGCTCATCAAGCAATTGTTGAAACTAATGAATGACTAAGCCCTTCATGAAAATATTTGCAATGTGTTTTTCTTTAAAAATTCGGAGTAAAATAACTTTATTTGTAATTCTAGGTTAGTGAAGATTAACATATATAAGAGATTTTCAACTTAAAATGCCTAAAATAACCTGATTTGGTGAGCCTGCCTTAATTCCAAATAGCTTAAAACAAACTGTCACTATTCTTCTAACATGCGGTCAAATTTCATCAAAGCAAAGTAGGTTCCATGTTAGATTGATCATGTACAAAGCACATGAAATACTAAAAATAAATGCGATGAATTATATATGTCCAAACCACATGTCGTAGATATCATCAAAATGATGGTGTTACAACTTCATATATGTAAGATTATTCTACAATTGTGCTATGTGTCCTTGGATTTTAAAAAACTCAATATGCTTATTCAACTTAATTGCTTCTTATTGGAACAAATTGCCTCTAAGAAACAATGAATCATAGCTTATGCTGATTCGAAGATCAACTCTGAACCTAGCGGCCCCACAAAGATGTTGTAGCAGAGTAGTCATTCAATTTGACTTAGCCTGAAAGGGAACTGGGTCAGTCTGGGTCAGGCCCAATAGACTGTAAAATAATGGTTTCTCTAATATCCTTTAAGAATCAAGCCCAAGACCAAGCAATATATAGAGTCCAAGTCTAGTACATTGACATGTTTAACAAAGAGATATCTTATAAATGCTTATTTCGTTATTGTACTTATCCGATGTGGGATCCTATAAAAAGAAAATCATAAGGTAATTTCTAAGTGAAAAATAGGTTCTCAAAAGGAATGATATCTTTGAGATATTCTACATGTGATCTATGATAATGGAAAATATCTTAAAGAGAACTCTGCTTCAAACATTGAAGTTTTAAACTTTTGAAAATCTCCAACAATCCCCCACAATTCTAAAAAAATTTAAAATAGTCCCCTCCAATTTTAAATAATTGTAAATGACCCCCACAATGCAAAAATAATAATGAAGAATATGCTATTAAAATCCCAAAATCTTAGGCATAAATGAAAGGTGTCTCGTGGACTTGAACCTTCACTCAGTGATAACATCTCAAAGTCTCATTGAAGTGCCTAATAGCCGCGACTTTGAATTAGTGACCCCATTGTAAAGACCTGGCCCTAGACAATTATGTTTAGAATAAATTAATGGTAATTAGGAATAATTAATTAAGTTAAGGAGTTAGAATAGTTATCTATTTAATTTGGTTGCAATTAGACTAAGTTTGGGTTTAGAAGATCAATTTAATCATTTGACATTATGGTGGGTATTTTGGGTATTTTCACAATAGGTTAAGAACCTTATTTAGATGTTAATTAATTAGGTTTGCCTGTTAGTTTAGGGCTTTTGAGGTTTTGAGTGTGTTTAGTCTAAGTTTGGGGCAAATAGGGGTATAGTTGTCTTTTTAGCAAATTGTGGGATTTACTGTGATTCTCGAAAGTTTAGCAATATGGGGCTCGTTGGATAGAGAAAATTATTTAGTGAATCTTTTGTCAAGGACTAGCATGAAGCACCCTGTGCGATGCACAGGTTAAGTCTCATGCAACTTTAATAATATATTAAAATTAAAATTTCTTTCATATAAATCCATTATAATAAAATAATAAAACATTTCAAATCAACCAAAGGATTATGAAAATCAAATAACTTAATTGAACAACCAAACCAAATCAAAAGCTCAACAGGAAAAGAGAATCGTGTTTAAAAGATTAATACACTTGGAAGGGACTTCCAAAAGAAGACCAATATGCAACATTACTATTGAAATGAGAATGACGTTACAAGGAAGAAAATGAATCACAGCGCAAATATGAAGAATATGGGAACATGTACCTCATTGATGATCATTTTGTATTGATCATGATGAAAAATTAAATACACAGTATTTATCACATTCTAGTCGCTGTAAACCTATCCGTAGGCAGCACAATTTTCAAATGAATCGATATAATTCCAAAATTGAATATGTTGGTGAATAAGTTCCTAGAAAAATGCCTATAAACTATAGGGTATAAGATCAAAAAATGGAAAAAAAAGCATAGATGCAATAGAGAATAGTCACACCAGATGAGGAAGGAAGCTAGGTGACAATGGATAAACTAACCTTATGCTACCAGTAGCTATTAGAGTCTCAAAAGCATAACAAATTTGTTGGGCCCATCAATTGGTCATCCTGGCAAAAGAAATTGATGGAGAGGATCCATGATCTTCCATATTTTTAGATCAACATCCATCCGCATGGGCTGCATATCAACATCTACAGAACTGATGAAAAGCACACTCTAAAGACCAATGAAGAACCTGCAACGGTCGAAAACTCATTTCGTCTTTAGATCTCACATTGGCTATGCGTTTTTGCTCCATCAAACCATTTGTTCTCCATCTCTCTATTTGATTCGTTCAAACAACTTTTCTCTTCCTTTCTTTATCAACACCTTTCTATCAACGACGACGCTCCTGATGAACATCTTCATGTAAGTATGCTCGTCTTCGGTATTTATATGCTCTCAAACAAACTTTCATTTTTTCTCTTCATCTCTCTCTTCTTCCAATTGTTCCTTAAGATCTTTTGAAAGTTTAAGGTTCACAACATCTCTAGATTGGTTCATTCAATAAATCAGCCCAAAAAGTGTGCAAAAATAATAAATATGCAGTGGAAATAAAATCATGAGCACACACTACAAGGACATCAGATTTTTACGTGAAAAACCCTAACTGGGTGAAAAACCACGGATTCGAACTGGATCTAATCAAACACTATAAACCTCGCAATTACAAGAAACTCAGACTTCCTCTCCAAATATCCCCTATCTAAGGACTGAAGTTACCTTGTGTCGCTTCACGCTTCAACGACTTCACACCGTTGATTGCTACAGACTCAATTCAACACTTAACTCCTCAAATCTTCTCGCAAGAAGATAATCTTCTACAAAGGATGTAGAAGATACTGGCTCTAGAGAACTTGGCAGCATAACTTCTTAATAAATCTCTAGAGAAGAATTCTCTTAATTAAATCTCTAATTCAGAACTTGAAAGGTGTGGTGATCTCTTTAAAATAGCCCTTGAGTCCTTTAAATAGCACTTGGGACGTGCTTAAGGTTACTTAACTTGATTAGGATTAAAACAAGCAGTTTGGGCAAAATTAGAAATAAGTTTCTAATTTTTCATAGAACTCTGCCACATGTCTGCATGAGCGGACCCACCATCCGCTCGAGCAGATGAGGTTCTGTTTCAACGTTGGCCATTCTGACACATGTTCGCTCGAGCGGATGGGCTGGTCGCTTAAGCAGACTCCATTTTGGTTAATCCGGAATTTCAGCGCAATTTCTCCGAGCTTTCTTCTTCTAATTCTATCAAACAATCTTTTTGGAGTCCTTCCAGTCTTCTATATTCAGAGTCCTTTTCTAAATAAAGATTAAAACTCAAAATACCCAGAGTTTTGTCCAACCCATGAATTTAGCCAACGTTCAAAATCCTAACAATCTCCCCCTTTCGCAATTCATGGACAAAACTCCATAGGATAATACAAGTTGATCTACCCAAAATAAAAACCAAAATACATTAAATTTTTAAAAAATTGGCAATCAGCAAATGTAGATTTGCATTGTCTCTGACTTCTTGTTCTCCCCCTTGATCCTTCACCTTTCTCCCCTTTTTTGTTCATAGTTGACAAACAAAAATCATCATGTAGTTTCTGTCAATTTAGATGCATTAGCTCCCCCTCAATTGCAACTCCCCCTAAATGTATCTTCGTAGCAGCGCTGGGGGTGGGAGCTTGACCTCCTTGATCAGGGCTTTTTATATGTAGCCACCCACACTTGTGTAGTTTGATCTTTCAGCATAGTGTGAGCAAACTCCTTTAGCAAATCAGACTTTCTAACCAAAATTGGAGTCGTCTTGGGTGGAGAAAAAATCTTCTGCTATTACTTGGTCTTGGGTAAACTTTGCAGCTTCTTGCAATGGGGACGAATGTGTCCTTTATTTTCACAATGGTGACACGTGGATGTGCGTGCAGTGCGTAACACATTCTTTTTCTTGAAACTACTTGACACATTAGTAATATGTGCAGCATGTGAAGTAGTATGTGCAACACTTGAAACAAACATTATTTTACCTTTAGTATTTAAAGTGGATGCACCATGATCATAACAGAGACCACTTTTGTCAAAAGGAGACTTCTGACTGCACAAGATGTTCGTAAGAGTCTTCGAACCAATGTTCATCTTGTTTAGAGAGGCTTGTTTCACTTCTAGCTTAAACAGAGTGATTTTCAGTCTTCCTTGCAAATCTTCTTTTTCAGAATTCACCTTTTGTAACTCTATTTGTAGAGTCTCAATCTCTTGTTCAGCCTTCTTGAATTTTTGACCCTCAGTAGTCAAATTTTCAGCTATGCAGTTTTTCTGACTTTCCAAGAGATGAACCTGTTTAAGCACTTGCTCTAATTTAATCTTCAATGCAGAATTTTCTTCTTGAGCAGCCTTGAACTTGATAGTAATCTTGTTGCTATACTTTGTTATCCTGACACAATCAACATATGTAATATGATATAACTCTTCATAATCTTTCTCTTGATCTGACATTTCATCATCATTATCTTCATCAGTATCATTGTCAGACAGAGACTTAGTCATAAAAGCCACAAACTTCCCATTCACATTTTCGGAAGAATTAGCCTCAGGATCTTTTTCTTCTTCGGAAGATACTTCATCCCAAGTTATGTTGAAAGCCTTTTGCTTTGTACCCCTTTTTCTTATTGGCACACTCATTAGCATAGTGACCATAGCCTTGGCACTCAAAACACTTTGTTCCTTTCGCAGAATCCTTCTTCTCAGATTTAGAACTCTTCCACTTGGCTTGTTTTGACTTCATGTACTTCTTGAAGTAATTTAACAATTCAGCCATATCATCTTCAGCCTCAGATTCAGAATCAGACCCAATTTTCTTTTCAGATTTCTTTCTTGATTCTGAGTTGGCTTTCAAAACAATACCTTTCTCTTTAGGTTTTCCTTTATCCAAACGGTTTGCTTCAAAGGTCTGAAGATTCCCAACTAGCTGATTGACCTTGAGGGTATCAAGATTCTTATTTTCTTTTATAGCATCAACCTTAGAATTGAACCTCGAAGGTAGAGACCTCAGAATTATTTGACAATCTTATTTTTTGGAATTTCCTCACCTAGAATGAAAACAGAATCGACAATATCATTCAGCTTAGCATAGAATTGGTCAATAGTCTCATCTTCTTCCATCACGATGTTTTCAAATTCTTTAGTCAGCCTTTGCAATTTAGATTGTTTCACCGTGTCTGTACCATCATACACTGTCTGTAAGACTTCCCATGTTTCTTTTGTAGTTTTACAAGTGGAAATCCTACCGAACTCATCAGCAGATACTCCATTGTATATACCATTCATCGCCTTGTTATTACAATTGGAGGCATACTTCTCATCCTTAGTCCATTGGGCTTTAGGTTTAGGAACAGTTTGTCCATTAGCCACAATTGTTGGTTTGGAGTATCCCTCCTCAACAATATCCCAAACATCATCATCAATGGACTTAAGGAACCCAATCATCATTTGCTTCCAATATGCATAATTAGAACCATCTAGCAAAGGGAGCTTTGAAGTTGATGTCCCTTCTCGATTGAGTACCATTCTAGATATCTCCTAGGATCAAACACAACAATTTAGTGTAACATGCTCTGCTACCAATTGAGAGTTTAGCGTGTGAGATCTCTAGATTGGTCTGCTCAATAAATCAACCCAAAAGTGTGCAAAATTAATAAATATGCAGTATAAATAAAATCACAAGCACATACACCACAAGGACACCAGATTTTTACGTGGAAAACCCTAACTGAGTGAAAAACTACGGATCTAAACTGGATCTTATCAAGTACTATGAATCTCGCAATTACAAGAAACTCATATTTCTTCCCCAGATATCCCCTACCTAAGGACTGAAGTTACCTTGTGTCGCTTCACGCTTCAACGATTTCACACTGCTGATTGCAACAGACTCAATCCAGCACTTGACTCCTTAAATCTTCTCACAAGAAAATAATCTTCTACAAAGGATGTAGAAGAACCTGGCTCTCTAGAGTACTTAGCAGCACAACTCTTCAAAAACTTCTAAAGAAAATTTCTCTCAATCAAATCACCAATTCAGAACTTGAGAGATGATCTGTATTTGTGTCTTTTTGGGTTGTGAGAAACACCCAATATATAGCCCCAAATCCGTGCTTAAGACTCATAATAATAATCCACTTAGAAAAAGAAGTCCTTTTTCAAATTCTTAAAAATAGAATCCGGAACCAACTGCAAATTCTGCCCCACCCTCGCTATAGCGAGGTGTGATTCCGCCTCAGGTGTGATTTTATCTTCTATCACTTCTTCTTTTTTTTTTTATATATATATATTTCTCTTGCAGCCCCTTTTGTTGACTTTACAAATACAATGATACTTCTCTTATAATTGATAGTTTCTTATGTGTTTTAAATAAGGGTTTAAATATATTTTACAGAAAAGTCCCTTCATTAAGTTAAGCTCTTCCTTCCTAGTTTCTTGGAGTTTCTACAATTTTTATTTTTATTTTTCTAATTTTAAAAAAAGAATAAGGAGTAAAAATGAATGCATCAAGCAATGTATGGAATTTTGTAGAACACAGTGTTAGTGAATAGTGTGAACTGAATTCCTATAAACTTTTATATGTGTTCGAGTTCAAAAGTCCTCACCTTTGGCGGAAATTGGAATTTGATTTCCTGACCAAGGAGGTCGAGCAACCAGTAAAGTATGTCAAATTCTCCTACGAAGTCACACTGGACTGCTCAATCCATAATATAAACTTCTGATTAGAATGTTTTAATCAAACTACTGCATATGTAAGTACTGTGAGATATCAAAAAGCATGAGTTCCAGGTGCACCTTCTCTTCAGGAAATTCATATAAAAGCAAGGATCAGGTGCACCTTCGCTTCAGAGTTTGGTGTGGAGCAAAAATTTACAATACTTAAATCTTGTTTTACAACTTTTCCACCCCAAATCATATCACAAAATGTTAGTGATATTGATTACAAGATATTAAATTTCAATAGTGCAAAGAATGTGTACCGGAAGAGATTATTATCCCTCATGTCAAAATATCTCAAGGGCCCATTTGTTTGCATGGAATCAAATACATAAGAAGTCAATGTCAAATGAGCCTTTGATTGTTTAAAGAGGTGAGAGGTGAAAACTATAAGCTGGAGATGTATATGATGTTATGTTGTAATCTAGATATACATTGTTACACCGTTCTCTATTAGCTTAAGCTTTTAGAGTAGGTGGTTGTCAACATATGAGACAGTAACTGCCATAGGATTTGAATTACTATATTGCCGGCTGGGTATTTATTTTTCATCTTCCCTTGATTCATTTCCTATTAAGGACTTGTTTGTGCAATGAAAGGATCCCAAGCACCAGGTTTTTTTTTAGTTTTTTTGGTTTCCACACATTATAGGAATACTGAATTCCTACCCCAATTATAGGAAATCAAAATTCTCTCTATAGAGAAAATCAGTTCATTTTTCTCCTTTCCCCTACAAGAAAGATATGTTGCACCAAATAATTGAACAATGGGCTGCACCAAAAATCAGAAGGATTTTCCTTTCTATCACAGAATCCTCTCATCGCACAAATGCACCCTAAAGGTTTTTTGATGTTCATTTTTGGATATTCATCTTGTCTCTACATTTTAACCACTTTTAGAAATACTAATGCTCCAATTCCTAGGAATCCCATCACACGAAACAAACAGGCCCTGAGTGTTTGTGGTTTGGCATGCATTAAAATAGATTTTTACTAGAGAAAAGGAAATATCACGAACTGTTTAGTTAATTACTTCATTTACAAAGAACACAAATCCATGCAGATCCATATTTGAATCAGGATATCACTAAGAAGGGTCAGCAAGATGAGATGCTTACTGCTGATTTGTTGAGATCATCTACTTTGGAAATTTTGTTATCAATTACTTTGCGGTTTCTCCTTTCATTGCCAAGGGCCATTTGCATATAAACATCAGTAGTGCCACGCCAAACAGAAGCATTATAATGAACTCGATGATTATTGCAGATCCCAGTGCTGTATACATTAAAAGATGATACCGGTTATAATTAAAAAAATTAGAAATAATATAAAAAATCTGCAGGGAATTACCAAGCAACCATTCCACAAAATTACAAAGGAATGTGTGAGAATTACCACAATGCGAGAGATGGGTACCTGTGCAAATCTGAGTGGTTCACTCGACAGCTACCACTGCATATATGGTTAAATCAACCCAAGATAGACCAATCCAATCATCAACTCAGTGGCCCATGCATATACAAAAGAAATGGATGGTTAAACTAAACAGCCCATGCTTATTGTGGCCAACCAGACAAGAGGATTGACTTAATTTTTTGAACCAGAAGCATACAGTCCTTTGGCAACATGTCCAGATATGCACTCATGTGCTGGGTGAACATTGCAAGGCTTTTACCTTTTATGCATGCTACAGAGTGCAGACGTGTGTCCTACCTTGATAAGAGCAACAAGCCTATTATTTTGATGAAATCCAAGTCGTCAATCCCATTGATAATTGGCTTAAATTGTTAAAATGTCGCATAGTGACAGACAGTTAGGATTAAAAAAAACTAAGTAGAAAACAAAAGAGAATAAAAGAGATAAATGGAGTTCTTGATTTTCAATGTAAAGACAAAGTTTTACCCATATTACTAACATACTTACAATGAGCAACAAATGAATTCATTAGCCTTCTTTTAATTAAATTTACAGTAGTCTCAGCAAAAAGTGGTGATGACATCTTTTCTGAATAATCTGGATAGCATCCATAATTTCCCATATCATTGAGAGTGATGGACAGAACAATACCATAGTCAGCACCCTGAACCAATAATGGCTAGTCAATATTATGAGAAACTGCAGCTTTGAGCTGAATCTCCCTAATATTACGTCTTACAGTATATTTTTCAAACATGAAACAACACAGTTACGTCGACGTCTTTGTGAGTTCACCATCAATTTTGAATAAAATCATTTTTTAAATGTAAATATTTCCATGACTTCAGCACAAAACTAAATGCAAAGAAAAATATTCAGAGTTTTTCTCAAGTAGAAAGGGAACGGAAGATTCTGATAAGAATATACTAACTCGATACACCAGTTGTTGCATGGCAGCATTGCATTCCTTAATCGTGCAACAGAACCTAACTCATTTCCCTTTGACCACAAAGTGGTTTGAAATAGTAACAAAATTCTGAAGAGGCTGCCAGTGATAGCTATTCTCCAGCTTTACTTCAGTAACATAATAAGGTCAAAAGACAAAACTGTTTTCAGAATTCCAGTGTTGACTTCCATTGAGAGTGTCACAACGAAGTGAGATTCATTGTCTGAGACAACAAAAGAAAATGTCAAAATTCAAATGCCAAGAACAAAAGAATTATGGTAGAATCAGTAGAACTGGAGCATGAAAACCTGAGACAATTGGTTACACTTTACAAGTCCTGGTCTATTTAGTCCTGGAAAACTGTAGACCTAGAGGATTGCAGCTCTCCAATGGCAGATGAAATAAGGGTTGGACTCGTCGCATTTTAAGGGTGAAGCCTCACATCCTACCAGTTATAAGACTTCAGTCCTCAAGGGTATGACTTGAGTCACTTGACTTTCTTTAAAAAGCCTCACTTATTCAATGTGATTTGATTAGTATATCTTCACAGGTCATACACCAAAACTGTATAGCTATCACACAAAGGTTTATTTGGATGTGTAACCCCCAATCTACATGTGTTCATTTTCATGCATTGTATCTTCCTTTTCACCTAAAAAAGTGGAATATTTCTGGATCAACGGTAATGAACAGTAATGAACTACAACCATCTACCTCTAATGCTATGAAGAACTTATGTATAATGTAACCACTTAATTGGACTTAACCTAGAGTATTCTCCATGAATAAAATAAAATAAATCTAACTCTTTTTTTGGTAAAAATAAATAGTTCTACTAAGTACCATACCTGGGAACTTAAGAAGATCAGGATCCTCAACTGAGAGCTCAAATGAGCCCCGTTTGCCGACAATCTGTGAGTACTGTTCCGATCCCTTCTTCTCCCAGATTAAATATTCAGGAACACGAATAAATGGGGGGTCATTAATTGGTTCAACGATAATTGGCACACGAGCATCTTGGATTCCATTTTTGTTCATGGTGGAAACAGTAATGACATCATTTCCAGAGAAGTTCTCATTACTAAAAAAAGATTATTATGTGCATAACTGAGCAATAAACAATAAAAAAGAGTAGAAACAACATTATAATTATTGTCAATAAGATGAAATGTTGTTACATGTCTTTTATCATTATGATGAAGTGACTAAATATTGGTAAGTTAACTATTATTCTATTACTATGCAATAACATTGCCAGCAAATGATAGAATTGATTGGAGCTCCTTGTATGAGTCAAGACCTAACGCAAACATGTTGAGGAATGTAAGGTCCATTCTGGCATAAGTGATATTTTCATAATTTTTATAATTCCAAGAAAAATATTACCATCTTCCAACAGTGATCTCATATCTGGTTGAGACTTCAGAGAGGATTGGCTATTTAGTCATGCTTGATTATTAGCTTTGATAGGAGAAGTAGTTGGGCAAACCCCTTCAGTTCATTCCAAGATCTCCAATGGTGAATATACATAAGAATCCAAGATTTGCAGTGGTGTTTCATTGATGATCCCATCTACCTTGTTATCAGTGATTATATTCATATCACAATCCTTTGCAAAAAGATGGATTATAGTAGCATCATTCTATCATCCTCACATAGAAGGATCACCATCTGATCTTGACCCCCAAAAAAAATGACAGACTTCATTGCTTTGAAATATTTTTTTCCTACAATGAGCACTGAAATCCTATGATCCAGTTCATTCCCAGGGAAAATGAATCACGACTCAGTGCTATCCTGTTTACAATTTACTTGAGCATGATATTCTGTAAGGATTTTGAGTGTTGGCAATTTCATTGGGTGGTGGACAAAACCGGGATTCATATTTTATCATGTATTTTCAAGTTAGACTGCCAAAGATTGCATTACTGAGAAGAAACTCAAGAGATCTGGAAAATCACTATGGGTGCTCGAGCAGACTCCAGAATGTCACACGCTCAAGCCAATCTCTATCCCGCTCAAGCCGGTCAAATGAAGCACAAAATAATTGGAGACACAACCTCATGCACTCGAGTGGACGAAGCATGAAATTAGAAGTTTGATTTGGAAAACACTTCCTAATTTCTCTCATCCTACTAATTTGAGTCCTACTTGTTTTAGAAGACTCAAGGTACAAACCAAAGCCTATATATTTCCATTCTCTCTCATTCTAGAGATACTTCTCTACTAGTCTAAACCCTAGAATCAATTGAGAGATCCATCTTCTTCTCCAAAGCTTCATCAAGTTGTTGTGCTGAAGTTTTCAAGACTTTGGAGTTCTTTCTATCTACTCTCCTGAAGTAGATTCACCTTGAAGAGACGATCATGGTGGCTGGTTCAAGCACAGTGAAAGCGTACGGCAAGTCGCCGGCAAGATCTTCACAATCCTTAGGTTGAGTTGCAACCGGGAAAGGGATCTGTGATTTTTTTTTAACTTTTTATTCCATAGTTCTTGGTTGTTTGTTGGTCTAGACGATAAGACCTACGGGTTTTTCCTGAATAGGGTTTTCCACGTAAAACTCTTGTGTCTCCTTCTCTCGTGGTTGATTGCTTGCTTTCTGTATTTAGTTTAATTAACCCTAGATTAATTAATTGGATCTGGAATCTAAAAGAGAAACTGATTTGGGGCCTTAGCTTGTGTTAAGGCTTAATCTCGATTCTTCATATTCACTAAAAACGGGATGTTGACTAGAGGATGCAGAACCGGACCTTTTTGTAAAAATCATTATTGTCTTCTTTACATATTGCTCAAGACATGGATTCAGAAGTTTTGAAAATCTTTAATATTCAAAATTATGAGTTTTTTGGGGCCTAAACTGGCTTATCAGCAGGATGACATTTCTGAAATACAATATCCTGCATGAGTAAAAACTTTTTGGAAACATGTCTTTCAGAAGTTTCAATAACTAAATGAAACCTTACATAAATTTCTAGGTATAATTATGTACAGTCTATTTTGCAAGAAAATACAGTTTTCTGTACTTTTCATATATTCTCTGTACATTTTACAGACACGTGGGACTATTGGAATTTAGAAATTTTAAATCAGAATGTTGTGTCATGCGAATGATCACTCATGTCTATTATTAAAGTACTAATCTCAAGATAGGATTACACCTTGGTAGATCGAGAAAATGTGCAAATATCATTAAAAAGTTCAAATGGGCATTAGACATTTTTTTTGCAGACATAACACCTCACAGTAGCATACACATACATTAAAACCCGTGTTTTCAATGAAGCATATAAAGAATAACTAACATCTAGTTAAATGGGCAATTACTGTTAAATTCAGGAAAAAAAGTATGACTTTCTGTGTACTACCCTAGATATTGAAGGAATTGAAGAGCAAAATTAATAACTTCAACATTGCCTACTAAGATTAAGTCCTTTACTGCTCTGTCCCCTCTCCCCACAGGACCAACACTAACCCGTGGCTGCAAAAATTGCATTGGCATTGGAGCAAGAAATACACTGCCAGATTGTGTACTGAGCGTAACTGAGATATTCTCTGTTGGTTCCGAGTATTTTATTTCAAATCCAGGGAAACCTCTGTCGAAAAAGAAAAAAAGGATATTTGAGATTACAAAAGCTAAAATCTTTTAATGATAGATCGTTGTTAGATAGAGAAAATGGGTATTGTATAGTGAAGGATATGAAGAGTATGTTCAAGCTTTAAGTAGGTAAACTGAAGTGCATGTCTCAGTCATGGAGACCATGGATCACAGATGAGAACCATTGTGCACAATGAGAAGATTATGGTCCAAAATCTCCCTGATGGTAATCCTAACACTGCAATCAATAGTCTTCAAAAAGATCATCAAGAAAGAAATATGAAGTGCACATTTAACATGCCAAACACCTAACATTTGTTAAATAGGATATACTTGTAAAGTAGGTCTATCCAGGGTGACCTCCATCAGGTCAACAGTCCGGATCCCCAGTCAGTGGACCACATGTACAGACTCAAGGCCTGACTAATGACAATGCCACGGATACTATTATGCTGAGATCATGTAGTTCACCTTTACTTAGCTCCCACTTTTGGTGTTCCTTCTAAATTATACTGTATGATAAGGAATAGTTCCTACCCAAACCTGGGGCATATCACATCTTCAGTTGCTTGCAATAATGTCGGTAAAGAAACAAATTGCAGTGGGGCACTGAGGACAGAGATATTAACAGTCCCAGAAGCAACGTTATTGTTTTTATCAGAAAATGTGTAAGAGAAAGAATTATTTCCATAAAATCCTTTATAAGGTGTGTATCTGAACAGTCGCCCATACTGGAGAAGTGACCCACGATGTGGTTGCAGAGATTAAAACAGAAAATCCGACTGTAAGTTCTAGTCATCCGACACACAAAGCAATGTTAGAAGTAAGCTAGATTCCATGTTCAGTTCATTGTTCAATGTAGTTGGTTCACTACCCAATGCAGCTGCAAGAATTTTAATATTGCTCACTGCTCTATACAGACATGTCTCTTGGCTCTATGTAGCATCATTGTATCTTGGGTATTCTATGTGTCTTTTGGTTTGCTCATGCATTGTCATTATTAAGTTGTTGCTTAGGAAATTGTAAGGGATTTATTATTGCTCAATCCCGGTTTAAAAGTGAAGTATATAAGCAGAGTCTTGTATTCTCTTTCTGATGAAGTTAGAGTGAAATCTTAAGATTCCATACTTGGTCTATCCATTAGTCTTCTTGTCTTGTTGTTTAAGATCAAGAGGACAAGTTTCTTCTCTTGAATCTCCATACTTCGGTTTTATTAAGATTAAGAAGTTTCAACATAGTGATTTATATTTTCACTGTAACCTCAGTATTTCGTTCTGTTAACCTTAGTCCACAGAACCTAAACCTGAGTATTTGTTGAAGGAAACCTTCGTATAGACAGTATACGAACTTCAGTTCCAGAGAAGCTGTAGCAGAGTATTCCATCAAAGTGGTATTAGAGCCTTGTTCAAAAGGAGCAAGGAGATTCAATGGCTTCCAACAACATGCTGCAACCACAACTTCCTCGATATAGCGGAAAGAACTACAACCAATGGAGTATCCAAATGAAGGTGTTGTATGGATCTCAAGATCTATGGGACATTGTTGAAACTGGTTTCGAAGAGCCAGCAGATGCAAGTGCTCTCACCCGACAACAACTCAATGAGTTGAAGGAGAATTGCAAGAAGGACAAGAAAGCGTTGTTCTTCATTTTTCAAGCTGTGGATGAAGCTGTCTTTGAAAGAATCTCCTTAGCCACTTCAGCAAAGCAAGCATGGGAAACACTCCACACGTCATATAAAGGAGAAGACAAGGTAAAGATGGTAATATTACAAACTCTCAGATGTGAATTTGATTCTCCACGGATGAAAGCATCCGAATCGGTTGAGGATTTTTACAACCGAGTTATTTCTCTTGTTAATCAACTGAGAGTAAATGTAGAAAAAATTGAATATCAACGGGTTGTTGAAAAAATCCTCCGAAGTATGATCCGTAAGTTTGAATATGTTGTGGCGGCAATTGAAGAATCAAAAGATTTGTCTTTATTATCTATAGAAAGTCTAGTGGGATCACTCCAATCCCATGAACTTTGCATGAAGGAATTTGATTCTTCTCCTCTAGAGCAAGCATTTGAATCTCAACTCTCTTTTGGGGGAGGTGCTAGAGGAAAAAGAGGAGGACACAGTCGTGGAAGAGGAAGAAGTAGCCATGGACGTGGCACACATTAGAAAAATGAAAAAGAATCTGAATCTCATAATAACAATGCTCCTACAAGAGGGAGAGGTAGTGGACGAGGAAGGGAAAGAGGTCATGGCTTTCCCCATTCTCATATTCAATGCCACTATTGCAAAAAGTATGGGCATATGCAAGCATATTGTAGAAAGAAAATGGCTGATGAAGGACAAAATGAATCAAGTTTTATGCATGAAAATGTTCAAGAAAAGGAAGGTGATGAAACTGTCCTACTTGCTTGTAATGTCAGTGAGAATGTTTGTGGTGATATTTGGCATCTTGATAGTGGCTGTAGTAACCACATGACTGGCAATAGAGATGTTTTTATTAATCTTGACAATTCCAAAGCCAAGATTGGTGATGATAGAAGGCTTCCAACAAAAGGATGTGGTGATGTCCTCCTTCGCACAAAGAAAGGAGAGAAAAAGAGAATCTCTAATGTCTTATATGTGCCAGGCTTAAATCACAATCTTCTTAGTGTTGGGCAGCTTATTCGCAAAGGGTATGATGTTCATTTCAAGAGTGATCATTGTATAATTAGAGACAAGAACAATTCTCTAATTACAAAGGTATGCATGTCTCCAAATAAAATGTTTGGCTTGAACATTCAATATGAATCTTTGCCATGTTTTAGTGCAATCATAAAAAACAGCTCATGGCTATGGCATCTTCATTTTGGTCACTTAAGTTTCAGTTCATTATCTTTGATGTGTAAAAAGCATACGGTGAGAGGCATGCCCAATATAGATTGTCAAGACCAAGTTTGTGAAGGATGTGCACTTGGAAAGCATCATAGAGACTCTTTTCTTATTGGAAAAGCTTGGAGAGCATCAATTCCACTTCAATTAGTGCACTCAGATTTGTGTGGGCCTATGAACACAACATCAAATGGAGGTAATTGCTACTTTCTCACTTTCATTGATGATTGTAGCAGAAAAACATGGGTGTATTTCTTAAAAGAAAAATCTGAAGTGTTTGGCCATTTCAAAACTTTCAAAGCTATGATTGAAAAGCAAAGTGGTTTCATGTTGAAAACTTGGCGTTCTGATCGTGGTGGTGAGTATGTATCAAATGAGTTTGAAGAATTCCTGAAAGAAAATCGGATTAAATATCAACTCACCACTCGCTACACAGCCCAACAAAATTGTTACAGAAAGGAAAAACAGAACAATCATGGACTTGGCAAGAAGTATGTTGAATGCCAAAAAGATGCCTAATTCATTTTGGGCAGAAGCAGTAGCATGTGCTGTCTATCTTCTTAATCGCGCCTCATCAAAAAGCATTCAAGATATGACCCCTCAAGAAGTTTGGAGTGGTCAGAAGCCTTGTGTTAGTCATTTGAGAATATTCGGTAGCATTGCTTATTCACATGTACTGGATGAAAAAAGAAGAAAATTGGATGACAAATCGGAGAAATGCATCTTCGTTGGCTACAGTGAAAAATCCAAAGCATACAAGTTGTTCAATCCATTGACTAACAAAATCATTGTTAGTAGAGATGTAAAATTCAATGAAGAAGAGTCATGGGAGTGGAATGAAAATGAGAAGAAACAAAACTCCATCTTGCTTGATGAATAATTAGAAGAACAAATGATGAAGATGCAATTTCTCCATCATCATCAAGGGAGAATTCGGATCAAAATGATGAGCATGAAGTAAGAGCCTACACCAAGGAGAACTAGTCGGCCACATCAACCATCAACAAGGTATCCATCTAGTGATTATGTCATGATTACTAATGGTGGAATGAGTTTTGCTTTGTTTGTAGATGCCGATCCGGTTACTTTTGAAGAAGCCTCAAAAGATCAAAGGTGGATTAAAACTATGGATCAAGAGATTGAAGCTATTGAAAGAAATGATACTTGGGAGTTGATGGAACTTCCAAAAGGCAAGAAGAAAATTGGAGTAAAGTGGGTGTACAAGATCAAGTTAAATGCAAGAGGTGAAGTTGAAAAATGCAAAGCTCGCTTAGTAGCCAAGGGCTATAAGCAAAAGCAAGGAGTAGACTTTGATGAAGTCTTTGCTCCTGTTGCACGTCTAGACACCATTCATTTGGTGTTGGCTCTCACAACTCAAAATCAATGAAAAGTCTTCCAAATGGACGTGAAATCAGCATTTCTGAATGGCACCTTAGAAGAAGAGGTGTATGTTGATCAACCTCCCGGCTACGAGAAGAAGCATGAAGAGATGAAAGTACGCAGGTTGAAAAAAGCTTTGTAAGGCTTAAAGCAAGCACCAAGGGCATGGTACAAAAAGATTGATACATATTTTGAAGAAAGTGGTTTTCACAAGTCACCTTATGAGCACACTCTCTATGTCAAGAAAAGTCCTCAAGGTGAGATTCTCATTGCTTGCTTATATGTGGATGACTTGATTTTTACTGGGAGTAGTGTTGAAATGTTTGAAGATTTCAAAATGGCTATGATGCATAAATTTGAAATGATGGATAGGGGTCTACTTCATTTCTTTCTTGGAATTGAAGTAAATCAAAATGATGATGGGATTTTCATTTCTCAAAAGAAATATGCTAAAGAATTGCTGAAAAGGTTTAGAATGGAAGATCCAAAACCTATTAGCACTCCTATGGAAGTTGGCTTGAAATTAAGCAAATTTGATGGAAAGAAAGTGGTGGATCCAACTCTTTATCGAAGTCTTGTTGGAGGTTTAATGTACTTAACAACAACAAGACCTGATCTCACATATGCAGTAAGCATGCTCAGTCGTTTCGTGGAATCTCCAAGAGATGCTCATTGGGAAGTTGGAAAAAGAATTTTAAGATATGTGAAAGGAAGTCAAAGTCATGGCCTCCACTATTACAAAACTGAAAATCCAAGTTTGGTTGGTTTTTGTGATAGTGATTGGGCTGGAAGTGTTGATGACTGTAAGAGAACTTTAGTATATGTTTTCAATATTGGTTCTAGTGCAGTTACATGGTCTTCAAAGAAGCAATCTGTTGTAGCCCTCTCAACAGCTGAAGCAGAATATATTGCTCTTGCTGCCATCGGCTGTCAAGCTAGGTGGTTAAGGTGGATTTTGGAGGAGTTAAATCATGAGCAAGAAGGAGCTATAAAACTGTTTTGTGATAATAAATCAGCCATATCTCTGTCAAAGAATCCAATGTTTCATGGCAAAAGCAAGCACATAAAGATCAAGTATCACTTCATTCGAGAATTGGTGAAGGACAAAGAAGTTGAAGTTAACTATTGTAAATCTCAAGACCAAGTGGCAGATTTGTTCACCAAGCCTTTGAAGAAGGATTTGTTCATCAAAATGAAGACCTTACTTGGAGTAAGAGAAATCTAGCTTAAGGGGGACTGTTAGAAGTAAGCTAGATCCCATGTTCTGTTCATTGTTCAATGCAGTCGGTTCACTGCCCAATGCAGCTGCAGGAATTTAATATTGCTCACTGCTCTATGCAGACATGTCTCTTGGCTCTATGTAGCATCATTGTATCTTGGGTATTCTATGTGTCTTTTGGTTTATTCATGCACTGTCATTATTAAGTTGTTGCTTAGGAAATTGTAAGGGATTTATTATTGCTCAATCCCGGTTTAGAAGTGAAGTATATAAGCAGAGTCTTGTATTCTCTTTCTGATGAAGAAGTTAGAGTGAAATCTTAAGATTCCATACTTGGTCTATCCATTAGTCTTCTTTTCTTGTTGTTTAAGACCAAGAGGACAAGTTTCTTCTCTTGAATCTCCATACTTCGGTTTTATTGAGAATAAGAAGTTTCAACACAGTGATTTATATTTTCACTGTAACCTCAGTATTTCGTTCTGTTAACCTTAGTACACAGAACCTAAACCTGAGTATTTGTTTAAGGAAACCTTCGTATACACAGTTTACGAACTTCAGTTCCAGAGAAGCTGTAGCAGAGTATTCCATTAAGAAACTCATCCAAACCACACATAAAATTTTAAACCAACAACCTGTTCTAACTTTTAAGTCAATGAAATACTAGTGCATGCAGTGCAAAAGGCGAGAGGATTGACTAATCAAGAAACTATAGAACTACCAGATGAGATTATTCGCATACTAGAGAAAAATGAGAACTTGTTTTTTGAAGTTAATAAAATATAAACAAGTTCAAATAGTAACCAGTACCTGTATCAGTATCAGAATTGATAATGCAAATTCTCTCTTACATAGAATATATATATATATATTATGAGAGAGAGAGTAAGAGTATTTTCTGAGGCCCACCTAACTACCAAATCACAATGGTTGAAGGATTATCTGAAGGGCATATGGACATAGGCTAGTGAAGTTTCATTCCAATCAAACACTCCAAGTGTAAGGTCCAGGGTCCTAAGGTTGTAATTAGCTTAGTTAATTGCATTTTTAGCACATTAAGCTCGGTTAGATGCAAAGCAAGTCTGGTTTACTGTTAGGATCGTGTGTGTAAAGTTTTGTTGAGATCCGAGTTCGTTTAGATAAAGTAAGGGGTAGTTTGCAACTTTAGATTAGTTTGAAGGGCTCTTCGTAATTTCCATTTTTCAAGATTTTGGGCATGTTGGGTAGATGACCTAATTTCCCAAACTTTTCTTTTCTACGTCACCTCAGCCCAAACCCTCAAAACCCCTCGAAAATCCAACCCAAGTTCTCCAAGGACTAAACTGTAATTTCCCAAAACTCCATATCCTTTTTGTATGCCAAATTGACCCTTCACCTTTCACTGCAACGTTCCCCTCTTCCTTTCTCTTCTCTTTATTTCTCTTTGTTTCAAGTGGACTTCCAACTCCAAGGACCCATCGCCATTGCTGACCACCTCCATCTTCTTCACTAAGCTCTTCTCTCTCCATCATCTGATTCTCAGAGACTCCCCATTCCTCTTGCCCTAGGTGAAAGATTGTGCATTTTCTAGATAGGGTTGTTGAGTTCTTAGCTTAAAAACTTGCCCTAGTAGCTTAGTAGTGGGTTTGTGTGGATTGTGTAGGTTTCAGTTGAAGCCACCGTGGATTGTCATTGAGTTGAGCATCGACAGTGGGTTCGTGAGCTAGGTCTCTTTCCTTTTGTGTGTTTCAAAACCAAGGCAAGTGGATAATATATATTTGAATGTGATATGCATGATTTTTATTGATCAATTCAAGCATTTAAACTCATGATAGACACCATTTGCTCATTTCTTATTTTTGAGAAATTATATCCTAGATTAGGTTTATGTTTGGAATTGAATTGAATTGCAAAGATTGGAGATTGTTTAGGGTTGAATTGAAGAGGGATATGTCCTATATGTCTTATGCAATTAAGTGAAAAGAAGGAAAGGGAGAGGACAAACTCACTGCTTCTGAACCAATACAGGGAATAGATCCTAGTTTCTGTAGCTCCGCGGTTGACCGCGAAAGGTCTTGCGGTCGACTGTGGAACCCCTCCTTGGCTATGTCTCAAGGCCCACTTGATGCATTTTATTTTCCATGTTCTACTTTTTGCCATGGTGGACCTCACGGTTGACCATGGAGCCCACCGTGGGATTAGGAAAATGTAGGATGACCTACTTTCTCGAAGGAGGGCGGGACGCATTTTAATTAAATGTTCTACTATGAGCCTTCGTTGACTTTGCGGCTAACCGTGGAGTCCATCGTAGTGAGACCGCAATCGGCCGTGGACACTACATTTCCTTGTTAAAAGGAACTCTCCTTAAGTTCTTTGAGGCTTAGACTTGGCACCCTTGTTATCATATAATGAAGACCAATTGGTGGACCACTAGTGAGGGATATTCTGAGCCAACATACCCTTGTGAATTGTTGGATGACGTACGATGTACAATCTACATCGGGCCAGGATGAAGTGAGATAAGAGGATATCCAATAACGAATGATGCAACAAGGAAACGACATGATATCCATAACCCCACTCCCTTCTTGGACCGGGTAGTGATGACTTGTACAAGGAAGACAATGATTAACCTACAATTGGATCATTAATCTCCCTTGACTATCGAAGATCGAATTGACCTATAACGTCTTGTAATTGATGTCCACATGCCTTGTGCATGTTCCATAGATTTATAATGTTTATACTGTTGGGATCACATTGAAAACCTAGATTGATAGTACATAGGATCCCATTGATTGTTATTGTCATTGAATGACGTGATGAGGCTAGGCGGCCCTTATCGTAAGGACATAGAGAGGACTACTCTTGTGGTACTTAAAAATGATTGATAGAAGTGATTGATTGAATGACTGATGGAAAGTAGTCCCTTCGTAATTGTGGAATCCTATTCATGCAGGATAAGTCCAGACTTCATTGATTGTCTTGGGATTCTCGTGTCGGGCACTACTCAGTTGTTAATGGCCAACACAGAGGGGCACCTCTATGTGAGGACTGTAGATTGATAGGCGGATTGGGTAGCGACTGCAGATCGTATTAGGTTATTGTTCCGGGTGGCACCCCAATGAATTGATTGTCCCAAGTTAAACCCCATTGTATTGTCCCGGACTAACCATCCGATGTATTGTCTCAGGTTTAATCTCGATGAATTGATTGAACGGATTTTTCTTTCGTCACTTAGGGCTCGTTTGGCATCAGTCCATGAGATTATTTCTACATTCTCGTAGAAAATAACCGATGGAACAGTGTTTGGCTGCAACAGAAGACCTATTTCCTCGAAAAGTTATTGCAAAAATAAGCGCCATAAGCACAATAAAATCGGACCGATTAGATTTCTTTTTTTTTTTTTTCGGAATGATGGGGCGCGAAACAGAAAGCTGGACAAAACGCTCCCACTACTTCAAGCAATCGTAGTATAAATCCTCTTGCTCCAAAATGTTGTCTCATTTGCACTTCTTCTCTGCAACACTTCTTCTCCGTGTAGCTTCAACCGGGTGTGCAGTTTTCTTCTGTTTTTTTTTGTTCTCCGTCTCGGTTTGTTCTTTGCAACTCGTGTTTCGTCTTCTTTGCAACCCGCCCTGAACCAGAGCGCCCCCCCAACCCAACCAACAAACCAAATCCCCCCCCCCCCCCCCCCCCCCCCCACACACACACACACACACACACAACCGTCTTTGTTCTCCTTGTTTGACGAGTTTCACCTTCTTTTTTTTTTTTAATATTACTCTCTGCAATGGATCTGATGGAATCCATTTTTATATTATTTTATTTCTTTCACAATGACTGACATTGCAAAACCAGACCTCCATTTCTATTTTTTTTTAATGATTTCTCTTGAAATGGGAGACTTTCTTTTATATTTTTTAATGAATGCCTCGTGTTCTCTTCATTTATTAGTGTATAATACTCTAAGTTTTTTATTAGTTGTTGAGTGTCAAACAGTGCACTATCAACTCTCCACACCCCCACCTGCAGGGTCAATGTAAGCCCTAGGGGTAAATAGTCATGTGACTAGCACTTGCCTTCACTTCTTTCATCGTACCCAAAATGTGGACTGTCATGATTAATCTAACCATGTTGAATGGCTGGTGTTCAATGCATTGTAGTGTGGTGGACCGGACCATACTATGTAGCCCTTCCCTCAGAAGTGTACATTGCAACTTCTATGACAAAAGAATTTAATGGCAGACATTGCTGTCATGCATGCGTGACGTATGGAGGCCAGTTAGCTTCACCTCCATAAATAGATCTTCATTGGCATTATTGACAGATAGCTTTCACTACAAACACTAATTTATTGGGAAGATATTTTGTATTGCTTGGGTGAGTTAACTATTTTGCAAGTCTTTACTAGGTGTAGAGAATTTGGGTGTAGAGAAATCGTCAGTAGATAATGATGGCATGACACTTGTCAACTTTAAATATAAGGGTAATAGACAAAGAGCAGTGTTTGCCTTTCCCAGCTCACTTCCAATGCTAACATCAGCAAGAGTAGGGAATAATTAATTATAAATAATACCATGACATGAGCCCTCTGAAATTGGCTCTTTTTTTATTAGTGATGACAATTTGCATTTTGCATCACCATTTGCACCGACACTGTAGTTACAATAACAAAGTAATGTGATATTATAGTGTTTATTTAGTAATGACAAATTGACAATTGTTTGTTTTCTCATTTGTATTGTTTTCTTGTATTTTAGATGGCAACTACTAATGAAAAAGAGAAAGAAGTTGTGGTTGTTGCAAAATGGAATCATGAGGAGAAAGTTCTTGTAGAACTTATGGTTGAACAAGTGAAAAAAGGGGATAGTCCGAGTACAACCATTTCGATAAAAGCATGGAATGAAATAATTGATAAATTTGATAGAAGGACAGGGAATAAGTATACAAAGAGCCAATTCGTTAACAAATTTAATAAATTAATATTAGTCTATAGAGAGTTTAAGAAACTCCGTGACATTCCGACAGGGTTTGGTTGGTACCCTGTTACAAAGACGGTTACAGCACCCAATGATGTTTGGGATTAGTATTTAAAGGTACTATATAAAATTGTATTTTAATACGTTTTATGATTCTATTGAAAACTTTATCATACAAAATATTAATGCACATTCAATACTAAACATCTACAGATGAATCCAAAAGTGCAAAGCTTCCGTGGGAAGGGATGTCCCATGTTTGATGAACTTGAAATAATATACAGTGATACTACTGCCCGAGGTGAAAATGCCGGAGCCTCTACTCATGGAGCAGTGGATACTGATGACAAGATTGTGTATCCATATGCCATGGGACAAGATAATCATCTACGTGATGGTATTGCAACAAAGGTTGATGACGATGCTGATTTTGTCGGAGAGGATCATGTTTGGAGTCGTTCTAAGACTCCTAGTCACCGACAGGGATCAAAACTAGTGGCATATTTTGATCAAGCTTGCACGAGCTTCACGGAATTCTACCAACAAAGACTTGCAAGCTCAAACAAATATGTAGAGAGCGAGGGCGCTTTCTTGATCAAGAATTGCATTGCATTATTATCATCCATATCTAACACTGACAGAGAAGTATACTTGAAGGCAATGCAAGTTATCACAGGGAATCGTAATTGGAGAGAAGCTTTTATGTCTATGCCTGAAGATATGAGGATATTTATGCTAACACCTTCAGAGATAGAAAAATACTAGAGTTTTTTTCTTTTTAAATAAAAATTCGAGATTTTGCTACACGGTTATTGTAGCTATCTTTAAATGTAATAATTATTTTTATTTGAACTTTAATTATTGAGTAAATAATATTTAGTTTGAACTTAAGTTCATGTGTGTTTGTTTATTGATATGGTTATAATTCACCCAGGTACAATGGGTCTGTCAAATTTTGATACGTAATCTGATGAAGAGGAAAGTTTTATTAGTCAAAATTTCTTATGGCTAATGAATCAATATGGTTCACGCATATCAAAGCAGCCAATTAGAAATGCAAGTGAAACCGGAGTGGAATTTGTGCATAAAGTGTTAAATGGACACCCGGATAGATGCTATGACTTATTTCGTATGGAGAAACATGTATTCCAGAATTTGTGTCAAGCTTTGAAAAGTAAAAGCCTTTTAAAAGACTCAAAATTTGTACCAGTAGAAGAACAAGTAGCCATGTTTCTAATGACCATTGGCCAAATAATGAAACTATTCAATGTAAAAGAAGATAGAGAACCATTAGAATTGCAAGTAAGTAATTGGTAACAAAAATTGCAACAAAGAAAGGTGGCAATTGAATTGGACACAAATAAATACACATGTATATTTGATCAAATTGATAGGGGGATGTACAAATCACAAAACAATCCCTGATCTTGCATATCATAAATAAAAAAGAATATCCCTCAATCAAACATGAGAGTTCCCATGCATATATTATGACTTCAATTTACTCATGTGAGGCCCATCTTTGCTTGACCCAATCCATTCATATCAAACAGCCCGCCACGAATATAGGCTTTGGCCCAAATTACCACTGATGGGACCACTAGTATTGATGCACTGAAAATATATGAAGCACTAAAATCAAGGGCTATGATCATCTTATGAATCCGGTACTAAGCAGTCCTAATCTGCAGTCTTTTTCATCCACTTACCCTCAATGATTATCATGCATTCAGGTGGGCCCCAAGTAGGGTTGCAGTCATGGGCCACTAAGTCACTTTGTGCGGGTTTGTGGAAGTGCACAATAACAGACACATCTGCTGCACGCAATTCACACCAAAATTAGGTGTGGACCTGGATGTGCAAAAGTTGGTGGTCCACTTGGATGCATGACAATCGTGGAGGGTGGGGAAATGAAATGATCTAATTGACACCTGGGGTTGGCTAAAAAAAAAAAGAAGCAGCCTCTTTGACCGTTAGATCATCCTAATAAGCTTTCAAACCCCTTGGTCTTAGGCCTTCAAAGTTCAATGGTTTTAAAGGTATTGATATTTTGGATTTGCAATCCAATGATGAGTAACAATTGTATGAGGTGTTAGACTGAGGTAAGTGCCAATTCACAGGGGGTGTGGAACTATGGATGGATCATAGGTGGGCCATCTGGCCCAGAATGAAGGTTTGCATGGTTCAGTGTTCATACTGGATCAAAATTAATGCAGATGTGAAGAGACAGGAGGTAGGAGAATACCTGGAAGTACTTCCTTCATGTAAGGGACACCACTATTTAATGGAATATTTCCACAAAATACCCAAATCTCATAACTTCCAGACTTCTCAGGAGTATATATGACATTAAAGGAACTAGTCTGAATTTTCAGGTTCACACACAAGAAATGAGTCCAAAAGAATCCCTGATCAGTATGTAGCATGTGTTATCTTAAAACAGTGATGACTGATGACGTTTCTTACAATGTTCTTCAGATTAATTGACACTGCAGTCCTTGGTGTATTGCCTCTAGTACCATTGAATGCTCTCCTACATCCTCATTCACTATTACAGAGATACACACCTCATTAGTCCCCAAGGAAGAAAAAAGAACTACTCTGCGCCAAACAATGACAAATAGAGCACATAAATAAGATAAATGTCCCCAGTCAAAGCTTCCTATCCAACAATTAAAGGCAGGATGATGTAGTGGGCCAGTTTGTAGACAGCCATGGTTCAAAACAACACACATGCACCCAGCCATGTTTGCATTGGAGAGTGGGCTCTGTCGTGTTATGTATGTTGTAGATATCTTTTTAACACTAAATCTCTCACTAGAAAGCAAAACAAAAATTTTTACCATCTACAATCAGCGTAGGGAGTTTGGTGACCCGCACATTATATGAATCAATTTTCCTTTTGACCTGTATGCGAAGCCTTTCTGCTTCAACTAGAGATGGATTATGGTATGCATCTTCCAAATGGACTGAAAAAGATGACAATTGACCAGCAACAGAGGCAGCTAAACCAGATTCATTAGCAACACTGTTCTGTCCATGGGAATAACCTAAAAGAATAATAATCTGAGTTACCTGTACAGAAATTTTGACTAAATTTGGAAACAAATTTTTTTTTTTTTTTTTTTTTTGGTAGAAACATCTGGTGGTAGATGTTGGTGGAAACAAAAAAAGTTAAAAGGAATATGAGAAAATCTTGAAAAGAAGAGTGAGAGGGAATGGTACTCGAACTATATGCTGGGAAATTAACGGAAGATACTTTTGGATGTACCCCAAATCATCAGAAGATCAAAAATTATAGCATTAAAGATGTTTTTGTCCAATGGGTGTTTGGGGCAGCTTAAAAGCTTGGAAAACCACTTACAGTGGCATACTGTTTGATTGTTAAGTAGTTGTTTGTGCAGTTTTCAGTCACCAATTGGTTTTGGGATTACTGGCTAGCAACTCTGAGATGGTATTAGAGCAACACGTCCCGGGTTCTAAACCACGCAAGGAAAAAATGCCCAATGTTGCAAAGTGTTTGTGCGGGCACAAGTGTGCAGGGCAAGAAGGCCCCATGCCGCTTTGTGGTCTTGTACGGGCATGTGCTTTGGATCTGGGCAGTGTCTCTCCTGAGTGGGGGTGTTAAGTAGTTGTTTGTGTAGTTTCCCATTACCAATTGGTTTTGGGATTACTGGCTAGCAATTTTGAGATTGGCAACTTCTCTATGATAACAGAATACAAAACCAACTGCTGACACTGATTTGGTGCAATAAAAGGTAAAACAGAGAAGGACATAGCACCTACATTGGTTTCTGATTTTCACGAATGCAGTGAGGTATATCATCATCCTTTGTTAAAATACTGAAAGAACTTGCTATTTGGGGTACATCCAAACACACCAAGTTAGAACATCTAGAACCCTTAGGCATACCTATAAAACAATAAAGTCATAGGGCATATTTGAGATGCTTTCACTTGTATTTGGGTCAAAAACTGTGAGCATGAGATCTCCTGGCTCAGATACAACAAAAGAAAGCAACTGAGTACCATGTGCCACTTCTTGAAAGTACAAATCTACAAATGGTATGGACAAATTTGTTGACTTCTCAACAATCCAGGCATCAAATGAATAAAACCTGGAACAAGGTTTCCAAATCGATCTTGCTGGTGTATAAAGATCTCCAGCTTCAAAAAATATTTGCAAGGCATCTGTTTCATATTTCCATTTGGCCAAACAATTACAGACATTTAGCTGACCTGTTCATTATAAAAATAATATCAATTAACTGTATAGTAACATTTCAGTTCTAGTAGTGATTGATATAAACAATGGGAAATGTTCAAGTCCAGTTCTCAAGAAAATGCATGAAGCATAACTTGAATTCACCACTGATATGCTGTTACTGTGTTTCTTTCCAAAATAACTAATCCTTTTATTACTACAAACTATATTAAGTATTAACTCACCCGGTTTTACCTTGAAAGGTAGAGGAGATCCATTCAAGGTCTGGTTTTCACCCCCTACAAGCAATGAGAGACTTCCAGCTGTGGCAGCAACAAACTCAAATTCAATATACCCAAACTCATTCCAACCTTTGTAAGTGACACTTAAACCCACAATGGTCCCATTTTAATAAGATGTTGAAACTGTGAAGTTATGTGATTCTAGTCCTTCACTTATCGATGATATGTTATTACCAAATGCATCTTTAGGCATCACTAAGATATTCACAGCAGTCCCCACGACAAACTCATTCACAACATTCATCCATGAAGCAACACAAACGGAGGGGTGCATACGCCCTATAAAAAATTGGAGATTAGGATTACAAAACAAGTGAAAGGAACATAAGATCCAATTGTGTCATAAATTCAGTAACTGATAAAAATAATGTGACGAATTTCATTGAATAATACAATGATAGCTACGTAGCCATAGTTCTGTACATGTGCCTCTACTTTTTTCTTAGGGAGGAAAAAAAAAAAAAACAAGTATCTATTGTAAGTACGGAACACAAACTTTAATGGTATACCTGGAATACCTTGGGAACTGATTTCAGCAGTATGCATTTCTGCGGAAAACAGGTGACTTCAGGTAATTTCAGCAGTAGTAAGTTTAAACAAAGTCAATCGCCAAAGTTATAACTATTCCGCCAATTGGAGACTTTGGTGCAGAATAACCAATTCAAAATTGTATTTCTCACATCATTTTAGACTTGAATTGACAGAGAAGTAACATTTTTACTAGTACAAAATTGGGATCATGAACTCTTGTTCAATGTAGTTATCTCAATCGTAGTCAAACTATATCCAGGAAACATGTATTTGAAAGGGAGGTTGCATATGGTGGCAACATCTAATCTCATTTTGTCAGTGAAAGGAGTTAAACCTTCCTATTTCTCCAACAACCTTATCATGTGATATAGAAGAAAAATAAAAGTGAGATGCTGTGATTTTACATCTACCCAAAGGCAACCGAATTAATTTAATACTCTGAATTTTAAGGTTGTACTTGTACCTGCTGTAACACTGAAATGCAGGGTCGCATCAGAGGTTCCCGAACGATAATCGTTGATAATCGAAGGAAGTTTCCCCACCATAATGGGAATGAAGGTAATATTCCAATGATTAGAATCCCCCTCTGGAGAAGCCAAGACGCCTGATACAGTTGAACTGTTTCCCTTTCTTCCATTCACAGTAAGTGTAAATCTAACAGTGTAACTCTCAGGAGGAAGCTTTAAGCCAATGTCATAACATTCAAGTACTTTAATTTTGATTGTTGCTGTATCACCTGCCCTGAACTCATTCTTGTCATCAACCCAGCTAACCATAAATCCGGGTGGGCAAGATTTTTCTGCATGGCACATAACGTTTCAAGGAAAATTATGTTTTCATAGATAAATGTAACAACAATGCTAGCAGACGCATGGATTGATGATAAAATTTGTTACAGAGGGATGTCCTTTGACTAGAAGTGGACCCCACCATGGATGATGTAGTCCTTCATCATAATACATTGTACAGATGATCCAAACCATCTATTGAGAACCTGCAAGATGGAACCCAAGAGTCCATTTTGCAGGCTTTTGAAGGATTGCTAGGATGGTAAAAACATTTAATCAAAGGGTCCAATATGGCAAGACCCATTACTAACAAAAAGTAAAAAAAAAATCAGATAACAGAAGCTTGAAATAATTCAATCCGTACCATCTGGCAGTGCCAATTCTCCAGCGAAGGTGAGTTGCGAAGTCAGAGTCCATACTAGGAAGAGGAAATCGACAGAGGAAAGAATGGGGTACTTCATTTCTTAATGGGGAAGAAGAAGGAAGGTTCATACCGACAAGCCAGCTCTTCTTCTTAGAGAGAATTTGGAGAGTGACAAGGAAGAGGGAAAGGTTTGAAAATAGTAACAGCAATAACTGCATCACTTTCTCGTTCTCAATAACCGCTTCCGTGCCCATCTATGTTAGGTTTTAATTAACCCAGAAAAACGCTGTTTAAACAGTGTAACTCCACAGTGGGTCCTACCAATTGAAATCAAAACGGTTCTAATAAACCACGCTAGGCATGTCGGCAGTGGTGGAGCCAGGAATTTCTTGCACGTGGGCAAGGATGATCATCATCAATAAATAAGATTAGCATAAAAGCCCGTGGCTAATCATGGGTATGCACGTAGAAATAAGATTATATGTATGTTAGAAAAGGAGAACGTGAAATAGGGGAAGTATATTAGTAAAAAGTGAAGAAAGAGTGTGTTAGTAGCTGTAGAAACCGAAAATAACTTGCCAGTGGTTGAAGAGGAGAGTATGTTAGCAATTGTAGAAACCGAAAATAACTTGCTAGTAGTTGAAGAAACCGAAAATATAACTTCCGATCAAAATTAAAAAGTTAAGTCAAAATTAGATCTAAAATCTTCCAGCTTAATGTATTATAATTAGCAGATTTTCTAGTAAAAAGTCTAAGGCCCTGTTTGGCAAATCTTGTATGTTTGAAATAGATCAGGCTCAAAAAGATCTGTGAGAAATAGATCGGTGAGATATAGACTCTTTTCAAATAGACCGTTTAGTAACACATATAATATATCTAATTTAAATGAATCTATTTTAAAAAATATGTTTGGCAAACTTTCAAATAAGAGCTTATTACAGCGGCATTTTTGTCTTTTAAAAAAGAGGTAATTTATAATAGAATTTTAACTTGACATCCATTATAAATTATGTTTTATCTCATTGAGGCAATGTAAAACTCGTAAAAATGAATTCTAACTTTCATTGAGACGCAAAATTTGGTTCCATTCCATGAATATTTATGGCCCGATACCATATTCAACACCATTCTAGACCTTCTTTAACATGAAAATATATATTGGGGTATCTACCTTCTATAACATGCAAATATATATTGGGGTATCGATACAGGATGCTTCAGGAAAAGAAGTTCATGATCTTTTGTAAGTTTGTTGTTATAAGCAATTTAATAAAGAAAAATGACACATTACAAACTGAGGGATAGAGCTCCTAAAATGCACACTTGAACTAGGCCTGCCAACTACCAGATTTGGCGAAGTTCAGGTTGGTTGATCCCACTGTTGACTTTTGGGTGCCTAAGAAAAAACTATAACATTCAGGTCCTGGCCCATGGCTTGATAGGTAAAATGTGAAATATCCTCGTAAATCTAGTGCAGGTAACTTGCGTTAAATTCGAGGGTTGGTTCATTCCAATTAACTGGGTTTGCATGTGAGGTTGACCCATTTCTTTATAGTCTTTATAGAATTTCACTTAAATGGTCTATAGGAACTTTTGTAGCACTGAGAGAAACATTAAAGATATATATATTTTGTAGAGATCAATGTGTACATTTTACTTGAGTGAAATATCTCATAGAAAAGAGGATATTTATTCAATGGCCTACTAAATATTTTAAAGAACCCAATGTTATTTACGTAGTAGACATAGGATAAAAGAAGGGAACAATGAATCATAGAAGAGTTCTACAATGAACAATTTTATTCTTTGGCCCCTCCATCCCCTCTCTTGCGACTTCGAGACTTGATTTGGCACATTGAAGTATTTCGAGGCTAGTTCAACTCCTTTCCCACGATATTGAGACTTGATTTTGCAGCATCGAGACTTGATTTGGCAAGGCACATTGAAGTATTTCAAAGCTAGTTCAACCCCTTTCTCAATCCCGACATCGAGACTTGAGTTGGGAATGCAGATTGAAGTATTTCGAGTAGTTCAACCCCTTTCTTGCGACATTAAGATTGGATTTCGCGACATCGAGACTTGGTTTTGACAGGGCATATTGAAGTATTTCGAGATTAGTTCAACCAATTTCTCACAACATTGAGACTTGATTTCGCGACATCGAGACTTGATTTGGCATATTAAAGTATATCAAGGCTAGTTCAACCACTTTCTCGCGACATCGAGACTTAGGGTCATGACATCAAGACTTGATTTGGCGCATTAAAGTATTAATTTCAAAGTATGTGCAAGGTGACAAGTGCCTCAGATTTCCTATGTCATTAAGGAAAATTTAAAAAGGAGTTTTATTATAGAAAACAAACTCATTTTAAACCCATTCATTTTGCTCACGTACATCATCCCAACACCCTCCAACTTAGCCGTGTCCTTTTCTCGTTTTTATCCAACTATTATCCACCGTTGATTCAGTCAGAATGAGCACGACCTTATAAACAACATTAAGGGGTTAATGATATAAATAAAAGAAGGTAAAAATTGATATTTTTCAACTAATCTAGAGATGCAATAAAGTCAGTCTGGTGCGGAACTGTGGTGGATTTGGACTTTGGACTCGTCTTCATAGATCTTGTTCCAAATATGTTGTATCCAGATTTGACTCCAATTTGAAAAAATGATTTTGATTTCGAATCTTGGTCCAAAATAAGAAAAAGGGTCCATTTGGATGTTGACATAATAAAATATTTGCAGATTTAAATACTGTTAGAACAAAATAGTATAGAATAGAATAGAGAAATATTAAAATATTATAATATTTTTGTTGTTTGGTAATTTTTGAAAAACATTATAGATTTTAAATTGAGTTGTTTAGAAGGTACTACGATTGAAGTAAATTACATTATTAGAAGAATTATTTATTCAATACTTTGATTTATATGTAATTTACCACGTCTGGATAAAAAAGTAGTGTAGTAAAGAAAAAGTTCAATTGCCACTTTTTTTTTTTTATCATAAGTTACTTTTCTTTTATCACATAAAATCATCGTAAAGTAAAGTCAATATAAAAAACCAACTTCTCTCCCACTTTACTTCACCACATACTTCATTTCACTTTACTTTACCTCACCATTTACCATGCTATGACATCAATCTTTATTTTACTTTACCACATATGTAAAAAAGTCACTTTTTATTTTCCATATAAAACTATGATAAAATGTGGTAAAGTAAAATCAAACAAAAAGAAATTACTTTACCAATCCTCCCACTTTACTGCACCATATATTTTATACCACCTCTACCGTACCGTGACATTTACTTTTACTTTACTTTACTATATATGTAAACAAATACATCATAATGGATTTGGTCAACTAAAGTCTTTACTTTACTCTAGTACTTTGTGATTATCATTTTGAAAGATTTTTATATTGTAGAAAGCTTTTTACAAGAAAGAGTTGTAGGAAAAATATTGAACTTATTGAAAAAAAAAAAATCTTTTCTTCAAAAAAATTTTGGGTTACCAAACGTACATAGTAAAATTGGATAAAAGATTTTTAAAATCCTTTTTTATTTCAAATTATAAGTGAAGCTATTAAATTATAAAGAAACATCCGCCAAACACTAGTGATCATCATAAGATGAGCATCTTGTGCGCAAACACCTAGTGGGCCCCCCTTATGATCAATCTGAGTGGGCCATAAAATAAGTATATTATGTTAGTCACCAAACCTAAGTTTGACACCCATCTAAATGGACTAGACCATTGAATCAATTTTACAGTCATTTTGTATGCACTACAACAGTTTACACATTTAGCTACGAATTTTTTCGTCGCCAAAAGTCAATAAAACGTCGGTAAAGACTTTTACCGACGAAAATATTTTCATCAGCCAGACGTCGGTAAAAGAACATGGACAAAATATTTTACCGACGAAAATTTTTTCTGTCGGCAAAAATTAATTTTTACCAACGATTATTTGACTTTTACCGACCCTTTTATTCGTCAGCAAAAAAAAAATAATAATAAAACACTTTTGCTGATGTTTTTTTTCGTCAGCAAAAGGAAAAAGAAAAATAAATAAACAATAAAAACTCTTTTATCGACGTTTTAGTTTCTTTGGCAAAAGGAAAAAGAAAAATTAATAAAAAATAAAAACTCTTTTACTGACGTTTTAGTTTCGTCGGCAAAATAAAAAAGGGAAATAAATAAAAAAATAAAAATACAATTACCGACGATCGTTTTCGTCAACAAACGAAAAAAGGAAAAAAAATAAAAATAAAAATACAATTACCGACGTTTTTTTTCGTTTGTAAAAGAAAAAAGGAAAATAAATAAAAAATAAAAATACCTTTACCAATGTTTTTTTTCGTCTTCAAAAGAGAAAAGGAAAAAAAAAAACTTTACCAATGTTTTTTTTTTCGTCTGCAAAATAAAAAAGGAAAAAAAAAAAAAAACCTTTACCGCCGTTTTTTTTTTTCGATGGCAAAATAAAAAAGGAAAACAAATAAAAAATAAAAATACAATTACCTATGTTTTTTTTCCTCGGTAAAGCAAAAAAAATAAAAAATAAAACACTTTCACCGACGAAAAAAAACGTCGGTGGTGATAGTATTTTATTTTTTTTAAAAGGTTATATTCATTTTTTCAAAATAAATTTCCTGTAAACCTGTTTATACACCTGCATAAAAAAATAAACTTGTTCGCGTACCTATATTCAATATAAAAATTGCATGCAAACAAAAGTTGCTGAATAAACAAACAATCATCGCCATTTTTCATCAAATCATTCATCTCATTAATCAAATATTACAATCAATAATGATACAGTCCCACATAAATGTCCAATATACATATAGAAATAAACTAAATAGAAAAACACCCCAAAGTCTGCAACTGCTCCCAAAACGTCCAACAATCTACAATGACAAAAACAACATTAGAATCTTTTCAATGAATTAAATTATAAATGAAAGATATACATGCATATATATATATATATATTATAAATTAGAATCTTTACGCTTCTACTTCTCTAACCGGGAGTCCTATTTGTGAGCTGTCAGTTCCTACATGTTACTCTACCCTCGAGCAAAGTGCTCGTGCTGATTTCCGATTTTTCCGAGAGCTATTTCCCGTTCCGGATCCCCGGTGGGCCGTTTTCGAGCCTAAGTGTTGGAAATCGTCAATTTTCGCTTCTAATTCTCTAACCGGGAATCCTATTTGCCGCGAGGAAAAAATCACATGCAATATGAGCAAATTTGCTTCTCCATAATATGCAGCTAACATCGATGATTAATGACTGATAAGGAAAGACTTAAGATTTGTTACTTACTGAGAAATCCATGATCCTCTATCAACTCATCGTATTCATCCTGATTCTCTTCTGTTCATCCTCGCTCTCATCTGAATCATCGGGTTGAACTATAGATTCCCCGTGATATATCCACCGTAGGTATGAGACCATCATTCCTTGAATGTGCAAATGACTTCTCACGGTTACATAGTCATGCTTTCGATGGTTACAGCAATCGTTACACGGGCAGTTAATCAACACTGCCCCGCCTGAATTCGACTTTGCAAAATCAATAAATGAGTTCACCCCAGCTATGTACTCCGCACTAAATCGGTTCTGATAATGTAATATCCAACTCCTGTCCATATCTGACCTAATCACAAGTAATTAGAAATTAGAAATTAGAAATTAGAAATAGAATCTGCTCACCAATATTGAATAGATTGAATGTGTTTATGAGGTCCAACTCATTGGGCCTTCTTCAATTCTGTTTTCCAATGAAGATAAATATGTTATTTATCTTAGAAGTCTTCAATTAATAACAAGATCAATATCAACCATCACTTGAAAAGAATTATACGGAATTCTCGACTAAATATGAAAACAAGGTACAATTAAACATTAATATCAGCCATCACTTGCAAAGAGTTATACAAAATTCTCATTCAAAAATATAAAAATGTAATTAATAATTAATAAAAAGGTACAGTTAAACATCAATATCTACCATCACTTGCAAAGAATTATACAGAATTCTCATTCAAAAATATAAAAATGTAATTAATAATTAATAAAAAGGTACAGTTAAACATCAATATCTACCATCACTTGCAAAGAATTACATAGAATTCTCATCTATATATAAGAGAGCAATATAAAAAAGTATAGTTAATCTTCCTACTTTCCCCCACGGGCATCCACAAGCTGAGCCATGCATGAAACCTTAGGGCTGCCTTTAATGCAGAAGAGGAAAAGATGAGGTTTCATGCATGGCGGGACTGTCACAAGAGAAAATCCAGCTCTTGAGAATTTCTAATACAAACTAAACGAAAAATAAAATAAAATAAAATAAAACCTACCTATCAAATCAACAGTCACAGGAAATCAAAATAGTCACTAAATAGAATAATAAATAAATAAAGAAGAAGAAACTACAAAAATGAAGGAGAAAAGAAGTTCTCTAACCTGATCACAACTCCACCAATGTAGGATTGAAGCTCTCAAAATCTCTAGACACTAATGTAAGATCGATGCTCTCAAATCTTTAGAGATAATCCTCCAGTAAAACTCTTCAAGCCAACCCCTGATTTGATGGCTTTGGCTTTGAATATGCTGTATCTCCAAAGGAGGAAGAAGAATCCCACCCAATATAATCTTCTATCCCTACACTGCTCAAAAGCACAATGAAACAGACAGCCATTAATTCTGCCACAATATTCTACCCTGATTGCAATTGGGATACATCCTAAATTCACCAATTATGAGTTCCCCTTAACACACACAAAAAAAAAAAAGGAACATACATACAGAGAATCCACTTGAACCCACAAAAATATTCCTAATTTCAATAATCGGGGCAATCTTTAACTAGAATTGTATAACACACTATGTGCACGAAACATTCTAGGATTGTGACCCTCCATGCAGACTCCCTCGTGGGGCCCACCTGGGCCATGCCAAGTGCCAATCATGGGGGAGGTGGGTGATAAAAAGATCTAGATGGGACATGTGTGCAAAATTTCAAGTGCATTAGATCATCTTAACCCTTTAATCCATGGCCCTCACTTTTTATAGGATTTCAATAGATTGGTAACAGTTGGATGAGTGTCAAATTTGGCAGTAAGGGGTTTGGATTCATCACAAGGGGTCTCAAGTGCCGAAGAAAAAAAGGGGGTCTAGGTGGACACCAAACAACAAAACAGTGGGCTAAATGGAAAACTAAAACAATTTTCCTCTCATTCATGGGATCCTCTCATGACACAAATGCACCCTCATATAACTGGATAAACACAGGTCCATTACAACCCTACATCCAGATGGGCCCCACAAGGTGATCCAGATATAAGCGGACTACTTTACAAGAGAGAATTCCTAGTGAACCTATAGAATTACTTGTTTGGCATGATTTTGCAATATCCCCATGGACAAATATACGTGCATAGTAAAGGAAACCTGATTTTGAGGGCATTAAATTCTGAAAAACTAGAATGATTACCTTCATGTGAAAACAATAAATTTTAGGCAATAGAGAAATAAAACCATCATCACTGCAACAAGCATGAAGCTATAGTAGTGTTACAGTTAAAATTATGGTTACATGTTATACTGACTAGCTCAAACTTTTTAAATCCCAAAATGCCTTCCAAAAATCTGCACTTGAAGAATTTCCATGGCAGGCTCCCTTAACAAGAATTTGAGTGGTTTGGAATCCTCCAGTAAAACTCTTCAAGCCAACCCCTGATTTGATGGCCAAGGCTTTGAATATCAAAAGATAGAATTATAATCTAAAATGGTAATTAAAAACCCAATTTCTAAACCACCAAATGGCAATTGCATATCCATTTCCAAATCACCCATCCCAATGCAACAAAACCTAATCATACAATCTGAATAGCACCCAATTCCAAAAGTAGTAGTTTTAATAGCCATAATAAGAAAAAAAAGGAATTATTTAATTATCCATGTTCTAGCTGTTAAATAAAAGTGGATGGATGTGAAAATTTTGGTGTACAAAAACTTAGATACAAGCCAAAATTGTGTGCGTGCAAATTCAAACGACAGGCCATAATGGAGTTTAGATTAATATAGAACATATATATAATTGCCTAATCTGGATCCCAATTCAAATTTGGGCACCTAGTCATTTAGGCAAATGCGTCCATAGTGACTATAGGATGGAAATCTAGTATCCAGAAACTAACTAATCACCCAATTAATTCTCCAGGACCCCAATAACTCAATTTTTGCCCATGAGCTAGTTGTGTCCACGGATTAGCGCGCAAATTGTAAAATAGTGTAAAATGTGTAGAGTATTGTAGAATGATATGGATGAGTAATAGGCTGAGGTTCCTGTTGGGATTCTGAAAAAGGTCTAGAAGGTTATTTTCCTATGGATGAGCGACATATGGAATAATCTTAGCCATTGGTTGTATAAAGTATAACTATAAAAAGGGTTCTTTCGATTCATCGAAAACAAGAGTTAGAATCAGAATTCAGAATTGCTGACTTGTTAATTCATGGGGCACAGTAGAATGCGCACAAGCTTTAATCAAGTCGATTGGCTCAGTCCGTAAGACCTAGCTCGATGTCAGCTTAATTCAAGCCCGTGCAGCATTCCATGCCATTCAAGCAAGTGAGTTAGGCTTCTAAAACCAAATCTCCCCCAAGTTATCGAGCTATACAATAATGAGCTTGATCCAAAACTTGAGATGAAGATTCATAAGTTGCTTCTGTTTAACATGGTTTTTGTTTGCAAGCAGGTGCATTGTAGATGTGTGAATTGATTTCGATTTTCTCAGATTTTGTTTAACCTGGCGAGAGCACAAATGTCACAATGTCTTGTCAGTGTACCAAGGTTTCATGTCAAATTTTGGGACTGGGACACGTTTCATGGGTGCTTGTAACAAACAGTTCCTGAAGCAATTGTTCTCATAATCCCTTAATATGAATATGATGATCAAATACATATGAATATGTTTGTGGTCTAATCAAAAGTGGCATTACATGTGGCACAATTTCTCGTTTGAAATTTTTGATCTTTAAAAGGAAAAAATGGTTAAGAGTTGAATCCTGTCAATATCAGGACAAAAAGTGATTTTATGATCAATATTGGTGGTGGCCTTGCAACTGATACATAGGACCTTACAATTCAATTGTTTGATGAAAGACACTTTGGGTTTTGTATCTTGGATGAAAGATACTTTCGGTTGGTTGGATTGGATCATGGATGACAATAGCATTTGAGTGCTATGCTAGCATGATGAATATGCCATCAATCCACCCAAAAACAAAATGAGATAAAGTGAAGATGATACCATCGGTCCAACCAAAAACATGAATGTTGTGCACAATGCAGAAAATGTTGTTTACAACAGAAAATTAGCCATTGCAATGACCCAGGTAAGAAAAGATATACAGAAAAAAAAAATTCATCTCTTAAATCAATTAATTCCTATTTTACACCCCCTTTCAGAATCGTACAATCTCAATAGCACCTAATTCCAAAACCCAAAACATCCAAAAGTAGTAGTTTTAATAGCCATAATAAGAATCCTTACAATTCATTCTCTCTCAGAGACCAATCCATAGCTATATCATCCAAAACCCTATTTCATGAAATTAAACAAAGCCTTGAAAACCTCTTGAATCCACGTTTTCAAATTTTCAAAACCCCGTGCCTTTCAGATTTCCAATGCTCAAACACTCAACAGAATATTGTGTGAATATTGACAAATGAAAATCAAAATTAAAAAAAAAAACAATGAAAATAAAGAAGATAAAAGGGAGGATCAGAAAAATGGAACCAGATACAATGGGAAGAGATGAGAAAGAGAGTTTACCTGCAGAGAGGGGAGAGATGCAGAGGCAGCAACGGCAGAGAGGGTCCGAGCAGAGGCAGCGGCGAGAGAGAGGGAGACGATCGGTTTCGGGCAGAGAGAGAGAGAGAGAGAGTGAGAGAGAGAGAGAGATAGAGCAGAGAGAGAGAGAGAGCAGAGAGAGAGAGCGAGAGAGAGAGAGAGCAGAGAGATCGAGCGAGCGAGCCAGAGTGGGCAAGAGAGAGAGAGAGAGAGAGAGAGTGTGAGGAAAAGGGGGCAGAGAGATGGCGCTGAGTGAAAATAGGGCAGGGAAAAAAGAGGGACTTTTACCGACGTTTTTTTCGTCGGCAAAATAAAAAGAAAAATTAAATAAATATAACGAATTATTTACCGATGTTTTTTTTTTCATTGGTAAAATAAAAATTGAGTTTTACGGACTTTTATTTTTGTCGGTAAAAGAAAAAAGAAAAATAAAATAAATAAAATACTTGTACAGATATTTTTTTCGTCGGCAAAAAAAATAAAATAAAATAAAATGAAATTAATTCCAAATTTGAACTTTGCCCACGTTTTATTTAAAACGTCACTAAAAATTCACCTTTTGCCGACATTTTAATATAAAACGTCGGTAAAAGTGAGGCTTTTAGCGACGTTTTTTATAAAACGTCGGTAAAAGGCTGATTTTTAGTGACGAAATTTTATACGTCGGTAAGTAATACTCTTTACCGATGAATTTATATCGCCAAAAAACGTTGCTAAAAGTGCAAGTTGTTGTAGTAATGGTGAAAACTTATTTACCATTGATCAAGTGCTTAAAAAGATGATTTGAGCCTCTATCACCATACGTTGTGGGGGGGGGGGGGGGGGTGTTTGTTAGTGCCCGGTGCTGAGCAGATGGGGCTCTTAAATGATTAAAGTTAAGGGGGTATTTGGAAACCATATATTTCTAAAGATTTTGCTATATTATCTCCTAGCTTGGAATATAATATACACACCTAAAAACTAGATGTTTGAATAACTTAGAAGATATCCCAATATCTCACTTTCTTACGAAGATTTTCATATTAAAATACTTGAGTATATGTTGTATAAACAATATGCTTTTATTAAGAAAACTGCCCAAAATAACGGTCAAAGTTTTTGTAGCCACCCAGTACAAGGGTCTCTTTTATATGGGTTCTACTGGTACTCAATATTACATGGGCCCTTCAATGTTTACAAATTTTTTTTTGGGTCTCTTAGCCTTGTCATAATTACATAGTTCCTTTGTTGATTACTAATATTGGTGGGTCCTACAAATACCATATTAGGTGACTTTTATCGTGATTACCAGTATCAAGTGGGCCCCATACTACCAACATTAGGTGGGTCTTATACTAATTGCCGATATTGGATTGTGTGACTAATTATTAATTTGTCTTCATTAAATGAGTCCCATTGTTTAATGGTCCTCTAGTGATTACTAACATTAGTATGGTTAATATGAGTATTAACATCAAGTGGGTCCTACGTTGAGTCTAACACTCGATAGGGCCCTTGTCATAATCACCATTGGAAGTATTACATTGTGGTTGCTAAAATTTGGTGGGCACACATTGATTAAACAACATTGCTTGTGGTTTTTAACATTTAGTCAAATGACTTTCTAATTAGATGGGCCCTACCATAGTTACCAATATTAAGTCACTTGAGTGTGACTATTAATTAGTGGATTCTCATTGGGTCAATCATCTCTATTTCTCTCTTCATTTCTTATTTCGGTGCATCATCTAGTGAAAATTTTATAAATTGCCAAACACTTTAAAGGTATACTAGAAACGATGGCCCGTACTTAGCCCGGGCCAAATAAAAAAATTATTTAATCTTATTCGTTTCTTTAAAATATTATTGATAAAAAATAAAGAAAAATGAAAAAATATTATTCAACAAAAAGACTAAACTAATTTATTTATAAAATTTAGATTGAAATGCTATTATCATCTAACTTTGAAATTGCTATAAAAAAAACATATAAAAAAGAAGAATGGGGATGATAATTGAGTTTTTTTTATGAAGAAACCATCCAATAGCATTTTTTACTCTTCCAACAAGTAGAAATTGCTATTCCAGCAGGTGGACAGCCATCCTATCACTTCATTGAATCAAAATGAAAATGGAATTCAAGTCAGATCTAATATGTATTCTTGCTACATTCAAGAATTACAAGCCCAAACCAAGGAAAAAAATAATAACAAAGGCTCCTATATAGCCCACATCAAAGCCAAAGCCTGTATTTTTTTTTCGAAAGGAGAGCTCCATGGGTGATGATGTGACAAAACAAATCATATTGCTTTAATATATATAATTGAAATTCATAGATTTTGCCAAACCCGTAAGTGACACAATATTATGATATGTCACCATTTTATTATGTGACAATGAAATCTTACAATATTGAGATATGGCGATATGATATTCTACCTTTATCCAAAGACCCCGTAAGTACGTACAGTGCAGGTTATATAAATCCTTAAAATATATATATATATATATATAGTAAAATTTCCTCAAGATTGCACTAATCTAATAGAATGTAGAGCGTTGAAGAAAACTGTCCAACTTATATATATAAATATATATATATAGATTTACGCTACAAAACTCTGTGAAAAACGCCCCTCTTTTAGCTAATGAAAGTGTGACACGTGTCATCAATGGTATACTTATCCATTCTCTCTCCTAATTATTCTCCTAAAACTGTGGATATTTTATATATTCTCTTAAATAATTGGCTAATAGATAGGAGAAGAAACTCCCCTTTTGAGATAGGGGAGTTTTTGAGAATTTCCCATATATATATAATGTAGAAATAACTGTCTTTGCTTAGGATAGATTGGAATGGAGGAATGGAATTCATATATTTGAACCAACATACTTGGAAAACAACTTTGACGGTGATGATGATGACAATGACATATAACCATCTTGAATCTAGATTTTGAATTGAAACATAGAAAAATCTAAATCCAAATTTAAATGTTTGGTTCATATATGATTGGATTTATACACCTTAAAGTTGTACCTATTGAAGAAAAATAACAAAGATTTCGTTCTTCTTCTTAATCCTCATCATCAGGGCCACTTCAGAGGTAATCAATCACACATTCAATTCTTATACCTTAATGTGCTTTTGGTTTTTCTTTGAGCCCGCTAGCAATGCCACTTCATAAATAATCAAATATACATTCAATATATTACTTCATTAAGAATAGTAAGAACCAAAATTGCAAAGGATGTTGTTTCATATTGTTTATTAAAAATTGATTGTCAATTTTAAAAGGAGTTTCTTCATTGTCTTCTTCCGAAGGGTTTGTGATAGAAATCATTCCTACATGACGGCTGAAATTGAAATAAGTTGGGTTATTTGATTTAGTGGGGTTGTATGCTTCATTAATGTGACTTGGGTATTGAGGGTTGGATATATGAGAGGGAGGAGTTATTTACACAGAAGATGATCTGTGTTATTGTGTAATCGGGTTGTGAACGTGTCATTGGGATGGATGATGGGATTAATGATGTGGAATGTCTGATTATTGGTCGAGGAATAGTAGATCTAACATTGTTAAATATTATTTGAATTTTTTCATCGGAATGCTCAGTAATTGTCTCTATGTCGTCATTGACTAGAGGAGTTGCGAGTTGGGCATCTTGCAGATCCCATCCACCAGAAAGATTGACATGATCCCAAGTTATTAGTTTTGGTGTGGTAATATTACTTTTGAAATCAGTAAGGAATAAAGTTGTTATCCCTTTTAATTGATTATTGTAGGCTATATTGGGCATTATGGTGTTCATTACTTTAAAATAAACTATATAAATTATTGTGAGATTTTCTAATTGTGGTTTCATGTCAAAACCTTTGGTGCGTATTCCCAGAGTGCATGCTTGATAAGCACCTAGATCTGTGATAGATACAGAGAATCTGGGAAAACAGGTGAAAAAGGCTGGGCCATTGTGAAGACTTGCTTCAACTAATCCCATTAAGGAATCTTTACATTTTTCATGTCTTTGATCTCGAGCATAGGATAGGCACGAAATGGTCAAACCAATTATTGTGAGAGGTTTGATTGCAAATTGTACTAGTCCGATGTGGAGATAATTATATTGGAGGTTAAATTCCTCTATTGTTTCTTTTAAAAGCAAAAGAAGATTTTCTTTTGATTTCCTCTATCATATATTATTGTTTCTCGGACCTAGCTTCTTCCTTCTTAATACACAACTACTATTTAAAGTAGTACTAAGAAATCTAAAATCTTAAATAGAAGATTATAAGAACATCAGAACATGCATGAGTTCAACAAAACTACACATATATAGAGTCAAAACAAAATTACAAAATAGATTAATAAGACTGATTACAATACAGAGAAAACAAAACAAATCCTCCCTATATGAAATGAACATAAATTATCCTATGCCCAACCCATACTTTGCACACCTCATAGTGGATCCCACCTGATGACCCATCTGAATGGATCACACACGCACTCCCCCCTCCTCTCTAGTCACCAATCCCTTTTTACACCCATCAAAATGGACTACACCGTTGGATCGACGGTTCAATTTTTTTAGGAGTGAAACTTGTTGGCCTTTGATGAAGGGATTAGTATGGTGAGGTGGGGCCCATATTTTGTAAAGGGTGGGCCCTAACAAAATGAAGAAATCATCCTCGCCACCTGCACCTGATAAGCCTTCGTCCCTTCAAGTTGAAGTGTAGCTATGTGGTACTATTAAATTTCTTGACACTTGGATTGGATGTAGTTGTGTGGTAGTATTAAATTTCCTCTACTAACCAATCCTACCAAAACCTTGAGGCGTAGGTAGAGGTAGTGAAAATACTTTTTAACCTACTCCCTCAAGTAAAACCCAGTGGGCGCACATTTTGCAACATGCACATTTCAGCATCATGTCATTCCTCCTTTGAGCTCTTCACCAGTTGGCTCTAATAACATAATAAGTTCCCTCCGCCAACTATTCCTACCAAATCCCCAAGGCATTAGTTGAGGTAATGAAAATACTTTTCAATAGGTACATGGTTTTCAAACTTGGTGTGGGTTGACTGGGAACCCAGCCGAGTTGATCGAACCCATTCACATATTTGGTGACCAGGTTAGTTTGAATATGGTCTGCACAAGTTCGGGGTTGATGCCGAGTCAAACTTCCTAGTTGATTTCCTACTTGGCTGGACTTGTCCTGCTGTAGTTGAGGTAGTCGGATCGCCTTAAGGCATTTTAATGATCACAGTAAATAAAATGAAAATCATATGTACATCAATTAAAAAAAATGAAAAACTAAATTACAATGTAGTAGGCTTAGAGTTTTCAGGAAATATGTATTTTGAATATTTTATATAGTTTTCTTTATTTTAAGAGGAATTTACGCGGAAAATCCCTGTAGGACCGTATATGTCCCAGCAGGACCTAATTCCATGTCAGATCTGAGAGGGATCCTCGATCATATGGTTTTTTTTTTTCATTTTGCGATATCATCGATATTGACCATTAATATTGTCGGTATCAACCACTATGCGAGTATGTGTTATATCTCTCTCCGATTCTACTTTTCGCATTTCTCCATTTGGGTCGTCTTTAACATTGCTTTGGAGATTTTTTTTCTTCTAGAAACCACCATAAAACGCTATCTCCATGGTGGTTGGGCTCCATTAAGACAAAGGTATACACATTGTCTACTATCTTAGACTGCTTTATGTACCCTAAAACACCATCACCTAAATTCCTCTCCAATATTTAATTGTTGGAAACCCTAGGCACCTGTGGTTTATGGAGTTTGAAGGGTTTGTTTTGTGACTGCGTTAGCGTCCATTGCAATTATAAATAATGTTCTGTTAAATCCGGCAGTGGGAGAATTGTTTGGTCATGAATTGGCTTTTTTTGCTATGTCCCTCTTTTCATGTGTTTGTCACTTTTAGAAGAAAACCAGCAATATGTTTATTCAATTTGTTAAGATGTTGTGAGTGAAAGTGAATATGCATATTGGTTTTGTTTTGGACTGATCTTACAAAGTTTTAGACTTTAAAGTTGTATTTCATATAATTAAAGTTGGTTTTCTTAATGATTTATGAATAATAGGAGAATGGGTCGAATAATGTGTGAGGAATAGCACTCAGTAGCATGGTTTGAAGGCATTGTTCCAAGCATTATAATAAATAGACTATTGATCTCAATGCTTTTTCTCTTTGTTGATAGAACTATTGTCCTAAATGTTTAGTCAGTGGTAAACATTTGAGAACAGTTGCTTAATCTTTTTATTTGGCATGGTGTACGGAGTTTTTGTCAATGTGAAGACATTTTCTCTACTCTCAAAGACATACAATTGCAATTAATACAGATCTGTATTAACTGTCATTCTGAATGAACCTAATTTCCACTGATATTTTTATTATTTTCTTCTGATTTAATGATAGCATGTCAGATAGAGAGGTGTTGTTCATCTTTCACTATAACGGTGACTTTGAATTTGATATAAGTCATCCTGTGTACAATGGAGGAAAGTAGAAAATGAGATTTTCAGCGACTGACATAACATATGAATCTCTGGTTAAAGAAGCAATCGAAGCATTTAATGGGAACTCATCCATTCAGAATTTAAGCATGCAATACCTACATCACAATAGACGGGCATTCTCCATGGCCAGCGTTGATGATGATAATGATGTTAGTGACAAGTCCACAAAATTGTAGCTTTCATTCATCATTTCATATGCATTTATGGACTTAATTAGGTTAAATGCATAGAATTGCACTTAATTTCATGATTTCATGCATTTGAGTATTAAAGTTGGAATCTTAGTCAAATTTGGTCAAAATTCATTACATTGCATGACTTTTGTGAAATTAGGGATTTTCATCTCATTCATCACCCAAAAATTAGTTCTTTTGGCTTGACTAATGCATACTTGCTAATTTAGACACCATGTGTTATTTTTGGAAAGTCGGGTATTTTTGGTGCATCAATTATGTATGTAGGGTCCCATGCATAGTCCATCTAGATTCCTCACACTTGATTATTATTGACATTATTTAATTTTATTTATGTAGGAGAAAGTAAGGGTGGGACCTGCATTAGTGAAATTTGAGAGAGATCAAAGGCGGGACACCCTTCATGGTGGGCCTACATATCTTGACATCTTGGTGGAGTAGGAAAGATTGGAAATTCTCAAAGTGGAAATAAGAAATTCAGATTTGGAAAGATGGTGTTGACTTGCTAAATTTGGAAACCAAAATCAAGAAAGAAAGAGAAAATTAGAAACTTTGCAAGGGAAGTTGTCTAGTCAAAGTTGCAAGTGAGAAAGCGGGCCGAATATGGGAAGAAAATCAAATCAGAAAGCAAATAAAGAGTCCATTCATGCCTTGGACGTCCAACATGGGTACCACAGACCCCATTGCATGCTAAACATAGAAGTTCCTTTAATTGTACAATTATTCTCAGATTTTTCAGGGGCAGCAAATTGAAATGGTCATAACTTTCAACCTGAGTGTCGGATTGGTGCAATCTACCTACTGTTGGAAAGCCCAAGCTCTTTTCGAGTAGATATCCATGGAGCCCAAGATTGCATAAATTGAAGCTTTATTGAGGGAAATATGACCTCAGGAAGTTACCTGTTATAATTTTATGAGGGAATTGCAAAAAGTTTTCAAAATTGGCAACATTAAAGATCTTTGAGAAGTTCAATTTTCCAAGACTTGGAGCCCAAGAGACCATACTTAGTAACAAATCCTCTCCAATTCAAGTTCTTTCCAAGTGTGAAGCCTAGCTTGAGTCCCAAGCAAGAAATCTTTACAAATAAGGAAACAAGTCCTAAAAGAGAGGAGATTCTTCGCTAAAAAGGAGGCATCAACAATTATAAAACCAACCCAAAAGGGGATGGAGGAGATCTCACATGCAACACTCCCTCTCTCCAATTCCCTTCTTTCTTTTCCTCCTTTCTTGTTTTCCATTAGTGTTTTGTTTATTTTATTTTGGTAGCCTTGGGCCATGTCCAAGGATTTATTTTGAAGGAGAATTTTTGTGAAGAAGTTGTAAAGATGTAATTTTTAATGACAAATCAAGAAGCATTCTTTACAATGGCGGGGTAATTCTCTTGATTAGAGCTATGGATGACGGTAAATATCTTCTTTTTATTTATTTAGTAATTCTAATTTGTGTTCCATGATTATGTGCTTAATAATTAATAGGCTTGTCTTCGTGCCCTAGGCAAACCTCCATTTTTTATTTCTAAAAATAAAAATGAGTTTTTGACTATTCATGCTTAGGTTTGATAGGTCATGCTTAGGATTTAGATCTTTTGATGGTTTATACTTACTTTTGATGGGTAGTTCTTAAATTATGTTTATTCTTTGTTGAGATGAAGGAAGTCTTGAGTTTTGAATTTTTTATGATTAAAAAGGGTTTTTAAAGTTAGATTTTCCAAATTAAAAACATTGATTTGTCTTTGATTTGAAGTAAAAATTAGAACAAGTTAGGGTTACTTGATAAATAATTGGTGGATGCTTATTGGATTCCTATGCTTTAATCACTTTCATTAGTTGGTAGATTTCATATTTCTAAATTAGTTTCTTTCTTTTATTTCTAAATACTCAAAACTTTCCCTAATTGTTAGTTAATTAGTTTTCTTAATCTAAAAGTTTCTTCAATTAGCTCCTTGTGAATTCGACCTGTTCTTGCCACTGTTTCATTTAGACACCCGTGTACTTGCGGTATTTTATGATTGATATTGATCACATAAGTTAGGAGTATGTTCAAAGCATTGGGTAATGAATCGAATGAGATATATTTATCTATCTTTAACAGTTGGGACAAGGAGCAGTGCATAGGAGGAGATAATTGGAGGTACACTTATAGATTACATAAGTAGATTGTACATCACCAAATACTATATTTTCCTTCCTACTTGCTTATTTATGTAATAATGCATTGTAGGTTTCAAAGGCTCTTTGTGCGTCGCTCTTGTCTGGAAAAATCAAGGAACTCATCAGGAACTGCCAACAATCCTCAAGTCAAATACTCAACTAGTTGTGGAGTCGTACCTACCATTGACATCTGTGAAGACAAAGACATGTATTTTCCAACTGTGTGGGTTAATTGTAGTCCACGTCAGACGGTAGGACAAGACATTGTTGATGATGATTTGGACTTTGGGATAGACCGTGGTGATGATATCCATCTCGATGGGCCTCCCTCTATAGGCCAGATCCATTCGATTTCAATGGTCAAGGCTGAAAGTGAAGTTGCAGGAGTCAATCCAATCAATGAGGCATTTCGTTGTAACGAAACTCTAGCCAAAGTTGCAGAAGCCAATCCAATCAATGAAGCATTTCGTTGTAATGAAACTCCAACTGTTGATCTTGAGGATAAAATGGAGCTTGAGGACATGAACACAGATGTTGGCAACAACTCGGCATGGGAAATGTCGATCGGCTGTGAATTCCCCGATCGACAAACGTTCTGGAATACTTTGGCTAAGTTCGTAATTTATGGCAACTTCACTCTTATACCGTTGAAGACCAACATGACCAAAGTAATTGCACGCTGCAGAGATCAGGAATGTCCATGGCATATTTACGCTTTTATTTTTGAATCAGGGCCACAATTTAAAGTAAAGGCGTACAATCCTACTCATCAATGCTCAAGGCCAATGATGGGCATGGCACATCAACAAGCATCTTCGGCGCTTAGTACAAAGTTCATCATGGATAGATTCAAACAGAATGTCAATTTGAAACCGAAGGAGATCATGAATGACTACCATACGGAGTTTGGGGCGACCATTAGCTATAGGACGTCTTATATAGCAAGGGAGATGGCACTAAATATGGTTTGTGGATCATATGAAGACTCCTTCCAGTAGCTACCTCTTAACTGTAAAGAACTTCAGATGAGCAACCCTGGCACTGTAACAAACATAGACACCACAATAGAGGACCGTTTTAGAATATTTTTTTGGGCATTTGGACCTTGATTAAGGTCTTTCACGTCTTCGTTGAGACTAGTGATTGCTGTAGACGGTTCACATCTTCGAGGTAAGTATCCAGGTGTCCTGCTTGAAGCACTAACACATGATGCCAATCAAAAGTTGCTTCCAATCGCCTTTGCATTTGTGGAAACCCAGCGTCGTGACAGCTGGGAGTGGTTCCATGCTAATTTGTTCATATTGTTTGGAGAGCCAGCCAACTTGACTTTTGTTTCAGACCGTCAGAAGGGCCTCATTCCAGCACTGAAGAACACCATACTTTAGTGGCAATCAAATGGTGGTTTTTGTATCTCCTGTTACTCATTATTTGTTCTTAAGAAGATTTGTAAAATGTTAGTGTAAATAGACTGGATGGTTTCACCTAGGTTCTTGTGATCCAGATTATTGGTGATTTTACAACTAAAGGTAGACCCTAATGTGTCACAAAACTGACACAAAAAATAGTCGATATCGACCATTTAATGATCGATACTGACCATATAACCGAAGGCAGAATCTAATGTATGTTTACAGAAATGGTAGATACCGACCATTTAAATGGTCGACAATGACCATCTAACTGAAGGCAAATTTTAATGTATCCCATTTCTGCTTACAGTAATGGTCAATGCTGACCATTTTAATGGTCGATAATGACCATATAACTGAAGGCAGAATTTACAATATCCCATTTATGATTACAGCAATGGTAGACAATGACCATATAACTGAAAGCAGAATTTCATTCCTGATTACGATAATGATTGATATCGACCATTTTAATGATCGATATCGACCATTTCTGGTGAAAAAAAAAGAGATGTAAAAGATCAGTGGCAGGTTTAGGGAAGCAAAATCTGTAAAATAACCTATAAATTGATTGTAAAAGCAAGCCCACATAATTGATCAGCATCTGTAGAAACTGTACATGTTGAGTACATAGATTCTAAACTAAAAAGAAATGCATAACATATCCACAACTTGTAATGTCCAAAACTGTACACAGGACTCCATTCTCGAACAAATTGTATGAGTTGCAAACTGTCTTACTTGATCAAAGCTAAAAATTCAATTCATCTCAAATGTATACAGAAGTCAAAAAATTTCCCCATAAAATTGTTTACAGAAGTCCATAAATTGGACAGTGTCCTGATCCCACACAAATTTAACCACAAAATATTTCTGCAAAAAATGCACATTGAATTTCAATTAAAGTGAAGCTGGGAGATATGTCCCCCCATCACTCAGCAACCTCATCTTGATGGGGAGTCTGTCAATTCAGTCAAGCCTAGCCTGTTGGCATTCAATTGCCAACTCCCCTTGAAGATCTCTACGACGATTTTACTTCGAAAGTATGGGATATGAGACTTAGTAAATTTAAGGGGCAGTCGGTGCATATAGTGAGCAGCGAAGGCCATTGCAAATACTCCACAGTCATTGCAATTCTCCTGACGAGAGATGTTCGTCCTCTCGAGCCATGACCACATAAATGGGTCGTTCCAACCGAATTGACTGTACCTCCATCTGGCAATGTACAAACAGAATGAGTATAGCAATATATCTTTCATGAAAGTAAACATTCAGAAAACCCGATTCTTCTCGGAGAAACAAAGAGGATCACAAGTTCAACAAACTAAGACGAATAACTTACAAAATTTTCAGCATGTTTCATTGACCGATGATCTTTATCCATGTTGTTGTAGAACTCCCATCTCTTCTCATCAACGTACCCGACCAATAGGGTGAAATAAGACCTGTGGTAGATGATGAAGACCAGTGTGCACACTTCCTTCGCATCCCACATTTTGTGTCCTTATTTCCTAAATACGGCTTCCACTGCAGTATCACTCCCATCGCGCCACCAACTCTGCATGCAGTAATAACAAATTAAGTTTATTGAATTGCGCCTTCGTCTACAACACTACTTACTCATAGCAGTACCATCATTTTACTCACACAAATACTTGGGTTGGCAATGAAACATGTGTCACACCCTTCTCTCAAGATCTCAAAGTAAAAGTACATGATGTTCGTGTCCATCCATGTTCCCTCATTAAGGATCTTTTTCAGATCATCCGCCTTTACCAGTGTACATATCTATTTCAGTTTATCTTTCCTACAATAGAGAAGATGTTGATTAAATCAAACATGTTCCAATGGTTGACTTCTATATGTACATATCTGTTGTTTAACATTAACCATTTCATACCTGTCCACATAATATTCTTTGAATCCTTTGAGGAAAAACTTGTCACCCTCGGACAACACGTAGTCATTTAGAACAATTGAATGAGCGTAGTCTTCAAACTTGACTGGTATCTTGCGAAACCACAGTAGCCGTTTTATCCTCCATACTAGTGAAACAAGTGTGGTCATAGGGGTTGAAACCACAAGAGCGGATGAACTTGAGATTGGCAATGGCGAGTTGAACAATATCCTGCTTATTGGCGGGGTACAAACAGGTTTTTCAACTGGTGGGACACTGGATCCTTGAAAAGATTCTTAAACAGGTGGGGCACCGAATCCTTGAACAGAATCTTGATCAAATTCTTGAACTTTAATCGGGGAATGTGGCATGCTACCGGATCCTTCTATCATCAATAGTGGAGTTTCTTGGAAAACTGGAGTTTTTCTTCTTGACTTCTTTTTTATTTTTCCCGGGCTCTTCACAGTGGGCCTCTTCTTGTGTGTAAAGGTGATTGTAATCTTCTTCTTCCTGACAACCTCATTAGACCGCTAGCTGCTACAGCCATCGAATGAGAAGTCCTCCCAATTTGTCCCAAAACCCACCATAAACTTACCCAATTTCTTCCCAATTGACACGGCCAACTTCGCCACTGGAGTGTTCCTTTGCACAGCTCGTGTGAACGAGCGTTCTATTTGGTCCACCAAATCTTGAGCCTGAAAAGAAAGACAGAAATGCAACCTATTAGTTCTTGTACAAAATAGTATGTTTGAACATCAACCATATTAAAACAAACTAGCATAAGTACCCATGCTGAGCATGAGTCTGTCCACACAATTTTGTAGTTGGAAAATAATCATTGACTTAGGGGGCGGTCCAAATACATTGAACAATAGTAACCTATTGCTTACATATAAGTGTTGTAGGATTGGACATCCTCATCACCAAAAAACAGACGAAACATTGAAAGGTATATTTCACAGCCACCCCAAAGAGTAAAAGTACATATAATGAGCTCTCATTATTAGATGGAAAATGAGATGGTTTACATCAAATGAAGTACAACAATGACAGACACACATTACCAGAAGAGAAAAAATAGTGATGGGTTTTACAATATTTCTTACAAGCTTGATAAAGTCTTAATCAACTAATCAATAAAAAGATGAAATCCATACGCAAACCAGATTAGAGATTGATGGGGTATTTGCAAAGACAGAGAGAGTTGGATGAACTAACAACCCAATGAGGACCAAATCTGAAATCAATGACTCCAAACCAATACCCAAATGAAAAACCCATCTATGAAATAGAATAACTAGAGTACATGTCTATGCTGCAAAATCCATATATAAAAAGAAAATGAAAGAAAGGGAAGGGGGGACATTTCATTAGCACTACTCAAGGCATGCATGAAAGAAATGCAAGTATAATGTGATGATTGGCAAGTTTATAAGTTAAGAAGCAATAAGAAATGCAAAACCATTGATATTATAAAACAGATTGAGCTGTACATGTTTTTTGTGGGATGGTGGGTTCATCTTGTTTGTCGGATCCCTGTGCCTAGGTAGTCGCTTGCTCATCCGTAGTGGGCTGCTCCGTTTCCTCTCCCTTACCAATACCAATAAACATGATTGTGTTTTCACTATACCATTCCATATACTCAGCTGAATACTCAGTTGAATGCTCAGCTACAATACAATCCTCACTATGTAGTCCAAGCTGGGCTCTTGCAACCCACAACGATGTAGTCTATTCATTCATCTTTTCTTTGTAATCAACAATAGCCCTGAACGTTCATTCCCGTCTCAGAATTGACATTGTGAATGGCGGTGGGACTACCAAACTGTTTCATAACCCGCCATGTACTGTGACGCTCAACTGTCCAATAGAAGACTAGATCGGTAGACAAGCCAATGAGACTGCGGTCAACTTTTGAAAGCTTCGAGTGGAACTTCTTGTTATACCTCGAATAAGGTTGCCAAATGAACTACAATTGACATAAGTAAGGGCTCATCAATACAATGGGATTAGCTAGTATATTATCTTCGAATGCAAATATGTCCATAGCTTTTTTTCGATAATTACCCCATCAAGTTTCGGATTGTTTAATTGCCTTCTGACTTCCTTCACTGTGGAGAGGGGTGGTGTTTCAGGTAGTGTCTGTTGCCACGTCTTAAAGAGTGGGAACTGAATGTCCCCCTTCCAACTATCTTTTGGTTCAGGAAACTTTCCGATCGATAACCTAGTGTAAGCTCATAGCTACACCATATCATAAAAGATAATGGGTTACGTACAATATAATTAACAAGGAAAATTATATTAGTAATGATAACAATCACCTGTAATAGCTGTAAAGGCCCGGTTGGTGTCCCCAGTTGGTGACCTTCATCCTTTCCCTTGTGATCACCTTTCTCATCTCCATTGATCTTCTTCTCCGCATTCCAACGAGAGGCATTGGTCAACATCCTGTAGAGATTGGTAGGACAGGCCGATGCCCATGTGTAAGGTTTAAACTCTTTGAATAGCTAGAGTAGGTAAGCCGGTCCACGGGCACTAGAAGTCTGCGTAACAATTTGACTGGAAACCAAGAAGAATAGGTAGGCCCGTGTTGCACGGATCCCAAATCTTTGTATTTCTCGCCCTTCTTCTTCTTCTCTAGTTCTGTAGCCTTGAAGTTGTCTTCAAGCCGCTTGAATTTAACTGTTATGCCCACGTAGTCAATCTTCTTCTGTAGGGTAATCCCAAAGACGTCCTCACAATTGGTGCTACTAACTTCCCCGGGAAAGTACTTCCAGCCACCAATGGCCCATCTATAGGTAGGCCGTATATGTATGCAATGTCTTCTAGCGTGACAGTTGCTTTGCCCAATGGAAAGTGGAATGAGTTTGTCTCTAGGTGCCACATCTCTACTAGAGCAGTGATCAGCACATGATCTATGACCATGCGATCTATTTTTGTAAGATGGTGGAGGCCCGTTCGCCTCACGTATTTCTTTTGTTGTTTTGTAAGCGACCATATATTCTTGTCCAGATTTGTAGGTATGTACCTCAGCCTCCCAAACTCCTAGTGTTTACAATAATAAAAAAAGGTTGTTAGCATGTAGATGATGACATGCAATAACAAAGTATATTGATGATGTCAATTAAGGAAGTATGTAGATGTGGGAATGTACATTTCCATGATGGATTCCTTCCGATACATGAAACCGTTGATTGTATATGAGAGTATTGGGAGCTTCGGAGGCTTGTTCTTCATTCGTCTGCATAGATCAAAGCCACTAGGCAACATGAGTATACACATTGGACATGAAATAGAATCAGACAACATTAAAGCATGATGTTGAAATGACATAGTGACATCATTTTTAGTGGCCGGTGCTTTGCAATTAAAATGGTAAAAATTTATGTGTGAAGTCCATGGAAAGGCGGCATTACAAAGCCAACTGTCATCCTTAGTTCCAATAGGTTTGTGAAATTGGTTGGATACACTTAAAATCCACAGTACATGACAATCCATTTGGGATCTTCATTGAAAATGTCCAGTATCATCATACAAGTAAGAGTCATTTCTAAACGTAAGCATACATACCAAATGGTTTGACATTGATAAGTCCACATTGATAAGTCAAAAGTTGAAAATTCATAAAAGAGGAAAGCGGTCAATTGAAACAAATCAAAAGGAAGCCCAAATCAGCCAAATATGCAATGGATTTGATTTCTCTCAAGTCAAAGTGCGGTCCCACATGATTACCAAATACATGCAATGGACGAAATCGGCATGGGAGTCTCATGCCACGTTGATTTTTTTATACTTTTGGACATATATCTCTTACAATCACATGGGATCTTTGGAAATATTTTAAAAGATCTACAAGGCAATACTTGGGAGGTCAAGAGAAAGAGAATCTTCTTAAAGTGAAGTCCTTTCCTAGTGTAGAGTCTATCTTGAGGCCTCAGTAGGAATTGAGAGGAGAGGAGATACTTAGCAAATTATATGGTTGGAAAGTGATTCGTGCATTCATTAGAATTAGGTTTCATGCCACAAATTATGTTTTATGGATGAAAATCAAAGTTTGTGGATTGATTAGAAAGATTAAATTCACACTTGGTATGTGGATAGTGAAAATATGCACAGTTTCAGTAGTTTTCACCTGACTGTGTTGGAAAAGTGTGCGAGTAGAAAACCGGGCTAACGTGATTGTTTTGTCTTGAAAAATAGCAGATTTGAAGTGAATAATAAGGAATTTTAAAACTCAAATCTCAGCCAAAAGGTGTCTCGGAAAGCGGGTTAATTAGTGGCCTAAACATGGGTACATAGTTTCAGCAGTTTTTGACCCGATTGTGTTGGAAGTGCGCGAATTGAAAACCAGGCTAACGTGATTGTTTTGTCCTAAAAAATAGAAGATTTGAAGTGCATAATAAGGACTTTAAAAACCCAAAATTTAGCCAAAAGATGTCTCGGAAAGCGGGTTAATCAGTGGCCTAAACAAGGGTACTCAGCTAAGCTTGTATCAATTCCAGGACAAAATTGATCAACTGGGCATCTTAAGATGATCATATCTTTTTCATTTTAAGTCATTTTTCACTTTTACGTTTTTTTGTTGTGTTCATGCATCATCATGGTTTAAATGACAGGCATTAGATTTAGGTTTAGAGCATGTTATCTAGGTCTTGCAGTCCAACAAAGTTGAGCCTGCGCAATAGTTTTCATACTTGGAATTTTTACAGCATGCATCATATAATTAGAAACTTGTATAGATTTGCATTGTTTGCATTTAGGGCGTCACAAATCATCCATATTTGCATTGTAATTTTTGTCAATAAGTAGGATCTAATTTTGAGAATTCTATTTTGATTTTGATGTGATACGATCCATCAGTGGATAAGTCTAAAAATCTAATTTGTTGCTAAGATATTGGTTTTGTCTAACCAAAACTGAATGAACTTGTTGGATGAAAGTCTCACCTTGAGACAATTGTACAACATTAGCTCCTTGACTATGAAGCTGGAGCACACGTCTCCATCATATTTTGATTTATTGTACATGGATTAATATATTATGATTATGATTGTAAAATAAAATAAAATTGCAACTTGCAGTGAAGATTGTTGTATATTTTAAGAAGAATAATCACCTTTTTTATGTTTTATGATTGGTGTCGTCTGAAAATCCATCAAGGAACTCAATTTGCACTCTCTCTCTCTCTCTCTCTCTCTCTCGCTAAAATACAAAAAGAAATAAAAATTCAACTCAAATTATCAATAAACTTTAAAGCCAATTCCACAAAGGCAGAAACTTCAAGTGAGGGTCATATGCCACCAAGTTGTTTTGGGACCCTAAAAAAATGATACCAATGTTTTCTAGCAACAATGAAAATGTGAATAGACATGAAGAAATATTAACACATGAACCAGTTGCCAACCCTCAATCATTTTTCACACACATGAAAACCAATTGCCAAACCTCAATCATGTAACATATATAAGCAGCCATATTACTAATTTAAAATGAAAATCAATGTTTTCTAGCAACATTGAAAATGTGAATAGACATGAAGAAATATTAACACATAAACCAGTTGCCAACCCTCAATCATTTTTCACACACATGAAAATCACTTGCCAATCGTCAATCATGTTACATATATAAGCGGCCATATTGCTAATTTAAAATGAAAAATAATGTTTTCTTATGGCCACTGATAATGGCAAATACTACATTAGAGAAGTCAACACTCATTTTAGATATTTATCTTCTCATGTCCAAGAGCATTGGCCTTCTCATATGTCCATGTCTCCTAGGGTCGGTTATACATTACACAACATTACATTATCAATTAGTCAATAAGTTTTATGTGTCGTCTATTGAGCTCAATCAAATGACTCAATATCTGGTTTAGGGAGTTTGACGCAGTCACAGGGAGATTTCCAAAGTTCTAGAAACACAAAACAAATGGAAAACCAAGGAAACACATCTTTGCTAAGGACTGATAGGACACATGGAAACACTTGGAAACAAATCACAGCCAATACCGTGTAATGGAAACAAAATAAAATTTCAAAAAGACACATGGAAAAACAGAGCATGAAAAAAAAAAAAAAGAATAAGTAAGAGAAACCAGCTCATTTCATTTAAGAAGAAGATGAGCAGGGGCCCGTTTGGATAGATGAGGAGAAGAACACAGAGCACAACCCAAAGCCATCAAAACAAACCCGATCAAAACCCCAATTTCCATTCAAAGTCTAGGGCACAAAATAGGAAAAAAAAAGAGGAAGGTATAAACACACCTCCATGCTAACCACCTTAAACAAATGGCGCAAAGCTACTTGGGACCAGCTACCTGGGACCACCGGGAAAGGGGGCTTCGAACGCGTGGAGAAGAAAGGAAAATGGGAAAAGTAGGTGGAAAGAGATGGTTGATAGGAATGAGAAAAGGAGCCTTTTCGCGAAGAATAAATTCAAGTAATGGTCGATATCGACCATACCACTAAATGAAAAAAAAAGAAAAGAAAAAAAAAAGTGCACCCAGAGGGCCTTATCCATGTCCATTGTGAATTTGGCACCTCAAGAGTGGTATGAGGTCCTACGGGGATCTGCACTATAAATTCCTCTTATTTTAATTATTGTAATAATAAAATATCTTAAAATTCATTGATTGACCCACTGAGTTTCCTACTTGACTCAACCAAGTAAATGGCTGAAAATGGTTGAGCCACCTGGGCAGGAAACTATACAAGGTACAATCATTTGCAAAGAACTACTCCAGTGTCCCATCTTTCAGCAGATATAAAGTTGAGGTATCAAAGTTCTTACAAATGAGAAGGGTAAATGCTTGTTACATGCATGGAGATTGAAAACATGAGTAGAAACTGTGCCTTTATTGGTAGTCCAAAAATACAATATGCAGAAATATAAGAGTTACAGGAGTTTAACTGGTTTATCATATGCTTTCAGGCAGCTATTCTTCTTACATGATGTCATCAGAATCCAAATCGTCTATGTGCAATTACTGCCTTTTTTTTTTTTCTGATACGTCAGCTGGCCTTCGATGTAAAACTGAATCTAGTCAGCTGCTGTATGCTATTCACAAGTGTGTTTGCTTCTACAAATGTGCATTCAGTTAAAAACTGAGTATCAGCGCATATGAAACTGTGACCTGCCTTCCATGTACATATCAATGACAACAGATGTAAATACACAACAGACAACGCCTTCAATGTTTCCGGGATAGAAAGAACTCGTAATCTGGTTGGTGGTTAGCAACTTTGACATTTCCTTTGTATACGTAGCCTCTGGCAAACAGTAATGCAGCTTCTTCTAAAGTCCTCAATCTTTCCGTGAGGATATCAGAGGTGTTTGAGGGTGCACTTTCTTTAGAAGCTGAATAAGAATGCTTTTTAGGATTAAACCAGCATTTGGCCTGCAAATTTCAAGAAACAAGATGCTATGAGTCATTCAAACATTCCATTGGAAATTTATACATGGAAAACTATTCATTGGAAGATTGTTGCATCATTGTAGATACAGTCTAATATGCCATGTTTAGACACCCACCCTCTTCACATATGCCCTAATTCATGGCTGCCCAATTTCTGGACGAGATGAGAACAAGTCTTGAGACAGACACCAAATAGAATACCTATCAATAAATTGTTTGGTTGGCCATACATACAACCACCACCCTAGTCCTCAAACGGAAGAATTAAAAGGTCACTAAAATATGCATGTTTACATGCATCCAAAATGAAGCTAAAATTTTCATCTCTTTGTAGATTAGGGGCCTTTTGGTTGTGGAGAAAAAATAAGCGCAGAGTCCTGACGAAGTGGAGAAAGAGGAGAATCCTCAGACCAGATCTTAAGCCTTGGAACAGATCCCCATCCACAATGACCAGGGGCACAACAATTGGTAACAGGGGGCGCCCATGGTCCTCCCCAAGATTTTATGACATCTTATTCTTTTTACATATGGCCCCCTTCATTATTATTATTATTTTTTATTGTGGTCTGCCAAGGAGGGGTCTGCCACTAATAGCAATATTGGGAATTGGTATAGAATTTCTTAGTTGTTAAAGTAAAGGTGGAGAATCCTCTAGTAAAGAATCATTACTGTTCTCTAGTACTGATTAGCAGTGTGTTTTGATTTGAAAAGAGAGAGCTATGCAGGTGAAATCCATTTTTGGAACCTTTACTTCAATAAATTAATCATTAGAAGTGTAAATGTAACCTTGTAACAGTAAAAAAAATCACTAGAGAAATGGTGTTTCTCTACAATATTGAGAAAACCATTCCTAACCTTTTGCAAACTGATTAGATATTACAAACCATTTCTCTGGGAAAAAAAGTCCCTGTTCTCACTTTTCTTCACATCCAAACAAGCCCTTTGAAAAATTTAAGGAATTACAAACATTAACCCACAAGTATTACCAAAATTAGCAAAAGCTGCTTCATTAACAAAGAATTGCTTTCTTCCTTGAATGACTGGAAACATGCTTGAAAAGTGAAACTAGATATTACATAACATTGGTGGCTTCAACTAAATTGCGTTGGCAAAAGACCAAATTCTGCATTGACATTGAATTTATGGCAACAAAGTAAAACCAGACGAACTCAACAAAAATTCATCTCGTTTACTTTCTTTTATCCAAAAATTAACTACATTTTGAAATTTAATATTGATGCCCACCTAGAGAAGATTTGCTCAAATTTAATGTGGATGCGGCTAGAGGGAAGCTGGGGTTGGCTGGTCTTGGAAGGATGCTTCGAAAGAACAAAGGAGAGGTTTGGTTTCATCATCTAAGTTTTGGGTGTGAACGTGGTGTGATCCTCCTGGACTGGGGAACTACGTCGTCCTCGTCCTCTGCCTCTTTTACCTCATGGGCCTATCTTGGTCAAGTGGAGAGGGAATAGAGGTTGCAGATTTTCTGAGTTAAGAGAGGGAAATAGGAACATAAGGAAATAAAGATGGTTTGCTTCGAGGGAAACTGACCTCCAAACAAATAAACGAAACAGTACAAATAACATATCCTTATTACATACCCAACTTCAGATTTATAGGACTCTTTAACAACTTCCCTTAGGAATAGGAGATAGGACTCTTTCCTACTAATCAGCAAAATAAACACAGGTACATAACTAGAAGACTTCAGCAGAAAATAAAGAACTCATAATGACTAGCACGATGCTGAGATTGCTTCAACAGCTCAAAACGTAAGATGTGGAGGATGTGTCAATGTGGAACTTCTGCAGGTAAAACTAACCCCTCAAGGGAAAAGTTTGGCTAGCGCAGCACAAAATCCTACCGCTCCTCCCCGGGTCACATCCGCCGGCGAGAGACCTAGCCAATGAACAAGTATTTCATTGCGGTTTTTTGAATCTGGTGGTCCAAAATAGCCCGAGGTAATGGGATCAATGAGTCGTCTTCCTGATGGGTGGCGAGGAGAGAAGGCTGAATTGAAACTTGGGCTCCAATTTTCTTCTTAAGGTAAGAGACGTGAAAGACTCGATGAATGTGTCACGCCTGGCGCCCCCTATAGAAGGGTATTGGGTCAAGCGAGCATCCACGTAGAGAGAGAGAGAGAGAGAGAGGGCGGGGAAAACTCTAAAGGATTGGGTATGCAATGGTGCATAAGTCCCACATCGGAAACATGCTAGTCCTGATCTTGGGTATACATGTGTGTGACCTGGCCTTAACTCCACATGAGCCCTTTTAAAACCATGTGGCGAGATTGGGTTGAAATCCTATGAGTCAAAGAAGACAATATCATGTGGATAGTGGACCCGGGTCGTTACAGATGGTATCAAAGCCTCCGGTGGGGGAGTATGTCACGCTTATGGCCCCCCTTAGAAGGGCATTGGGTTTGGGGAGCATTCACCTAGAGAGAGAAGGCGGGGGAAACTTACTGGTACATAAGTCCCACATCGGATACTTGGTAGTCCTGATCTTGGGTATATATATGTGTGTGAGCTAGCTTTAACTCCACATGAATTCAGCCTTTTAAAACCGCGCTACAAGATTGAGTTGAAATCCCATGAGCCAAAGCGGAGAATATCATGTGGATAGTGGGCTAGGGTCGTTACAGAATGTGAGTCCCATTTGGCAATTCAAGCTTGTAAGCTACAACACCAATTGGTCCAATTGGTTGGATGATTTTATAGGGCCCATAAGAACATGGTGAGGGCTCCAGATTTTTTCTCAAAGACAGAAGTTTGGTGATAAGGTTGGACTGTTGGAGTCTTAAGTGAACCCAATCTCCTATTGCAAACTCTCTGTCTGTACGGTGTTGATCATACACTTTCTTCATGTGTGACTAAGATGCTTACAACTGCTCACATAATTCCATAAGAACGTGACCCCTATCCTTGAGAGCTTTCTCTACTGCTTCCACCTTAGTGATCCCTGGAATGTAGGATAGCAATGTTGGTGGAGCTCTGCCATACACCACTTCAAATGGATTTTTTTAGAGGAATGGATGCTAGTATTATAATAGAGGACAGCCCATGGAACCCATCATACCCAATCCTTAGGATTGGAACTTGTAAAGCAGCGCAAATAATCTCTACCATCCTGTTTACAACTTCCGTTTGTCCATCCATTTGAGGATGATATGAAGAGCTGAAGTTGAAATCTGTACCATGCAACTGAAACAACTCTTTCCGAAGAACATGCTTGTGAAAGTCAGGTCTCGATTTACCATGCAACTTAAAGACATGTTCAAAAAAAAATTGAGCCACCCCAGTAGCTTTATATGGATGAGAAATTGGTATAAAATGAGCATATTTAGAGAGTCTATCTACTCTAACAAAAACTAGTTGACTTTCCTCTTGAAGTAGGTTGCCCATCGATAAAATACATAGATATATCAGCCCAAATTTGAGTAGAAATAGGTAATGGCTGTAACAGACCAGCTGGAGATACAATTTCTGCCTTGTGAAGTTGACAGGTATTGCATTGCTTGATGAGTTCTTTAATTTCCTCTCTCATCCCTTTCCAAAAAAAAATGATCGAATTCTATGCAGAGTTTTGTGGTAACCTTCATGTGCACTGCTGTCAACCTCAATTATGATTATGGGAATGAAAGGGGATTCATTTCTAAAGGTAGATGTAATTCTTAAAAAAATAAAACTCTTCCCCTAAACTCCCATGGTCCCCCACGGCCTCACCTCCCGAACACAATTTGATCAACCTTTGTAATTGGAGATGTTCTTGGTTTTCCCTTTTGTTAAAAAACATGATGGAAATTTGCAAGTACCTACTGTAACATGGAGAGAATCTGTAAGTTTTTGCCACTAATGATGCTCCTCATTCTTTTCCTTTATATTATGAGTTTCTTACTCCTCGTTTATCTACAAATCTTTCCGCTGGGCAATAGGTAGATAACAGTTGCACAGTCTCCTTGTTTATCTACAAATCTTTCCGCTAGTTATGTTATACAGGATCAGGACTCGAGGAAGGTGATTGGGATGACCCCTGGATGTTGACGACTCTTTCCTCCCGCGTGTCAGCACCATTTAGGAATAAAAATATAGTTTCTTTGCTATGTGATTACTTTTCAATAATGTATGCTAGTTGCAGCATCGATGTTTAGATTAAGTGAATGATAAGAAATTGTTGTATATGTTAAACTCTGGCTTATTATTGATTAAAAATAATTTCTCATCGCATGATGTTTCCTTTGCTTTTCTAGTTGTAAAATGGGTTAAAAAAAGTGCCTCCTTCTCCAACGCATGATGACATTACTACTTCTTGCTTTAACTTGATTCACTTGGGTGTCCAGGGCATCTCTCATTCACAATACAAATATTGTCATTCATTGATATATTCATTTCACAAGGATATTTTTTGCATACAAAATTAGAAGGACTTTGATCTTTTGCCCTCAATCAATTTCTAAAAAATCAAAATTCTTCATTCCTACTCTTGAGGAGAATATATGTCCAAGAATTCCAAAGAACGTGTCCTTACACCACACAATAAAGTGGAGTAGCCGTGATGAAAAATTGACATCGTTTTGACGAGGTGTGCACTTTAGTTCTTGAGTTATATGTTCCTTTCAAGTCCTGGGTCAAAGCCATCTTCATAGCTATTCATACCATCAATCATCTTCCATCCCCAAAATTGAAAATTCAAACTCCTTACTTTTGTCACTATGGAAAAGACCATTTTATACCTTTGGATGTTTATGTTTTGTGCACTTTCTAGCCAAGAGCGTACTAAGCTTTCAGCCCAATCTGTAAGATGTGCATTTCTTGGATATGATCCTTGTGAAAAAGGTTTTCTTTTCAATTGGACAACACTAATAGGAACCCAGAGAAGAACCAGCTCTAGAGCCAGATCCAAGTCCCCTCCTTCACAAGTCTGCTCGTCTCTCTCATCCCTCAGTTCGTTTTGGCTTCTCTCATTTTTCATTGCTAACCACTTTATTATATGTTTCTATTCCTCCCTGTCATTCACAAGCTATGAAACATGATTGTTGGCAGAAGGCAATGCAGTAGGAACTTGATGCTTTCCAACAGAATCATTACATGGGATATTGAACCCTTTCCATCTCAAGCTAAACCCATCGGATGCACTTGGATCTATTCCGTCAAGCTCAAATCTAATGGATCCTTGGATTACTATAAAGCACGTGTAGTTGCTCTTGGGAACAAATAAGAGTATGGGATTGATTATGAAGCAATGCTTGCCTCCATAGCTAAAATAACCATTGTTCAACTGTTTTAGCAAATGAAGCTTCTCAATCTTGGCCTGTTCTCGAAGGCACGTCAAGAATGCCTTCCAACAAAGGAACAAAATATCTACGTAGGGGCTGATATATCGGACATAGTGGCCGTGCTATGCTAGATTGAAACTAACGCCACTACGGTATAAGACCTAGCCAAGCCAAGCGGTATTCATTAAAACATTGTTTTTCCTATTTCCTCTCCCTGTTGTTTGGTAATTTACTAGTACCAAAAGGTAAATATGCAACGGTTGAATATTTTACTTTAATGTGTTTGGCAGCCCCTACTTAGAGATAAAGTGATATCGCTGCCCACATATGTACTTCTCCAGCAGGAAAAGGTACTGTGATGGAAGACAATTCCAGATCCCCTGTCGTACTATTACATGGAACCGTGTAACACATGCTCGTGACTCCATCGAAGGGCCCGAATAATTATAACTAAACCATTCAAAATGATTACCATCCCCTCTAATGATATATCCTAAATTTTCATTTGAATAGAGACAGGTCCCACCTTTTCGTAAACCACACTCGATGGAAACATGATTTAACTCCATGTGTACTCTTTTGGTGGATATGAAGACAGGTCCAGGTCATTTGTTGTAGTGGGAACTTATAGAGTTACAGGTCTCTGGGACTCCATTGTAGGGCCCTTGTAATAATAATTCGAACAATTCAAAATGAATGTCATCCCCTCCAATGATATATCCTAAAACTTCATTTTAATAGAGGCGGATCCCACCATCTGATTGAGCGCATGATGGAAATGTGATTAATTCCATCTCTCTCTAGAACTAGCGAACTAGCTTGGGACTCCATCATGGGGCCCACTATCTGATTGGGCACATGATTTTTTCTTGTACGACATCGTATGAAAAAGCTGTTTAGCAAAAATTAGAAATAAAAAAAATTTTAAAAGTCAATTTTCCTTGACCATCTAAACACCTTTCTCATTTAACCAAAAAGTCAACTATACTTTCAAACTGCTGTAAGCTTGATATACATTGTTTCACCGTTCTCTATCAGCTTAAGCTTTTAGAGTAAGCGATTGTTAACATGGCATCAGAGCGGGAGGTCGAATGTTCAAATCCCTTGGGTTGTTGTGCCTTGTATTCTCCCACGGAGGGTGTGATTCCTATGCGGAGCGCCTGTACTCTACCACGGAGGGTGTAATCCCCATGAAGGAGCCCGCACGATTTTTTATTTTTTTTGGGTGGGGGGGGGGGGGGGGGGGGGGGGTGGTGGCGGCGGCTAGGCGGGGGGTGGTTGTTGTAAGCTTGATATACTTTGTTACACCGTTCTCTATTAGCTTAAGCTTTTAGAGTAAGGGGTTGTCAACACAGACCACCACTAATTTCCAACGATTTGACATTTAAGCTCCTCCTACTTACAAGTAAATTTACCAAACAACCCTTAAGAGCCTTTTACCCTTATATGGTTCCAAATCACTAAAAAAACCCGGATTGATTGCTCCACAATATTTGAGGTTTTTTACCACTTAAAAAATTTACATTGCTAGGTCGCTGCGTATCGCCAAAACCAGTATGTATCACCCCCTACACAACATTTTGGCAACCGTTCACTATGCTCGATGCAGCTGCTATTTTGATCCTTGCTTCCTACATATGATATAAAATATGAAGTGTACATACATCTTCCTCTAGTGATATCAAGTGTAGCAACTAATGATGCCTATTGCTGAGCGTTTCTCTCCATGGATTGAAACAAGCGCCTTGGGCATGCATTGAGAAATGTCACTGAACCCTTCAGCTCCAGTTTCACCAAAGTGCTTATGATCCCTCTATGTTCCTTCATTGATCATGTGCAGGTCTTACTGTTTTTCTTGTCTATGTCAACAATGTGATTATTATAGGCAACGATCCAAAAACATTCATCAATTGCAGTAATCTCTTTTAGATCATTTCACGAGAAGGATCTTGGACCACTTACTTGTTTTTTGGGCCTTGAAGTCCACTCTGTAAAGAAAGGAATCGTTATCAATCAACATAAGTATATCAAGGATCTTATAGCAATGGCCTGATAGCAAAATTCCGCTTTTGTAGACCCACTGGAGGTCAATGTTAAACATTGATAAGATGATGGAAAGCCCTTTTTGGATCCAACTCTTTACTGCGTGTTGGTCAATAGTCTTGTCTACTTGACTGTCACAAAATCAAACATCTATCAAGTTGTTCAAATGGAGAGTCAGTATATGACCAAGCCTTATCATCTTCACATGGTAGTGGGGTGTAACGATTCTGTTAACCATTCATGTTGGGAGACCTGTTGACCAAACCATGAATCATGGTTTTCAGTTTTAAAAACTGTAACTGTATCCGGAAAAACCGTTAAAAACCGAATCATGGTTAACCGTTAAAAACTGTAACCGAACCGTATCCGTAAAAACCGTTAAAAATTATTTTGTCAAGTGTATACTTAAGTTAAGAATTATATACATATTTCATTTAGGCCATTTATTTTTTTCTTCTTAGTACAACGGTACGGTTAACAGAACCGTATTTTACGGTTCGGTTTGGTTAATAACCTTGAGTCAATACTGAAAACCGTAACCGAATCGTGAAGTGCGGTTTTTAGATTTGAATAACCGTAACTGAATAGTGAAACATGGTTATTAACCGCGGTTCGGTTCGGTTAGACGGTTTTCCGGTTTTCTTTTACACCATTACATGGTAGCAATACTGAAGATCATCTGATATTTTCTTGGCTCCTCTAGTCATGGGTTATCTTTTCCTTTAGGAAATCTTCACCTTGCTGCCTTTTCCGATGCTGATTATTGGATTGGATTGCCGCCTGTTTGTGTTTCCTCATTTCCTCAATAGTCAATGGAAGAGGTAAATAGTGGTCTAGTTCTTTTTTTTTTATTTTTTATATGGATAACTATAAATTATATTGAAGAGAAAGGAAAGGAGAACAAGTAACAATGAAATAAACATAAACAAGAGCGTGTTCCGGTATAAGGGGACTATACCAAACTCAGACCACACCTACAAAACATAAGCATCTAAATTACATGAGCGATCAACCCCTTCCTTGTTTAGCAAGACAATCCGCCAACTATTGGCGGACCAACTATATGCTGGAAAGACACCTGAGACCATGACGCTAGATGACGAATCTCATTAAAGTAGATTTGCAGCTTCAATGGGCAATTAAAGGAAGTCACCCAAGATATAGCATTAGAAGAGTCACTCTCTACTATGAGAAGTTGCTGGTATAAGGAGTAGAAAATGTGAAGAGCCTCCAAAATAGCCAAGATTTTAGCTTCATTAGAATCTTGAATTCCAACATGCGTTGAGAACAAATGCAATACTTCTCCCTTTTCATTTCTTATATCCCCACCTATGCCAGCCAACCCTGGCTTACCCCTTCTTGTGCCATCCACATTAAAGTTTAGGACTCCTATTGGAGGAGGACGCTACTTTCTTTTTATTCCTTGAGCCAACCACCTTTAAACAAGCACTCCAATTATGAATAATATTATCTATTTTAAGGTCTAAAAAATCCTTTCTAGCACAAGCCCATTTTGCAATCCTCAATGCCAACATTGAAATAATACCCTCATGTGGCAATTCTTTTTTATTAAATATTCTCTCATTCCTCTCTTTCCAAGTAGACCAAAGAATGGAAAAGGGAATGTCCAAAGAATTAATCCAACCCGCCATAAGAGAACCTCTCCAAGCCTCAAGAAGCCCAGATAATGAACCTAGGAAACACCATTCAACACTACATTCTGAAAGGAAATGCCCCCATATAACTGATGACACATTGCATTGAATAAAAAGGTGATCTATAAGACTCCCTCTCCTTCCCACAAAGGCAACACATGTCAGATATAGATTCCCTCCTCAACCCTCTCCTCCTCAAATTATCTAATGTCGATATCTTGCTTGCTATTTCCAGCCAACAAAAGGCCTCCACTGCGATATCCTTGCCTAAAAAAAATGTTAGAAAGAAAACTCGACAACGACTCAAACTCTACCAACTCTGAGTGTGACGAAGAACCCTTTTAAGACTCACATCCCAAGACATTTCGTCCCCATCCCAATCATAACAATCCTTGACTGAAGACTCTTTATAGGAATAAACACTCTACGATAAAGATGACATAAAGGAACAACCTCCTCCTAATCATCAAACGAAAAATGGACATAAAGATGACATAGTGGTCCAGTTCTTGCCACCTTTCTTTTAGATTATAGAGTTCCCATTGTCAAATATTTGTCAGTTCCTCTTTCTAACTGTTAGATATCAGCCTTTCATAAGTACATCATTGCCACAGCTTCCCAGATTTCCTTCACCATTTTAAGTAGAACATTACTAGTGCTTCGTTACATCTATAAGCCAAGACAGCACACTAAGATTCTCACATGCCCAATCATCGTAAGATGATCACCTTTGGCAGGTTCATGTATCTTTCCATTTATGCATCCGAATTTCTCTATCCTTCCAATGAACATGTTGGCAGATTGAGCCCATTACAAATAACTCATACCATTTAACAAGACTGGTGATCCTCATTCCAGGGTGTTCAATATTGTCATGACAATAGAATTTTGATTTAATACGGTCAAGGAATTATTTTGTGAAATCTCACGTAATGAAGACATCAGAAAGAAAAAAACACTGCAGATAATCAACTAATGATAAAAGAAATATTAATACATATCTTGATTGTGTGAAAGAAGGAAAAGGCAGAGACCATATATCCTCGCCGGAAGAGAACCTCTAGGGCTGCTGATCTGAAAAAGGAATGCTTACTCATCTGCACCTCCATCTATATAGCACTCTAAACCTGCCAAATCAGAGAATAGGGCCTTGTAGCCCTACAGGTGTAGTCCTATGGGCCTGTTGGCCGGCTGTCCTACATGAAATTGGGCCTTATTCCCCCACAAGATACGAGAAGACTCCTTTGGACCTGCTGACCACTGTAGCAGGCACTACGAGTCCTGTTATGCCGACTGTTAAAACCTTTAAACACTGTTGGCTAATTTGGTGTCTTATGGACTTTTGTTTTCTGATTGCTCAGTCACAACGGAACCAAGAGGAGAAGGAGATGCACAAGGAAAAGTAAAAGAACAGAACACCTTGCTCTAATGCATGTTATAATATGAAAGAGAGGAAATAAGAGAAGGAAGAGAAGTGAAGGTAATGATTTCCCAAGAAGATAATGGATTCCAAATATATTCACACAATCTCAAATTACAGAACAAGCAAACTATTCAAATTATATAGAAGGATAAGAATAATATCCAATAGTGCTCATCACTACCAAATTAGTGCCTCTTCATCATTATGGTAATCCATGTGCACATAACTCTCAACAACTAAATAGGCCCACCACATACAAACTCACTGCTCAAGATATTGAGCATGTTTTGTTTGAAGGATCATCTAATACCTCTCAAATGTATGTCCAATTTATAGTTTCAACATAAGATCTCAAATCTTAAGGCATACCATGTATCTAGAACATCAGAGGTAGACTTGAGAAAGAATATGTTTACCTGTGTATTGTAGCTCTGCAATCCCAGTGCAGGACAGACAACACAGAAGGCCTTCTCTCCAAAATGATCAGCAGTAGTGATGCATCGTTGAGACAAATGGCCCAGAGAATGGTAAGTCAAGAATGATGCACGGAGATTTCCTTCAGGAATTCGATATAAGGGATACCAAGCAACTGAATACCTGGAAAGCCAGCATATCTTGGTTTTATTATTTATGAACGAATGTAGATCCTATAAATTGAAATGACTTAGGTTGTTGTAATTTATCATATAGAAATGAGCTCACAGAATATGTTGTTACTGACCATGATGCAGGATGTAGATCTTGCAGATTCAGGCATTTTAGCTTGGATGCGTCACCAAATACTTGACCGCAGGAAGTGCCAGTCTTAGTGAGTTCCATTATCCTGCAGTTCATTGAAGTGAAATCCAAAATCAGGTCTCCAATATAGTAAATTATTCAATTACAGACTAACAACTAAAGCTTTGATATTAGGCACACGATTATGTTCTTGTCAGAATTTATCGAAAAAGCTGCTCTTTGGATGCTACTTAACAGATTATTGTCCAACTCGTTTATCAAGTCAGGAATGTGCATCGTTAAAGACATGTTTGTTAGAGGGTAATTTGATCCAGATTAGTAAAGAAGTGTGAAAAGTAACTTTTATAATACTCATTAATATCATCAAGTTCTGTCAAAAAAAAATTTCCCTCGAAAGAAGTTCTACTATGGATGTAGTCACGTTTAAAATGTAATTTAGCAGATGTATGGAAAAAAATTGTATGATGATTACCTAGGGATAGCCACAGGATTCTAGCTTTCTGCACCCTTGATCACTGTCCAAGTTTTTTAGAGTTCAGTAAAGAGTTATCGTTCTAACTTTGTAGAAAGATGGAGTCAAGTAATACTACACGGAATGAATACCTGAAATTCTTCTCATGGTAATAATCCATGAGAAGTTCCCTAAACCCATGTCTAATCTTTCTAGGATCCTCGCAGCCCCCTTCTATTGTTGCTCCAAGTAAAAGAAGAACCTCTAAATCCGATGTCCGACAGTTGACTGTCATTAATAAACTCCTGAAACTCTTTGCCTGGGGCTACAAATGGATCTAACCTTCCTCCTTTCTTTCCAAAAGGGCCCAACATACTATTTTTGTTGCCTATTAACAGTCAGGGACAGCAATATGTCGATTTCACGAATATGGTTGCGAATGAAGGAATGACTCTTTATTAGTTGTCCTATGGTTTGAGACAGTCCATGTACCAAGTTGTAGGATGAAAAAAGGATTGAATAGACAAACAGGAAGACCGACCACTGGTGCCCATTGTGAAGAATGCAAATTGCACAGTGGCAACCGCTGAGCATTGAATCATGTCCGTAATCTGATCCAAAGGCACTGTCATGGATACGGCAGAGGAGGCATCATCAGGCTACAGTTGCGATTGAAAGACGGTGGGACCAGAATGAGCGTGAGTAGTCTATCCTTGATTATTCCTGTGCTGTGGATGACAGGTATATTTTAAGATAACATGACCATCTTTTGCAGTAAGAGCAAATGCTGTGCTTTTTGCAATGACCAGACCCTTTGCATTTGAAGCATTGGATTGTTGCTGGATCCTTTCCTTTTGCATTTAATGTAGTCAGAAGGGCAGGATCCTTAGAAGGGGGTACAAGGAAAGCCTTGGTCCATTATTGATTATGTCCTGGAATTAGCCACTTTATTCCTTTCAAAGGACTTCTTGAACACGTGTCTAAAGCAAAGTCGATCTACAGTTCATGAGCGAGGCACGAATTACTTCAAATTTTGAACACAAGTTCATGAGGAATTGGATATTGTGACATTCCTCTTGAATCCGTGAGACATCAGGGAGAGACTGCTAGGTAACAGAGTGAAAAATCGAGTCCCTCTCAGTTAACAAAGTGAGGAAACCATTTTAATACTCTTGGACAGTGCAATCTCCTTAGTTATATTTGGCCAGTTCAATTGTTAGAATAGAGCTTCCGCCACGAACCCTAGATATTGCGTACAGATGAATGCGGAAATAGCTTTAGACGAAGATGATAAAAAACCGAACCTGCGAGATCTCTCTGATTTGATCTCGGTGTTTTTTATTTGATCTCGGTCTTGTAGCAACTCGAAAACCTTAAGATCTTCTACTGTATTCCTCTATGATCGAACTCGCACCAGGGAGTGGGCCTCTTCTGCGAATTCTCTCTACTCTCCAAAAAACAAGATTTCTCTTATTTTTTACGTAGAGAGCAATAGCGCATATTTATAGGCTACAATAGGGACCTTAAGAAGTAAATAAGTAGGCTCCTTATGCAAGCAGGATACCCTAATTCAAACCAAATTAGAATCCTAGTTCCATAAATTACAATTCAGTCCACTAGAGAATTATAATTGCACTCCTGTCCCTATTCTCAAAATAATATTTCGAGCTTCATGTTATTAAATGCTTATTAATCTCCCCACATTAAGATTTTAGATATCCATCGATTAAATAATTACCGACAACTATATTTAATCGATATCTTTATAATTCCTTGACACCTAACACTTGACTTATTTGATATGTCGGACACAAAGTTCACCTGTAGGGTTTGACATAATCAAAACTTAAAAGCATGAATATCATCAATCCCTATTACGGGACGTAGATTCCATCAATAAACTAGTATGCACCATACACGTAGTGTAGTCATCCAATTCACTGAGATTATTGACCCATAAAAGATCTCACTCCTTCGTAAATCAAAATGCCAAACACTAAATGTATGTGTCTATTATTTATGTCGGGATTAAGAGTACAAGTACTCATAATAACCATTTGGATGTTAATCATCTCATATAGTCAGTATAAAGACAATAAACCCAAAAGCGGTCCTGTTCAATACACACAAAGCGCACTAGCATAATGAGTTGAAACTATACCGTTTTCCGTAGCCAAGACAAGTCTGCTGAAACATCATGCTACAATCGTACCGATGGTGTGTCCAAAACCATCTAGATTGTGAACAACAACTTATATTTTATAAGAACCGACAAATAGGTCTTCCGAGTATAAGTAGAACTCTACACACCAACTTGTCTACTTTATAGAATAAAAGACACACATGCATAATAATAAATAATGCAATCATTTTCCCATACAAAATCTCAATTAGATGAAAAAAAAAAATATACTAATAAAGGAATTAGTCAAAGACAAATACATAAAAGTATGCTTTTAGTATAAATTTCCAACAAATATCCACATAAAATTTAAGGGCCTTGTTAACTTGTTGGCACAACTTTTTTCAGATGGGCTCACATATCAGATGCTTCCTTAAATTATTAAAGTGAAGGGCCAATAGTGTCGATAGAATTTAATATCCAGGCAGCCACCTTGGAATTATTTTGATTCCATGTAACTTAATGCCTTCTCATCTATCTGAATGGTGACAACCCCATCCAAATGATTGAACGTAGTCCCCTTGAGATAGCCGGATAAGCCTATTCCTGATACAAAATGGTAGAAGTGAAATGACCAAGGTAAGTAATTCTTAGCATTTAATTTTATTGAAATAAATTCATCATTTTTTGTTGCAATTGTGGCTCAGGGAATTTTTTTGGACCAATGACACTAATTTAAATGAATCCTTGGTAAGATGGAAATTAGCCTAGGGGCAATAGGCCTTTGATGGTGTCTGCCCTGACTTTGATATTCATCACTGTGGAGCAAAGATGGCCAGTTCTGAGCATTTGAAACCCTGAAGTTTGTAGTAGCTCACAGTCTCAAAAGGCCAATACTAGAAAAGACAAAAAAGAAAGTTAAAAGCTCCCTGAATAAACACCCCTCACCGAATAGTGATAAATAGCGAAAAAGTGGTGTTTTGTGAAACTGTTCACAGATCAGACAGAATGGATGTTATCCTTGATGAGTTACGCAGCTACTGGTCAAGGACAGGCTATCACGTCAGGAATGAGAGAGATTTGTAGCTTAGATGAAAACTACCTCTTGAAACAACCGAACATGAGAAATGCACAGAAACCCCTCAAAATTGAGTTGAAAAATTCTGGAAGAATTCATAGGATGGGGCAACCAGTACAGATGGAAGACCTTGGAAAAATGTGGAGTGGGCCCCGCCAGAATCTTACACAATCTCTACTGCAAGACTATTCATCTCTTATAATGGCTGAAAACTTCCAAGTGACGATCTACTGAAAACTTCGCAGTGACGATAAACTGAAAAATTCCCAGTGATGATCTATTTCGCAATAATACTTTTGCACAGTAGGCCTCAATTGAAGTACTCCAACACCATGTTAGCAGAATTTCATGAGTATCATTCATAGGAAAAGGCAACTCTAGGAAAAGTTTCTGATCCAATTGAGTGATCAAAGCGTCTTCATATATGATCTTATCAGTTACAACCCTTAAAAAGGGGAATATTACCAATATACAAGGAGCAGATAAGAAGATAACAGATAAGAGGTTATGGAGAGAGTCATAAGGAGAGAAGTTATGGATATTCTGTGGATTAGTATGAATTTGTGATAAAATGCAATTTATTCAGTCAGAATAGCCTAATTTGTAATATTCATAGAATCTATTTTATATGGGTCTGTTAATCCATCTTTTCGGAATTCAGCTTAATCAATTTTTGTGTATGATCAACTATGTCCACAGAAGGCAGTGAGATGATATCTTGAGTAGATACATATTTACAACTGGATGCATCACGACCTCTACGCCCTGCAGTAATGATTCCTCTGGAATTACAACCTTTAACACAATGATTATGTTAAATGGAAAAAAAAGATAAAGAAAAAGAAAACGATAAAGAAAAAAAAAAAAAAACCCGTCAGTCTTCGTGTTCATAGAAGATGAAAAACAACCCTCTATGAAGAATTAAAGTGTTATGAATTCTATGAACTAGGACACCAATAAAAATCGAAATGAAGTAATTGGAAAATGGGACAATTATGAAAAAGAGCCATGTATTCTCCATATAATTAGATGGATAATAGTATCAGAAGAAACTAAAAATATGAAGAAGAAAAGAAAGAAAGAAAGACGATAAGATGAACTGCAAGGTCAAATTACTCACTTGTCATATAGTGGCTTCCTCTGTTGTGGCTGCTCAGTCTCAAAAAATTCAAATATAAGTTTTATATGTTTAGAAGAAGTATGACTATTAGAACCCAAAACGTCAGATGACCTTCGGTTTTTCGTTGGATCGAAAAGTATTGGAACACTACTTCTTTCAAAAGGCTTAGTCCTAACTACTTCTATGCACTTCATATCAAGAGAAATGGGATATGGAAGCTGCTCTGCTGCATGGTTCTCCTTTACCACTTCAGAGACAAGGCCTCCCGCCCTACTGCTTTTTGAATCACATGAGTGGCCAAACAATTGCACCGCTGAGAGAAATGGAACAAAATGAGCATGAAAAAAAATCTCATGAGTCCCAATTACATTAAAGCATTCTTCACTTCTAAACCATAGCTTCCAGGTTGCTCATACCAATTTCAAAGAGTAATTAGAGGAATCTTAGGAACTTGATGTTGACAAAGAGACTTGAGACAATTCTGATTCCCTGAGCATTTTTCACATCGTTTTGGAGCATATGCTGGAACAATAACTGGTGAGGCAGAATGAAGAAGTCTCTCAAACTCAGCAAGGGGACTTCCAGTTGCCGCTTGAACACTGTCAGATGCTATTTGCAATCTGTATGCTTCATGCAGTGCTTGCTCTGCCTTTTGTGAGCCAATCTGTAACAAAGATATGTTCATTGTTACAGAATCAGAAGGAGGATCAACTTTTCTAGTTTGATCTGTACATTTTCCTTGATCTCCAAGTTTATCAAACTCCAGCATCTCACTTTCAATTACCAGCTCAGTAGGTACATCATATGATAAAAGTTTCTGATTATTCATGCTGGAGTTTTTGTATATACTTCCATGGTTCAGTGATGTTGCTTCCTGATGAGTTTCGGATTTCAAACTAACCAAAATCGGTTTATCAACAACATCCCTGTTTTTTAATGTTGAAGAATCTTTCCTGCCAACAGGAATCCATTTTTGAAGATTAGGTCCGGATTTAAAATCTTCCCTTACATCATCTTCATAAGAAAGTTCAATTTCATAGCATGTGGACTTATTCTCCTCATTATCTGAATAAAGATGCAAAGAACCAACAGATGCATACGTTCTTGCAATATTCATCCATGAAGGCGATCCTACTTCTTGAAAGGCTTTCCGAAGGACCCTCTAATCTTGAATATGGCACATTTTGCTGCAAATGAGCAGAAGAAACAGGAATGAAAGGTAAACAGTCAAAATTATCAGTTATATAAAAATACGTTTTGCTTGAAGCTTCTAAAGATTCGGGCTCTGGAAGATTCATCTCAGTTTTGTGTCTATACAAATTCTCTTTATTGGCTCGAGATAACTTCTTCAAATGGTTAAAATTTTCATGCTTAGGTAATTGATTCATCTTTGCTTTTGACTTTTCCCGCAACTTATTTTTTTGAATGCCATTTTGCCCTGATTGCAAGAAATATGGACCAGCATCACCATGAAACCTCTCTTGAGAAACCCTTTGAGGGGATTCATTTAGTATGAGGCCATTGGTTTGATCTCCTTGCTCATTGTTACAAACGTCCTTCACTTCTTTGGAAGTGCAGTTTTGTCTGAATGAGGAAATTACAGGAGAAGGTAGCACCGCACCAGTTGAAAATGATTTATGATTCAACAGCAAAGCTGCCTCTTGTGTGCCAATACCCATCTGCACATGGATAGGATTTGATCGTTTTCCCCCTTGGATACATGCATTCGTAACATTCTTCTGGACCTCCTGCAGTATGGAACGACTATTCTCCTTCCATGCTTGGTTCAAGCTCTTTGCACTTTTTTCCCCTAGGATACATGTATTCCTAACATTCTTCTGAACGTCCTGCAATATGGAACAACTGTTCTCCTTCCGAGCTTGGTTAAACCTCTTTGAATGACCGAGCATGTATGCTGCGTCATTTGAATTCCGAGACAGCTTCCTGCCATGCTCAGCCCTTCTTCCTGAAATCACTTCATGACCATCAGTAGAACATCTGTAACTGGACTTCATTCGATAACCAACACTTCTACATGTTTTATGACCCTCATCAAAATCATTGTTACAACTCATCACACTGTCTTTGTCCCAAGAACTTACATGCGATACACATCCAAACAAAATTGTTTCTGTGTGATCTGATATAATATTTTTAGATTTTTCCATTCCATGGATGGTTTCACTTGAAATTCTGTAAGACATCCAATTCATGTCATGCACCGCATCACACTTCTGACTTTTAACAAGACCTGCCTTTTCACCAGAAGAAAACTCAGAAAAAATATAGCAAGCACATTCCTTTGTGCTCAAGCATTCAAGCATGGGTGGGTTCACAGTGAGAAAAAGATTCAGAAACTGTCACAGCCTTAGCAGACTCTTCTTTTTGAAAAGGTCCACTTATAATACTTGAATGACTGTACTCAACAGGTTTAAAATCTTTGGAGGACAGAGAACCCCTTTCTGAGACACTTTTTCCATTTACTTTATTAGCACCAGAGAAGCATATTGTATCAACAAAGCCGGAATGAAATTCCAAAGATGTCATTACTGAACTTGTGCTATTACAGTTGAGAGTAACCTTATAACCAGTGGAAACATTACTCAATACAGACTAGGTTTTACAAGTTTCAGGAGCAGGACAAGTTTGATCAGCCACATCAACAAGCCAACTCCCATAACAGAACTACCTATGCACTGCTCAACGGACTTGCTCTAGTTCTTTCTATACCTCTTCGCTAACAATTGTACAGGTATATATGAGAAGATCTGCAACCAAGGAAACTAAGCTATTTGTAGCAGAAGCATTTAAACAGAAAGGACTCAGAAAATCACTTGGACCATCATATTTTTTAAACTCTCTTTGGATTCGAGAGTTGGTAAAGATTTATCTCTTTGTTTCTCCATCGCTAGGACTTAAAAACATCATGAACAACAGAATACTATAAAGAACATTTAGAACCAAAAGCATTGCATTTTTGGTCAATCTGTTAACATTGTAGCTGGAAGAACCGGATTTAAGATATCCAAATCTTGCAGAAATCTAGAAGCCAAAGTGCCTCAACAACCAAAAGATAGTTCAATTTTTTAAAGATAAGACTGCAAAGGTATTCAATGTAGATTACAAAGGGAGCAACAGATGTGATGGCCTGAAAAAATAGAGGGTTCAAGAAATGAACCGTAGCAATAAATCAAAGGCAGAACAAATTTCTTCTGTCAAAAAATTGCATAGAAAACTTGGACACAGGTTACAAAACATATCTTAGTTGTATTGTAAAGGATCTTGTCCAATTAGTGCCAATCATCACTCTCTTCCATTATTGATCTGATATTGCTTAGTATGAGCGCAGAACTTCTTACTGAACCTACGAGATTATGGCTAATATCAGAGTACATCATTTTGATGTCAGTAGCCGTATGGACTGTAGAGTAAGGACTAAGGAGTGGAAAGAGTTACACTCATAAAAGAATTTTCAGGGGTGATCAAGTGTCCATAAGCAAGCGTATCTGGTCCAACCTGCGATCAAACTACTCTCTCTCTCTCTCTCTCTTCCGTATCTCCTCTATTTTTTATCAGATATTACTACTTAGTATAAGACCAGAGCTTGTTACTATGCCTATGAGATTAGGGCAGATGTGATTTGATGTTAGCAACCATATGGACCAAGGACAGAGGGAGTTTCTTTTTTTTTTCTTTTAGTGTGTGGGTGGGAGAGGGGGAGTGTTTGGGGTTGCAGGGTTTCTATGGCGAAAAATGAACCAGTGAAGGTTAAGCATGGAAAGGCTTGGTCTATGGGGTACATCGGGTCCATTCCAAGATCAATTTACACCCTTCACAATTATTCCTTGTGACTTAGCACTCACCAAAATTTTGACATAGCTGAGTTTTGTAGGCCCTTGGATTGACCATGCAAATCTTGCACCCATCTGACTTTATCTAAAAAAGCTATGACTTAAATGCTTCAGTCCTAATTAAGTCTAGGAAAACCTTTAATTTCTTTTCTCATGAGAGGAGAGTTAGGAAATGAATCAACCTAGGAAAGGAAAAGAGGGGGGGACGTCCAGACCCCACTCCATACATATGTAATTCATGCCCTACTTGGCAGCAATGTTATTGAAATCAATAAAATGTCTCCTTCTCTTTGGGTAGAACTCTTGAATGATTGTGTTACTTAAAGGTGACTGTGATGAATTACTTTTAATGTTATTTCATTGTGAAAAAATCTCCCACACTGTGTGGACGCCCAATAGACAATGGGGCTTGGGTCATGTTGCTGGTTGGAGGACAGTATCTGCCTGAATCTGCCCCATGTTTTTGGTGTTAAAGTTTTTCAGTTCTGATGTTGTTTCTGGAATCATTTAATTCGCCCTTGCAACTGCTAGTTTGTTCCTTAAGTTTGTCTGGAATCTAAGTGCAGTTATCTTTATTTCACATTTCTGTTTAAAAGGACCAGACCTGGGGATATTACATGGTTGAACACAAGTGAACAAATATTCTGAAGTTGTTAGAGTAGATAATCAACCAATGCAATTATGGGATCCAACCAAAAACAAAAAAACCTCTTTGATTTCGTGATACTTCATTTGAGCACTGGCATAGCAGACCAAGCAGTGATCTTGATAGCAAGTATGTTTCGTTTACCATCTGTTTTCTAAAGCTGTATCACAACTGTCAGTCAATGTAGCTTGTGTGAAATCATGACCATTAGATTGTGCCTTGGTCATGTTTCTCATTCACTGAATGATTGGTCCTTGCAATATTGGGATCTGCACTGCACTGCACTACAGCGCATCATCTTTTACTTGTAAATAATACCATTCACCTCAATCTCTCATATCAAATCCACACCCTAACACACTAGTCAAATTCCAAATGGCTCTAAAACCCCAACCAGCATTCATCATTCTCAAAGAGGACAACGACAAATTTAACACTCCATCCCTTCTAAAACACCAATTTTCATTCGGGTAAGTAAGCAAGCAATCATATTTCTACATAAAGAATCATCAGGCTCTCATAATCCCAGTTCATACATAAACAAATCCATTGCAATCCAACCAAAACCCTAACAGAGCTGAACGAATTCTTCAAGAAACATGACATCATCTCTAATCAAGAAATGAAATTAATGGCTACTATTAGAACTAATCAGGTGCAAGAATGATCAAATATCAAAGAACCTAACCGAAATTCATGAATAATATGAAGATTCACACTCAAAGAAACATAATTTCAGTTCAAAGATTCGATCAGAAACATAGACATGAAATTTAGTGGCAGAAGATCAAAGAAATGAGAAATCGTATGCATACAGTTTTCTAAATTGCAGAAAGATAAAAGAAGAGAGAGACAGAGAGACCTCAGAGAGAGCGCGAGAGAGAGAGAGGGGAGCATTTCGTGAGTCAGGATAACTTATCGCCGTTGTTATACATTTAGTTTGAGTGCAGAAAAATAACGGTCATGTCATCCAAAATTTAGGTAATTTTAAAGTTAGGCCTAAGAGACAAAACCGCCATCCCGCCATCTCACCTGTCTCATATCTTATACATCATGTGATTTTGAAGTTAGATGAAAGAAAAATACTAAATTTTTTTATGACGCGGTGGATCGTTAGTGCTCCGCACATGGTTAAATATAACAACTGCGATAGGTGATCTGGACACGCGTTTTGCCTCCTTATTTGAGCAGTTTTGTTGTTTTATCAGTTAAACATAAAGCAGGACGTGAAAGCGTGTGGGATATTGTTCTTGCACACGTGCGAATAGAGAGAGAGAGAGAGAGAGAGAGAGAGGTATTTTAGAGTTTCTTTAATTTTATTTTTTCCAGTTCTACTCTGATGTTAGTGTGACATTCTTATTGTATTCTAAATTTTGGCAATATTAAAAAGTTTGAGGTATTATTGGGAAACTACAATGATATTATCATGATATTTTTAATTATCGCCCATATTCATGATAATGATGCAATATTGAGAGCTCTAATCAAGAGGCATCAAGCCGAGGACGAGTTTCCTTTACTCGTGTTTGTTTGCATGAGAGGAGTGAAAAAAAGATAAATGGTCAAATCAATAGTAGATGAACGATGAGAGGGTTGGGAGAAAAAAAAACACTAAAATAATAACAATTTACTTCTTCTCATATTAAATTATAAAATTTTGTCATTTAGTGCCGTTCAAGAGATTTTCCTGTTTCTAAACAAAGAATCCAGCCCAATGATCGAAAGTCGTAGAGGAGCAGAAGCAAAGCAATTTTCAAATGAAATTGGACATCAATAGTTTCAAAATGATGAAAATATGTTGTGCCCGTGTATTTAATTTGTGGATAATTCAATCACCTGATTGGACTCTCTACTTTGTGTGCTCTTTCTTGACTCGCTTATGGCTACAACCATATGTTATACCACTAATTCATATTATGGTGCCGTTTTTTCTCTTAGTTTTAATACATATTCATGCCCTTGCCTATCTCATCTCATAAAATATATTACCAAGGATTACAGTAAAATATTAAAAATTCATCTTCTTCTTTGGTTGATGTAGATCATGTTTTTCTTTAGTTAAAGAGACAAAGCTCTACCATTGCAGAAGTTCAAAGGCGGTTTTTAAAACCACTTATATACGTTTAGACCTAACTACAAGTTCTGCCACGCTTGAGCTTGGAGTTGAAACAAATGTAACAAATAGGTAATCCACCGTGGCACATGCAAATTAGAGGCGACAAAATGTTACTGAATCCGCTAACCTGACCAGCGAAATATATAGGTCGGTCACGAGTTAAGATTTCCTGACCCATATAAAACCGGCTCGGATTAAGGTTAGCCCACCTAAACCGGCTGACCCATCAGTTTAACAGTTTGAAAGTCCAGACAGGGCTTTGGTAATGATGATATATAGCCAATGTCTTTCTCAAGCAACTCATCCCATGTCTCTTCTTTCTTTCTTGTTTCATACTTTTCTGCTTGCTTTTCTACTTCTCCTCTCTTTCTTCTACTCTTCATTGGTTTAACGTTTACCATTTGTACCTTGCATCAGAGTGCCTAAAAAGAAACCAGGGCAGAACTCAACCAAAAGATCCCTACCTATCACCACCCATACAAGTGACATTGGTAGGCGGTATGGGCTTTAGTCCCAACTGAAGGCTACTAGTTAGATCATTCTGGAAGATTGACGTGGACTTCCAAATCAAACAGATTTGATGCATGAAATGTGTGTAAAAAGGCTCCCATCTTCTGAAACCGGTTTCATGTGAAACCACTAAGATTTGAGTTTTGAGCAAGAGTTGGATCCCTTGTTTCGTAGAAATAAGAAGATACGGTTTCATATAATCTAGAATCCCCAACTGTATAAAATCTCTTCCTTAATTTTTTTTTTGCACTCCAAAAAAGCAATTGAAAGGGTGTAGCAGCTGGCATAAGATTTTACATCGTTGGCAATTCTGTTTCCTCCAATCCAGAATCACATGAAAGAGTTTGTTGGTGTAGTAGTAGAGATGTTGCTGGAAGTGCAAAGGGGTGTGGGTTTGAATCTTCCAAACCATCCTTTTTAGAGTCGAAGGGTAATAAACCGAGTTACACGGGTCAGGTCAAGACTTAGCCTGACCCGGAACAATATGTGCTACTTGTTTAAAAAACGGGTCAATTACAGGCCAGGGTCCAAAAGGCGGGCCCCACCTCTAACCTAACCCATCCTGTTTATTAGCCCTAATTACAAACCCTCCTATCCACATGCATCGAATTTCCTTTTTTATTTTTGCAGCGGTAGGATATTCATCTCATGTCATATTAAAGTCGAGTGAGATCCTCTGAATATGCCTACCTCTAAAACTCATACCCCTCGAAATTTGACAGGTGTTAAGTCATGGGCCAGGTTGGGTTAAGCAGGTTGACCCGCAATGGGTGTGGGTTGTAATTTTCAAACCACTTTGCAGAAAGGTTGGGCTTCGACCTCGAGTCTCTATAGACAACCCGACCGACTCCTTTGCCATCTAGTTAATAGAACTTGCTGGATCAAAAATCCGTCGTCCATCCAGGCTATCTACATAGAATAAAAGTGATTAGATTTGACCCAAGATAGGCCCATTAGATCAATAAATTTGTCCATATGATTAATAGATCCCTCTGTGATGCAGAAAATGAAATATCTGCCCATCCACTGTCGTACGGATTTCATAATGTAATAGGCCCAAAGAGGTTAGCTGATTGTGAAATTTAGGGAGAGGGAGAGATGTGGTGTGGGGGGGGGGGGGGGGGGGGGGGGGTGGGGGGACAGCGCTGGCGGTGGGCAGGGCGGAGGGCAGTGGAAGGGAAAGAGGCAGTGAAAGAGGCGGGAAGAAGTGGAGTGAAGCGAAAAAATGAGGGTAGGGATTTGGATATTTTGGGACCAATGGGATGTATAGAGAGAAACTTTGATAAATTTAAACTTAAGTGAGGTGTGTAGAGAGAAGGGATGTGGAAAGGGAAGCTTGGATTGTGGCATTAGCAGCTCCCTTAATCAAAACCTTGTTAAGAGACCACTCTTGATTGAATTTTCAAGAATTCATAATTTAATATGATTGGACTACTTTGGTGACTACTAAGTCAAGAAAAAAAAAAAAACTAGAGGATTTAACCGGGAAAATCACTTAATGCGCACATGTTACGCATTCAAACACTTTAGCACTTGGGGCACCAATTCGAGCATTTGGGCCCGATTTGCATTTCTTTTTACATGTTTGGCACATCGTCGACGCCGACCTTATTTGCACTGAATAAGGTCGGTGATGACGCTGTCCGCGCATCACCCCACGGCCATTTCGATTTTTTTTAACACGTTTGGCACATCGTCAGCGCCGACCTTATTTACACTGAATAAGGTTGGTGATGACACTGTCCGCGAACCTTTTTAGGGTTCTTTTCCCTGTTTCTTCTCATTCTTTTCTTCTCTCTTCTCCACTACACCGTCGAGATTGACCTTGGGCGAGTGCGGAATAGCGGTTGCTTCCATTTCCAGTTGCACCAGGCTCCTAACTGAAATCCTCAATTGCTTCTCTTCTCTTTGCTCCCAATCATTTTTTCCATCGTCCATTGTTTCCACCAAGACTCCAAGATATCTATCTCCTTCCATTTTTGAATCTTTCTCAATGTTTTTGTAATTTCCCTCCTTTTGGTTTTCCCGCCATCCCGCATATGATATGGAAGTGCATGGTAGCTTGAACGTCCTTGTTCAATTTGTACATTGTTTGTTTGCATTGTGATTAGGGTTTGTAGGCGAATTTGGGGTTTTCCGACTTGAGAAGGACGATGGTTCCGTATTGTCTTTGGCAATAGATTGAATTTGTTCTCCTGCGTCGGTGTTCTTGTTTTGTGATTGGATTGAGCTTTTTTTTGTTCTCAAAGGTTTAAGATAACATATTGGGTATCCTCCATTGGAGGCTTCAAAATGTAAAGTGAAGTGGCAAAACCAAGTGACAACCAACTATTGGAGATAGTGTTGCATTGCAGTTTCGCCACTTCCCACATATTGGAGCCTTGATTTGAGTAGTATTATATTGTATGTTGTGAGCCTTTCTCTAATTACATCTTGTACTCCATGTGACAGATCTTGTCTTCTGCACGTCCTTTAAGTGTTTATTTTTTGAAGTACGTTTATTTTAATATGGGTTTCTATTCTACAACATCATCAACTTTGAACATGATGTCTGCTTATAAAGTCCTAGTACTAATTTGTTTATAAAAAAGCAGAGTTTCAAATATCCTATCTTCTACATGGTGCATAAATTGTGAGGTCTTTTTATGTGAATGAGTGGATGGGGCTAGTTGGTGACACTGAAAAAAGGAGAGTTTCAAACTCAAACAGGGGGTTGTCATGGTCACACTAGCCCAATCGAACAAGCTGTTGACAATGTGTACCAGCAAAATTCATGTTCTGTTTTGAATCCTTTTACTTAGTTTTAGTCCCTTTATATTAAAATTTCCATCTAGCATACAATGTGCTAGATTGTCCGCACTTTTCCCCACACTGTGCTAATCAACCCCACTCCACACACCCCCCCCACCAAGTAAATGCTCTTAGATGTAGAAATCATCATTATGATTTTAAGTTCTTTTAAATTAGGCTTAGATCATCTTCTCTACTTTAAGATTCATTAAACTTGCATTCCATGTCTTTTGTCTTTGATCAACAAATTTTTAGCTTTTTGACTTGAATGGCTTTCTCAAAAGTTTTAGTTTGTCATTTACTGGCTTTTTGTTTGACTTTGGGTACAGTCATATTGTACCATTTGAGTAGACTTTACTAACATATATGAAGAGAGTAAGCACCAAGTGGTTCCTAAGAGCAACATATAGACACACCAAGTGCTTCACTATTTCTTTTAAGCATGAAATTTTTTAGTGTTAACTATTTTCATCTTGTGAACATTTTTTATGTATGTTTGCCCTTTTATTCATGTTTGCCTTCATAACATTCAATGCTATCATGTCTAATTTTGACGTACACAGATGTCTAAAGAGAATACAAGCAACGAAGAGTTGCCTCGGAATGAGGCTAGTACCTCACGTGCTCAACCAGCAGTGCTTTTGTGCGAGCAAGAGCATCACATATCTGCTGCTATCGAATGCGGTTTGGTATAGTCTCTTCCACACAACCACTAATCAATTGAACTTCTTTTCGATCTATGGCTAACGTTATTCAAACTGTCATTTTTCTCACAGGAGTTGGGTACCTACAGATGCTTTCCCACTAACCCTGACTATGGGAAGTGGGATCTAAATGAGCGTTAGATGCAGTGGGTCAGAGATGCTGGGCTATATCATCTTGCTCAGATGAGGTGGATGAGGATTGACCATGCCTTGATCATGGGGCTGGTTGAGAGGTGGAGGCCGGAGACGAACACCTTCCATTTCCCATCCGGCGAGGCTACCATCACACTGGAGGACGTAGCTTACATCTACGGCCTTCCTATAGATGGTCCGCCAGTAACCGGGCGTACGTACACCCATTATCAGATTGACGAGCTCTGTCAAGAGCTGCTCGGTGTTGTCCCCCAACCCAAAGAAGACTACAATGGGGTTTCCCTAAAGTTTACATGGCTGAAACGTGTCTTCCGTCCCACTCCAGAGGAGTTGAGAGAGAAGGAGAAGACCAAGCCAAAGGGAAAGAAGAAAAGCAAGGGACGGCCGAAGAAAAAGAAGATGACAGAGGCCGAGGAGATGTGCAGAATTCAAGCCTATTTGTTTTTTTTGGTTGCTGGACAGATTCTTTGTAATTCTTCAGGGGAACGAGGCCCCTTTTATATTTTAGAGTTGTTTAGAGAGCTTAGGCCCTACTCATGGGCCTCCGCTTGTTTAGCCAACTTGTACAGAATGCTAAACAAGGGAGTTCATTGGGAAGGGCTGAAAAAGCGTGAGATGCCCGACCCTACTGACGAGGGCGATGCTTTTGAAAAGAAGTTTAAGTCTCTTTCTGGCCCCCTCCAGCTTCTGCAAGTGAGGTCGATATAACACTGCTTCATCCTTTCACTATTTATATGTTAATGTTCTAATGATTCCCTCTCTTTTGACAGATCTGGGCGTACACCAAATGAAGATCGGCCAAGGTTTAAGTCCAAACCAGCGTTTGAACTATGACATACAGTTTCCACTGATGGTTACATGGGCCAACCGACTTGAAGGAATGACTTAGCTGACGGTTGTGCGAGAAGTGCGGAAGAAACTCAATTACCTCACGTCTAAAGAGGTAGACTTAGTTCATTTTAAATTTTCTGTCATTTTCAAACTCGCTTTATGTGTTCTAATTTATCCAATGCTTCATGCACAGTTTGAGTGGCGGCCGTACAGAAAGTACGGGAAGGAATTTTTGAGGCGCGTCTCTAAGGCCGACAGAGCACTTTTCACGACAGACTCTCCCCTTATATCATATTGGGTATTGGAGCGTCACCCTTCCCCTAGGGTTATGAGGCAGTTTAGCTTGAGACAAACAGTGCCTCCACGCTACGTCAAGCCCATCATAAGGAAGGAAAATAAGGGGAGATCTATTATAAATTGGAGTCTAGTGCACGAGGAAGAGGTGAAGTCATGGGAAGCACGGGCAAATAATGTGCTGAAGAGAAAAGGAAAATCAGAAGGCGGGGAGGAGGAAGAAGAAGCGTACATGAGATGGTATGAAGCAAATACCATCATGCGTATTGGCCGTGTTAGGCAGCGCGACGAGCCACAAAGGGATCCTCCCCCATAGCCCGATGCCCCTTGTCCTACTGTCCCACAGACTCGGGTATGACGTTCACACTTTTAGAGTTGTATCCCTTACTTTGCTTCACATTGATTTTGTGAATATATTTTGCTAACGGGATTCTTTCAATATGTGGACTGCAAGTCTCTTTCTTCCTCGACCACATCGTACGATCATGCGATCGTTCGATCGCTGCAAATGTGGACCTAAATAATTTCATAATTTCAATTAAGAAAAAGGTCGATAGATTTAGGTCCACATTTGGGACTACATACGAGGACTACGTCGAGACGTGTAGTACTTCCGCTTCGGAAGATGATGACCTGCTAGTAAGTGTATATAAATAAATTTCAAGGATATGAATAGGCTACAATCTATGGGTAATGTGATTTCCTCACCATACTTTGCTTCATTTTGCAAGCCGTCAGAACGTCAAAACGCGCAAGGATTAAGGTGAGGTCCTCAAAAAGCCCCGCAAAGAAGCCTCAATTTAGTGTTGAGGCTCCCTTAATGATAGAGGACTCCCTTATGAAGGCATCAGCCTCCCATACTTTGGCTGACAAGCAACCACATGAAGTTGATGCTAGCAACCTTGACGCGCCCTTTGGTGATGTGAATGACATCCCTATCGAGGATCTTATCTCTGTCTCACCTGGTCCTCAAGGATACAACACACCTCCGAAGGTCACTTGCCAGGCAGTCATTGTAGCCCCTTCACCGGCTACAATTGATTCATTGATATGGAGGTGCAAGCACATTCCGAGGCTGAGGAAGATCACTGATAGGTTTATTGATTATCAACATCCATTGCCCCAGATGGGTTATCATCTGACAGAAGTGGAGAAGGAACTTCTGTTGGATTTCTACAAATATTACACACATAGGTAATTGCAATTGTTGAAAACACTATCCGTAGTAATTATCAAGTTGTTGGGTTTTTTATTTATTCAATTTCACTCAACTCATTGCATTGACAGGAAGGAAGAGCTGGACATGATCATCTCATGCGTCGATTCTAAGTTCCTTAGAGATTTATTGGACGAGGGCACTTGGATGGATTCAACCATCATATATTACTGGTTCGAAGTGCTACGGGAGAGGTGCAAGGATGCATACTTGGCCGACCCTAGCATATGCGTAAGTACAATAAAACATTGAAGACTGGGGAGTTTTTCCTCAATAGGTTTATGTTTTAGTTGTTTGATGACGCTAATGCTTGTCTTGCAGAGTTTCTGGGAGAAGGGCATAAAGACTGGGATGATATGGCCTTTGGGCCAAAGGGAGAACGTGTGATGGACGCGATGGAGTGCAAGACTTTAGTCTACGTACTGCACGCTTACAATCATTGGTCCTTATTGATCGGATATGTCGATGAGAACAGCTGGGAGTACTACAACAGTTCCTTGGGAGAGATTTGGGGCCGCAAGACCTGTGAGAGATTCGTAAGTATCTTCTCTTGTCTTGACAGCATGATTTTCGATAGTAAATAAATTTCAAAATTGAAGTATTATTCATTTCACTATGTTTGGACAGAGATTGTGGCTTCAGCAGTGCTTCATGGATTTCGGTTGGTCGGCGCCTATGATGTAGACGATTACAACAAACACGGACATCCCATTTCAAGATAATGGAAATGACTGCGGGTTGTTCGCCTGTGCGTTCGCTGAACATTGCATTTATCGTCATCCCATCGAGTTCACGCAGTTAGACATCCCGTACTATCGGCGGAGAATTGTCATCGACATATTCGAGTAGAACTGGATTCGAAATGCTCCAAAGCTTAACCTCCCTCCACTCCCGGACTTGCCACCCGACTTGCAATGAACCCTCTCTTGCCTATGTTATGAAAATATGTGTTATTTGACTGAATGATTGAATGTAAATGGGATGCTTGAATGATTGAATGCAAATGACACTTTAAACTTAACCATGTTTCAAATTTTTTCTTAATTGTTATATGGGGTGTTGATCGATTGAATGATTGAATGTAAATTGAATTCATGAAATGTTTCTATTTGTATTTAAATACAGCCTCAACTTTTTTGGAGAATATAGATGTGTTTTTATGTAATTACATGTCACACTCCCACCCTTAATTTTTTTTTCCTTCTTTAAACAGGGTAATCACCGACGCTGTAGTAGAAAAAGAAGTGAACATAAGGTCGGTGGTGACCTTATTTAATACAGATAAAGTCATCACCGACTCTGTACTGGATTTTCTAAAGCAAAAGTCATAACTTTTGGTTTAAAAATGACAAAACCTGCGTCGGTGGTGACCTTATTGTACACAGTTAAGGTCATCACCGACCTATACTTAGAATTTTGTCCACACCTCGCTCGGACAAGTTACAACTTTTGGTTTAAAAATGACAAAACATGCGTCGGTGGTGACCTTATTGTACACAGTTAAGGTCACCACCGACCTATACTTAGAATTTTTTCCACACATCACTCGAACAAGTTACAACTTTTGGTTTAAAAATGACAAAACCTGCGTCGGTGGTGACCTTATTGTACACAGTTAAGGTCATCACCGACCTATACTTAGAATTTTTTCCACACCTCGCTCGGACAAGTTACAACTTTTGGTTTAAAAATGACAAAACTTGTGTCGGTGCTGACCTTATTGTACACAGTTAAGGTCACCACCGACCTATACTTAGAATTTTTTCCATAACTCGCCCGGACAAGTTACAACTTTTGGTTTAAAAATTACAAAACCTGCGTCGGTGGTGACCTTATTGTACACAGTTAAGGTCATCACTGACGCTGTATAGTACACCAAAAAAAAGTTACAACTTTGGTCAAAATAATTGGAAACCTGCGTCGGTGGTGACGTTATTGTACACGGATAAGGTCACCGCCGGCCCTGTACTAATAACTTCCACTTGCATGAAAAAAGAAAAACCCATGCAGATTCCTTACGTTGCGTAAAAGGCATACATCATCTTCCACAATAAAATAGTGGGTTCCACACATCTTTTCAACACAAACATCCAAAAAACCAAAAAAGCATTACTGCAATTTTAATTCATAAACATCCCACAAACATACATACAACATAAAGTATAAAAAAACATACCCAAAACAAAAACAATTATATGAGCTGAACCAAAACACAACATCAATTAACGTCATTGTTGAACTGGCGGATTTTTGCAGCTCCCACGGTTGTGACCCCTCTCCCCACAGCTCGAACAAGTTACCACTCTTCATTGGCGATGTCGATCTTCAACTCGGATCCTGCTCTTCTTTGGTCTTCCAAGTTGCTTGCTAGCCATTGGTGGGAGAACTCTCCTGGTTACAATTTGTTGTTCCCATTGCTTTCTATCACTGGTGGCATGAATGACATCGCTGTACGTCTTTTGGTACGTGCTTGTGAGGTACCACTACTCGCAATAGTCATATGGATTCATATTCCGCGCTTTCATGGCGGCAATGGCATGGCAACATGGGATCCCAATTACATCCCATTTGCGGCACGAGCATGACCTACTATCTAGATTAACTACATCAACAAACTCTGCAGATTGCACTTGATATTCATTCAATGCCGTTACCCGTACCATTAGCCTTCGTGATTCGTCCATCTCTGTGGCTAGGTACTTCTCTGCGTACGGAGTTAGTATTGAACTGATGCTTTGTACTTGAGTTGACCGTCTCTAAAAGAATTCTATCAGTTTTGTACGTATCTCTTCCACTTGCGTTGTAATCGGGAGAACTCGGGTGTCTTTTAGGAAACTATTTGTGCACTCTGCAGCATTGCTGGTAAGCATGTCATACCTGCGTCCATGGGCAAATGTCGTTGCCCAGAACTGACGGCCGATCGCATGGATGTAATTATATGCACGCTCATCTACACTCTTTATGTGGTCCATCCAAGCATTGTACTCACAAGGTCGGTATGCCTTCGCTGCGCTCCAAAACTTTCTTATAATGCCATGGTCGTTGAAAGCCGCCTTTATGTTTTCAGCTATATGATGGCAACAAAAACAATGCTTTGCACTTGGCATCATGGCTTATACTGTAGGAATCAGACCTTTCTGATGGTCGGATATAATTGTGAGATTTTTTGGCTCACCCAACAAGAAGGACAAGTGTGCAAGAAACCACTCCCAACTATCACACCGCTATGCTTCGGCAAAGGCAAATGCAACGGGGAAAAGTTGATGATTTCCATCATGTGTTACGGCTACCATCAGCACTCCTGGATATTTGCCACGAAGGTGTGATCCATCCACCGCTATCAGTGGCCTTAGAGAGGTTTGGAATGACCTTAAGCATGGACCGAAGGACCAAAAGAAGCGTCTAAATCGATCATCCGGCCTGATGTCCAATGCAGTGTACAAACCGAGGTTGGTTCTATGAAGCTCGTTGCAATAGAGTGGCAATATCAAGAAAGACTCCTCGTACGATCCATGCACTTTCCACAATGCAAGGTCCTTTGCCATATGTGCTCGCCTGTATGTAATGCGGGTCCCAAACTCAATCTGACATTCATTGATGATCTCCTTGGGCCTAAGATCGTTATTGCATCGCACCTTATCTTTAATGAACTCTGCTATTAGCTTCACGGTTGCTTGCCGATGTGCAGTTCCCATAAGTGGTTTGGAGCAATAGTGTGTGGAATTATACTTTCGAACTCTGAAGTATGGACCAGAATCTACCGTGTAGGCATGTATACCCCAGGGATAGTTGACTCCTTTACAACTTGCTGTGACCATTTTCATGTTAGTCCTCTCGTGTTTCAAGGTGAAGTTGTTGTATATTGCGTACTTTGCTATAGCTCTTCTGAAAGCCTCGCGATCAGGAAACTCCCTGCCTAGCCACATCTCCCTAGTTGAACCGGTCCCTTCTTCAGGCACGACATCTTCAGGGATCATGGTGTCCACGAAGGGAGATTTTGAAAAGCCATCTTCTTCAATTCTGCTTGTAGTATCTCTTTGGACACCTAAATTAATTAGTTGAGCAGTTGCTGAACTTCCATTCACATCCACATTAGCTGCGGGAGCACTGCACATACTTTCGCTTCCATTCACATAAAGCAGTTCTACATTGACTTCTTCGAACATGGACTCATCATCGTCCGCAAAATAAGACAATGTTGTTGGGAATATGGTGTCATCATCCTCCCGTATATCAATCGTGGGAAAATCTTTCAAAGATGGAGGTGACAATGGTAATGCGACCTTTAATTTAATATCAGGCTTTCCAATGCTCGGAGCTTCTTGAATGGTTTCATTTCTTTCATCCTGTACAGATCTGCAATATGGAGTTATGACAAAAAAAAAATACTTCAGAACATACCTATTGCCATGAGTTGAACTATATATTTAACTTCAGAACATACCTATTGCCATGATTGTGTTGGAAAGTGCCTTCATCAGATAGCCTTCTTGACACGAATAATAATATCCCTTTTGCTTTGTTTTTTGACGATTTTAACAAACCATTGATATCACTGTCATCGTCGATATCTATCATCGAAAAAAATTTCCCATTGTGTAGAAGATACTTTAGAGTTATCTGATCGGAAGTTGTTGCCTTACTCGAAGCTTCCAAAGCGATTTTGCACAACTCGTTCAACGTGACACTGCTCGAGAGATATCTCATCTTTTGCCTTCCACCCTTGTATTGAGAACGATTGAGCTCAAATTCAAACTCACCATCACAGTGAAAGATTACTAGGTGCTCAACGTCTGACATGCTATATTAGAATATCGTAAAATAGATAAATTAGTTGGACCATCATTGTGGATTCTAAAAGAGTAAATAGGACTCCTGTGCAACATATACCATATTCAATGAAACAAACAATAAACAGCATACATTGAAAGAGAAAATGTATTCTGCCTAAGGATTATTTGTCCAAGCATTAAATGATACTATATGCATGATACGTTGTCAATAGAAAGAGGAGATTGATTTCTAGGGTTCCATCGTCTGAAAAAAAAAGTTTTCATTACCTCCTTTCTGTAGACCCAATAGGAGGAGGAGATTGATCGAAAATTAATAAGACAATCACTGGTGGGCAAACACACTATCACAGAACACCTCTCTCTGAAGGAAGAAAACGGACTCTGCGATTTTGGAGAAGTGGGAAGAATGAAGCTCGAAATCGGATTATATGGGCTTCGCGGACAGCGTCATCACCGACCTTATTCAGTGTAAATAAGGTCGGCGCCGACGAAGTACCGACGATATTAAAAAAATGGTTCGCGGACAGCATCATCACCGACCTTATTCAGTGCAAATAAGGTCGGCGCCGACGATGTGCCAAACATGTAAAAAAAAAAAAGGCAAATCGGGCCCAATTGCTCGAATTGGTGCCCCAAGTGCTAAAGTGTTTGAATGTGTAACATGTGCGCATTAAGTGATTTTTCCGGTTAAATCGTCAAAAAACTACTAACTCTACATTAGATCTCAAACAATATATTTTGTTTCTCGTATTTGGCAACATTGCTTTATTTGACCCAAGAGGTTTCATTATTATGAACAAAAGTTTATGGGTGATTTCCAATTGAGAAACATAACAAATTAACATCATGTGATCTAATAAGTCCTTTTCCGAATATAAAGATAATTGATTTCTTAAATCATTAAATGATCAATAGTTTAATATTTTACAATAACCCGTGCTTAGCAAGGGCATGGCCCATCAATATTTGTAGAGATGAATATAAAAATATAAAAAAGCATGCCAAATTAGAAAAAAAATATTCAAAATAAAGTATCCTTACTCCAGACAAGAAAACCTCGTAGCAACACATGCATAAACCTTACATGACGATTTTTAATAATCAAATATTAAACCACAAACAAACTAGGTAACAAAAGGATGTAACTAATAATGGAAAATACCTTCCTATTAAAATTAAAATACTTTTTAAATCAAAATTTCTCATTAAACTAAATTGTTCATATACAACAGGCTAAGTGCACTCCTAGTGGGCCACATGAACGTCCATCATGGTGGACCACACACAAAACTCCATAGTCACCAGATCTCTAGTTTTGCATTGATCCAAATGGACCGGACCACTTGGTTAAATAAATTATTAAATAAAAAAACTAGGGATAGTAACCCTACAATAGGTCTTAAACCCGACAATTGTTTGTACTCAAAAGGACACGGTGAAAGTAGCGATTTTACCCTTATCAATGTGATATCCTATGGCTGTAGGATATCTCATATTGTATTATCCTAGACCTATAGGATATCGCACAATGCGATACCCTATGGCCATGTCATAAAATTACCACTTCCTGCCCAAACCCAAAGCACATTCTCACCACGAATTCAGGACTCTGCTTTGTCTTCTTCATTTATCATTTCATTGTGGATTTCTGAGGGCTCTTACTATACCAGCTTCTATCATCCAAAGTTCATATATCTCAATCATCACAATAGGTATGTGGGCGCTATCTCATTTTTTAATGCTGTGAAAAATCAGTTTTATGTGGTATTGATAAAACTTGTTTCTATTTTAGTTATTTTGATGGAAATTGTAAAACCACTTATTAAGATTTAAATCCTTACATGTGATGTGAAATGTTATAGGAGATCGAGTGCATTTTTTCTCCACCTTCTCGTTGTTGATGTGTTTTTTTATTTATATACTTCTCCCCTCACCTTACATCTCTCACCATTAACCTCTTCAATAATCGATTGGTGAAGCATATTTTCAAAATTCCTATGTGTTCTATTGAAAACTAAGAAGTTGTTACTCATTAGAAAAGAAGGCCTTGAGTCTTTTATAGGTACTAATATTGTGGCATTATATTATTTTCATAAATCTCATAACATAGGATTTGATCGTCAAATTCATCCTATGATTGATTAGCTACAAATTTCTATTCCATGGAAAGAGATGGCCTTTATTTTTTTATTAATAAAATATATTGTGTTTATATTCTTGTCATTAGGATGTCATTTTTTTTTTTTTTTGTTTTTTTTTTTTTTTTTGTTTGGCTCAAAAGGATGTCAGATGTTGATTTGCATTTTATACTTCACTTTGACAGAGGGCTAGAAGTGGATCGCCCACATCTTCTATTAATTGAAATCACTGATAGGAGCCTTGCATGCATCTTCTTTTTCCTTATTCCAGCTATTCCTTCTTTATAGGATTCTCCTTTGGGCAATTCATTTGGGGGTTTTGCTTGTGAGCTTGGTTAGAGCTTAGAGAGATTGGATTTGTGTAGAATCTTTGTCAAGCACCTCAAGGCAAGTGAACTCATATTGTTGCTATGCATGCATGCTTTAATTCCTTGTCTCATATGTTAATACTGTTTAGAATGCCAAGATCCAGCTCAGTGGGTGAGTCTAGAGTAAAACTGGTTGAATAGATGTGATTGCTGTCATCTAGTCGTTAAAGTGTGAGTGTGGTTGGATCTCTTGATGGAAATGGCTTGTTATGGGAGCAATGGAGGCTCAACTTTCGTGCAGGAGGAATGTCCATGGAAGAAGGCATGGAATGGTATGGGATGGAACCCACCCAAGAAGAGCACTTTCAGTGCAGTCCGTGCCTCATTAGTGTGCAGGTGAGTCGCTTGCTTGACCCAGAATTGCTTGGGTAGAGCGAGGCCAGCTGCTGTCCTCCAGACTGGTCGCTTGCTCGACCAGATCTGGGTCGAGCAAGGTCAACCTTTGCCCGCAAAGATCCTATTGCAGTATGGCTCCTTGCCTGACTCAGCTATGGGTTCGGTTGAGTGAACCCATATGCGGCTAACCGCCATGACCACTCGCAGCTAATCGTGGGGTAGCCGCGAGGTAACCAAGAACCCTAGGATTCTTAGGTGGTTTGAACCTAGTTTGGACCTTAGTATGGATTACCCTAGACCTTGGTTCATGCCCAGTCGACTAGTAATTATGTGGGTGACGCTTGAGCGACTATACACCCACATGGAATCCCATCTTTCGGATTTCAAGAACTCCAAACAAAAGAGTTCTTCTAAGGGATCTGGTGTTCCAAATTATGTAACACCAATAGTTTTACTGTTGCTTGATGATACCAAACGCCTTATAGCTACACATTGTTGGACGATGAAGCCAATGGGCATTCCGAGGCCCTAGGATTGGCTTGTTATTCATCCCCGATCCATCGCATGATCTCTATGCATGCATTTGTACTACACTTTCCAATATTCTCGCATGTTATGTACATGCCTCAAATGTTTACTTGTTTAGTTCATGTAACTTGCTTATGCTACGTTTCATGTTTCTTCATGCACAATGCACTTGTATATGATCGTTATGTCTCATGCTACGTTTCATGTTTCTTCATGCACTATGCACTTGTATATGTTCGTTATGTCTCGTCTGCCATGTCTATGCTTATGCACGGGTTTATGCATCGCCTTACGTTCGCATATGCTTTATGTACTTGGTTATGCCATTATGATAAGAGATGAAGTATGCACATGCTTATGCTCCCACTTATGTCATGCCGTGATGTACCATGTTTATGCCATGATATATTACGTTTATGCGCCACGATATGCCATGCACACTTAATCCCTCGAGTCGGCACCACTTAGCTTCTATCCTATCTCAGTTGGACTCGGCTGAGTGTGGGTTTAGTATTTTTATATAGACCCTCTGCAGTTGGGATTATGGGGGGTTGACCAGTACCTTGGGTCCATGATGGAGTTCTGGGGCCCATCTACCCCCTGTTGGTACCTCATGTTCTACTATGTATGCTCATGCCCTCATTTTATTTCATGTTTAATTACATGTTTACTTGGGAGAATATAACCAATGTGATTTACCAAACTTGCTCGCATGTATATGCCCATGTCACTCATGATTCCTATCTTCATGCTTATTTATGCATCGATCATGCCTAGATTATACTTGTTTGACCTCATATGATCTTTACTTATCTTTATTACTCATTTGTTATATGCAATGCTTTATATTTTTCTTTATCTTGCTTAGCTTTGTCTAATGGTGCTAGACTTGGCTTTATAGGTGAGAAACCCCACGCCTTTGCCTGCAGATTGAGGAGCGTGAGGAGGAGACTCCTTAGTTGCTAGTTGAGTGGACTTCTGATGATGTTCTTTAGACATCATTTGCATTGAGTTTTTCATTGTCGTCATCTCACCCCATCATGGTACAAAATATCGGCCGATATGAACTGGTATTGGCCGATACTGAGCCAATATTTTCCCTGCGATACCGGTTTTGGTATCGTAGGGAAAATATCGCCAAACGGGATATCTCGGCCAAGTTGAACTTCATCTAGGGAGAACCGATATCTAAATATCGGCCGAGATGATATAAAGTGATAAAAACCCTATACTTTTTATAAAATTTTCCCCAATCTTCCTCTTCTTCTCCACTCCTCTCATCTTTTTACTCCTTAGGGCAGCAGCCACACTCCATCACACATCCCTCTTGCATCTTTTCAAATTCCACATCTATTTCTTAATAAAAATATTATTCAAGGTAAGAGAAAATCAACTTAAACCATTTTATTATGTGTTTTTTGTTTTTTATTTTTAGATGAAGCATAGAAATCGTTGGGTTTATCATTTTGGTTGTGTTCTTCACTTAGAAGTTAGATCTATATACTTTCATGCTAGATCTACTCATACACATGATTTTGAATTTTTTTCCAATTTTTTTTATTTTCGGATTTTTTAATATTTGAATTATAATATATCATTTTTTTGGAATTTCATTATAAATATGTTCTTTTAATGATTCATGATCATTGTATGGTGTGTAAATGATTGATCTACATACGTTTATGCTAGATCTATATATTTTGTATTTTGAAAATGATTTTATTAAATCTTGATTTTTTCTAAAAATAATTGTTATTACTTGTTAGAGTATTTATAACACCAAAGGCTTATTAATAGTGTGTAGATGATAGATCTACATCTACTCATAGTCATAAACATGATTTAGATTTTTATTTTAATTACTTTATTTTCGGATTTTCTAATATTTGAATTATAATATATCAATTTTTGGGGATTTCATCATAAATATGTTGTTTTAATGATTTATGATCATTGTGTGGTGTATAAATGATTGATGTGCATACTTTTATGCTAAATCTATATATTTAGGAATTTCAAAATGATTTTATTAAATTTTATACTTTTTGTAAAAATAATTGTTGTTAGAGTATTACTATTACATGGATTTCTTATTTTATAGGAAGTTAGGAACAATGGTGCGTGACATAGATCCGGCATGGAACCATGGTGAAGCAGTCGGAAGCAAAAGTAAATTAAAATGTAATTATTGTGGACGAGTGCTCAATTGGGGGATTACCTGATTGAAACAACATTTGGCACATATATCAGGACTGGTGATAAAATGTCAAAAAGTGCCACCAAATGTGAGGGCTGAAATGCAGGAGCTCCTAATGCATCTGCAAAAAAAGAAGGGGGGGGGGGCGGGGGGGGGGGGGGGGGAGTACAAGCAAGAAGAAGAACTGAGGAACTTGATGCATGCAAAGAAGAAATATTTGGTTCCTCCGATGATGATGATGAAGATCCATAAATGAGGAGGGTTAGGAGAGAAAGTGTGAGGTCACTTTAGGAGGAGGAAGAGATGAAAAGAATGCAATATGAAGCAGCCGCTAGAGGTAGCCAATATAAGCAGGGTGGTGGGTCATCCGGACCGGTGGGAGCAAGTTTGCGTCGGGCAGTTAGTCAAAAACAACTTCGTGGCCATGAAGAGCCAGACATTGAGGAGGTTGAAAGACCTCCTACACATGCACCTCGTAGGTTAGATGTGGTGGGGCTAATTGACCTATTTACTTATAGAAAACCAACTTCAAAGCAGCCTGGCATCATGAAAGCTCTTAAAGGCAAGTTTGGTAAAGCAAGAGAACATCTAGTGAGAGCTACTGGGAGGTTTTTTTTTTTGCATGGAGGCATCCCACCCAACAAGGCATCTTCTCCTTATTTCACCACCATGTTAGATGCGGCTGCAGAACATGGTTCATGTAAAAGGCACCCACCCCTTATGAGATTGGGCATGTCTGTGTTGAGAAAGAGTATGAGGAGCTGCAGGCTTGGGTGCAAGCTTTCAAATGGGCATGGAGGGAAAGAGGTTGCACACTAATATACGATGGGTGGACGACCATCACACATCATCATCTCTTGAATTTTCTAGTCTACTCGCCTATGGGCACGGTGTTTATCAAATCAGTTGATGCAACTGATTACATCTCAGATGCAAAATATATTAATAGGTTATTGAATGAGGTGATTGAAGGAATTGGGGTAGATTGTGTAGTTCAGGTTGTTACCAACAATGCTGCAAACATGAAGGCTGCAAGAATGTTGCTTATGAAACAAAGGCTAAGGATTTTCTGGTCTCCATGTGCAGCATATGGCCTGGATTTAATGCTTAAAGATATTGCAAAAGGAAAGTCATGGTGCAAGTGATTGGTAAGATAAAGAAGATCACCAATTTTTTTATCAGTCGTATATACTCATTTCCATGATGAAAATGTATACAGACAGCCATAAACTACTACGGCTTGGCATCACTAGATTTGCCACTCACTTCATTACTATCAAAAGTGTTTACAAGTATATAGAAGGACTTTTCCAATTGATAAAATCACAGGAGTTCATGAATTCAAAATTGGGAAAGAGGCCAAGTCCCATTACAAAAGAAGTATGTAAAACAATTGAGTCCAACAAATTTTGGCCTCATGTGAAGGGTGTTTTAAATGTTTTTGATCCCCTAATAAAGGTTCTTCGATTGGTTGATGGCGATGATAAGCCAATAATGGGCTTCTTACATGAGGCCATGGAGAGATCAAAATTGGCTATTCAAGCAGATTGAGGATATTATAAAAAGTATTGGAAGATCATTTACAATCGATGGGGACGACAATTGAAACATGATTTACACACTGCTGGTAAGTGAATGCTATTTCCTTTAATACTTGAATTGTTGTATTCAATTTTCCTCACTATATTAATTTATCATTGACTAAAATTCATTGATTTTACACTTTTACACGATACTTCTTTAATTCACAATTTACGGATAGACACATATTTGCTGAAATCCATTTGGGATTAAAAAATATAATTGAAAGACTAACAGAGAATACAGATGAAGCAATTTGGGCTACTAATCAAGTGGGCAGTCGGCTAATTAAGGGAAAAAGTATATAACATTGTAAGAATGTAAGTTCTCTAATTTATTTTTCAGTTTTTCTACATTAATGTCTTTAGATTGACATATACAATGTACGTGCTAGAAGCTTTGAAATGATGACTGCGTGGAGAGCTATCACACAAACCAATCCTAGTATTGATTGTAATGTCATCTCTTTATTATTCAAGGACTTATTATTATTTTATTGACTCTAATATCATTTTTATTTTTATTTTTAGTTGAATGGTGGTTGAATTATGGAGAGAGTGTTCCTGCACTAAGAACGATTGCTATTAAAGTCCTTAGTCAAACTACATCGTCTTCTAATTGTGAAAGAAACTAGAGAACCTTCTCATTTATCCACACAAAACCAAAAAGAAAAAAAAGAGATTAACAATGCAAAAGCCATATAAATTATTCTACATCTACTACAACCTCAAGCTCCGGAGTAGAAATAGAAAGAGAAGACAGTTTGAGGATCAACTGGATTATTTTTGTCCAATTAATTTGGACTACATCTTTTCAGAAGAGGATACATTGTTAGGTGAATGGTTGGACGAATAAGAAGAACCGGTGTTAGACCAAGACCCAGCGTTTGAGGAGTTGATTGAGGAATTGACTGGGGATAGGCCTGAGCCAGTAAGGGCTTCAAAAAGGATGGAAGAAATAAACTTGACAATGCAACATGGGTGTGCACCTGATACAAGTGAACCAAGGGGAAAGGAGGTGGACGAGGAGAGTGAATCAAGTATTTCTACTTCATCATCATCAGCAGGAATTCCACCTGACTCTCCTGGGGATGAGGGTCATTATAGAGATGATGAGCCTCTCACTTATGAGATAGTTGAGCATTTTCCTGGTGCTACCGAGTTAGATCCTCGCTGTGGCTATGTCAGACATGTTGGAGAGACTGAGGCAGGGAGTAGTAGTGGCGCGAGCGCCGTTGGACAAGGAGTGGGGGAAGGTACTCATGGTCATTATGGGGGTTATATTGGCTAACAAGGTGCCTTGTTTGGACAGTATGAGGATTATTCATATGACCCTAATTGGGTACCTCTTCACCAACATCGATACTTTCTATCAAATAGATATTAATTGAGCAAGGAAGGCTTCCCCCACGACTTCTTTAACGACCTATTCATGCCCCTCATTTTATTTCATGCCATTAGATTACAATCAGCCATCTCAATCTACATAGGATCAACATAGTTTATCATCTTATCAAGAACAATTTGAATATGGTCATGGGTATGGTAGTGTTGCGTGATGAGTTCACAAAAGATACACTTTTATAACATTATTTTATGAGTTTTCAAAGATAAAAGAACTCAAAACACTATTTTTAGCATAAAAATCATAAAGTTCCTCCCCATCATCTTTGCTCATATCTTTCCATTATAGATGGTCATTTGTACGCATTTATATGAGTTCCAATGGCTTCCATACTCTCAATTATATTAATTTCTCTTTGTAGGTGGTAATTGAAGATTAAAGTTGAGATTCAAGAATTAAAGAGAGTTAGGATAAGTTTGGAAGGCAATTGGATGAAGAAATGACAAAGTTAGGCCAATAATAAGAAGGAACATGATAGACCTGGGTTGGTATTTTGACCATATCTTTTTACTCGGGTGTCCGATTGAGGTGATCTCAGAAGCATTGGAAAGCTTGTTTAAAGATCTACAAATCATATTTCACAACATTTTTCCCAATTCGGATGTTTCTGGGGTCAAAATCATACATCAATCTGGTGACTATTTTCTAACATGGGAATCACATACATATGTTCATATTTCCATTCTTGTGAAGTCCCACATTGGAAAGAAACCAGAAGAGAGCAGGGCAAATGTTTCTATATAAGGAAGGGAGCTCTAGGCATTATAAACAGAAGCAAGGAGAACTTCTTCCTCTTTACTTAAGCTATTCATGTAATTGAGAGCAAATTGTAGAGAGAAAGTGAGGAAAGCCTTGTAAAATTAAATATTTGGAATGGAATTGAAAGCTTTATCTTCTCCAATGGGTGGCTAATTCCTTTGATTGTATCTTCTAGGTGAAGCTAAGTTGAACCTATTCCTTTTGCTTATGCTCTTTATTTTAATTCCCTTGTTTATGTACTTAATATGTTAGAGTAGATTTTTCTTCATTGCATTGTGCAACTTTCCATGCTTTAGTTTCTATATTAGCATTCTTTTTACTATTTATGCTTAGGTTTGATAAATCATGCTTAGGAGTTAATATCTTTTGATGGTTTATGCTTACTTTTGATAGATAGTCATTAGGAATCTTTTCTTTTATGCAGGGAAGAAAATCTTAGCTATTAGATTGTTAATTTCTATCTTAGAGCTTTAAAGTTATATTTTCCAAATCTAAGCATTGATTTGTAATTAGATTTGAGTATTGTTTTTGGGAAAAGAGAAGAGCATAAGTGTTGGATTAATGTCACTTAGTGGATTCTAGATGATTCAATCTATCCATTAGTATTTCTTGTTGTTTATTTTACTTACTTTAGTTTGATTCTATTCACACTCCCACACACTTATTCACTTATTTTAATTCTAACAATCCATTTCTCTATTTACACCATAAATTGTACCTTTGATTTTAAAATACTTTAGCACATTTCTTTATCCACTCATTTTCCATGTTTCACTTGTTATTTTCTTATTAACCTTGTTATTTTTCTTTTGTCATTAACTTTGTTACTAACATTGCTCTTGGTTTGTTCTCATTTTCTTTACTAACATCTCTTTGTTATCTAGTTCTAGTTTTCTTTTAGTTTGCATTTTTTATTTTCATTGTTATTATCTAGTTTCTTGTTTCCATTGTTATTTTAATTTGCATTTGTTAACTATATTTGAGTTGATACTCCTTTTCATAGATCATTGTTATTTTCTTTGTAACGATCCTCGTAGGAACGATATTCGGACTTCCATAGTCTATATTATTTGAGACAGTCGTATACTTGCGGGAAAATACACATCAACAACAATATGGAGCATATCTTTTTAACCAATATCGAAGAAATGATGATGATGATGATGATATCGAGCCTGGGCGACACTCCACTTGGAATTAGGCTATCAATCTGTCATACACTCATGGTCTTGAATTTCTTAACTTATTTGTAGATTGAGTTAGTATTAAATGATGATTAATAATGATATATTATATTTATTTTCTTATATTTTACCCTAATAAATTGATCATGAGCATCAATAATAGTTGCATTATATGAAATACTGGAGAAGGCAGCGAACTGCGATACAGATAAGACTCATAACTTAAGGTGACCGAGATTTTGATTTATTGTTGTTACTAATGGAAAAAAAAATACTGTTTTCCAACATTTTCTAATATTCTGGATATTTTGGATATTTTTGCGATTTTTTTTATTAAAAAAAAAATCACACCGCGACAACCGCGACAGACCGATATCCACAACCGATACCGATATCATATCGGTTTTTTGGCCCGGCCGAGACCGCGATTGAAACCGAGATTTTAAACCATGCACCCCAGACATATGGTTTGGATGGCCATGATTGTTAGTTGATTTTAGACTTGTGCTTTCCTTGCTGTTGTAAGCCTTAGGGGTGTTTGGATAAATACATAATATAATATCAATAAATTTAAATCTTACAAGATTTCATTATCATAGAATAAAATAGTGTTATATTATTATATTGTGTCACTTATAGTCTTTGGCAATTTTTCAAAAGTTTTAATATACCTTTGAAGTGTTTGACAATATATATATATATATATATATATAAACCTCACAAGATGATATATATGATGAGAAAGTAATCAATTGACCCAATGTATGACCCACTAATTAATAATTACAGGTGTTGATAATGATAGTAGGACCCATCTATTATTAAAAAAAAACCTGTAGGATTAAATGTTAAAACCATAAGTCCAAGGAATGTTACTTAATTAAAGTGGGTCCACCCAATGTCTTTAACCATAGTATGATACATCTAATGGTGATTAACACAAATGGCCATATCCAGGTTTTTTTATTATTTTTTTATAAACCTTATCTAATGTCAGACATCATTGATGAATCCATCTACGAGAAATCATTGTGGGACCCGTTTGATGTTGGTAGTAATATTAACATTACGAAGCTATCAAATAGTGGGACCCATTTAATGATGGCAAACTGATAATTTCAATCACACAATTCAATCTTGGTAATCCGTATGAGATCCAACTAATTCTGGTACTATGGGACCCACCTAATGTTGGTAATCACGATGAAAGCCCCTAGTGTGATATATGTAGGACCCATCTAATATTGATAATGAACAATGGCTATGTAATCGTGATATGGCTATAGAATCCCATATTAAATTTATAAGCACTGTGGGGCCAATCTAAAATTGGGGCCATAGTTGCACTCCTATTATTATATATTAAGCTAGAGGCCTTTTAGATAATTCTGACCACTTGATTTGATTTTGACAGTAACTGAAATATAACTTCTCACTTCTTATAACTGATGCCTACTTCTCATAACTACCCATTAACTTTTCTTTTCTTCTTTTAATTTCTACAAAATTACCTTTCTGCTCGCATCTCCCATTCCATTTCTACATTTACTTTTTTTTTTACCTCACTTCTCATATTCCCTTTCTATTCTCCCTACAGTCATAATTTTTTTTTCTTTCTAAAAAATCATTGATATGCATGAATATTTTATTTGCATTGTATGAGTGAATATTTAAATTGCATCGTATGGACAAACCCGTGATCAGCATGGGTTATTGTGCTAGTAAGAATTATTGATGTTAAAACTTATAGTGGGCCACTATAATTAATGGTTTCTCATGAACTCTCCAATGGGGCTAATCTAATGTTGGGGCCATAGTTGCACTCCTATAAGAATTATTGATGTTAAAACTTCTAGTGGGCCACTATAATTAATGGTTTCTCATGAACTCTCCAATGGGACCAATCTAATATTGGGGCCATAGTTGCACTCCTATAAGAATTATTGATGTTAAAACTTCTAGTGGGTCACTATAATTAATGGTTTCTCATGAACTCCCCAATGGGGTTTTACTTAAACTCTCCATTTGTATTTACGAAAGATGTTTTTAACAAAACATTATTTTATACACCATATCATTTAATAATATAATACGAAGGTTTTTGGAAGAAAGTAAGATGTTTTAAGATATTTTCTAAGTTATCCAAACACCTCCTTTTGAGGTGAACATATTATATTCTAAAGAAGGATATAATGTAGCAAAATATCATGAAATATCTCATTTCCAAACACCCCCTTAATTAATACTTAGCTTCTGCTACTATTTCCTTTTCTTTCTCTAATTGTAATTGGACCTTAAGCATTCACTCTATGGAGTATTTATACTCTTATTGATATTTCAAATATGATATGGTTTATGGATATAGATGGAAACCTATTTGATTAATTATACAGGTCATTTTATATAGGTTCACAGGAATTTAAAAATGTACCATTTTGTGATGGATTTACGACCTTACACGTGAAATCCTGTGGGGAAACCCGTTCGTGGGGACAAACGTACAATGGGCTTTGCTCGAATCCCCATGCGGGCATACGTCGCGCCTCGGGAAGGGTGAAATCTCGAACTCGGGGTGTGACAAAAGATATGCCACATCTTCAAGTGTAAAAGTGGCCTCTCCAGACACAAAATTAAAAAGGTGTTTTTTTTTTTTTTTTTTTTTGCCTCCACCTTTCAATTAGTGCACTTATCAAAGCATGGTTGATTCGCATGTGAAGAATCTATGATAGATGGTGGAGGCCAGTCCTATTTACATTCACGCGTTGCTTAGCATTTAATTTCCATAATCCATTTTTAGGGTTAGCTGGAATACATCAGAAAACACCAGGTTTTTGTTAAAGACATAGACAACACATTTTCAATTGGCACTTGCAATATTGATAATATACAAATGAAAACATATATATATATATATATATATGATTAATCATTTGGTATCATGCTTTTATGAATGCTTCATAAACCTTGTCATTCCATATTGATGTGGATATGTGATTGTCTTGTTCCAATAGTATGGATGTATCAATCGGACCAGGGCACAAAGGTTCCATCCACCAAGCCTTACTCAAATAAGGGGGAAAATAACAATTATAAATTAAATCAAATGAGAAAGTTGGCCACTGTAAATTAATTTTGAGAAAACTCATATAAATAGTTGACTACCCATCTTTCAAATAACAGTCTTCAACTAAATACAAATAGAACGCGGCCAATGTAAAAACCGAAAAAACCAATATATCATAATCAATCATACCAATCTATCATACGTTCAAAATGAAAAATCGTACTAAGATCCGAAACAGATTATATTAGGCATAAAAAAAAATACATCATAATAAACAAGTTTAGAACCCAGTTAATAGTTATACATTAAGTGCCCTAAGACAAAAGTTTAGAACCTAGTTAACAACTAACCTTTAATTCGAAAATTGAACCCCAGACTTAGGGCTGTGCAAAAAATCCAGTGTCACCGCAAAACCAGACCGAACTTGGCGGTTCGGATCGATTTTATGTAGATCGGTCCGGTCAATGGTTTGAAAATCATAGAAACCTCCTTACATCAGTCGGTTATCTGTTTGAACTCACGGTTAACCGCATAAACCGAAATGGCCGTATTTAGGGGAAGCGCTTGTATGTTCTACTTGTATGTTACATGTTTGATGAAAGTTCTACAAAGAGTGTGCATTCTTGGGTTTTTAGTCGCGCTGCCAAGGGGTTTGTCTGACCTAAGAGAAAGTGAACTATGAAGAGGTCCATCTCAATTAGTTCAAAATTGGGGCTACATTCCACTCGAACCCATCTTGTTGGCAAAAAAAAAAAAAAAAGAAGTTCCTTTTGTGTTGAATTCCTTGGTCTGGATCAAGCAATGTAATCTAGTTTAGGTTTTATGCGGAAAAATAGGTACGTGCCTAACCATTTTGTTGGTGTATTTTACCAAAAGACTCGAACTGCTTCAGCTCATTGGCCTGAAAAGTTGGTCAAACCTGGCCTGGTCCATTCAATCATGCGACCGGATGATGGATGGAAAGAGTTCATCCATCGTTTGATGTATGCTTTCTTGGTTGAAACGAATTATGAAATATATTTTAGTGTGCATTACAACTTCTCCTCATTCCATTTAATGGACCAAGTTTGAACTCCAATTTTTTGTGAAAAGATTAATAAAATAAAATAAATAAATAAATAAAAAGTAATCGAACCGGTTCGGTTTGGTTCGGTTTGAGCACATGGGCGGTTCGGTTCGGTTTGGTTTGGGAAAATAGAAAACTAATGGGTTTGGTTTGGTTGATGGTTTCCCCTCTAAACCGATCCAAACCGCTCATGTGCACCCCTATCCAGACTGGTCTAATGTTGAACTCTTGTGAATGCACTCATTGATGCAAAATGCAGATGCATGAAACACCCCTTCTTTCAATCTTCTAATAGCATTTACTAACATAAATGCTTGAGATCAACAATATTTTTCTATATTTAAGCTTTAAACAATAAGCAGAAAACACAGTCATTTACCTTGAGGAAACTAGTAAATATGCTCTATAAAGATATTTAGATAGATATTAATAAGTTGGGTTGCATCAATTTTCATAATCTTGTTCTTGAGTTTTAATCTGTTTATCATGTAAGGTGCATTTGACATTTCCCACTAGTTACAGAGGAGAAGCTTTTGATCAAAGTGGTTGAAGGGTGAATGGTCAAGGGCAATGGTCTACAGGAGACCATCAAATTATCCTTCACACAGTTGAATAAATTTTCATATAGTGACAGGTCAATAATCAATTCCTATGAAAGAGTGGGAATATTGACAGAAACCCTTGTAAATATCCACCCATGGTCAAAGGCCATTTCTCGTGTAACTAGCAGAAAAACACTTAGAGCATGTTTGGTAATAGGTGTGGAATCTGTAGATCTGATCATTTCTCACTACCACTAGAACAAGAGTTCTTTAATCAGGATTTGTATAGTTGCTGGTTTCACTTAATATTGGTGTGTATCGATGCATATAGTTGAAAAAAAATGGGGTTAGGTGTGAAAATTCATATAAGAGAGGATTTTCAAATCTTATGGGGGGATGTCGGATCTGAAAATCTTAACAAATGAAGATTTCCATTCGCCCAAATCATCAGGAATTTATAATTGTCAAACATGAGTTTTTCATATCTTTAAGGAAATCGAAAGTCTTTTTACTAAAGATTTGATAGCCAAACGTAACCCTAATGATGTTACTATGCTTTTCTACATTGATCCGTCTACTGGATTCCAAACATATAATGGTGGATGATGAAGAAGAAGATACAGATTCATAACAAACACATTCTAGCATAAGTAATTCATACATCAAAACCACTCACCAAAGAATTATCAAATATCTCATCACACATACCCTCCACATAACAATAAAAACCTATTTGCATGCATCATGTGTGGGTTGCGATTTGGGGATACATCATTTTCCTTCAACGTTTAGTCTTGTTACTTGATGTGCATCTAGTTTTGAACCCAGTGGTAAAAATCGACATGAGTGCATTTGAATGCCTAGCCTTAAAAAAAGTCCCAATCAAGAAAAAAAACTAAAACAAATCAAGATAAAAGAAAAAAAAATGCTTCTTTCCCATACCTTAAACTGTCGACAATAGAGTAGAAGTTTCGCTCTAGAACCTACCCTAAGCCATTGAAGATCAAATGAGTTACAAAAAATGAAGAAGGAGAATCAAGTGGAAGGATGTATTCCTGACATATCCAAAGCAAGATGGAAAGAAGAAAGTGGAGGGAAACTCATTAGAGAATCGAAGATAATGAACGTAGTGAAAAAGGGTTTTTAACTCGCCTTTCTCCATTTCTCTCTTTTACTTCAATAGAAATGAGGACAGTGAAATTGCCAAACATTTCAAAGGTAAATTGAAATATGTGGAAATTGCCAAACACTATGAGTGAAACAAGATAATAATATGACACTATTTTGTTCAATGATAATGAAATCCTATGATATTTAAATTTGTTGATATTCTATTATGCATTTATCCAAACACCCCCTTGATGGACCCGTCTTTTTCTTTCTTGCCTTCCTCTGTCTTGGGTCTGCCGGGCTGCGGCGGGGCGAAGAGAAAAAAAAGAGTAAGCATCAACATTTTTGTACGGGTATGCCAGATTTTCTATTCTACTTGGAATTTGAAATGGTGATCCGGAGATTCACCTTCACAAATAGAAAGGAAATCAAACTTTTTTTCTATCTTTCAATTGCATATATATTTAAAGAAAGAGACAAGGTTTTAAATGCCGTGAAAGGCAATTTTGTTTAGTTTGCCGTGAAAGGCGGTTTTGTGCTGTAGAAGGCGATTTTGCCATGGAAGGCGATTTAAAAATATTATCAATGATGAAAGAAAAGAATTGTAATTTTTTTCTCTTTTAAAAATACAAAATACAATAAAAAGGGAAGAAAAAGGGATCTGATTTCTCAAACGATTGTGGGGACTCGTTCAGATCGATGGTCGCGAGTCATGTATGGACTCCGCCATCGTCCTTCATATGAGAACACTTGATGCTTTAGTTCACTTGGCTTGGCCTGGACCTCAGATTTTTAGAGGACAAAGACCAAGGGAAGGTCCTATATCCAATAAAAAAAACCGAGTAGACGGGCTGAAAAGCCACATCTAGGCTATGTTGGATAGAAGAAGAGGAGACACCTTGGGGGGGTGGCCCCCCAAGGGACTTTGATCACCTTGTAGTTCTTGCAGCATGGTTTCTTCAAGGCAGGAGAGCTTCTTTGTGCAGAGAATTCTTCAGGACAATTTTCATGACGATTTTTCAGGATCCCTTCCCTTTGGAATGACCGCCTATTTATAGGCTTTTGGTGGCCATTAGGAGGGTTTATGGGCATTAATGGTATTAATGCTCCATGATGTGAGGAGTTACAAGTATTAATTTCTTAATTTTGTAATTCCTTTTCCTTGGATTTTGATTGGCCGATGGAGAAGAATGGGCATTTAATCTCCATGATGATGGGAGTTTCATGATTAATTACCATGATTAATCTCCATAATGATAGGAGTTACATGGTTAATTGCCATGATTAATTGGACTTGTAACTCCCATTTGCTTGCTTTTGATTGGGTCATCCAAAATAATTAGTTAATGACCCTAATAAGTTGTCATAAAAAGGTCATTTAACTTAATTAATCGGTCTTCGAGTCGCTTGAAGAGTCGCGGGCCGCGCCGCGTCTTTTGGAATTCTTCTTGCGATGATCATCGATGGATCTGCACGTTGTTTGATGTCAGATGACGATGCAAATTCAGACATTGGTTGACAGTAATGGGCCGGCAACATCTGTCCAGTCGATTTCTCGATCGGTCGGGCAGAAAGTGTACTTTCTTGGTCAGCCGGTTGGCGGTTTTGGAGTGTCCGATGATGATCAAATGATTTTGATGGCGGATCCGTGATGTTGATGAAGATCGACGGATATCATGTCTCAAAAATCAGATTTTAAGAAAATCACAGGGGCCAATTATCACGAAACGCGAAAAGAATCGGAAAAAATGACGTTTTGGTGGAAATCCAGCGACCCGAACTTCCAGGGTCACCGGCGACCATGCACCCATAGTCGCCGGCGACCATGGGACCGGTGACCCTGGGCCATGGTCGCCGGCGACCATGGGGCTTTGGCCCCTTTTTCGTCGCCGTCCGGTCGCCGTTTCTTCGCCGTTTTTCGGTCTTTTTTACTTCTGTTTTCTCCTGTATTTTTCTTTGATATTTCTTCTCATTTATTGGCTTAATTCCTCTGAAGAAAACCTGTCGAAAGGCTGTGCAAATCAGAGCACAAAGTTTCCTATTTTTGGAAAAGCCGAAGACTCTGTAGCCGATTTTCCGCCAAGAGTTGAAACTAGGTCAAACGATGTTGGAATGACCTGAAATTTGGCATTAGATAGGACCAACCATGGGCTTTTATTTGAGTTTTGAAGCCGTTTGGGGTCCGGTCAATGCTAGACTTGATTTCACCATGCGGAAGATGTCGAGCTTTGATGTGTGGTCATCCGATGTCCGATTTAACTGAAATTTGACAGGGAACCTATTGGAGTCATTTTGAAATGATCCATTAGCTCCGATTTGGATGCCATTGTCCCGGGGAGTTTCGCCGCCGGTAGGCTTGATTTTGCTTCGGAGCGTCAAAACCGGGTCAAACGTTGTCGGAATGACCTAAAATTTGACGTGTAGCCCTTTGGAAGCATGTAGAAGCTACTCATGTGCTTTGTTTGATGAGTGGCGGCATCGGAGGTTCTCGCCGCCAGGAGGCTTGATTTCGCCGTTCGAGAATTGATGGAGGGTCAAACAGTGTCGGTTTGACTTGAAATTCGACGTGGAACCTTTTGGAGGAATTTTGAGACCATCCAGAGGCTCTGATCAAAGATTTGATGTTTTTGACACTGTTGCCGCTGGAAGCTCCTGCTCAGCTGTTGGAGGATTGAAGTTAGGCCAAATGGTGTCGAAATGGCCCGAAACTTCATGTGTACCTCTTTTTTGGCTATTTTGAAAGATCTTGTAGTTTTTGTTTGATTTTGACAAGATCTGATGCTTGAAGCAGCTTTACCTATTTGTAGTAAGATGCGGCTCCATGTAGCTTTTGATGTTGAGGAGGTGAAGTGACATTTTTTGTGTCAACAAAAACCCTCGAGGTACAGCGACGAATTGCATAGCTTTTGCAGTCGATGTGCCTCGAAGAAAACTTTGAAGGAGTACTTTTGACTTGACCAAGAGTCTCTGAGCATTCTTCTTGATAGTGAAGCCTTTTGAGTTTCCAAGGGAATCTTATGGCAGTGAGAGACATCACGTACCATCTCAGGGCAAAATTTTGAAAATGACATTTGGATCGAGTTTTTGGGCTTTGGATTTTCTTTTTGACCTTGTGAACCTAAAGGCTTTGTGTGGCGCATCAGGCGGTCAAGAAGGTTTTTGGTAGTTGACCTTGTGACCTAACAAGCTGTATGTGGCAGGTTAGGGGGTCGGATTTTGGATTTTGATTTTTTGGTCTTGTGACCTAACAAGCTGTATGTGGCAAGTTAGGGGACCGGGATTTGGTTTTGGTTTTGGCCTTGTGACCCAACAAGCTGTATGTGGCGAGTTAGGGGACCATGGTTTGGATTTTGGTCACTCTTTGGGACAATTTTGGGTCCATTGGAGTGGTTTGGGTTTTTGTGGAATGTCAATTTCAAGGTTTTGGCTTAATTTGGTTCATGAGGTGGGATGGTTTGGAATTTTGGAAACTCATGAGGCTTGGATTTTTTTGTATGGTCCAATCAACTCAAAGGAGGCATGGAACCATTTTTGTGTGCTCTTGGTAAGATGAATTTTGACTAAAAGCCACTTTTAGTGCCTAGGTGGTCAAACCTGGCTCATGTGGGCTAACCCATGGGACCTTAAGCTTTAAAGATGGCTCAGATCTCATGTGGTATCATTTTTGTAAAGAATATCTAAAAATATCTCTTTTTGGTAGAGAATATCTAAAAATATTCTTACTTGGAGAGAATCTCTCAAGTTTCCTTGATTTTAGGAGAGATTTTCTTAAAATATATTTTTTTGGGAGAAAGTTTCTCATAATCCCTATCTTTTTTGGAGAGAATTTCTCAAAAGATCTTCTCATTGGGAAAGAATATCCCATGATCCCTTTCTTTTAGGAAGTTCGCTAATTTGTAGCACTTACCTCCTTTCTTTTCTCCTTCTTTCCTCTTTTGGTTTGCTTTCTTCTATATAAGCAAGGGGATTGGATCTCTTGTTGCTATTGCTCTCTTTTTGCAAGAACCTTCAAGAGTGCTCCAAGATTAAGAATTCTTCTTCTTCTCCAAGGATCTTCTAGTTCTTCCTCCTTCTGCATCAATGGCTTCAAGTAAGTTTCTTCTTTTTCCTTAAGAAACCTCATGTAGAAATAGGAAAAAGTTTTCATTCCTTCCTTTTCCTTTATTTTTCTTTCTTTTTTTTTTCTTACATCTTTTTTTTTTCACACGTTTTTTTTTCTTACACGGTTTTCTCTCTTCTTTTTTTTTTTACCGTGGCTTTTTTTTTCTTTTTTTCTTCTCACGGTTTCTCTTTTTTTTTTTTTACCGTGGCTTTTCTTTCTTTTTTTTTTCTTTTTTTTTTTGTGTGGCCGTACGGACAAGACCGTACGGCCACGTGGCCTGTGGGCAAATTTTATTTTTTCTTCTTTTTTTTTTTTTGAAAAGAGATTCTCTTTTTTCTCTTTTTCCTTCTTTCTTTCCCGGATTTCAAGACGCGCATGCATGACAACTTTCCTTCAATGCATTTTTTTTTTTAGAAAATGGAATTGGAAGTATGATAGTGCACACCTGGAAATCTTTTTCGCAAGTCTTGGGATTTGGAGCTTGCAGCAATGTTGAGCCCTTTCTTAGTCTTGCGGGGATTTTCTGAGGAGCTTTGCAAGTTTTGGATTCTGGAGCTCGCAGCAATGCTGAGCCCTTTTCCAGTCTTGCGGATATTTGAGAAGCTTTGGTTTGATCTCGCAGCAATGTTTGAGTTCAACCATTCTTCAAGAATTTTCCATTGATCATGAGCTTGCAGCGATGTTGAGCCCATCTTCAAGCTCCTATTTCTTTCGGGGTGTTTCCCTTTTCTTTGGAATTGCCCCGGGACTATGCCAAAATTTTGCTAGATTTTTTTTTTTATAGCAAAACTCTGTCATTTTAATGATTGATTTTCTCTCTTTCCATCCTTTGCAGGTAGTTCCTCCAGAACAAACAAAGGTAAGGAGCCTGTCACTGATGCGCTACGCCGTTCTACCAAATCCTCCAATGTGGCCATACAGCAGGCCTGGGAGGAGGTTCAGTATGTCGAAAGGACCTTGGAAGAGTGTGACTCGCTCAACCGAGATGAGATGAGGCAACGTTTGATTGCCCTCAAGGATGAGGAGTATTATAAGATTATGGTAAGCAATCGTCCTTGGGTCACGGACGATCAGAGCATTGTGCCCAAGCCTACCTTCTTCTTTGGTGATGCTGTTCCCGACGATTCAACATACCAAAGGAGATGTTTTCAGTTCTCTTTCACACAGTTGATGGTGAGAAGATAACTGTTTCTACCCGGTCGACCTTCGATCGGACTATCTCGATCATGAGTCTTTCCTCCACATGCTCGAAGAGGGAAGATCCTCCAAGCTGGGTGAAAAGGACAAATGTGATCAAGACCGGGGTTTTTGTTGGCGGCCCTTCTGGTTTTGCAGAGAAGTCGCCTGCCCGTATGGACTTTTTGATGCCGGCCAGCGGCTACCAAGGTTCAGACCATTCTTCGATCGATTTGAGACCGGTGGGCCTTGGCATTTTCAAGGGCGATGGCAGCGATTGGGTGAAGCCTTTTTAACTTCGTGGCCATTTCAGTGCTGACTCGAGCCGGGAGTCGTGGACTGATCACATCCTGCAGGTTGGCGGTGCCATTCTGAAGGAGGCCGAGATTTTTAACGCGGTTCGCGCTTTTCGGCGAACCGTGGTTTTCTCCGATGAGGCCTTCATGGCCATGCTGGAGTTGTTCCTTCCACAAACCAACACCTTCGTTGTCACGAACGGTGAGATTGGTTTTTCTTTAAAGGAACTGAGTGCCATCACTGGGCTGCCTATCCTCGGCAATCTCTATGAGGAGTTTATGCTTATTGACAGCGTCCTTGAGGAGCAGTCTGAGGAGTTCAGGCTTTTTGAAGGAGAAGGAGGGCTCGAAAGTCCGGTGTAGCAGTTGGAGGAGTGGAAGCCTTTTGTCTTCCAACTTCTTTGACAGCAGGGAGTCTTTTGAGAGTACGACCCAGGAAGCCAGGGCTAAGAACTCGAATTCAAAGAAGATCTCCTCCATGCGAGAAAATTTGAAGGTATTCTTCGCAAGCACAGACGCCATTCATTCTGACATTGCGCTGCGGAGAGATCTCGTTGTCTACCTCACTTATTGGCTGGGTGAGGCTATTTTTGCTGGAGGAGATGGAACGCACATCAGGCCGCACTATATTTTTCCGGCTTATCAGATGTCATTTGGAGAGTGGCTTGCTTTGGTGCCTGCTCTTTACTCCTATTTATGCACCGAACTGCAGGCTGCTGCTTTTCTGGTTCGGCTTGGGCTTCCCATGAATAGGGTATTTTCAGCCCATATTTTCATTCGTGGTATGTATACCACTGTCCCAGTTTCCACCGATTGGGTGCTGCTCAGGACGATGACCCTTTTATGATTCGGTTAGCTAGAGGGACGATGGTGTACTGCAGAAATCTTTTCGTCGACATTCAGCTGTATGTTCCTTCGCGTTTTGCCATGCAGTTGGGCTTCTATCAAGGCATTGTTGGAGCGGCTTCGAGCAAGGTGAAGCGTTTTGGAGGTCTGCAAGACGGGAGAAATGCATGGGCGTTCTATAGCGCGGAAGACACTACTGCCCTGATTTCTTATCCTGAGTTACCTACTTTCCGGACTGCTGGCTTCACAAAATGGTTTGTGGAGAGCTTTTCAGCATACTGGGGGCTTTCCAAGAAAGAGCTTGATGTAAAGCAGTCTTCCGGGAAGGGCCTTGGGAAGTTAGATGGCGTCCGCCGAGAAGAAGTTCTGGCTTTCCTTTCTGGAGAAAAGCATAGAACAGGTTTTCTCGAGGACCAGGACGTCATCAGATTGAGAGCTGCACAAGAGATACCTAGTAAAGTTTTGGAATAGCTTGCCGAGGAGGAGGTTGAGGTCGCTACTTGGATACAAGCAGAGCGAGCAAAGGCTTCCATGGAGTCTACCGGTAAGAGCAGACCATCCGGTGAAGAATTTGGCGAGCGGCCAGATTTCGATGGTGGGGAGGGTGCTTCCAGCAGTTCGTCCCGTAGGAGTAAGAGGAGAAGAGGACAGCGCCGAAGTTAGAGGCGGCACGAAAGCTCTCCTGATCTAGAAATTCCTTCCACCATTGTTGAGGAGGCATCAAGGGATGATGATGAGCCTCCAGAGAAGAGAAGCCGAAGGAAAAGACCATTGATGATGGTATGCTTTTCCTTTTTTTCTTTCCGTTTCTTTTCTTTCATGAAAGCTTTTGTTTTGATCTACTGCTTTCTTTCTTTTGGCAGAAGATGATGGTTTGATGACGCCTGAGGTTCCGGCCGATGAGGTGGTGACGGATCCTATCATGGCATCTGAGGAAGAACCCAGAGATTCTGAAGTAGATCCAGAATCTCCTCCTGGTAGGACTTCTTTTCTTTTCTTTTTGTTTTCTTTGTTTTCCTTTACCGCCATTTGCTGACATATTTTTTTCCTGCCAGATGACTTGCCAGAGGATTCCGATGACTTTGAGCCATCCATGGATGCAACTTTTAATGATGCTTCGGATGAGCTCATGGAGGCAGAAAGCATTCCGCCATTCGTCGAAGAAGGTATTTTGTAGTGAAAATCTTGATATTTTGATTTTTGACAAGATCATATTTATACCTTTTTCATCTTTCATTGGCAGGTTGTGAGGTGATAGAAAAAGTTCCTCTATCTTTCTCAGAGCCAGAGCAGGGGGTGCCTGCGGCTGATCCAGGAGTAGGGGCTTCTTCTACTAGTTTCGATAAGGCAGAGGCGAGTCCGCCTACTGATATTCCTTCCCCAGCGGCTCTGGTTGGAAAGAGCTTCTTGATTACTCTTCCAACGGTGCCTGACACGGGCAGTCGACCAATGGAGCATGGCGAGTCTTCATCTGAGCCATCCCGTCAGTTTGTGAAGAAGATATTGAAGAGAGTCTTGAGCTCATGGGTCGAGACACTTTCTTTTGGCCGTTTGGAGGTTGGTTTCGGCATGGTTAAGCGTGTGCAGGACATTCTTGCCAATAGTGAAGAAGTCGGTTTGGACATTACAGATGCCAAGGCTTTTGTTGATGAAGTCATCACTCTAGGCAACAAGTGGAATGAGACCAAGAGCTTTCCAAATAATGACTTCTTCAACGAGATGTTTTTGAAGCCTTCCAGCGAGGTCAAATCTGAATTGAATGAGATCTCGCGGACTCGGAAGTAGCTTGTTCGGGAGAGGAACATCACCGAGCTGGCTATTATTGAGCTGACAGAGGACCAAACCGTCTTGATAGGGAGGTCACTGAGGTCAGACAGCGCCTCGAGCTATTGGAAGAACAGGCTGTTGCCAAGTGGGCTGCCACTTTGAAAGCTCGCGATAGAGAGAGGACTCTCATTCTCTGAAAGCAATCTCCGGAGGAAGACTCAAGAATATGAACAATGGCAGATTCTCTCGGAAGAGCTTCCTCGTACTGAGGATGGATCGCGACGGCCTACTGCTTTTTATGGGAAGATTCTAAAGAAACACGGCCTGGAAGCTTTGGAGGGTAAGGCCAAGAGTTTGCTTGAGGAGTTAAGCCTTTGGTTGAAGACCATGTCGGACTAGTCTCCTGACTTTGTAACAAACTTTTTCTTTTTTTCTTTTGGTACCTCCATGTATAAACATTTTTGGCACCCTTTTTTTTTGTATTCCCTCGTTTCACTTAAATTCTTTTTTTTTTTTTTTTATGAAAGTAAGTAAAAAGTTGGATGAGAATGTTTGTTAGAGAATTTGATTAAAAGGTTGTCATTTTGTGAAAATCTTTTGTCAAAAGTTTGTTTTGGGCATGAAAGCCAGATTTTGTGGCAAAAAGCCTAGTTTTTGGTATGAGAGCCGATTTTTGTGGCGTGAAAGCCAAAATTTTGTTTGTGGCATAGAAGCCAATTTTTGTGGCATGGGAGCCGGTTTTTGGCATGAGAGCCAAAATTTTGTCATGGCATGGAAGCCAGTTTTTGTGGCATGAGAGCTGAAATTTTGTTTGTGGCATGGAAGCCAGTTTTTGGTTTTGTGGCATGAGAGCCAAAATTTTGTTTGTTTGGCGTGAAAGCCAGGTTTTGTGGCATGCAAGCCAAGTTTTTTGAAAACCAAGTTTTGTTTTGTCCGCATGGAAGCCGGATTTTTTATTTTTTGGCATGAAAGCCGAGTTTTGGGGTGAAAGCCAGGTTTTGGCGTAAAAGCCGGGTTTTTGGTTTTAAAAAATGCAAGTATCGACTAAGAGTCGCCTCCCTGCTGAATGGTATTACAAGTATCGATGGAATGTCGCTTCCTTGCTCATTTGGTCGCGAGTATCGATGGAATGTCGCTTCCTCGCGGATTTGGGTGCAAGTATCAACTGAATGTCACCTCCTTGTTTTTTTCTCAAAAATTTGGTTTGTGGGTATCGATGGAATGTCGCCTCCCCACGATTTTTGAAATTTGAGGTTTTTTTTTCGAACCTTTGTTTTTGTTTTGAAATTTGGGTTGTAGATATCAACTGAAACGTTGTGTCTCCACGATTTTTTTGAAATTTTGCAAGTATCGACGAGGTGTCGCTTTCTTGCGATTTTGAGGCTTTGGAAGTATTGAATGGGGTTCGCATCCTTCCAATTTTTGAGTTTTGTGTGAGTATCGATTAAACGTCGCTTCCCCACGGTTTTTTGAAAAACCACTTTTTTTTTTTCGTTTAAAGACACGAGGGTCATAAATTTTGACTCAAAACTATTTTTGGTGGTAAAAGTCGGGGTGGACTAGGGTGGAAATTCCTGAGTCCTGATTTTTGTTTCAAGCCATGAATTTTGTGTTCAAGGATCGAAAGTTTTGGTCAAGTTTAGGGAAGAGGCTCTTAAACTTGGATTTTGGGTTTGGCTTTGTTTTTGTTTTGTTTTTTTTTTTTTTTTTCTTTTTTGAACAATGAAACATTGAAAGTAAGCATTGTTTTGGGTTTTTAAAAATTTCAACATAGGGATGAAAACTCTAAAAAGGGTGGGTTTGACGAGCAAGTACCTAGGAATAGGCTTTGGCCATGCAGGCATCGCTCTGACCCGATGTAGGAAGCCTTCAAGGGTAGTACCGCTTCAAGAACTTGCCATTGATGGGTAGCATACATCTATCACCCTCCATATTTAGAAGAGCATATGCACCATTGAAGAAGACTTTGTCGATGATGAAGGGTCCCACCCATTTTGGTTCGAATTTACCTTTGGATTTGTGGGCGAAAACCATTGGCCTTTTAACTGCAAGAACCAAGTCACCCTTTTTATGGGCGCGTTGCCTGACCTTCTTTTTGAAAGATCCTGCCATACGTGCTTGGTAAAGCTCAATGCTTTGTAGAGCTTCGAGTCGTCTTTCATCGAGATTATCCAGTTCTTGGAGTCTCAATTTGACGTTGCTTTCTTGCGTCATTTCATTTTGTAGAGATACCCTTAAAGAAGGAATTTGTACCTCTAGGGGGACAACTGCTTCACATCCATAGACCAAGGAGAATGGTGTGCTATGGGTTGGTCCTCGAACGGTTGTTCGGTAGGCCCATAAAGCTTCAGGCAATTTGTCGCTCCATTCTCTTTTGTGACTAGAGACCATTTTCTTAAGAATTTTGCAGAGTGTCTTGTTGAAAGCTTCTGCTAGTCCATTCGTTGCTGGGTTATACGGAGTTGAAGGACAACTTTAGATTTTGTATTTGTCGCAGAACCTATAGAATCTGTGATCCAGGAATTGTGGTCCGTTATCATGGACGAATCTTTTAGGTATGCCGAAGCGACAAATGATGTTGGTTCGTAAGAATTGAAGGACTGACGAGGTCTTCATTTCACTGAATGCAAATGCTTTTGACCACTTGGAGAAATAATCTGTAGCGGCAAAGATGAAGCGATGACCTTTGCTTGACGGGGGAGAGATAGGACCTATGATGCCCATACCCCAGGCTTCGAAGGGCCATGAGATCGCTGTAGGATGTAGCCATTTTGGAGGCATGTGTACATAATCTCCATGAACTTGGCATTGTTGGCAACGTTTAGTAAATTGCATTACGTTAACGACCATGGTAGGCCAATAATAACCTAACCTTTGTATCTGATCGTAGAGCTTAGGACCAGCCTGATGGGCTCCACAAAGACCAGCATGAACTTCTTTTAGAGTTTCTTCTGCCTCTTGTTGTGACAAGCAGCGTAGAAGTATTCCATTGAAGGATTTTCTGTAAAGCATTTTGGAGGGAATATCCAAATGAAAGTTTGGGGCTCGTCTTTGGATATTTACCCGCTCTTTTGGATCTTCAGGTAGGATTCTGAACATAATATAATCAATGAACGAATCCCTCCAGTCGCCAATCGGAGGTTTAAGGATGGAAATCCGACCTCCAACCACTCGGTGGCATTCAGCAACTGCTTGGTGTGTGTGTGTGTTGAGAGGAGGGAGAATCCTTCTTTGACACTCTGTAATTTGCATGTTTTCCCCTTCTTGGATTGCCATGGATGCAGCAAGTCCAGCCAGGGCATCTGCACGGATGTTTTCACCTTTGCGGATGTGGGAGATGTGACAGATGTCAAACTTTTGACGAAGCGATTGTGCCTTGTTGTAGTAAGGCAACAGATCAGTCTTCCTGATTTCGTATTTTTGATTCATCTGGTTGACAATCAGTTGAGAAACCCCAAATGCTTCCAGCATGGTAATGCTGGATTTGAGGGCGAGTTCCAATCCTAAGACCAAGGCTTGGTACTCAGCTGCATTGTTTGAACATGGTTCCAGTAGCGAAAATGCGTGAGGAATCATGTATTTATCGGGGCTAACAAAGAGAATGCCAATTCCTGATATCGGCTTTCCTTTTTCATTTGTCCTGGTTGCACCATCGAAGTACATGTTCAAAGAGGCATTTGATAAGGAGGTCTCCACGCTGTAGACTGGCTCGTCTGGGAGATCATCCCTGAGCGGAGAATCCTTAGGCAGTGGATGCTCTGCAAGAAAGTCTGCCAGAGCTTGACCTTTTATTGCTTTTTGTGGTACATACCTAATATCAAATTGTGAGAAGGATGGACCATTTTGCCAGCTAAGTATTGAGAGAACCTGCTTTTGTGACAAGGACCTTTAAGAGATTGATCCTCGAAATCAGGTAGACTCAACTGGCAGGAAGGTAATGACGCAGCTTTAAGAACAACGTCGGAGAAATCTGTTATGCAGCATAAACCTGTCTCCTTCGAAATTGAAGAAAGCGTATGCTCCATTGGAGAAGGCTATGTCAATGATATAGGGACCTTCCCATCTTAATTCATCGCTGGTTTTAGATGTACGAACGAGAATCAATGGCTTTTTATCCACGAACACAAGGTCACCTTTCTTAAATGACTCTGTGGGGTTTGGATCATTAAGAGCGATCTTGAGATCCGGTATGTGGTTGATACTCTCTATTAAGGAAGACTAAACATCGTCACCTTCTTGTTCGGGATGACCCACCATGTTGTCAAGAGAGAGATTTAAGTCCGGTACAAGATACCCTCCTTCAAAAGGCTCAAGTGCTGGACGTGATGAAGATGCTTCATAATGGCGGAAGATGGAAGACGCGGTATCTTCTTCTTCTTTTTCTGAATCAGAGTCAGTGTCTTGCATGATTGACACCAAGGAGACAGTGAACTTGCCTCCAGTCTTTCCTTTTGTCTTCTTTGCTTTGGTTGTGGTGACCAAAGCTTTGAAGTTTCGAGAAAGATCATGAAAGGAGCTTGACTGCTTACTTCGAGTGCTTCCTGAGAAGGGTCTTCATTTGGAAGATAACCCTCTAGATCAAGGGGTTGATCATTATCATTTGCTGAAAACGGTTCTGCAGCAGCATTGCCATCTTCAGTTATTGCGTTACATGGAGCATTTTCCAGGAACAAGTCTTGAACAACTTCCAACAACTTCTCTTCTTTGTCCAGTATTTCAGCGGTCCAAACATCTCCTATGAGATTGGGTATTTGAGACCAATTGACTGAATTTTCTTTGAAGACTTCATCAACCAGAGCTTCTTCATGGTGATCAGTCGGAAGAGGTTTAAATTCTGATGTCACCGTTTCAGGAGACGACGACTGAGAAGATGTTATCTCAGTGGAAGTCACCCGAGAATATGTAACTCTAGAAGATATGCTACCGGATGCATTTTGAGAATCCGTGGCCTCAGCAGATGAAGCTTCAGAGGCACTATCATCCTGAACTATCACATTGCAGGCAAGTTCGATAGAAGATGCCTCCATAATAGACTGTTGGGAATCAGACTCATCCTCCGATGTATGAGGATCATCAATCCAGCAACTTTCTTCATTTTCCGGAGTCACTGGAGGAGATGTTTGTAGATTCTCCGGAACTTCTGGTTCTGGACTTTAATGAAGCTGATTGATGCGATCCTGCTCTTGCTCTATGGCCAGACGCTGTAAGATCCTTGCATATTCTTCAAGATCGGGCATAGGAGCCAGATATTCTTCTTCATCTGCTCCTTGTGGTTCAACCTGGTTGGGATCCACTAGAGCATTTGTTTGTGCTATGTCAACAGCATTTTAGGCAGCCCCTTGGTCTTCATCATCATCAGACCAGGATCCTTGTGCCTGGAAGGGGTTATACTAGATTACTAGCATAAGATGGGATTCTGGGATCCATTCTTCATCGGAAAGATAGTCTCTGGTTTCAAGGGATTCCTCCCATTCATCTGTGTCACTGGCAGTGTCACTGGACTCGTATCCATTCATGGAGAATCCAACTACCGAGTTACAAGAGTATGATGCCCCCTGTGTAGTCTCATCCTTGAGCCATGGTGGCATGAAATCACTGAGAGTGAATTTTCTTATCACTCTTGGAGCTTTGGGGAGGGACTCCTCTGTTGCCCCCAGTGAAGCGGTAGAGGAGGTTTCTGCCTTTTCAGGGACCTCTTGTTTTTTTTAGCCTTCTCCTGCTATTTGAGCTTGCGGAGTTGTCTCTTAGCTTGCCTTCATTGTTGAGCGGTCGGCTTTGTTTTGACGATCTCCCAATGTTCATCTTCTAGTAGATAGGGATGTACCCATATGGGGTGTCTATCTAGTGTTGGGTAAAGCACCAGCTCTTGGGACGTCTGGGTCATTTTTATCACCTTGAAGGAAGTAGTGACTTTTCCCTTTGGTGATTTGGATGTTTGTCCATAAGTCACCATGTTAACGTTGGCAGACCCATAGTTTTTGTCAAAGGTGATGACTCCGTTTTTCCACATCTCGTCAATCTTCTCTCTCACAACGAAACATTGGTTAAGAGGCTGCGAGACCATTTGTTGGTATGGACAATATGGGGGATCATTAGTTTTGCCAACATCTCCCGGTCTTTTGGGGTCAGGCAAGGTGAGTTTGCCATTTGCCAAGAAAGCCCCAAATATTTCTTCAACATCTTCATCGAATGGGTATTTCTTCTCTCCTCGTTCTTTGAAGGCATCAGAGAGTTCAGGTCTCTTACCTGCAGCTTTGTTTTCAACTTTCTTTGGTGGCTGAGGAGCTGACTTGGTTTGCGCATTGAGAACCTCCTTTTTCTTTGGCTTGGAGGTCGGAATGACGGTTTGCTCCTTCTTTGATGACTTCTGACTGTTGAGGTCTTTGATCACCGTTTCAGCCTTCATAGACGCTTTTAGGAGTTCTCCCAAGTTTTTTGATTTGTTGCCGATGATCATGGAGCGGATCCTTGCTCTCATGTTGTTTCGGCAAATGTCGACTAGCGACGCTTGAGGCAGCACATCTGAGCATTTGTATGCCATTGCTTTTCACTTGTGAATGAAGTCATATGTCGACTCATTCTCTCCCTATTTAAGGCTGCAGAGTTGAGCCATAGTAACAGGATGATCCTCACCTTTGAATTGAGTCAGGAAACGTGTCTCTAGCATGGCCCAGTTTTGAATGGAGTCCTCTGGTAGAGTGGAGTACCAATCAAAGGCCGTACCTTTTAGGGTACTTGCAAAGAGACGGATCTTGAGAGCATCTTGATCTGCAATCGTTCCTGTCAGGATCTTGAAGTGGATTATGTGCTGTCTAGCTGAACCTTTCCCCGTGTATGTTTGGAGAAGAGGTTGCTTGAATTTTGGAGGGAACGGAATCGAGTCCATCCATAAGGGATATGGTGGCTTGATCCCATACTCCTTCAGTGTATCCTCTTCTTTTGCTTTAGCGAGGATATTGTCAACGTCCTTTTTAGTAAGGGCGCGTGACTCATCTTCTCCACCATTTGCCTCATCTTGTGGAGGAACTTCCTCATTGTTCGGTGGACGCTGGAGAGTGAGAAGGAGGTTTTCCATCAGAACCTCTATTCTCTGTTGTCCTTGCTCTAGCTGTTGAATGCGTAGAGCCATGTCGTCATGTGGTGGAGGTTGCTCAAAGTTTGTGACCAAGACATTCATCCTTCGTGAGTCAAAAGAGGATACTGTCTTAGTGACCGAGCTGGAGCTCATTCTTTTAGATGAAGAGCCCGAGGAATGATCACTCAGGTGTCCTTGGCTCGAAGGAGTGGGAGAGTCTTCCTGATGTCTTCTCGTCCGGGAGACGCTGCGAGTCACCGGTCGTCTGACATGTATTTTCGTCGCTGACTTCTGGCGTCTTTTGATTTTGCCAACTATGTGGATAGCAGCAACTTGGTCGGGTCTTTTTTTTTCGACCCATTTTTGGGAGATTTGAAACTCAGAATGCTAGGTTCTTTATTTCTCTAATCTCTTTTGTCAATATGCCGTGCGGCGACGTATATGACGAGCAATTTGAGCTTCGGTTAGCTCGGGCAATGAAGGACGTGGTCCCTCGTGCGCAGCAACCGAGCTTGTCTTCTTTGAAGACTGGCATGGACAGGATCTGGACGCGGTCCTTAGCCTGTAGCAGCGAAGCTTTAAATTTTGCAAGCTCGGCCCCTGTTGAGATGAAGGGTCGAGTTGCAGAAGAGCAAGCCCTGGCAGGTTCTTGTCGAGGCCTTGTGATGCACGACTTGATTTTGGGCTTGTATGAACAAGCCGACTCGTGCTGAGTTGTTTTGGTAGTTCGGTGGAGGGTAGGCTTTTCCCCTTTAATGTAGGCGAGAGGATAGAACCTATTCTCCTTGAGAGGAGCCAGGTATGCTGGCTTTGCAGATGTTTGAGACCTTTTTCATTTTGGCGAAGATCGAGGGGACAAAGTCTTAGGACAGACCTGGTTTTTTGTAGGTTGAGGCCTCGTGGGATTGCCACGAGCCTCAAGTTTCTTGGCGACCGCCTTTGGTGTTGGGGCAGCGACACGTTGAGGGGTGGTTTTCTGCTTCTTAGTAAGCGTCGTCTCTTCTGCGGGTAGTGGGAATGGTCCCAGTGACCCGAAGACGATGGTCCAAGGAGTGGAGGTCGACCCGGTGTTTTGGGAGTTGCCTAGGGAGGTGACGCTTCGGCAGCTAGCGGGGCGCTTGAAAGTGCGCTTGCTTTGCTTCTCTTGAAGCATGACTTGGTACTTGTTTTCGTCGAAGGTGATGGTCAACGAAGCTGCCATTGTTAGTTTTGGAAAACTTTTTTGAAACAAGACCACATCATTAGTAATCACAAGAATATGGTGATCATAAATGGGCTATACTATGGTTTTGTCTTTTCAAATCGCTCAGGGGCATGGCCCGTTCTGAGCGTAATGAAGAAGGCAAAAAGCCATAGATGGTACAATTGTTCTGAACGCAAGTATGGTCGGCTCGAAATGAGCGTTCCAGGGATTGCTAGAAGCAATTGTAAACCTTAATTCAAATTACCGAGAAGCGAAGCTCACTCAAGGTAAAATGATATAAGGTTAGAGATACAAATGTGTCGGTCGCGAATACAGTAGACCCAAAAGGGCGTACTAGCATCGCTAGGCACAAATGTTGTAAATCGTATCCTTGAAAAAGGACACGAGATGGGATTTTTTTTTGAAATGTCAAGATTGGGTTCACAAAAGAGAGCAAATGGTATTCCAACCCGAATACAGGCTCAAACATTTCTGCGAGCCTATATCCGAAAAAGGAAAGAACCAGGATTTTTCATATTTGAATCCAATAATGACGGGAGTTTTTTTTTTTTTTTTTTTTTTTTTTAAGTCAAGATTGAATTAATAAAAGAGGGCAAATGGTATTCCAATCCAAATACAGGCTCAAACATTTTTGCGAGCCTAAATCCAAAAAGGAAAGAACCAAAATTCCTCCAATTTGAACACAATAATGATAGAAGTTTTTTTTTTTTTTTTAAAGATTTTTTTTTAAAGATTTTTCCTTTTTTTTTTTTTTTTTGAAGAGTGCACATAGGTCTTCCAATTCGGTCTTATGAAACCTTAGTGGATAGATTAGCCCCCAGGTAAGGGTATGATTACTTAATGAACCCGTTTGAAGGACCCTTACCTCGAACAGTCTAGCTGCCTCTACACTCTGGACAAGGCTTTTCTTAGATCCACTTTGGTCAAAGAACGCAATTGGTGCAACCTTAATGCATTTTTTTTTTAAAGATCTCCAATGGACCCATCAAAGAGAGGGAAATGGCCCCTCCCAATCTGAACGTTGGCTCAAACATTTCTGCGAGCCATTGTACGAAAATGAAAGAACCAAAGTTTCTCTAATTTGAATCCAAAAGAGAGAAATTTGAAAAGTTATTTTTTTTTAACTTTTTTTTTTTTTAAAGATTTCCAATGGACCCATCAAAGAGAGGAAAATGACCCCTCCGAATCCGTACGTTGGCTCAAACATTTCTGCTAGCCATTGTTCGAAAAGGAAAGAACCAAGGTTTCTCCAATTTGAATCCAAAAGAAAAAAAAAACTTTTTTCTTTTTTTGGTTGAGAAAAGAAAGAATGGAAACAAGTTCAAAGAAAGAAGTTTCCAAAAAATCTCATCTCATGTTTTTTTTTTTTTAGATACAAGATCCAACATAGGCCACCAACTAGGAAGGAGCCAAGGATTCTAAGCATCGTGTTCTCAAATGAACGAGTCCCACCGGGTGTGCCAACTTGATGGACCCGTCTTTTTCTTTCTTGCCTTCCTCCGTCCCAGGTCCGCCGGGGTGCGGCGGGGCGAAGAGAAAAAAAAGAGCAAGCATCAACATTTTTGTACGGGTATGCCAGATTTTCTATTCTACTTGGAATTTGAAATGGTGATCCGGAGATTCACCTTCACAAGTAGAAAGGAAATCAAACTTTTTTTCTATCTTTCCATTACATATATATTCAAAGAAAGAGACAAGATTTTAAATGCCGTGAAAGGCAATTTTGTTTAGTTTGCCGTGAAAGGCGGTTTTGTGCCGTAGAAGGCGATTTTACCATGGAAGGCGACTTACAAACTTATCAATGATGAAAGACAAGAATTGTGATTTTTGTCTCTTTTAAAAATATAAAATACAATAGAAAGGGAAGAAAGAGGGATTTGACTTATCAAGCGATTGTGGGGACTTTTTCAGATCGACGGTCGCGAGTCATGTATGGACTCCGCCATCGTCCTTCAGATGAGACCACTTGATGCTTTAATTTACTTGGCTTGGCTTGGACCTCAGATTTTTAGAGGACAAAGACCAAGGGAATGTCCTATATCCAATAAAAAAAACCGAGTAGACAGGCTGAAAAGCCACATCTAGGCTATGTTGGATAGAAGAAGAGGGGAAACCTTGGGGGGGTTGCCCCCCAAGGGACTTTGATCACCTTGTAGTTCTTGCAGCAGGGTTTCTTCAAGGCAGGAGAGCTTCTTTGTGCAGAGAATTCTTCAGGACAATTCTCAGGATGATTTTTCAGGATCCCTTCTATTTGGAATGACCGCCTATTTATAGGTTTTTGGTGGCCATTAGGAGGGTTTATGGGCATTAATGGTATTAATGCTCCATGATGGGAGGAGTTACAAGTATTAATTTCATAATTTTGTAACTCCTTTTCCTTGGATTTTGATTGGCCGATGGAGAATAATGGGCATTTAAACTCCATGATGATGGGAGTTTCATGATTAATTACGATGATTAATCTCCATAATGATAGGAGTTACATGGTCGATTGCCATGATTAATTGGACTTGTAACTCCCATTTGCTTGCTTTTGATTGGGCCGTCCAAAATAATGAGTTAATGACCCTAATAAGTTGTCATAAAAAGGTCATTTAACTTCATTAATTGGTCGCCAAGTCGCTTGAAGAGTCGCGGACCGCGCCGCGTCTTTTGGAATTCTTCTTGCGATGATCATCGATGGATCCGCACGTTGTTTGATGTCAGATGACGATGCAAATTTAGACATTGGTTGACATCAATGGGCCGGCAACATCTGTCCAATCGATTTCTCGATCGGTTGGGTATAAAGTATACTTTCTTGGTCGGCCGGTTGGCGGTTTCGGAGTGTCCGATGATGATCAAATGATTTTGATGGAGGATCCGTGATGTTGATGAAGATCGACGGATATCATGTCTCAAAAATCGGATTTTAAGAAAATCACAGGGGCCAATCATCGCGAAACGCGAAAAGAATCGAAAAAATGGACGTTTCGGCTGAAATCTGGCAACCTGGACTTCCAGGGTCACCGGCTACCATGCACCCATGGTCTCCAGCGACCATGGGGCTGGCGACCCTGGGCCAAAGTCGCCGGCGACCATGGGGCTTTGGCCCCTTTTTCGGTTGCCGTTTCTTCTCCTTTTTTCTGGCTTTTTTGCTTCTGTTTTCTCCTGTATTTTTCTTTGACAATTTTCCTCATTTATTGGCTTAATTCCTCTGAAGAAAACTTGTCGAAAGGCTGTGCAAATCAGAGCACAAAGTTTCCTATTTTTAGAAAAGCCAAAGACTCCGTAGCAAATTTTCCGCCAAGAGTTGAAACTAGGTTAAACGATATCGGAATGACCTGAAATTTGAGGTGAAGCTTCTTGAGCATTAGATAGGACCAACCATGGGCTTTTATTTGAGTTTTGAAGCCGTTTGGGGTTCCGTCAATGCTAGACTTGATTTCACCATGCGGAAGATGTCGAGCTTTGATGTGTGGTCATCCGATGTCCGATTGAACTGAAATTTGACAGAGAGCCTATTGGAGTCATTTTGAGATGATCCATTGGCTCCGATTTGGATGCCATGGTCCTGGGGGAGTTTCGCCGCCGGTAGGCTTGATTTTGCTTCGGAGCGTCAAAACCGGGTCAAACGTTGTCGGAATGACCTGAAATTTGACGTGTAGCCCTTTGGAAGCATGTAGAATCTACTCATGTGCTTTGTTTGATGAGTGGAAGCATCGGAGGTTTTCTTCGTCGCGAGGCTTAATTTCGCCGTTCGAGAATTGATGGAGGGTCAAACGGTGTCGGTTTGACTTGAAATTCGACGTGGAACCTTTTGGAGGTATTTTGAGACCATCCAGAGGCTCTGATTGAAGATTTGATGTTTTTGACACTGTCACCGCTGGGAGCTCCTACTCAGCTGTTGGAGGATTGAAGTTAGGCCAAATGGTGTCGAAATGGCCCGAAACTTCATGTGTACCTCTTTTTTGGCTATTTTGAAAGATCTTGTAGTTTTTGTTTGATTTTGACAAGATCTGATACTTGAAGTAGCTTTGCCTGTTTGTAGTAGGATGCGGCTCCATGTAGCTTTTGATGTTGAGGAGGTAAAGTGACATTTTTTGTGTCAACACCCCTAAATCACAAATTAAGAATATGAAAAGGTGTGATAAAATCATACCCCTAAAATGGAGAGATATTAGTAGGAAGCACCTTAAGAAAATCTAGTTAGATAGGTTAGACCGCCTGTTTGTTTGAATGGAACTTGATCCCTAGAATTTCATAGTAAAATGGGTCGTAGAAAGCATAGTTAAGTAAGAGCAACTGAATTCCTGAGAATTAATGGTAAACTTAGAAAGCATTTATAAAGACATGATGGATGAAGGATATAAGATGGAGATGTAAATGAGACCCTAACTTTTGTGAGATTTGATTTACCAGTGCGATGGCTAGGTTTTCATTTTCCACACAAAGGGAGACTGAAAAAATGTGATGACCATTTATGAATATTCGCCATTGTTTCTTCGATTTTTTCCTCTTTTAAAAAATACATTTTCATGAATTCATTCTAATTCTCTATGCAAATAAACTGGCCCTAGTGATAAACACTCTTGTGAGTAAGGTGAAATCCCCTGCCTGAACCAATCCCCATCAACCATATAAACCCCAATTTGACTTCGATCAAAGATATTTCTCCTCTTTGGATTGAAGAAACAAAACGTGTAAAGGACACCTTTAAACTTCCAACTCCTTAAATCAAGGGCTACAGTTGGTAGTTTGCTTTGACTGTACTTATATCACAATTAGTTAAACTCGTTTGGACTTTAGACTTCATTGGATGTGTCCCTTAACCCAATTATGATCCACGGTCAAGAATCCATACCACATTATTTGACCTGTCAAAAACCATGGCCTATGCTGGACTTTTTTAGGATTTTACAAATAAATATCACATTAGATGTGGACTACACCAAAAAGGCCCCCTTAGTTTCCTCGCACCAGGGTTTTTTTTTATTTTTTTATTTTATTTTATGAAATGGGATGTAAATTATATCGACCATCCCCTAAACAGGATTTTCAATGAAGTCCTTCTGATATGATATGTGGTCTATTGACACCCATGCTCCAAAATTCTCAACGATCCTCAATCAGAAGAAAATGATCAACACGACTAAATATAATTAAGCCTACATGCATGTAACTGTAATGTATCATCAAAGGCCAAAATCATCAGCTAATCAGTGATCAGATAAAACAAAATAAAGCCCTTCAATTCCAAATATCCCTTACAATTCACAAAGCATCCAGAATTACAATTCCAACAAATGAATGCTATAACAAGAAGCAAAAGAAAATAAAAAAAACGAAAAAAGAATACATCATTTTTATTTTTTTTTTACATCTTGCAACCAATTTATTTTGGTGGTGGTCTTGTTTTCTTTTTCATCTTTCAAGAACAAAACCTCTCGTATTACTCTCCGTCTTCCTGTGCTGGTGCGAGCTTCTCTTATGGATCATCTGCGAGGGATGCGAATCAGGACCAGACGATCTCCACCCCAGAAACTCAGTCGTTGGGGTCTGGAAGTCAGATCTCGTTCTTCTGTGAGACGAACCATCGAACGAGCCCACATGCTCCAGCAATCGATATGGGCGGCCACGACTCGAACCTTCCAATAGGCTTCTGTACTTGCTTCCATCTCTTTTCTTCATGATCGCTTTGAACACAAAGGGAATAAGGCCTTCCATCTCTAATTACTGCCTCTCTCTCTCTCTCTCTATATATATATATATATTCTCAATCTCTGTCTGTAGAAAATGAAGGTGTTGTGATCTAGGGCCTATGAGAAGCAAACAAGCACACACAAGAACACAGGAGATTTACGTAGTTCGGCTTTTGGCCTACGTCCACGGGGAAGACGGGAGAACTCTCTATATTATCAGAAGAAGGTGTACATCATAGAGACCCTAAGTCTCTATTTATAATATCAGCCCAATACCCAGTTACACCCAAAAAACTACTTCTAATCACAGTAGACCTATGATAATAGACCTACTTCTAATCTCAGTAGAACATGGGCAATACAGGGGCCCGGTTTATTTATAATTTGTTCAATTGAGCCAAACAAATAACAAATCTCCACCTTGGCGAACATTGAAGCTGATCCTCATGCACTAAACACGTCTCACCGTCTCCACCTGCCCCTTAGGGCACTTAGGTACTGAGCACACCAATCAAGTCCAAGCAATGCTTGAACTTGAATTTAAACCATTCCTTCATGAGTGCACCAAATCGCTTGTACCATTGTCCAGAAGCTTGCTTCGACCCGTACAATGATTTCTTTAAACTGCATACATGATCAGGAACCTTAAACTGCACTCTACCTGCACCGGAAGCTCCTTCATCTTCCTCGTAGAACCGCTTGCATCCGATGGCCTGATTTTCCTCATCAAGAGACTTCATCTCTTCAGTCATAGTTGCTGCCTGTTGACTACTTTCCAGCCCTTCCATTAATTCAAGAGACTTAGTTGTCAATGCGTATGCAACCATATCATCACGGCCACTGTCTGATGTCGACGCGTACGTCGTCATATCCTCGAAACCGTATCTAACCGGCGGTTTCCTTTCTCTATGCGGTCTATCCGTCTGCGGCATCTGCGGCTCTGTCTGCTGCATCTGCTGCACAGCCTGACGATCCCCTGTATCTCGGGAGGAGTCGGATGCACTCTCCTTCCTCACTAGGATGTCGGACTCCACCTGAATGGTGTCACTGCTGCTACCTACTTCTGTCCTCTCCACCTGCTTTCTCGATTCGAGTAAAGCATCCTCATGAAATGTAACATCCCTGCTGATGATAAATCTGGATGAATCTTGATCAATACACCACAACCTGTATCCTTTCACCTCAGAAGCATATCCCACCAAGATGCACTTAACAGCCCTTGGTTCTAACTTATCGGTTTTCACATAAGCATAAGCCGGACAACCGAAGATCCTCAAGTTAGAATAATCAGCTGGATTACCTGACCACATTTCTTCCGGTGTTTTGCAACTAATCTTTGTGTGTGGAGACCTATTTATCAAGTAGCCTGCAGCATTTACTGCCTCAGCCCAAAAGTCCTTGGACAATCCTGCAGTAAACAACATACAACGAGCTCTTTCCAAGATCGTTCTGTTCATCCTCTTTGCAACTCCATTCTGCTGCGGAGTTTCTGTAGTGGTGTAATGCCGAACTATGCTATGATCCGTGCAATAGTTCTCAAACTCTGTCGATCTGTACTCCTTGCCATTACCTGTCTTCAACTTCTTCACCTTTCTGCCAGTCTGTTTCTCAACCATTTCTTTCCATCGCTTGAATGTAACAAAGGTCTGATCCTTCGTCTTCAGAGTATAAACCCAGACTTTCCTTGAATAATCATCAATAAAAGTCAGCATAAACCGGGACCCGCCTTTGGAGTAAACCTTAGAAGGCCCCCATACATCTGAATGAACATAATCAAGGATACCTTTCGTGCGATGAATACTTGTCTTGAAACTAACCTTTCGATGCTTCCCGAAGACGCATCTCTCACAGAAATCCAACTTGCTTGTCTTTGTGCCACATAGCAAATTCCGATTGCTCAGTATTGTCAATCCCTTCTCACTCATGTGACCCAGGCGCAAGTGCCATAAGCGTGTTGAGACAGATTCATGGTCATCTGAGGAAGACACTGCAGCTCCACCTGTAACTGTATTTCCAGACAAAACATATAAGTTTCCAACTCTATTGCCTCTCATAAGAACCAGAGCACCCTTCACAACCTTCATGACTCCACCTTCAGCTGAGAACTTACAACCATCGGAGTCCAAGGCACCAAGAGAAATAAGATTCTTTTTCAGATCAGGAACATGCAGAACTTCTGCCATCGTTCTGACGATTCCATCATACATCTTGATCTTAACTGTTCCAATTCCAACCGTCTTACATGCAACATTGTTGCCCATCAAGACACTACCACCGTTGATTTCTCTATAAGTGATAAACCAGTCCCTATTGGGACACATATGGTAAGAACAACCCGAATCAAGAATCCATTCATCCTTAGGACGAATACCATTTTCAATCACAGAAAGTGCATTGTCGAAAACATAATCTGATCTTCCATCTGCAACACTGACTGAATCATCATCAGATGACGAATCTTCTATTATTTCTTTCCCTTTCCTCTGCCTTTCGGGACAGTTTTTTCTGATGTGCCCTTTCTTATGGCAATAATAACATTCAATGTTTTTCCTGTTGGATCTATGTTTGCTCTTATTACTGGAGTCTTTTGTTCTTCCTCGTACTACCAAACCCTCACCCGAACTATCATTGTCAGCTGCAACCTTTTTCTTCAACTCTTTCGAGTTCAAGGCTGCCTCTACATCCTCTTTGGATAGAGTATCTCTACCATACATCATGGTATCAACAAAATGCTCATATGAGGGTGGTAACGAGCACAACAACATAATAGCTTGGTCCTCATCATCAATTTCAACATTGATATTTTCCAGATCCATAATAGCTTTTGTGAAAGAATCAAGGTGAGTTGAAACAGACGTACCTTCCTGCATTTGTAACGTGAACAACCGCTTCTTCAGATACAAGCGATTCGTGAGAGATTTTGTGATGTACAAGTTCTCCAACTTCTGCCACATGCCAGCAGCAGTTTTCTCTTGAACAACCTTTCGCAGTACACCATCGCTCAAAAACAACAGAATCTGACCATACGCCTTTTCCAGCAACTCATCTTTCTCTTCATCCGACAATTTTTCAGATAGAGCATTCTTTCCCCTCAAAGCTTTATGCAACCCATTCTGTACCAACAAAGCATGCATCTTCAGACGCCAAAGACTGAAGTCATTATTTCCATCGAATTTCTCAATGTCAAACTTCATAGCCATTCCGCAAATCTTTCACTGGACCTGTGTAGATCTGGTTACCACGAGCACGCAGGAAGAAACGGATCTGAAATCCGACTCTGGACGGCTAAGATATCGCAGAAATAAGTTTCTGCGCTCCGATCAGTCAATCTTCTTTGTTGACTTCTGAACAGCCAATCTTCTTCCACAACAGCGTAGATCTGCTCGCAACGAGTCCGTAGGTTCAAACGGATCTCAGATCGGACTCCTGATCGTCAAGATATCACGAAAACAATTTTCAGCCTTTGATTTGGTCAAACAGCCTTTGACCGGACGAATCTGCTGACGTCAGAGATGCGGACGTCACTGCTACTTTAATCCTGGGCTTCTAGTTTGCGGGTCAGGTCGACCTGGCCTGGACTCAAACCACAACTGCAGCAGGCCCACCTTCTTCTTCTTCTTCAACGTTCTGTTCTGCAACAGAACACCCTTTTTTTTTCTCTCTCTCTCTCGGTGTTCTCCTCTTCCGGTCTTCACTTCTCTTCCTCAGCCACGACACAGTGCAGTAGCAGCGGCGACCCTCTCTCCTCCGGCGACACGCACAACACCGGCGACAGCAACTGTTGCTCTGATTTTCTCCTCTCCAGAACAGAGCAGAAGATCGTCTTGTCCAAGCAGCAACGGCGTCCTTCGATCTTCGCAGTAGCAGTCCTCTCCTCCGGTTCCGTCGCAGGCGCAGGCGGCGCTTTATCTCCGGTGACGAGTAGAGGCAGGGATTCCGTCAAAGCTTTGAACCCAGTCCGAGCGAAAACCCAGTCCAAGCGAAAAACCAAATCGCTGCTGTTTGTTTCGGTTTTTTCTTTCTCAAACTGATCCTCCCTCTCGGCACAAACTCAGGCACAAACAGCGGACCTCTTTGGAAACAGATCCTCTGTTTCCTCTACATCCTCTTTGGATAGAGTATCTCTACCATACATCATGGTATCAACAAAATGCTCATATGAGGGTGGTAACGAGCACAACAACATAATAGCTTGGTCCTCATCATCAATTTCAACATTGATATTTTCCAGATCCATAATAGCTTTTGTGAAAGAATCAAGGTGAGTTGAAACAGACGTACCTTCCTGCATTTGTAACGTGAACAACCGCTTCTTTTTTTTTTTTTTTTTTTTTTGGTTACCACGATAATAGACCTACTTCTAATCTCAGTAGAACATGGGCAATACAGGGGCCCGGTTTATTTATAATTTGTTCAATTGAGCCAAACAAATAACAGAAGGCTTGGTGGTTTGTATTTATACCCTCAAGATGGTGGAGTAAGCACTATGGATAAAGAAAGAGCAAGGAAAGTAGGAGACATACATTATAATTCTTACGACATGAATATATCCACTAGTGCATTTAGGTTTTGATTTTTGAAGGAGATAGGTGGGCACGTCAACCTTCACTAAGCAATTTTTTTTTGCTGAAGAACCTTCACTAGGCATTTGAACGTTGAAATTTCATGTGCAGGTGACTAAACTGCCCTGCCCCTTCGTTCATATACCAAATCCATTACCTGGCATTGTGCACATGGCCATTCATAGAAAAAAAAAAGGTAAGGGTGCTTGGGAGATGTAAGGCTGACTTCTTGAAATGGTTGTTGGCATGTTGTTCTTGAATACTAGAACGCGTATGTAGGGTTTTTTAATTTGATTAGGATGTGTCCGTTGTCCATGAAAGAAAGCAAAAGCGAAACGTCGTGCACGGCTGCTGGCGAAACCTAGCTAGTTCAGCTGGCATGCACCATTTCGTTTGATTAAGTGGGCCATGTCGATCATTTGTAAATCTTTCAAATGGGCCATTGATCAGATGGTTTGATATCAAGGTTAAGGTTATGCAAGTTAAGGATTACTGTTCCTCATTACTAGTTAAAAAAATAAGACATGTAGATAATTGAGGTCATGAGCACTTGTGATTTAGTCCTAAGCAAGAGTACAAATTCGTTAAGACTTCTCTATCATAGTAATCTAGAGTCATAAAATGAACATTCACAATGCAAAAGGACAAAATATTTGTTTCTCTTATTTCTTTTGTGGCTTTAAATTAGAATAGTTTTTTAATATTTGTAGGAGACGACTGAATGGTTTGGTCAATAAATAAGATGGCTTCTTGTAATTGAGAATAGAGTAGTGTTAAAATAATAACCAACTTCACAATAAACATATGCCAACATGATGGCATGTTTAATATATCATTAGAAGTTAAGTAGCTTTCATAATCTGCCAATCCGATCACAAGGTGTGATGCACGTGAGCTAAGTCAAAGTGAGTCATTTTATTGCCAAAATGATGAAGGGAAATTTCAAATAAGATCTTAAGTTTCTGTCTTAGTTTAAAAAAGAACACAAGTTTTAAAATTGTTAAATTAGTCACTATGTTTTTGATGAAGTTTTCAATTAGGAACATTCATCCATTTAAAGTTATTTTCCAACAACGTTTCCCTCAAAATTCTTAAATTACCCTTCATTGAAATAAAATCATCATTTATTTCCTCAATATTCTCTTTATTTTCTTCACTAACATCCTCACAGGGAACGAAGATAACTAGCATCTCCACGGTGATTGGCTGAATGTAGCGGCTACTGAAACCATGCCATGGCTTTAAATAAAAGGTACTTTGGGTATTTTAAAAAAATCAACGGAAAAAGTCATAAAAAAATACCATTAAATGGTCGGATGTACTTACTTGAAAACTTACTAGAAAACTTAGGAACTAATTTGAAAACTTTTGAAACTTGTTTCCTTTTTTAAATAAGGTAAAAACTTATGTCCTTATTTGAAAGTTTTCCCTTTAGATGAATGGGTTTGTATGAAATTTAATCCAAATTAGTTTTCATTATCAACATTTGGATTCTGAAATAAATGTGGATAGGGTTGGCCTGAAGTTAATGGTCGTAGATGATAAGAGTGGACCTTTGGGAGTCAAGACCTTCCATGTAAGCACGTGCAGGCCTTTTAAGTTAACAAATAATTTCTAAGCCCCTGAAGATTGATATCAGGGATCCTTCAACAATTTAGGAGACCATTGACTTACAAGAACTTTCATTAAAGTAGCATTCTCAAAATCTGCTGGACTTGCGAGGGATTAAATTAATGGCTAAATAATAGCATTCTCAAAACCTTTGCAATAGAATATGTTGCGGAAGTTTCAATTTTCACGAGTCCAGTTTTATAAAGGGATTTGTTTTTTTTTTTTTTTTTTTTAAATAGCAAGGTTCTATGCAAATATTAAAATGCTAATTTCATCTTTCACATCAACTAGATTTATGTTAACGGCCTACGAGTTTATGAAATAGTAAAGAAAACCAACCCATATATAGTTTGGAACCCAAAAATAATTCATTGTTTGTGAGGCCTTGATTTTGATTGTGTATAAATCCAACAAATTAAGTCTGATTTTTTTACCAAAAAAAGGTCTGATTTTCTCCTCTTGCAAGGCAAGTCCCGCAACCTCTATTGAAAATTTCCAAAAGTAAGAAACCCCCTGTTTGGATTTTTTTTCTTGAAAAACACTTTTCATATTCATGCATTTTTCATATAGGAAACATGCTGAGAATCTCATAAAAAAAAAGTTAATTTATTAATCCATCTTATGTTTGGAGACTTACCATTTGACTTCCTTCTCATTGAATCCCACATCGGATAAGTTAAAAATGGATTTGGACGTTTATAAAGGCACATCTTGACTTAAAGCTCAGCCCAAGTTCATCAATTAGGCTCTAAGTCTATTAATAGAGTAAGGGTCTGTTCCGCAAATCTGATTTGTTTGAAATAGATTTGTTTCAAATGGAGCTGTTTCAAACATAAATTTTTACAAATAGATAGCAATACTCTCTTTCGTGTCTTATTCTTATTCGATTAGATCTATTTGGAAAATCTTGTTTAGTAAACATAAAAATAAGAGCCTGTTATAGGAGCATTTACTGTCTTTTTGCTAAAAAAAACATAAAACACATTTCTTCAAAAAAAAAAAAAAAAAAAGCCCATTGAAACATGTAAAAATAAGGATCAAATAAATTCTCTCCAATCCATTTAAGGCCCAATTATGTTTAACCCTATCCTTTATACTTGTTTGAGATATCAATTTTAATTAATGGCACTTGACAAATATAATTCATACATTCTCTCTCTCTCTCTCTTTTATATTCTCGATATACTTAACGCTGTTAAAAAATTTAAACCAAAACCAAATTAAGAAAAGGAAAATTATCTTCAATAATCATTTTAAAATAGTCATTCTACTAACCCAAACAAAACAAAAAAAAAAAAAAAAAAAAAAAAAAAATCAATAACAACATCATGAATGAGAAAGGGCATCTACAATTGCATCTTTAATGGCCGACATCTCCATCTATTGTTCAATATTGACAGTTACACCTGTTTCAGGGGTACTACTATCCCCACTGTTACTCGCCTCTGGAGCTAATTCTTCAGACTTATATTGACGAAAAAGTCCGTCTGCAATAGCTTCTTTTTTGATGAAGTTGTGCATTATCATTGCAGCAACTACTATAGTTCTTTGTATGGGGAATGTGCATAAAGGCATCTTCTTCAAAATTGGAAAACGAGCATTTAATACTCCAAAAGATCGCTCTATCACATTTCTTAGTGATGAATGAACATAATTGAAAATCTCTTTTCTATTATTAGGACGAGCAACGCCTCTAAAGTTTGGTAACCAATATTGCCTCTAAAGTCCAATAACCAATATCGAACATTACAATAAGGAGCAAGAAAGCCACGTATATTTGTAAATCCGGCATCAACAACATAATATTTTTCTATAAGAAAAATAAACTTGTTAATAAGATGTTAATATAAAATGAGTTATAATAAATTGTTCATTATTTACCTGGAGGGGCATGCGAAACTTTAACTCCGATTTATAAATAGTATCAAGTAAAATGCACAAATCATGTGTGGTGCCTTCCCAGCCAGCTAGAACAAATGTGAATAACATATCAAATGAGCAAAATGCCAGAACATATTGCATGTACTCTCATTTTCCTCCTCTTTAAGCCACCTGATTTTTTGTAGATAACATGGCGCTTATGAGGGTACCATCTATTGCCCCAACACAATCCTTCAAAAAAGCCATAGCTTTTTTAAAACATAATTAATAGTTTTTATGTATCTCTTGTTTCTAGAAAAGCACGTGTGAAAAAGTATTACCTTACAATATGGATAAAATCAAGAGTTGTGCAATACGTCTTTTAGAATTTGATGATATGAAGGGGGCTTTATAATCTCCATAGAGAAGGGAATCATTGCTACTAAAATGTCAAGGAAGTGTCGATGGATAGTTTCTCCTGAATGTTTAAATCTATCTTGTAAAATCCTATTTCTATGATTTTGCCCAAGCGTCATGAGAAATATAGCAATTTTCTAATCTACACAGACATATCTACTGTCTTGAAGCAACCTCTTCTCTCTAAACACAGCACACAATATAAAGAAAACATGTTTCTCCATACGAAGCAATTCCAAACATTGTATTGGGTTCCAACGCAAAACGTCTAGAACAAAAACATTGCCCGAGAAAGTTGAAGTTCTACATGGTTCTCTAGAGATGCTCATACATCGTTTCCTTTTAAGCAATAAAGCTATTAGAGCAAGCAATTTCTGCTTCCTTAGTGTCATAGGTGCTATTAACAAAAATGCAATAACTCACATTAGCATAAAATTCATAAATAAAAATAAAAGTAAAGCACCATTTCCATTGAACAATATTAAAAAAAAATGATTCAATTCTATAGTATTAAAATTTTGAACATCCAACTTAAAACATCCAATCTAAAACATCCAACTTAAAACATTTATCTAAAACATCTAATAAATAAAATCCAGTTTAAAACACCCAAAAAACTAATTCCATAATATTAAAGAAAGACATCCATCCGAAATCGGCTGCAAAAATTCAAGACTCCTTTTCCATCAATGTCTTCAAAACTTCAATGCGAACATCATTATCGTCTATTGACATCCATAGTTCTCTATTCTCCTTCACTCGAAAAATGGTGAGAGCAAATATGAACAATCGAGAGGTTCGCCCAATATTCGATATTTGCTTTAAACATGCAACACATTCAGCAATTGTGGGACCTTTTTCCTCACGTTCTCGGTTCTTTTCCTCAAGTTCTCGATTCTTCTCCTCAAGTTCTCGAATTTTCTCCTTAAGTTCTCGAATCTTCTCCTCACGTTCTTGATTTTTGTCTGCTTCAAGTGCAATAACTAGACGTTCAAAACTATCATCAAATTTCTTATTCTTAGCTTCCTTCCTACTTTGTGAAAGACGAGGACGCTTTCTCCTCACATTGGCCATGAGCTCCTCCTCTCCACGCTCTCCAGGTGTCTTAAGTGGTGCCATACCCTGGGTATTTACCAAATTAGGTGATGGCGAGCTTCGATCATTATTCAAATCCTCTGGAAAAGAACCACTAGATGGTGTCCAAGTATCTTCTCCTCTAGCTTGGGTTCTACTAAAGAGAATTTTCATTTCATCAGAAAATGATAAAGGTCTTGTCTTGAATATTTTTGCATCTGGGTGTCCCTGCATGAGATGGTTTAATTTTAAATAATAAAAAAATTGATAAATTACTAAATTACAAATAAAACTTACCTTTAGATATTCATCCCATCTCTCGGGTTCCATTGTAACTGTGTGAGTTACTTCATTATATCCTATACCGGTTTGCCCACACAACGTTACCCAAGCATTGTATTGTTTTCTCATAAGGTCCCATTGATTTTTTAATTGCTTTTGACCATATAATATCCCGGTCTTCTCCTTGAAACCATCTATAACTCTCTTCCATGATTGCGATTTTAAATTTGTCCCCGGTCTTCCTCCTGATAACACCTCTTGAATGCATAGGTCTAAAAAGACCTTTTTTTGGTTGTCTGACCATACGGCCCTACTTGATTCAGCCTTCTCCTTACTTTTCTGAGATAAAACCCTTGATTCGGCCATATAATCTTCCCCTAAAAATTCATCAATTTCGAAAGTCAATACATATTTACATTAAAATGTTCTCGTGTATTTTTTCTACATGTCATAAAAACATTCATATAAAATTTCTACGCATACATGTTATCATCAATCATGTTATAGAAACACAAAAACCATTCAAATCATGCCAATAATTTTTATTTCTGCAAATTTTTATGCTTCTACATGGTATTTCTTTAATAAAATTTGGGAAAACAAGTCACACGTGGATAGCCAAAGCATGACCCATCACTCACTTGAATATTACAAAGTTCTTTTAGCATAAAATTAACTTATAAAGCATAGTATGATGAAGAATATAGCTGTGCATCTCTATCAATGTGTTTTTTTTTTTTTTTCCATAAATGTCGTATATGGAAGGCTTCATATGTGAACATGTTTTCTTGTTGATTTCACATAACCACATTATAAACCGCACCTGTACATATACATGCCAAAATCTGATCACAAAGGGCCTTTTTGTTTGTATGGAATATACATAACATATAGGAATTCATGATCAATTGAGATCCATCAAAGAGTTGCATAAAAGAGGTGGGGTGGAAGGGGAGGTTATTTAATGGACAATTTTGGACATGCACCTTTGATTTGGCATTTTTAACTAATATAAAAGTACTAGTCTCGGAATTCATAGGAATTCAACTACATGAAACAAACAAGATGAAAACTAAGAATTTGACAACACATGCATGCATTAGAACCATATTAAGATGACATGTTATAGTGTAGTGATGTCTCTAATTTTGCAAACAAATTGTTAGATATATAACTTCCTCTCCACCTTTTGAGTTGAACAATGATATCTCTCTAACCAACATGATTCAAAAGTATTATAATAATCGAGTGGTAAGGTTCATATCCAACAACTTCCACCATCAAAGATGACCCACACAATTCAGATCAAGTTCACAATATTGTACAGCACCATGCAACCCTCTCATTCATTCATTAGCCGAGGAGTATTTGTTGGAAAATATATGAAAAACTTTCCTCAACTGAAAGATAATAGTGAAGAAATTAGCAACCATATTTGGTGGACTACCATTCATGACCAGCCTCAAAACACAATTCGGCATATATATATATATATATATAGGGAGACGGTCCTATAAGGACCGTCCTCACCATTATTTTATGGACTCATCCAAACCGTTGGATTTTGAGCTTCATCCAACGCTCGTCACAGGCGGTATATATTGAATGCAGGGAAACGCAAATGAAACCCAAAAATAAACATCACCCAAATCGCTCAAATCAGAAGAAGCAACGATTCTCTCCTCTCCCTTCTCCCTCCCATCTCTTCCCCGGCGAACCCAGAGCTTTCCTCTGCCATATCTCATCTCCGGCACCGGAAGCTATTTCCTTTTCCCCAAATCCGAGTCTTCAACCTCGATTTGCCGGCAGCAAGCTCCTCTCTCTCTTCTCGATCTCGTCCCTCTCTTCGCCGATACGACGTCGCTTCCTCGTCTCTCTTGCTAACGGCTAACGTGCTCTCCGTCGCATATCTTCTGAACGAGGCCTGCTGAAAAAACCCGTCTCTCTCCAAATTGAATCTGGAATAGGAAAGAGAAACAAGAGCACCTGTTTCCAGTCTCTTCCTCATCTCTCTCGCTGACCTCTGCATCATCTATCTCTGTCGTCCCTCTCGCCTTTATCACAGTTGATAAAAACCCCATCTTCCATGGACGACCCCACCTCTTTTCACCCTGCTCTGTTTTCCCAAACTTCAGCTTCCATTATTGAGGTAGAAGAGGACGATGACTACCCTGCCTTGATAGCTGGCCACGATGGTGGATCACATAGCCGCCATGGAAGCAATCAGGTATATTTTAGAGAACAAATTTTGTGTAGCTTAAATTTATTTGTTCCTCTGTGTTCAATTATTAACATTCCTTTCTATGCAGATAAATGGTATCATGAGACAAATAGATGATACAAATAGCTGGGCATCTTTTCAGTTAACAGGAGCCTATACGTGGATTGCTGTGAGACCCATCTGTTGTTTACTATATACAGGCTAACAAGTCTTGGGAGGAGTAGTTGAAATTTTATAGGGTAGTGATTTGAGATGTGTTTGAATACTTTTGTCATGTTTAAGCTTAAAGATTGAGATAGTGTGTTTATCTGTGTTGAGTTGTAAATTGGTCATTATTGTGTCTGACCTTTAATATGAAAATGTAACCACCTGTTGTTTTGTCCCTCTCAAATCCAAGAATGAATATATACATTGATTTCTGTTTTGTGATGTTTTCTGGAAATTATTGTTTATAGATACAAGTCAGATTTTGGGAGCATCAGATATTTGGACCCCATGCTACAGATATCCACCATCAGATACAGACTTTATTTGTTTCATTTTCCACAATCAATCAGATATTTGGACCCCATGTTACAGATATTCCTGGCTTGGAAACTCCAATTAGTCCAGACCCAGACCGTGCTGTCAACCCATTGTGATAAGAAGGCAATTCATTTGTAGTTTCCAGTTATAGTTGTAGAGTTGATGATGGACTTGTGAACGGTGGGTGTGTAGTACTTATCAGAGTAAATACGCAAGATAGCATGGAATTCAAATACAGTTCATTAGCAAGCTCCAATGCAGATAAAGAATCATAGGAATATCCCCCCCACCCCCACAAAAAATAATAATAATAATAAAATAAATAAAAAATAAAAAATAAAAATTCAATCAATCTTGCAGTACTCCTTTCTCTCTCTCCTCTTGTAAAATGCCGGTGAGGACAAGAAGCATAAGCATTGAGAGACAATACCATGAATTCAGAAGGCAAGTTTTTAATAATTCAGAAACAACATTTTCAACATTGGATTAACCATCCTGGTTACATGTGCAACTAAGGCATCCCCAAAGCATGTATTCTATGCCTGACTCAACATGAAAAGTAAAATCCCGTTTGCTGCAGGAGAATTGAGCTTGGAGACGAGCAGCTTCTCCTCTGTTTGGTACCACTCTCGCGCCAGAGACAAGCAATGGCAGAGGTAGATCAGGTTCGGGTAGATACGGGTTCGTTTTTCTCAAGGCGGAATCGATTTGGGAAAAACTAGCTTGCTGCTCGCAAGTGGAAGACAAGTATATCCCAGGCAAGCGATGGAAGACCAGATGAAGAACAGGGGAAAATGAAATGGGGGCTAGGGGACGGCATATGAGCTCTGTGTTGAGGACGGAACCCATGTCATGTCGGAGGCACAGGAAAAGCTCCATGTTGAGTATGAAACCTGTGTCATGCCAGGGACGAAAAGAGAGCTCCCTGTTGAGGACGAAACCCATGTCGGTAACGCAAAGAAAGTGCTGGAGACCCAAAGAACCCAGGCCGGAGAAGACGATCAATATCTGCTATGCATTCGTCTTTCACAGGAGGAAAGATTTGGGGATTTCCCCATTTGAGGAAACGAGGATTTGGGGAAAATGAGATAGCTTCCGGCGCCGGAGACAAGATATGGCAGAGGAAAGCTCTGGGTTTGCCGGGGAAGTGAAGGGAGGGAGAAGGGAGAGGTGAGAATCGTTGCTGTCTTCCCATTTCGATTTGGGCGAGGTCTGTTTTTGGGTTTCATTTTCGTTTCCCTCCATTCAATATATACCGCGTGGGACGGCCGTTTGATGAGGCTCAAAATCCAACGGTTTGGATGAGTCCATAAAATAATGGTGAGGACGGTCCTTATAGGACCGTCTCCCATATATATATATATATATATATTATAAGTGTTGTTGATTGGGAGGGGCACCTAACGGATGCAGTGTGTGTGATATGGGTTTGGATGGTGAGAAGGGGGGCTTGGTTGGGATACAGGTGGGCTTGGTTTGGGTATTGTAAGTCATGGGTGCAAGTGAAGTGATGGTCCATCATAGACGATGAAAAGGTGGGCCTGGGTCAAGTTGTTGGTGATTTATGGTGGGGGACTATGGGTTTATTTTGATGGGAGGATAGAGATGGTGTTGGGCAGTATGAAAATGGTGGGTTATTTGTCTTGCAGGTTGTTGTTTAGTGGAGGTGTGATGAATGTATGGTTTGGGTTGAGAAGGTTGTTGTGGATAGATGAAGATGAGTGTCTGCTATGCTTGCTTGGTTTGGTTGGCAAGTAGGAGATGAGAGACGTTGTTGCAGTGTGTTTGGTTGTAGGATGAAGAGGGTTGATGTGAACGAAATCCACACAACCCAAGCTCTTGGCCAAAACTCTCTCTCTCTCTCTCTCTCTCTCTCTCTCTCACAAAAGCCAAGCTCTTGGCCAAAACCACCAATCCCTCTCTATCTTTCTCTCTCAGGTAGCTTGCATGTAGAAAATCAAAACGGAATGCTACACACGACGGGGTTTAAACACAAGTGGGGCAAGGCCCTTGGAACTTAAAAACCCTAATCTTTATGCATTTACTCTAGATAGATCATCAGCTGTGAAACATAGTCCATTAGTTCATTCATGACATCTCTCTCTCCCCATCCCATCATTAGTTCATTGAATGCAACCTGTTTTCATTGCCGTTGCTATTCCTAAAAACAGTAACATCTCTCACTCAATCCACCCACCGACCACTTTATGTTCCTTATGCTTGTTTAAAACCCGCAGAGCAAAACACACGGACGCGAGAGTTGAGACTCATTCGGTTTTTCAAAACCCGTGCGTGAGAGAGAACGAGAAAGGGATGCACGTCATGACTCTTCTGAACCCCACCAAACACCCTGTTCAGTTCCTCTTGCCCTTCCAAGAGTCATGGTCAAATCAGGCTGCTTCTTTGATCGCCCACCTTCTCCTTTCTCACACTCTCTATCTACCCCAAACGTCTCTCCCATACACCCATACACCGACCGCTATCCATCACCTATCTCTATCTATTGCACCACCCATCCAGAACTTCACTACAACACAGTCCCACACCTCTCATCATCTCCACCACACTCAACACCCACATAAACCTGCAAACTAAAACAAAAGACAAAAACACAACCCACTTGGTTCTAACCAGCCTAAAACAAAAGAAAGCCAGCAACGATTATGTTAACACACAAGGAGGGAGGGAGGGAGGGAGGGAGAGAGAGAGAGAGAGAGACCTCAATGGTGAAGGACCGAAGGTTTAAAAAAGATAAGACGATCTCCTCGCTTTCGTGGTTGCCGGCAAGATAAGATTAGGGATTTTGGTAGGGAGGAAAGGTTCTTGGGTTATATACTCTATACGTGGGCAAGAGTGTCATTACGTGAAATAAACATGGGTAAACTTGTAACCAAATGACGGAACGATCGCTGCCCGCCAAAGACCTCCAAACTCTATTTGAAATCTTGTCCCATGTGCTCCCTTTTCAAACGTTGGAAATTTATCTTAATTCTAATTCAATTATGTGTGAACTTTTATGTTTCCCAAACAATCTAATATCTATTTGAATCGCAATTAAGTGAAATGGACCCTCCAATTAGGCTTGCCAAACAGCACCTAAAATGGATTCTAAACAAGTGGCGGAAGGGACATGCTATGTCATGTGTAACAATCACAAAACACGGAATAATAGTTATAAAAAAAAACACACAATTGCAAATTTAAAGGAATAATTAACACAAAATTTAAATTTTTTTAAGAAATTTAAAATATGATATTTTGGTATAAATTATATTGGCACGGAAAAAATTATAAGAAATATAAAATATGATATTTTCCTATTAGAGGCGAGTTTGGTAGTGAGTTGATTGGGTTTGAAATTGGTATGGATTTCTAGACTTCAACTCCACCCGGGCTCAAGGCAAAAAATAAAATATATTTAGATTTAGGTTTTTCTTTGAAAATTTTTTTGGAAAGAATTTAAATAAGGAAATATATGAGTTCAAATTAAGGAAATCACAAAAACTATCAAAGAACAAGGACTAAACCCGGGAAGATTTAAATGAGGGATAACTGGATAAGTATTATCAGCACGTGATTTGTCTACGTGGTTTTGAATTTGAAGAGGAAACTAGAGAAAGAGATCCTGCTCCTAATCAATAAAACTATGGCCACATGATGCACTAGCCATTATATATCACACTGTTGGTAGGGCCCTCAAGATTACTAGAGGGATGCTTTATGCTAGAAACAAAACTCTCATATTTGCATCAAACCCCACTTTTCTCTCTCTCCCATGACCCATCATATAAAAACTGGCGAAAAGCCCCCGTGCTTAGCATGGGCAACGTAATTCACAATATTAGATAGTGAAAAACATTATAGATTTTGTTTTTTAAGAAGTTAAAATATACCACGGTATTTATCATTCAAAGGCCCAAAATAAGAAATCAATAAAGGTATTTCAGAGTGTATCGGAAAAAAATCAATGAGTTATTTATTATCTTCACATTTTGGAAAAGAAAAGTCAAGTTGAAACAACCAACATGACTAAAGAACTGAAAAAATCAAATGGAAGTAAAAATAAAAAAGGAGAAGCAAAAGAGGTAGCCTGTAGAATCAATTGTCTATGTTGATGATATGACCAATCAGATCTTCACAAGTAAATAATCATTAAAAATGAGAAGATATATGAGCAAAGAAATTGTTGTTCCTTTCTTCAAAATAGCTAAAAGTACATCTAGGACGTGGATCAACACCTTACTAAATAAACTTCAAATTTCACCCTTGATTCCTTTCTGTCAGCCTATAATAGCATGTCCCATTAATTGCTTTGCGACATATCCATTTGAGTTTGGTCATAGAAATCCACTGCAAAGTCGGAGCTCTTAGATTTAGTAACTCTCTCTATATTTAAAGAGAAAAATGGTACAAGCACACTTAAATTAAACGATAATCAGGTTAGATTTAACACAATTTGATAGCAATAACTAAAAAAAAAAAAAAATTCTACAGATTCAATGATTTTATTTTTATTTTTTTTTATTATTATTTTTTTTTATTTTTGCTAAAGGTCATTTGTATTAAAAGGAGAAAAAATACAAGGCAAAGAAAGCCCTATAAAAGCAGGGCTTTGGCCCCCAAAAAGGCAAGAATGCCCTCAATACCAATAAAAGGCTTCTAAACAAACAAAAAAAACAGAACCAAGCTAGAGCCTGAACACAACATAACCAGACCCTAAACCCAAAAGAAAGAAACAGAAACAATGAGCTATCCAACAATCAACTTCAGAACTTCAACGGCCAAATCTGTAAAGGATAAGCACGAGAGGATGAAGTTGCTGATCATTGATTTGATCTGGGAGAGTGCCTAACAAGTCAGAGACGCGCTCTCTGAACAGAGATTTGGCTCTTGGTAGGGAAGGCCTGATGTTGTTAAACTTGGAGTCATTACGAAAAGTCCAAAGAATGGAGATGAGGAGGAAGAAGACTGCAGCTGCACTTTTCTTTCCATAATCATCTCTACCTATGGAAAGAGCAGTCCAAATAAACTCAGCTTCGGACATGAGATCCCTTCAAGAGAAAAGAGCCACTTCCAAAGACTAATTTCTGGATCACATTGAAAGAAGATGTGGTAGTCAGATTTAGCATTGGAGTGGCGGTTGAAACATCTAGAAGCCAGCGGAATACCTTTCGATTTTGCCCAAATATCTGTTGGAGTTTTCCTCTTCAGAAGATGCCAAATCAAGCATGAAAGTCTGGGGTTGACGAAGGTACTCCAAACCAGATTCGCCCAGGGAACTGTCGGAACTCGAGAACGAACTAGGTTCCAAGCCGCTGAAAGAAAGAACTTGCTTACACTACCATTCTTACCCGTCCATATCAATTTGTCAGGGACTGATTCTGCCGCACTTGGCAAATGGATCAAGAAAGCTCTTTGCAGGAAATTTTGGAGAGCATTAGGAATGTAGTTTGGGATGCTCCAGGATCCATCCACAGAGATGATAGTAGAGACAGTATCAAGAGGGGAAAAACTAAAATCTGGAAATCTGTGAGGTATGGGATCATGATCAATCCATCTGTCGAACCAAATGCTAATAGAATTCCCATTGCCAACAATCCATTTACAAGCACCTTGGAGGAAGGGAGAGAGCAAACGAATCCGCTTCCATATGCAAGAACCAGACCGGGTATTTTGAAGATGCCATATTGAGGAAGACTTGAAATATCTCAATTTGAACCAAGTTGCCCAAAAAGTGTTCGAAGAAGCTGCTGCCCAACCAAGTTTCAGCATACAAGCATATCATTGAACTCTTTCACCCTCCTTAATCCAAGGCCTCCTTCCTTTGGAAGACAAACTAATTCCCATCTCACCAAATTACTTTTAATTTTATTTGGGTCTCCCAACCAAAGAAATTCCTTGAGATTTTTTCAATTTCCTTGCAAGTTTTAACGGGGATGGGGATTGAGAGGGAGATATGGTTAGGGAGGCTAGAGAGCACATGTTTCACCAAGATCAATCCACCAGCAAATGATAGAGTTTTCATCATCCAACCAGCTAATTTAGCTCTCATCTTATCAAGAAGCCTGGAGAAATGAGAATGCCTGGATGTACCAAAAACATAGGAATACCAAGGTAGGTAGTAGGGAGGCTAGCTTGGGGAGTATCGAGGAGAGCAGTGATGGTGTTACATCTCCTTGGACTACATTTCCCTATAAAAAGTTGGCTCTTTCGAAGTTGGAAATGTTGACCGGAAGCTTCTTGATATCTTGCAAGAAGGGTCTTAACACATCTAAGAGCCTTCTTACTGGCTTTAAAGAAAAGAAGAATGTCATCTACATATGGCAAAAGGGCAAGAAGTGTTAAGGATAGGAGAGATTGGAGTTATGAGCCTTTGCTGCTTGAGATGTTCCAAATCCAAACTGAGAATCTCTTCGGCTATGTTGAAGGCCACATGAAGTACCAAAGAAGCCACAAGGGCTTTTGTTAATAAGAATTGAACCCCTGAAGGTGCAAATTAGCTCCTCTATCCAATTAATCCATCTGGGTGGAAATTTAAAGAAATCTAAGGCCTTGAAAAGGAAGCTCCAATGAAGCTTATCAAAAGCCTTAGAGATATCCAGTTTCATACAAATAGCTCCATCGCTAACCTTGGTCCTTAATTTTTGGAAAAGCTCATGAGCCAAAGCCACGTGCTCATGAATGGATCTTCCCTTCACAAAGGCCACCTGATGGTTAGAAATGAGCGAAGGAAGGATGGTAGAAAGTCTTGTGGCCAAGATTTTGGAAATGATTTTGTAAGTGAAGTTTAGAAGGCTAATAGGCCAAAAATCAGAGTACGTGTTTGAGGATTGGAATTTGGGGATTAAGGCAAGAAAGAAGGAGTTGGTTCCAGGAAGGCAGAGGCTGGTGGTGAAGAAATGAGAGACAGCAGCAATAACATCTGGACCGATAATGTGCCAAGCAGAGGTGAAGAAAATACCTGAAAAAACATCAGGGCTTGGCGAGCTATTTCTTTTGAGAGAAAAAAAAAAGCATCTTTAATCTCAAAAGTCAATGGAATAGCTGATAGGAAGACGCTTTGCTGAGGAGAAATAGAAGGACCTTCCATTGTAAACAAATCATCATCAATAGCAACCGGGAGGGCCTTGAAAAGAGAGGAAAAGAATTCTGCACCTTTTTTCCCTGATTAGCGCTTGGTAATCAAGAAGACTCCCATCAACAGTAATCTTATCAATGCGATTGAAGTTTCCCCTCGATTTAGCGGAGAGGTGAAAGAAATGAATGTTTCTGTCTCCATGATGCAACCATTTGACTCTAGACTTCTGCTTCCAATGAGTAGCTTCCGCCTTGAGCCAATTGTGAAGGCTAGTCTTGGCAGAATTGAGATCCACTAGGAGCTGATCCGAAGGAGATAAATCATAGGCATTTTGGTGTGACAAAACCCTCTCCTCTGCAGCAGCAATAATAGCCTTCAACTGACCAAAGACTGATTTGTTCCACAATTTCAAATTTCGCTTCAAAGATTTAAGTTTATAGGCAAGAACAAATTGAGGGTTTCCCGTGACATTCAACTATTCAAGTTCCAGCTAGACTCAACTTAACCAAGATAGGAATTATGCTTCCCGTGTCATTCAACTATTCAAGTTCCAGCTAGACTCAACTAAACCAAGATAGGAATTATGTGAGAGCCACATCTCATCAAACTTAAAAGGAATATTAAGCATGATAAGAGGAGGTTTGTGAGATAGTAATAAAGGAGAATGATCAGAAGACAATCTTGGGAGGTGAGTAACACTAGGATTTGAAAACTTTCTAACCAGCGAGACTTGCAAAAGACACGATCAAGCCTTGCTGCAACATAAGCTTGACCTGACCTATTATTGGCCCAAGTGTATTGGCTACCCTTCTAGCCTAAATCTTTTAGGCCAGCTGCAAGAACCATGTCACTGAATTCCCTGACTGAAATGGGCGTAGGAGGGCACATGCTAAGTTTCTCCTGAGCCATAAGAATGGCATTGAAATCACCAATAACTGCCCAAGGACATTGAGTTGATGAAGCTTGAACAAGGTAATTCCACAAATCTCTTCTAGTTCTGTAGTTGGTGGAGCCATAAATGCCTGTAATAAAGGTATGAGAGCTGGTAGATGAAAGTAATGTGTTGAGAAGTAAAATCTGAGAGGGACAGGGAAAAATCTGAGGAGCTTTCACCAAAGTGTGCTGACATTAGGAGGTTGATTATTAGAGAGAAAGGAGTCAAACCCAAAAGAATGGAGGGAAATAGAAGAAAAAGAATGAAAATGAGTCTTAGGTTCAGAAAGGAAGATGATATCAGGAGAATGAAGGGAAACAAGGTGGTGAAGCATCCTTTTTGTAGCAGTATTTCCAATACCTCTACAATTCCAGTATAGGACTATAAACATTAGGTGAGAGTGGAAAGGGGCACTAGAGGATTCAATGGTCCTGGGACCTGAATGCACTGCTTTTTATACTTTTCTTATTTATTTTGGAGGAGAAGGTAGAGAAGTCTACCTCCAAATGCACCTCATGCAGAGACTTGTCATTGGCCTGAGAAACAGTGGCGGACCTACAATATGCAGACCCGGGGCGGTCGCCCCAGGTCTGATCCAAAAAGGGTTAAAAGTTGGCCCATGCCCCATTCCAGTAAAGTGATCGCCCCACTCCAGGTCTTGAAAAACCCTTCGCTCTTGGTCTCAAAGATCTCCCAAACAAAAAACCTTGGAACCCTTCACTCAATCGTTCTCCTTCTTCCACTTCAAGGTTAGGCAGTTTAGCTTCTTTCTACACAATAGCATAGCATAAAAGTCCGCCCTCTCACCCAACCTTTATACAATATGTGGAGAAGCAATATATTGATTAGTAGCGGGATATGAGTTTTTTATACTTAATTTGCCAAAAAAAAAATAATGTCTTTAAACCATGCAATAAGTGGAGATTATTGGTAGTTGCCGTTGATTTTGACCTTTTCAGTTTTCAATTGATCATCGTCCGCCCCACCCAAATGAAAATCCTGGGTCCGCCACTGCTGAGAAAGGTATGTTTCCATGGAAGCTTCAGTGCCCTGTTGCTGCTGGTGGTCGATAGAAAAGGACCATGTGACAAACTGAGCCGACTGCATAGAATCTCATTTTGGGAGTTCCATGGATTGGGATTGTTGCAGGTTCAGGGGAACAGATGAAGAAGACCTATTTCTTGCTGCTGTAATCACTGTTGTGAGTCTTGGTTGGAGGCTTCCATTGTTTGAGACAGCTGAAGATGGTCCAAGTTTAAGGCAGAAGACTGCTGATGAGCTGGGAGGATTGCTACCGAGGAAGGTCTAGAGTGGGGAATGGCCGTTATGGGATCAATACATGTACAATGCTCAAGCACTGAAAACGGGTTAGAGAGGTTTAATTGAGGTCCCTGGATTCTACTCAAAATATTTAAAATAATATCTCTTGGAAGAGATGCCAACCTAGTTGCAAAAAAGTCTGCAACTGGTTTTTGGGGTTGGACAGGGAGTTGAGGCTTAGAGGTCGAAGTGGAAGCAAAAGATACAGACTGAGACTGAGTTGAAGTGGTAGAACCGCCCAAGTGAAGAGGCTGGGAAGCAAGGTATTGGGAAGTAGCCGGGGACTGTTGTTGGGAAACAACATGTTGAGAAGAACCATGGGTCACCTGGGCAGATTTGGCATTCTCTGGAACCTTGGTAATGCCTGGGATAGAAACTATGGAAGAGCCAAAAACATTGGAGGAAGAAGGGACTTTACCTAGGATTCCCTCCCTGTTTTGGACCTCAATGGGTATATCTTCTCTGGTTTTGGCACTTCTAGAACAAATGCCATCAAGGTGCCCTTTAGAATGACAGATTGAACAAGGCACATTTTCATAATAGATAGAGACTAAAATCTGTGTCTCCCCTTCTAAATCTACCAGAATTTGCTGGGGACTGGGTTTAGAGAGATCAAGGTTAACTAGTATTCTAGAATAGGTAAGGATTTTCTGAGAAGCAGTAATTTCATCTAGTTTTAGGGAAGGCCAATGGAGCTAGCAATAGACAGCAGAATGTGGCTACTCCAGCAGTGATGGGGGATTGCTTTGAGTCTGCTCCAAACTGGGGAAAAGGATGGCCATTCAAAAGAGTCTTGGCCAGGGGACCAAGGCAGGGGATCAAGTTTGGTGTTGGACACTGAGAAGGGCGATTGAGATAGATGGTACTGAGAAGGGCGATTGAGATAGATGGTCTCTATCTGCTCTAGAGTTGAATCTAAAAAGGAAATAACCTTTCTCTGTTACGGAAATTAGACATGGCCTAGAGAGATTCCAATGGGTCTGTGTATGTTGTTGAAGCCATTCTACCGTGGGTCTCCTGCCTAGGAATCGTCCCATGGCTGAGTTAGAGAAGGAATTCTTGCTTGGTTCAATCATGTGGGAAGGGATCTTCACTGCAAGTTTTCCCTCTTTCCAGGAAGGTGGGTAAGAAGAAGGGTGGATGTGCTGGGGGTTTGGGAAAAGATCCGCCCAGTTCCTCCCTTGAGAGGAAGGGGGAAGTTGGGGGAAGAGGCTGAGGTTCAGATTCAAAGCTGTAAGATGATCCCCAATTTGCTTTTGAGTGAGAGACAGGGAAGAAGAAGGCATACCTGGTAGGGTGAAACATAGTTTGCAACAGTCGGAGGGTCCGGCGGTTTAAGAGATGGCAATGGGGAAGTTGGAGATCACAAAAGTGTTAGGATTTGGGGGATGGGATGTAGAGGGGTTGTTGCTCATTCTGCCCGGGGTTCGAATAACAGATTACGCGTAATCGAGATTATGACAGAATCAATGAATTGACAATCCATTTGCTCACAAATCCAACCAGCCCCACACATCATATTGCCCACTCATGTATCTAACTAAGTATAAACAAAAAATAAAATAAAATAAAAAAAGAATTTTTTATTGTTTTGCATTCTAGGAATAAGTTAGATTTTCATGGTCACCTTTTCAACATAGAAAATCTATTCAAATGGTTATCAAGTACAAATTCCATGAGCATATTAGCTTTTGTTTCTCACCTTGAAGTAACCAAAGTCTCATATTTTTAGGCATGGATCCTAGCTTCCATTGAAGAGTATATTTTCCAATTGAATTTCTTTATGAAAAGTTTCCTACAACACAATAAAAAGTGATGACATTGACGCCATTTAATTTATGCATTGAAAACTTACACACAATTGAAAAAAAAAAAACAAAAAACGGAAGCATGCTGTAAGTTTTAATTCCATTTTTCCTTTTCCTTGTTTTCATAAAAATAGTGGCTTTACTTGTTAATGTGCGAATAGATAATAACTTCTATAGTTGAACATTTATTAAAGTGTAAATCGATATTCCATAGTACAGAAAATTCATGTAGAGAAATAGGAAAAAGCAAAAAGGTTTTACCATGGCCATAACATGTTCCAAATAAAGGTAGAACACATCATTTACTGCTTGTTATATTCTCCATTCGTATTTTATTTTATGTTCCTCTTTGCAATTATAACTTTTGCATTCTTTATTTCAACTATAGAACTCACATTTATTTAATAGGATGTGAGAGGAACACATATATGGCAAAAAAAAATCTAAATTTTCAAATTTCATGAAGGAATAGTGATTAAGGTACAATCTGGAGATTCATCTGGAATTTTAAAAAGAAAAATTAAGCATTAATATGGTGCTAGCTTACTAATAACTTGTCAGACCCCGACCCAGGTTTGATGCATGTAGTGTCGTTTAAGCCAAGTTTTAGTCTCTAAGTGGGATTAGAGGACGTTTAGCTTAGATTGTGAGTGTGACTAGATTTTCATAGCTTTGGGGAATTTGGAAAGCCGTTAGGCTTGGCCTGACACGGCCCGGGGTTGCCTGCGTGACTCGTGTGTGTGGGGGATTTATTCGCGTTTGTGAAAAATTTGGATTTCGACTTCGATCGATAGGTCATATTAGCCCCTACAACTTTTATGCTCTTTCCGTCCGTGTTAGAAATCCAAAAATCCCGTTTCTCAGCAAAAAGGGTAAAACAGACTTTTCACATCAAAATATGTGCAGGCTTCTTTGCCGATCTCGTCCGGGGCCCGCAATTGGGGTTTCCAAGCCCTAGAAGCTTTGGGGCCAGTGGGGCCCACAACCCACTCAAACAACATTAACCCACGTAGGCTCTTCTCCTTCATTTTTCAGTTTTAGAAATTGTAAACAAGAACCTTTGCTCTCTTCCTCCCTTCTTGGTCTTGCATGTTACACCTTTGGCCCAAAGGGAGATCTAAGTACACCATTCCCTTCCTCACCTCTTAAGCTTTCCAAGCATACCTTTTGTGAAGGATTTCTGCCGAGATCATCCTCTTCAAGTGTTTCTTCTTGGTTAGAGGTCTTCTAGGTAAGCACTGAACTTCCCCTCTTAGAAATGGGTTCCTTGAACCCTTATGAAGCTTCTTATCATGCATGCAAGGTCTCCTTTGGAGGAACGCTTTCTCTTTCAAAATTCCTGGGTTGTTGAGTTCTTTCCTGTGGGTCTTTCATAGATTGGAGTTCCAGCCATAGAGGGGAGTGTTTGGAGACCTTTTGGAGTGCATCTTGAGCTAAGGCAAGTGATTGAATGAGATATGAATGTGCATGCAAATGATTTGTGAAACTCTATATTGATTTCATATTTCTGAACAATGTTATGTTTATCTTACTTTACTTTGAAATTTAGCTTGCTAAATCACTATTTTTAGCGCATATAAGTTTTGGTTTAATTCAATTTGTTCTGTTTTGGTTTCAATTCATTTGAATTGCGTTCTATGCTTCGGTTTGTTGGATTTGGAGCTTTGAATGGATGAAGTTTGATTGGCAAGTTATGATTTGATGAGTGTGTATGGGTAAATGGTGAAAGGGGGGAGCTTGTAGCCCATTTGACTGCAGGGAAGGAATGGGTTGGAAGGAAATTGTTTTGGAGAAGGAATGGCATGAAAAATAACCTAAATTGAATTTCCCGTAGGTGGGCGGTCAGCTAGCAATCACCAATCGGCTAGCCGACCAGTGACCGACCCCTGGTTGGTCACAATTCCAGAATGTGGAAAATCCTATGCCAGCAGTGGTGGTTAGCCGACCCATGGTAGCAGCTAACCGCGGACTAATTGCCAAGTCACTGCCAATCAGCGGTTCGAAAGGCAGTAGCTGCAGTTTTGACAGACGGACTACGGTCAACAGGCGATTAACCGCGAAACCCTCGGACCATGGTCAACAGGCGGTTAACCGCGGAACCCCTAGGCGACTAACCGCCAGCCAACCGACAGGTAACTGCCTCCCCCTGATTTTTGGGAGAATATAGAGAAAGGTAGGAATTTCAATCATAAACACCTTTGGACCTCATCTAGTTGATGTGTACACTTGATATCTTAAATGTCAATGAAATATGGGTACATCGAAATGAATGGCCGGCATTGGATCTCAAAGTGTATATCAACCCAACGTTTACAGTCTCATGGTGTTGATGGGGATGTGTACCGTGGACCTGTATTTACTAAACCAAACCTTGTCTTGTGATTGTATCATCTCGAAAACAGTGTTCCAAGGTTTCCTTGAAGCAACCGTTTGGGAATCATGGTGTGGACTGTGTTTTCCGTACACATTGTGCCGAGACTACTATTTCATGAATTCCCGAGTGAAAATGTTAGTGATAAAAGTGTGAGTAGTTCCCGAGTATAAAGGTGTCAGGTTTTCGTTTGAAAGTTTGTATGTATTTTTCTAGTCGGCACCTGTAAGCTTGGACGACCGTGTCGGTTTGATCATCCGGCTTGGGTCCTTAAATACTTTGTGCCAACTGTAGTTTGGAATTTGTCAGCGATTTGCCTGTTCCGCGGCAGGACTCTCGTGTGATGCCCAGCTATACTGGGTTACTATAATTATAAATTCGTGTGCTCCCTTCACTTCGTGTGACGGAGATTAATTATCGTGTGTGTTCTAGTTACTTCGGTGACGGAGAATATAGCTTTGTGTGGTTGCCAATGTACTATTTTGAATGGTCCAATCGATTTGTCCTCCGATTTTATAAACTGAATTCTCCATGATTGCCTATGTTCTATTGTCATTTCTCACGTAAATGTTGTTTTATTAGTTGTAAAACTACTTGATATTACAGTATGCTTGTACCTTTTCAATCGCCTACTAGACCATCGTGTCTGACCTTTCATATTTGGCGCTCAAGTTCAGGTTACATTGCCCCCAAGGAGGAGCATGAGGAGGTGGCGGCGTTGCTAGAGAGTGGCAGCTTGACGATATCATCTAGACATCGGGTTGGGCCCTCAAATGCGAATCATTTTGGGAATGTTCAGTTCTTTTGGGGATTTTGGTCTTACTAGCCTTTGCTAGCTTATCTTTTGGGAATTGTAAAACTCGAAACTTATCTTTTGTTGGGATGTAAATATTAAACCTCAACCTTATGGGCATGCTAGCTATGTTTCTCTCTCTGACATGAGTCTTTGTGTACTCATCTATGTTCGATTTCTTTGTGTGCTTGCTACACGCTTTCGCAATCGATTCTAATGTGTGATCGTGAGGTGATTTATGTGGAATCTTCCCCGTGGAAATTTGTGGGAAACATCGTGAGCGGGCGGAATTTCCTGGCCCGCTACGCCACGAACCTAGATTAGGGCCTCGGCTTGGTCGCGGTCCGGGGTAGTGACAGGACTGGTATCAGAGCGAGACACGTTTCACGCAATTAAAAGAAACTAGAAACGTAGGGATGTGGCGAAGATTCATTAGATCTTTCGTTAGTTAGTATTGAGTGGGGTTTGGGTACATATTATGTGGTCATTTATCTTGTACTAATATGTGGTTTTGCAACACCATGCCTCCACGTAGAGACCCAGCAAATACAAACACTTCTAGCAATAATAGCGGAAGTGCAAGTCCATTAGTTGATAACGTGATGCCAAATCAATTTCAACAGCTTATGCAAATTATGATTGAGCAGCAATAAAAGGTTAATGAGAACCAGGCCAGATTGCAAGAACAGATGGCTAAGAAGGACGAAGAATTTATACAAGTGCAGAGGCAGCTTTAGGAAGTGTTAGAAAGGAGACCAGAACCCATGCCAGCTCCACCATAGGGTCCTCTGATCATTATTAAGAACAGAGAGAATGACCCAAATGCATTAGGTGGATGATGGATTGGGGATTTTCCGGTTTAGAAAATTTTTTTCCCAAAATATATTTTGCTCTTTGAGGGGAAAATAATATAATATAAAAATAGATGAACTAAATAAATGCCCAATGCTTTAAGTTTTAAGAAACAAAAAGAAAAAGAAAAGACCATAGAAGTGTTTTTAGGAGTATACCACCATGTCGTAAGTATAACAATCTTCTAGGTCGCCTTGCAAAGCCCGCACATAACTTGATGTACAAAAAACTTGAACTTGATGGAATGATTGGCATAATTGTATCAGTTATGTACAGTTTAGGAGACACCATCATGAAATAAGCCTTTCAAGATCTTACATGTGGTCATTTGAGAAAAAATAAAGGAAATGAAAATCTGAAACTTTGAAATAAATCAATTTAACAAAATAAGAAAATAAAAAATTTTGAGACTTTGAAATAACTCAGTTTACAAAAATAACTAAGGAAAAAAAACTTGAGACTTAGAAATAAATCAATTTAAGAACAATGATGAAAGTGGGTAAAAAAAACAATCATTCCTGATATTCTGAGAAAGAGAGTCAACAATTTACCAACATTGTATACTTACGATAAATTTCCAGTTTAAGGTCTTTATAACAAATTTCCTGCAACACAAATTTCCTGCGACAATTTAAGGTTCATGTATTTGGCAAATTCTTTAAGTCTTCTCTTCTTTCTTTGGGAAAGTTGCTATTTTTTTATTTTGTCTATTTTCCTTTTTGTTCTCCATGTTTGGAGTCTATATAGCTACTGCCTTGTAGCAGTATTCTTTTGGGGCTTTTAGCCTTTGTATTCTTCTTTCCTATTCTATACATTTTTTCATTTAGAAAAAAAATGTTCATGTATTTACTTTTCTGCATTGACAACATATCAAAGTATTATAGAAGTTATTAAACTTTTCTGTATCCTCCAATAAAAAAATACAGGAAAAATTAAACTTTCAACATTTAGGGCATATCTGTGCACTAAATTCATCTCCTGGATTTTATTTCTACATTGATTTCAATTTGTACGGGAAAAACCTCATTTTGTATAGTTTTAGTTTCCATTGTTTGATGCTATGAAAACATTTTCATGGTAGATCTGTCTCAACCTTTATCATGAGATGGCATTATCCAACAAAGCAGAGCACTACACAATAAAAGAATTATGGGGAAAGAATCAAATGTACCTGAATATACCGATCATCATACTCAAGAAAAAAATTCAAGATATTATTTCCTTGGTTAACAGAGGTCGGGAGGAGGTGTAGCAGTCTCGCTCTCAGACCTGCAATCAAGAGAGCACCATTAGAATCACAATCTTCAGTTGAAGGTCAAAAGAAAAAAGAAAAAGAAAAAGAAAGAAAAACGGATTGATGATAAGCTAATGAGAACACTAAAAATCAAGAGCGAAAGGCCCTTCTCAATCTGGGCATGTCGAAAACTACCCATTAAAAAAAATTAGATGGATGCATATTGAGATTGCAACAACGACAATATAGAGGAGAGAAAACAAAGAAAGAAAGAAGTTCTATCTTCATCTTCTTTGAAAGGAAAAATCTCCAAAACCCTAAGGCTTGAAGAAAACTGTTGCGTGCAATTTCCTACGACGAGGAATGGTGAAATAATTGGCTTGTTCGAGGCAGCCAACCTACTTAGGAGGATGAAGAAGAAAAATGTTCATTTTCCTATTCCATTTATCTCTTCATCACAATTAAATACATGACACATAACAGCAAGTGATCTACCCACTCACCCACTTCCATGACACCTGACACAACACTACTCTAACCACATCAGATCACACCCCACTCCTCATAACTTACTCCTAATCCTAAGGAACAACCCAACAACTTAATTGATGCTAACTTACATTCAAACAACACCATAACTCACATCTGACACCTAAACCACTACATGATACTGGGCACTTAAACATGCACGTATCAAAAACATAGGCATGGTTATGATCCAGTTCCCAATCATTCATACATCAACTATCAATAAAAACACAAATATTTAGGGCAAACTAAAAAATATTGGAAATGCAATCATGTTTTCCATCAGGAGAAGAAAAGGCCAACCTAAATATCTACTTGTTAGATATTCATCAATGTTGTAGACTTGCATGGTTTCTACGAGGCAAATAATACATTAAATCCTCTACAAGTGGCAAATAAAATTATAAATGTTCAACTAAATTAACTTTTTTCATTCATATCATAGCAATTCATAGCTCCCAGAGACTGGCAAAAATAAATTGTGTGACCAGTACGAAGGCTTGGCACGGGAATTTGTGAAAGCACAACATCTTTCTGAAATAAGATGATATTCCTCATTGGCAAAACAAGATAACACGGACAATTTTTCTAATTCTTATACTACCATGCTTATGACGATTTTTTTTCTGCTAGTATACCTTGTAAGAATCTATTAGCACTTCATCATCATTTGGAAGGACATCTCTCCACATTTACAAAGACCACAAATTATCGCCTATAATCATATGCAAGTTGAAGAATCTTGGAAAGAATACAGAGAAAAGAAAGGCACTTCCCAATCTACAATACTGTACTTGGATTGAAAAAGGCACTTCCCAATCTCAGCATGTAGAGAACTACATTCTATTGAAAAAGAAATTGATGGCATGAGGTTTTAGGAAGCAACCATATAAGAAAAATAGAAAGACTAAAGGGATTTAACCATGTGAATAGAGAAATCGAGGAAGAAACTTAAAACAGATTTCCCAAATGCCGGAATGATGATGGGTGAACGCCATTGGTGAGAGGCTACTGAAAACACATACAACAAAAGAAATTTCTCATATTACTCATTGGAGGAAGATGCTGATTACATTACACCCATAACCCACACCCCTAGGGTCAATTACAACGAACTTTGTTGTAGAGAATTCTACATATTATTTCTTTGTAACTAATTTAAAAAACTAGCAGCTAAGATAAATTCAAAATCTTGTATCAGTAAGTGATAACTAATGTAGCAAAACCTTTCACTTACTTCCACATCGTTTTCATAACATTTATTTATATATTTACTTCTTTCTTTCATTATGTTTTAAATTTTTTATGAGTTTCAAGAAAAAAAAAAATTAAGAAAACATTTGAAAGTTTAATATTTCTCTTATGCTTCTCTATGTGTTTGGGTTGTTAGATTATTAGCTAAATGCTAATAAATTAAGTTCATAAATAAATTTTATACTTTATTCAATTCATCTTTATCCTTATTTTGTTTCAAGGTATAATAAAAAGATAAATTAAGATATTGGAGTCAACTGAGAAATTGAATTAAGAATTACAAAATTTCTTTTTATATAAAATTATCAAATATTGGACGAAGAGTCGAAGACAAGTTCTTAAATGGAAAGGACTTGACTTGATTTTTTTCTATGCTTTGTTTATTTTGTTAGCAAAGAAAGAAGCCCCAATATCAAATCGCCATATCAAATCACCGATAATTCCATGGGTTCGAAGAAATATATAGTTTTCAAACACACATTTCTATTGTCTTTTTAAAAAATATTATAAAGAAATAAGCGCCATCGTGAAATCCCTAATAATTGTGTGCTCTATAAACACAAGTTACAAACACATTAACTAACTTCAGAGTAACATAATAGGAGAGCTTGGAACCAAAAAAAAACCATATGTTCCTAGGTATTGAAATTAGACAGATTGTAGTGGAGATGAAAGAGAGGAAGAAAGAGGCACAAAGGAACACATATTTGCACACGGCAACAAAATGAACATTCATCAGTCTACAACTTTGTAGTATGTTTTGAAATTTAATAAAACCACAAAAAAGTCCCTTTATCGTCAATGGTGTGTTATTGGTGACGATTTAACTGATTTTTAGCCATTGCAATGCTACCCGTTTCAGGCAATGGGATTTTAATACCATTGACAATGTGATTTGAGGCTTACATGCCCATTCCGCGACAGGCACATTAGATGCGTATGGCAATGATCATGAATGATAGAATTTGAAACTTTGATTTCAAACCTTGATTTGAAATGTAACCAATTTATGCAATTAAATCGACCGTGATGGCTTAAAATTTAGGCATCTATGTAAGCAATACATGTGATCATGTAGGGTACCAGAAAGGGGACTTAAGGAAATCCATCCAAACAGAATGATTTGTGTCCAAAACATGATCTGTGCTTTCATACAAATTTGGGCTTATCATGAAAGTTGTAGGGTTTCCAACGATTTAATTATCAAATACTGGGTTCTTTAGGGTTTTATCAACACCGGCCAGGGTTTCACAAAAACTAGTTGTGGAAGAATAGCGTTCATACCTTGGTAGTTGCTGAGATCAAATCAATCGTAAGATAGAGGGGGAAAGGAGAGTAGAGAAATGCAAAGGAGAGTAGAGGGATAGAGTAAGAAGCGATGAGGTGTTGACGAAGAGGTGAGTCGCTTACTTGTACATTGGCGATGAGTCGTTTATGTCAAATGGAGGCCCATTTCTCTTATTCTAGGCCCAGCACAGTGTATAACTCTCGTGTGACTGGGGCAAACACAAAGCTGTAGATAGATTTACTGTATAAGTGATTAGCTTAGATTTTGAATCTGGATCTCATTATAGATTTATTGTAAAAGTGATTAGCTTAGATTTTGGATCTAGATATCAAGCTTAGATTTTGGATCTAGATATCATTGTACCAGGATTAAATACTTGTTTCTGAAACTTCAAGGGGGTACTCACTTGGCCTAGGACCACGGTTTGCACTCAGAGGTTGAAAGTTCGGAACTGCACAATCACACTGGAGCTACAGGGGATTTACCCGGGTCCCCCTAGGCTCGTAGGGGTTATTCTGGACCAAAAGGCCGTGGCACCCACCGTTGTAAAAACAGAAAAGACTCGTCTGTATATATTGATCGGGTGTATTGCACTTATATATATCATATGTTGATCCCTGAAGGAGGGCAGAAAATTCTCCTAACATTTTCCTCTCTATTCTCATAACATCTCATTGAGATGGCCTTGTATCAGACCCAGGTATAAAGAGATATCCTGGTATCAAAGCCAGGTATAAAGAGAAATCAGTCTCTCTCTTGGTGAAGCATGGATCAGGGATCTGTTTCAGACGTATCTTCCATCAGCCAGCCAAAATTTCTAATGTAGATCATCCCTGATCTACAATGGCCCACCTGCGATCGTCAAAGTGTTGTTGGCCAACCCTACAGTTTTGGTCGACCTCATCTTCTGAGTCTCTTGGAGATTTTTTCACAATTTTTTGGCAACTGGAGGTAGGCCTTTTTTATCAACCTTGTGATTTCAAGATTTTTGCAATGTTTCCAATCACGACCGTCCAATAACTTGGATTTGAGGTAATTTTAGACCATATTTCATCACAAGGTGCCTGGCTCAAACCTGGTATTAGATCACACCTTGGATCTGCAGCCCAAATATTCTGTGGGCACAATGTTGTGTCCCAGCCACAGAAACAAGGGCCACCTAAGGTCTTTTTGATTATTTCTATTTTCGGTCTATTGTTCTTTCATCATCTGCAAAGCAGCCTATTTAGATCTTGCCTGAATCACACTTCTATGTAAGATTTCTTCCTGTTTGTTCACAACCTTTGCTCAATTGATGCATTATGTTTGTAGGCGGTGAAAACACGACACCCATTTAGATTGAGATGAACTTTGTAGATCAGGGAATACCGAACGCCAAGAACCTGAAAGGGAAGGAAAATGACTTTGGTCAGAGCCCTTGGCTGCCGTGAGCCGAAGGCACTCCGATGTCTGAGTTAGTTCTGAGAAAACTAAGCAGGAGGAGGAAGAAGAGAATGAGAAATAGTATGTTGTGTATTGCGTATTGCTTACCTCCATGGGGCTGATCCCATGTGTATATGTAGATATTCCTCGTTCATTCTCTTTGTGAGTGGGGGTAGGTGGGGTAAGGTCCCATCGGGCCTTACCCTGACATTCGGCTGTAGGTAAAAGGGGCACATCCCATCAGAACCTTCCATGCTCTCGGTCAGTTGATGTTAAAGGATGATAAAGCCAACTTCTTATCGCCATAAATGAGCAATCCTATCGTCATAAATGAGCGCTCCTATCTGACAGGGCACGCCCGTACTTCTTAGAGGAGAGTGATGGCCCACTCTGCCTTCGGCGCTTTTACCAGGACCAGGAGCGGTCTGGCCGTGCTGGCACTGTGCTGAGCTGGCACTTATGCCAAGCTGCCGAGCTGACCCGTTGAGCTGGCACTCCTAACCAAGCTGCCAAGCTGCAAGGTGGATGCCTCTTGAGCCGGCGGTCCTTACTGAGCTGCCGAACTGCTGGGCTGTGCTTACTAAGATAGGGGTGAACAGCTAGTGCTCTTACCGTGATCCTCCCTTAATCTTGTTATTACGGTGTTTTACCCACACAATGTTATGCACTGTTGGAGACATTTCTGCACTGTCAGTGAAACTACTGGTCTATTGGTGATATTTTTGTTCTGTTGGTAACATTTCTACATTATTTGTGAATTTTCTGCACTGTTCGTGAAACTTCTATTCTGCTGGTGCCTTTTGCATTTCTGATTTCTGATCAATGGATAAAACTGAGAAATCCGAAATTTCAATTGTCCGTTTTAATGGGAAAAACTATATGTCTTGGGCATTTCAATTTCGATTATAGCTTGAAGGCAAAGAACTCTTGGGCTATTTTGAAGGTTCAACAAAAATACCTGATGAGGATGAAAAAAGGATCCTATCTTGGAAAACTAAAGATACGAGGATCAAATCTGGGATCCTTTCATCTGTGGAACCAAATTTCTTTTTGCATCTCAGACCTTGCAAAAAAGCCAAAGAAATGTGGGAATAGCTTAAAAAGGTGTATTATCAAAATCCTGCTGCTAGACAATTTCAACTGGAATTTGAAATTGCCAATTACATACACACAAGGGACCTTGTCCATACAAGATTATTACTCAGGGTTTTTAGCACTATGGTCTGACTATGATGAAATTAAATTTGTTGTTGTTTCTGAATCTCTTCTTCCTGAACTAATAAAACTGCAAAATAATAGTCATCGTGACCGGTTTCTAATGAAGCTTTGACCTGAGGATGAAAATATTCAATCTAACTTGAAAAACCGAGCTCCACTTCCCTCAATAGATGAATGCCTTAGAGAATTTCTTCATGAAGAGAACAACGCCAAATGAAAGGCTATTCTAGAACAAAAGACTCATGACATCATTATTCCATCTGCATATGTTGCTAAAGGACGACAGCTAATAAGTAAATTTATGGACTTATGAGGATAAATTCATCAAATTGCATTGAATTTCATAAAATCATACATTTAGGCTTGAATTTGGGTCAAAATCATTAAAAATTCAGAAAAATGCATTTAGAAAAATGCATGGCTTTATAAGAATTATTCTTTTTTGCATTATCTTGCTATCTGTTGACACCAAAAATGTCACTTTGCCTCCTCAACATCAAAAGCTATATGGAGTCACATCCTACTACAAACAGGCAAAGCTGCTTCAAGCATCAGATTTTGTCAAAATCAAACAAAAATTGCAAGATCCTTCAAAATAGCCAAAAAAGAGGTACACATGAAGCTTTGGGCCATTTCGACACCATTTGGCCAAACTTCAATTCTCCAACAGCTGAGCGGGAGCTCCCGGCGGCAACAGTGTCAAATACATCAAATCTTCGATCAGAGCCTATAGATGGTCTCAAAATATATCCAAAAGGTTTCACGTCGAATTTCAAGTCAAAGGTTCCACGTCGAATTTCAAGTCAAACTGACACCGTTTGACCCTCCATCAACTCTCGAACGACAAAATTAGGCCTCCCGGCGGCGAAGCTCCCTGAGACCATGGCATCCAAATCGGAGCTAATAGATCATCTCAAAATGACTCCAATAGGCTCCCTATCAAATTTCAGGTCAATCTGACATCGGATGACCGTACATTAAAGCTCGACATCTTCCGCAAGGTGAAATCAAGTCAAGCATCGACGGGACCCCAAACGGCTTCAAAACTCAAATAAAAGCCCATGGTTGGTCCTATCTAATGCTCAAGAAGCTTCACCTCAAATTTCAGGTCATTCTGACATCGTTTGACCTAGTTTCAACTATTGGCGGAAAATCGGCTACGGAGTCTTCGACTTTTCTACAAATAGGAAACTTTGTGCTCTGATTTGCACGACTTCTCGAGGGGTTTTCTTCAGTGGAATCAAGCCAATAAATGAGGAGAAATGTCAAAGAAAATACAGGAGAAAACAGAAGCTAAAAAGCCTGAGAAACGACAAAGAAACGGCGACCGAACGACGACCGAAAAATGGGCAAAAACCCCATGGTCGCTGGCGACCATAGGGATTCGGGTCGCCGGATTTTCCCCGGAAACCCACTTTTTCAGATCCTTCTCGCGTTTCGCGATGTTTGGCCCCTGTGATTTTCTCAAATTCTTATTTTTGGAGCATAATATCCGTCGATCTTCGTCAACATCACGGATCCGACGTCGAAATCATTCGATCATCATTGGACACTCCAAAACCGCCAACTGGCCAACCAAGAAAGTACACTTTCTGCACGACCAATCAAGAAATCGACTGAACAGATATTGCCGGCCCATTGGTGTCAACCAATGTCTGAATTTGCATCGTCATCCGACATCAAACAACGTGCGGATCCAGCGATGATCATCACAAGAAGAATTCCAAAAGACGCGGCGTGGCCCGCGACTCTTCAAGCGACTCGGCGACCAATTAATGCTGTTAATTGACTCGTTTATGACAACTTATTAGGGTCATTAACTCATTATTTTGAACGGCCCAATCAGAAGCAAGCAAATGGAAGTTACAAGTCCAATTAATCATGACAATTAACCATGTAACTCCTATAATTATGGAGATTAATCATGGTAATTAACCATGAAACTCCCATCATCATGGAGATTAATTGCCCATTATTCTCCATCGGCCAATCAAAATCCAAGAAAAAGGAGTTACAAAATTCTGAAATTAAATCTTGTAACTCCTCCCATCATGGAGCATTAATACCATTAATGCCCATAAAACCCTCCTAATGGCCACCAAAAGCCTATAAATAGGCGGTCATTCCAAAGGGAAAGGGTCCAGAAAAATTGTCTGAAGTGGTCCGAAAAAATCATCTGAAGGGTCCAGAAAAATTGTCTGAAGTGATCCTGAAAAATCGCCTGAAAATTATCCTAAAGAATTCTCTGTAAAAAAAAGCTCTCCTGCCTTGAAGAAAACTTGCTGCAAGAACTACAAGGTGATCAAAAGTGTCCCTTGGGGGGCCACCCCCCCAAGGTTTCTCTTCTTCTATCCAGCATGGCCTAATTGTGGCTTTTCAGCTCGTCTACCCGTTTTTTTATTAGATATAGGACCTTCCCTTGGTCTTTGTCCTCTAAAAATCTAGGGTCCAAGCCAAGCCAAGTGAACTAAAGCATCAAGTATTCTTATCTGAAGGACGATGGCGGAGTCCATACATGACTCGCGACTGTCGATCTGAACGAGTCCCCACAATCGCTTGAGAAGTCAGATCCCTCTTTCTTCCCTTTCTATTGTACTTTGTATTTTTTTAAAGAGACAAAAAAAAATCACAATTCTTGTCTTTCATCATTGGTAAGATTTGTAAATCGCCTTTCATGGCAAAATCGCCTTCTACGGCACAAAACCGCCTTTCACGGCAAACTAAACAAAATTGCCTATCACGGCATTTAAAATCTTGTCACTTTCTTTGAATATATATGCAATGGAAAGATAGAAAAAAGTTTGATTTCCTTTCTACTTGTGAAGGTGAATCTCCGGATCACCATTTCAAATTCCAAGTAGAATAGAAAATCTGGCATACCCGTACAAAAAAAAAATGTTGATGCTTACTCTTTTTTTTCTCTTCGCCCCGCCGCACCCAAGCGGACCCGGGACGAAGGAAGGCAAGAAAGAAAAAGACGGGTCCATCACTATCACATTGATTTTCTCCAAACACACACGTAAACATGCATGGTCTCTTCGCACCGCTGCGTTGTTCATGAAATTTGGGTACACTTGGTATATTCATACGCATCCATACGGTGTGAATTGGGTCCCAGGCATAGCAGTATTATTTTCTTGCGTGAAAAGTTATTCTTTGATTATTCTTTGGTTTTTGTATAGGAAAATTTCAGATTTCAGGGCCCAATTTGAGATGAAAAGGTAGAAGAGTCATGGCGAGAAAGAATTCCCAAGAAGGAAGGAGCAAGGAAATTTCTTGCACAATTATGCCCATTTTTCTCAAGGCTGCAAACTTCTAATACCCAAAATGTTTAAACCAAGTGTCAAGTTAGTGTAATCTACCCACTGTTAGAAAGATCCTTTCGAGTAGATTCCGTAAGCCCAAGATTGCATCAATCAGAGTTGTATTGAGAGAGACATGACCTTAGGAAGTCGGCTGATGGAGTTTTAGGCGGGACATTACTATAAATTACAAGAATTCCCGCTTCCTTGTGGGGTCCACTAGTGTTGCATGTCCAAGGGGTGGAGCCCACTCTGTTTAAAGAATTGTAACACTCCCAATTTCATATTTGAAGAATTTTATGGGGCCCTAAGCTAGAGAATTCAAGGAAACAAAGAGGAGATAAAAAGTGAACAGTGATTTCTCACCTCACTATTCAAAAAGAGTACATGGGGGATGTCCATAAGCATTCCATCCTCACTCCACACGTCGATCCCATCCCATTTTTTCATTTTTTTAATTTTCCTCTCCTATCACCTCACTATCTCTCTCTTTTCTCCACTCACACTCCACCCCATCTCTCCTGTCTTTTCTTTCTAGTTGGGAGCTAAAAGTAAAATCTTTTCAAGGGTAGAAGATGAACTTGGAGGTGTGAGATTTGTTGGATTGTAAGTCCTCAATCCAGAGGATGATGTAAAAAAATTGATTTATTTTATTAATTAATTTATTATTTCATGCTTTATTCATGTGATGATTGGTATTTTACTATATGATTGCACATAACTAATACAAAAAATGACATGATGGTTCATGGGATGAACCGGAGCTCACAAGTATATTAAAAGCAATCAATGTGTGTGAATGAGATTCACATACATGAGAGATGGATAACAAATCTTATATTTGAAGTATTTTCACAACCAATGATGAGACTGGGTATCTCGTCTGAAAAAAGTTGTAGCACTGCAATCATTATGACATTGTGTGGTTTGTCTCAACCATCAGAGTGTAAGACTCTGGATTGTTGTACAAGTACATTGGATGTACCGAAGGATCATGAGTAACACCTTATGCAAATTTATCTTTGATTTAAGGACTGCTCTTATAATTTTTAAGCAATAGGCTCTTAATCCCGAGAGATTAATGGACTAAAGTTTCTACTATGCATTTACTTTTAGTCACTAATGAGTGATGCCAACTGTAGGTCAACATCTCGGTGTCTTAGGTACATGGTGGTGAGACTGTGAGAACATTTAATTCTCAAGATGAAATCTATCATCTAAGAGTGAAATATCATCTTGTGTCAATTAATGGATTTTATCATTAGTAGGTGCGTACCTATCTCAATAAAGAGTTAATTAGATGGTACTAATGATTACTGTGATTAATTGGGTCACAAGGATTTTGAGGCCCCACCCCTTACAGACCCACACTTTTATTTTAATTGTGTTTATTAAAGTATCATATTTCTAATTGTGCTAATTAGTAGGGATTAGTAAGGGTAGCATAGTATTTTCCTAGGCTTTTAGGCTATTTTCTAGGATTTAGTCCATTTTCGTATTTTATAAGTTCCATAGGGTGTTTATTAGACTTATTAGAGTTTGTTAGTGAGTTAGGCACCCTTACTAGTAATTAAAAGTAATAGGAAGGGTTTCCACATGAGAAAATTCCATTTTCACCTAAAAAAACCAAATAACCCATGTATTTATCGTAGTTCATACCTAACCAATGAGGGCACTTTGGTACTTTCCTTTCCGACACAAAACAATAAAACAAGCTCCTCTCATCCCAAACGAGCCTTCATCTCACTCATCTCTCATTTCCCTCTCTTTCTCTCTTCTCTCTCATTTCCCTCAAATTCTCTCATTTTCCTTCAAGAATTCCCTTCCTTTCTCTCTCTAGAAACCCTAGATCTAAGCTCCTAGCAAGAAGAAGAGGAGGATCTCTACAAGTTGCTGATATTATCTTCTCTAAGAAATTCTCTCATCTTATAGATGTATGAACAAAAACAGAGACAAACTCTTGCATTGAAAATCATTAAATCAATATTACAAGAAAATCCCCTTTTTATTTTTGGGGTGGATTACAATGCTCAAAACAAAAAAATACAATGCCCTAATCCTAGAAGGAGCTTGCTTCTGGTCCTTGACCTACTTCTTTCTTTGCAAGTAAAATGGAATGAACTTTATAAATGGCTAATTTACATCATGAAATCTCGTCTTCGATAGTTTCTATCATTAGATCAATAATCCTCACATCTTTTTATCATTGGATCAATGATAAGAGGTGCCTCCACTATTGAACCGAGGAACCATATATTTCTCCATTTTCATCATTGATGCATGTCGTGATAGAAATATTTCACTGTCATGCAAATGTAACCTAGGATGAATTTAATATTAGTTCTAATACACGGGCACTGGTGAGTTTGGAAGAACTCATGATTCCTTAACAAATATGGGAAAGAATTTGAATGGGTAGCCCAAACTCATGAGAGGTCATAGTGTGTTATTTAAGACCCATGTCCAAAATACTCCCCAAAGCCAACATATTAAACCTATCTGCAGATCATATATATGGCCCAAAGCTGCCCAAATATCAAACTCATAGCATGCAAAATTCACACTAACACTCATATATCAGGCTTGCAGCCCATATGTCAAGCCTGGCGGAACTTGCACATTAGGCTCATAGAAAACAATGGCCCACATGTCAAACCCATATTTAAAAGGAATCTATAGGCCATATATGTAGCCCAACATTAGGTAATTTCATGGAATATGATCATACATGAGGTTCATTTCACGAACTAGATTCTTATGTGAAATGGGTTCAGACCATGGCCCACTCTTTAAAATGGTTTTATGCATTTGTTTGGAGCCCGTTATAGCCTATGCATGATCTCTTTGGAAATGGTACTTGGGATTATTTTCTGAGTAGATATGGACTAATGTAGTGACTTGTTGATACCATTTTACAGTCACCTTTACTATAATCAATCAATCCGATTCTGACCATTGTTTGGGCCATGATCCAAGCCAATTCTTGGGCCATAACTCTAGCCTGATTCAGTAAATATTTGGGTTAAACCCAGCCTAATTCCAGTCATTGACTGGGCTGTCTCTTTACCCATTCAAAACCTATTCCTAGGACTCTTTGTTCAGGAAAATCCTTTCTGTTGGTTTGGATGGATTCAGGGTGCTTGTGGGTTGCTTGTAGGCTGCTTGTTTAGGAGAATTCAGGTTTGTGGGCTGTTTTTTTTTGTGGAGTTTTTGTTGATTGCATGGACTATTTTTCTGGGATTTTTATAGTTGCACAGAGGCCCTGTTTTAGGCTCATAACATGAGCAGCCCACACTACACCATGTGTTAGGCTCATAACCACACCAGCCATCTTGCTGCATATGAATCACTCAGCCATCATGAAATGCTAGCAAACTCCCATATGAATCATTTGGGACAATGTAGCTTGAAAATCCAACATAAGTTGTTCCAACACGAATTGAACTGAACTCAGCCATACAGTAGATCAGCTAATCTTCAACTAGTTGATACACGTACTTCAAGGTGGGCCAATCATCAGATTCCTTGGCTGTTATGGTGCATTCGGATCTTCAAGTGGCATCTTCAATGGCTTTTTCTACTCATATTTCTTAAATTTTGATAACTCAATGTAGAAGCTAACGGATAAGACGTGACACAGCTGTGTCCATGTGCTTGTGATATTGGTTCTTTTAAATTCTGTGTGAGAGTTAAGATGTAGCAAAGCACAAAAAGTGTGTTAGAATTATCCCTTGGTGTCTGCTGCCATCATTGTTTCATGACATCACCATGGCTACCGATTTCATTATTCAAACAGAATTTCTTCTAAATCTCAATTTGGACAGGAGGGTAGATTCCTTTTTTGGCAAGGATCTGAATCTCCAATTTAATGGTGACTATAATGCACCACACATAAGAGTTTGGTGGAGGGCAGTAGTATATCAACACTTTGTAGGCATACCTAGCAGAAACCCTCTTTAAGTAAGGCTCTGAATCTCCATTTTGATGAAAAGGAAGTGGTGAGAAAGATGAAGATGATATGGTAAAAAATGAAATGAAGGAGATGAAGTGGGCACCCATTAGATAGAAGGCGGAAACCTTACGGATCCGAATCTCAATTTTAATGGGAGGAAAGTTGCTGTATATGGGGAAGATGAGGTGGAGTGATGAAATGATGGAGATTGAATAGAGGTGATAAGGTGGCCAGAGGGCAGAATCCCTCTAAAGAGAGCTCCGAATCTCCAATACATGGTAGTGGGGAAGATGAAATGGAAAGAATGCATGGAAAAGATGAGATGGGAAGATGGAGTGGAGATATGATAGAGAAGATGAAAAAGTAAAGACAGAAGCATCATTACCTTCTTCTTCTTTCCTTCTCTTCCCTCTTCTCCCCTCTTTCTTTGTTCTTCAGCCAGAAAACGAGCCTCCCTCTTTCCAAAACTGTCGACCTCCTTTTATTTCCTCTGTTTGAGAAGTTATGTAACTTCCAAACATTATGAGATCGTGGAAATGGGTGAGGAGTTTCAAAAACTTCCCACAACGATCTCTTTGAAATGTTTGAATGGGTCATATGGCTTCTTTCATTAGATCATCCCATGGGTCCCGCATTTGAATTTTGAGGAACAAAAATAGCGTATGTAGGGATTCGAACCCCCAAAATTTCACATGATACAAACGGCCATTAACCAATTCACCTAATGCCATTACTTACATAAATTAGGCTAAAAAAGTATTGTTGAATAAGGATTTACTCCACCTTGATATATTCTCATGGCTCATAGGTGAAGCCTTGGTATTTTTGTTTGTCAATAGGACTTGGGTCCAATTTGTGCATAAGTGAGCTCAAATGAATTATTGGGTTCGAGCCCATTTGATCATGAGCCCAACTGAGTCCACATAGAATAAAACTTTGACAAGATTTTTTTATATGCCAACAATAGATCTCTCCTTTCTCTATAATTTTAGGTATTTCTCTCTCTCTAGTTCAATTTCCCTAGAATTCTCTCTCTCTCTCTGGATTCCTTTCCTTATTGAAATTCTTTTGTGGATCTGGGATTAGGTGTTAGAAAGCTATTCAGATCCGAGTTTTTGGGTTGATTGAGTGATTGGAGACCTTAGGAGCTTGTTTTCCATATTGGAGCTTGGTTTTCTCTACTTCTAGTCAATTTCATTGCATTGGGATTTGAGGCAAGTACAATATACTTTATTGCATTTGGATTTTGAGGCAAGTACAATATACTTCTTTAACATGGATGTCTCTTGTCATTTTATTCTGAAATTTCAATTCATTTGAATGCTTGATTGCGTAGATTTGCTCTTTTGAGCTTGTTTTCATGGTTTTTGGTCATTGATGGATGAGATTTCTCATTTGGAAGATCAATGGCCCGATTGGTGATGGTTTGATGATGATTGAAGTGTTTTTGGTGTTTGTTTATGTTTCCATGATGAATGGACAAGATTGGATGTGATTTTGATGGAAATTGGGTTGAATGGGAGAAGTTCCAAAATTCTGGATTTCTAGCTTCGTAGTGTACTCGATCGATGCCCTGTGTGTGAGGTCGATCGGATACAAGGGAGAATTCAGGAGATAATTGGGAGCTGGATTTCTTTCAATCCGAGAGATTCCAGTGTACCCGGTCGACTGGCTAGGTTAGGAGGTCAACCGGACACACTGTAGAAATTCAGAAATTGGGGTACTGCCTGCCAAGTGATTGTCCAGGATTTCATGTGTACCCGGTCGACATTATGGCCATGATTTCGACTGGATACTCTGCACTGGAGGTCGACCTGGGAGTCAGAATCCTGACTCTCCCAGTGTACCCGATTGACCGCCCCTTGGAGGATGTCGACTGGATACACTATAGACCGGGGATTTTCAGTTTTGCAGTTTCTGAAGTTTTGATGTTTATGGGGCCCATTGATTATCCAAATGGACTTTTATTGATGTGCCAATAATTAGTCAATGGTTTGGCTCAACCTTGACTCATGAGGATCACCAAAGTAGGGTCTAGTATATTAAATGGATTTCGATTTGATCTTTAAACGTTGTCGAAGATGCCCGTAACTTCTGGAGCACCAAAATATACTATCCTCAGCATCTGAAACATCTTTTAGGAATGGAATTGATTGATATGGACCTGGACCTGAAAGGAGGTCATTGCTTAGGTTGGACCTTTTCTATTTTCCATTGATTGTCTTGGTTTTGGAGATTTATTACGTTTACCCTATTGATGTCACTCTTGCATCATTTCTATTGTTAATACTTGTTAATTAAGTGGAAATTGGATGACATGAACCTAGGATTATCTAATGGTGATCCGGTGTTATGGATTGGTGATCATTGACCCGTGTCTGTAGTTAGGCGGGCCATTATATGGCCTAAGGATGGATGGTTTGATACCTCAGAGAGAAGAGGACTGTTATTGTGGTTTTGTGACCATTTATGAAGGGGAATGGACTGAACACTATTGAACTGAACATGGATGTTATACTTGGACTGTTTTGGACTAGGACCATGACATTGGTGGGTCATGACAGTGGACTTGATGGACTTGGATTTGGATTGTATTTGTGGATTGGACATATACCTTGGACCTCTTATGGGTATGATAGGACCTTGTTTGTACAAGGCAAGCCTAGACTTACACAGGCCTTTACTTATTCCTTGAGTCGGCACTAACATTCACTCAGTTGTTATAAGCTTAGCCTTTGGATTGATCATCATTGGTGAGAGCTATATTGGTTGTGGATTAGAGCTATCATGATAAGCAATGGTTAGACGGCTGGTAAAATTTCCGTTCCGGTCTATTGAGCATGAGAGTGTTGACATTGTTATTAATATTGGTGGGGCTCATCATCCCTTGCATGGTTACTTTACTTTCTCCGCCACGACTAGTTTACAGTGTGGGAGGGTAGCTACATAATATCCAGCAGTGTCCAGCTCGCGTGAATGTGCCATATTGATGTTGGTTAGACTAGATGCTTTATTTTTCATGCTGATTCTATTTGTTATATCTTGCTCAATTGCCTAGCATTTGCACATTTGCTATTCGTATGATATTATTATCGTCTCTATCCTTTTGATGCATACATCCAATGTTACTTGTATATTGTGCTTTGCCAGATCCTTGGATCTGACCCATCATTTGGTGCTTAGGTATTGACCCGAACCCCGAAGGCAACGCGCTCATCGATGCGCCTGTAGTAGGAGACTACGGATGGGGACCAGCTGACAAGGAGGTTGAGCTGGAGACCTAAGTGCTTGTACTTGGGATTGAGTGCACTTGTTTTTGGGGTTTGAGCGACACTTGTTGTGAGCAGGGGGTTTTATTCATCTGATATGTACACATTATATTCCTACTTTGAGATTAGTAAATAGATGCCCTGCTACATTGATATATGATAGATCTATTATTTGATATTGCTTCTGCTATCTTTCTTTATGCTTCCGCACTTAACTGTTGATCATTATATTGTTGAAAAGTTTTAAATTGGACCTCACTATAGACTATGATTTTGGAAGTTCTTGGATTTTTCAGAAAGTAGTGAGCCAATTTTGGGTACCTTGGCAGTAAATTCGGCATTTGGGATTAAGGCATTGAAGGGATAATAAGATGTGGATTTAATCTGGTTGGACAAATCCATTCCAATAGATCCATGGATATAATTAATGGAGGGTCCTACTTGGAGTAATTGGGAAGTATAGGGTCTTCTTTTAATTATTCCTAAGACTGGAGTGCAATTGCATTTTTTTAGTGGAGTAATTGCAATTAACTATGGGTATGAAGTTCACATGAGATGTGGGGTCCAGATTTCCAGTTGGAGCCAGATTCTAAGGAATCCCTAGTGGTCCCCATGCTAGCCCTAAGAAGCGAAAGTTACTAATCCAATTGGAACTCTTCAAGGAAGGATGAGTAGGACACGTACTAAGAATAAAAGTAAGACTTCTAATATTGGACAAAGAGGAGGTGCTCCATAAAGCATAAATAAGGTGAGAGGGTTAGAGATCTATACTCACAAACTCATAAGCTTCTCTTTCACCTCTCTCTCCTCTGGTTTCCTTCTAAAGTGCCTTGGGTTTCTTTTCCTTAGAGATCCCATCATTCTCTTTGGGAAGTTCTCTACAAGAGGGTCATAGCGTGGAAGAATACAAAGGCAAAGGAGATCAAATCTCCGAAAAGGGGTTTCGTAGATAATCAAGTTTTGAAGTTCTTGAATTGAGCACAACCAAACTCCAAAGGTATAGATCTACAAACTATATATTTTAGTAGACCTTTTATGCTTTTTTGTTTCTTGATCTGTCTTCTTGATAGATCTTTGATCTTAATGCATGAGATTAGGCTTTTAGATCTTGGGATTGGGTTCTCAGCCTTTTGGGTGTTTGATCCCTACTTTAAGTGGGTCAAAAGTTTTTGAAACCCACCCAGAAGGCCCACCTACTTCCAACAAGATTTACCTTGTAATTCTAGAAGAAGGAGAGGTTGTATCTTTGAATAATTCTAAGGAAGGTTGGTTTCAATAAAAAGGTGTGTTTTTTCTATTGCTAATTTTTATTTTCTCCATAATCTAACATTTCTAGGATTCGTTATTTTTTCCAGATATAGAGAATGCTTAACGGCTTATAGTAATGAGAATACATTGATTGGAGCCTTGAGTCTTGTGAAATCTCTCATTAAATTAACAATTTAGCACTACACCTTGTAGGGGTGTACATGGATCGGATTGGTTCGGATTGGGCCAAATCCGTCACCAATCCGTTGCCTACGGATTGACGGATTTGTAATCCGTCACCAATCCGTTACTGTTGAAATCCGATCCGATCCGATCCGTGGACGAGCGGATCGGATCGGATTAATCCGTTCAATCCGTTATTGTACATTACATGTAAAAAAAAAAAAAAAAACCCATGAAAAAATTCAGATTCTTCCTCTACTCTCAACCATTCTAAGACTCATACTCCAACAATGCAATGAATAAAATAAGAAATTGAGAGATAATATAAGCAAGACAGATGGATGCATATGTAATCAAAATGTTTCACAATGTATATAATACTCACATGTACATAATACCCCATATGAGATTGGTGGCCATATTCTTTTGAAATGATCTGAAAGAGATAGAAATGTTCAAGTGGGAAAATGAAGGAATGAGGGAGACAGAAAGAGAAGAAAATGCAAGTGTAAGCATGTGGAAGAGCAGAACACTAGTTAAGAGACTTTCAAAGGGTGGTGGTGACCTTTTGTCACTAAGCTAACCAGAATAAGCAAAATAATTGAACGTTGAAAGTAACCTGATGGGTTTTGGAATCCTCTTGGGTCATTCCTAAAATTTCATCAGTGTGTCCACAGCCAAAATTCAAATTGCAAAAAAAATTATTATCACTTAAATACACTGTGACATATATTCTAAATTTTTTTCCTTATTTTAAATTTAGACACCTAATTTTTATTTAGACCCCTTATATATTTTTTATTTATATTTAATGACAACGGACCGGATCGGATTGAATCCACGGATTGAGAGTGAAATCCGCCACCGATCCGTTGCTAACGGATTACACAATATCCAATCCGCCACCAATCCGTTGGCCTTCGGATCGGATTGAAATCCGCGGATCGGATCGGATCGGATCGGATTGACGGATTGACGGATTTTTTGTGCACCCCTAACACCTTGGCTCATCCTTATGGGAGGGTTTGAATATACGCCGTACTTGTTTTTAATACTTAGATCAACGGATGAGGACTCTTGAATTGTGAAGATCCATAATCTGAGTTTTATTTTTTTTTATTTCTGATTTATTTTACATCCAATTGGTTTTCTAACTCTTTTTATGGGGATGCAGTCTACTGGTTTAGGATTCTTAGCCTAGGTCCTTTTTGTTTGATAATTTTTAATTGATTGTAATTCTTGTAATTAGTTTTAATTTTCAGAATATTAGCTAGTTTTACATTTTCCGTAGGACAAGTGCGGGGTAATTGCCTCTCTTTTGCTCCTCGTGGATCGACCTCGGATTCACTGAGATTATTACTATATCGCGGCCTTGTACTTGGGGCCATTGATCAACTTTTTGGCACTGTTGCCGGGGGAGCACCTAAAAAGGTAACTTTTCTATCATTCCTTTTTAATTTATTGCTTTGTGGGATTGGTTACTATATTTGTCATCATACAAGTTATAGGAGGTGCAACATGGGATGTTGAGACCAACCCTTGAATTGGATTAAAAGAAGATAAGAAACTAGATTTTTAAAAAAAAAAATTGGATTTCTTCTGAATTTCTAAACCCATAAATTTGATTTTTCAAATATCTGAAATTTTAGGAAAGTTACCTTGGTTAGCTTACGCCAATTTGTGAAAAATCTATTTTTTTAGGTTGTCTTTTAGTTATCTTTCTTTTTTGTTAAAACTCTTTTTTTAGGTTGGGTTTCTTTTTAGAACATTTCTAAGAAATTCTCTGATTTTTATTCACATAACTCGACAATCTTAGAAAGTTTCCAAATTTGGCTAGTTCCCAATTTTAGAATGCTACCTTTCACAAAAATCTGATTTTTTTTTAGAAACTGGTTTTTTTAGTTAGTTTCCTTTCGTAGTTATTTCTAAAAAAAGAAAAAAAAAAGAGAGGAAAGGAAAAAGGAAAGCCACGTGCCCCTCTTGATTCCATTGTTGCAGAGCACAAGGCCACCACTAGCTTGGCAACGTGACTCATCAAAGTGATTAGAACGAAAGAAAGTTTCCATCAAGAGGTTTTCAGAACTCATTGATAAACCAATATCTCTCGGGACATCTAGTTTAACAAGAGGAATGGCAGTAAATAGTGGAGTTGGAAATAACAATGACAATGTCAACCCTAATGGCCAAGAGGTGAATCAACCAATTAGGACATTGCATGACTATCTCCAACCCATACAGTCAACCATACCTTCGTGTATGGTTATGCCTGTTAATGTGGTACACTTTGAAATAAAACTGGGCATGATTCAACTTTTGCCCAGGATTCATGGCTTTGACTCCGAAAGCAAATTCTTTCACTTGAAAGAGTTTAAAGAAGTATGTGCAACTATTCACTTCAACAACGTAGGGGAGGACAATAAAGTTTATGTTATTCCCCTTTCCTCTCAAGGAAAGAGCCAAATCATGGTTTCATTCTCTTAGACCGAACTCAATTGCCACATGGAAAGATATGATGAACGAGTTCCTCAAGAAATTATTCTCGCCTCATAAAACCAACACCCTAAGAGGCAAATGATGAACTTTCAACAAAACGATAGAGAATTATATTATAGGTGTTCGGAAAGGTTGAATGAACTTTTATTTGCATGTCTGCATCATGGATTTGAAACATGGCGAGTAATTGGTTTTTTTTTTTTTTTGTTTGTTTGTGTGATAGGCTTTCTTCTGAAGCTCGCCAATTTGTTGAGATGATGTGTAATGGAAAGTTTATGCAAAAGGGTCCCGATGAGGCATGGGAATACTTGGAACTTCTTGCAAAAAGCACTCAAAATTGGGACACCTCCAAGGGTGTTGACATTCCTAAGGAGTCGAGTCAATCTAATTAAGAGAGGGGGAATATACCTCTTGGTAGAGGAAAGTGGTATCAATGCTAACATTGCCTCCCTTAAAAGAGAGATAAAGGCCTTAAAACTTGGGTGAAGTAGACAATCCACAACCATGTGTGGGATATGTGCTTGTGACACACGCTATTGAGGATTGTCCCACAATCCCTGCATTTCAAGACGTGTTGCAAGCAGAGGCTAATGAGCTGAATTCTTATCAAATGCCCTTCAGTAATCAAATGGAGAACGTGTATTATTTTGATTGGAGAATCACCCCCCAATTTCAGTTGGAGGAATGGACCCACTGCAAATCAGGCCCAAACCCTCTAGATACCAACTCCTTCTAGTGGCTCTTTTGTACATCCTCAACAGAGCACACAACAGAGCACACAATATATCACCAAACCCAACATTCTAGAATGGGTCTTTAGAGGAGTATTTGGCCAGTTTAGTGCAAACACTAAATAACACTCAGCAGTCTTCACAGAACACCTAACAATCTTCTCAAGAGTTCCAAAAAGAGATGAGAACCTTAATTAGCTTACTTACTAATGCCCTTAAGGGGAGGGAGAAAGGAACTTTTTCAGCCCAACCCCTCCCTAATTCGAAGGGGCAATACCAAGTAGGCAATGCAGGCTCCTCACAGGAGCAGGTTCAGGCAGTCACTACAGTTCGTACTGGCAAAGAAAATAATAGTCAAATCCTCGGATCCCAAAGATGCACAAATGCACAAATAAAGTACAATGAGGAAAAGAAAAAGATTGTTGGTGTTCCGGAAATGATTGAGGACCACAAATATGAACCAGTGGTTCCGTTCCCCCGGAGGTTTATGCAATCAAAGGCTCCATACCAAGAGGTCTTGGACATGTTCAAAGGGATCAAAATTAATATTCCGCTTTTGGAGGCTATTAAACAGATTCCATCTTATTCCAAAGTTTTAAAAGATTTATGCAACATTAAGCATAGAACGCATGTTCAAAAGAAAGCATTTCTGACTGAAAATGTGAGGGCTATATTACAGCACAACGAACCTCCTAAATATAAAGATTTGGGATGCCCCATAATCTCATGTATCCTTGGAGATTACTGGATCAAATGTACTTTGCTCAGTTTAGGGGCGGTGTGAATCTGTTACCCTACTTGGTTTACGAACAACTGGGGTTGGGCGAGCTTAAACCTACATATTACAGCACAACAAACCTCCTAAATATAAAGATCCAAGATGCCCTACAATCTCATGTATCCTTGGAGATTACCGGATCAAATGTGCTTTGCTGGGTTTAGGGGCGGTGTGAATCTGTTACCCTACTTGGTTTACAAACAACTGGGGCTGGGCGAGCTTAAACCTACTAAGATTACTCTTTAGCTTGTCAACCAATTTATAAAGAAACCAAGATGAGCCATAGAGGATGTGCTGGTCCAAATTGAGAAGTCCTACTTTCCAATAGACTTCATCGTTTTGGACACTTAACCTGTGGCAAATCCTATCTCACAAATTCCGGTAATTTTAGGTAGATCTTTTCTTGCCACATCAAATGCACTAATAAATTTCTATACAAGAGTGATGAAGCTTTCTTTTAGAAATATGACAACCAAGCTGAATGCTTTTTCTATTAGCAACCAAAAGCAGGATACTAATAATGATCCTAATGAAGTGAATTCTATTGAAACCGTTATTGGGGATGACCTTCTTGCATTTCCCAGTTCCTGTCCTGTTGCAACAATGGAGTCAAGCATTGCCTTTTCCTGGAACTTTGATGATCCAATGCTACAAGAAATGGTAAATGTATTCATTGAGCCCCCAAAGAAAAGTCTAGATGGAAATTTTGAGATGAATGTCTTTCTTCAGACCACTAAGTCTAACTCAATGGAATCATGCTTGACATCATGCCAAAATTCAGATGATGTTATTGCCACAGCATGTTCTCCACTCGTGCTCAGAGATACTGAGATAATCTATTCTAAGAAATTGTTGGCACGGTTCCACTCATATTTGACACCTCTTCCTCCTAACCTAAAAGATTCATGCCTAAAGGAGGAAGAGAGCTTTTCCATGGTCACCACTTCACATTTGGGCAAAGAACTTGTAGTCCAAATGTCACTTGCTTTCAATGAATTCATCATTGATACTATCATGATGGTTCTTGTCTATTGTGAAGAGGAAGACTTTGTTTGGGATCTAGGTGGATCCATATTTGTGCATTATGTATATAGTTTCTTTTTATTTTGTCTAACCACTGATAGTAAATCGGAAAAGCTTCATAATTAGGTGACTTCTTTCACTTTACCCTCCTTATTTTCTTTCCTCATATGTTTATTAATTTCTTCATTGCATTGAATGGATAACATTGAGGACGATGTTCATCTTAGGTTGGGGGGTGGGGACAGGCACACTTGTCTTTTGTTAGACAAAATTTTCACATATTTTTTGTTTATTTTGCTTTCTAGGAAATTTTTGCTTTTAAGGGAAATCTTTTTCAGTTTTCCCATGAAAATTCTTATGGGACTTTTTTTTTTAAATCTTGAAAATTTGAAACGTTAGGCGAAATTGGATTTGGTTTGCTATTTTGTAAGTAAAAAAGTTATTTAGAAAAGTGCTAGATTTTGATCCCTAACATTACACAGTTTGTGCACGTTTTCTAAAGTTTTAAATGCAAAGCTATGACTTTCCATTTTGACAAATTTATTGAAAATATGATGAAAACCGACCCTTAGTTTCACAGTTTCCTAGTTCATCTAGGTGGTTTGATTAACCGAATCCAATGAATTAATTCGGGTGCATGAAAATGGCTACCTATTGTTGGCCGGATCGTTGGAAAAAAAATAATGAAAAAAAGAGAAGAAATGAAAAAAGAAATCGGGACGTATAAACTTGAAAATGGTGGAACATATGAGATGTGGGTTGCTCTCCGTGTTTTGTGCACCAAAGCCAAATTCGCCTCAAAGGAGCCCTATTCTTGAAAGAAAAAGGAGACGTCTTGTAAAAAAGAAATATGGCCTTTGTAAAAATAGTAGTGCGAAAGCCGTAATGTTCGCCTTGAGAGGAAGATCATTTTTCTTTGCTAAGGTTAGGTGGCCCAGAATATTGAATTGAAAATCTTTTTCATGGAAATATTAGCAGAACATTAGAGACTTATGTTTTTCCGTATACGCACTTTTTCACTGTACACGATTAATTTAGCATGATTTCGAAAATCTCTGACCAAAAGGTGGCATCTATGAACCGAATTTCAAATTTTCCTTTACTTTGAAAATTACGAGAATCATGAGTATCCAGTGTATATGAATTTTATTTTGGAAAGATTCTTTTGATTTCCTTAGGCTTTGTTTTACATTGATTGAAGAAAAATAATTTTGCGGATATATTCATTGCAGACCCTCATGAGGCACAACTTGTCCACTAGGGCAACCTAAGGGTTTAAGGGCTTCCTGCATACGCTAAATACAGTCGAGAGTGCTAGCGAAAGTGGCTTTTATTTTTAGCATTAGTCTTTTCTTTTCCTAGGTTAGATTATGTTAGGATTGATGACTTCTCCTTTTTCGCGCTTTTGCTAGAGGACTAGTAAAATGCTGGTTGGGGGTGTGATAAATCCATAAAACTCCATTTCATTAGCATTATTTTAATTAAATTTATGGACTTATGTAGGATAAATTCATTAAATTGCATTGAGTTTCAAAAAATCATACATTTAGGCATCTACGCTTGAATTTGAGTCAAAATCATTAAAAATTCCGAAAAATGCTTGGTTTTATACAAATTATTCTTTTTGCATTATCCTGCTATTTCATTGATTTTCTCAAAATTTACACATAAACATGAATGGTTTCTTCACACCACTGCATAGTTCATGAAATCTCGGTCAACATGGTATATTCATACACATCCATATGGTGTGAATTGGGTCCCATGCATAATAGTTTTCTTTTCTTACATGAAAAAATTATTCTTTGACTACCCACTACAAAAAAAGTCGGTTTTAGTGACACTTAAATAGTGACGGATTTAATTTCCCGCCGCTAAATAGCCTTATCAACGTCGGATGTTATAATCCGTCACAAAGGTGTAAATTCTTTAGTAGTATCAGCTGCGGATGATAATTTCCGCCGTTAAAAGGTTCAAACTTTTGTCGCTTTTTTAAAAGGTGGTCCAACTTTTTTATGTCCCACTTAGCTTGATGACTATCATCTGACATAAACTTTCACTTGAGCTTCGAATCGTTTGAAGACAAAAGGAGGAGGAAAGTTGAAGACAGAAAGAGCGATAAAGACAGAAATAGGATGAAATCTGTTGGCGGCTTTAGAGGGTTTTGGAGGAGTTAGGGTTTTCGAGCTTCGAATTAGATCCGTGGAGGAGATCTAAGCGGCTTTGTTTTAGAGTTTGGTTTTGTTTTTTTCCAGATTCGATCTCAGATTGCGTTGATCCGTGGAGGAAATCTGAACAGCTTCGTTGGTTGCTGATTCGGTTTCAGATTGCCGGAGGGAGATTTCTAGGGTTTTTGTGCTGCGAATGTGTGTTGTTGTTAGTTGATAAAATTGCGCGTGGAAGTCGTGAATGAGAGGTCGGTGTTGACAAATCTCACTGTTTTTCTTCCTCAAAGTTCTTCTTCGAATCACCATATCTTGCATTAGGTAAAAATTGGTGATGTGAAAATCTTTTCTAGGGTTTTGGATGTGTTAGGTTTTATCAATCTTTGCCCTGATTTGTTTGAGAAAGGGGTTTGGATTTTTGGGAATATGTTTTGGATCTTGTTTTAGTAAATCCATGCCTTTCATCAACTGATGCGCTCATATCTTCCATTTTTCTATGTATCATCTATGTAGAACTTTTGGATTCATGTTTTGGATCTTGTTTTAGTAAATCTATGCCTCATTTCTTCCATTTTTCTTATTATCATCTATAAGTTACACCCTTGTTTTTGGATCTTAAAACAAGGCTTGGAGGTATTTCACTTCATTTTGGGTTTCTTAGTTTGTATCATTAGAAAATATACTTTCAACTAAGCAAGTCTTTAATCTCCAAATGCTCCAAACATAGTACTTAATCCGTTTAGTAGTTTCATGAACTTCTCGTGCTGGTTGGTCTTAAACCTAATTCACTTATACACTTGCAATCTGAAAAAAACATGATTTATTGTTTATAGCTCTAAAGGTGCTAGGAAGGTAGATGAAGTGATGGAGTTTTGTAGAATAAACACCGCAGCCTTCATTATGACTCTGGCTATTTGACCTTATTAGCTCACTCCTCAGTCAAATTTATTTCCTTTTAGTTTAACAATCCAAACCCAATTTTGATCCATTGAAGCAGTAGCTTTCTACATGTAAAATTCTTGGAAACTGTGAATTGAATACACGATTGTGCATTTTGTATTATAAAATAGAGGAAAGGAAAGAGGTAGCCCACTGAAAGTGGTCTAACAACCAAAATCCTTTAACAAGTTACACCCTTGTTTTTGGATCTTAAAACAGGGCTTGGAGGTATTTCACTGCATTTTGGGTTTGTTAGTGATATTTAATTAAAACTCATTTTTTTTAGTTTATTTTAGAAGATTCTTCTTCTCTGGTATAATATGCTTGCAAAAATCTGTTTTTGTGTTTCAAATATCCCTTTTTGATATGAGTCTTTCTTATAGTGTGTTATTTTTCTTATTAGTAATTCTTCCTTTATAGCTCAATGGAAATATTGAACTTTTTTTTCTTCTTGCTCTCCCCTTTATTCAGTGACTAGTCTTATGAGATACTACAATATATTAGTAATTATTCCATTTGGGTTTTGCTTACTGATTACAGTCCCTAAGTTTAGGAAATGAATATATCGACCTTTGTGGGAAGAGAACAACAGAACTCCACACAATTACCCATTTGGACATGAATCATTGTGCCTTATGAACTGATGGATCTGTTTGAGAAGAGATGTCTAAAGTTGGAAAAAAATATGGCCACAAAAATGGGCCCCTTCTTGGTTATGCACCATGTTTGAGTACAGATAGTGACCACACTCCCACAAACTGCCTACAGCATAATCATCATACTACCACCTATTAAGAACCAGCCACTGAGTGAAAGCAAATTACTACTGGCATATAATTATCATTATCAATTAAAGTGCATAGTCAAGTTTACCCATTTACTTACTGAATATACAATGGAGATAAGCTCAATATCAGGTCTTAGTCTCCAAGCACTTGGATCTTTTTCAACAAACAATGAGACTATTGCACATTGTACAGTCCCAAAGAAGCAATTAAAAGCAACTATGGTAATCTCTGCTGGATAAACTTTAACAGTTCCTGCCTACAATATCAAGTTGTAATGATTTCCATTTTATTTATTTTTAAGGAGAATTCTCATGAGTCAAAGAAAATATGCACTAAGTATAAGATTTGTTCCCATAAATTTGGCCGAATTAAGAAGGGATCAAGCAAATTTTTGTATGAAAGCTGAGTCATTCAGTTTGACATTGCCCGGCCGAGGTGAACATCCAGTACTATATGCTCTGTGTACTTCTTGGGCCTTGAATTTGTCCATGTGGGATAATCTTTTGTTGCCCCAGACCATTGATCTGATGGTCATAGCTCTATATGAACCATGCCTCAAAAGTGATCCTGATTGAAATTGCTACCTACACTTTGGATTCTTTCCCCCTCTTCCTATATGAAATTTGGTCTGTTCCTTATTTTGAGTCAAGTCAGTGACAATGTTGACTTTAGACTTTAGTCCACTTGGCAGGTGGAAAAATTAGAGTAAGATATGACTCCATAAAGGTTAAGATAAAAAATTTCTTCAGTATGTTCTAGTAGAGCCTTGGTAACATTGATATTTTGGTGAGTACTGATTATAAGTGGAACTTGGTTATGTCCTGTTTCTCTCATTGGTGACCACCTATCACTGGTGCTCACTAAATTCTACTTCCATGAATAATCTCGTGGACATTTATATGCACTCTCTAGTCATGTAGCATGTTGGCCTTGTTACTTCTTTTTTTCCTAATGCTTTATGCATCGGTTTGTGCAGGAGTTGAGACAAGCAAGAGAGGAAGGTGAACGAAGGAGAAGGGACAGGGATCGTGATCGGCGTCACCGACATAGGGATCGCTATAGGGAGAAATACGGAAGGGTACGTTATGTCCCCACTTTCTTGGGTCTCACACTGTGTTGGCATGTGTGGAAGGTGTTTGTGTTCTGTTTGTGTTCATTCATCTATTTTAGAGTTGTGGACTGAGTCTAGTTTTAGAGTTAGAGAAATGATCTGATAAGGATGGAAACTAACAAATCTGATTTAGCTACACAAAGATCACTCTTAATTGGAACTAGCCCAAACTTCAATTAGAATTTTACACACCATTAGATTGATTTGATGTTTTTATAATCTATTTTTTTTCTCCATCATTCCCTTTGCTTTTATGATTCTGTTTAGCTTATTTATCATGAAGCTAATGAATGGGTATTTCTGGTTTTCTTTTCGAATTTGGAATGATGGATGTGATTATGAGAACAACTTAATCTTATTTTGTTGAATTATGTGAATTTTTGAGAAGCTGGTGTGTGATTGACTATGGAGCTTTTAATGGTGTAGTTTCTTTTTGGTCATGTGTTGGAGGTCATTCATGATCATTTGCATTGCATGTTCACAGGCTTCTCTTTGGTTTCGACACACCTTGAATGAAACAAATTGGTGGACATGACCACTGATCTTGAGCAATGAATCTGCTGGTAATGTCTAGATCGGTCATGGTGATATAATTGAAACGGGTTGCAATATCCCCAATGTCCATTTAGTTGCATACATTTTGTATGCATTTTGCAATTTAGTTGTGAATAATACTGCATTATTATTTTTCTATAATCAATACATTGATTACATTCTTTCTTTGATATAGATTGCTGAAATGATGGCAGCCTGCAGATGCTATAAGATGATAAATTGCATTTATTGGATGTTCCTAGCCATAGTTTGATGAACTTGGGTTAGATTTTTGCTAGAATTTAGTTGTGTTCCTAACTTGAGTTGCTATTGTGTAGGTTACTGGCTGTCTTGATATTTGGATGTCTGCATTGGAGGATTGAGCTGTTGTGATTCGGGATATGGAACAACTGAATTGCAGTGGATGTTGGACCATTGTTGGCCAGATATGTTTAGCAAAATTCATCATCATTGTCGTCATCAAAGCTATATTTGAGGTTATTGTTTTTGGTACACTTTCACTCAAAAGCTACAATGTAAAAGCTTAAAGTGAAGGATTTAAGTTGTTGTTTTTTTAATTCTAATTGATCTCTTGGCCAGCTGAACAAAGGCTTTTCCAAACTTGTGCATTCTAGTACTATTATTCCTGCCCAAATTCTTGAAGTTTCTGAAGTTGGATTTGGTGAATGGAGAATAGATCGGTATACCGATTACAGGTAAATTAGATTTACATGTGATCTAAATTTAGGTTTTTGCCTGGCTGATACTGCTCGTTTGTGGTTTACAAGTTACATGATGGAAGGTTGAAGCACAATTGGGCCCAATAGGGATGGCAATGTGCCGAGTTTAAATGTGTCTCCACATGACCTGCTCCTATGGGGCGGTTTGGTAGTGTATCTATTGGTGCAGGGCTGGTATGTATGGTTTGTTAGACTCCAACCTAAGTCGGATTCAAGTTTTGGTTGCAGCTACCGGATCTTGCCCTATGTATAATTAGCTTATATATTTCTTATGAATGAAAGTTCTGTAGCACAAGTGGCAGGGAACTTTATCTCAAGAGCATAAAGGTTGTTTGATCCAGCCACACCTCAAGTACTTGGCCAGGTTTGAAAAGGTACTAGTTCAGATCAGCCAAAATGATCTACTTGCATGGCTCAGTGATGGATTAGATCTAGTTGAATTTCCCTCTTGAATGAAAACAAGTTTTTAAAGCTATGGTCCATACTTGCTCTCTTTGAGCCTGCAGGTGCAGCAGCAGGGATCCCCATCAAACTCCCCTTAAAATTAATGGGCTTCTCTCCGTCAAACTCCCCTTAAAATTCTTGAATTTTGCCAAAACTTTTCCCTATTCCAAATGATTTGAAAGAAGATCGGCCTTTCTCGAAGATGCCTAAGGATCAATCCCTGATTCATTAGATAGTAGTCTATATCAAAGAATCTTACAGAGACAACAGCCACACATCATATACACTGAATAATAAAGCTAACTGAAGTTTGAGTATTCATTCAAATGATAGTCTCCACCTCAACCAATTGTGAAGGTATACTGTTCCAGATGACTAGCTTTTTTTAATTCGTTTATTTTATGATTTTTTTTTTTTTTGCATTTTCTTTGATTTTCCGATTTTGATTGGGAATTGGTGACTATTTGGATATTCGTTTAAGGTCTGCTGGAAGTGAGGTTTTTGACAATTGATTTGGAATTGGTGACTATTTGGATTGTTGTAAAAATGGAGGACTTGGAGTGAACAGAGACGAACACCTGCTTGAATATATCTCTTCTGATATGAAAACAAAGCTATAAACAAACTCCAGCAGTGTCAGATTGATCAAATTTGAAAGCAATCTTTCGTCTGGGCACATCCCCTGCTAGAAATATAACTGGGGATATTGAGTTGAAGAATAATCTATGTTTACATTTCCTTCAGTTTCCAAGACCGATAATCGAGTTTGGGTTCAAGTATAAGTTTCACAATCCATTCATCAAAAAGCTAAAAGAAACAAAGTCATTTTTGTAACTAAGAATGGTTCCAGCTTTAAACAAAAGGGCAAAAACTACGGAAGGCAATCTGGTCCCATTGATTCAAAGATCCAAAGGACCCTATCTCCTGCCAACAAAAATGGGTATGTGCTCCTTTTCCTTTTTTCCTTTTTTTTCTTTATTCCCATAGCTGACAAGTGGGTCGAATCTGGCCCACATTTATGGACCCAATGGTATAGGACACAAGTTCAAGTCCACCATGGACCCATCTGATTTACATCCTTAATTTCACACCTATGGCTGCAGGTAGAATGGCACACTTTACGTTCACACGACTCCACCCCAAATGTTCAAACCACTAAACTTATGAGATAGAGACATCACCAGTAAACATGAAGCAAATGAAACAATAGAAATGCAGTAGTTGTCCAGTCACCAGTAGAATTTTGACGAGCCCTACGTAGCGCTTTAAATTTTTTTTTTAATAAAAAGAGTTTTTAGCGGCGGATTTAAATGTCCGCCGCTATTGGTTAGTGACACTTCTTTAAATCCGTTGCTAAAGGCATTAGCGACGCTGTGCTTTAGCAACGGACACAGTGGCGGACCTTTTTCCGCCACAATTACTTTTAGCGATGGTTTTTTCACTTTTAGCGGCGGAAAAAGGCCGCCGCTAAAAGCATTTTTCCTTGTAGTGACCATTTGGTTTTTGTATAGGAAACATTTAGATTTTGGCGCCCAATTTGAGATGAAAAGGTAAAAGAATCTTGGAGAGAAAGAGTTCTGAAGATGGAATGAGTGAGGAGATTTCTTGCACAATTATTCTCGTTTTTTTCAAGGAAGCAAACTTCTAACACCAATAATGTTCAAATCGAGTGTTGAATCGGCACAATCTACACACCGTTGGGAAGTTCTTTTCAAGTAGATTATGTAGAGCCCAAGATTGCGCCAATCGGAGCTGTATTGAGAGAGATATGACCTCAGGAAGTTGGCCACTGCAGTTTTAGACGGGACATCACAAAAAATCACAAAAGATCCCACTTCAGTGTGGGGTCCACTAGTGTTGCACGTCCAAGGGGTGGAGTCCACTCTGTTTAAAGATTTGTAACACTTCCAATTTCAGATTTGAAGAATTTTGTAGGGCCCTAAGCTAAAGGATTCAAGGAAACAAAGAGACGATCAAGAATGGAAAGTCCTTTCGTACCAAGCAACTCAAGATAAGAAATTGGTTGAAAAGTCAAAGATTCTTTGTTGTAAACTTCTAAAAATCATAGCAAGCTTAGAAGCCAAGAAAAGGAATTTCTAAATTCTTCAAATTAGCTTGGATGGCAAGTCAAGAAAGAAGGAAACCAAACTATTCAAAAAGAGCACATGGGGGACGTCCATAAATATTCCATCCCCACTCTACACGTCCATTCCACCCCATTTTTTTTTTCATTTTTTCATTTTCCTCTCCTAGCCTCACCATCTCTCTTTTCTCCACTCGCACTCCACCCCTTCTCTCCTCTCTCTTCTTTCTGTTGATGAGCTAAAAGTAAAGTATGTTCCAAGGGTAGAAGATGAAGATGGAGTGGTGAGATTTACGTTGAAATTCAAGAAGAAGGAGAAGTTTTATCTTTGATTATTTCTATGGACGATTGGTTTCAATAAAAGGTGAGTTTTTCTTATTGTTAATTTTTATTAGTTTTCATCATCTAATATTTCTGGGAGTCGTTATTTTTTCCTGATATAGTGAATGCTTACGGGCTTATAGTAATGAGAATACGTCAATTGTAGCCTTGTTGTGAAATCTCTAATCAATTTATCAATTTAGAACTGCACCTTGGCTCATCCTAATGGGAGGGATTGAATATACACTGTATGTATTTTTAATCCTTAGATCAATGGATCCGAAATCTTGAATTTCAAAGCCCATGATCTGATTTTTATTTCTTTAGCTCTGATTTTTTTCATATCCAATTGTTTTTCTAACTTTTCTTATGGAGATGCAGTTTACTAGTTTAGGATTCTTTGCCTAGGTCTTTTTCGTTTAATAATTTTTAATTGATTGTAATTCTTGTAATTAGTTTTAATTTTCAGACTATTAGATTGGATTTGTATAGCTCCTTTTAGCCTAGTTTTTAGAATTTCCATAAGACAGGTACGAGTTAATTGCCTCTCTTTCGCTCCCCGTGGATCGACCTTGGACTCACCGATATTATTACTGCATTTTAGCCTTGCACTTGGGGCTGTTGATCAACAACTTGCTCGGGACATTAGTAAGGTGAGATGTTACAACCGCAATAACTATGATCACCATGCCTCCTAGTGCAAAAAAAAAGACTCGCAATTACTGCAAAGCCCCAAGACATGTCATTTCTAAATGCTGGAAATGACCAAAGAATCCCGTCTCTCGTGCCTTCACTGCCATTACCTGTTACTTTTGAGCAAGGTGATTCTTCTTCTACAATGCAAGGTTCTTTTGCACAATCTGTTGCATTTGCACAGTCTAATTCTGCAATTTCTATGATCCTTGAGTTAGTTCAACAAATGATAATTAACGCTTTTCTGACTATACAAGACACAACATCTTTTTAACCACCTCCATCCTTTTGGTTGTGTATGCTTTGTCCTTCTTCCATTAAATGAAAGAACTTGATGAATTGTTCATTCTGCTTAGGGTGCTATTTTAGGCTATGCTCATCAAAAAAGTTTTATCTGTTATGATCAGATTACTAAATGCACCCGGATTTCTGTAATGTGGTTTTATTAGAAAATCAGTATTTTTTTTCCAAAACCACCCAAAACCATTAGATACCAACGTTAGAGTTTTGTTGTCCAATTTTTCTGAAAAAAAAAAAACAATTATTTCTAGGTGTAAACTTAATTATGTGCATCATAGACGGGAAAAATACTACCACTATAGGCCAACAACATCCAGACCCTCCGTTGACAACTGGTTCAAACCAACTAAGTACCTTGCATAGATCCTTAAGAATTACTCGCCCTTCCGATTGCTATGGTTTTACCTATGCATCCTTAATGGCCACTCTCTCTTCTACCTCTATCCCTAATTCCTATTCATCGGCTGTGCAACTTAATTACTGGAAACAGGCTATGCATGAAGAACTTAGTGCCCTAGAGAAGAATCACACTCGATATATTATGGATTGTCCATCCATTGTCAAACCAATAGGATGCAAATGGATTTCTTTGATCAAACTTAAACTTGATGGTTCTTTGGATAAGTACAAAGCTCATCCTGTAGCTTTGGGAAACTGTAAAGAATATGGGATAGATTATGAAGAAATATTTGCTCCAGTTGCCAAGATTACTGGTGTTCGACTACTTCTTGCCATTACTGCCTCTCTATCATGGCCACTATATCAAATGGATGTGAAAAACACCTTCCTTCATGGTGATCTAAAAGAAGTCTACATGAGAATTCCTCAAGGTGTCTTTTCTCTTTCCACAACTTTTGTCTGTCGACTGCGCAGATCTCTTTATGGCTTTAAGCAGGCTCCTCGGGCATGGTTTGACAAGTTTAAAATAACATTGGGAAACCTCGAGTTTCCTCATAGTCCTTATGATCCCTCACTCTTTCTTCGACACACGTCTATAGGTGTCATTGTTCTTCTGGTGTATGTTGATGATATTATCATCACAGGTACCGACGCTGAAATGATAAAAAAAACTTCAAGGTTCTCTTAGCACATCATTTGTATGAAAGATTTAGGTCCATTGCATTACTTCCTGGGCTTGGAAATGCAATGGACTTCTAATGGTCTTTTTATTAATCAACACAAATATACAATGGACTTTATTTCTCTTGTTGATCTTCAAGACTCCACTCCAACTGACACACTATTGGAAGTCAATCTCAAATTACAGAAGGATGATGGGGATTTTCTTCCTGATGCTCCCATGTATAGGAGGATAGTTGGAAGTCTAGTTTAACTCACTATTACTCGCCTAGATATATCTTATGCAGTGCATTATAAGCCAATTCATCACTGCTCCTTAACATCTTCATTGAACAACGGTAAAATGGATTATCCAATACCTATTAGGTGTTGGTTTTATGGTCTCAATCCATTAAGATTGATGTAATAAATTGATTAAGTTCTTTATTTATCAATATATTCATGCTTTCCTTTTAATGAGATGAATGGTGTTTTATTACTTATTTGCGCATAACCAATACAAATGACATGATGGTTAATGAGATGAACCTGGAGTCCATGAGTATACTGGATGCATTACATGTGTATGGATGAGATCCACATATGGGAGACATGTATAGCAAATCTTATACTTAAATATCTTCACAACCAATGATGAGACTGGACATCTCATCTGACAAGGTTGCAATACTTTGTCTACTATGAGATAGTATAATTTGTTTCGATCATCAGAATATAAGATTCTGGATCATAGTACTGGTACATTGGATGTATTGAAGGACCATGAGAAGCACCTTATGAACACTGTCTTTACTTTAAAGTTTGCTCTCATAATTTCCTAGCAATAGGCTCTCAATCCTAAGACATTGATGAGCTCAAGTTTCTATCTATTTATTTGCTTTGAGTCACCAATGAGTGAGGTCAACTGTAGGTCAACACCTCGGTGTCTTAGGTACAAGGTAGTGGGACTGTGGGAACATTTAATGATCAAGATGGAATTTATCATAATTATCCCCTTGTACTAATTAATGGATTATCATTGGTAAGGGTACACCCATCTCAATTAAGAGTTAATTGGATGGTACTAATGATCACTATGATTAATTGGGTCTTAAGGATAATAAGATATGGATGTAAATTGGTGGGATAGTTTATCTAATTGATCCATGGATATTGATGGAGGGGCCTACTTGTGGAGATAGGGAAGTTTAGGGTCTTCATGTAATTTATTCCTGAGACTGGAGTTCAATTGCGTTTATATAGTGGAGTTATTTGCAATTAACTGCGGGCCCCGATTGCACATGAGATGTGGGGTCACGGTATCCCAGTTGGAGCCAGCTTTTTATGGAATCCCTAGTGATCCCTACGTTAGCCCAAGATTGAGTCATTACTAATTCTATTTGAACTCAAAAGGAAAGTTACTATTTCTATTTGAAGTAAGGCTTTTAATAGTGGCAATAGTGGAAATAGTGAGTTACTAATTATTATGGAAGTTGGACTTCTAATAATAAACAAAGAGGAGTTGCTTAAGGGCACGTTTAGCAAATTGACAGGAATCCCTTAGTTAGAGGCTTTCTTTGGTCTGTTGGAACCAAGCCATCCTCAAAGAGGATTTCCTAAAATTAATTCCAAGTTTGGCAAAAGAGAGGAATCATGAAGTCTATGTATTGTGTGATCCAACAATCATAAGTTTTTAGTCCATTTCTCATAATCCATGAAATATCAAGGGTTGATCTTTCACCCCATAATCAGTTTTGGCTCTTCAGATATTCTGAACGGTTTAGATTGTGCAAAGGGGGCCACATAAATTAAAAAATTAATATTTTAGAGTATAGACGCTTTTGCAAATATCTCAAAATACATGATAGATCTACGGTTGAAATTTGGGTCCCTATTTGTATTTGGTCTCCTCTAAATTATTCATGGTTCAGATGATGATTTCGAGGCCCACATAAATTAGAAAAATGTAAAAAATGTACTATCAGTGTAATCCCGTTTTCCTTACTATGGGGCATAAAACCGGTTAGAATTGTTTTGCAAATATATCAAGTTATAGATGGAATCAACGGCTGATTTTTGGTGTGGTAGCTGTTTTGAACATTGTTAACACTATTACCGGTTTAGATCTTGATTGTGGGTCCCATATAAACTAAAAAAATTCAAAAAATGTACTGCCAGTTAATCCCATTTTTCTTACTGTGGGGTATAACGAAGGTGGGGCATTGTTTTGCAAATATCTCAAGTTATAGATGGAATCAACGGTTGATTTTTGGTGTACTAGCCGTTTTGGACCTTGTTAACACTTTTACCGGTTCAGATCTTGATTGTGGGTCCCATATAAACCAAAAAATGCAATAAAAAGGGTGACCCCTACATTAACGTCCAGGAACACTGTAGCTCCGCTTTTCCACTGATGCGTGGATTCTTCAGGTCCGATGCGGGGGGATGGGATTCTGAAAATATTTGCAAATGAAGAATCCTCTGGTCTTCCATTACCTTTTCCATGCTGATCCAAACGTGGGTTTTCCACGGGATCGCGGAAAGTTGCCAGAAATCCTCTCTGAGGATGTTTACCAAACATGCCCTAAAGCTATAAATAAGAGAGGAAGAGGCTTGGACGTCCCATGCTCAATTCATCCTTGGAATTCACGCCCACCTCCCCTTTAGTGCAAGAGTTGCGCCTCTCTCCTCCCTCTCTCTCTCTTCTAGTTCCCTTCTAGTTTCCTTAGAGATTCTAGTTAGTTTTTCTCTTGGAGATTCCACCATCTTCCTTGAGAGAAGAGATCTGAAGTGGGTCATAGCGTGGAAGACAATTGGGCATTGGAGACTCTGATTTGCTTTGTGAAAGAGCTCTTCATCAAAGGGTTTAATCAAATTTTTCATCGAAGCACAACCGAGCTCCATAGGTATAATCTACTCCTTGTATGTTGTAGAATTTCGTGGTTGCTTATTAGGTGCTGTTTCTATCTTCTTGATAGGTTTATTTGCTGACCATGATGGCTGAGATTGAGGACATGCATCCTGGATTGGGTCTTGCCGCCTTTTGGATAGATGATCACTACTTCTAGTTGGTCAAAAGTTTTTGGAACCTATCTTAGAGGCCCACCCACTTCCAACATTAGGGACTTCAACTCACGAACTGTTCTTTCCGAAAGGGTTCTCTACTCATCTAACAGCATATGCTGATGCAGATTGGGCTGGTTGTCCTAATATACGGTGATCTACAATTGGGTGGTGCATGTATCTTGGTAAATCCTTACTATCATGGAAATGTAAGAAATAAGAACGCGTATCAATGTCTTTGTCAGAAGTAGAGTATCGAGCAATTTCCTTAGCATGCTCAGAAATATTGTGGCTTCATCGTCTCCTTTCCGATCTGGGGTTCGCTCAATCTACACCATCTCCATTACATGTGAACAATACTAGTGCCATTCGCATCATGGAAAGCCCAGTTCTTCATGAACACACCAAACATATAGAAGTTGATTGTCATTTTATTCGTGACAAATATACTCATAATGTGATTAGTCTTCCACATATCTCTACAAAGTTTCAACTGGCTGATATCTTTACTAATGGACTACCAAAGCCTCATCATCAATTTTTTATTTCCAAATTGATGTTGTCTGATACTCCGACATCAATTTGAGGGGGGTGAAAGCTTCATCATCAATCTCTTATGTCCAAATTGTTGTTTTCTGATACTCCGACATCAATTTGAGCGGGGTGTCAAATGGAGGCCCATTTCTCTAATTCCAAGACCAGCACAACGTTTAACTCACATGTAATTGGGTCAAACAAAAAACTGTAAATAGATTTACTGTACAAGTGATTAGCTTAGATTTTGGATCTAGATTTCATTAAAGATTTACTGTACAAGTGATAATCTTAGATTTTGGATTTACATTTCATTGTACCAATTATATGCCTGATTAAAGGCTTCTCTGTATTTGTTGATTGGGTGTATAACCTTTATATGTATCATTTGTCGATCCTTGAAGGAGGACAGAAAATTCTCCCAACATTTTCCTCTCTATTCTCATAACATCTCATTGAGATGACGGTTTCAACTTTGAAGAGTTGTCATGTGTAGTTGTTGAGGAAGAGGATTTTGTGTTTAGAAGAGAGGTTTATTTCTCAAAAATAAAATTGAGGATATTGGGTCCCACATACTTATGTGGATGAACGAGGATTTGTTTAAACTCTTTTTTGTTTCTCAACTGTTTCTCAGCTTTAAGGTATAAGAATTTTATTTTGACATCAATTATATAGTGGCATGATGACTGGTGATGATATACAAAGTTGATACTTGTGGGAGACTTACATGGGTATCTGTCTTTTCTTTGTATTCATTTTTCCTGTCGAAATCTTCACATTACAGCTCTTAGGATTAGCCCTTTTTTGTTTACCGTGAATAAATCCCAATCAATGGGCTGCTTGCCAGGGAATTTGCCTCTACATTTTGCACGTGGATATACAAGTCATCTCAAGTGATTTGCATAGCTTTGGATAATTAAATACACATCCATGGCAATAAGGTCCTGTTTGTATCTCTGGGAATTGGTTGCATTCCAGGGAATTTGCGTGTACATTTTCTTTTTGCAAAAACTGCCAAAGGTTGAGTTTATTTGTTGGCCAGAGCCTTAAGTCTTATTTTGGATATAGAAAAGAAGAAGATGAAGGAAAAGGAAAAAAAGAAAAGGAAAGGAAATGGGGGAAAGAAGCACACAAAGGCCCAGGACTTGCCACCCGTGCATAGCATGATGTTCACCAAATTGCCTTCCATAAGTAAATGGCCAGGACAGTGGAAAGAGATCAATCTTAACCTCTACTTAATCACCATTATTTTTATTCTCTGAGTCTTCAACACTAGCTAGGGCTAGAAACGATATCACAATTTTTTGATTATGAAAAATGGTTGAACCAAATGATATAAAAAAATCTCAAAATTGATTTTTAATTACACCATCCGGCACTCAAAAAACTCTAAAATATCTCAAATCTCATAGTGAAGTTCTTTGAATTTGGAGCATTCGACTAAGTAGAGAGTGTAGAGCAAGCCAAAAAGTGAGTTGAAGTTGTGCAAGGTACGGCGTGATTGACTACTCTAAAGCAATATAAATTTGAAGCCCAACAAAAGCCAATTGCTAGTGGTTGGTTTTATTTTCTTTTCTACCGTCTGAGGTTGTTTCCAGGCTTCATGAGCTGCACACAAGGGAATGTGAAGTTGGTGGTAGAGCCAAAAGGGCTTGACATTGATTCGATGCATAAGCACTATACACCATGGTAAAAACATAAAAAGGAAGTTCTTACTAATAGGTTAAGAAGGAGCTTGGTAGTAAGGTGAAGAATAAAACAAAATGAGAGAATCTTTTTGCAACAAGAACTATTTTTCCTTTACCTTTATATCTCGTAATTATAGTGACGATCGGTATAGCCCGATCGGTTCATCTAGGTTAACAAGGATAGAGGATTAAGGTCAAGGGTATTTTAGTCATTATCTATGGAGTTTTCTTAGAGGCTAAGAAAGAGTTTTCTTAGAGGCTAAGAAAGAGTTTCTTGGAGGCCAAGAAAGCGGGGATTATATATAATGATGTATTGAAATCCTAACTTCCTGAGATTGAGAGGGGAGAACAATAGAAGATGTTTCCCTCTCCCGTGGATGTAAGCAATCTTGCTAAACCACGTAAAATCGTTGTGTTCATATGTGTGATTGACTTGATAGTTTAATTATGTTTGTTCATCCCTCTATATCTTGGAAGAACAACGGAGGGGGAGACCTTTTGTTTATGGGTATTTGTTCCTGATGTCGGAACAAAATAGCATCAATTAATAGTTTTTGTTTTCCAATTACATTTGACTTTCTCCACCTATACCACCTTTGTCGCGACCCCGGACCGGGTTAGCGCACAAAGGGTGCTCCTAATCCGGGATCGGCAAGCTAGTGATAGGATATTTATTTCCTTTTGATACGTACACGGATTAAAGAAGAACATAACATCCATGCACGTGATTTCCCATAGGTTTCCTCGATGAGGATATCACACACACACAAGTCGTTCATATTCGGGATGCGGAAGTGTGTAGCAAACCAAGTTTATAAATTCATTCCATGATGCAAGACCAATAACACAAGTAAGAATAACATGATGTCAGAGTGAGCAATGATCATAAAGCATTTCCAAGGTGTAACGTTAATGTTTATACAAAAGATAAGTTAATTAATCATTCCTTAAAAATAAAGGCCAACAAAGGCCAGTACAACCAAAAATCCAAAATGTGTCAATCACCCTCCCAAAAAATTTATCGTAACTCATAGCTTGACCAAATGTCTAAACGACATCGTCAGCCTGCCATTCCCCTACGCATTGCGGCTTTCTAACCGCCTCCTCTGGCTCCTCCTCAAAGGTAACGGGATCTGGACCTGAGTACCAAAATAGTGGGTCAAACACGACGGTCCGACAGGTGGGTGAAGAGCCATAACCAATATCATAATTTACAAGTTACAATAGAAAACATTTAAACTTGCTTAAGCAACATTTTTCATGAAATAAGATGCATAATTTAACCGAAAACACATGATCAATATAAAACATCAATATGTACCAATGAATAGGCAACTGGCAAGATGACAACCACACAAAGTTAAATCCTCCATCACTAATGTGATGAGAGCATAATAAAGTGGTTAGTCCCGGACACATAAAGTGACGAGAGCCGACTAAATACATATACTAGATGCCAAGAAACTTAGCTAACTAACAGGTTAAACCACGGCCGTAGAACCGGGTAACAGGACAGAACAAAACCCATATTGCAGTTGGCAGAAGTTATTAAGGACCCCAAGTCGGTGGATCAAGCCGACAAGGTTGCCAAAGCTTAGTGGTGCCGACACCTATGTCACATGAAGAAAACAGAACATATATACCGGTGTATAACACCCAAACAGGCTAAACGGAAAGCTCACGTGCACATATATCACATTAATATATAGTCATGAATACACAAGGCTAATAGAATACTCAAATTGCACATTTCAGTAGTTTTGAAGCAAAACTAGTAATAACACATAATACCGAAGAGAACATATGAAATTCGAGTAAAATAGAATACGAATGGACTTCCATATAATTTTTGGACCATACATTGAGGCTTCAAGAATTAAATCAATGTTTATAAGGGTCCCGTATGTCGGGTTTTGTTTCTTGCTTGGTACTCCAGAAGATCGAGGACATTCCAAGCACCCTATACACATTGGCAAGTAAAGAGTCCTCAATACATTTCTGTGATGGGGTTCTTCCTCAACCGAGCTCCATAGGTCATACTATGGCATTGGGGCTTCAAACAAACCTCTCCAAGCATTAAAACACCTCTTTTAAGCTCCCAACATAGACCCAGACCTGAAGTACAGTTGGCTAGAGGGAACCAAGGGTTGGCTTGAGCAAACAACTATCTGGGAGGGGGTCCGCTCGAGCGGACTGGTCCCTGGGAGGGTTGGCTCAAGCGAACCGAAGGTTGGCTCAAGCCAACAAGTCTCTGGATAGGATTCGCTCGAGCGGAAAAAGGTTCGCTCGAGCGAACTGTATCAAGTGCACAATTTCAATGCAGTTTGTGCTATTTCTTCCTCCCTTTCAAGCCTCCTTCGAGCCTCAACTCTTCTACATAAATGAGGGTAGAAGGGCCTCCTTGCCTTCTCAAAATCCTATTTCTCCTCCATCAAACACTTCCCAAATGCACAAAAACCATCCCATTCCAACCTCATTCTTCATAAGACAACCCATCATCCATGGAATCCATTAGTAAACATAAAACAAGATTTAACAAGATAGAATGCATAACTATGAAGAGGCTAAACTAAATAAGGCTCATCAATATGCACTTATAAAACCAATAGAAATTATAGCAAGAATCATAGATAAAAGCAAGTACGAAATCACATGAACAAGTAATTCAAATTCATCCACTCATCCACTTGCCTTGGCCTCCAAGAGAAATAAACAAGCTTCCAATCTCACTCCCAAGCCCAAAATCACCAAGCTACAAAAAAAACCCAAAAACAAACCCATTTAGAACCCTAAATGGTAAACTCAATGAGAAAGAGAGGGAGCTTGCAATAGGAGAGAAGAAGACTCCCTAGGCTTTGCAAAAACCCTAATCTAGAAGATGGAAGAGATAGCTTACTTCGAAGGTTTTCAAATGACAAGAGCTTACTGAAAGGGAAGCCTAGAATGGGTGGATTTCTCTACAAATAGCATCAATAGAAAGCTTCCGTGGTGGGGAAGAAGAAGATGAGATCCTTTTTTCCATTTGGGCAAGATTTGGAGTGGATTGGAGATAAAGAAGCAAGAAGAAGAAGAGGAAAACCCTAGAATGGGTTGGAGCACTCTCCTTTAACAAACTTGAGCCAGGAAATGGGGAAAGTGAAAGTGAGCTCTCCTTTTATAGAAAGTGGAGGTGGGTCCCACCACCAACAAGACTTGTCGGGCTAAAAACATAGGCTTCTAGGCCTTGGATGAGTTCGACGAATACGGGAAAAGTGTTCGCCAAAAAATTTAGTTTTCGAAAAGTACACATATCACGGGTTTTGGAGACATCGAAATTTGTGTCCAAATTTTTGTGTAAAAAGACTGTTTTGCCGTTAAAGTTAGGAAAGTCGGGTTTCGGGGTCTCGAACAGAAACGGCGTGAACACAAAAATTGTAGAGACTAATAAGATCAATCAATCGGAGTTAGGACACGAATTATTTGAAATCGCAGATAAACACCCCCCCCTCCCACACACACACACATGCAACATCGCTAAAAGGACCCTCAGAGAGTCTCATCAATTAAAAAAGGCTCTCAAAATTCCCCAAAGCTATAGAAAAGCTATTCTAGTCCCAAAACCTAAAAATAAATCCATTAATCTCCACTTAGAGCTAACACGCAACTTAATTAGTGCTAATCGCGATCACTCAAGTCGGGGTCATATATCCTCCACACCTTGGGGCATTTGGTCCTCCAAATGGAAAACAACTATCCTCTGGTAGTAGACGAGGATACTTCTTCTGGACCTGATCCCGTAGTTCCCATGTTGCTTTGTCGGGTCCATGATTTTCCTAAAGCACTTTCACCCAATGAATTGTCCTTGTCCTTAGTTTTTACTCCTTGGTGTCAATGATCCGAACAAGCTTCTCTACATATCTGGTATCTTCTTGGATTTCCAAAGTTTCATGACGGAGCACATGTGATGGATTGGGGACGTACTTCTTCAACATCGACACATGGAAAACATTGTGCACGCCGAAGAGTTCGGGCAGTAAGGCTAGTCTATAAGCTACATAACAATCTTGCTCATAATATCGTAAGGTCCAATGTATCTCCTGAAAAGCTTTCACTTTTGCCCAAATCTCAATGTTTCCCTAGTCGGTGACACCTTTAAGAAAAATTTATCTCCTTCTTTGAACTGCAAGTCCCTTCTATGAGCGTCTGCATAGCTTTTCTGCCTGCTCCGGGCTACTTTCAGATGTTCCTAGATCAACTTGACTTTGTCACTAGTCTCACTCACTATAGTCAGTGCATAGAAACTATGAACACCTACTTCCTCCCAGCAAACCGGGTTCTACAGCTTCTGCCATACAATGCTTCGAAAGGCGCCATTCTAATGCTCGAATAGTAAATGTTATTGTATGCAAAATCACACAGTAGTAAGATCTCATCCCATTGAGTCTTGAAGTCTAACACACAAGCCCGAAGCATATCTTCAAGAGTCTGAATCATCCTCTCATATTGACCATCTGTTTGTCGGCGGTTAGTCGTGCTGAACTATAACTTCGTACCTATAGATTCATGTAGTGTTTTCCAGAACCTCGAGATGAATCTGCTGTCTCTATCGGGTGTGATGGAAATTGGCTGTCCATGACGACTAATAATCTCGTTGACGAACAATTCCGCAAGAGGTAACATGTGCATTTTCTCTCCTGTCCTCATGGGAATGAAATAAGCTAACTTGGTGAGGTGATCCACAACGATCCAAATTGCGTTATTGCCTCTGTTGGTTTTCGGTAGTACCGAAACAAAATCCATAGTAATATGCTCCCACTTCCATTCCGGGATCTCTAACAGTTGCAACAGCCCTAGAAGCTTTTGGTGCTCTGCTTTCACTAACTGGCAAGTCATACATTAGGAGACAAATGCTGCAATTTCTCGCTTCATGTTATTCCACCAAAATCTTCCCTTCAAGTTCTGATACATCTTAGTGCTACCCTAATGCATAGAATACTTCATTTTGTGAGCTTCTGTAATGATGTCATTTCTCAAATCTTTAATGTTAGGCACGCATAGACGATCACGATAGTACAAGACTCCATCCACAGAACAAAAATCTAGACGGTCTGTTATATGCTCTGAAATCCTTGCCAACTCTGGATCTTGCGATTGACTATCCTTGATCTTCTGTATAAAGGAGGGCTCAGACACTAACATGTTAGTTAACATCACACCCTTCCTTAGTAGCTATAGGTCCACTCTAAACTCTTCAAACTACTGAAAAATACTGGTACCCAATAGACTTGCCAAGCCCACTAATTTCCTACTCAATGCATCAGTTACTACATTTGCCTTTTCCGATTGGTACTTGATTGGAAAGTCATAATCTTTGATGTATTCCATCCCCCGTTTTTGCCTCATATTCAGTTCCTTATGAGAAAACAAGTATTGCGAGCTGCGGTGATCAGAGTGGACTTCGAACTTCTCTCCATAGAAGTAGTGTCTCTACATTTTTAATGCAAAACAACCGCTGCCAACTCAAGATCATGCGTTGCATAGTTCTTCTCGTGATCCTTCAACTGCCGGGATCCATAGGCAACCACTTGTCCATCTTGCATTAACACACATCCAAGTCCTACATTTGATGCATCTGTAAAGATGGTGAAACCGTCGCTCCCGGATGGTAAAGTAAGGACCGGTGCTATAGTCAATCTCCTCTTCAACTCTTGAAAGCTAGCCTCGCACTGGTCTGTCAATACAAATGGTGCATTTTTCCTAGTCAACTTCGTCAATGGCGACGCAATTGATGAAAATTCCTAAACAAACCTCTGGTAATAGCCTGCCAATCCAAGAAAACTTCTGATTTCTGACGCATTCCTCGGTCTATCCCAATCAACCATTGCCTCAATCTTGGCCTAATCCATTAACAACCCTTCTTTGGAAATGATGTGCCCCAAAAATGCTACTTGTTATAGCCAAACTTCGAGTCTACTAAGCTTTGCATACAGCTGGTTGTCTCTCAGAAGTTGTAGCAATGTCCTTAAATATTCTTCATGTTCTTCTCTAGACTTTGAGTACACCAAAATATCATCGATGAACACCACTGTGAACTGATCTAAGTACTATGCAAATATTTTATTCATTAAGACATAAATACCACCGGTGCATTAGTCAATCAAAACGGCATTACTAGAAACTCATAATGTCCATATCTTGTCTGGAAAGCTGTATTTGGTATATCTGACTCTCTAATTCTCAGCTGATGGTAACCGGATCTCAAGTCAATCTTCGAAAAGTATGTAGCACCTTGTAACCGATCAAACAGTTCATCTATCCTTGGTAGTGGATATTTGTTCTTGATGGTTACTTGGCTCAATCTTTGGTAATCAATGCACATCCTCATAGAACTAGCTTTCTTTTAACAAATAAAATTGGAGCTCCCAATGGCGAAATGCTAGGTCTGATAAAACCTTTTATCTAGTAATTCTTGCAACTGTATTTTTAATTCTCCCAATTTCACTGGAGCCATCCTGTATGGTGTAATAGAAATTGGAGTGGTCCCTGGCAATAGCTCAATAGTGAAGTCAATTTCTCTGACTAGTGGTAATCCTGGAATCTCTTCTGGAAAAACATCTGAAAATTCACAGACAATGAGAATCTCCTCCACCCCTTGTGACTGTTTATCCTCCATGATAAACGCTAAATAAGCATCGTATCCACTTTTCAAAAGTCTATTAGCTTTCAACACTGAAATAAACCCTGCACGATGATTCTCCTCTCTCCCTGAAACATAACTCCTGCTGGTGTTTCCTCTAATTTAAATGTGATGGTCTTATTGAAGCAATCCATCATGGCATGGTATTCTGCTAACCAGTCCATCCCTAGGATGATATCAAAGTCATGCATATCGAATAAAATGAGGTTTGTCGGTAACACCACTTCTCCTATCTTAACTGCACAATTAGGGTAAAAGGTCCTACACACAACCTGTTTATCTACTAGAGTGGTGACCGTCAAAATAAACTCAAGCTGTCTAACAGGCACATCAATCAACTTAGTAAAATTAGGAGAAAAAAATGAATGGGTAGAGCCAGGGTCAAACAAAATTTTAGTTTCAATTCCACAAACAAAGAGTTTACTTTCTACCACGTTGCTTGCAGCTTCTGCATCGGCTCGATTAACTGCATAGACTTGCCCTTGCTGCTGTGGCCTATTGTGAGCTTGTTGTTACCTTTCTTGTGGTGCATTTCTATTCTATTACGAAGGACGGGGATTTTGATTCTGCCATTGCTGACGAACCTGTTGCTGTTGCTGGGGTCTATACTGTTGCTGTGGTACTTGTTGCTGAGGTGGAGTTGCTTGATTTTGGACAACCGGTGGGTTGTGAGGTGGTGTAGGACATTGAGCTCCTTCTTGTTGATTTTGCCTACTACCCTGTCCATTAAGCCATGGGCAATCCTTGAGCTGGTGATTCATCGAACCACACCTGAAGCATGCCCTAGTTATCGCACGACATTGAGTACTAACATGGTTCTTGCCACAGTGGATGCAAACCACTTGCCTCTGAGTATTCTGATCTTGCCTCTGCCTTTTGTTCTGGTGAAATTTCTGTTGCTGATTATGCTGTTGCGATTGATTCTTCCCATGTGTTCGGACAATCTTATTGTTCAAATTCTCGAACTTGTAATTTTCGAACATTACAGGTGGCACAACTCCGGTAGCATCCCTCTCTATAATCGAATTTAGTTCTTCAAGGAATTTGGCTATCTTCTTCTCCACCGTGTTGATCAATTCAGGAGCATATCTAAACAACCTCTCAAACTTGGTGAGGCACTCAAGGACCGTCATATTTTCTTGAACCAGTTGCTGGAATTCAATGGCCTTTATCTCTTGACATGTGCGGGTACATACTTGTCACCAAATTGCTTCTTGAAGTTCTTTCATACATCAGCATCTGCCACAGTCCTTGTAAGACCCCGCCCCAAGAGATTTCGATTAGTACTAATTACGTTTGAGTTTTAGTTTTAGTGAGATTAGTGAATTTTGGTTAAGTTTGGGATTAGGATAGCTTTCAAAGCTTTGGAATATTTTGGGAACCTTTTTTATTTGTGAGACCCTTTGGGGGTTCCTTTGTAGTGTTTTGTGTGACTTTGTGATATTACTTGTTATTATGAGAATTCGTATTTTAGCTTCATTTGATTTGTTTTATCATACCCTACAATTTTCATGTTTACTCCGTTTCCGTTTGAGACCTCGAAACTCCACTTTCATCATGTTATGGGCAAAACAGTCTTTTTGTACAAAATCTGGACACAATTTCCAGTGTCTTCGAAACCCCCGAAATATATACTTTTTGAAAACTAGAAATTTCGACAAACATTTCTTCCTTTTTCGTCGAACCCATCCGAGGCCCGGAAGACGACGTTTTTAGCCTAACAAGCTCCATTAGTTGTGGAACCCATCCCCACTCTCTATATATAGTGAACCCTCTTTCACTTTACTCTTCTTGCAATTTTTCATTTGAGAAGAAGAAGTTCTAGCCACCTAGGGTTTGCTCCCTTTCTCCTTGCTTCCGCATCCTCAACTCTCTACCAAACTCTTGCTAAAAGAGAAATGGAAATCACCACCTTCTTCCTCGTCATGAAGGCTTCCCATTGATGCAATTTGTAGAAGAAGCCAACTATCCTAAAGCTTGTTTTGAGCCACCTTCTCTCATTTGAGAACCTTCCATGTAAGTGAATCTTTTCATGATCTAGATTTGTACTCTCCTAGGCCTTGAGATGCTTCACCTTCATTATTGGAAGTTATCTCTTCCTATTTCTTGATTTTGACTTGTTAGGGTTTGTAATGGGTTACTTTTGGGGGTTTTTGTGTAGATTATTGATTTGGCTTGAGAAGTGGTGATTAGGAGCTTTATTTGCTATTTTGGAGCCAAGGGAAGTGGATGAATGGGTTAATTTCATGATTTCTTTTTTTATGGAAAAATATGGATTTGATAGTTTTCTTTCTCTTGTGTTCCTATGGTTTATAATGCTTTAGAAATGTGCATATTAATGAGTTTTCCTCTCTTAATTATTCTCTTGAGATTTTGTACATTAAAGTTTGTATTTATGTGAAATGATGGATCTTCACCAATGATGGATGCTTTGTAATAAATGAAGTGGGAATTGAATGTAGTCTCAATAGTTTTGATGGATGGTTGTTGGGAGAAATAATTGTGGTTTGGATATGTGGAAGTGCCGTAAATGTTATGTCAAAATGGTGGCTTTAAAGGGATTTAGAAGAGAAGAGAAAAAGATGTCCAAAGTACTGATTTCGGCAGTTTCTGAAGCAGTTCGCTCGAGCGAACCCGTATTCGCAAAAGCGAACCCACATTTGTTCGAGCGTACCCTTCACAGAAATTGGTTAGCTTGAACCAACCTTTAGGTTCGCTCGAGCTAACCTTACCAGTGACCAGTTCGCTCGAGCGACCCATTGTACGCTCGAGCGAACCCCTTCTAGTGGCCAGTCCGCTCAAGCCAACCTCCTATTCGCTCGAGCCTTCCTGACTTGGACCAGTTCGCTAGAGCAAACCATTCCAGAGTGCCCTTCGCTCGAGCGAACTTCCAGTCCGCTCGAGCAAACTGTACAGAATTTCCTGGGCTTTTCCAAATGTTATCAAAAAAGGGTATTTTTAAGGTCCAGTGAGGTTGTTTGAAGCCCTAATAAGATGGGAAGGTGTAGAAGATGATATATGGAGATTGATTGAGAAAGAAACCATATTTCCCGGAGATTTATTGAGGATGATGGGCCTATCAATTTGTATAAGGAACCCGAAATGCCTCAAATCTTCCGGAGTACGAAGCTATGAGCTAAACCGACATACGAGATTCTTATACCTATTGTTTTATCTTGAAACCTCAATGTATGGTCAGGAAATATGCGGGGGTCCATTATGTTAGTTTTCACGTGAATTTCATTTTTTTTCGTGTATTGGTATAAATGACGCTTTTAACTACTGAAATATGTATTCTAAATATTTTGTCAGCCCTATGTACTTTTGATAAGTTATTATTGTAATAAATGTGCTCACGAGCCTTCTGTTCAGTCTGTTTTAGGTGTCATACACACTTTAGATATGTATATGCTCTGATTTCGTTTTGCCTATGAGTTAGCACTACTAAGCTTGGACGACCTTGTTGGTTTGATCCATCGACTTGAGGTCCCCCTTTTAGCTTCTGTCAGCTGCAGTCTGAATTCTATTTTGTTCTGTCACCCGGTTCCGCGGCCGTGGTTTTGCTCAGCATATATATATATATATATATGTATTTAGTTGCTTCTCGTTACCTTGCGTGTTCGAGACCAACGCCTTTAGTGTGCTCTCATCATTTTAGTGATGGAGGATTTAGCTTACGTGTGATTGCCATCTTGTCAGTTCTTGTTCATCGTTAGCCTACATGCTTTATATTGCATATGTACTTTAAACAAATAATGCACCCTGTTTTGTGGAAATGATAACTTTGACAGATTTTCAATACGTTTCGAAAGTTACGCTTTGTATTTCTTTATTGTTATATCTATTCACCCACCTACCAGACCGTCGTGTCTGACCCACTCTTTTGGTACTTAGGTCCAAGCCCCGTTTTCTTTGAGGAGGAGCCAAAAGAGGCGGTTGGTGAGCCGCAAGGCTTAGTAGAATGGCAAGCTGACAATATCATTTAGACATTGGGTCGAGCTATGAGTTGCGAAACATTTTGGGGGGTTATTGATTGATATATTTTGGAAATTCTTTTGGTTATACTAGCCTTTGTTGGCCATTATTTTTGGAGAATGTTTAATGAACTTATACTTTGTATAAACCTTTAACTTTATATTTTGGGGAATGCCAAAGGATCATTGCTCACTCTGACATCTTATTATTCATAAATGTATTATCAGTATGAAATGTGGAATGGATTACGAATTTGGTTTGCTACACGCTTCTGCACCAATGTAAATGATTTGCTAGTGTGTGTGATATCCTCACTGCCGAAACCTGTGGGACATTAAAAGAGTGTATTCTTATGTTTACTATTGTTGCAACTCACCACATCATCTACTTAGCTTGCGGATCCCGGATTAGGTGCGCTAGTCCGGTCCAGGGTCGCGATAGACTGGTATCAAAGCGAGACGTGTTTTTGGCAATTAAAAGAAACTAGACATCCTAAGGACGTGGTGAGGATTCGTTAGATTTTCCGTTAGCTAGAAACGTGTGAGCAATGTGTGACCCTGTATTTATTTATTATGTGCTAATACCTTGTTTTGCAGTGATATGCCACATTGTAAGAGACCCGTAAATGACAATCCCACCACATTCAACAGCAAACATGTAAAGTCAAAAGGCATGATGGGTCAACAAAAGGGGCTGTCAGTTAATTGGAATGAAGAAGTTGGCAGTATGTAGTCTCACTGTAGCGAGATTGATTGTCACTGTAGCGAGACTGGAAAACCGGGCCAAGGCAGAATGGCACCTCATTAGAGCGACGGTGATGCTTGCTATAGAGCGAGGGTGGCGCAGAAAGTGCAGTTTGATCAGGACTCTGAGTGGAAGTTTGAGAAAACTTAATATTCTGAAGTGGATTATGATTAGAAGACTTAAGCACGAATTCAAGGCTATATAAAGGACTCAAGGGCTATTCTAAGAGCATCCCTCACCTCTCAAGTTCTGATTTGGAGATTTATTTGAGAGAATTCCTCTCTAGAGTTTTATTAAAGAGTTGTGCTGCCAAGTTCTCTAGAGCCTTCATCTTTTGTATCCTTTGTAGAAGATTTTCTTCTTGCGAGAAGATTTGAGGAGTCAAGTGCTGGATTGGGTCTGTTGCAATCAGCGGTGTGAAGTTGTTGAAGCGTGAAGCGACACAAGGTAACTTCAGTCCTTAGGTAGGGGATATTTAGGGAAGAAATCTGAATTTCTTGTAATTGCGAGATTCATAGTGCTTGATTAGATCCAGTTCGGATCCGTGGTTTTTCACCCGGTTAGGGTTTTCCACGTAAAAATCTGGTGTCCTTGTGGTGTGTGCTTGTGATTTTCTTTTCGCTGCATATTCTCTGATTTTGCACACTTTTTTGATTGAATAATTGAGTGGACCAATCTAGAGATCTCGCACCCTAAACTCTCAATTGGTATCAGACCAAAGAAGCCAGGGGGAGCTTTACAAGCCAAGGCAACTCAAGATCTGAAAAGTTCAAACAAAGGCCGTACAAGATCTACAGTGCTGATTTTTTTTGTTTTTAAATTCAATGTATTTTGGGTTTTTCTTTTGGGTAGATTATATTGTATTGTTCTAGGGAGATTTGTCCAAGAATTGCCAAAAGGGGGAGATTGTAAAGTCAAAAAGCATGATGGGTCAACAAAAGGGGTTGTCAGTTAATTGGAATGAAGAAGTTGGCAGTATGTAGTCTCGCTAGGCCGAGGCAGAATGGCACCTTGTTAGAGCAAGGGTGGCGCAGAAAGTGCAGTTTGATCCGGACTCTGAGTGGAAGTTTGAGAAAACTTAATATTCTGAAGTGGATTATGATTAGAAGACTTAAGCATGAATTCAAGGCTATATAATGGACTCAAGGGCTATTCTAAGAGCATCCCTCACCTCTCAAGTTCTGATTTGGAGATTTATTTGAGAGAATTCCTCTCTAGAATTTTATTAAGGAGTTGTGCTGCCAAGTTCTCTAGAGCCTTCATCTTCTGCATCCTTTGTAGAAGATTTTCTTTTTGAGAGAAGATTTGAGGAGTCAAGTGCTGGATTGGGTCTATTGCAATCAGTGGTGTGAAGTCGTTGAAGCGTGAAGCGACACAAGGTAACTTCAGTCCTTAGGTAGGGGATATCTGGGGAAGAAATCTGAGTTTCTTGTAATTGCGAGATTCATAGTGCTTGATTAGATCCAGTTCGGATCAGTGGTTTTTCACCCGGTTAGGGTTTTCCACGTAAAAATCTGGTGTCCTTGTGGCGTGTGCTTGTGATTTTCTTTCCGCTGCATATTCTCTGATTTTGCACACTTTTCTGATTGAATAATTGAGTGGACCAATCTAGAGATCTCGCACCCTAAACTCTCAGAACATACAAGGCCTCTTGAAAACCATACCCCTGAACCAACCATGCAGAGTCAATTCCAACAGATGATGCAAGCTATGCTTGATCAGCAGCGTCAAGCAAATGAGAACCAAGCCAGATTGCAAAAGCAGATGGCCAAAAAGGATGACGATCATGCTAGGGATATGGCACAAATGCAAAGGCAGTTGTTGGAAGTGTTAGAGAGAAGGCTTGAACTAGCACCAGCTCAACCACCGGGCACACAAATCGTCTTCAACAATAGAGGAAATGATCCAAATGATCTGTTTGAACGTTTCCGGAAGAGAGGTCCTAAAGAATTTACTGGACATGAGGACCCACTGGCTGCAGATGATTGGCTAGAGCACATGGAGAATATCTTTGAGGTGTTCCGGTGCACGGGAAGGCAACAAGTGCGACTTACAGCTTCCATGTTCATGGGTCTCGCAGACATAAGGTGGAAGACAGTCAGGGAAGAATATAGGACCATGACAGATGCTGAAGCATGGGGTAACTTTAAGAAGCAATTTGGAGACAAATATGTGCCTGCACATGTCAAGAGGCAGAAGGCCATTGAGTTCCAATAGCTTGTACAAGGCAACATGACAGTATTAGAGTACCTCACCAAGTTTGAGAGGATGTCAAGATATGCTCCAGATCTAATCAATACTGTGGAGAAGAAGATAACAAAGTTCCTTGAGGGACTTAACCCGATTATTGAAAGGGACGCCACGGGTGTTGTGCCACCCGCTACTTTTGAAGAGGCTGTCAGGAGAGCCTACAAATTTGAGAATTTGAACAACAAGATCCTTCGAATTTAGGGAAGGACTCAAACTCATCAGCAGAACCACCAACAAAGACCCCAGCAGAACAAGAGACAGACAAGATCAACATGCTCAGAGGCAAGACCAAAATGCCCCAGAACAAGTGGTTTGTACGCATTGTGGTAAGAACCATGATGTTTTCCAATGTTGGGCAGTGACGGGAGCATGCTTCACATGTGGTTCCATGAACCACCAACTCAAGGATTGTCCAAGGCTCAATGGACAGGGCAATAGACAGAACCAGTAACACCAGCGAGCACAGTGTCTAACACCGCCCCAGAATGCATTGGTTGTTCAAAACCAGCCAAGGCCACTACAACAACAAGCCCCGCAGCAACAGTACAGACCCCAGCAGCAACAGCAAGCCCGTCAGCAAGGCCAGAATCAGAAATAGCGTCCTCCTCAATAGAATAGGAATGCACCACAAGGAAGGCAACAGCAAGCCCAACACAGGCCACAGCAACGAGGACAAGTATATGCGATCAATTGGGGTGTACACGGATCAGATTGGTGCAGATTGGGCCAAATTTGTCACCAATCCGTTACCTACGGATTGACGAATTTGGAATCCGTCACCAATCTGTGGCAGTTAAAATTCGATCCGTGGAGGACTGGATCGGATCGGATTAATCCGTTCAATCCGTTCAGTCTAATGTTAAAAAAAAAAAATTCAAACATGTTATAAAAAAAATCAGCATACAAGCTAACAATCCACAAAAAAATACAAATTACAAATACAAATTACCAATGGATCAATACAAAGAGTTGTTTTTATCCATATTACAACCAAAAGAAATCTAATCAAGAAAATAGTGCAAGAACATGGGTTTAGGAGATGAAGTCACAAATGGGGGGTAGGGTTTTGGGGATAAAGGTTCGTAGGGAATTACATTTTGCCCCCTTAAACTTTTTTTATTTTATATTTAGAAATCTTAATTTATATTTAGACCCCTTAAATATTTTTTTATTTATATTTAATGTTAACGGATTGGATCGGATTGAATCCGCAGATTGAGGGGGAAATCCGCCACAGATCCGTTGCTAACGGATTACAAAATTTTCAATCCGTCACCAATCCGTTTACCTTCGGATCGGATAAAAATTCACGGATCGGATCGGATTGGATTGGATTTACGAATCAATGGATTTTTTGTACACCCCTAGCGATCAATCAAGCTGATGCAGAGGCTGCAGACAGCGTGGTGGAAGGTACACTCCTTGTCTGTGGAATTGAAGCCAAGATTTTGTTTGACCTTGGCTCTACACACTCATTCCTATCCCCTAAAATTTCTAAATTAATTAATGTGCGTGCTAGAGAACTTGAGTTCATTTTGACTGCGGCTTCTCCGGTAGGCCAAGTTCTGTGTAGAAGATTTTATCCTAGTTGTGAAGTTAAGATAGGAGAAGTGGTCTTACTAGCGAACTCATTTTATTAAAGATGTGTGATTTTGATATCATCCTAGGGATGGATTGGTTAGTAGGGGACCATGCCACGATGGATTGTTTCCATAAGACCCTTACTTTTAAATTAGAGGAGACACCAGTAGGAATGTTGTTTCAAGGAGAGAGGAGGAATCCTCGTACAAGCCTTATTTCAGCATTGAAGGCTGATAGACTTTTGAGAAGTGGTTGTGATGGTTACTTGGCGTTTATCACAGAGGATAAACGGTCCCAAGGGGTGGAGGAGATCCCAATTGTTTATGAATTTCTAGATGTTTTTTCAGAAGAGATCCCCTGTTAGAGAAATTGACTTCACTATTGAGTTGTTACCAGAGACTGCTCTGATTTCTATTGCACCATACAGAATGGCTCCGGCGGAATTGGGAGAAATTAAAATACAATTGCAAGAATTGTTAGATAAAGGTTTTATGAGACCTAGCATTTCGCCATAGGGAGCTCCAGTATTGTTTGTGAAAAAGAAAGATGGTTCGATGAGAATGTGCATTGACCATCGGAGATTGAATCAAGCGACCATCAAGAACAAATATCCATTGCCAAGGATAGATGAACTGTTCGATCAATTACAAGGTGTTGCATACTTTTCAAAGATTGACTTGAGATCCGGTTATCATCAGCTGAGAGTTAGCGATTCAGATGTACCGAAGACAGCTTTCCGGACAAGATTTGGGCACTATGAGTTCCTAGTGATGCCATTTGGATTGACGAATGCACCAGCAGTATTCATGGCCTTGATAAACAAAATATTCACAGAGTACTTGGATCAGTTCACAGTGGTATTCATTGATGACATTTTGGTATACTCCAAGGCTAGAAAAGAACATGAAGAGCATTTGAGAATAGCACTGCAACTGCTTAAAGACAACCAGCTGTATGCAAAGCTTAGTAAGTGAGAATTTTGGCTTGAACAAGTTGCATTTTTGGGACACATCATCTCCAAAGAAGGGTTGTCAGTGGATCCAGCCAAGATTGAAGCAATTGTGAATTTGGAAAGACTTAAGAATGCGTCGGAAATCAGAAATTTTCTTGGATTGGAAGGTTTTTACTGGAGGTTTGTGCAAGGATTTTCGTTGATTGTGGCATCATTGATGAAGTTGACCAAAAAGAATGCACCATATGTATGGATAGATCAGTGTGAGGCTAGCTTCCAAGAGCTGAAAACGAGATTGACTACAACACCGGTCCTTACTTTACCATCCGAGAGTGGCGGTTTCACCATTTTCACCGATGCTTCGAATGTAGGACTCGGTTGGGTGTTGATGCAAAATGGAAAAGTCGTTGCTTATGAATCCCAGCAGTTGAAAGATCATGAGAAAAACTATGCAACGCATGACCTTGAGTTAACAGCAGTCATTTTTGCACTAAACATGTGGAGACATTACCTTTATAGAGAGAAATTCAAAGTCCACTCCGACCACCGCAGCTTCAAAGTCCTCTAATGTAGTCGCCGATGCTTTGAGTAGGAAATCAGTACGCTTGGCAAGTCTAAGGGGTACTTGTATTTTTGAAAAGTTGGAAGAATTGGGTGTAGACTTACAGCTGCTAAGGAAGGGAGTGATGTTAGCCAACATGTCAGTATCTGAACCCTTCTTCATTCAGAAGATTAAAGATAACCAATTGCAAGATCCAGAGTTGGCCAGAATTTTAGAGCATATGGCAGAACGTCCAGACTTTCGTATTGTGGATGGAGTCTTGTACTATCATGATCGTTTATGCGTGCCTAACATTGAAGATTTGAGGAATGACATCATGACAGAGGCTCACAGTACGAAGTATTCCATGCATCCGGGTAGCACAAAGATGTACCAGAACTTGAAGGACAGATTTTGGTGGAACAACATGAAGAGGGAAATAACAGCTTTTGTCTCCCATTGTATGACATGCCAGTTAGTGAAAGCAGAGCATCAGAAGCCCCCAGGGTTGTTGCAACCGCTAGAGATCCCGGAATGGAAGTGGGAACATATTACCATGGATTTTATTTTGGGACTACCTAGAACCAGAAAAGGCAATAATGCAATTTGGGTAATGGTGGATTGACTCACAAAGTCAGCCCATTTTCTTCCCATGAAGATCGGAGAGAAGATGCACATGTTACCTCTTGCGGAGTTGTTTGTTAATGAGATCGTTAGCCGTCATGGACTGCCAGTCTCCATCCATCACATCTGATAGAGGCAGCATATTTGTCTCGAGATTTTGGAAGACACTTCACGAGTCTATGTGTACGAAGTTACAGTTCAGCACAGCTTATCACCAACAAACAGATGGCCAGTCAGAGAAGACAATTCAGACACTTGAAGATATGCTTTGGGCTTGTGTATTAGACTTTAAGACTCAATGGGATGAGACCCTACCACTTTGCAAGTTCGCCCAAAATAACAGTTATCATTCAAGCATTGGAATGACGCCTTTTGAAGCATTGTATGGCAGAAGGTGTAGAACTCCAGTTTGTTGGGAAGAACTAGGTACTCGCAGTTTCCATGGACCAACTATAGTGATTGAGACTAGTGACAAGGTCAAATTGATTCAAGAACATCTGAAGGTAGCCCGTAGTAGACAGAAGAGCTATGCAGACTCTCACTGAAGAGACCTACAGTTCAAGGAAGGAGATAATGTTTTCTTGAAGGTGTCACCTACTAGAGGAACCTTGAGATTTGGACAGAAGGGCAAGTTATCACGGAGGTACATTGGACCTTACGACATTGTGAGCAAGATTGGTGATGTGGCTTATAAACTAGCCTTACCGCCTGAGCTCGCCGGCCTACACAATGTATTTCATGTGTCTATGTTGAAGAAGTACGTCACCGATCCATCACATGTACTCCATCATGAACCGTTAGAAATAAAAAAGGATGCCACCTATGTTGAGAAGCTTGTTCAGATCATTGATACTAAGGAACAAGAGTTTAGGACACGGACAATTCACTGGGTGAAAGTACTTTGGAAAAATCATGGACCGGAAGAAGCAACATGGGAATTACGGGATCAAGTTCAGAAGAAGTATCCACATCTACTACTAGAGGTTAGTGATTATTTTCATTTGGAGTACCAAATGCCCTAAGGGGTGGAGGATGTAAGACCCCGCCCCGAGAGATTTCAATTGGTACTAAATAAGTTAGAATTTAGTTTTAGTGAGATTAGTGAATTTTGGTTAAGTTTGGAATTAGAATAGCTTTTCATAGCTTTGGAATATTTTGGGAATCTTTTTTATTTGTGGGACCCTTTGGGGGTTCCTTTGTAGTGTTTTGTGTGACTTTGGAATATTTTAGGAATCTTTTTGATTTGTAGGACCCTCTGGGGGTTCCTTTGTAGTGTTTTGTGTGACTTTGTGATATTACCTGTTATTCTGAAAATTCGTGTTTTAGCTTCGTTTGATTTGTTTTATCATACCCTACAACTTTCATGTTTACTCCGTTTCCGTCTGAGACCTCGAAACTCCACTTTCATCATGTTAGGGGCAAAACAGTCTTTTTGTACAAAATCTAGACACAATTTCCAATATCTCCGAAACCTGCAAAATATGTACTTTTTGAAAACTAGAAATTTCGAAAAACATTTCTTCCTTCTTCGTTGTACCCATCCGAGGCCCGGAAGATGACGTTTTTAGCCCAACAAGCTCCATTAGTTGTGGGACCCATCCCCACTCTCTATATATAGTGAACCCTCTTTCCCTTTACTCTTCTTGTAATTTTTCATTTGAGAAGAAGAAGTTCCAGCCACCTAGAATTTGCTCCCTTTCTCCTTGCGTCCTCATCCTCAACTCTTTACCAAACTCTTGCTAAAAGAGAAATGGAGATCACCACATTCTTCCTCATCATGAAGGCTTCCCATTGATGCAATTTGTAGAAGAAACCAACCATCCTAGAGCTTGTTTTGAGCTACCTTCTCTCATTTGAGAACCTTCCATGTAAGTGACTCTTCTCATCTTCTAGATTTGTACTCTCCTAGGCCTTAAGATGCTTCACCTTCTTTATTTGAAGTTATCTCTTTCTAGTTCTTGATTTTGACTTGTTAGGGTTTGTAATGGGTTACTTTTTGGGGTTTTTGTGTAGATTGTTGATTTGGCTTGAGAAGTGGTGATTAGGAGCTTTATTTGCTATTTTGGAGCCAATGCAAGTGGATGAATGGGTTAATTTCATGATTTCTTGTTTTATGGAAAAATATGGATTTGATAGTTTTCTTTCTCTTGTGTTCCTATGGTTTATAATGCTTTAGAAATGTGCATATTGATGAGTTTTCCTCTCTTAATTGTTCTCTTGAGATTTTGTACATTAAAGTTTGTATTTATGTCAAATGATGGATCTTCACCAATGATGGATGCTTTGTAATAAATGAAGTGGGAATTGAATGTAGTCTCAATAGTTTTGATGGATGGTTGTTGGGAGAAATAATTGTGGTTTGGATATGTGGAAGTGCCATAAATGTTATGTCAAAATGGTGGCTTTAAAGGGATTTAGAAGAGAAGAGAAGAAGTGGTCCAAAGTACTGATTTCGGCAGTTTCTGAAGCAGTTTGCTCGAGCGAACCCACATTCGCTCAAGTGAACCTCTTATAGAAATTGGTTAGCACGAGCCAACCTTCAGGTTCGCTCGAGCGAACCCTCCCAGTGACCTGTTCGCTCGAGCGACCCATTGTACGCTCGAGCTAACCCCTTCCAGTGGTCAGTCCGCTCGAGCCAACCTCCTGTTCACTTGAGCCTTCCTGACTCGAACCAATTCGCTCGAGCGAACTTGAATTCGCTCGAGCGAACCATTCCAGAATGCCCTTCGCTCGAGCGAACTGTACAGAATTTCCTGGGCTTTTCCAAATGTTATCAAAAAGGGTATTTTTAAGGTCCAATGAGGTTATTTGAAGCCCTAATGAGATGGGAAGGTGTAGAAGATGATATATGGAGATTGATTGAGAAAGAAACACCATTTCCCGAAGATTTATTGAGGATGATGGACCTATATGTTTGTATAAGGAACCCGGAATGCCTCAAATCTTCCGGAGTACCAAGCTACGAGCTAAAACCGACATATGAGATCCTTATACCTATTGTTTAAATCCTGAAACCTCAATGTATGGTCCGGAAATATGCGGAGATCCATTATGTTAGTTTTCACGTGAATTTCTTATGTTTTCGTGTATTGGTACAAATGGCGCTTTTAACTACTGAAATCTGTATTCCGAATATTTTGTCAACCCTATGTACTTTTGATAAGTTACTATTGTAATAAATGTGCTCACGAGCCTTCTGTTCAATTTGTTTTGGGTGTCATACACCCTTTTAGATATGTATATGCTCTGATTTCGTTTTGACCTATGAGTTAGCACCACTAAGCTTGGACGACCTTGTCGATTTGATCCATCGACTTGGGGTCCCCCTTTAGCTTCTGTCAGCTGCAGTCTAAATTCTGTTATGTTCTGTCACCCGGTTCCACAGCCGTGGTTTTGCTCAGCATATATATGTACGTATTTAGTTGCTTCTCGTCACCTTGCATGTTCGAGACCAACGCCTTTAGTGTGCTTTCATTATTTTAGTGATGGAGGATTTAGCTTACGTGTGGTTGCCATCTTGTCAGTTCTTGTTCCTTGTTAGCCTACATATTTTATATTGTATATGTACTTTAAACAAATAATGCACCATGTTTTATGGAAATGATAACTTTGACAGATTTTCAATACGTTTCGAAAGTAACGCTTTGTATTTCTTTATTGTTATATCTATTCACCCACCTGCCAAACCATCGTGTCTGACCCACTCTTTTGGTACTCAGGTCCAGGCCCCGTTATCTTTGAGGAGGAGCTAGAGTAGGCGGCCGGTAAGCCGCAACGCTTAGTAGAATGGTAAGCTGACAATGTCATTTAGACATTGGGTCGAGCGATGAGTTGCAAAACATTTTGAGGGTTATTAATTGATATGTTTTGAGAATTCTTTTGGTTGTATTGGCCTTTTGTTGGCCATTATTTTTTGGGAATGTTTAATGAACTTATATTTTGTATAAACCTTTAACTTTATATTTTGGGGAATGCCAAAGGATTATTGCTCACTCCGACATCATATTATTCATAAATGTATTATTAGTTTGAAATGTGGAATGTATTATGAATTTAGTTTGCTATACGCTTCTGCACCAACGTGAATGATTTGCTAGTATGTGTGATATCCTCATTGCGGAAACCTGTGGAAAATTAAATGAGTGTATTCTTGTGTTTATTATTGTTGCAGCTCACCACATCATCTACTTAGCTCGCGGATCTCGGATTAGGTGCGCTAGCCCGGTCCGGGGTCGCGACAGTCCTGTATTCTACCTTGACTGTCTTCCACCAAATGTCAGCTAAGCCCGTAAATATAGACGCTGCAAGTGCGACTTGCCGCTATCCCGTGCATCGGAACACTTCATATATATTTTCTATATGATCTAGCCAATCATCTGCAGCCAAGGGGTCCTCTTGCACAGTAAATTCTTTTGGACTCCTCTTCCGAAAACGCTCAAACAATGCGTTAGGGTTGTTCTCCCTATTGCTAATGACAATCTGAGTGCCCCGTAGTTGAGCTGGTACCGGTTCAGGCCTTCTTTCCAAGACTTCCAATAATTGCCTCTGCACTTATGTCATTTCCCTTGCATAATCTTCATCCTTTTTGGCCATTTGTTCTTGTAGTTTGGCCTGGTTTTCATTTGCCTGACGCTGTTGGTCGAGTATAGCCTGCGTCATCTGTTGAAAATGATTCTTCATGGTTGGATCAGGAGTGTTTTCCTCAAGTGGCCCAGTGTGTTCGCTTTTGTTGGCAGTGGGGTTGCTGTCATGGGCCTCTTACGAGGTGGCATATCAATGTAAAACAAGGTGTTAGCACATAATACTCAAGTACATGGTTATACATTACCCACACGGTTCTAACAAACGAAAAGTCTAACGAATCCTCACCACGTCCTTAGGATTTTTAGTTACTTTTAATTGCCCAAAACATGTCTCTCTCTGATACCATTTTGTAGCAACCCCGGACCAGGTTAGCGCACACAGGGCGCTCCTAATCTGGGATCGGCGAGCTAATGTTAGAATATTTATTTCATTTTGATACGTACATGGATTAAGGAAGAACATAACATCCATGCACGTGATTTCCCACAGGTTTCTGCAGTGAGGATATCACACACACAAGTCATTCATATTCGGGATGCGGAAGCGTGTAGCAAACCAAGTTTATAAATTCATTCCATGATGCAAGACCAATGGAAAAAGTAAGAATAACATGATATCAGAGTGAGCAATGATCATAAATCATTTCCACGGTGTAAAGTTAATGTTTATACAAAAGATAAATTAATTAATCATTCCCAGAAAATAAAGGCCAACAAAGGCCAGTACAACAAAAAATCCAAAATGTGTCAATTACCCTCCCAAAAAATCTATCGTAACTCATAGTTTGACCAAATGTCTAAAAGACATCGTCAGCCTGCCATTCTCCTACGCGTTGCGGCTCGCCAGCCGCCTCCTCTGGCTCCTCCTCAAAGGTAACGTGATTTGGACTTGAGTACCAAAATAGTGGGTCAGACACAAGGGTCTGGCAGGTGGGTGAAGAGACATAACCAATATCATAATGTACAAGTTACTATAGAAAACATTTAAACCTGCTTAAGAAACATTTTTCATGAAATAAGATGCACAATTTATCCAAAAGCATAAAACATGAATAGGTGCCAATGAATAGGCAATTGGCAAGATAGCAACCAAACAAAGCTAAATCCTCAATCACTAATGTGATGAGAGCACACTAAAGGGGTCGATCCCGGACACATAAAGTGACGAGAGCCAACTAAATACATATATTAGAAGCTAAGAAACTTGGCTAATAGGTTAAACCACGGCCACAGAACCGGGTAACAGGACAGAACATAACTTAGACTGCAATTGGCAGAAGTTATTAAGGGCCCCAAGTCGATAGATCAAGCCGACAAGGTTGCCCAAGCTTAATGGTGCCGACACATATGTCACATGAAGAAAACAAAACATATATACCGGTGTATAACACCCAAACAGGCTAAACGGAAAGCTCACGTGCACATATATCACATTAATATCTGGTCATGAATACACAAGGCTAACAGAATACTCAAATTGCACATTTCAGTAGTTTTGAAGCAAAACTAGTAATAACACATAATACCGAAGATAACATATGAAATTCGAGTAAAATAGAATACAAATGGATTTCCATATAATTTTTGGACCATACATTGAGGCTTCAAGAATTAAATCAATGTGTATAAGGGTCCCGTATGTCGGGTTTTGTTTCTTGCTTGGTACTCCAGAAGATCGAGGAAATTTCAAGCACCGTATACACATTGGCAAGTAAAGAGTCCTCAATACATTTCCGTGATGGGGTTTCTTCCTCAATCGATCTCCATATATCACTTCCTAGGTCATACTATGGTATTTGGGGCTTCAAACAAACCTCTCCAAGCATTAAAACACCTCTTTTAAGCTCCCAACATAGACCCATACTTGAAGTACAGTTCGCTTGAGCGGACCAAGGGTTGGCTCGAGCAAACAGCTCTTTGGGAGGGGGTCCGCTTGAGTAGACTGGTCCCTGGGAGGGTTGGACAAAGGTTCGCTCGAGCGAACTGTATCAGATGCACGATTTCATTGCAGTTTGTGCTATTTCTTCCTCCCTTTCAAGCCTCCTTTGAGCCTCAACTCTTCTACATAAATGAGGGCCTCCTTGCCTTCTCAAAATCCCATTTCTCCTCCATCAAACACTTCCCAAATGCACAAAAACCATCCCATTCCAACCTCATTCTTCATAAGACAACCCATCATCCATGGAATCCATAAGCAAACATAAAACAAGATTTAACAAGATAGAATGCATAACTATGAAGAGGCTAAACTAAATAAGGCTCATCAATATGCACTTATAAAACCAATAGAAATTATAGCAAGCAAGTATGAAATCACACGAACAAGTAATGGACATCAAGATTTTCTCACAAAATATACTAACATTCAAATTCATCCATTCATCCACTTGCCTTGGCCTCCAAGAGAAATAAACAAGCTTCCAATCTCACTCCCAAGCCAAAAATCACCAAGCTACAAAAAAATCCCCAAAAACGAACCCATTAAGAACCCTAAATGGTCAACACAATGATAATGATGGAGAGAGCTTGCAATAAGAGAGAAGAAGACTCCCTAGGGTTAGCAAAAGCCCTAATCTAGAAGATGGAAGAGATAGCTTACTTCGATGTTCTTCAAATGACAAGAGCTTACTGAAAGGGAAGCCTAGAATGGGTGGATTTCTCTACAAATGGCATCAATAGAAAGCTTCCGTGCTTGGGAAGAAGAAGATGAGATCCTTTTTTCCATTTGGGCAAGATTTGGAGAGGATTAGAGATGAAGATGCAAAAAGAAGAAGAGGAAAACCCTAGAATGGGTTGGAGCACTCTCCTTTAACAAACTTGAGCCTGGAAAAGGGGAAAGTGAAAGTGAGCTCTCCTTTTATAGAAAGTGGAGGTGGGTCCCACCACTAACAAGACTTGTCAGGCTAAAAACATAGGCTTTCAGGCCTCGGATGAGTTTGACGAAGAAGGGAAAAGTGTTCGCCAAAAAATATAGTTTCCGAAAATTACACATATCACGGGTTTTGGAGACATCGAAATTTGTGTCCAGATTTTTGTGTAAAAGATTGTTTTGCCCTTTGAAGTTAGAAAAGTCGGGTTTCGGGGTCTCAAACAGGGATGGAGTGTACACAAAAATTGTAGAGACTAATAAGATCAATTAATTAGAGTTCGGTCACGAATGTTTTGAAATCGCAGATAAACCACCCCCCCCCCCTCTAAAATACGCAAAATCGCTAAAAGGACCCTCAAAGAGTCTCATCAATTCAAAAAGGCTCTCAAAATTCTCCAAAGCTATATAAAAGCTATTCTAGTCCCAGACCTAAAAAAAAAATCCATTAATCCCCACTTAGAGCTAACACGCAACTTAATTAGTGCTAATCGCGGTCATTCGGGTCGGGGTCTTACAACTTTCTAGTTAATGCGAACTCCAAATAATTGGGAGTAGGCATGTGAAGCTCTTTTGCATAAACTCATTGTAGCCGTTCGACCAGCCATGCACCAGGTATACTGTGAAATTGAGAGCTACTAATAGACAGGCCCTAAAGTTCCTCTGTGTAGTTAATTGATCGGCCATGTAGCAGGTCGACCGGCCACACTATAAAATCCAGGACAAAGACTTGACTGCTAGGTTTATGATGGCCGACCCGTAGTGTACCCGGTCAACAAGGCACCCATTATGTCGACAGCGCACACTGAGAACTGAGGCATACCTGAAAGCCAGAATATTAACCTCCCAGTCTATCTGGTCGACCGGCCAGGCAGGGGGTTGACCGCACACACTGCGTACAGTGCCTTCCCAGATTTCATTTCTTTATGATTCGATTATATGTGGGCTCCATTGACCTTTCATTTGGACTATGATGAGCATGCTAGACATGAGTCAAGGGTCAGGCTTAACCTGGACCCATGTAGCCACCTACAGTAGGGTCTAGGGTTGTGAAATGAACCAAATTTTGTGTCGATGAATTGCCCTGGATGCCCTTTACATGCAGGAGCACCAAGAGCTCTTAAGTAAGCATCTAAGGCTACCTCGGCTACTATCTTGGGAGAAGTGGGACCCAGGACCTGAAGAGGGGGCAAGGATTATGGTGGATTATGGCATATGGTTGCTTATATTGTTTATTATGGATGAACACCATGGTCGGGTGGTGCGGTCCGAACTGGGACAGTAAGGCCTCGGAGAGATACCTAAATTAGAGCATGGCACTTAAGGCTTTGATTAACGATCACAGTCCGGTTTGGATAGTAAGGTCATGGCATGGCATGGGAAACTCTAATTATTGATTACTGAAATACAAAGGTGAATACATTAGTGGATGGACTAGAGGATATGATAATATTAATTAAGTGTATAAAGAAGTGGAGTTTACGTGTCATCAACCGTTGGGAGCTGTGGAAGGAATAGTGGCACCCCGAAGTCCACGGATCATTCCCTTGACTAATATCATCCTACATGGTCATAGTAAGGTGATTCGGTTCGGAATACCCCCACCTGGTGTATTATAGATGGTATATGATGATGAGATACGAGTACCGGATGCATCTTCGGATACTGAGAAGGCCAACGCTCGGACTAGGTGCACTATGATGAGTACGATGGATTATGATGGATAGTATGACAAGCACGGTAGGTATCTTCGGATACAGAGAAAGCCAGATGCAGGAGCTAGGTTCAATAGGTGTCTTCGGACATTGAGATGGATATGGATTGATGGGTATGGATTATGGATATGGACTGATGGATATGGTTGTATGGTTTCATTCGATGGTACGACGACAATGGGTTAGCCATGACCTCCCATTGTTGATGTCCATCGACGGTTTGATGTATGGTTATTGTGAGGACCCGACCTCTTAACCCTTGGGCTAGCACTCGTAATTCTGTGGTTAGGATTGCTAAGGGGGGATTGGAGGCCATTTGTGGTTTTTTCTGTGTTAGATTAGCCTTTGATCAACTTTGAGGAGCTTTTTAGAGTGTCTGAGTCTATTTTGACCCCTTTTTGAACTCGTCCGTGTTTTCGATTGAGACCTGGAGAGTTATTCATAGATTCTGTCAATCTATTATTATGAGCTCATTGAATCGAGATTATCATTCTGAACAACTTTTGTATTCAACTCGAATCAGTTTGAGACCTTGAACTTTTCGATCGACCAATTCCATCAGAAATTGGTAGGCATTGACCGGACAATTGACTTTTTCCTTGGAATCCTGAATTGAGTGAGTCGTGAACTCAAAATCTAGATCTCAACTTGCCTAACAACTTTCATGTTTAGCCTAAACTCATCCGAGGCCCAGAAAGCCCAATTTGACCCTTGAAACTCTTTTCGAGGCAAATACCTTAGTTTGGAAAATATTAGCTTTTTTCTCTGATCTCAGAAAATTATGATTCTTAGCTTGTTGGAAAGCCCTTCCCTAGACATGCAATTCTTCTTCTTTGACCCGATCCATCCGGATGCCTGAAGATCATTGTTAACGCGACCCAAGTTTGGCTTATGTGGTAGCAAACTGTCACCACTACTTACCATTACAACTCTCGTTCGCTGCTCATTTGCAACCGGCTGGCATACATGAGAGAGTTTCTCTCTTTCTCTCTTCCTTTCTCCTTCTCCTCTCTTTCCAAGGCAACGTGGAGAACACCTTTGTAGAGGCACCCTTGCAAGATCCGACCGGCCAATCAACTCCCTGTCACCTTCTTCTCAACATACTCTGTTTTGGTACGAATCCGACGGTGGCAGCCCCCTCATGCAGCCACTTCTTCTGCCTTGATCTTCAAAGAGGTAGGCCCTCTTTCTCCTTGGCTAGAACCCACCTTCTTCACCTTTGTATTTTCTGTTTTGGAGTTGCTTTTGACTCGGTGAGTGGGTTTTCCTTTTTAGGTTGGATTTTTGGGATTTTTTTTTAGAAGAGAAAGCTCTCGGTTAGAGCTTGGCTTGACAGAGGTTTTGAGATTTGGATTAGCTTCGATTAAAGGCAAATATTTAATTTAAATTGCATATTTTGAATCGTTAATCTTGATTCGATTTGCTCTTGAAATATTCATCCTGTTTAAGGAAAAAGAATCTGTTTTGTAACCCCCCTTCCATGGTTGGATTTGTTTGGGGAAAATTTAATTTTTAATGGTTTTGATTTAATTTGAATGGGTCCTTTAGTGAGGAAAATGGATTTTTCGTTAGATTTGTGGAGCCAGCCCTTACCCAGTTTTACTGTGAAACCTCATCGGAAGAGGTCACCCCCATCTGTGGGACCCACCATGAGGGCCCTGCCTCCTTTGGTTCAGATCAGCAGTAGGGCCCACGCCTCAGCCACCGGAATTGCTCGTGGGACCGCCTGCTGAAATCTCAATGGACTGGCTGCTGAAATCTCAATGGACTGGCCGCAAGAGGTCATGCAGCCAGCCGGCCACTTCACCTGCACTTCCACTCCCCTGTCAGCCGGCCACTTCACCTGCACACAGCAGCGGTTACACATCCCCCACTTGCTACTGGCCACTCCACTTGCACACAGCCGCGGCCATTGATTCCTCTTGCTGCTGCAGCCACCCACCTGCAATAGCAGCCAGCTAGCTTCTTCGTCTTGCTCCTCTGCTGCACACCTGAAACAGCCGACAGCAGCACCTCCACCGCCCAGTCACCTGACTTCAGCAGCAGCTCCACCTGAAACTAGTTTCCCCTGAAACAAGCCCCACCTGAAACCAGCTCCCCTGACCCCTGCTACTGCCTCTTCCACCTGCACTGATCTCAGCCTGCACTGCCCTAGTCCAGCCACCTGTACTGCTCCTCCACCTGTGCTGCCAAGCCACCTGATTTCAGCTGAAACCCCCACCTGATTCTAGCCTGAAGTTCTACCTGATTTCAGCTGAAACCCCACCTGTTTTTAGCCGAACACCTGATTTCAGCTAATACCCCCACTTGATTTCAGCTGAAACCCCCACCTGCTTCCAGCCTGAATTTCCACCTGATTTCAGCTAAAACCCCGCCTGCTTTCAGCTGAAACACCCACCTGCTTTCAGCTGAGACCCCCACCTGATTCCAACCTGAATTTCTACCTCATTTCAGCTGCAAACCCACCTGTTTTCAGCCGAAACCCCCACCTGATTCCAGCCCGAATTTCCACCTGATTTCATCCTGAGTTTCCAACTGATTTCATCCTGCAACTCCACCAGCACTGCCTTCACCTACCCCCTGCACTGCTCCCACCTGCAACTTGTCTAGCCCACCTGCACATTCCCAGCAGGCCCATGACCAACAGCCATCAGCTGAATGCCAGCTGGGGTTGCCATTAGATAGGTCTCAGCTAATGTGTATAACCTGAACCGATGGGTTCCACCCCGGGACCCGCAGAACCCGATCTTTAGGCCCGGTTTTATGACCCACGAAAAATGGGATATTTTAACCAATGTTTTAAAGAAATTAATAATTGCCCACGGACTCTAAAGTAGAGACTTTTTACTTAAACCCCGGGCAATGCAAAGAGACTGTCTTTTCTTAGAAAAAGAAAGACCAAGACCTAAACTATGATGAACCCAGTCCCTTGATGTTAATTTTAACTCTGTACTTATACCTGGACATTTATGGATGCATGTGGAGCACGGTGACTCGTATCTTTATCCGAATTTAGGGGTTGGATATTCCCACCCTCAGAATACATCAAGTGTACAAAACACACCAATATCCATTTCTTTGGGCGTATAACTTTGAGAATCACCGTACTTGCATGTTTATGACTATTTAACTAGACTTTTTGTATTTTCATTTTGTATCTTGGAAACCTGACTTGTTGTATTTTATTATGAACTTTATAAATCTGATTTTTAGCACCTTGCCACACGGGACTCCGAAGGTCTTAGCGAGCGATTCTCGCCCCTGGTTGACCATTGGATGTACTCGGATCCACAAGGGTGTCTCGGTTTTTGTGCGGGCATTTATTGCCCTGCCTTCCCAAGTTACCCGGATCACCTTTGTTTCCGCCGCCCATTTTGGATTCCTTTATTTTTACTCGAAATGCTGCCCAATTTTCTATAAAATTTCTCTGACTTAGAAAATATTATTTTGAAACCTGCTTTGACCCGTTTTACTATTTAAAGCCTACTTTATCTTGTTTTACCTTTTTGAGCTTGAATTGCTCGGTTTATTGTTTTAAAAACCGAATCCGCCTTGTGATGTTTTTAAGCATTCCGATTGTCAGATAATTCCTTGTATTTGCAATTGAATCTTGCGAGTAACCGATTTACTCATTTATTCTGATTTAAGCACAGAACCCTGTTTTCTACATTAATTTTCGAGTTGGCACCACCAAGCTGTTACTGTTCGCTGCATATTGCAGTTTGAGTCATGCATTTATATTGCTCGCTAGATTTGAGTTCTGATGTGACCGGTGTCACTATAGTACCAACCGTGCCCGGGCTAGACCACTAGGTCCCCCATGGTAGGGCCAATGATTCTTGACGGCTGTAACTCCCGGGTGAGTTTTTGGGTACTTTCTGCCTGCTCAGTTGGGGCTAGCGAATGCTCTCCCTTTTGATGATCATGCCAAGTGGTTGCCAAGTTTCATCGGTTTGAAATTATTTCATGTTTATGATTTGGTAAATCATATTTTCTTGCATCAGCCTGCTCAGCTCATCTGCATTGAATTCCTGAAATAATCACTTGCAGTTATGTTTTTGATTTGGTAAATCATATTTTCTTGCATCAGCCTGCCCAGTTTTTTGTCACTGTTTTCCTAAATAATTACCTGTATTTATATCTTGCTTTGTACCTATAAACTATGCCTTTTATCTTGAACACTTGCCAGGCATTTGTGTCTGATCTACGCTTGATGTCGTAGGTATGATTTCCTGACTTGTACCCCCGGTATGGTTCCCAAGGAGGCGGTTGCTGAGTCGCGAGTGACGTATGATTGAGGCGCAGAGGTTGTCATGTTGACTCCACCCCTTGCACCTGAGAGGCGAAATACTTAGGAGTTTTATTTAGGGTTTATTTTTTGTTTTACTGGCCTCTGTTGGCCTTTTATTTTGGGAATATAATACATCTTTTGTAATTTATAACTTGAAATATGGGAATGAAATCTTTTGTTACTTGTCTAGCTCTGTTTATATTTGGTTATGATGTACTAGTCGAAAATGTATTATCCATAGGATTCTGCTAATAAGACATTAGTATGTAATTTGCTAGCCCCAACTGAGCAGGAAGAAAGTACCCCGAAACTCACTCGGGAGTTACGCCCGTCAGGAATCATTGGCCCTGCCATGGGAGACCTAGTGGTCTAGCCCGGACAGGGTTGGTACTATAGTGACACCGGTCACATCAAAACTCAAACAACAGCGAGCAATATAAATACATTACTCAAATTGCAATATGTAGCAAGCAGTAACAACTTGGTGGTGTGTACACTTGATGCATTCTGAAGGTGCGAATATCCAACCCCTAAGTTCGGATAAAGATACAAGTCACCGTGATCCACATGAATCCATAAATGTCCAGGTCTAAGTACAGAGTTAAAATTAACATTGGGCGAATCGGGGGACTAGGTTCTTCATAGTCAAGGTCTTGGTCTTTCTTTTTCCAAGAAAAGACAGTCTCTTTGCATTGCCGGGGGTTTTAAGTTAAAAGCCTCTATTTTAGAGTTAATGTGCAATTATTAATTTCTTTAAAACATCGGTTAAAATATCCCATTTTTTGTGGGTCATAAAACGGGGCCTAAAGAGTGGGTTTTGCGGGTCCCAGGGTGGAACCCATCGGTCCAAGTTATACACAGCAGTTGGGTCCAGCCTGAATTTCCACCTGATTTCAGCCTGAATTTCCAATTGATTTCATCCTGCAACTCCACTTGCATTGCCTTCCCCTTGCACTACTCTTCAACCTGCACTGCTCCCACCTGCAACTTGTGCAACCCACTGCAATTTGCCCAGCCCACCTGTACATTCCCAGCAGGCCCATGACCAGCAGCCATCAGTTGAATGCCAGCTGTGGATGCAATATAGAATCTGATGTGCACCGGACTTCGGGTTGTACCACAATGCAAGCTTCAGCTAAATGTTCCATGACGGTGATTAGACCCTGCATCTCTCACTAATGCGGATCCTGGGGATAAGTGAAACATTATTGCTACAGTAATTCCTTAGTCACGGTCCCTTAATCCTACCCCATTTTGGGGTCGTGACAGTTATGAATTCATTTGGATATGTATGAGACGGTATGGTTATCATGACATTGCATATATAATTGTTATTTACATATTCGAGGTGTAACACTTCTAACTTACAAAGGATGACGTTAATATATAGTACTGCATTGGATATGGAGGTGGTGCGATGACTCTCGTGTTACCACTGTTGCGATGTTATTTATATGCTTGATTATGATATTAGTGATTTACTTGAAAATGATACTTCTAGGCCTGTACATTGTAGAAACCCTCCACGTGTGATTATGGAATGGTGTTATTACTGATGGCTTCCTTTCTGATTCGTACAACAAGCTGTATTTAGCATCTGTCATATAGTGTGTTATCTGTCTATTGTGTTGCCGATGGTTTATTCGTACACTACACTCCACACTGTTTTCCGCTGCATTCCGATTCCTTATTCTTATTATTGAGATACTAACCCATTAAACCATAACTCATTTAGATTTAAACCCACCATTCCAACACCTTAACACCATTCAAGCAGAACCTTAAGGTTGTTGGAACTTAATTACTTTTATACCAAAATTATTATCTAATCTGAGACCATCAATCGGTGCACCAATGGGTCATACAGAGTCAAATTGGTTAGCCCAAAAGAGTTCTAATGATCCAGCACACACCCTCCACATGGACTTTTCATCATTAGCATTTATTATTTTTGAAAACAATGTGTTAGGGTCCACTAAACTAAATTAAAGCATTAATTATAGAATTCTCCAATCCAATTAAAATAGCACTTTACTTAGCAACATGTGAATGGATAATAATTCATGAAAATGAAAAAAAATGAAATGCGCTGACAAATATTAAGTAAAATGCATGAAAACAGAATTCAATGGATGCAATCAATACATTAAATACATGTAATAATAATTAGATTTCTAATAAAATAATTACCATGAAATAAAATGAGAAAAAGCACCCAAGTCTTAGGTCTCTAGTGGGTCTAGGGTTGGCCCCAAAGGTGAATCTGAGTCAGGCTCATTACAACTTATGTGGGGCAAGTAGAGTGTGAACATAGAGAAGAGAGAATGGAATTGTTAGTAGATGCATTTCAAATTTAGGTGGCATTAAGTTAATAGTCCTTGTATTACAATACCTCTATCATAAAATGTCGTTGGATCAATGCTGAATCATGTATGCTACTTCGCATCGTTTTCTTTCCAACCTATCGTTGGAGAAGGAAACAAATCATGGTTAGTTAGTAGTATCATAAAAATAATTAAAAAGCTATAATCTTGTAATTTATTTGCATGCTCCCTAAACAATAAGATTTTTTAGCTAAAAAAATGCAAGATTCATAAGACAAAATTAGCTAGGATAATTCATTTTAAATGCCTCTTTCAACTCCAATTAGTTCACAGTCCTCCAAAAGCACATTAAGAAAACCCTCCATTTTTGTCCATCATTATCACAGCTTTAACCCATCTATCTTAGTATGCATAACCATCCAATTTAGTAAAATACTCAAATTAAATAGGGATTTAAAAAAAAAATTATCATACACCTGGATTAGACAAATTGATTAAGAAAGAGATGAAAATATCGAATTAGGGGGGCCGTATCAAATAGAAAGAAAAATTTTCCCTCTGACGATATCGTTTTGGGCTTCATCAAGAAAACCCATTTTGCGATTTTTTTTCCTTTTCTTCTCCTCTAGTCTCCATTTCTTCCCTAATTCCTAGCTTCTGCTCGCCATCTCTCAACTCCTTCTTCCTTTCCTTATCTCTCACCAGCATCTCGCTCTTGGTCTCTCTCATCATCACCATCTCTTATGACCATTACTAAGCAATCGAGCTCCTCTTTCCCAACCCTAAAACCCTTTCATGCTCTCCGTTGCTAGGAGGAAGACGTAGATGGTGCAGTTTTTTGGTGCAGATATGCTTTATCTTCTTCGATTTGAAATCATCGAAGCCTCTCTCGTTCTCCTTATGGATCTACGACTCTCTGTTTTTATACAAGGATTTTGCTTCTAGTGTTGGATTTGTAATTGTTTGTAAGAAACTAGCTCTAAACCAATTTCTTCAATTTTTTCCTTCAAGATCTGATTCTAGAATACCTTTTAAAATTTTGCTTGCTAGGCTTTTAATTGATAAATTCAAAGTTTTCATTTTAGATTGAGCTAAAATGCTTTCATTAATGTCAATTTTAGTTGAAAACAATTTCAACTATCTTTGTTGTTATAGGAGTTCTGGTCTAACTATTTTCCTAATCTTGAATGCATAGAATCTCTCTAGGTTTCAAGATCCCCCAAAATTTTAGTTTCTAATTAATCTCTAGCATCTGATGCAAATAAACATGGCCTAAGTGGGACCTGGTGGGATTTACTGACAATCACAGCTGATCCAAATCCTGGGTTAGTGGTGGTAATTGGTATTCTCATATGCCTTCTATCAACCTTTAACCAAATATGGATTTGATGAGTATCACCGTTTATTTTCCAAATTAGGTTGTTTTGTAGAGTAAATACATGATGCAAATAGAAGATCAAGTTTTGGTTCGTGGGGGAAAGAAAACTTAAAATGCTCTTGATAATGAAGATTTGTTTGGAATTGGATTAGTTTTAATAATGTAGAAAACTATGGTTCAGTAGCTGTGCATATACTGAAGGTTTGAATCAACCTTCTAATTTAAGCCTTAATACAGGCTAAAGTCCTTTCTTAGATTATTATATGCAATTTTAAACCAGACAACTTAATAAAAAAAACAATCACCACACAAAGAGAAAGAGGCATAGGATTTTTATGTGGAAAACCCTACTCGGGAAAAAACCAAGGGTTGCAGAAGCCACAGAAAGCAATGCACTAAAAAAACGAAGATTACAAAGAACACATAAGACCTTTGACCTAGTTGAAACTCAACCTAAGGGACTGTGAAGTACTTGTCGATGACCCGCCTTTCACCTTCCACGTGCTTGCCTGAAACCCACCTTGAATGCCCCTTCAAGGTGTTTGAAAGAATGAGGAGAAGGAATAAATCTTCAGCGCAATCTCCCTTGCAAGATTAACCCACAAAACTCTCTTGAATGAAAGTTCAATGCTTGAGAAATTTAGATTGCTCTTGTCTATATCAATTGTGGTTGCAAGGGGTCTTTAAATAGCCCATGGTTCGTGCACAAGTCTTGTTTAAAGAAGGAAGGACTCTTAGAAGAAGAAAACTCCTGTAGCATGTAGAGTCCTGAATGGATAGAAAATCCAGCGAGCCCTTATTCTGTGTCTGCGCTACAGTGTCTCGCTATAGCGAGACCCTATTCTGTTGAGAGTTTTTGTTTGAGAGAAAACGACTCCTGAAGGATTCTTATTGTATCTTCAAATGTAAATAGAAGTCTCCAAGGCTTGACTTAGGAGTCCACAAACTATCTTCCACTGTCAAAAATCCCTTCACAGTCCTTTTCTAATTAAAAAAGAAAATACAACTTAATTAGGACTTAGAGTTTTGTTCAACCTAGATGAATTAGCCAACAACAATTCTAACAATCTCTCCCTTTGGCAATTCGTGAACAAGACTCCTGAAACAAAAACAGCTCTACTAAGACACAAAAAGAAAACCTAGGACGAAACACTTCAGAATCTGAAGAGAAATCTGCACAATCCTGCACAAAATAAACCTTGGCAAAGATCCATAAAATTGCAGAAATGAGAATTGAAGAAATTCAAAGTTTTAAATAAGATTCTAATTCTAAATGTTGACTGCACGGTAAAAGAGTAATAGCAAAAGTTAAAATTCTAAATGTTGTTTGCACGGTAAAAGAGTAATAGCAAAAGTTAACTACCACAACAGCTACTCCCCCTTTTGTCACAGAATTGACAAAGCAGCACTAAAGGGAGAGTGAAACACGGACATAAAAAACAATGAACCTTAAACAGTTAAATGGAAGTTCAGTAAAAAGAAGCAATGCAAGGAAATTAGAAACAATTAGAAACCAAAAGAAGCAACTTGACGGAGACATAAAAAATAATGAACCTTAAACAGTTAAATGGAAGTTCAGTAAAAAGAAGCAATGCAAGGAAATTAGAAACAGTTAGGAACCAAAAGAAACAACTTGACGGAGCAGTATCAGTGTTGACGGAGGTGAGTAAACATCTCATTTAGTTGATTCCGAAGGTCAGCAAATCCACTTGTCACTGTGTCTTCTAACTGCTTAATTTGAAGAGACTGATCATATACTGCATGTTCGACGGCAAGAAGTCGATTTTCAATTGAGTCTTCATGATCCTCATTGGCTTGGATGCGAGCCGGCTCCCCCTAAATGCGATTATACACATGAGATGCAGACATAGATTGGGTCCTCCGATCAATCTTTTGCCTTTTTGTGATTGGCAGTTCATGGGGATGCACCTGACAACCAACCTCAATCAGTAGTTTACAAATCATTGCACCAAACGGAAGTGTGAGTTTCCTTGTCTCATCATAAATGCGCAACAAAGAGTTGAAAAAAGTCAGTGCAACAACTTCCGCGGTGCCGGCGCCCAAGTAATAAAGAAGAGCAGCTTGAGGAAAGAGGAGATCCGACGAATGGCCACGAGGCTCAATGTTATGGCATACAAAGGTATTGAGCAGCCGGTAATCAGAGGTGAGACCTGAGATCTTCAGAACAGATGAATTCCACACAGTTGGTGTGCCACATAGAACAGTGGCCACTTCATTTGCTTGTATCTCAACATTATCCGGATTAGGGAAAGGATAAGATGGATTATCGGGTCTACATAAATTGAGTAACGTAGCAATCTTATTTGCATCCACAGACAACGTCTTCCCCCTAACATATGTCTTGAACCCAGTAGCTGTAACCTCAAACATGTTGTAGTAGAATTCACGCACCTAGTCCTCAAAACATTCATTAGTTAAGTTCATCAAAATCATGAGGCAGTTAAGATGAATCCAACGCAAGAAACTTGTAAGAGTAAAATCAGTGTGCACTACAATTCTCTCAAAGATGACAGTCCTCTCTTTGAATTCAGTATAAAAAAGATCAGCATCGTCAGCAGCTTTGAACCGTTCAGTATCAAAACGTGAGGAAGAAGTAGCAGGTCGCTTTCCTTTGGAAGTTTTGGGGGCCATTCTGTACTATAAAAAGTCACAAAATCAACAAATCAAGCATATGAAACAAGAAAATTCGTTGAGACATTTTATCAAACATCTTGTGTGCAGAAAGTCTCACAACCAATGTCTAACATATACTACACAGCAGATTAGAAATCCTTAGTGATGTTTTCCATGATTGGTTTGACATGCATATTTTAACTCTATAAATTATAATGTCAAGAAGGCATTTCGAGGATTGATTTGCAGGTCATGGCTTGTTAAGAAGTTACAATGATTTTATCTAAAAAGGCCCCAAAGATTGATGCATAATAAGAGTGATGTATAATAGGTTGTTGGCTTTGGCTTCCCATGCCCTGGCTAGGGTATGACCTTTAATGTTTATGTGGTAGGAGAATGCACATTTTAGCTCATAGTAAAGGTATTTTTTTCTACTATTGCTTTTGGGAGTAAATAAACCATAACCCAAAGGCTTGTGTCAAATTCAGTAAATTATCATTCTCGTTGGACACCTTGCACGTGCTGATCCATTCAATTAGATAGCTAGTGGTATTACTTTCTCGCTTGTGTTCACCAATAGGATTTCAGATTGTGAGGTATTAGCCATATTCCACTTTGGAGGAGATTTTGTTTAGGATAATCATAATCCAGCTATTGACCAAAAGGTTCTAGGGTTTTTATTTTTTTCGTTGGGGGTGGAGAGGTGGGGAGGGTGTTGTTCCAAAGTGTGCTAAGAACTCTCGATAAGCAGAGTGCTTTTGGATGTACCTTAACTAGGGATGCCTATGCAATCGGATCTTTAATTTGGATAAAGAAACTTTTCCCCTTGAATTTGATCATGGACTGTTTGTATTTTCTAGCTATCCGTTTGATGACCATTAACTAGTTAAGAATTTATGATTGTCTGATCAATATGATGTTATCCATGCAGTGGATCTTTTGATTTATATTTTGTGTTGATCTACATTTAAGCCACGCATTTGGTGGGACCTTTGATGGTTATGAAGAAGACAACTTAGAAATTATCTAGTTGTTTGATTTCGATAATAGAAAAAGAGAAATTATACAATCAATGCAATTGTTGATCTTTTGTACAAGCACTGTCTCTTCTAGTCCAAAAACTAGATGGCTAGGATGACCCCAGTGAGTTCATTTACTCTCTCTCTCTCTCTCTCTCTCTCTCTCTCTCTCTCTCTCATTGTGTTCCTAGTTTGATTCTGATCATTAATCAATTCTGATGTAAGATACTTGGTACCTCAAATGAAGAACTGTGACAAGGAGTAAGCAAAATAACAAATTAGCATGAGTGTCCTCAATGGAGCTCAAATGGCTATGTTAGTACCAAGGTCCGAATTATTTCACCCTCATTCATAAAATTTTGTTGTAGCAAAAGGAACTTTATTTGACATGGCTATGACTTTAGTTGCATTTCACCTTTTATTTTGCAATCATTTTCTAGGCACTTGGAGAAATGGCCAAGAAAAATGATGGAGAGATTATTTGTCGTGGCATTCATTCGCAGCTCAATCTCAACAACCTTCAATCAATCATTAAATGCTAGATATGGGAAGGTGTCCAACAGTTCTCATTTCCTTCGTTGCATTCTAGGTGAGGCCTTACATCACAAAGAGGCCCTTTCAGATGTTGTTTTAACTCGTTACTATTACTTTAATCAGCCCATAATTTTATCTAATAATGAGATCGCCAAAACAATGCATTCCCACGGCCTAGCTTCATGTTATTCACCTCTAATACATGGGGACTCTATCCTTGAGAATATTTCCTTATATTTATATGAGCTTAGCATAATGAAATACCAATATATATGCTACAACCCAGGCAAAGGCAATAGAGAACAACATGAGCCCACCTCTTTGAGCCTATTTGTTTTCTAGAATGCATACGAATTCATGCCCTAAGGGCTTGTTTAGTTACAAATAGAAATGCTAGGGATTCACCTTAACAAAGCAGCCAGAATGTCTTATATTGCACTAGTTCTTGCATGAATGCACATTTTGTTATGGATTGAAAAGCTCAATTTCTTTATTCTACTTTCATATATTGTTCTGCATTCCTGATTGAGTTTTCTTATATTGAAAGTATTCTTGCAAACATTAAAATGCTAGATTATTATATTTGTTACATGTGCCCTAGAGTTTGTATTGGGTTTGGTCTTGGTTAGCATCTTCAATAGGTGCAAGTTTTGGGTTTGACTCCTGGAGTCTGGATATTATTTTTATTGCCTGAAGTGATTGTGTAATGACCATTACAATGCATATTTGAAGCTAAAATTTGCAAACACCCAAATTTCATTTCATTCTACTTAAATGATCTATATATGCATTTCTTTATTGATAACTTGCTTTGTTGTTTGAACAAGAACAAAATCCAATGTTCCTCTCATCTGTTGAACGAGAACTGGTGCATTGGTCTAGTCCCTACTAGTCCCTACTAAGGCACAAATTTAGTGCACCATAGAGACACCTGTTTCTCTAGCTATCGAGTTGTTACTTGAAACCGACCAATCAGTGTTTGACCGGCATCTTCTCAATCTCATTTTTTTCTTCTATAGAAGGTGCTTGTAATTATCACATTCAAAGGTAGTAGAAATGGTGGGTTGGTCCACCTACATGTGAAAACTATGAAAGGTCATATTAAAAGGCAAATACAAGGTCAAGAACCAACTCCATGGCCACTGAATTCCCTCTCTAAGTAGTCCGCATTGATGGGTGAGTGTGAACTTGAAACTATGGCCAGCAATGAGAAGTTCTCTTGGGTTTGGGATGGTGGGAACCAAGGAATGTAAAATAGGTGTGTGGAGTGTGGAGATAATTTTTATGGGTTTATTTCTGGTTTCATTTCTGAACTTGAACTCTAAGTAGTCCACATTGCTACTATTCTTACTTGTGCTTTTATTTTTGGCTACTTGAAAATGACATGCTTTAATGGTGCATTTAGATGTAACCCAGATAAGGGCCCTTTCAAACGTCTTGAGTTTTTATTTCTATCAAGGGGTACTAGAAAACTGTCTACTATCTTTTAGTTTTTTTTTTTTTTTTTTTTTTTTGTGGTGATTTGATATCTTTGAGAAGAATAAGGAATTTAAGGCTCTAATAAGAAGGATGATTACGGTGATGATGATGAGATGCATTGTTTATGATTTTACACAATAATTAGGGCCTGTTTATATATTTATCTTGGATTCTTTTGCTGCCTTTGGTGATTTCACAACTCCTAGGAATGATCGTTCTCATTTCCATTTCGAAGTGAAGTTATGCTCTATTTTTCTCTTTATTGTATGTTTTCGAGGAAACATAGTTTTTGAAGGAAACATCTCTTATCCACAAAAAAACATACAGTAAAGTAACTGGTTGGGCATGACCATGGTTCTAAGGTTTTTCATCTTTGCTTATATGTGTTTCTTTCTAGAAATATAAATGGTTGTCATTCTTAAATCTTTGTTCATGTAAATGCTATAGTTTGTATTCATTGTAATCATTTGGCTTAGTTTTCATTCTTAATCCTTACCTTCTTGTAAAAATTGTGTTGTCACATTGAAATATGACATTTTCGTAATCTTGTTTCTGTTTCCTTCTACTTTTCAAGGTATCATTTCAATACATTTATTTAACGGTAAGAGATAGGTTTTTTCTCCTTGCATTCAATCAACATAGTTGATTAGAGCTTCATATCTGTGGTACTTATGTTGCAACTGCTTATCTTTTTCTATCTTTTAGTCTGCATCTTTGCCAGTTTTGATTCTTGAATTGGCTTTGGCAGGATTATCATTGTACTGGCTGATGTCACCTCTAATGGTCAAGTTATGGATTGTCATATCAAGGGAGTGTAATGTAAGGGTGACGCTTTTTAATTTTTAATTTGTAAAATATGACATTTTTGCTCTTTTTCGTAAAGTGAATGCTCATCTTCTTGTCTGTAATCTAGAGATTTTCTGGAAGCTATGCCTACCTATGTAAAGGTTATTGGAATTGCATGCTACCAGTGAAGTTATATTGACATTCTTGGAATTAGATTTACAACTATTTGCTGAAATGGGAACAAAAGGATTTTAAGGTATTTTGATCAAGCTTTAAGAAGCAGAAGGATGATTTTTGAATGAGGCCACAACACAGGTATGTGTGCTTATATACATAATCAATCAATCATAAAGATTGAGTGGTCAAGAGACATTTGCTAATAAGTTTTCTGTAGGGTAAAGTTTAGGTGTAGTTCAAGTGCCTTCACATGGTCTTGCTAATTGTTTGCTTTACATCTCACATGAAAAATTGCAAAATTTCTTCCTTGAATCATGTTGAGATACTACAGGGAACAAATAGCGAGCCCCACCAGTGCACAAAAAAGGCTTTGTTATTCTCAATAGCTCCTCCTTCTCTTACGGATGGTAAACCTCGGGCCTGGTGTTCTTTGAGAAAGACAGATGAATATGATGATGATGAGTTTTGGCCCCACAACAATAATCTAGCATTAGGATAGCAATAAGTTGAAGTACAATATCAATTGCATATTACTAAGACTGAGAGAATGTACTAGTAAAATAGTAGAGAAGCTCAAAATGATACTAGTTCACCAGAAAATGCTACTGGTACAACACAAATATGTGAAGTCAAAAAAGGCTGCAAGAGAAAAAAAAAAGAGTGACAGAAGACAAAAACTGCCCCGAGGTAGAGAGCACACTTGCTATGGCGAGCTAGGCACTGAATGCCCAATTTGATCCGGACTCCTATGAAAAGTTTGAGATGGACTACTATTCTGAGTGGATTATTATTAGGAGTCTTAAGCACGGATTTGAGGCTATAAATTGGGTGTTTTTCTCAACCCAAAGAGACACATATCATCTCTTAAGTTCTGAATTAGTGATCTAATTGAGAGAAGTTTTCTCTAAAGATTGTTGAAGAGTTGTGCTGCCAAGTACTCTAGAGAGTCAAGTTCTTCTGCATCCTTTGCAGAGGATTATCTTCTTGCAAGAGGATTTGAGGAGTCAAGCGCTGAATTGAGTCAGTTGCAATCGCGGTGTGAAGTCGTTGAAGCATGAAGCGACACAGGGTAACTTCAGTCATTAGGTAGGGGATATCTGGGGAAAAAATGTAAGTTTCTTGTAATTGCGAGATTCATAGTGCTTGATTAGATCCAGTTCGGATCTGCGGTTTTTCACTCGATTAGGGTTTTCCGCGTAAAAATCTGTTGTCCTTGTGGTGTGTGCTTGTGATTTTATTTCTGCTGCATGTTTATTGTTTTTTTACACTTTTTGGGCTGATTTATTGAGTGGACCAACCCAGTGATCTCAAACCCTAAAATTTCAATTGTGGTATCAGTGCGGGTTGTACTAAATTGCTGTGTTTGATCCTAAGAGATTTCTAGAATGGCATTCAATCAATTCTTGGCTAGACCTTCTCTGTCTGATGATGATAATGAAGATGAGGTGTTCGATCAAGAACAGGATTGGGAAGAAAAATATTACTTCGCGTTGAATGATTGTGTGAGGATGACCAGGTTTGGTAAAAAGGTCATAATCAAGTTAAAAGCTGCTCAATAAGAGAATTCTGCATTAAAGAATGATTTAGAGCAAGCCCTTGAAAAGATTCATCTCTTGGAACGTCAGAAAAATTGCATGGCTGAAAATTTTACTACTAAGGGTCAAAAACTTGAAAAGGTTGAACAAGAGATTGAGACTATGAAGACGGAGTTGCAGATTATTAAATCTGAAAAAGAAGATTTACAAGGAAGATTGAAGATCACTCTTTCTGAGTTAGAAGTCAAACAGGCATCTCTAAACAAGATGAACATTGGTTTGAAGACTCTTACAAACATCTTGTACAGTCAGAAGTCTCTTTTGATAGAAGCGGTCTCGGTTATGATCATGGTGCATCCACTTCAAATGCTAAAGGTGAAACAAGTTTTGTTTCGAGTGTTGCACATGGTACACCAAATACTGCACTTTCAAATAATGTGTTGAGTAGTACTAAGAAAAAGAATATGTCACGCGCTGCATGCATATCCACTTGTTACCATTGTGGAAAGAAAGGACAAATTCGTCCCCATTGTAAGAAGCTGCAAAGTCTACCCAAGACCAAGCAATGGCGGAAGAATTTTTCCCCACCTAAGACAACTCCAATTTGGGTTAGAAAATCTGATTTGCCAAAGGAGTTTGCTCACACTGTGCTGAAAGCTCAAACTGCACAAGTGTGGGTGGCTACATATAAAAAGCACCTGATCAAGGAGGTTCAGCTCCCACTCCCAATGCTGCTACGAAGATATATTCAGGGGGAGTTGAAATTGAGGGGGAGTTACTGTATCCAGACTGACAGAAGCTGCATGATGATATTTGTTTTTCAATTTTGGACAAATACAGGGGGAGAAGAATGAAGCTAGGGGGAGCTTTACAAGCCAAGGCAATTCATGATCTGAAGAGTTCAAGCAAAGGCAATACAAGATCTACAGTGCTGATTTTTTTTGTTTTAAAATTCAAATGTATTTTGGGTTTTTCTTTTGGGCAGATCATATTGTATTGTTCTTGGGAGATTTATCCAAGAATTGCCAAAATGGGGAGATTGTAAAGTCAAAAAAAGGCTGCAAGAGAAAACAAAAAAAAAAAAAAAGAGTGATAGAAGACAGCAGCCGTCTCGATGCAGAGAGCACTCTCGCTATAGCGAGAATGCTGCTCGCTATAGCGAGCTAGGCATTGCATGCCTAATTTGATCCGGACTCCTACGAGAAGTTTGAGATGGACTTCTATTTTGAGTGGATTATTATTAGGAGTTTTAAGCACAGACTTGAGGCTATAAATTGGGTGTTATTCTCAACCCAAAGAGACACATATCATCTCTTAAGTTCTGAATTAGTGATCTAATTGAGAGAAGTTTTCTCTAAAGATTGTTGAAGAGTTGTGCTGCCAAGTACTCTAGAGAGTCAAGTTCTTCTGCATCTTGTGTAGAGGATTATCTTCTTCGATCAAGAACAGGATTGGGAAGAAAAATATTACTTCGCGTTGAATGATTGTGTGAGGATGACCAAGTTTGGTAAAAAGGTCATAATCAAGTTAACAGCTGCTCAAGAAGAAAATTCTGCATTAAAGAATGATTTCGAGCAAGCACTTGAAAAGATTCGTCTCTTGGAAAGTCAGAAAAACTGCATGGCTGGAAATTTTACTACTGAGAGTCAAAAACTTGAAAAGGCTGAACAAGAGATTGAGACTACGAAGACAGAGTTGCAGATTATCAAATCTGAAAAAGAAGACTTACAAGGAAGATTGAAGATCACTCTTTCTGAGTTAGAAGTCAAACAGGCATCTCTAAACAAGATGAACATTGGTTTGAAGACTCTTACAAACATCTTGTACAGTCAGAAGTCTCTTTTGACAGAAGCGGTCTCGGTTATGATCATGGTGCATCCACTTCAAATGCTAAAGGTGAAACAAGTTTTGTTTCGAGTGTTGCACATGGTACACCAAATATTGCACTTTCATGTAATGTGCTGAGTAGTACTAAGAAAAAGAATGTGTCACGCGCTGCACGCATGTCCACTTGTCACCATTTTGGAAAGAAAGGACACATTCGTCCCCATTGCTTGTAACGACCCCGAACCCGGACCCTGCAGCGGCCCGACCTCGGGGGCGCGAATTTGGGATTCAAGTAACCATTATATTTCTCCCAGGATCCGCATGTGTGAGGATGACAATTCCAACACACTCTGCATATTTTGCGGAAGCTTACGTGGCGTTGCGACTCGGATTCTGTGGCCATCGGATTCTACATCGCACTTAACCGCTAGCATATAGCTATCGTATCAAGAATCATATCAGACTGGAACAAACCATCACATTAAAATACAGAGCTGACAGTAACAGGATATTTCTTTCCCACATATGTTCAAGTTACAAGTATCAATGTGCATTAATTAAAAATCCCGAAGAAAAGGCTAATAAAAGCCATACAAATATCAAGCTAATAAAACACTACCCCACATGTGACGTAACTCTGATGTCAAGCTAAATGTCTACATGACATAGCCGACACAACAGCCCGCAAACTCATGGCTCCACAGCCAACACATGCACTCAGCTCGGAGCGAAGAAGTCTGGACCTAAGTACCAAGAGAGTGGGTCAAACATGAAGGTCTGGCAGGTGGGTGAAAAGATATAAACAATAATCTGAATAATAAAACATATGATAAATCATGGTGTTTGATCAAAATCTGCATAGATTTAAAACCAGTGTAAAACGTGTATACCTGACAAAACATGTGTTCATTTTGAAGCATGTGTAAAACATATATATCTGGTAAAACATGTATTCATTTGGAACAAATATAAAACATGGATATCTGGCAAAACAGGTATTCCTTTAAAACAAATGTAAAACATGTATTCCTCACATTGCAAACCCAGTCCATAGGCGGACCCTGCAAATTGCCCTTTTTCAGGGGAGCCACAATCGTGGGGAAAACAGATTGGCAACCACACCATGCTAAATCCTCCATTACTAATGTGATGAGAGCACATTCGGGGCGTTGGTCTTTGACACGCGAAGTGACGAGAACCAACATTATATATACATATACATATAGCTAGACAGGACCACGGCCGCGGAACCGGGTAACGGGACAGGATCCAAGCTGCAGCTAGCGGAAGCACGAGGGGGAGACCTAAGTCAGTTGATCAGACTGACAAGGACGTCCAAGCTTAGTGATGCCGACACATAGGTCACATGAAAATCAAAACATATGCATAACTATATTGGTGTACAACACCCAGGCAGGCGGGACATATGCTCATAGGCACACATTTCACATCAATAGCTTATCAAGCAAGTACGGGGCAAGTAAAACATGTCAATGCCTAAATTAATAGTTTGAGGCAAAACTGGCTATATAGAGTGAAATCGGGTTAGAACAAGGATAATTCGAGTAAAACAACACAATGAATCTTTATACGATTACGAACTATGTATTTAGGCTTTCGTATTTGAACAATATGCATAAGGGCATTGTATGTCTGTTATTGCTCTTGGCATGGTACTCGAATGATAGAAGACATTCCAAGTTCCTTATATAAATTGACAAATTCAAAATCCTCAATAGATTTCCGGGGTAGGGTTTCTTTCACAATTAATCTCCATGTAACTCCTCCTACAACTTCCCATCGAGTTAGAACCAAACCAACCTCACCGGACCTTAAAACACCCCTTTTTAATGTTTTTGTATTAAGCCCAGGGATTCTGTACAGTTCGCTCGAGCGAAGGGCTTTCTGGGAGGGTTCGCTCGAGCGAATATAAGTTCGCTCGAGCGAATTGGTCAAAGTCAGGTAGCGATCAAGTCTCTGGAAGGGGTTCGCTCAAGCGTACAATGGGTTGCTCGAGCGACCTAGCTTCTGGAAGGGTTGGCTAGAGCGAACTGCTTCAAAAACTGCCCGTTCCAGCAGTTCGGGCCTCATCTCCTCTTCACTTTTAAATGCATTTGAAGCCACCATTTAACACAATTTTTATGGCACTTCTACCTACTCAAACCACACTCAATCCCTCAAACAACTACTCCATCGAATCATTACTTCTCCCTTCAATTCCAACCTCATTCAATGCAAAAGACTCATCATCCATGGAAATCCATATGTATACATAAAACAAGATTTACAAAATAGCAATGCATACATTTCCAAGAGATTAAATAAGAGGGAAAAGCTCATCAATATGCCATTTCAAAACCCATAAAAATCATAGTAATAAGCAAGTATTAAATCATCAAAATCATTGATAAAATCAAGCTTTTCTTACAAAATATGCCAATATTCAAAACAATCCAATCATCCACTTGCCTTGGCTTCAAGATGACTAAATAAGCTCCTAATCTTACTCCCAAGCCACAAATCTCCAATCTACACAGAAACCCCCAAAATAAATCCATCTTAGAACCCTAAAATGGCAAACCAAAGAACAAGAAGAAGAAAGCTCTCATTAGCGAAGATGGGGCTTCTCTAAGGCTAGAAGAACACAAATCTAGGAGATTGGAAGGATTGCTTACTTGGAAGTGCTTCAAATGAACAAGACTAGCTCAAGGAGAACCTCAATGTGGCTGGATTTCTCTTCTAATGGCATCAATATAGAGCTTGAGATGAGGGGAAGAAGAAGATGGGCACAAATCTCTCATTTTGGCAAGCTTGGAGGTGAGTTTTGTGAGAAAACAAGAAGGAGAGGAAAGGGGAAAAACCCTAAGGAGTTGAAGCTCCTCTCTCTCACTCTCCCTCTCATTCTACTGGAACCAAATGGGGAAGAAGGAAGGGGTTGGCCCTTTTACAAAAGGGTGGGTGTGGGTCCCACCATCACTAAAACTTGTTGGGTTTAAAACATCAATTTCTGGGCCCCGGATACGATCGACGAAGAAGAGAAAAATGTTTATCATGAAATCTATTTTTCAAAAAGTATAATTTTGGCATGGTTCTGAGATCTCAAAAATTGAGTCCAGATTCAATGTGAAAAGACCGGTTTACCCCCAGGGCTGGAGAAACTGATTTTCAGAGCTTCGAATGGGTACGGAGCGAACACGAAAGTTGTAGGGGACAGCGAGACTAGGAAAATGAAGCCAAAATGGGAATTTTTGGGAATCACAAAGAACCTCCCCATGCTGACCACGCAAAACAAATAGGACCATACGGTCACAAACTGGGTTCACTGGCTATCAAAACTTTCGAAAGCTAATGAAATGTCTTTCTAGCCCACAAACTCAACCAAACAACCACTAATCTCACTTTAGAAAACTAATCCACAATTAAGTAAACACTAATCTCGAAAATTAGGGGTTGGGGTCTCACATTGCAAGCTGCAAAGTCTACCCAAGACCAAGCAATGGAGGAAGAATTTTTCTCCACCCAAGACAACTCCAATTTGGGTTAGAAAATCTGATTTGCCAAAGGAGTTTGCTTACACTGTGCTGAAAGCTCAAACTGCACAAGTATGGGTGGCTACAAATAAAAAGCACCTGATCAAGGAGGTTCAGCTCCCACCCCCAATGCTGCTACGAAGATACATTCAGGGGGAGTTGAAATTGAGGGGGAGTTACTGCATCCAGACTGACAGAAGCTACATGATGGTATTTGTTTATCAATTTTGGACAAATACAGGGGGAGAAGAATGAAGCCAGGGGGATCTTTACAAGCCAAGGCAATTCATGATCTGAAAAGTTCAAGCAAAGGCAATACAAGATCTACAGTGCTGATTTTTTTTTTTTTTTAAATTCAAATGTATTTTGGGTTTTTCTTTTGGGTAGATCATATTGTATTGTTCTTGAGAGATTTGTCCAAGAATTGCCAAAAGGGGGAGATTGTAAAGTCGAAAAAAGGCAGCAAGAGAAAAAAAAAAGAGTGATAGAAGACAGAAACCGTCTCGATGCAGAGAGCACTCTCGCTATAGCGAGCTTGGTGTTGAATGCCTAATTTGATCCGGACTCCTATGAGAAGTTTGAGATGGACTACTATTTTGAGTGAATTATTATTAGGAGTTTTAAGTATGGATTTGAGGCAAAAAATTGAGTGTTATTCTTAACCCAAAGAGACACATATCATCTCTCAAGTTCTGAATTAGTGATCGAATTGAGAGAAATTTTCTCTAAAGATTTTTGAAGAGTTGAGCTGCTAAGTACTCTAGAGAGCCAAGTTCTTCTGCATCGTTTGTAGAAGATTATCTTCTTGCAAGAGGATTTGAGGAGTCAAGCGCTGGATTGAGTCTGTTGCAATAGCGGTGTGAAGTCGTGGAAGTGTGAAGTGACATAAGGTAACTTCAGTCCTTAGGTAGGGGATATCTGGGAAAGAAATTTAAGTTTCTTGTAATTGAGAGATTCATAGCGCTTGATTAGATCCAGTTCGGATCCGTTGTTTTTCACCCGGTTAGGGTTTTCCACGTAAAAATCTGGTGTCCTTGTGGTGTGCGCTTGTGATTTTATTTCCGCTGCATGTTATATTGTTTTCGCACACTTTTTGGGCTGATTTATTGAGTGGACCGATCCAGTGATATCAAACCCTAAACCTTCAATTGGTATCAGAGTGGGTTGCACTAAATTGTTGTGTTTGATCCTAACAGATTACTAGAATGGCACGCTATCAATTATTGGCAAGACCTTCTCTGTTTGATGATGATAATGAAGATGAGGTGTTCGATCAAGAACAGGATTGGGAAGAAAAATAATACTTTGCGTTTAATGATTGTGTGAGGATGACGAAGTTTGGTAAAAAGGTCATAATAAAGTTAATAGCTGCTCAAGAAGAGAATTCTGCATTAAAGAATGATTTAGAGCAAGCACTTGAAAAGATTCGTCTCTTGGAAAGTCAGAAAAACCACATGGTTGAAAATTTTACTACTGAGAGTCAAAAACTTGAAGAGGCTGAACAAGTGATTGAGACTACGAAGACAGAGTTGCAGATTATTAAATCTGAAAAAGAAGATTTACGAGGAAGACTGAAGATCACTCTTTCTGAGTTAGAAGTCAAACATGCATCTCTAAACAAGATGAAAATTGGTTTGAAGACTTTTACAAACATCCTGTGCAGTCGGAAGTCTCATTTTGACAGAAGCGGTCTCGGTTATGATCATGGTGCATCCACTTCAAATGCTAAAGGTAAAATAAGTTTTGTTTCAAGTGTTGCACATGCTACACCAAATACTGCACTTTCAAATAATGTGCAAAGTAGTACTAAGAAAAAGAATGTGTCACGTGCTGCACGCATATCCATTTGTCACCATTGTGGAAAGAAAGGACACATTCGTCCCCATTGCAAGAAGCTACAATGTCTACCCAAGACCAAGCAATGGCGGAAGAATTTTTCTCCACCCAAGACAACTCCAATTTGGGTTAGAAAATCTGATTTGCCAAAGGAGTTTGCTCACACTGTGCTGAAAGCTCAAACTGCACAAGTGTGGGTGGCTACATATAAAAAGCACCTGATCAAGGAGGTTCAGCTCCCACTCCCAATGCTGCTACGAAGATACATTCAGGGGGAGTTGAAATTGAGGGGGAGTTACTGTATCCAGACTGACAGAAGCTGCATGATGATATTTGTTTATCATTTTTGGACAAATACAAGGGGAGAAGAATGAAGCCAGGGGGAGCTTTACAAGCCAAGGCAATTCATGATCTGAAATGTTTAAGCAAAGGCAATACAAGATCTACGGTGATGATTTCTTTTATTTTAAAATTCAAATGTATTTTGGGTTTTTCTTTTGGGTAGATCATATTGTATTGTTCTTGGGAGATTTGTCCAAGAATTGCCAAAAGGGGGAGATTGTAAAATAAAACAAAGGCTACAGGAGAAAAAAAAAAGAGTGATAGAAGACAGAAACCGTCTCGAGGCAGAGAGCACTCTCGCTATTGTGAGAATGCTGCTCGCTATAGCGAGCTAGGCTTTGAATGCCTAATTTGATCCGGACTCCTATGAAAAGTTTGAGATGGACTACTATTCTGAGTGAATTATTATTAGGAGTCTTAAGCACGGATTTGAGGCTATAAATTGGGTGTTTTTCTCAGGCCAAAGAGACAGATATCATCTCTCAAGTCTAAATTAGTGATCTAATTGAGAGAAATTTTCTCTAAAGATTTTTGAAGAGTTGTGCTGCTAAGTACTCTAGAGAGCCAAGTTCTTTTGCATCCTTTGTAGAGGATTATCTTCTTGCAAGAGGATTTGAGGAGTCAAGCGCTGAATTGAGTCAGTTGCAATCGCGGTGTGAAGTCGTTGAAGCGTGAAGCGACACAAGGTAACTTCAGTCGTTAGGTAAGGGATATCTGGGGAAGAAATCTAAGTTTCTTGTAATTGCGAGATTCATAGTGCTTGATTAGATCCAGCTCGGATCCGCGGTTTTTCCCTCGGTTAGAATTTTCAGCGTAAAAATCTGTTGTCCTTGTGGTGTGTGCTTGTGATTTTATTTCCGCAGCATGTTTATTGTTTTTTTACAGTTTTTGGGCTGATTTATTGAGTGGACCAACCCAGTGATCTCAAACCCTAAACTTTCATTTGGTATCAGTGCGGGTTGTACTAAATTGCTGTGTTTGATCCTAAGAGATTTCTAGAATGGCATTCAATCAATTATTGGCTAGACCTTCTCCGTCGGATGATGATAATGAAGATGAGGTGTTCGATCAAGAATAGGATTGGGAAGAAAAATATTACTTCCCGTTTAATGATTGTGTGAGGATGACCAAGTTTGGTAAAAAGGTCATAATCAAGTTAAAAGCTTCTCAAGAAGAGAATTCTGCATTAAAGAATGATTTAGAGCAAGCACTAGAAAAGATTTGTCTCTCGGAAAGTTAGAAAAACTGCATGGCTGAAAATTTTATTACTGAGCGTCAAAAACTTGAAAACGCAGAACAAGAGATTAAGACTATGAAGACAGAGTTGCAGATTATTAAATCTGAAAAAGAAGATTTACAAGGAAGATTGAATACGCTCTTTCTGAGTTAGAAGTCAAACAGCCATCTCTAAACAAGATGAAAATTGGTTTGAAGACTTTTACAAACATGCTGTGCAGTCGGAAGTCTCCTTTTGACAGAAGCGGTCTCGGTTATGATCATGGTGCATCCACTTCAAATGCTAAAGGTAAAATGAGTTTTGTTTCAAGTGTTGCACATGCTACACCAAATACTGCACTTTCAAATAATGTGCAAAGTAGTACTAAGAAAAAGAATGTGTCACGCGCTACACGCATATCCACTTGTCACCATTGTGGAAAGAAAGGACACATTCGTCCCCATTGCAAGAAGTTGCAATGTCTACCCAAGACCAAGCAATGGCGGAAGAATTTTTCTCCACCCAAGACAACTCCAATTTGGGTTAGAAAATCTGATTTGCCAAAGGAGTTTGCTCACACTGTGCTGAAAGCTCAAACTGCACAAGTGTGGGTGGCTACATATAAAAAGCACCTGATTAAGGAGGTTCAGCTCCCACTCCCAATGCTGCTACCGGGATACATTCAGGGGGAGTTGAAATTGAGGGGGAGTTACTATATCCAGACTGACAGAAGCTGCATGATGATATTTGTTTTTCAATTTTGGACAAATACATGGGGAGAAGAATGAAGCCTGGGGGAGCTTTACAAGCCAAGGCAATTCATGATCTGAAAAGTTCAAGCAAAGGCAAGACAAGATCTACAGTGCTGATTTTTTTTTGTTTTAAAATTCAAATGTATTTTGGGTTTTTCTTTTGGATAGATCTTATTGTATTGTTCTTGGGGGATTTGTCCAAGAATTGCCAAAAGGGGGAGAGTGTAAAGTCAAAAAAAGGCTGCAAGAGAAAAAAAAAATAGAGTGATAGAAGACAGAAATTGTCTCGAGGCAGAGAGGACTCTCGCTATAGCGAGAATGCTGCTTGCAATAGCGAGCTAGGCGTTGATTGCCTAATTTGATCCGGACTCCTATGAGAAGTTTGAGATGGACTCCTATTCTGAGTGGATTATTATTAGGAGTCTTAAGCACGGATTTGAGGCTATAAATTGGGTGTTTTTCTCAAACCAAAGAGACACATATCATCTCTCAAGTCTGAATTAGTGATCTAATTGAGAAAAATTTTCTCTAAAGATTTTTGAAGAGTTGTGCTACCAAGTACTCTAGAGAGCCAAGTTCTTCTGCATCCTTTGCAGAAGATTATCTTCTTGCAAGAGGATTTGAGGAGTCAAGCACTGGATTGAGTCTGCTGCAATCACTGTGTGAAGTCGTTGAAGCGTGAAGAGATACAAGGTAACTTCTGTCCTTAGGTATGGGATATCTGGGGAAGAAATCCAAGTTTCTTGTAATTGCGAGATTCATAGTGCTTGATTAGATCCAGTTCGGATCCGCGGTTTTTCACACGGTTAGGGTTTTCCACGTAAAAATCTAGTGTCCTTGTGGTGTGTGCTTGTGATTTTATTTCCGCTGCATTTTTATTATTTTGCACACTTTTTGAGCTGATTTATTGAGTGGACCGATCTAGTGATCTTAAACCTTGAACTTTCAATTGGTATCAGAGCGGGTTGCACTAAATTGCTGTGTTTGATCCTAAGAGATTTCTAGAATGGCGCTCAATCAATTATTGGCTTGACCTTCTCTGTCTGATGATGATAATGAAGATGAGGTGTTCGATCAAGAACAAGATTGGGAAGAAAAATATTACTTCGCGTTTAATGATTGTGTGAGGATGACCAAGTTTGGTAAAAAGGTCATAATCAAGTTAATAGCTGCTTAAGAAGAGAATTATGCATTAAAGAATGATTTAGAGCAAGCACTTGAAAAGATTCGTCTCTTGGAAAGTCAGAAAAACTGCATAGCTGAAAATTTTACTACTGAGGGTCAAAAACTTGAAAAGGTTGAACAAGAGATTGAGACTATGAAGACGGAGTTGCAGATTATTAAATCTGAAAAAGAAGATTTACAAGGAAGATTGAAGATCACTCTTTCTGAGTTAGAAGTCAAACAGGCATCTCTAAACAAGATGAACATTGGTTTGAAGACTCTTACAAACATCTTGTACAGTCAGAAGTCTCTTTTGATAGAAGCGGTCTCGGTTATGATCATGGTGCATCCACTTCAAATGCTAAAGGTGAAACAAGTTTTGTTTCGAGTGTTGCACATGGTACACCAAATACTGCACTTTCAAATAATGTGCTGAGTACTACTAAGACAAAGAATGTGTCACGCACTGCACGCATATCCACTTCTTACCATTATGGAAAGAAAGGACACATTCGTCCCCATTGCAAGAAGCTGCAAAGTCTACCCAAGTCCAAGCAATGGCGGAAGAATTTTTCTCCATGCAAGACAACTCCAATTTGGGTTAGAAAATCTGATTTGCCAAAGGAGTTTGCTCACACTGTGTTGAAAGCTCAAACTGCACAAGTGTGGGTGGCTACATATAAAAAGCACCTGATCAAGGAGGTTCAGCTCCCACTCCCAATGCTGCTACGAAGATACATTCAGGGGGAGTTGAAATTGAGGGGGAGTTACTGCATCCAGACTGACAGAAACTGCATGATGATATTTGTTTTTCAATTTTGGACAAATACAGGGGGAGAAGAATGAAGCCAGGGGGAGCTTTACAAGCCAAGGCAATTCATGATCTGAAAAGTTCAACCAAAGGCAATACGAGATGTACAGTGCTGATTTTTTTTGTTTTAAAATTCAAATGTATTTTGGGTTTTTCTTTTGGATAGATCTTATTGTATTGTTCTTGGGGGATTTGTCCAAGAATTGCCAAAAGGGGGGAGAGTGTAAAGTAAAAAAAAGGCTGCAAGAGAAAAAAAAAAGAGTGATAGAAGATAGAAACTTTCTCGAGGCAGAGAGGACTCTCGCTATAGCGAGAATGCTGCTCGCATTAGCGAGCTAGGCGTTGATTGCCTAATTTGATCCGGACTCCTATGAAAAGTTTGAGATGGACACATATCATCTCTCAAGTTCTAAATTAGTGATCTAATTGAGAGGAATTTTCTTTAAAGATTTTGTAAGAGTTGTGCTGCCAAGTACTCTAGAGAGCCAAGTTCTTCTGCATCATTTGTAGAAGATTATCTTCTTGCAAGAAGATTTGAGGAGTCAAGCGCTGGATTGAGTCTGCTGCAATCACTGTGTGAAGTCGTTTAAGCGTGAAGCGACACAAGGTAACTTCAGTCGTTAGGTAGGGGATATCTGGGGAAGAAATCTAAGTTTCTTGTAATTTCGAGATTCATAGTGCTTGATTAGATCCAGTTCGGATCCGTGGTTTTTCACCTGGTTAGGGTTTTCCACGTAAAAATCTGATGTCCTTATGGTGTATGCTTGTGATTTTATTTCTGCTGCATGTTTATTGTTTTTACACACTTTTTGGGCTGATTGATTGAGTGGACCAATTTAGTGATCTCGAACCCTAAACTTTCAAAATACATACACACCCAGACACACAAATAGATAAATATACATACCTAAATGTGCTTCCTTCTAGAAATGTCCAACCCGCCCATAAGCATGTAGGCTAGCCCACCCATAAGCACGGCCAATCCAAAGGCTTATAGAACTTGAATGAGTGTTGAGGGTGCCAAATCTGATAGTGAGTGTTGAGGGTTATAAATTGATCATATATAGGCCGGGTGGTCATACATGCCATGAGGTTCCATGGTAAAGGACCAAGAACCTAGATCATGATCCATTATAATCTAGATTCTTACCCATTTGTTATATTGATTGCAAATCAAGACTGATTTAGACCATGAAGGCCTGGATGACATCATTGTTGTGTTTATGAATGAACTTGAACAGATAAGGAAAAATGAAATTCAAGAGGGCATATGAGTTGAACATATTTAAAAGAACATGATGTAGAAAAAAGCTTTAAGAACTTGAATTTTGACTATGAAAGAACTTGAGTATTGTTTTACAAATTTTTTTCATAATGATACCGTTACCATTATTTATAGATTCTTCATCAATTTTTTTTTGTATCCAACAGCCAAATGGCAATGATTTTATAATGTGATGCGTAAACAATGAGAAAGACCGACGGATTTCGCTTAGAAATATTTTTCCAAAATTTTTTGATTATGATATCATTACCATTATTTATAGGTTCTTCATCAATTTCTTGTCTCCAACAACCAAATGGAAATGCATTTATAATGAGGTACATAGACAATGAGAAAGACTTACGAACTTCACCCAGAATTTATTCTCAAAATTTTACCATAACGATATCATTACCATTATTTATAGATTATTTGTCCATCTTTTGTATCCAACAGCCAAATGGCAATGAATTTATAATGTGATGCATAAACAAGGAGAAAGACTTAGGAATTTTACCCAATGTTTTTTCTCAAGATTTTTTTATAACCAAGTGGTTTCCCTTATTTAAACGTTCTTGGTTCATTTTTTGTGTCCAATGGCCAAATGGCAATGAATTTATAATGTGATGCCTAAACAAAGAGAAAGACTTAGGAATTTCACCCACAATTCTTTTTTTCAAAATTTTTTAATAACCAGGTCATTTCCATTATTTACATGTTCTTGGTCCATTTTTTGTGTCCAACGGCCAAATGGAAATGACTTTGTAATGAGATACATAAACAATGAGAAAGACTGATCACGTAACTCGTCTTGATAAAATTACCATAAGGATCCATCCAATTAACAAAAAAACGTTTTACCCTAATGATTTCAGAACGTGAAAGAATAGATAAGGGCACAGATTAAAAAGGTAAGCAAGAAGTAAATGCGCATTATGTCAGATCTCAAAATCACTGTATCACATCTAATGCTAATAGCCAAGACCCAGAAGTATCATGGTTGTTTTATTATCCTTTAATATCATTATGGAAACAAAACTGAGTCATAAAATGATTCAAAAGTAAAATTCACTGGGAGATTCAAGTATATCCTGATTGAGTGAGTTCTAGTTCTAAACTCATTGAGCTGCCTTAAGATGGAGTTGAGTGGAATTCACTGTATTGAGTTTAGAGTCAAAAAACACTTTCATAAGGCGGACGTACAATGAAGCAAAACGGCATTCATTATTTAACCTCTTGAGGTGTGTACAACATTTGGTTGATTCTGTGGCGCACCACTATTCTGCACTCGAATCTGTTTGTTCCCTATCAAAACAGTAATATATAAATACTAATTTACTACATGCCGAAAGAGAAAATTTCCATCTGTGCTAATTTGACTAACTAAACATGGCACATTAAAAAAAATGCCCTTAAACACGTAACTAAAAAGGAAGAAACAAATCTAACACAATTCATCCCAACTCACAAGTGCTGTACATATATGACCATCTTAGCAAGATTATGGGCTGTATGAAGAATATAATGCTTATGTGTAGGGGAAAGAAGGATGTTAACGACCAATGTTGCTCAAAACAAGGACTGGATTCTCATAGAATAACCCCTCTATTTCATGTAACTGACTCTGTGTTGCTTTATAGTTGTGAACGTCACCATGTATATATGTACTGAATCGAGCAATGGCTTCCATTTGATCGGATGACTTTTGAGGGCTAGGTCTGTTTGCTCGATTTTGGTGTATGGCCTATCCATGGTAGGACCTAATAGAATGAATAGCTTATCTTGTAATTGTGTGCCTCATGCAAGAGTAAAATCACTGATCACATGGGAAATAAATTTTTCTTTGCTTTGGTCATTTTAGTATTAACTCAAAGAACAATGTTTTGTATCAGGGCTACTCCAGTTGTAAATGATTACCTGAACATGGCTTTGAAGCTCTTCGATGTGGTGAACTACCATATCCAACATATTTGTTGTATTTGTTTGCTGTAAAATCCTAATCAAAAGGATAAAAGTACGATCTTCAACCATGCATAAAACTCAGACATATAAAAATCAAGCACTTCATTGAATAATATTGTTGCCAATTGATAGATCTTCACTAGAAACTAAATGGAAGCAAATACAAGTGAAGATGTGATTATCACCTCAAAATGAAATATACCTTCATGAGCAGCCACCTCGGGCAAGTTTTTTGCATTGTTCCCTACATTATAATCAAGGTCAATGAATTCAATAATTAGGCTATGCTTTACAATCTACTACAACATTGACAATGACGGATTATTTCAAATAATAACAATAATAACAGTAGTGGTAGTAATAACAATAATAATAATAATAAAAGTTGCCTTATGGATGGGAAGAATGAAATCATCAAACATCTGGAGAAAAGTGTGAAAATTCAGAACGCGAAACTTCCACATTAACCATACAATTCATTCAAAGGGATTGTAAGAGTCTCAACTCTCTACACTTTCATGGGATTTCACATTCTATTAATCAAACTACTTGATCTTTTTTTAAGGAAAATTGTCTTCGTAAAAACCCCTACTTTTTTCTTTTCTTTCTCAAAGGTAGAATTACAAAAACCCGCAGACTCATGTTGAGGCAATGAGATGGTTTTAAATATTGGCTGATAAACTATGCAAGTTTTGATAGCTTTCAAACATGTTATGTGTTAGTTCTTTATTTTGAGTCTTATGTTTTGATTTGTTTGTGCATGATCTTTTCTAATTATGATGCTTAAAAAGGGTTTTGGCTTATAAAGGAATACCAAATATTTTAGGAAAACACTTTATAAGCCATACCAAATATTTTAGGAAAACACTTTCTTTCTTAAAAAAAAAAGGACTCAAACTTGTGACCCAAATTAATGATTTAATGGGACACTTGGTAGAAGACTAAACATGATACCGACAGTAGTATATCAGAGACATTACAAATCCTAACGTAGATAATGCTTGAGTCCCAATTCAGCTAACATTCTTCAAGAGTAAAACCCAAACATAATCAAACAATAGGCATGGAAAATTCATGAAAGATAAACATCATCCATCTAAACTAATTCATGGAATGTGCAATCTCAACACCAACACCGTTCAGTTGACATGGATGGCATAGAAATCGAATGAACCAAATTAAGAAATCAGAAAAAGAGCATATACTGGGAACAAATGGGGAAAAAGAGAAGCTATTGAAACACCAGCAGCGGGAGCCAACCTGAAAAATTACAAAGATGCCGTCCTTTTGTGATCTCAGTCTAAACCCCCTCTCTCCTATAGCAACCAAAGGTCGAAAGCCCACCTAAAACCCTCTCTCCTAAATAGTGTTTGTTCTTATTTTCTCTGTTTCAAATAGAAGAAAGTGCTAAACACAATACAAAACTAAGAATGCCTTTTGTGATTAGTGGACGTAAGGCTTTGCATAAAGTTTAAACAAAAAGGATGAGAAGATACCCACTGTATGAAATATGATTAGTCAATCCATACAAGTTGGATGGAAATGTAGGCAACAAAAACACAACCTCAATGCTCTGGTAACTTACGTCTTTGTAAGTACTGCTTTGGGTCTTTGGAAAAAGGCTTGTGGGAAAGAAGCTACGTTAGACTGTCAAAAATCGAGACAGTATATTGTCTCGTTATAGCGAAACTTATTCTCGATATAGCGAGAATGTCCCAGGTTGCTCCCAGAAGAGGGTCTCGCTACAGTGAGATACAAGCTCGCTGTAGCGAGCGTGGGCGCTGAAGACTAGTCTGATCCGGACTTTATGGAAGAGTTTGAATATGAGTGCTGTTCTGATTGGAGCTTAATTAAAATACGCATGCACGAACTTAAGGCTATATATTGGGTGATTCTCTCAACCCAAAAACACAAGACAAGAAGTTAATTCTCTCTCTTGATTTGAGGTTAGAATACCCTAAGAGAGATTTCATTATTTCTCTAGAGCTATTGAGAGATCGTTCTGAAGGGCTGCTCTAGAAGGTGTTTGCTGCTTCTACTCTCTTGTAGAACATTGATCATCTTGTTTGACAAGGTGTGATGAGATCAAGTAAGGAGAACGGTGCACGGTGGAAGTCGTGTTAGTGGATTATCTGCAAGAACAACTACAGTCCTTAGGTCGAGATACAGACTGAGGTAAATGAGCTGTGAGTATATCTTGTAAACTGTTCGTGAAATCCTGATTTCTAGATCGTGGTTTTTCTCCTTGGAGAGGGTTTCAACGTTAAATTTGTGTCTGCCTTCTTGTGGTGATTGTTTGGTAGATTTATTTGCTAGTTCTATATTTTGTGATTGGTTACATCTGTTGCACTGATTGGTTAAATTAGAACTAGTATCCATTCTAGTGGATCCTGCAAAATTTCTCAATTGGTATCAGAGCAGGTTACACTATTTTATTGTGTTGATCCTATTTTTGCGAGAATGGATATCCACCGTGAAGGCACTTCAACCAATAAGCCTCCTCTATTGGATGGTAGCAATTATGCTTATTGGAAAGCCAGGATGGTTGCCTTCTTGAAAGCCAGAGATCTGAAAGTTTGGAAATCTGTTGTGAATGGCTATTCCTTGCCCACTATTACTACTGATGGGATAACTCGTCCCAAACTTGAAGATAAGTGGACTAAGGAAGAAGATTTGGCTGCCACTTGTAACTCTAGGGCTTTGAATGCTATTTATAGTGGAGTTAGCATGTCTGAGTTTCGTAGAATTTCTACATGCACTACTGCAAAAGAGGCTTGGGATATTCTGCAGACTGTGCATGAAGGGACTGACACTGTCAAATAGTCGAAACTTCATAAATTGTATACAGCCTTCGAAACCCTAAAGATGGAAGATGATGAAACTTTTGATGAGTTCAATTTGAAGCTGAATGCAATTGTGAATGGTACCTTTATTTTGGGAGAGCCAATTCCTTATAATAGAATTGTGAAAAAGATTATGCGGTATTTTCCAGAAAGGTTTGATGCAAAGGTTGTGGCTATAGAGGAAAATAAAAATCTGAATACACTCAAAGTTGATGAGTTGAATGGCAACCTACAAATTTTTGAAGCAAACCTTAGGTCTCATGGGAAGACAAAATCTAAAGGTATTGCTTTGAAAGCATCCAAGGAATCATATAAGAAAGCTGCATGTGATTCAGATTTAGATTCTGAGGAAATTGATCCCCAAGTTGCTGTACAGTTTATGAAGCAATTCAAGCTTTCTATGAAGGGGCTGAAAACCAATGTTAGGATCCCTAAAAATTCAGGAAAGAAGAAATCTTTTAAAGGGATTCAATGCAATGAGTGTAAAGGCTAAGGACATATTGCTAATGACTGGGGAAACAAAAAAAAAAAAATCTAAAAAGAAGGCTTTGAATACTACTTTGGAAGATGAAACTTCTAATGAGAATGATAAAAATCCTAAGTCTGATAAGCCTGACATTGGCAAGGAAAAGTTTATTGCTTTTATAGCAACCTCTGGTTCTGCTGTTTCCCATGTTTCTTCTGAAGCTGAGACTGATCAAGATACTGAGTCAGATGAAGAACCAGATTGGAAAGCTAAATATTAAACACTTTTCAAGAAAACCATGAAGTTGGTTAAAGTGAATGAAAAAGTTGCTATTAACTGGAAAGTGTCTGAAGAGAAGAATTCCTCTTTGAAAGTTGAACTTGTAGAAGCACTAGCTAAAGTACAAACATCGGAGGATGAAAATAATAGGTTGGCTGACAAATTGACTACAGAATCACAAAAGTGTGACTTACTTGATTCTGATATGAAGACTTTGAAAGCAGAAAATTCTGATATGAATGGATGACTCAAGATGGTTCTATCTGAGTTAAATACTGCTACAGCTTCATTGAACAGGATGAGCACTGGATCAAAAACCTTAGATGACATCCTGTGCATTCAAAAGGCACACATTGACAAGCATGGCATTGGCTATACTAACGGAGCATCCACTTCGAATGCCAAAGGTAAAAATTGTTTTGTTAAAAATTCAGTTGTTACTAATCATGTTGTTAGTGTTACAAAGAAAGCTCCAAAGAAGCAGATTGTGTCACGTCTTGAACGAATTCCCACATGCCATCATTATGGAATTAAAGGACACATTCGACCCCATTGCAATAAGCTGCAAAGTTTACCGAATCAAAAGCAATGGAAAACGCAGAAGACTGAGCTAAAAAAGAAGAATACGAAAGCTGTCTGGGTTAAGAAAGAAGATCTCTCTTCTGTATTGGTACACACTTTGCTGAAATATTTAAATTTACAAGTGTGTGTGCCTAAGCTTCATCAACCCTGATCTGCAAGATCAAGCCCCCACCCTAGTGCTGATACGAAGATCATATTGAGGGGGAGCTACTGCATCCAGATTGACAGAAGCTGCATGATAATATTTGTTTGTCAATTTTGGATAAATACAGGGGGAGAAGAATGGAGCTAGGGGGAGCTTTACATGCCAAGGCAATTCAAGATCTAAAAGTTCAAGCAAAGGCTATACAAGATCTATAGTGCTGAATTTCTTTATTTTAAAATTCAATGTATTATCGGTTTACTTTTGGGTAGATCAAATTGTATTTTTCTAGGGGATTTTGTCCAAGAATTGCCAAAAGGGGGAGATTGTTTGACTGTCAAAAATTGAGACAGTATATTGTCTCGCTATAGCGAGAATGCCCCAGGTTGCTCCCAGAAGAGGCTCTCGCTATAGCGAGACACAAGCTCGCTATAGCGAGCGTGGGCGCTGAAGAGTAGTCCGATCCGGACTCTCTGGAAGAGTTTGAATATGAGTGCTGTTATGATTGGAGCTCAATTAGAATACTCATGCACGAACTTAAGCCTATATATTGGGTGATTCTCTCAACCCAAAGACAAAAGAGAAGAAGTTAATTCTCTCTCTTGATCTGAGGTTAGAATACCCTAAGAAAGATTTCCTTGTTTCTCTAGAGCCATTAAGAGATCGTTCTGAAGGGCTGCTCTAGAAGGTGTTTGTTGCTTCTACTCTCTTGTAGAAGATTGATCATGTTGTTTAACAAGGTGCGATGAGATCAAGTAAGGAGAACGGTGCACGGTGGAAGTCGTGTTAGTGGATTATCTACAAGAACAACTACAGTCCTTAGGTCGAGGTACAGACTAAGGTAAAGGAGTTGTGAGTATATCTTGTAAACTGTTCGTGAAATCCTGATTTCTAGATCGTGGTTTTTCTCCTTGGAGAGGGTTTCAACGTTAAATTTGTGTCTGCCTTCTTGTGGTGATTGTTTGGTAGATTTATTTGCTACTTCTATATTTTGTGATTGGTTACATCCGCTGCATTGATTGGTTAAATTAGAACTAGTATTCATTCCAGTACTGGGTCCTGCAAAATTTCTCAAGCTATTCCCTACAGATCTTTTACCTGAAAAATGATACATTCATTCACTGATAAGCAATGAATTATATAATCCACACCTATATGGCTGGCCAAGGTTAAGCAAATTGTTATACACATTAGATATGTTAGTTCAAACTCGATAACTATCATCAAAACCAATTTTGTTGTTTTAAAAATCCAAAAGGTATTAATTGTTCTTTCCTTTTGGCCAATGCTGTCCATAGGGACCACAAGTGATGATGGATTCACCAACCTCTCTCATGTGTAAAGATAAGAAAGTTAGAGTAAGTCATACTTAATAAAAACCTAAGCACATTATGAAAAGATGCAAATAAATCAACTTCCATATGTTGATGTCCAAGTTTTCACGTAATACAACTTGCAATGAAACTGAAAAGGATACAAGTTTGATAAGGGCATAAGGCCCTACCATTTGGATTTTCCCAAGCAACATTATCTCCTAGGTTTCTTTTAGCACAAGTTTGATTTCCTAACATAATTATTTATCCAGTCTAATCACAACTAATGGAACATCCCATTTAGAGGATCACTGATATAAATGGAATGCACGAATTCTTCCTTTCCTTTTTTTCTATCTGTTATAATGACCATACTACATAAAAAACTATGTTTCCGTGAGGCATAATATGTGTAAAGTGACCTAAGTTTCCAAGAGGAACCCAAGCATTGATCTTATGGGCATTCACATTGTGCGAATCATATCAATTGTGTCACGTCCCCGAACCCAATTAGTAATTAAACCGGATCCGGGATGTGAAATTTAGGGCTAAGTAAAAAGTTTTCCCTTAATACCCAAGGATAGAAGTCCGCTATGAGAATTGAGTAGTTGAGCCTCATTAACAATTTAATCAACAGGACTTATCCGGTAAACACATTTGTTAAACTTGTAGAGATATCGAAGCAAGTATGGATTTCATTCCATTTTAATTTCAAGTTTCAAAGATAAAACATATAAAGTTTATAAACATCAGGACCATCCCAAAAACTTAGGTCCTGGTACAAAAGATATACAAAAGTATGTAAAACCCAAAAGTATAGGAATTCCCAAAATGTGAGATGGAGGGCACGATGAGAGGTATTCTCGTGTAACGCGTACTAGTGCAAGGAGTGATGACGCTAAGCTACGTCATTGGCACCCCACTCTCGTACCTCGTCCTCCTCCCCCGGTTGAAGATCCTCTGGGATTGCCTCGGCATCCGGGTCAGTGTAATAGTAAGTGTCCTCTGCACACTATGGAATAAAGGATCAACAACATGTTGGCAAGGAGATAAGCAATATACATTATTCATAACATGTTTCAAAGAAGAATAAAGACAAATACATGATTATAAGATGACAAGGTACAAGCTAGGCATAAAGCATGAATAATACGAGAATCAAGTAACAAGATAAGTCCTAGCAAGATAAACAAGAATAACCATCCATGAAATGCAATGTCAGCAAGAGGAGACTCTGAGGATGTCCAAGCCATCTCCCGGGGGTATAAGTGATGTCCAAGCCGACTACAAATACCCAAAGTTCGGCTCTAGGGGGATCTTAGCTCCCGGTCCTAGGAATTGCAATACGGTCCTAGCCTGCTCCCAGCTATTCGCGCCATGGACGCCGTCCAAAGTCGACTGCCCACCCTAGTGTCCGGTATCCGGCCCACTTTAAAATCCTCAGTTTGCAGCTGGCCATGAATGTAAGATGATAATGATGGTTTACATGCGAACCGAATTCTAAGACAAATACATGTGGATAGGTTTCCAAGTACAAGATGACAAGCCGAGAGCTACTCCAAGTCAAGCCAAGATACAAGTCCAGTTCCAAGTTCCATGAGTAGTCTTCTTTCAAGTCTATCCACACGTGTTCATCAATACAAGACAAGGTACCTAAGGATATACTCTAAGTCTGGTCAAATCCTATTTCTACAAGTTAAGTTACAAATTATACAAGTATATAAGATAGAGTGTATAAGGTACGACAAAGTACGGATACAAGATTCGCGAGTCAAGAGTGAAGAACAAGCCAATCCTAGGTTAAGAGTTGTCTACCATGTATCAAACGTTTCCCCAACGGAGTACGTATGGAGAATGAGTCAATAGTGTCCTAATTTTGCGGGCCCATGGTGTACGGAAGTTGTTGGGCATCAATTAACTCATTTCCACACGCATTCGGCCAAGTTACGTTGATATGCGGAAAATCCCAAACAACCGACGAAGCACACCAAGCCAAACATGCTCAATTTTTATCTCCCCAAGTTAGTCATGCAAGGGTAAGGTCAATGGGTGTCAACCTAGGGGTCCAACTAGGTGTAGAGTCCCTTTCCAAAAGAGATAACGGCTTGGTTCATTGATCCACTAACCACTTCCTCTACCAACCTCTGATCATTATGATATGTATACCATTGGATTTTACGCTTCAAGAGCTTTCCAATGGTATATAGAACTCCAAATTCCGACGAACGGGTCAAAAGTTATGGGCGTTTCAAAATGGTCGACTTTTAATACCCCATGCGGGTTCCTGGCGTCCGGACGCCAGAAACCCGGCGTTCGGATGCCCGACGCCAGTCCAGGCGCCCAGAGACACTATCTTCTAGCGTCTGGATGCTAAGACCCCAGCGTCCGGACTCCCAGAGTCAGAAAACACCCAAGATTTCCCTGTTTTTGGTCATTTTTGAAGCTATTCTACCCCATGTCATTCTCCTCCCTTCCTAAGCCTTTCCAAAGGTTAAAACCTGCACTAAAGAGACTCCATGCTCTCCTTCAAACCGCAATCCATTCAATTTACTAACCCATCCATTTCAAGTCCATATCATCACATTCCTAATTAACATGTAATTTCCAAATAAACAAAGACAAGCTTGGCATTATGGGTTGCTAAACAATAACATTGTCAAGAATGAAGATAAAGATACACGCATGAACAATAAATAAGCTAATCTACTTGCCTTCACCAATGGGGATAAAAGAAATGGAAATGGGGAGAGAAATTTGAGGAGGAGAGCACACCCTAGCCAAAATAACCTTCCAAAGTCCTTCTCCTACACCCAAAGAACACCAAGGAAGGAGAAAAGTACGAAGCCATGAACATGCTACCCATTTACAACCATGAAAAATGAAATGGGGAGGGAAGGAGTAGATGAAAACTTACCAAATTAAGATCAAGAGATAGAGGAAGAAGAGAGGAAGAAGATGATGTGCTTGGTTTCTCTTGGGATGCCTCCAATTTCCACATGCAAGAAGAGAGAGATGAAGAGGAGTGAAGAAGAAGACTCCCAGTAGCTGTAATGAAGAAAGGAACGAATGGTAGGGCTGGGTTAGGGTTAAAATGAGGGGATGAAGGGAAAAAGTCCAAAATGCCCCTTTTGAGTGAAATGAGAGAAAATCAATTATTTGAGGGACTTCGGAGCGTCGAATCATGATAAGTCAAGAACGAAAGATGACAAGAACGACGAGATCTTTCCAACGAGCCCAAATTCGGAGAAAACGGAATTTTTCAGAAAAATATCCAATTTTCCTATTAATCACAACCTAACCCCCTATTAAGATTATTCGCACTCGGAATCAAATGAAACTTCGGGAACATCTTTCTAATGATAAAAGAAACTCGCTTAGCCATTAAACCCGCCTAATTAGCTAAAATCACAATTAATTAGGCTAATTGCCAATATTAGGAAGTTAAACACCCTATTAAGGTCGGGGACCTTACAAATTGTCTGGTCACTGAACCATGGTTTTATTATAATGAATGGACCTTGATGACACTGTACACATTTATGCTCAGTTGCTTGCTTTTATCTGTTGGATTCCCTTTTCTAGCTATACCATAACCCATGTAATTGTACAACTTTTCATTGAACTTGGTTGGCTGAATGGAAAATGTATTTGCATATATAATGATTTAAGGCTCTGGAAATTTTCTAAGTATCAACATTTATTTCCTGAGGAGATACACATTTTATCTTTGAGAATCCTTCTATTCACATTAAATTTCAAGGATACTCGTATTAATTTTCACTTGTATTTTGAGTTCTTAAAACTCCAAGAAACAACATGACTTCTTTATCATCTTTCCCTAATTATATTAACACTACTTGGAATAAATGATTAGAGAAAAAAGCCAGGGAAAGACAAAATCAAGCTCAAGCTTAGGCATGAAGGCACGTCCTATCATTTCAAGAATTTCTACTTCATCAAAGCCTACACTTTTTTTCGAAGGTTGTTTCAGGTCATCTGTAGACATAACTGTTTCATACATACTCTTTTAGTTTCCTCTCTCACACAGATTTTCCTTCTATGTTCTCGTACTTTATCAATTTCTTGATGAATACCAAACCATCTGACTTGTAAATTAAAATCCAAACGCAAATAAAAGAGATTAGAGAAAGACATGAGAAGACAAGAATAATGACGTTAGGAAGAAGAGGGAAAGAAGAGGCAAGCTCTAATGAAGTCATTCGGAGAAGCAACATCTAACAATGTTGTTTGGTGGAGAAGACGGCCATGTCGTTCTTGGAAGAAGACGGTTCCATCGTTTAGTGAAAGGGGGAAAAAGGAAGCAAGGGCAGAGAGTGGAGAGAAAATTAGAGGTATGAGGGTAACGAGTAGTCCGGATACAACACAAGCTTTAGCAAAGGGAGAGCGTTAGGGTATAAAAATAGATGATGACGACGATGTCATCATCGTAGATGGAAATAGGCTTGTGGTGGGTAAAATTGTCCAATTTACTTGTACAAACCCCAATTTAGATGTTTTTATGTGTTCATCAAGTAATCTGTCTAATTCATATTTAGAAACAGTTATTTGGTAAAAACTCCTTTTGAAGTAAAACGTTGCAAGTTCACATCCACTTAATGAGATAGATTTTACATCATCCAATCTTTTTAAAAAGCTCAATTGAAAATTGTTGCTTAACACGGCACAATTTTTTCACATGTGAGAAAGACAAATGAGAAATGGCATCATTTATTTTAAATATATGTGCATATCCCCAAGTGAGATATCGCACCATTAAAGCAAGCCCAGATCCATATATCTCATGTATGTACTAGATAAATGACAAGCCCAAAATCATCTTACCCTAGCTCGGACACTGTTGTTAGACCTGAATATGCTTGCCCAAGTACATGATATATGATTTAAAAAAATATTATATGGTATCTATAGTATTATATAATATAAGTAATACTATGAAATGATTTTCCTCTTCCTAATAAAATGCCGAAATAAGAGATTGAATCTCCTACCTTTTTGCCACTATATTTCTTCATGCATTATAAGTATTTTACATGGGCATTATTGAAAATTATAATCAATTTCAACAATAATACCTAAGTCCCTCGATTCATGTGCAAGCATCTATAAGGTACCTTTGTTCCCTCTTTTCTTCATAGCTACAAACAAGAATTGCATTAGAAATAAATAATAGATGCAAGAAGAGAGAGACTATAGAAAAAAAGACAAGAAGTAGGAAGGCTAACCATTAATCGAAATACTGATATGAGGGATGTGTTGTATCTTGTCCCAGTCGTCACCTGTGTCTTTCGTACATCGAATCTCTAATGTAGGACATCCATCAATATATAGCACTTGGAGTGCAGAGAGGCGTTGTAGCTCTCTTGGCAAGGATGCCATCTCAGGGCAATCACGAATACTTAGATGTCGAAGAGATGTGAGATTCCTGATCCCCTCTGGTAAACTCTTCAAACCATGACACTGATTTAACCTGAGTTTTTCGAGGCTGGTAAGGAAAGATAATTCATGTGTCACATGTGAAAACTCATTGCTGCCATCTATTATCAGAGTCTTAAGGGAACTGAGGTAACGAAGCCCTAGGCCTGAAAAAGTTAGTTTGTCGCAATATTTAATAATCAACATTTGAAGAGAGCTCTGGCTTCTTATCTGATCTTCATGGGCAAAAGATGATTGGTTACAATTTTGTTGGTGCATAGACTCAAACGATTTCGGATTTTTGAGGCTTTGCATCATCCCTTGGTCAACATTCAAATCTTTGATACATGGGGAAAACTCCACTGTAGTTAGCATGGGACAATACAAAATTCCCAATTGGACAAGGCTAGGAAACACCCTTTCACCCTTCCATTCTAATCCTGACCATGTCTTCAATTTTTCCATATTACGAACATGAAGTTCTTTTAATGATGGAAATCCTCCCGATACTTCATTGCCGTAGAACTCATTACCAATGTACTCCACATTCTTCAATCCATCAATTCTAAGATATTTGAGAAAGGGCAATTCGCCAAGTGGTGGCAAGTAGTTACATCTCCAACACCTTGTTAATTTGATTTCAACTAATTCAATGAGAGTGGCGTCCATCATCCAATTTGGAAAGTTGAGGCCCCCATAGCCAATATTCTCAACTTCTTCAGACTTCGATGTGGTTGGAGATCCTGAAGTACCACTTGGGAATCCTCCCACATTAGATCAAGAGAAGTAAGATTTGGTTTGTTGATGAGAGTATCTCGTGGAACATCAATAGCATCTATTATATTCTTAACGAGTTGAATGACTAGACGTCCTCTAAGGTTCAGACCTCGCAACTCTCTTATGCCACTGCATGCAATCTCATTAGTCCCACCCACAATGAAATTGCTTAATTCTTGGAGGCAACTCAATTGCCCCAGCTTTGGGGGCATGTGAGTTAATTTACCACAATTACTTATATCCAAACATCTAAGGTTGGTCAATTTTCTCATCTCTTTGGGTAACTCACAAAGTTTTGTACAATGAAATAGTATCAAAGTTTGCAAATAGGAGAGGCTAGTCAACGATTCTGGTAACAACTCAATCAAAGTGAAGGAGAGGTTAAGGTACCTTAGATGTTGGAGATTGCCCAGGGAAGTAAGCAACTGCTTCTCAACTTGCTATTTATCTTGCCTCATGAAATCCAATGCTCTCAAACATTTAAAAACCCCTACATCACAAGGAAATTGAAAGGCAACTTGTTCTAACATGACATATGTCCGTAGCATTTGAGCTTTGGGTAAGGAGGCAGCCAGAATGCCCAATCCATTAGAAGAGACATAACGAATCCTTGGAGAAATATCTTTTGACTTGCCATTGTGTACAACACAATATTCATTTTCCATTACAGAATGTGCTAGATCATGCATGAGGTCATGCATCCGAAATGTTGTCCTCTCAGGCTTGCGAAATGGTGTTGGCTTACGGATATTTACATTTACATTGACATCTTGGAAAAAAGACCTCATTACCAACTCATCCAAAATCTCATCGCCGGTGTCTTCCAACTCCATTCCTCTTTTGGTAGGAATAAAACAGTGAGCCATCCATAACTTGATCACTAGTTCCTTTTTAATTTCATAGTCTTGAGGAAAGATTGCACAAAAGGCAAAGCATTGCTTCAGATGGAGCTTTAAATGGTTATAGCTCAACCTCAAAGCAGGTAATATTCCATTCTCATTTTTATCATCTAAGTTCCACATTTCACTATCTTTGACAAACTCCCATTTGTGTTGGCTTCTCTCGAAACACAAAAGGCCTCCTAGTGTTGTCACTGGAAGCGGAATACCCTTGCATTTCTTCACAATCTCTCTTCCAATTGGTGCCAAGTTTGGATGCGCTGCTTCTTCTGTTGGATTTCCAAATGCTCTTTGACAGAACAAAGAACAGCAACCATCTTCTGACAAAGGCTTTAAAATGTGTGGCTGAATTTTGCTCATGATGGATGCAACCTTTCGACTGCGTGTGGTTACAACAATTCTACTTCCTCTTCCTCCACATAACAACAGATCTCTCAACTTATACCAGTTCTCAGGTTGTTCATTCCAAACATCGTCCAAAACGAGCAAGAATTTCTTCCCACTCAGTGTTTCCCCGAGGCGGCGCTGCAATTCTTCGACATTTGAGAAGCTAGGATTATGACGAGTTGCACGTTCAATGATTTCATTTCCAAGCCTCGTAATATCAAAATCATAAGACACGCATATCCACATTCCCAGATCGAAATGATTTTGTACTAGTTCATGATTGAAGACCAACTTAGCGAGTGTGGTTTTGCCAAGGCCTCCCATGCCCACGATAGGAATTACCGAAACATCCTCATTCTCGTCATCTTCAACCCCATCACCCACTTGAGGTTGAGGTGACAGTAACAAGCTCACTATCTCCTCTTTTTCTTCGTCTCTTCCAAATACTTGAGATATGTTTACGAGTGAGTGTGTCTCCCTCTGCTTCTCAAACTCATTCATCAAGTTGGTCACTTTCTCCTTCAGCTGAAATGTATGACCCTCTGCTTTAATACCTTCTAGTCTCTCGCTTAGCTCTTTCAGTTTTATGGGCATTTGTGTACGATTTATAACTGGGGTTACGGTGACGAGCAAAGTAACGACCCTGCGTACCTTGTTCGTCCTGTTTTCAGCCTCTTCACTCCGTCTTCGATCCTCGATCGCATACTCTTCCAATAAGTCCTCAGCATCATAAGCAGTATCTTTCAGCTTTTCCAGCAATTTCATCAACTTGGGATCCTTTAGGGGGCTTTGCTATGCTATCACAATGAAATCATGAATGTCCACTAGGGAATCCTTAATCTTCACCAGATGATTTTGAGCACCGAAGAAAAGCTCGAAGCCGTTTTGCAAGCAGGATAAGGCCTTATCCAGTGCTACCTGAACTATGTGCGAGATAGCCGTGTCTTTTAACACCTGTAGGGCCATATTCTCTCGTTCGTCTTTCCCTTCTTTCTTTCTGTTCTCTGCAACATGAATAGATAGCACAAGAAGTAAGCAACAAGCAAGGAGGAGGATGAGGATGGATCTCAATCTCATTCTCACTAGTAAAAAACTAAAAGAGTCAACATTAAGCCCAATAATCGAGGCTTGCTACAGTTGGTTAAAAAGAAAGGGTAAAAAACATATAAAGCTACTCTAATTTTAATTTTCAGCATGTGTCACGATTCCTTCTGCTTTGAAGCTTCCACTCGCAATAAAGTTCCCGAGGTTAATCTGTGGGGACTAAATTACAAGGTGTTTGGATAAATGTCTAGCATAATATCAATAAATTTTATATTGACTTTGGAATTGGGCTTTCGTTGTGGTCCTCGACAATGAGCACTCTCTTTACTTGTAAGTTGGGCTCTAGTGTCATGAGCCTTGATGTTAATGTTTTGGACCTGGATTTGGGATATGGTCTTAGGCCTTTGATCAACTTCATAATTTGGTTTTTCCTTGAACATTGACTTGTTAATGGTGTTCCAAAATTATCATTGTACTATTAGTTTTTGAAGTTGGGAAAACGTTTTGGTACTAGCAACTGCAAATGCTGGATAGCATTGTAGGGCCCCCCTTTCATCCAAGCAGACCCTTTGATATTCTCTTCATCCCATGATGTGGTATTAGGCCTGATTTTACACTCATTAAACCTTCACTCACTGTCGGATTGAATCTCAAAAAAATCTACGCCTGGATGTCGTTGAACTTGAAGGTTGTTAAATCAAGAGCTATGATAATTTGGTGCGGCTACCTCTTTGGATCACCTTGGTCAAAAGAAGTCATCATCATTGAAGCCTTGTGAACAGGGATTTGAGTTTCTTTCCTGCCTTTTCTTGTCATTATCTTTAAATGGCTTTTAATTTTGGGTCAATTAAGTAGATTGGGCCTTTTTTGGGCCAATAGTCTTTAAAACCATATGTGGCATCAACAGTTTGATAAAAGGAAAGTGTTAGAAGGTATTGTATATGAATGAAAGTATAGTAATTGGAATAGAGACTTGTAGCAGGGTCCATAGAGATCTCCATTTCATTGGCCACCAACATTTCATTTTCATAGAATGGAGAAACCAAAAATTTCAAACATTTCAAAACGCATATTTTTGGTAAAAGACATACACAAAAGTTTTCAAAATGCAAAATATGTAAGATTGGTTATAAGAGATAAAAGATTATATGGAAGATTAGTTATAAGAATTGTGGCTTGTTTTTTTTTTTTTTTTTTTTTTTTTTAATTATTTTGTAATAAAAAATTGTGGCTTGTTGATAAGCGAGATAAGAAATTGGAAATTGAGGAGTGATGCCAGATTTGAAAAATAAACAATGTAACTACCGATCAAAATGATATCCGACAATCAAAATTGAATAAAAAAACCACGGCTTTAATATATTTTAACGTGGTAGTAGTTTGATCGAATTTAGGTAAATATCTGACTTGAGTTGAATTTACAATGGGTCGGATCATTTTGGGTATGCTTGACTTATTTCATTTCTCAACAGTTTATATACTAGCAAGCGATGCCTATGCTGAACACATGCAACCAACCAAAGACATATGCAATTGAGAAGTAAAATTGATGCTCTTTTACACTTAACGAGATGTTCTTACAAAGCAACAATATACACAACACTTCCTCCGTTGGCATGTACATTCAATTATGAATGTACAAATATTTAATCCTTTTTATCAAGAAGTTATAGTGCCCTTTTGCATGTAGAAATGTGAGTGTACATACTAGCTTGTGATGTATGTATGAACATATGAATCTTTTTTAAGAGTGCGACACATGTCAACCGACAATGAGAGAGAATAAAATATAGGGGGTTATGATCGTATTTTGTTTTTAGTTGTTTGATAGGAAACTTTTTTACTTTTTGTGTAAAAAGAGGAGATTTTTTTGTCATTTAGTGGAGAAAGAAGGTTGTTTTTTTACTCTTTTATTAAAAAAAAGGAGAGAATTTTAAATTTGTGTACTTTTGATATGACCTCTTGTCTTTTCTTGTTTGGATAATGAAGGCTTTACTTCACTTTAGCTTTTCTAGTAAAGTGACAAACCTTAAAGGGTTATCTATAATTTTTAGGGTATTCACCTGAACATTTCCAAACATTTAGATTTCCCTAAGGAGGTTCAACAATCATGAACATTATGAATTAAAATGATTCTTTTTACCAGATTGAAGTGGACAATAGACAAAGTTAATGGATCTAAAATGTTTTTGGTAAAGAATGGACCTTGACTTGAAGATGATTTGGAGGGAAAGGATGATTGAAATGTTTGTAAAGATGGATTACCAATAAAAAAGGGGTCGAACGAGAAGATTTGTAATCTTGAGCTTATGTTCCTATTTTACTCAAATAAAAGATAAAACAATATTTTGATGCGTACCCTCAAATTCCTATTAAAATCATACAACAAGAGCTCTACACAACATGGTCTAGAACACTTTATTTAATAGTTATTTAAGAGAATTTTTTCTAAGACATAGAACTTAATTTTTAACTTGGACTCTTACCTTTTATTGTTTACTTGATATGTAAATGCAGGAATGAGCTTACTTAGAGTAGCAAGCATATATCATTGCCAAATAGAATTTAGTTTTTAACTTGGACTCTGCCTTTTACCGTTTATTTGATCTGGAAATGCAGGAATGAGCTAACTTTGAATAGCAAGCATATATCATTGCCAAGGGCAAGAGATGCCATCTGTCTGACTACATCACCTAGCTACCAAGTGATGTACATAGGCCATCTATGGATTCAAATATTAGAGATTAAAAAAAAGAAAAATAATTAATTTTTAATTATATCGAGATGGTAATAATTGCATTCAAAAGTTAATTCAAAATAAAAGCACGGTTTCTTTAACTTAAAATTGAGAGCATAATTTTTTTAGAATTGATTGGAAATTCACTTCAACATTCTTTTAAAAATCCCTTCAATGATCCATAATATTAGAATTTTAAAAAGGAAAAATACTTAGTTTTTTGTATTTTCTTCTACTTCAATATATCCATGTTGCCATTTAGCAAAAACAGAAAAAGAAAAATGGAATATGCCTCAAATGTTAATGTCGCGGGCCAAAGTTGGCAATATCATGCTGAGTTGGGCGGGACTCGAACCCTGAATAGCCATGTGAGAACTACCACTCCATACCACTTGGGTAAGAAGCCGTTCTCAATTCCAAGAAACTTATTTCGAAATGTGGCTGCAACTGAAGAAATAAAGGAGAATATCATAGCTATCAAATATTATTCCCTCAATTAATCTTTTTTGATGTTCACGTTTTAAAAATGCAGCTCATAAAATCCAATTCCAAAAAAATAAACAAACCCTAAAAGAAAACTTCATGCCGACATTATTGTTTTATTAAAGATTATGATTGTTGAGTGTGTGGGGAAGCCGAAACTTGCAACCGACAATCAAACTTCACAAAGTAAACACGAAATGGAGAAATCACACAAGGAATTTACGTGGTTCAGCATTGTACCTACGTCTATGGCAAAGAACAACCTCCTCTTCTTCTTCTTCTTCTTCTTCTCTCTCTCTCTCTCTCTCTCTCTCTCTCTCTCAGATCTAGGCTTTACAAGCCAATCATATATATATCTCTCTCTCTCAGATCTAGGCTTTACAAGCCAATCATATATATATAGTTTTTTTTAGGTCCTAAGAAAGTCCCATACAATTTCTAAAATATATAATTTTTCTCTTTCTTAGATCTTAAGTACACCTTGACCTAAAGCATGTTCCCTGGAAAATCCAATAAACTAATCCTAGAGTACAAGATGTAACCCCAACATGAAGGTTGCTAGTAAATAAAAACTATGAATGGTTCCCAGAATTATTGTCTATTTTATGACTAGTGCTCTCGATGAATTAGGCCACTTAAGGATGTTTTAGTGGAAATGGGGAAATTTTTTTGGAGATTTAATTCCGCAGTGGACTTTATAACACCATTTTGCACGTAAACAAGTTCTTAACTTCAAAATATTGTCAAGTTCTTTAAAAAATAGACAAAAAGGATATGATTTGTATTTTATAATTTAGAAAATAATGATTTATATTTTATAATTTAGAAATCGTATCTCTATCAAAGTAGCTAAAATTGAAGAAACAAATGTGTAGATCTACAAATGGCCATAAAATAATCTTCCCTACACTTTTCCACCTTCCTTCAGCTATTACCTCTTTAATATTCTATCCTTGAAACTTGTTTTACTAGGAATTCAATTGGATACAAATATGTGAGCGTGAGCAAATACCATAGAGCTTCTAAATTACATAAACAATGTATAGATCTTTTGTTGCAGTTTATCTTTCCGCCTAATATCATATACTCATGTGAACATTGTGCTTCCAAATAAAATGCTAATGCCATACACAGGCAAAGTTTGGATATATAAATTAATCTCATTTTCATGTCCCATGCGGTAAAAGATACTGTCAAAAGCCACCTATTCTGAATTGAAGGTAAAGTTGAAAGTGTTGAAAATCATAAAAGACATAATCTAACCATGATCCAAAAAAAAGAAAAAAAAAAAAAGAAAAGAAAAATGTCCCAATCTGCCAGCACATCCACATGTTTCATCCTATTAGAGGGAGATACGAGAATCTACAGTCAATATCTTAGAAACTTATTATCTTTTCTGCTTCTAATGTACTCAAAGCATAGTCTTAAAACACTCTTTTAATTGTTAGCATGTAAGATTTAAGGAACCAAGTGATAAGGAAGGCCACAAGACGGCGGGCCAACCAACCTCATCAACATATTATTAGCTTTTTATGTTGATGATATCATTATCACTAGAAACAATTCTGTACTGCTCTCCCGGCTTACCAATAAACTTAACTTGGAATTTGCTAGGAAAGATCTTGGTTACTTGCACTATTTCTTGGGTATCGAGATTTTTCCTTTCTCTTGAGGATTATTTCTTTCTCAAGTAAAATACATCAGTGACTTAATGCTAAAAACAAAATGATGAACAACAAGTCTGTTGGGACTCCTTTGGCACAGAAACATGACATGCACACACATTAAGGACCCCTAGTTGATGCGTCTGATAATAGAAGTATAGTGGGTGGTTTGCAATATATACATCACTTTCACTAGGCTCAATGTTTCCTATGCAGTAAATTTGCTGTCAGTTTATGCAACAACCTAGACTCAAAGGCCGGCAAGGTGTGAAGAGAATCCTTAGATACGTGTTAGGAACAATCAACTATGGATTAAAATATCTTCTCACTCTTCACTTAATCTTGATGGTTTCATTACATTGCGATCAATCTTCTAATATAATCATTATATACGGTTTACTTATAGGTCAATCATTTTTTAAGATAATCAAAATGTACACTATTCTTATACATTAATCAAATCTTTTAAGATAATTAGAATCTATGGCTTACTTATACGGTCATCAATCTAATTAGAATCCATGTATGGTCTATGATGGATTAGCCAAATTCCATTCATTAAGTGGTCTAATGAGATTTTCGATTCCAGGCTAATGATATTAGCTAATCTAGGCATTCTTCATGTATGTCTGGTTAGTAAAAAAATTATCAACACACAACATCTTAGTGGGCTTACTATGGATGATCCTTGGCCATAATATTGGACGATCTGGATCCAGTCCATAATCTATTTTAAATCAGAAAATGTTAATTGGTAACATCACTATTCTAATATCAATCTAAAAATATTGGTGTTAGCTTTTTCTTTTTTCATATATATTGATAAGTCCACAAAATTGTAGTTTTCATTCATTACTTCATATGCATTTGTGGACTTAATTAGGTTAATTGCATAGAATTACACTTAATTTCATGATTTCATGCATTTGAGCATCAAAGTTAAAATCTTAGTCAAATTTGGTCAAAATTCATTACATTGCATGACTTTTGTGAAATTAGGGATTTTCATCTCATTCATCACCCAAAAATTAGTTATTTTTGCTTCACTAATGCATACCTTCTAATTTTGACGCCATGTGCTAATTTTGGAAAGTTGGGTATCTTTGGTGCATTAATTAGGCATGTAGGGTCCCATGCATAGTCCATCTAGATTCCAAACACTTAATTATTATTGACATCATTTAGTTTTATTTTTGTAAGATAAATCAAGAGTGGGACTTGCATTGGTGAAATTTGAGAGAGATCAAAGGCGGGACACGCTTCATGGTGGGCCCACATATCTTGACATCTTGGTGGAGTTGGAAAAGTTGAAAAATCTTAAAGATGGAAAGGGAATCAAATAAGAAAGCAAAGAAAGAGTCCAAGCATGCATTGGACGTCCAACATGGGTCCCACGCATCCCATAGCATACCAAATATAGAAGTTTCCTTAATTGCACAATTATTTCCGGATTTTTCAGGGGCAACAAATTGAAATGGCCATAACTCTCAGAACTAATATCAGATTGGTGCGATTTACCTACCGTTGGAAAGCTCTTTTTGAGTAGATATCGGTGGAACCGAAAATTACATAAATCGAAGCTATATTAAGGGAGTTATGACCTCGGGAAGTTACCTTTTATAATTCTATGAGGGAATTACAAGAAGTATTCAAAATTGGCAACATGAGAGATGTTTGAGAAGTTCAATTTGGCAAGACTTGAAGCCCAAGAGACCACACTTAGTAGCAAATCCTCTCCAATTCAAACTCTTTCCAAGTGTGAAGACTAACTTGAGTCCTAAGCAAGAAATCTCTCCAAATAAGGAAACAAGTCCTAAAAGAGAGGAGATTCTTTTCTAAAAAGGAGGCAACAACATCTATAAAACCAACCCAGAAGGGGATGGAGGCATCTCACATCTAGCCCTCTATCCAATTCCCTTCTTTCTTTTCTTCCTTTCGTGTTTTCCATTAGTGTTCTTTTTTATTTATTTTATTTTGGTAGCCTTGGGCCATGTCCAAGGATTTATTTTGAAGGAGAATTTTTGTGGAGGAGACGTTGTAAAGATGCAATTTTTAATGACAAATTAAGAAGCATTCTGTGCAATGGCGGGCTAATTTTCTTGATTAGAGCTATGGATGAAGGTAAGTAACTTCTTTTTATTTATTTAGTAATTCTAATTTGTGTTCCATGATTACGTGCTTAATGATTAATAGGCTTGTCTTCGTGGCCTAGGTAGATCTCCATTCTTAAATTCAGAAAATAAAAATTGGTTTTTGACTATTCATGCTTAGGTTTGATAGGCCATGCTTAGGATTTAGATCTTTTGATGGTTTATGCTTACTTTTGATGGGTAGTTTTTAAATTATTTTTATTCTTTTATGAGATGAAGGAAGTCTTGAGTTTTGAATTTTTATGATTGAAAAGGGATTTTAAAAGTTAGATTTTCCAAATTAAAAACATTGATTTGTCTTTGATTTGAAGTAAAAATTGGAACAATTTAGGATTACTTGATAAATAATTTGCAGATGCTTATTGGATTCCTATGCTCTAATCACTTTCATTAATTTATAGTTTTTCATCTTTCTAAATTAGATGCTTTATTTTATATCTAAATACTCAAAAATTTCCTTGATTGTAGTTAATTAGTTTTCTTAATCTAAAAGTTTCTTTAATTAGCTCCTTGTGGGTTCGACCCGTTCTTGCCATTGTCTCATCTAGGCACACGTGCACTTGCGGTATTTTTATGATTGATATTGATCACATCATATATGTTAACTATAAATAGAGAACAACATAAAACATCACAATTAAATTTGTAGAAGATTTTGAGAAACTTATTTCAAATTGTAGCTAAATTTTAAAAAAGAAAGGTGAAAATCTATACTATCAAATAGTTCTTGAAATAATATTTATGGCTGCCCACCTCGTAAAAATATAGTTCATAAAATTCAATTCCATGCAAATAAATATTGGACTCAAAGAAAATTTCACTTGACATTATTGTTTTATTAAAGGTTATTATTGTTGATATGGAGAAGCAAAAACTTACAATCGACAATCAAACCTCACAAAGGAAACATGAAAGGGAGAAATTACATAAAACTTTTACATGGTTCGACATTCTATCTACGCCTATGTTCAAAGAACAACCTTTCTATCTCTCTGATATAGGCTTTACAATCCAAGACACACACACACACAATTTCCTCTTTTTAAGGTCCTAAGAAAGAACTCTACAATTTCCAAAATATCCATTCTTTCCTCCTTTTAAGGTCCTAAGAAAACCTGATACAATTACCAAAATACGCCTGGATCTAAAACCTGGTCCCTGGGAAATCCATGCCCATCCAAATTGATCCATTCTTTTGGATCATGTGTTTGGCGATCAATGGTCAAATTGGGTTCAGTCCTCCACATCCGATCATTGATCAATGTGTTTGGATCACTCTAAAAGAAAAATTAGTTGTTGGCATATATGATGGTGCTCACTTGTGCTTAACATGTACGTGGATCCCAATCTCAAAAGACGCCCCTTACAAGCATACCTTACTTCCTAATCAAGTACATCTCAATCCTTGCATATGATAAGGATAAGGATTTTATTAATTTTGGTTTCTTATCTCTATTCATATTATCTCTCTCCTTCCAATTCAAATTGCTATCTTATCAATTTAAGCAACAAGTTCTATATAAAGGGATGGAACGAGCACTGGCTGAATATACATACATAAACCTAATCGATCATCCAAGTAAGAAGAAAGAGAAAAACTCCTCCAGGGAAAGCCTTTCCCCTCTTCCTTTCACTACACTTGAACCGTCTATCATCATCTTCTACACCCACGACGTCCACCCTTACCCTATATCCATCCTTACCCTTGGGTCGTGGACAGTGAATCATGCGTAACCTTGTAGGCAATCACAGATTTTTACATCTAGTGCTTGGTCCCGAGGTAATTCTAATTGCGTTTGTCCTGGCCAATCCCAATCAGATCCATGCTATCGCTATACAATTTCTACAATATCCATTCTTTCTCTTTCTTAGGTCATAAGAAAGCTTGACACCATTACCAAAATGCTCCCGGTACGACTACAAACTGGTCCCTGGCAAACTCAATGGACCAATCCTATAGTACAAGATGTAACCCAACATGAAGGTTGCTAGTAAATAAAAACTATGAATGGTTCCCATAATCACTATCTATTTTATGACTAGCATCCTCCATGAAATAGGCCACTTTAGGATCTTTTAGCAGAAAAGGGAAAAAACTTATTTTAGGAGAGCTAATTCCCCATATCCTCTTTTAATGACATGTGGACTTTATAGCACGCCCCATGTTGCACGCAAAGATGTTCTTAATTTTAAAATGTTGTCAAGTAAAAAAGGATATGATTTGCATTTTAGAATTTAGAAAATGTATCTATATCAAAGTGGCTAAGATTGAAGTAACAAATGGGCAGGTCTACGGCCATCAAATAATCTCCCCTTATTTGAAAAGTGAATGCCCATCCATCACAATATAAAATCATATTCTAGAAAGTCAGGGTCCATTACCTATCCACCTTCCTTCAACTATTACCACTTTGATATTCAATCCTTGGAACTTGTTTCACTGCATACAATACTTAAAACTATTATAGATATTTGAGGAAATTTGCCCGAGAAATCACCTTAGATGGCCACTTACCAAAATTGGTCTTCCCATCAAAATTTTTATGAAACAAAATTGGTCTTCCCGTCAAAATTTGCCCGAAAGATTACCTTAGATGGCCAGTAGTTTTTATGAAACAAAATTGGTCTTCCCGCCAAAATTGTCTTTTTTTGCCCTTTTTCAGCGAGCATTGACGTCGTCGCTCATTTCAATAGGACCAAGCGTTTCAAGCCGGGCGGGGATTCTGGATCTCAACTACTAAGTTGAAATGAGAAGATCTAGGCACGGGCCATCTATTATAACATAAACCACATGCCCGACCCAACGCGGGCCGGCCCGATCAGAGAGAACCCTTACAAAAAAAAAAAAAAAAAATCTTCTTGTTAAAAGAACATTTCAAAAAGCTATTCTCTCCCCTTTTGATTCGTCCAAACCTTTAATTTTGTTCTCTCTAGCGTTAACCGTTCAGATCACTTCACTTGTAAAGTAGATTTAGCCAAAAAGTGATTTGCTGTGTATTTCATGTGATTTGAGATTATTGCATTTAAACAATAATCATACATGCCCATCCATCATTGTTTGGACCAAAGCCCCTACTCGTGACCCCACCAAGATGTCAAAAAGGGAAAAATAATCGATTCGCAATGCTATAGCTGCAAGTGCAAGATTTCCTCTGCTCATAGAGGAGGAAAGTTGCAAATGCAACTTTACCACCTTATATAATAGTGGAATAGTAACAAGTATAGGTTTTCCTCCGCTCAGAGGGGAGGTACAAGTAGCGGTAAAGCTGCATGGGCGCCCAAATTCAGACCAAGCCTAACTTTTCATTTCCTTTGACATAAAATAAGAAAGAATCAATGGTTGCATGCATTTAACACGGGCCTTGCTCACTATAACATGAAATTAAGGAATCAAGATATGAGTCATTCCTTTGAGTATACTATAACTAGGTGAACTGCAAATTTAGGAACCAGCCCATTCACCATGTAATCAAGATTTCTGTGGCATAGAGGTCAAACATGTGTACCCAGTCCCAAGGATAAAGTAACCAAATATAATCGGTGATCCTTCTTGTGGCGTAACTTCTTTAATTTTAGGCGAGAGTATATGATATTATATATTAAAAAATGAAAACGTAACAACCCATTCATTTTGAGTTGATGCTTTAGGATCCATCTGCGGATGGGATGGAATTCATCTTGAATGGTATGGACTAAAGATGTGTTGGCCCTAGGCAGTGTTCAGGGAAACTGTCACCATGTAATGGTTGCGCCAAAGGATCCAATCTTTCTCATAACTAGAAAGCATTTATTTTGAACGTGGAGCTTCCACTCCTTTTAAATCTCACTTTGAGTGATATAGAATCAGTCCCAACTAGATTGAGAATTGTCATAGTGCCGATTCAAGGGAAAACTATGGTTTTGAGAGGTTTAGGTTTCAGAAGAGGCTTGGTTAATGGATTTATAGGGTTCCAATAAGAGGATTTGGATTCACTGTAAATAGGACTTGAAGATGTAATTGATGTAGGTGGTTAAACTCAGCAGTGATTAGGCCCACTGTGTTTAAAAGACCGCCGACAATTGATTAGAAAAGCCGCATCATAAAGTGAGATCACTACTGGGACCCGACCCAACGAGAGCAAGCCTGATCAATGAGCACCCATACAAAAAACACTCTTCTTTTTAAAAGAGAATTTCATAAACCTTTTTATTTGGCCAAACTTTTACTTTTGTTCTCTCTTGAATTAACCGTTCACTTCACTTTAACGGTAAAGTGGATTTACCGAACAAGTGATTTACTATGTATTTCACGTGATTTGATATTATTTCATTCAAACGTTAATCATACATGCCAGTCCATCATTGTGTGGACCAAAGCCCAGACCCATGACCTGACCAAGATGTAAAAAAAGGAAGAAAATTGGTTCCCTGGTCCCCGTCATATGGATTAGCGCCATAGTTGCAACTGGTAGTTTTCCTCCGCTTATAGGACAAAGACTTGCAATATCAACTTTACTGCTTTATATATCAATGGTATAGCTGCAGATGCAAGTTTTCCTCCGTTCAGACAAGCCTTACCAATAAATGACAAAAAAAAAAAAAAAACTAGGGATGTACATGGGACGGTTTAGGCTGGGCCGAGGAATGTCTAGCCCCGGCCCGACTTTTAAACTAGAAGCCTAATCCCGGCCCAAGTCTAGGTCGGGCTAGAAGTTGCTTGTCCATGACCAGCCCACCTAGAAATGATGTAGCCCAAGTGTAGCCTTAGTTAAACTTATATAACAAAAACAAGAAAAAAATATTTTCTTCTAATGTCCTAGGTTGTAGCTCAACTAGTCTCGCCATGTCACCTTATACGAGAGAATGAAAGTATACTGATGTTTTGTCCCACATTGTTAAAGAGTTGAGTAAGATAGAGATGAATTATATATATAAAGACAGTAGGTCCTTCCTTGGGAGAGCGACACGTGGCGCTTTCTCAAATGTTTTGTAATGCTACATTCAGGAATTACCCTTCTAATCTAATCCCATCACCTAAAATATTTGAATGCAAATCTAAGATATTCTTGAAATAAGATACCTATCTCTTCGCTAAAACATAGCATACAATAATAACTACTCTTTAGTTACCTTCAATGGCCCCACGTATTGTTAAACTAACAAAAAAAGAAAAAGAATAAAGGCTCTTTGACTATGATTTTAGTGATCAGTGAACATGCATGTATTAAATGTTGTTGCATATCAATTTGTGGGATCCTCATATCAGATCCAAGTTGCAGAAATTTGGGGCACTTTCGTAGGCAGTATTTTGCTATTTTTTTCCATTTTTTGTTTCAGTATTTGGCTGGTTAATCCGTGGGGACCATTGTGGGAGCCAGGTAATTTCAAAATACACACTTAATATATAATCATTTATATTTACTAATTTAACCAAATAAATTTTCTCTCATGAGTCTCCATCTTTATTATGACTTTTTTATTATAATTTATATTTATTAATTTAACCAAATAAATCTATGAGTCCCATTATGAAATCCAAGTCTTCTTTATTTTCAAAATCACGATTTACAGGGGCCATTTCTTTTTTATACCAATGCATGAAGACCTTTTTTGATACCAGAGTGGGGGCCACTTTCATAGGCTGTATTCTACTACTTTTTTCTCCTTATTTTCCTTCAAATATTCAGTAAGATTAATCTGTGTGCCCATTATGGACATTTTTCTCCTTATTTTTCTTTGGAAATTTGGTAGGATTAATTAATCTGTGGGCCCATTGTGGATGCCAATTAATTCCAAAATCCACATTGTCTTTTCTGCCTCTAATATTCAAAACCGTTCTCTTAAAACACTCTTCTAAGTGTTAGCATGTAAGATTTATAGAACCAAGAAATGTTCAAATCAGAACTTGAGGGAAAAGAGAGAAATATTTTGATAAATTACATGTGTGCATTCAACTATTAAGAAGAGAAAACTTCAATGTAAATTGAAGAAATGTAGTAAATATATTTATAAATTGCATTGCTAATGATGCATCTTAACAATCAGAACTACAACCAAATGGTCTAAATTAAAGTAACATGCAGAGCTTTACTTGGGTTTTTTCGCAAAGATGCTGAAATTAGTACTTGAGGAGAGTGCACAGAAGATTTCAGAGATGGAGTAGCTGGGTATTATAAAGAGAAAAAAAGATTATAAAGAGGAAAAGGGAACTTTCTAGGAAACGGCATGGAACGTAGGACAAGAGGAATCAAACAAAAACATCGTAGAAAGTACAAGGGGATTTAAGACAGAGAAAAAAAGTCAAGGGAAAGAAAACGTCCAGGAAACTACAAGGGAAAGAGAACGTTGACAACGGATAGCCTGTTTGGGTGAAATGTGAAACGAAGTAAAGAGAGGTGAAATATCAAATCAACAGAGAATAAAATATAAGAAAGTTATGATGAGTTTTTTTTTTTTTAGTGGCTTGGTAGGAATCTTTTTGACCTTTTGTGTTAAAAGATGATGTTTTTTGTCTTTTAGTGGAGAAAGAAGGTTGTTTTTCAACTTTTTTTTTAAAATACAATGAGGAAATCTTGAATTTATGTACTTTTGATATGATTGGTCGTCTGTTCTTATCCATATAATGGAGGCTCTACCTCATTTTATTTTAATTCACCAGCCATCCAAACACACCCGGCAATTCTCAAGAGGAGGTCTTGGGTTGGAATTTTGCTTCTCCCTCTTTGTATATGTGAATTGTTATTACCTTGTATGTGTGAGTTTGCATCACCTCACATGTGTGAGTTGTGTGTTGAGTTTCGGGGTCTCAGCCTGTTCGCTAGGTTTAAAAAATGGGGGCAAGGGGAACATCTAAAAACCTATGGAAAGAAGAAAAAGGGCAACCAAACGAAAACAACATAGAAACTTGGAGGCCAGAGATGATGTACTCTTCTTTACATGGGCATCCCATCTCGCTGTCATCATCAAATATAGCCCTTAGTTCTAATGAAAGATTGATGTGTTCTACAAAAAATTGAGATCTATTGTTTACTAGAGATGTTTTGTCTCATATATATGTATGAGTACTGAACCAGTCAGTGTGCATACCTCAATGTGGGGTCCTATAGACTGGGACTAAAGATCTCCCCTGGCCCTTCATCTCTGCAAAATATATATATATTTAAATAAACGAAAGATGAGCCCTATCCCTGATCATCATTACCTCGATCTGGGCCCAACAAGTTTAATGGTGTACAATCCATTCAAATGGGTGTGCAGTCGATCCAAAGGTGTACAGTATATCAGATGGGTACAAAGGTGGGCCACATGTGAAATTCAGGGGGGTTGTGTGTCTGTGCAAAGATGTCCATGTGGGTCCCACGTTGAGGCACACACACTGATCCATCAGTACTATATATATAAACTTCTGGATCAGTGACCAGGGTTCTGTTGTGTATGGTTTCGATGGGTTACTAGGTGGGCACCACCAATAGTTTTCACGGTTCTCACGTGAATATTTCTGATATATATATACACAGAAATATATAGGTGGGAACTAATTCTCATCACACTTCTGTGGGAACTTTTTTTTTTTGGGGGGGGGGGGGGGGGGGGTCCATTTAGCAACCCATTCAAATTATGCACAAATAGGGACCCCTTGGTAGTCACTGATCCCAAGGATTGGCACACATCCGAATGGACTGAACCGTTGGATCGAGGGTTATTCTTTTATTTAATACAAAGCTATAAAACTTGTGGGCTATGGATAAGGGGTTAAGGGCATGGGGTTGGCGTCAAACCTGATACTTGGAGTGGTGTTACACCCCGTCCCGAGTTAATCAAGATTAACTCTAATTGATTGAAATTAATGCTAATTAATCATGTTTAATTAAGCTAATAATGGTTAATGACCAAATTGAATTGAATTAGTCTCAAATGATTACTTTGAGCTTAAGGAAATGATGTTGAATGAAATTGAGTGATTTGAATTGATTTTAGACTTAAACAAGGTGATACAAGGACTTTTTCGAAAATATGAATTTTCGCGTATTTCATCGAATACGGAGACTCTTGATACCAACGCGTGTATCTAGAAGAGTATGTTAACTCCTATAGTAGACTTGAGTCCATTTGACTTGAGATTGGTCAAATGAGCTCTCATTTGACTTGAATTGTAAATAGTGTAGTGGAAGAGGGGCTTGTGTGCAAAATGTTGTTAATAAGGTTCTAAATGAACCCAAGCTCATCTCATTCCATCATTTTTCAGCTCAAGAGAAACCCTAGACTCCATTCTTCTTCTCCTTCTGCTTCTTCTATCACTTGTCAAGATTGAAGTGATTCAAGTGGGTTTTGAGAAGACTTCACATTCTTCATCTTCCCCCACGAAGCTCTTGCCATTAGTGGAGTGTTTGGAGCTTGAAAGAAATCTCAAATTTCTTCCTTTGGGTTGCAAGTAAGTGCCTAAGGTCTTTTGGAGAACTTTGAAGTTCTATTAGGTGTTTAGAGTTGGGTTCTAGCTTGATTAGCTCATAGGCATCTATTTGTCATGTTTTTTGTTGATTTAGGGTTGGCATTGAAGGGATTTTATCTCAAATCAAGCTAACAAAGAGGGGTTTTTGTCAATTCACCTTCAGACAAGGCAAGTGTATACATTTCTTGTGATTTAGCATGCTAAGAATGGAGTAGGAACTCATAGAGTTCAAAATCAGAGAATTCAGTTCAGAAGTTTTCTGAGCTGCTGGGCTCCATTCGGCTAGCCGAACTGCTGACCGGACAGGTGACCGAGTGCCCATGTTCTGATTTTCCACAAAAGGTTCAGCTACTAGAAAGCTGACCGAGTGCTAACCGAATTTGGTCGGCTAGCCAAGCTTCGTAGCTCGGCCAGCCAAACAGGTGACCTAATACACTGACAGGAATTTTCAAGAAATGTGAGGTTCTGAAAAGCTGATCGAAATTGTTCGTCTAGCCTGATGGACCTGTCTTTTTCTTTCTTGCCTTCCTCCGTCCTGGGTCCGCCGGGGTACGGCGGGGCGAAGAAAAAAAAAAAAGAACAAGCATCAACATTTTTTTTTGTACGGGTATGCCAGATTTTCTATTCTACTTGGAATTTGAAATGATGATCTGGAGATTCACCTTCACAAGTAGAAAGAAAATCAAACTTTTTTCCTAACTTTCCATTGCATATGTATTTAAAGAAAGAGAGAAGATTTTAAAATGCCGTGAAAGGCGATTTTGTTTAGTTTGCCATGAAAGGCGGTTTTGTGCCGTAGAAGGCGATTTTGCCGTGAAAGGCGATTTACAAATCTCATCAATGATGAAAGACAAGAATTGTGATTTTTTTGTCTCTTTAAAAAATACAAAGTACAATAAAGAAGAAAGAAAGAGGGATCTGACTTCTCAGGAGTTTGTGGTGACTCGTTCAGATCGACGGTCGTGAGTCATGTATGGACTCCACCATTGTCCTTCAGATGAGAACACTTGATGCTTTAGTTCACTTGGCTTGGCTTGGACCTCGGAGTTTTAGAGGACAAAGACCAAGGGAAGGTTCTATATCCAATAAAAAACCAAGTGGACGGGCTGAAAAGCCGCATCTAGGCCATGTTGGATAGAAGAAAAGGGGAGATCTTGGGAGCGGGGGGGGGGGGGGGGGGCGGCCCCCCAAGGGACATCGATCACCTTGTAGAATTTGCAGCAAAGTTTCTTCAAAGTGAGAGAGCTTCTTTTAGCAGAGAATTCTTCAGGATAGTTTTCAGACAATTTTTCAGGATCATTCAGATGATTTTTTCGGACCCTTTCCCTTTGGAATGACCGCCTATTTATAGGCTTTTGGTGGCCATTAGGAGGGTTTTATGGGCATTAATGGTATTAATACTCAATGATGGGAGGAGTTACAAGTATTAATTTCATAATTTTGTAACTCCTTTTCCTTGGATTTTGATTGGCCGATGGACAATAATGGGCATTTAATCTCCATGATGATGGGAGTTTCATGATTAATTACCATGATTAATCTCCATAATGATAGGAGTTACATGGTTATTTGCCATGATTAATTGGACTTGTAACTCTCATTTGCTTGCTTCTGATTGGGCCGTCCAGAATAATGAGTTAATGACCCTAATAAGTTGTCATAAAAAGGTCATTTAACTTCATTAATTGGTCGCCGAGTCGCTTCAAGAGTCGCGGGCCGCGCCGCGTCTTTTAGAATTCTTCTTGCGATGATCATCGATGGATCCGCACGTTGTTTGATGTCCGATGACGATGCAAATTCAAACACTGGTTAACACCAATGGGCCGGCAACATCTGTCCAGTCGATTTCTCGATCAGTCGGGCAGAAAGTGTACTTTCTTGGTCGGCCGGTTGGCGTTTTCGGAGTGTCCGATGATGATCAAATGATTTCGATGGCGGATCCGTAATGTCGACGAAGATCAACGGATATCATGCCTCAAAAATCAGATTTTAAGAAAATCACAGGGGCCAAACATCGCGAAACGCGAAAAAAAATGGAAGAACGGCGCTTTTGGCGGAAATTCAGCGACCATGGGCCAAGGTCGTCGGTGACCATGGGGCTTTGGCCCCTTTTTCGGTCACCGTTCGGTCGCCATTTCTTGGCCGTTTTTCGGGCTATTTTGCTTTTGTTTTTTCCTTTATTTTTCTTTTACATTTCTCCTCATTTATTTGCTTGATTCCACTGAAGAAAACCCATTGAGAAGTCATGCAAATCAGAGCACAAAGTTTCCTATTTTTGGAAAAGCCGAAAACTTTGTAGTCGATTTTCCGCCAAGAATTGAAACTAGGTCAAACGATGTCGGAATGACCTGAAATTCGAGGTGAAGCTTCTTGAGCATTAGATAGGACCAACCATGGGCTTTTATTTGAGTTTTGAAGCTGTTTGGGGTCCCATCGATGCTAGACTTGATTTCACTGTGCGGAAGATGTCGAGCTTTCATGTACGGTCATCCGAAGTTCGATTGACCTGAAATTTGACAGGGAGCCTATTGGAGTCATTTTGAGATGATCTATTAGCTCCGATTTGGATGCCATGGTCCCGGGGAGATTCGCCGCCGGCAGGCTTGATTTTGCTTCGAAGCGTTAAAACCGGGTCAAACGTTGTCGGAATGACCTGGAATTTGACATGTAGCCCTTTGGAAGCATGTAGAAGCTACTCATGTGCTTCGTTTCATGAGTGGCAGCATCAGAGGTTTTCGCCGCCGGGAGGCTTGATTTTGTCGTTCGAGAGTTGATGGAAAATCAAATGGTGTCGATTTGACTTGAAATTCGACGTGGAACCTTTTGGAGGTATTTTGAGACCATCCATAGGCTGTGATCGAAGATTTGATGTATTTGACACTATCGCCGCCGGGAGCTCCCGCTCAGCTGTTGGAGGACTGAAGTTAGGCCAAATGGTGTCGAAATGGCCCGAAACTTCATGTGTACCTCTTTTTTGGCTATTTTGAAAGATCTTGTAGATTTTGTTTGATTTTGACAAGATCTAATGCTTGACGCAGCTTTACCTGTTTGTAGTAGGATGCGACTCCATATAGCCTTTGATGTTGAGGAGGCAAAGTGACATTTTAGGTGTCAACATAGCCGAGCTTTATAGTTTGGCCAGCCGAAAAGGTGACCAAACTCACAGGAGTTCTTATGCTGAAAAATCTGAATTTTCAGTAATTGAGCCTATTGAATCCGAGATTCTTTATGGCTATTAATTAGATAATTTTTAGACTAGTTTGACTGAACCTAATGGTCATAATTGGTTTTGATTCGTGATAAATCCAAGTCCCGGATTAACCGGAATAAGTAGTGAATCGATTGAGAACTGTACCTAAACCTTCATGGGTGTTAGCTAAGGTTATCCTAATTTACAAATTACACTGAAAGTGATGTTCATAAAAAATAACACATACATTAGATGATGAACGTTTCACCTGAATGTTTGGTTTAGATGTTCGAATAGGGTTTCCTGATCTAATTTGATTTGATTCTCGAGGCTGGCACTACAAAGTAGTTTCTTAAGCTCGTTTAGAGCTGAAATGAATTAATGAATAAATTAATGAACAATCCTACTACAGTAGATGGACTGGGGTGCTCCGGAGCTTCATGGTGATGCCAGCGATCTCTGATCAAGACACTAGTAGATCCCACAAATATTGAATGACAAGTCACTTAATAAAGAGTACTCACTAAAATGAATGAATATGAATGAATGACTTGTATTTGTGTTTACAAATACAATGATTATTTCCATTGGAAGAAATGAAACGAAACGAATACTATTGTAGTTGCCAAGGTAGTAATTGTTATTACTTGACTCCATTGTATAGGTTACTGTTATTTATTTGAATTGTCTAGGATTGATTGTTAATTATAGAATGGATAAGTAGGTTTGTTAAATGTATTATCATGTACTATCATAGATCTGTATATACATTGTTGAACCATCATGTTCATAGTGTTATTGATGACATTACAGGCCCAGTTACCTGTACTGGTCCTGCAGAGGCCGAGCCGCTCGCGGAAGAGGCCAATCCGATTCCTCCTGGAGGACTGATTAAATGGACATGAATTAGAGTGCGAGTTGAATTGGAATTATTTTGGAAACGTTTTGAATGGACTTTTGTTATAATTGGTTTTGGAAATGTAAATAGTTGTCCTCTTGCGTTGTATTTTGAATATGCAAGGTGTGACATGAACAGGGAAAGAACTGAGACCTTAATTGTATATAAGGAACTTTACTTTTGGTAAAGCAATCATGTAGTTGTATTTTTGTCAATATATATATTTCCGCAAAAGTGTACATTTGACAGGTACGAATGCGTGTTTATCCCTTGTGGATTTCATTTTAGCTTTGGTTAATTCGGAGTTTATGGGCGTAAGTATGAAGATTGCAGCTTGGGGTTTGTCCGAAGTAATCAGAACTCAGGCCTGAGTCATGATAGGTGGTCTCACATAGATCTTTCCGTCCCCCTTGGTCCCATCCCCAAATGGGACCCTATATATATTTATATATTTATATTCATATGCATCCATTCCTCCCCATATGGTGGGGGGCAAACTTGATGGAGCCGACCTAGAGACGCAATTCACTGCTTGTAGGACTTTTGGGGGAGGGGGATATTTTAAGTTTGGGCATTACTCTCATCCCTCTACCCCTACAATCGTGGCCCACAAATGCAACGACTTTATATTAAATAAAGAATTTGACCCTCGATCTAATGGTCCAATCCATTCATATTAGTGAAAACTCGATGGATCTAGTGTAATTCATGGGGTCTTATACATGTGGTTGGTTTAGATGATTATAATGTTAGCCATACTATGTTGCCCTTGAGGAAATATGGTGAGGGATAGATATGTGTATCATCAAAGCCTTCTCCCAAATATGTTAGGGTCGGCTATATGAATTCTCTTCTCCATTTCGATATAAAAATAAGTTGCACTTCTTTAAATCTATTTTTACTGCCTCTATTCATGTCCTATTTAGCATATCCCTTTTCCTTTGTGGGCTATCAACCTGCATAGCCAAGCCTTTTGTTGCAAGCATCGTTGCTGGTCTGCGTCGGACATGCCCAAATCATCTCAAATGGGACTCTCTAATTTTATCTCGTTTTAATGCTACCCCTAAATACTCTTAAAATCGTTCATTTCTAATTTTATCCTTCCTAGTTTTACCACACATACACCTCAATGATATCATCTTTGTTACATCTATTTTGTGCATATGTTACTTTTCGATTGGCTAACAATCTCTTTCATAGGTCATAACTGGTCTAATCACTTTCCTATAAATTCTTTCCTTCAATCTTCCTGGCATTAGTCTGTCACAAAGCACTGCATAAGTAAGTCTCTAAACCATCTCGCTTTTACCTTATGTTCGACATCTTCAACAATATCTCCATCATTATTAATTATCGAGTCAAGGTAATAGAGTGAATCGCTTTGTCGTATCTCCCAGGCTTCAATTCTCACAGTAGTTCGGCTCTTTGTATACTGTCGCTGAAGTTGTAATACATATATTTCGTCTTTATACTTCTTATTTTAAAGCCTTTGGATTCTAAAGCCTCTCGTCATCTCTCGAGTTTTGCTTTCACACCATCTCTTCATGTATCCACCAACACTATATTTTCTGCAAACATTATACACCAAGGTAGCTTCTCTTGAATATGAGCAGTTAACTCATTCATAATCATTGCAAATAGATAAGGGCTTTTCATAATCATTGCAAATAGATAAGGGCTTACGCCTGACCCCTAATGTAAATATGTGTTCATTGACAGAACACATGTTTCTCCACCAACACTATATCATCTGTTAACAACACACACCAAGGTAGCTCCTCTTGAATATTAGCAGTTAACTCATTCATAATTAATGGAAAGAGATAAGAGCTTGAGGCAAACCCCTGATGCAAACATATGGTCACTGAGAACTCAAATGTCTCTCCACAGATAGTTCCCACACTCGTTACCGATCCTCATACATATCTTTAATAATTTCAATGTAACATCTTGAGATATTTTCTTTTTTTTAAAAACCCACTAAATTAAGTCTCTAAATACCTTATTATAAGCTCTCTCTCTCTCTCTCTCTCTCATTATATATATACACACACACATGGGAAGTGATCCTATGAGGATGGTCCTCATGGTCTTACTTTGAGGAGCACCTAGTGGGGTCCACCTTAGGACCCCACTAATCATGAGACAGAGGGGGGTCAAAAGATCCAAGGGGCTTACCAAATTTGAAGTCAATCTAATGCCTCTAACCCTTTCATCCGTGGTTCACAAGTTTAACAGCTTTACATCAAATAATAAAAATCAACCTTCGGTCCAACAGTCTAATTCATTTGAATTCGTGCAAATCCATGGGAATCAGTGGCTATAGAAGGGTTGTGTTTGTGTGGTCCATTTGGATGGGTCTTATGGTGGGCCCCACTAGGCGGTCCTCACAGTAAGACCATGAGGACCATCCACATAGGTTCACTTCCCTTTATATATATATATATATTATATAGGAGATGGTCTTGTAAAAGTTACTCTCACGGTATTATGAGAGTAAGGGGTGGGGGCCCTCGCATTTAGGCTATTGGCATTGGATATGAATGTGAGGCCATTCATCCTTACTCTCATAGTACTATGGGAGTTACTCTCATAAGAGCATCGTCCTATATATATATATATATATATGGGAGATGCTCCCATGAGAGATATCTCTCACCTTACTATGAGAGATATGGTGAGGGCCCTCACATTTAAGTTGTTGGCATTGGATATTGATGTGAGGGCCCCCACTCTATTTCTCATAGTAAGGTGAGAGATGATCTAATAGGAGCATCTCTCTATATATATTTATAGGGAAATTCTCAAAAACTCCCCTATCTCAAAAGGGGGGTTTCTGCTCCTATCTAATAGGGAATGATTTGTTAGTATTTTAAAAGATACACCTTTGTAGGAAAATATTTAGGAGAGAATAGTAGATATGCGTTTCATAGATGACACGTGTCACACTTTTATTAGCTAAAAGAGGGGTGTGTTTTTTAGAAAAACGCTGGGGGAGTTTTGTAGCGTAACTCATATATATATATAAGCCCGTTACTTTATAAAATTTCCAAGAGTTCATGTTGGAATGAACTTTAAATTCTCCAAGGGCTTATTTCATACTAGAATTCCAGACAAGAGTTTGCTATTTTGGGTTTTTTAGATATGCCGTGTTGATATCTTGTCGCCTGACATTTGCAAAATCCATGTTTCTTGAGGAGAATTCTAGAATCCAACCTAAAAGGTCTCCAAATGATCTTTGGAATTCATAAAATGTCAGTACCTTTGCTTTTTGGTGGATTTTTGGATGCTCTCACCCTTTTTTTTTTTTAGGAATTCCAATATGCTAGATAATTTAAAAATTATCTAGACAAGAATTACATAAATTTCAGTAAAGAAATTGACACCAAAGAGCTTATTTGGTTATAGGTATTTCTAACAAGGAATTGGGGTTGTTGAGAATTTCTGACATGCTTTCACCTTTTTGTCTCCTGTGCATTCCAAATTCCCATGAGGTGGGATTCCGAATTCTCCTCTAGTAGCGATTGAAATTCTAACAAAGTGTATAAAATGTGAAATTTCAAATGCTTTGGACTGTTTGGATGCACAAGAAAACACAAGAAAATAATATTTTATAGAATATAATCTTTCATTTTTTAAAGAAGAAAATCTTATGCGTTTGGTAACTCAAGAAAAATTTGAAGAAAATATTCTTTTCTTTCAAAAAGCTCAATATTCTCTCCTACAACTCCCCCATGTAGAAAACTTTCTATAAGATAAGAATCTTTAAAAATGACTATTACAAAGTGGTAGAGTAAAGTAAAGATTTTTGTTCACCAAATCCATTATAATGTGTATGATTACATATATGGTAAAGTAAAGTAAAAGTAAAACTCACATGACGGTAAAGGTGTGGTAAAGTAAAGGTGAGATAAAAGTACATGGTGAAGTAAAGTGGGAAGGAATGGTAAAGTAGTTTCTTTTCTTTACTTTACTATATCATATTTTATCGTAGTTTTATATGGTAAATAAAAAATGACTTGTTTACGGGTGTGGTAAAGTAAAATAAAGATTGATGTCATATCATGGTTAAAGGTGAGGTAAAGTAAGGTCAGATGAAGTATGCGGTAAAGTAAACTGGGAGAGAGAGAGTTATAAAGTAGTTATTTTTTTATTGACTTTACTTTACTATACTTTATAAAGGTTTTATGTGATAAAAAAAAAGTAACTAATGGTAAAAACATGAAAGTTAAACTTTACTTTACCACATTACTTTTTTATCTAGATGTGATAAATTACATATAAATTAAAATATTTAATAAAAAATATTCTTATAATGTAATTTACTTTAATCATAACACCTTCCAAACTGCTCAATTTAAAATCTGTAATATTCTTCAAAATTTGGCAAACAGTAAAAATATTATACTGTTATAATATTGCATTATTGTATTCTATACTATTTTATTATTGCAATATTTAAATCTGTAAATATTTTATTCTATAGACATCCAAACGGGCCCTTAACACAAGCCATCACATCACGTGTACATATGTTCCTACGCCCTCAAATTCTTGTCATTAATTGAGAATGGCTCCATACCTTAGTGGTAAGGAGTCCTAGTTCTTACTGGGAGGTTCCGTGCTCGAGTCCTGCCACCTCCGTCTTTGCATATGTGAGTTTTATTACCTCACATGTGTGAGCTGTGTTTATTCTCATCGCATGTGTGAGTTTCCACCACCTAGCATGTGTGAGTTGTGTCTATGTCTCCTCGCATGTGTGAGTTGTGTCCGTCTATCCTCTCATATGTGGGTTTCTATCACCTGACATGTGAGAGTTTTGTCATGAGTTCAAGTCCCCGCCCTTTCAATGGGTTAAAAAAATAAAATAAAATAAAAAAATCTTGTCATTAATTCTACAACGAAATTGGCGTTAAAAGGAAACTAAAAAGGATAGATGAAAAGGGTTTTGCTGATGAGTGTACATTATTATTTCGATTTTCCAGAAGATGGCCCCCGCTGTCCGTATTTGCACTATTGGTCTGCAGTGCAGCGACCTTGTAGTCAAGTTTAGCAGTTTAAAATTGAAACAAGAACCATAAACCAAAACCAGGTCTAGTAAAGGCCCACAGCCATAGAATATCATTGACAGCCGGCAAGTACCAGATCTAGTCCATTTATTATTGTCACAGGGTGATACTATTCACCGAAGTGCGGACCATGCCATCTTCCAACACTTTGAGATTCTTAGATTGTCCGTTCAAATAGATCGCTTGGGTTCATAAACGAATCTTTCAAAGAATAGCTTGTACACAATTTTATCATTTGAAAAATGGGCGGACCTGGAGATCTTCCTTGAGGGGAGGGGCAATATAATATAAATCATAGAATTTTCAACACTTCTAAGGTTCCCATAAACATTTTAGGGGCCATTGCCACCCTTTGCCCTCCCCTAGTTCTACCAGTGATTAGAAGAACTGTGACCAGATTATAACTTATTCAGAGAAGGACAAGCATTTGACTCGGTGCAGATCTAGCTCGAAGCTTATCTAAACTTTGTCTGATCAGTTCTGAAGCCTAATAATTAGGCTTGAATCCATCCCATGTGAGAAAGGATTTAATCCAATTCAGCCCATCTCAATTTGTACAAAGAACAAGATTCATCTGAAATTTTCAGTCAAAACATAAAGCTTATTCTCTCTGTCTCTATGACCTACTCTTTAACCAATTCTTTATGTCTCTAGCATGGGTCACCATTTCACTGTCCTTCCTAATTTTTTTTTTTTAAAGTTTGTTACTGTGGATGACTCACTAAATCAAATCTACTGTAATAAGTATGAAAAGCTTTTAATTGTATAACTTAATGAAAAGTCTTGCGCGATTCTCCTTGGATTCTAGTGTTGGACTGGGTCGTTTGATAAAATTTATTTGTATAGTAAAGAAAAACGAAAGGTAAGATTATGACAAAAGATTTTTTATTTTTTGTCTTGATTTAACCACTCTCAACCGGATGCTTTTGTATTTAGCAAAAAGAAACCGATTGCTTTCCTATCAAAGTAGCTTACATCTTTCTTCTGTCGACCCTTTTTTTTTTACTACACCCATATAATTTATGTGAAACTGAGGACCAGATCTAGACCATCTATTATTATCAAATCGTGGGGCATGCCTTCTGCCCTTCTTGGATGCTTAGATTGTCTGTTCAAAAAGATTGATTGAATTCATGCACAAATCTTTCAAGGAAAAGATAATTAAATTTATCTAGACTGACGTAGGAAGGATTGTGACCAATTAATTAAAAATGATTCGGACAAGACCCGGCAATGACCCTGTCCAGACCTGCCTTGAGCTTATACAAACTTTGCCCTTTCATTATCAGGCCTAATACTTAAGTCGGAATCCAGTCCATGGCCCTGAAAGTCAAGCCCAACTCAGCCTATTTCTAAAATTTCTTGTCCTTTGTGTACATAGCCGTGGCTAAAATTATTGCAAATGGCCTAAAAGCCGAGCTCTATTCCCAAGTTCATAATCACTTAAAACTGATTGCAACCGGATTTTGAGTGTTTAGCAAGATTTTTCCTACCTCCATTTCAAAACACCTAAAGACCCTTTGCCTCTATTTCTCACAGCCTGAATTTCCACCTTGTTTCAGACAGACAATATTGTCTGAAGCAGACTGAGGCACCAGGCTATAGTATTTTCAATGTGACTTTTCCACTATCCACCTCTTTCTTTCTTTTTTGTTAATTTCTCATCCACAAGTTTATGATCCAAACTATGTTTGAATTGTTAAGCATACCTAAAACGGCTATGTATTCAAATTTCAACCATTGATTTATCTCGATTTTTGAGATATTTGCAAAAAGAACATAGAAAGTTGATCTCCATTTTTGCACTTTCGTGGGTCGGGCCACTTCTACTTATTTCTAGCCTGTCCGAACTGTCCTTTTATTTAAAACAATTGTGGGCCATACAATCACAACCCAGACTGTTGGAAAAGTTTCTAAGCCCAAACACAGGTATGAACCCATGTTTGAACCGTTGATTTATCTCAGATTTTGAAATATTTTCCAAAAACGTTGAACCTTAGATGTTCAATATGGGCTTCTATGGGCCCTACAATCATGGTCCAAACCGTTGATCCTCTTTGGAAGACTCAAAATGTCATTGTGTTCAAGTTTCAACCTCGGATTCATTATAAATACTGAGGAATTAGTGAAAACCAAGAACTGTTTGATTCCTAAAATGTCTATTTCAACCAATTTATCACCCAACCAAACGGTCTATTAGTAAATCATATATTTCAAACTGCTCTATATCACCTATTTCATATTGATAAGATTTGCCAAACAGGGCCTAAGTATACTGGGTCCCTATCGAAAAAAAAGGTAAAAGTTGTTCACAATTGATGGGATCGCTTATTTGCTCACGGGACCAACGGGGTTAGTGGAGATGAGAGTCCGTGGGGCCCAACGCTTTCGTGACCAGAAACAAAGCGAACATCAACTTTTTTTCATTGTATGGGTATGCCAAATTTTCTATTCTACTTAGAAAAGAGAAGTGGTGGTCCATAGATCCACCTTCACAAGAAGAAAAGGAAATCAACTTTTTTCTAATTTTCTTTGCACATATATTTAAAAAATGAGACATAGTTTGATTTGAATGCCGTGAAAGGCGGTTTTTCATTTGTTTGCCGCGAAAGGCGATGTTTATACCGTGAAAGGCGATTTACAATTCTTTTGAAAAAGAAAAGACAAGAGTCGTGATTTTTTTTATGTCTCTTAAAAAAATACAAACTATAATGAAAAGTATGAAATGAAATCTAACTTCTTAGGAGATTGTGGGGACTCATTCAAATTGATGGTCGCTAGTCGTATGTGGACTTTGCCATCATCCTTCAGATGAGAATAAAGGGTGCTTTTGATTTGCTCGCCTCGGCTTGAACCTCAGATTTTTAGAGGATAAAGACTAAGAGGAGGAGGTCCTATATCCAATAAAACACTAAGTAAACGGGCTGAAAATCCACATCTAAGCCATGGAGACAGAAGGAGAGGGCCTTGGGGAGGTGGCCCCCCAAGGGACTTTGGTCACCTTGTAGTGGTGGTTGCTGCAAAACTTCTTCAATAGGGGAGAGGTCGTTGCAACAACTTTTGGAAAGCCTTTTCTTGGATTTTTATGTTCGGTGCCTCTCCTTTTTTTTTTCGGGGATCCTTGAAAATGGTGGAAATTGCCTCCTTTTATAGAATTTTTGTGGCCATGAGGGGGGGTTTTTGAGCCTTAAATGCATTAATTGCATTAATGCTCCATGATAGGAGGATTTACAATTTTTTAAATTTGTATTTGTAACTTCTTTTTCTAGCCTTTTGATTGGCCGATGGAGAATAATGGGCTTTTAATTGCCTTTAAGCTCCATGATGGGAGGAGTTACATGGTTTAATGCCATGATTGCACTTGATTTGTAACTCCCGTTTGTTGGATTCTGATTGAGCCATTCACAATAATGAGCAATTGACCGCATTAACTTGGCATTGTAGACACCTCGTTTTGGCACCGTATGAGGGGCAATTCAGTCCACCCTATTTAATGATGTCCTGATTAGGCCCCGAGTCAAAAGTCACCTATCATCTCTAGACCTCTGATCGCCCCAGGAGTTGGCTCATCGTGATCTACTCATCGAGAGCTTTCTGCCCATATATAGAACTCCAAGATCTGACTGGCGGATCAAAAATCATGATAGCGGGTCCCACACCCCGCGGCGCCCGCGTGGAAAATCACCTATCATCTCTAGACCTCCGATCGCCCTAAAAATCAGTTCATCGTGATCTACTCATCGAGAGCTTTCCGCCCATGTATGGAACTCCAAGATCTGACTGGCGGATCAAAAATCATGACAGCGGGTCCCACACCCCGCGGCGCCCGCGTGAAAAATCACCTATCATTTATGGACCTCTGATTGCCCTGAGAATTGGCTCATCGTGACCTACTCGCCAAGAGCTTTCCGTCGATATGTAGAACGTCGAAATCCGACGAGCGGATTGAAATCTACAAAACCTGGGCCCCGGCGAAGACAACCCGACCATCCTCCACCAGGACCCCACCTTCTGGGCCAAACCTGCTTCAACCAGACCAGGCTCAGGTCAAGCCTAACCTGACCCAGCAACTCGACCCCTCACCTTGGATAAGGGATAGAGTGTCCCAGATCCGGGAAACTCAAAACCCCCCTTGAATCTCGTCTTCCCCTCTCTATCTCCCACGCCCTTGTCCCAATCTCTAACCCTCACGCATATCTCCCCCCAGGGCTCTCATCCTAGAGGCCACCATCAACTTCCCATCTCAGACGACGCCCATCTCCCAGACCACCACCTTTTTTTCTTCATCACCATCACTCTCCATCATCTGCATCTCCGTCTCACGCATCTCCCTCTCAGATCCCTCCTTTCCCATGCGCAGAAGCCCCTGGATCTGCCTTCTCTCCCTCTCTGCCCACTCTCCCCTCTCGGATCTCCTTTCTCCCTCTCTGTCATCCCACTCTCCCCTCCCCACCGTCTTCTCTGCTCCCTCTTAGATCTCTCTCACTCATCATTCCCTCTCATCATCTCCATCTCCCTCACGCAGCACCCCATCATCATCTCTCATCTCTCCCCTACAACCCACCATCACCAGCCTCCACCATCTTGACCACCATCACCATCTTCCCTCCATCTGACCTCTCACTGGCCACAACCCATCACGCATCATCTCCCATCTCTCCTTTCCATCTCACAACTCCATCTCCCCCGTAACCCATCTCAGGCGCACATCTCTCCTCACCCTGCAACCCATCTCTGCTTCTCTCCATCTCCACCTTCACACAGAACTCCTCTCTCTCCTCCTCATCTTCCCCTCCATCCCAGACCCGTCGTACGCACCACCACCACCACCATCCTCTTCCCTTCTTCAAAGCCCATCTCACGCAGCATCACCGTCGTCCACTGCAGCAGCCCCTCTTCCCTTTGCGCCCTCCATCATCTCCCTGCGCAGAGACACCGCGGAAGACCGGACCTCGACGCCAGCACCCATCTTCGACTTCCACAGCGACTCTCCGTCCTCTCCTGCACGCAGCGTCGCTGGAGACCTCCCCACCAGGTACGCCCTTCTTCCCCTCTTTGCACTACCTTGCACCCACACTCACCCACTGCCCACCGTCCCTCTCTCTTTGCTTCCCTCTCTCTCCCTCCCTCCCTGCAACTCTCTCTCTCTTCCGCCCTGCCCATGTCTCCCCTCTCGTTCTCTCCTTCTCTCCATTCCCTTCTCTCCCTGCCCCTCTACTCTCTGTCACTCTCTCTCCTTCTCTCCATTCCCTCTACCTCTCTGCTCCCCATCTTCCTCTCCCTCATTCTCTCCCCGCACCCACCTGCTCATCCTCTCTGTCTCCCCTGCTCCTTCTTCCTCTCTTCCACTCTGTGGCTCATCTCCCTCTCTCCCATCCACTCTCTTTCTCACCCTCTCTCTCCTCCGCCCACTCTCTCCCTCTCGTTCGCTCCTTCTCCCCTATCTCTCTCTCTCTCTCTCCGTGGTTTTCCTCTCTCCCCTTCCTTGTTCTCCTCTCTCCCTCTCCTCCCTCTTCTTCCTCCCCTTCTCTACCACTTGCACCCGCTCACTCACACCTCTCTCCTCTCTCTCTCCTCCCTCAGCTCACAGCCATCTTCCCCGTCCTCTCTCTTCTCCTCTGTTCCGTCTGTCTCTCTCCCCGTGCTTCCACTCTCCCTCTGCCCTTCCTGCTCTCCCCATCTCTTTCTCTCTCTCTCTCTCTCTTCCCACCTGCGTCCCCTGCCTGCTGCTGCATCACTCCATCCTTTCCTTCTTCCTTTCTTCCTCTCTCTCTCTCTCTCTCCCTGCTTGAGCCCGCTTCCACTGTACCCACCTCGCCTACCTCCTTCTCAACTTAGCCCCTGCACCCCACTTACTACCATACACCACCAGCACCCACACCTCTTCTTCACCACACTACCCTGCACCATCTGTGTCCCCAAAACGCCCAACACCATCCAGCACTCCTCAGCCTCCCCTCTTTTCCTCCTCCCTTTTCCTCTCCCCTGTGCTACACCCAACCAGGCAGACTGGGCCTAGTTGATCAACCCACTCCCCCGGACTAACCCATTTTCAGGAGCCCAAAACCCACTTTTCAAGACTAATCCCACACATGCACGTTTGAAATTTTGTTAGTTTTATTCATGAGGCTTAACTTTCTATTTATCTTATGCCTCATTATTCATATATAAATTATGCTCATGCATTTAATATGCTCATTAATTTAAATAGGCATTTTTCTTTCCTTTTGTCATGGCTTGTTTTGATTTGTTCTTGATTCATGCATTAAAACATGCTCATGCATTCAACCTGCCCATGCATTTTAACTTAGTTGCATTTTTATTTCATATTTTTTTAGGTGCAATTTAGGACTGCATAATTTATTAAAAAATAAATAAGTAAAAAATAAAAAAACAAACAAAAACCCCAAAACAAAAACAAAACCAAATAATAAAATAAAAAAAAGTAAAGATTAAAAATAGAATTTTAGCTACCCTACTAAATAGAAATAATTAGGCTAAATCCAATAATTGACTTCTCTTCTCTTCCCCCATGTCGTTAGGATTAGGAGATCTCATTTAGGAAACTTCAAATAAATTATAAAATAAAAATTAGGAACTTATTACTCCCTCCTCACCCCATTTCATTAGGCTAAATCAGTTTAGGATTTAAGGCTTAATAAATAAATAAACTCAAAAACCAAAATAAAAACAATAAAAACCCAAAAGACCAAAAACAAAGTAAAAGATAATAAAAAAACCAAAATATTAATAAATTGGAGTTAGAAATTAGATAGTAGTCTAAACTGATTAGGTCAGACCCCGGACCTAGATCTAGGTCTCCCCCTAGCCAGATTAGACTACCCTAGTTTCATTAATCCCAGCTGATTAGGTCCCACTATCTCTCCGGGCCCCCCTAAGGGACCGGGAGAGCATATGTGGGCGGTTAGGACCTTAGGATAGGGTAGAGATCCATTAGGGAAATGGAACAGTTAGATTGAATCCAAGTAGGAACTCCCCTAGTTAGGCCCTTCTAGCCCCAATTATTAAAATCCAAAAAAACTATAAAACCAACAAAACCAATCCCAAAAATATTTTCTCCTCTTTTCCTCCACCTCCGGTGCCAAATATTTATCTGAACTCAATGATTAAAGGGAATAGAGGCTGATTCCGAGAACCTGAATTAATGAGAATGACGAAACGAGACGAGTGATTTCACACACCCCAATATCAGTTTATTTACTATCGGCCCATCATCGGCCACCCTCAATCAATCCCGGCCCAACATCGGCCATTTTTATCTTACTTCTGGCCCATCATCGGCCATGCACTTTTATCACCTGCGTATCACAAGCAAACCCACAGAAATCACAACTCGAAGTTTCGTCTGCATCATTCTTTCGATTCGAAGAATCAGCCTTTAAACCCTAGGTCGTCAAAGGACATTGAAGGGGGTACCCAGGAATGGGGTTGATCCTCTTCTAAATATTTGGCACCTTTCCCCTTATTTCATTAGTTTATTTTCATTTTAATTTGCTTATCCCCTAAAATACTTGGATTTAACTTTAATTAGTCTGTTCAACCCTAGATGTTGATTTCCCCTGCCTAGTTCATTATGGTCCCATCTTGAAGCCCATAATTTGACCCTTGACCCAAGTTCGACCCGAATTGAAAGACCCAAATTAAGTGACAAGACAACCGTTGTGTGTCGCCGGCGGCACATTAGATGAGAGAAGAACCCACCCCATTTTCCTCTCGCATTCTTTCGGCTTTCGTCGAAGGACGGTATTACGGCCGAATCCGTAACTGGCGATCGTGATCCGTCGATTTTGAGGGTAGTTGGAATCCTCATTTTCGATGTATTTTTTTATCTCACATTGTTGAATGGCGATTCCCCTCTCGGGGGGGGGGGGGGGGGTCAAAATTCACGTCCGACAGGCATAAAATGGGTCATTAGCCGCAATAAGTGGTTGGGCGCACAGTTGTTATTTAAGTCGATCTACCAGCCATAATCCTGTAAAATATTCAAGGTTAGTCCAAGTATGCCTCTAGCTTACAACAGAATACTAGGAAAAGGGACTACAAGACCAACCTCCTAACTAACGGAATCCTCACACGCGTCCTATGGTTTCTACAATTATTACCCTGAGAAACCATCCAACCTGGCTCAGATACCATTATGTCACGTCCCCCGAACCCGATTAGAAAATAAACTGGTTCCGAGGAGTGAATTTTTGGGCTAATTAAATTTTTTTTGTCCTTTTAGGCCCAAGGATCGTAAGTCCGCTGTGAGGATATTGCATTTCAAACCTCAAGTAATGTATAAACTGCGGAATTCATACGATTCGAGGCATTCTAGATATCAAGACAATGAATAACAAATCTCATTTATTAATTTAAAGTTGCTAGGAAATAGTTAAACTAAAAGAGAAGTTAATTTAAGTACAATGGTCATTCCAACAATTAAGGCCATTAAACAAATGAAGTCAATAATGAAAGGTCAAACGAAAGGATAATAAATGAATAAATAAAATCTAGAGAATGTCCCAAATGAGTCTCTCTTGTGCCGGATGTGATGGCACTACTCTACGTCATCGGCACGCCCCTCTCGCTCCTCCTCTGCTGGTTGGAGATCCTCTGGGATCTCCTCACATGCCTGCTCCTCATAGTAGTACTCACCTGAGGTGTCTGCACACCAAGGAACAGAGTCAACGACATGTTGAGTAATAGATAAGCAAAGTACAATAAAACATAACATGCATCAAGTGTAAGAGCAGAGACAAGTACAAGATCATAAGAATACAAGAAAACGATGCTAGGTATACCGCATGAGTAATAATCATTAGAATCAATAACAAGAGATCTAGCATCATCTAGCAATCACCACTATCCAAACAATGCAATGCAAGAATCAAGAGGCAGACTCCGAGGATGTCCATGCTACCTCCCGGGGTACCAGTAACAATCCAATTCGGACTACTGATACCAAAGTCCTACCCCAGGGGGATCCAAGCTCCCAGTCCTAGGAATAGTAGCACGGTCCAAGCCTGCTCCCAACTATTCAACGCCATTGACGCTAAAAATGTCACTTTACCTCCTCAACATCAAAAGCTACATGGAGCTGCATCCTATTACAAACAGGCAAAGCCACTTCAAGCATCAGATCTTGTCAAAATCAAACAAAAATCACAAGATCCTTCAAAATAGCCAAAAGAAGGGTAGACATGAAGTTTCGGGCCATTTCAACACCATTTAACCTAACTTCAATCCTCCAATGCCGCCACTCATCAAACAAAGCACATAAGGGCCATTTCAACTCTCGGCGGTGACAGTGTAGAAGATATCAAATCTTCGATCAGAGCCTATGGATGGTCTCAAAATACCTCCAAAAGGCTCCACGCCAAATTTCAAGTCAAACCGACACCGTTTGACCCTCCATCAACTCTCGAAAGGCGAAATCAAGCCTCTCGGTGGCGAGAACCTCCAATGCCGCCACTCATCAAACAAAGCACATAAGTAGCTTTTACATGCTTCCAAAGGGCTGCACGTCAAATTTCAGGTCATTCCGACAACGTTTGACCCGGCTTTAACGCTCCGAAGCAAAATCAAGCCTACCGGCGGCGGAGCTCCCCGGGACCATGGCATCCAAATTGGAGCTAATGGATCATCTAAAAATGACTCCAATAGGCTCCCAGTCAAATTTCAGGTCAATCGGACATTGGATGACCGTACATCGAAGCTCGACATCTTCCGCACGGTGAAATCAAGTCTAGCATTGACGGGACCCCAAACGGCTTCAAAACTCAAATAAAAGCCCATGGTTGGTCCTATCTAATGCTCAAGAAGCTTCACCTCAAATTTCAGGTCATTCCAACATCGTTTGACCTAGTTTTAACTCTTGGCGGAAAATCGGCTACAAAGTCTTCGGCTTTTCCAAAATAGGAAACTTTGTGTTCTGATTTGCATGGCTTCTCGAAGGGTTTTCTTCAGGGGAATCAAGCCAATAAATGAGGAGAAATGTCAAGAGAAATACAGGAGAAAACAGAAGCGAAAAAGCCCGAGAAACGGCCAAGAAATGGCGACCGGACGGCGGCCGAAAAAGGGCCAAAAGCCCCATGGTCACCGGCGACCATGGGTGCATGGTCGCCGGCGACCATAGGGATCCGGGCCGCCAAAGTTCACCCGGAAACCCACTTTTTCGGGTATTTTTGCGTTTCGCGATATTTGGCCTCTGTGATGTTTTCAAATTTTGATTTTTGAGGCATAATATCCGTCGTTCTTCATCAACATCACGGATCCGCCATCGAAATCATTCAACCATCATTGGACACTCCAAAATCGCCAACCGGCAGACCAATAAAGCACACTTTCTGCTCGACCGATCGAGAAATCGACTGGACAGATGTTGCCGGCCCATGGGTATCAACCAATGTCTGAAATTGCATCGTCATCCAACATCAAACTACATGCGGATCCATCGATGATCATCGCAAGAAGAATTCCAAAAGACGCGGCGCGGCCCGCGACTCTTCAAGCGACTTGGCGACCAATTAATGTTCTTAATTGACCCGTTTATGACAAATTAATACGGTCATTAACTCATTATTTTGGATGGCCCAATCAGAAGCCAAGAAATGGGAGTTACAAGTCCAATTAATCATGGTAATTAACCATGTAACCCCTATCATCATGGAGTTTAATCATGGTAATTAATCATGAAACCCCCATCATCGTGGAGATTAAATGCTCATTATTCTCCATCGGCCAATCAAAATCCAAGACAAAGGAGTTACAAAATTATGAAATTAAATCTTGTAACTCCTCCCATCATGGAGCATTAATGCCATTAATGCCCATAAACCTTCCTAATGGCCACCAAAAGCCTATAAATAAACGGTCATTCCAAAGGGAAAGGCTCGTGAAAAATCGTTTTGAAAATTATCCTGAAGGATTCTCTGCACAAAGAAGCTCTCCTGCCCTGAAGAAACTCTACTGCAAACACTACAAGGTGATCGAAGTCCCTTGGGGGGCTACCCCCCTAAGGTTTCCCCTCTTCTTCTATCCAACATGGCCTAAAGGCGGCTTTTCAGCCCGTCTACTTGGTTTTTTTATTGGATATAGGACCTTCCCTTAGTCTTTGTCCTTTAAAAATCCGGGGTCCAAGCCAAGCCAAGTGAACTAAAGCATTAAGTGTTCTCATCTGAAGGACGATCGCGGAGTCCATACATGACTCACGACCGTCAATCTGAATGAGTCCCCACAATCTCCTGAGAAGTCAGATCCCTCTTTCTTTCTTTTATATTTTCTTTTGTATTTTTTAAAGAGACAAAAAATCACAATTCTTGTCTTTCACTATTGATAAGATTTGTAAAATCGCCTTCCATGGTAAAATCGCCTTCTACGGCACGAAACTGCCTTTCACGGCAAACTAAACAAAATCGCCTTTCACGGCATTTAAAATCTTGTCTCTTTCTTTAAATATATGTGCAATGGAAAGTTAGAAAAAAAGTTTGATTTCCTTTCTACTTGTGAAGGTGAATCTCCGGATCACCATTTCAAATTCCAAGTAGAATAGAAAATCTGGCATACCCGTACAAAAATGTTGATGCGTGCTCTTTTTTTCTCTTCGCACCACCGCACCCCGGCGGACCCGGGATGGAGGAAGGCATGAATAAAAAGACAGGTCCATCAACGCCGTCCAAAGCCGACTGCCCACCCCGATGTCTAAGTAACCGGCCCATCAATAAACCCCTAAACTGCAGTTGGCTAGTTTAACAAATGAGACATGATCATTGGGATTATCTCTTTCAAAACAATATAAGACAAGTTGAGCACACCTGATAATCCCTTATAACTAGCCAGTCATGTTTATCAATACCTGACACGGGATCCTAAGGTACACTCTAAGTCGAGTCAAAGTCCTAATTCTACAAGGGATTATGTTTCATAATTAGTTAAGTGTTTTATGCCAAGAGAGTGTACAAGGAAACAATAACAATGGATATAATCCACAATTCAAGGAGGAATTACGAACCAAACCTAGACAAGTGGTGTCATCCCCGTATTCTACATGGTCTAACGGAGTACGTGTAGAAGTGGATCAATAATGCTTTTAAGGAAATCCCTTGGTGTACAATCATGTGAAGCATCTATTGATTTAGTTCCATTCACATTCAGTTACCCCATGTTTAATACGGGAATCGTAGACAACCCGTCAAAGCATACCAAGCCACATGCTTTGATTTCCAATTCCATTAATGGTCATATAAAGTGGGTTAAGGGTTTCCAACATCTAAGTCCCCGAACCCAGGTTAACAGTCTTGCTTCCAACAAAACATCATTTGAATTATTAATCTCTGTCATTACCTTATTTTTCGATCTCCGATCATCGCGAAACATGTACCATTGGATTCTACATTCAATGAGCTTTCCAATAGTATATGGCTCGCGAAAATTCATTTGAGAAGACGATGTTTAGAATCCTTGGCTCCTTTCTAGTTGGTGGCCTATGTTGGATCTTGTATCTAAAAAAAAAAAATGAGATGAGATTCTTTGGAAACTTCTTTCTTTGAACCTGTTTCCATTCTTTCTTTTTTTCAAACAAAAAAAGTTTTCAAATTTCTTTCTTTTGGACTCGAATTGGAGAAACTTTGATTCTTTCCTTTTCGTACAATAGCTCGCAGAAATGTTTGAGCCAACGTTCGGATTAGGAGGGGCCGTTTTCTTCTCTTTGATGGGTCCATTGGAGATTTTTCAAAAAAAAAATTTATTAAAATTTTTTCAAATTTCTCTCTTTTGGATTCAAATTGGAGAAACTTTGATTCTTTCTTTCTCGTACAATGGCTCGCAAAAAATTTTGAGCCAACGTTCGGATTGGGAGGGACCATTTCCTTCTCTTTGATGGGTCCATTGGTGATCTTTCAAAAAAAAAAAAAAAAAGGAAAAAAAATTAAAAAAAAAGTTTTCAAATTTCTTTCTTTTGGATTCAAATTGGAGAAACTTTGGTTCTTTCCTTTCATACAATGGCTCGCAGAAATGTCTGAGCTAACGTTCGGATTGGGAGGGGCCATTTTCCTCTCTTTGATGGGTCCATTGGAGATCATTTAAAAAAAAAAAAACACATTGAGGTTGCGCCAATTGCGTTCTTTAACCAAAGTGAATATAAGAAAAGCCTTGTCCAGAGTGCGGAGGCAGCTAGATTGTTTGAGGTAAGGGTCCTTCAAACGGGTTTATTAAGTAATCCTACCCTTACCTGGGGCCTAATCTATCCACTGAGGTTTCATAAGACCGAATTGGAAGACCTATGTGCATTCTTAAAAAAAAAAAAATCTTACAAAAAAAAAAATCTTTTTAAAAAAAATACTTTTGTCACTATTGTGTTCAAATTCGAGAAATTTTGGTTCCTTCCTTTTTGGATTTAGTGCTTGCAGAAATGTTTGAGCATGTATTCGGATTGGAATACCATTTGCTCTCTTTTATGAATTCAATATTGACTTTTAAAAAAAAACTCCCGTCATTATTGGATTCAAATTTGAGAAATCCTGGTTCCTTCCTCTTTGGACTTAGGGCTCGCGGAAATCGCTGAGCCTTTGTTCGGATTGGAATACCATTTGCTCTTTTTTGCGAATTCGATCTTGACCTTTCAAAAAAAAAATCCCATCTCGTGTCCTTTTCAAGGATGCGATTTACAACATTTGTGCCTAGCGGTACGCCCTTTCGAGTCTACTGTATTTACGACTGACACATTTGTATCTCCAACCTTATATCATTTTACCTCGAGTGAGCTTCGCTTCTCGGTAACTTGAATTAAGGTTTACAATTGCCTCTAGCAGTCACTAGAACGCTCATTTCGAGCCGACCATACTTGCGTTCAGAACAATTGTACCCTCTATGGCGTTTTGCCTTTTTCATTACGCTCAGAATGGGCCATGCCCGCTGAGCGATTTGAAAAGACAGAACCATAGTGTTTTCCATTTATGATCACCATATTCTTGTGATTACTAATAGATGTGGTCTTGTTTCAGAAGTTTTTCTAAAACTAACAATGGCAGCCTCGTTGACCATCACCTTCGACGAAAACAAGTACCAAGTCATGCTTCAAGAGAAGCAAAGCAAGCGTATTTTCAAGCGCCCTGCCAGCTGCCGGAGCATCACCTCCCTCGGCAACTCTCAAAACACTGGGTCGACCTCCACTTCCTGGAGCATCGTCTTCGGTCACTGGGACCATTCCCACTACCCGTAAAAGAGACGGCGCCTGCTAAAAAGCAGAAGACCGCCCCTCAACGTGTTGCTGCCCCGACACTAAAGGCGGTCACCAGGAAACCTGAGGCTTGTGGCAATCCCACGAGGCCTCAACCTACAAAAACCCAGATCTACCCCAAGACTTGGTCCCCACGATCTTCACCAAAACAAAGAAGGTCCTAGACATCCGCAAAGCCAGCATACCTGGCTCCTCTCAAGGAGAACTGGTTCTATCCTCTTGTTTACATCAAAGGGGAGAAACCTACCCTCTACCGAACTACAAAACCAACCCAGCACGAGCCGGCTTGCTCATACAAGCCCAAAATCAAGTCATGCATCACAAGGCCTCGACAAGAACCTGCCAGGGCCTGCTCTCCTGCAACTCGACCCTTCATCTCAACAGGGGCTGAGCTTGCGAGATCTAAAGCTTCGCTGCGACAGGCTAAGGACCACGTCCAGATCCTGTCCATACCAGTCTTCAAGCAAGACAAGCTCGGTTGCTGCGCACGAGGGACCATGTCCTTCATTGCCAGAGCACAGCCCGAGCTAACTGAGTCTCAAATTGCTCGTCATATACATCGCCGCATGGCATATCGACAGAAGAGATTAGAGAAGCAAAGAACCCAGCATTCTGAGCTTCAAATCTCCCAAAAAGGGGTCGAAAAAGAAAGACCCGACCAAGTTGCTACTGTCCACATGGTTGGCAAAACCAAAAGACGGCAGAAATCAGCAACAAAAATACATGTCAGACGACCGGTGACTCGCAGGGTCTCCCGAACGAGAAGGCATCAGGAAGACTCTCCCACTCCTTCAAGACTAGGACATCGAAGTGATCATTCCTCGGGCTCTTCATCTAGAAGAATGAGCTCCAGCTCAGTCACTAAGACAATATCCTCTTTCGACTAACGAAGAGTGAATGTCCTAGTCACAAACTTTGAGCAACCTCCACCGGACGATGACATTGCCAGTGACACAGATGAATGGGAGGAATTCCTTGAAACCGGAGAATATCTCTCCGATGAAGAATGGATCCCAGAATCCCACCTTATGCCAGTAATCTGGTATAACTCCTTCCAGCCACAAGGATCCTGGTCTGATGATAATGAAGACCAAGAGGTTGTTCAAGAAAGTGCTGTCAACCTAGCGCAAACAAATGCTCTAGTGGATCCCAACCAGGTCGAACCACAAGGGGCAGATGAAGAAGAAGACTTGGCTCCTATGCCAGATCTTGAAGAATATGCAGGGATCTTGCAGCGTTTTGCCATAGAACAAGAGCAGGATCGCATCAATCAACTTCATCAAAATCTAGAACCGAAAGTCCTGGAGAATCTACAAGCATCTCCTCCAGTGACTCCGGAAAACGAAGAAAGTTGCTGGATTGATGATCCGCTTACATCGGAAGATGAGTCTGATTCCCAACAGTCCATTGTGGAGGCATCTTCTATCAAAGTTGCCTGCATTGTGATAGTTCAGGATGATAGTGCCTCTGAAGCTTCATCTGCTGAGGCCACAGACTCTCAAAATGCATCCGACAGCATATCTTCTGGAGCTACATATTCTCGGGTGACTTCCACTGAGACAGTGACATAAGAATTCAAGCCTCTTCCTACTAATCACCATGAAGAAGCTTTGGTTGATGAAGTCTTTAAAGAAAATCCAGTCAATTGGTCTCAGATACCCAACCTCCTAGGAGATGTCTGGACCGATGAAATACTGGACAAAGAAGAAAAGTTGTTGGAAGCTATTTAGGACTTGTTCCCGGAAAATGCTCCATGCAATGCAATAACTGAAGACGGCAATGCTGCTGCATAAGCGTTTTCAGCAAAAGGGGAGGATCAGCCCCTTGAGCCTGAAGGAGGTCTTCCAAACGAAGAGCCACTTCTAGAAGCTTTTGAAGTTGGGAAAGGTACCCGCTCTGGCTGGGATTACCACAAAAACTACAACCAACCTTCTTATTCTTCTTATGTAAATCCTTCGGGAAAACAAGCTGTAAATGCCCCAAGCGGCAACAATAATGAAAATTCAGGCCCCAATAAGGCTTTCAGATATGACTTGATCGAGCACTTAAAACACATACCTGCATGACTGCACATCCTAGACTTATTACGAATGTCACCACAAACTCGTGATAGTCTCATATCAGAACTGCGAAGGCTGAATCTGGATGTCGACAAACATGCCCCACAAGTCCTACAAATTGAAATGGACTATAGGGTCAAAAAGTAAAAAACCTCCTCAAAGGGAGAAAAGAAAGAAGCTGGAGGACCTTGCACTGAATGCCTCTCGGTCCAAAAAGCCGTAAGTGCTACCATCGCCTTTAATAAGGAAGACCTCCTGCTAGGCGAGACGAAGCACAACCGACCCTTGTACTCCACGAGGTACATCAAAGAGATGCCGATACCCAGAGTCCACATCGACCCGGGGTTTGCACTTAACCTTATCTCTACTACGGCATTCGAAGAGCTGGGTATCCCAGCTAGCAAACTAAGCCACACATCTGTGTCCATCTTTGGATACGATGGAACTGCTCAAAGACCCATTGGCAAAATCAGGTTCAGGTAGCAAATCGGCGATCTTATCTTTGAGGTCACCGTGTATGCAATAAAAACCCCTTCATGCTGAAACATCCTTCTCGGACGCCCTTGGATACACGAGAACGGTGTCGTTCCTTTGACTCTACATCAGTGCATCAAGTTTGTTGGCGATGACGGCTTGATACATTGAGTGTTTGCAGACAAAAAGCCCTTCAAAGGCAAAGAAGTTCATTTCGCAGACTCTCAGATGTACAAGGACGAAAAAGAAGAAAAGGAGGCGAAAATAGCATCCTTCACCAGCAATCTCCAAAAAGATAAAGGCAAGACTCCTCAGCAATCATCGGAAGAAAATAAACCTTCCGGCAAACCCGAAGAGAGCAATCAGCCTCCCTTCGTTATCTCCTTCAAATCTTCCAAACCTTTGGTAATCACTACTAAAGCAAAGAAGACAAAGCAAAAGACTGGGGGCAAGTTCACTGTTTCCTTCGTGTCTATCATACAAGATACGGATTCGGATTCAGAGACAGAAGACGATACATCGTCAAGGCAAGCTGATACGTAGTAAGTTCAGCCTGCCCTCACTCCATTGGAGACTCCTGCTGACATAGAAAATCCTGCGTCTGCTACCTTCATCGTTCTGGCAACGACGGCAGAAGAGAAACCAATCCTCTTCCATAGATCGGACGCTTCTTCATCGAATTCCTTGCTTGAACCTTTCCAAAATGAAGGTATGCCTCAACTATCCTTGTATAGTCCAATAACACAAGCTATCATGAAGAAAATGAGCCTGACACTCCGATGAGACAATTGACACAAAGGCTGCAAAGTCGTTTTGCCGACCAGGCCTCAACCTCTCTTGTCAATGAAGACATCGATCTCCCCGGATATCTCTTTGAAGAGTTACCCGACAAGGACCCGGGAAGCTCATCAAATTGGTACGATTTCTCTGATGATGAAGAGGAATTGTCCGATGATACAGAAGCACGGTTCTCTGATTCAGATGAGCCATCGTCTCCAAAAGAAGTGCCTTACTTCAACCCAGTTTCAGCAGGTGATTGGCATCATCTCATAGCAAGTCTTGAGAAGAGTACCGATCAAGAAGATTTATGGACAGAAACGGAGCCATGGTCTTAAAATGCCCTTGGAAACCCAGAAGGTCTTGTTGAGTTGGAAGCCTTCAAAAATGTTGTGGAGGAACCACCTTCAAACCTTCCAATAGAAGATTCTGTTCAAAAGATAGACTTGGGAACACCTGATAACCCACGTCCTATATACATAAGTAAGAATATAAAGGATGATGAGTTACCCGAGTATGTCTATTTTCTTCATGAGTTTGTTGATTGTTTTGCATGGTTTTACGCTGAAATGCCTGGCTTAGATCCCAAAATAGCAGTTCACAAACTCAATCTGCAAGAAAATATCAAGCCTGTCAAATAAGGCCAAAGAAGATTCCGTCCTGATGTGATGGACAAAATTGAACAAGAAGTTTAGAAACTCAAAAACGCTGGCTTCATCCCCGAAGAATAGCATCCTGAATGGTTGGCCAACATCGTCCCCGTGACAAAGAAAAATGGGCGAATCAGAGTCTGTATTGACTATAGAGACCTGAATAATGCATGCCCCAAAGATGAATTCCCGCTCCCCATATCGGAGGTAATGATTGACAACACCTGCGGGTTTGAGCGAATGACTTTCATGGATAGCTTCTCTGGCTACAACCAGATAAAGATGCATCCCGAAGATGGAAGGCATACATCATTTCGGACCCCATTTGGCGTGTATTGCTACACTGTCATGCCATTTGGTCTGAAAAATGCTGGTGCAACATATCAGAGAGCTATGATGAAGATATTCCAAGATATGCAGCACAAGACGGTCGAATGTTATGTTGATGATCTCGTCGTCAAAAGCAAAAGAAAAGAAGACCATCTCAAAGATCTTCGAGAAGTCTTCCTCCGGCTTCGCAAACACAAACTGCGAATGAATCCCCTCAAATGCTTCTTCGGTGTCTCATCGGGTAAGTTCCTCGGATTCATAGTTCGGAAAGTTGGAATAGAGCTTGACCCCATCAAAGTCAAGGCTATCCTAGAAATGCCATCTCCAAGAACCTTGAGAGAACTGAAAGGGCTTCAAGGGAGATTGGCGTACATCCGACGGTTCATTTCCAACCCATTAGGGAAGTGCCGTCCATTTTCTCGCCCAATGAAGAAAGGTGTGGACTTTGTTTAGGATGCTGAATGTGAAGCTGCATTTCAAGACATCAAGTCATACCTAACCAAACCTCCGGTGTTGGCTGCTCCCACAACCGGAAAACCATTCATCTTATACACAAGAGCTCTCGACTATTCTTTGTGTGCTCTACTTGCACAAGAAATTGACGCAGGAAAAGAAGCTGCTCTATACTACCTCAGTCGCATGTTGGTAGGTGCAGAGCATATCTACTCTCCAGTCGAAAAAGAATGCCTGGCAATGATGTTTGCCGTACAAAAGCTACGTCACTATTTGCTGTCAAACACAGTATACTTGATATCAAGGATCATTCTCTTAAAGGTCCTTATCACAAAAGTAGGTTCTCTCAACGCTCGGCTAGCAAAATGGTCTATCCTTCTGTCACAACTTGATATTAGGTATGTACCACAGAAAGCAATCAAAGGCCAAGCTCTGGCGAATTTTCTTGCAGAGCATTTACTACCTAAGGATTCTCCGCTCAAGGATGATCTCCCAGATGAACCTGCCTACAACGTGGAGATTTCCTCACCAAATGCCTCCTGGAACATGTACTTCGATGATGCAACTGGGACAAATGAAAAAGGAAAGCCGATATCAGGAATCAGCATTCTCTTTGTTAGCCCCGACAAATACATGATTCCATACGCATTCTCGCTACTGGAACCATGTTCAAACAATGCGGCTGAGTACTAAGCTCTGATCATAGGATTGGAACTCGCCCTCGAATCCGGTATCACCATGCTGGAAGCATTTAGGGACTCCCAACTGATCGTCAACCAGATGAATCAGAAATATGAAATCGGGAAGCTTGATCTGTTGCCTTACTACAATAAGGCACAATCACTTCGACAAAAGTTTGACATCTGTCACATCTCCCACATCCGTAGAGGTGAAAACATCCGTGCAGATGCCCTGGCTGGACTTGCTGCATCTATAGCAATCCAAGAAGGGGAAAACATGAAAATTACAGTGTGTCAAAAAAGGATTCTCCCTCCTCTCAACACACACCAAGCAGTCGCTGAATGCCACAGAGTAGTCGGAAGTCGGATTTCCATCCTTAAACCTCCGATCAGCGACTAGAGGGATCCGTTCATTGATTACATTATGTTCGGAATCCTACCTGAAGATCCAAAAGAGCGGGTAAGCATTCAAAGACGAGCCCTAAACTTTCATTTGGATATTCCCTCCAAAATGCTTTACAGAAAATCCTTCAATGGAGTACTCCTACGTTACTTGTCACAACAAGAGGCGGAAGAGACTCTAAAAGAAGTTCATGCTGGTCTTTGTGGAGCCCATCAGGTTGGTCCTAAGCTCTATGATCAGATACAAATGTTAGGTTACTATTGGCCTACTATGGTAGCTGATGCGATGCAATTTGCTAAACGTTGCCAACAATGCCAAGTTCATGGAGATTATGTCCATATGCCTCCAAAATGGCTACATCCTACAGCGATCTCATGGCCCTTCGAAGCCTGGGGTATGGACATCATAGGTCCTATCTCTCCCCCATCAAGCAAAGGTCATCGTTTCATCTTCGCCGCTACGGATTATTTCTCCAAGTGGTCAGAAGCATTTGCGTTTAGTGAAATGAAGACCTCATCAGTCCTTCAATTTTTGCGAACCAACATCATTTGTCGTTTCGGCATACCTAAAAGATTCGTCCATGATAATGGACCACAATTATGGGATCACAGATTCTACAGGTTCTGCGACAAATACAAAATCCAAAGTTGTCCTTCAACTCCGTACAACCCGGCAGCGAATGGACTGGCAGAAGCCTTCAACAAGACACTCTGCAAAATCCTCAAGAAAATTGTCTCTAGTCACAAAAGAGACTGGAGCGACAAACTGCCTGAAGCTTTATGGGCTTATCGGACTACTGTTCAAGGACCAACTCATAGTACACCATTCTCCTTGGTCTATGGATGTGAAGCAGTTGTCCCTCTAGAGGTACAAATTCCTTCCTTAAGGGTATCTCTACAAAATGAAATGACGCAAGAAAGCAACGTTAAATTGAGACTCCAAGAACTGGATAATCTCAATGAAAGACAACTCGAAGCTCTACAAAGTGTTGAGCTTTACCAAGCACGCATGGCAGGATCTTTCGACAAGAAGGTCAGGCAACGTGCCCACAAAAAGGGTAACTTGGTTCTTGCGGTGAAAAGGCTAATGGTTTTTGCCCACAAATCCAAAGGCAAATTCGAACCAAAATGGGTGGGACCCTTCGTCATCGACAAAGTCTTCTCCAACGGTGCATGTGCTCTTCTAAATGTGGAGGGTGGCAGATGTATGCTACCCATCAATGGTAAGTTCTTGAGGCGGTATTACCCTTGAAGACTTCCTACATCGGGTCAGAGCGATGCCTACATGGCCAAAGCCTATTCTTAGGTACTTGCTTGTCAAACCCATCCCTTTTAGAGTTTTCATCCCTATGTTGAAATTTCTATAAAAAAAAAAAAAAAAAACAATGTTTACTTTTAATGTTTCATTTTTCGAAAAAAAAAAAAAGTCAAACCCAAAATCCAAGTTTAGGAGCCCCTTCCCTAACTTGACCAAAACTTCGATCCTTAAACCCAAAATTCATGGTTTGAAACAAAAATCAGGACTCAGGGATTTCCACCCTAGTCCACCCCGACTTTTACCATAAAAAATGGTTTTGAGTTAAAATTTACAACCCTTGTGTCTTTAAACAAAAAATTGTTTTTCAAAAAACTGTAGGGAAGCGACGTTTAGTCGATACTCACACAAAACCTAAAAATCGGAAGGATGCGAACCCCATTCGATACTTCCAAAACCTCAAATCGCAAGGAAGTGACACCTCGTCAATACTTGCAAGATTTCAAAAATCGTGAAGACACAACGTTTCAGTTGATATCCATAACCCAAATTTCAAAACAGAAACAAAAGTTCGAAAAAACCTCAAATTTCAAAAATCGTGGGGAGGCGACATTCCATCGATACCCACAAAACAAAATTTTTGAGAAAAAAGCAGAGAAGTGAAATTCAGTCGATACTCGCAACCGAATGAGAAAGGAAGCGACATTCCATCGATACTTGCAATACCATTCAGCAGGGAGGCGACTCTTAGTCGATACTTACACTTTGAAAACCAAAAAGAAAAAAAAATGGTTTTCATGCCAAAAGTTTGGCTTTTATGTCAAAAATAAAAAAACATGGCTTACATGCCGACAAAACAAAACTTGGTTTTAAAAAAATCGACTCTCATACAAAAAACCGGCTCTCATGCCACAAAATTTTGGCTTTCATGCCACAAAACCAAAACTTGGCTTTCACGCCACAAAAATCGGCTCTCATGCCAAAAATCGGCTTCCATGCCACAAACAAAATTTTGGCTCCTAGGCCACCAAAATTCGGCTTTCACGCCATCCAAAATTCGGCTTTCAAGCCATCAAATAACCTGGCTTTTTGCCACAAAATCTGGCTTTCGTGCCCAAAACAACCATTTGACAAAAGATTTTCACAAAATGACAAACTTTTGATCAAATTTTCAAACAAACATTCTTATCCAACTTTTACTTACTTTCATCAAAAAGAATTTAAGTGAAACGAGGGAATACAAAAAAAAAAAAAAAAGGGGGGGTGCCAAAAAAAAATGTTTATACATGGAGGTACCAAAAGAAAAGAAGAAAAAGTTTGTTACGAATCAGGAGGCTAGTCTGACATGGTCTTCAGCCAAAGGCTTAACTCCTCAAGCAAACTCTTGGACTTAGCCTCCAAAGCTTCCAGGCCGCGTTTCTTCAGAATCTTCCCATAAAAAGCAGTAGGCCGTCGCGATCCATCCTCAGCACGAGGAAGCTCTTCCCAGAGAATCTGCCATTGTTCATATTCCTGAGTCTTTATCCGAAGATTGCTTTCGACCTCCTCAACTTGGAGAATGAGAGTCCTCTCTCTATCGCGAGCTTTCAAAGTAGCAGCCCACTTGGCAACGGCTTGTTCTTCCAATAGCTCAAGGTGCTGTCTGGCCTCAGTGACCTCCCTATCAAGACGGTGCTGGTCCTCTGTCAGTTCAATAATAGCCAACTCGATAACGTTCCTCTCCCGAACGAGCTGCTTCCGAGTCCGTGAGATCTCATTCAGTTCAGATTTGACCTTGCTGGAAGGCTTCAAAAACATCTCCTTGAAGAAGTCATCATTTGGAAAGCTCTTGGTCTCATTCCACTTGTTGCCTAGAGTGATGACTTTATCAACAAAAGCCTTGGCATCTGTAAAGTCCAGAACGACTTCTTTGCTATCGGCAATAATGTCCTGCACATGCTTAACCATGCCGAAACCAGCGTCCAAATAGCCAGAAGAAAGAGTCTTGACCCATGAGCTCTAGACTCTCTTCAACACCTTCCTCGCAAACTGATGAGATGGCTCAGATAAAGACTCGCCATGCTCCGTTGGTCGACTGCCCATGTCAGGCATCGTTGGGAGAGTAATCAAGAAGCTCTTTCCAATCGGAGTCGCTGGGGAAGGAATATCAGCAAGCAGACTCGCCTCTGCCTCATCGAAACTAATAGAAGACGCCCCTACTCCTGGATTATCCGCGGGCACCCCCTGCTCTGACTCTGAAAAGGATAGAGGAACTTCTCCTGTCACCTCACAACCTGCCAATGAAAGATGAAAAAGGTATGAATATGATCTTGTCAAAAATCAAAATATCAAGATTATCACTACAAAGTACCTTCTTCGACGATTGGCGGAATGCTTTCTGCCTCCATGAGCTCATCCGAAGCATCATCAAAAGTTGCATCCATGGACGTTTCAAAGTCGTCGGAATCTTCTGGCAAGTCAGCTGGCAAGAAACAAAAAATGCATGTCAGCAAGTGGCGGTAGAAAAAAAAAACAAAAAAAAGAAAAAAGAAGTCATACCAAGTGGAGATTCTGGATCTACTTCAGAATCTTTAGGCTCTTCCTCAGATGCCGTAATCGAATCCGTCACCACCTCATCGGTCGGAACCTCAGGCATCACCAAACCATCATCTTCTGCCAAAAGAAAGAAAACCGTAGATCAAAACAAAAGCTCTCATGAAAAAAAAAAAAAATGGAAAGAGAAAAGGGAAAAGCATACCATCATCAATGGTCTCTTCCTCTTGGCACCTCTTTTTCTGAGGCTCATCATCATCCCCTGATGCCTCCTCAGCAATGGTGGAAGGAATTTTCAGATTAGGAGAGTTTTCGTGCTGTCTCTGACGTCGGCGTCGTCCTCTCCTTACGGGACGAATTGCTAGAAGTACCCGCCCCGCCATCAAAATCTGGCCTCTCGATAGAGTCCTCACCAGATGGTCTGCTCTTGTCGGTGGACTCCATGGAAGCCTTTCCTCGCTCGGCTTGTATCCAAGCAGCAACCCCAGCCTCCTCCTCTGCGAGCTGTTCCAAGACCTCACCAGGTATCTCTTGTGCAGCTCCCGATCTGATGACGTCCTGGTCCTCGAGAAAACCTGTTATGTGCTTTTCTCCAGAAAGGAAAGCCAGAACTTCTTCTCGGCGGACGCCATCTGACTTCCCAAGACCCTTCTCGGAAGACTGCTTTACATCGAGCTCTTTCTTGGAAAGTCCCCGGTACACTGAAAGGCTCTCCACGAACCATTTCGTGAAACCGGCAGTACGAAAAGTGGGCAACTCAGAATAAGAAATCATGGCGGTAGTGTCTTCAGCGCTATAAAAGGCCCATTCATTTCTCCCGTCCTGCAAACCTCCAAAACGCTTCACCTTGCTCGAAGGCGCTCCAACAACGCCTTGGGAGAAGCCCAACTGCATGGAAAAATGAGAAGGAACATACGGCTGCATGTCGACGAAAAGATGTCTACGGTACACCATCGTGCCGACACGTATGTTAAAAAGCCAACTCCTCTCTGCATTTGTCAAAGAATAGTGTCTCCCCGAACCTGCTCTGGTGGAATCTCGGGAGACACCAAAATCAAAAGCCTTCTTCCGCAAACCCGGAGAAAGCTTCACTAAAGACTGCCCCATCTCGACGTCCCAGAATCGTCGGATTCTCAAACGGGTAGATAACAGTGATTCGGAAACAACCTTCTCTTTAGCCAACCGAATCATAAACGGGTTATCGTCCTGAGCAACACCCAATCGGTGGAAACTGGGACAGTGGTATACATACCACGAATATAAAATATGGGCTGAAAATACCCTGTTCATGGGAAGCCCAAGCCGAACTAGGAAAGCAGTAGCCTGCAGTTCGGTGCACAAATAGGAGTAAAGAGTAGGCACCAAAGCAAGCCGCTCTCCAAACACCATCTGATAAGCCGGAAAAATGGAATGCGGCCTAATGTGCGTTCCATCTCCTCCAGCAAAAATAGCCTAACCCAGCCAATAAGTGAGGTAAACGGCGAGATCTCTCCGTAGCACAATGTCAGAATGAATGGCGTCTGTGTTTGCGAAGAATTCCTTCAAATTCTCTCGCATGGCGGAGATCTTCTTCGAATCTGGGTTCTTAGCCCTGGCTTCCTGGGTCGTACTCTCAGAAGACTCCCCTCTGTCAAAGAAGTTGGAAGACAAAAGGCTACCACTCCTCCAGCTGCTACACCGGACTTTCGAGCCCTCCTTCTCCTTAAAAAAATCATAGAAGGCGACGAGATGAAAGTACAAAAGACTGAACTCCTCATACTGCTCCTTAAGGATGCTGTCAATAGGCATGAACTCCTCATAGAGATTGCCGAGGATAGGCAGCCCAGTGATGGCGCTCAGTTCCTTTAAAGAAAAACCAATCTTACCATTTGTGACAACGAAGGTGTTGGTTTGTGGAAGGAACGACTCCAGCATGGCCATGGAGGCCTCATCGGAGAAAGCCACGGTTTGCCGAAAAGCGCGAAAAACGTAAAAAATCTCGGCCTCCTTCAGAATGGCACCACCAACCTGCAGGATGTGATCAGTCCACGACTCTCAGCTCGAGTCAGCACTGAATCAGCCGCGAAGTCGAAAAGGCTTCACCCAATTGCTGCCATCGCCCTTGAAAATGCCAAGACCCACCGGTCTCAAATCGACCGAAGGATGGTCTGAACCTTGCTAGCCGCTGGCCGGCATCAAAATGTCCATATGGGCAGGCGACTTCTCTGCAAAACCAGAAGGGCCGCCAACAAAAACCCCGGTCTTGATCACGCTTGTCCTCTTCACCCAGCTTGGAGGATCTTCCCTCTTTGAGCATGTGGAGGAAAGGCTCATGATCGAGATAGTCCGATCGAAGGTCGACCGGGTAGAAACAGTTCTCTTCTCACCATCAACTGTGAAAGAGAACTGAAAACATCTCCTTTGGTATGTTGAATCGTCAGGGACGGCATCACCAAAGAAGAAGGTAGGCTTGGGCACAATGCTCTGATCGTCCGTGACCCAAGGACGGTTGCTTACCATGATTTTATAATACTCCTCATCCTTGAAGGCAATCAAACGTTGCCTCATCTCATCTCGGTTGAGTGAGTCGCACTCTTCCAAGTTCCTTTCAACATATTGGACCCCTTCCCAGGCCTGCTGTACGACCACATTAGAGGATCTGGTAGAATGACGAGGCGCATCAGTGATGGGCTCGTTACCCTTGTTTGTTCTGGAGGAACTACCTGCAAAGGATGGAAAGAGAGAAAATCAATCATCAAAATGATAGAATTTTGCTAGAAAAAAAATTATAGGAAAATTTTGGCATGGTTCCGGGGCAATTCTGAAGAAAAGGGAAACACCCCAAAAGAAATAGGAGCTTAAAGATGGGCTCAACAACGCTGTAAGTTCATAATCAATGGAAAATTCTCGAAGAAGGCTTGAACTCAAACATTGTTGCGAGATCAAACCAAATCTTTTTAAATATCTGCAAGATTGGAAAAGGGCTCAACATTGCTGCGAGCTCCAGAATCCAAAACTTGCAAAGCTCCTCAGAAAATCCCTGCAAGACCAAGAAAGGGCGCAACATTGCTGCGAGCTCCAAATCCCAAGACTTGCGAAAAATTTCCAGGTGTACACTATCATCCTTCCAATTTCATATAAAAAAAATGTATAGAAGGAAAGTTATCATGCATGCGCATCTCAAAATCCGGGAAAGAAAAAAAAAAGAGAAGAAAATAATCTCTTTCAAAAAAAAAAAAAAAAAAGAAGAAAAAAAAATGTCCACGTGGCCGTACGGTCTTGTCCGTACGGTCACAAAAAAAAAAAAAAAAAACACGGTAAAAAAAAAACAGAGAGAAAACTGTGAAAGAAAAAGAGAAAGAGAGAAAGAGAAGAAAAAAAAAGAAAGAAGAAAAGTGTGAAAAAAAAAAAGAAAACACGTGGAAAAGAAAAAAAACATAGAGAAAAAAAAGGGAAAAGAAAAGAATGAAAACCTTTTTCTATTTCTACATGGGGTTTCTTAAAGAAGAAACTTACTTGAAGCCATGGAGAAAGAGGAAGAACTAGAAGATCCTTGGAGAAGAACAAGAATTCTTGATCTTGGAGCACTATTGAAGACTTTTGCAAAAAGAAGGCAATAGGAGCAAGAGATCCAACCTCCTTGCATATATAGAAGAAAGCAAACCAAAAGAGGAAAGGAGGAGAAAAGAAAGGAGGTAAGTGCTAAAAATTAGCAAACTTCCTAAAATAAAGGGATCATGGGATATTCTTTCCCAATGAGGAGATCTTTTGAGAAATTCCCTCCAAAAAGAGAGGGATTATGAGAAACTTTCTCCCAAAGAAAGATATTTTGAGAAAATCTCTCCCAAAATCAAGGAAACTTGAGAGATTCTCTCCAAGTAAGAATACTTTTAGATATTCTCTACCCAAAAGAGATATTTTTAGATATTCTTTACAAAAATGACACCACATGAGATCTAAGCCATCTTTAAAGCTTAAGGTCCCATGGGCTAGCCCACATGAGCCAGGTTTGACCACCTAGGCACTAAAAGTGGCTTTTAGTCAAAATCCTTCTTGCCAAGAGCATACAAAAAATGGTTCCATGCCTCCTTTGAGTTGATTGGACCATACAAAAAAATCCAAGCCTCATGAGTTTCCAAAAATCCAAATCATCCCACCTTACGAACCAAATTAAGCCAAAACCTTGAAATTGACATTCTACAAAAAACCCAAACCACTCCAATGGACCCAAAATTGTTTCAAAGAGTGACCAAAATCCAAACCATGGTCCCCTAACTTGCCACATACAGCTTGTTGGGTCACAAGACCAAAACCAAAAACCAAATCTTGGTCCCCTAACTTGCCACATACAGCTTGTTAGGTTACAAGAACAAAATCAAAATTCAAAACCCGACCCCCTAACCTGCCACATAGAGCTTGTTAGGTCACAAGGTCAAAAACCAAAAACCTTCTTGACCGCCTGATGCGCCACACAATGCCTTTAGGTTCACAAGGTCAAAAGGAAAATCCAAAACCCAAAAACCCAATCCAAATGTCATTTTCAAAATTTTGCCTTGAGATAGTACGTGATCTCTCTCACTGCCATAAAATCCCCTTCGAAATTCAAAAGGCTATTTTATCAAAGACAAATGCTCAGAGACTCTTGATCAAGTCAGAAGTTCTCCTTTAAAGTTTTCTTCGTGGCACATCGACTTCAAAAGCAACGCGATTCGTCGCTGTACCTCGAGGGGGCATTCGTTGATACTAAAAATGTCACATTGCCTCCTCAACATCAAAAGTTACATGGAGCTGCATCCTACTACAAACAGGCAAAGCCGCTTCAAGCATCAAATCTTGTCAGAATCAAATAAAAACTGCTAGATCCTTCAAAATAGCCAAAAGAAGGGTAGACATGAAGTTTCGGGCCATTTCAACACCATTTGACCTAACTTCAATCCTCCAACGGCCGAGCAGGAGCTCTCAGCGGGGATAGTGTCAAAGACATCAAATCTTCGATCAGAGCCTATGGATGGTCTCAAAATACCTCCAAAAGGCTCCACGCCAAATTTCAAGTCAAACCAACACCGTTTGACCCTCTATCAACTCTCGAAAGGCGAAATCAAGCCTCTCGGCGGCGAGAACCTCCGACGCTGCCACTCATCAAACAAAGCACATAAGTAGCTTCTACATGCTTCCAAAGGGCTGCACGTAAAATTTTAGGTCATTCCGACAACGTTTGACTCGGCTTTGAAGCTCCGAAGCAAAATCAAGCCTACCGGCGGCGGAGCTCCCCGGGACCATGGCATCCAAATTGGAGCTAATAGATCATCTCAAAATGACTCCAATAGGCTCCCAGTCAAATTTCAGGTCAATTGGACATCGGATGACCGTACATCGAAGCTCGACATCTTCCGCGCGGTGAAATCAAGTCTAGCATTGACGGGACCCTAAACGGCTTCAAAACTCAAATAAAAGCCCATGGTTGGTCCTATCTAATGCTCAAGAAGCTTCACCTCAAATTTCAGGTCATTCCAACATCGTTTGACCTAGTTTTAACTCTTGGCGGAAAATCCGCTACAAAGTCTTCGGCTTTTCCAAAATAGGAAACTTTGTGTTCTGATTTGCACGTCTCCTCGATGGGTTTTCTTCAAAGGAATCAAGCTAATGAATGAGGAGAAATGTCAGGAAAAATAACAAGAGAAAACAGAAGGGAAAAAGCCCGAGAAACGGCCAAGAAACGGCGACCGAACGGCGGCCGAAAAAGGGGCAAAAGCCCCACGGTCACCAGCGACCATGGGTGCATGGTCGCCGGCGACCATAGGGATCCGGGCCGCCAAAGTTCGCTTGGAAACCCACTTTTTCGGGTATTTTTAGCGTTTCGCGATGTTTGGCCCCTGTGATTTTCTCAAATTCTGATTTTTGAGGCATAATATTCGTCGATCTTCGTCAACATGACGGATCCGCCATCGAAATCATTCGATCATCACTGGACACTCCAAAATCGCCAACCGACCGACCAAGAAACCACACTTTCTGCCCGACCGATCGAGAAATCGACTGGACAGATGTTGCCGGCCCATGGGTATCAACCAATGTCTAAAATTGCATCATCATTCGATGATCATCGCAAGAAGAATTCCAAAAGACGCGGCGCGGCCTGCGACTCTTCAAGCGACTTAGCGACCAATTAATGCTGTTAATTAACCCGTTTATGACAAATTAATACGGTCATTAACTCATTTTTTTGGACGGCCCAATCAGAAGCCAAGAAATGGGAGTTATAAGTCCAATTAATCATGGTAATTAACCATGTAACTCCTATCATTATGGAGTTTAATCATGGTAATTAACCATGAAACCCCCATCATCATGCAGATTAAATACTCATTATTCTCCATCGGCCAATCAAAATCCAAGAAAAAGGAGCTATAAAATATGAAATTAAATATTGTAACTCCTCCCATCATAGAGCATTAATGCCATTAATGCCCATAAACCTTCCTAATGGCCACCAAAAGCCTATAAATAGGCAGTCATTCCAAAGGAAAAGGGTCCTGAAAAATCGTCTTGAAAATTATCCTGAAGAATTCTCTGCACGAAGAAGCTCTCCTGCCCTGAAGAAACTCTGCTGCAAACACTACAAAGTGATCGAAGTCCCTTGGGGGGCCACCCCCCCAAGGTTTCCCCTCTTCTTCTATCCAACATGGCCTAGAGGCGGCTTTTCAGCCCGTCTACTTGGTTTTTTATTGGATATGGGACCTTCCCTTGGTCTTTGTCCTTTAAAAATCTAGGGTCCAAGCCAAGCCAATTGAACTAAAGCATCAAGTGTTCTCATCTGAAGGACGATGGAGGAGTGCATACATGACTCGCGACCGTCGATCTGAACGAGTCCCCACAATCTCCTGAGAAGTCAGATCCCTCTTTCTTTCTTTTCTATTGTATTTTGTATTTTTTAAAAAGATAAAAAATCACAATTCTTGTCTTTCACTATTGATAAGATTTGTAAAATCGCCTTCTATGGCACAAAACTGCCTTTCACGGCAAACTAAACAAAATCGCCTTTCACGGCATTTAAAATCTTGTCTCTTTCTTTAAATATATGTGCAATGGAAAGTTAGAAAAAAAGTTTGATTTCTTTTCTACTTGTGAAGGTGAATCTCCGGATCACCATTTCAAATTCCAAGTAGAATAGAAAATCTGGCATACCCATACAAAAATGTTGATGCTTGTTCTTTTGTTCTCTTCGTCCCACCTCACCCCGGTGGACCCGGGACGGAGGAAGGCAAGAAGAAAAAGACGGGTCCATCAACGCCATCGAAAGCCGACTGCCCACCCCGATGTCCGAGTAACCGGCCCATCAATAAACCCCCAAACTGCAGCTGGCCATGACATGCAAATAGTAATGAAGTGGTACTGACATGAAGGGAAAACCAAGACAAGCAAGTCTGGCTAGTTTAACAAACGAGACATGATCATAGGGATTATCTCTTTTAAAACAATACAAGACAAGTCGAGCACACTTGATAATCCCTTATAACTAGCCAGTCATGTTTATCAATACTTGACACGGGATCCTAAGGTACACTCTAAGTCGAGTCCAAGTCCTAATTCTACAAGGGATTATGTTTCATAATTAGTTAAGTGTTTTATGCCAAGAGAGTGTACAAGGAAACTTTAACAACGGATATAATCCACAATTCAAGGAGGAATTACGAACCAAACCTAGGCAAGTGGTGTCATCCCCGTATTCTACATGGTCTAACGGAGTACGTGTAGAATTGGATCAATGATGCTTTTAAGGAAATCCCTTGGTGTACAATCATGTGAAGCATCAATTGATTCAGCTCCATTCACATTCAGTTACCCCATGTTTAATACGGGAATCCTAGACAACCCGTCAAAGCATACCAAGTCACATGCTTTGATTTCCAATTCCATTAATGGTCATATGAAGTGGGTTAAGGGTTTCCAACATCTAAGTCCCCAAACCTAGGTTAACAGTCTTGTTTCCAACAAAACATGGTCTGAATTATTAATCTTTGTCATTGCCTTATTTTTCGATCTCCGATCATCGCGAAACATGTACCATTGGATTCTACATTCAATGAGCTTTCCAATAGTATATGGCTCACGAAAATTCGACGAGCAGTTCAAAAGTTATAGCTTTGGAAACCTGCCTAAACATTAATCAAATGTCGAGAGTTCGAGAGTTCAAACTCTCGTGCTCCAAGCCAAAACACTAGCGTCATTGAACGTTCAAACGTCCAGGAGAGATGTTCGAATGTTCAACATTCATCTCCCAACGTCCGAAAGGTCCAACGTTAGAATGTTCGGAATGAACGTTCGAACGTTCAACATTCCCCATGCCAACCACCCGAAGATGCCCACGTTCGAACGTCCAGAAGGAACGTTCAAACATTCATCGGCAGTCATTCATCTGAGGGTTCGAACGTTCGAACGCAGAAACCCAATTTTTGACGAATTTCCATTCCGAATCACCCCCAATTCCTTCCAAACCATTCCAAAAATTCACCTGCACGAAAATGAGCTACCGTGCTCTCCCAACAATCCACAATCCACCCATTCAGAAAACATCCAAGATTATCCAATTCCAAATTCAATCAAACAATTTCCAACCTAATCTAACAAGTTATTTCACAAATCAAATCCCAAAACAACTTGGCATTTGGGTATTCTATCATTTGATAAACATCAATCAATAAAACAAAGCATCCATGTTAAATTGTAAATTACATATCTACTTGCCTCAACCAAGAAGATGGTAGAAATTGGGAAACTCGAGGAGAAGCTCTACTAACACGAAAACCGCGATCTACCCCAACCAAATGTAACCTAGAACGCAAAGAAGAGGAAAGGAAAGGAAAAAGATCAAGAACAACCTAAATCCAACCAAAAGAGAAATGGTAGAAAAATATGAAGATCATAAAAACTCACCCTAACTGATATCAAATGAAAGAGGGAGTTGAGCAAGATAAAGATGTGCGGTTCGGATTGCAGAGGCGGTCTCTTCCGGAGGGAGTTATGGAGCTTTAGAGAAGTGAGGAAGAAAAAGGGCTGCTGGAGTTCTCGTTGCAGAGAATGAGATTAGGGTTAGGGTTAATCTCTGCTTAAGGAGAAGGAGAGAGGAAAAATGACAAGTTTACCCTTAAGTGGGTCCGGTGAAAGAATGGATCACTTGAAGGATTTCTGATCGTCGGATCATGACGAGCCAAGTGACAAAAATGATCAGCGCGATGAGACCTTTCCAACGAACCCAAAATCATGGCGATTGAAATCTTACGAAAAAACACTCAATTTTTCCTAAATTGCAAACTACCCCCAACTATGAGTCAAACGGACTCAGAATCGCACGAAACTTCGCAGACACTATTCTAATGTTAAAAGAAACTCGTTCATAATCTAAACCCACCTAATTATCTAACAATACAACTAATTATAATAATAACGAAATAAACGGGTCAACGAGCCTACTATTGGGCCCAGCTGACTTAGTAAGGTCGCGGACCTTACTTCTTTCACCTTTAAAAGGAACATTCGGTCCCCCAAATGCCTAAACATGCCTCATCAGGGAAGAGATAGGGGTACGCCTTCTGCATCTAGCCTTTGAGCTCCCACGTAGCTTCCTCCGTAGTGTGATGCTCCCATTGTACCTTGACCCACTGGATGGCCGACTTTGTACGCAACACTACCTCCTTTGTGTCAATGATCTATGCTGCCCGCTCCACATAGGTTGCATCTACTTGTAACTGAAGTGGCTCGTGCAGTAACACATGAGTAAGGTCTGAACTGTACTTCCGAAGCATTGAGACATGGAACAAATCGTTCACACCTGCTAGCTCAGGCGGTAGCACAAGACGATAGGCCATGTCTCCAATCCTGCTCTTAATCTCAAACGGTCCCACAAACCTCTTGGCAAGCTTCCCTTTCTGCCCGAATCTGACAACACCTCTCATCAAAGACACTTACAAAAACACCTTATCTCCCACCTGAAACTCTAGAGGTCTCCGCCTCTTATCTGCATAGCTCTTCTGACGGCCACGAGACTCCTTCATTCTCATATGAAAAATTCTGACTTTCTCACTGGAATCAACAATCTCTAAAGGGCTATGGAAACTCCGAACTCCTACCTCCTCCCAACATGCCGGAGTTCTACATCTCCGTCTATACAATGCCTCAAATGGTGTCATACCAATACTTGAATGATAGCTATTATTGTAGGCAAACTCACATAGAGGCAAACTTTCATCCCAATTCTCCTTAAAATCTAAGACACAAGCTCTAAGAAGATCTTCCAATGTCTGGATGGTACGCTTTGACTATCCATCTGTCTAAGGATGGTAAGCTGTACTGAACTTCAATTGAGTACCCATAGACGATTGAAATGTAGACCAAAACTGAGAGACAAACTTAGGGTCTCGATTGGATACTATGGACTTAGGCACTCCATGTAGCTTGACTATATTGTCCCTATACAACGTAGTCATCTTGTTCATAAACTGACCAGTCTTAAATGGTAGGAAATGTGCTGACTTCGTCAATCTATCAACAATCACCCAAATATCATCTTTGCCCTTCCTAGTGTTTGGCAATCCTAACACGAAATCCATTGTGACGTTCTCCCATTTCCACTCAGGAATATCCAACCGGTGAAGCAAACCAGGAGGCTTCTTGTACTTTGCCTTAATATGCTAACAAGTCATCCACCTGGAAACAAATTCTGCAATCTCTTTCTTCATTTTCACCCACCAAGAGTGGTTCTTCAAGTTCTGATATATTTTAGTACTCCCCGGGTGAATAGAGTACCTGGTGTGGTGCTCATCTGTCATCAGCTCTGACTTGATGTCTTGAACATCTGGCACACACAACCTATCCTCGCAATATATAACTCCATCAATCAATCTGAACTCTGAATTATTAATCTCTATCATTGCCTTATTTCTCAATCTCCGATCATCGCGAAACATGTACCATTGGATTCTACATCCAATGAGCTTTCCAACGGTATATGGCTCGCGAAAATTCAACGAGCAGTTCAAAAGTTATGGCCATGGAAATCTGCCCAAACATCAGTCAAATGTCTCGTGCTCCAAGCCAAAACACCAGCGCCATTGAGCGTTCGAACGTCCAGGAGAGACGTTCGAACGCTCAACGTTCATCTCCCAACGTCCGGAACGTCCAACGTTAGAACCTTCGGAATGGACGTTCTAACGTTCAACACTCCCCACGCCAATCACCCGAAGATGCCCACATTCGAACGTCCATAAGGAACGTTCGAACGTTCATCGACAGTCATTCATCCGAGGGTTTCAACGTTCGAATGTTCAACAGAACGTTCGAACGTTCGAACGCAGAAACCCAATTTTTGACGAATTTCCATTCCGAATCACCCCCAATTCCTTCCAAGCCATTCCAAAAATTCACCTGCATGAAAATAAGCCACCGTGCTCTCCCAACAATCCACAATCCATCCATTCAGAAAACATCCTAGATTATCCAACTCCAAATTCAATCAAACAATTTCCAACCTAATCTAACAAGTTATTTCACAAATCAAATCTCAAAACAACTTGGCATTTGGGTATTCTATCATTTGATCAACCTCAATCAATAAAGCAAAGCATTAATGTTAAATTGTAAATTGCATATCTACTTGCCTCAACCAAGAAGATGGTAGAAATTAGGAAACTCGAGGAGAAGCTCTACTAACACGAAAACCGCGATCTACCCCAACCAAATGTAACCTAGAACACAAAGAAGAGGAAAGGAAAGGAAAAAGATCAAGGACAACCTAAATCTAACCAAAAGAGAAATGGTAGAAAAATTTGAAGATCAGAAAAACTCACCCTAACTGATATCAAATGAAAGAGGGAGTCGAGAGCATGAAGATGTGCGGTTCGAATCGCGGAGGTGGTCTCTTCCGGAGGGAGTTATGGAGCTTTAGAGAAGTGAGGAAGAAGAAGGGCTGCTGGAGTTCTCGTTGCAGAGAATGAGATTAGGGTTAGGGTTAATCTCTGCTTAAGGAGAAGGAGAGAGGAAAAATGACAAGTTTACCCTTAAGTGGGTCCGGTGAAAGAATGGACCACTTAAAGGGTTTCTGATCGTCGGATCGCGATGAGCCAAGTGACAAAAATGATCAGCGCGATAAGACCTTTCCAACGAACCCAAAATCACGGCGATTGGATTTTTTCGGAAAAACACTCAATTTTTCCTAAATTGCAAACTACCCCCAACTATGAGTCAAACGGACTCGGAATCGCACGAAACTTCGTAGATACTATTCTAATGCTAAAAGAAACTCGTTCGTAATCTAAACCCACCTAATTATCTAACAATACAATTAATTATAATAATAACGAAATAAACGGGTCAACGAGCCTACTATTGGGCCCAACTGACCCAATAAGGTCGCGGACCTTACACTTGAGGTATAATAATAGTTTCCATTCGAGTATTGGTATGGCACCATTTGAAGCTCTTTAAGGTAGGAGGTGTAGGTCACCGGTTTGTTGGGAATAAGTTGGCGTCAGAAACTTCCATGGACCTATGAATATTGGTGAGACTAGTGCTAAGATCAAGCTTGCATATGACCGATTGAAGACAGCTCAGAATACGTGATGGACCCGGCTCCTTGCCTTCCTCTGCCCCTGGTCCGCCGAGGTGCGGCGGGGCAGAAAAGCGGGCATCAACATTTTTTTGTACGGGTATGCCAGATTTTCTACTCTACTAGGAATTTAGAAATGGTGATCCGAAGACCCACCTTCACAAGTAGAAAGTAAATCAAACTTTTTTCAAACTTTCCATTGCACATATATTTTTAAGAAAAGAGACAGATTTTTAATGCCGTGAACAGCGATTTTCTTTTGTTTGCCAGGAAAGGCGATTTTGTGCCATAGAAGAGGATTTACAAATCTCATCAATGAAGAAAGACAAGAGTTGTGATTTTTTTTGTCTCTTGACAAAAAAACACAAAATACAATAGAAGAAGTAAGAAAAGGGATCTAACTTCTTAGGAGATTGTGGGGACTCGTTCAGATCGACGGTCGCGAGTCATGAATGGACTCCGCCATCGTCCCTTGGATGAGAACACTTGATGCTTTGATTCATTTGGCTTGGCTTGGACCTCAGATTTTTAGAGGATAAAGACCAAGGGAAGATCCTATATCCAATAAAAAAATGAATAGACAGGCTGAAGAGCCACGTCTAGCCATGTCGGATAGAAGGAAGGGAAAAACCTTGGGGGGGTGTGGACCCCCAAGGGACTTCAATCACCTTGTGGTGTTTGTTGCAGTAGAGTTTCTGCAAGTAGCCGGGCTTCTTTTCGCAGAGATTTCTCTGAAAATTTTATAGCAATTTTTCAAGATTTTTTCACGACCCTTTCTCCTTGGAATGATCGCCTTTTATTGGCTTTTGGTGGCCATTAGATGAGTTTATGAGCATTGATTCCATTAATGCTCTATGATGGGAGGAGTTACAAATGTTTAATTCTTGACTTTGTAACTGATTTTTCCTAGCTTTTGATTGGCCGATGGAGAATGCTGAGCATTTAATCGCGTTTAATCTCCATGATGAGGGGAGTTACATGGTTTAATGCCATGATTGTTTGGATTTGTAACTCTTTTTTCCTTGCTTCTGATTGGGCCGTCCAAAATAATGAGTTAATGACCGCATCAACTTGTCATAAACGGGTCAATTAACAACATTAATTGGTCGCCAAGTTGCTTAAAGAGTCGCGGGCCGCGCTGCGTCTTTTGGAATTCTTCTAGTGATGATCATCGATGGATTTTCATGCTGATCGACATCGGATGACCATGCAATTTCAGACATTGATTGGTACCAATGGGCCGGCAGCATCTATCCAGTCGATTTCACGATCGGTCGGGCAGAAAGTGTGCTTTCTTGGTCGGCTGATTGGCGATTCCGAAGCGTCGGATGATGATTTCATGATTTAGACGGCAGATAAGTGATGTTGATGAGGATCAACGGATATCATGCCAAAAAAAATAGATTTTGGAAAAATCACAGGGGCCAAACAACTTGGAACGCGAAAAATACCTGGAAAAGCGGGATTCCGGGTGAAATCCGGCGACCCGGATCCCTATGGTCGCTAGCAACCATGCACCCATGGTCTCTGGCGACCATGGGACTTTTTGTCCCTTTTCTGTCTTTTTCGTTTCTTCTTTCTCCTGTATTTTTCTTGACATCTTTCCTCACTTATTGACTTGATTTTCTTGAGGAAAACCTAACGAGAAGCCACGCAAATCAGAACACAAAGTTTCCTATTTTTTGAAAAGCCGAAGACTTTGCAACCGATTTTCCATCAAGAGTCAAAACTAGGTCAAATGATGTTGGAATGACCTGAAATTTGACGTGACGCTTCTTGAGCAAAAAATAGGACTAACCATGGGCTTTTATTTGAGTTTTGAAGCCGTTTAGGGTCCCGTCGATGCTAGACTTGATTTCACCGCGCGGAAGATGTCGAGCTTTGATGTACAATCAACCGATGTCCGATTGACCTGAAATTTGATAGGGAGCCTATTGGAGTCATTTTGAGACGATCCATTAGCTCCGATTTGGATGCCATGGTTCAGGGGAGCTTCACCGCTGGTAGGCTTGATTTTATTTCCGAGCGTCAAAGCCGGGTCAAACGTCATCGGAATGACCTGAAATTTGACGTGCAGCCCTTTGGAAGCATGTAGAAGCTACCTATGTGCTTTGTTTGATGAGTGGCGGCATCAGTGGTTCTCGCCGCCGAGAGGCTTGATTTTGTCGTTCGAGAGTTGATGGAGGGTCAAACGGTGTCAGTTTGACTTGAAATTTGACGTGGAGCCTTTTGGAGGTATTTTGACACCATCCATAGGCTCTGATCGAAGATTTAATATTTTCGACACTATCGCCGGCGGGAGCTCCTGTTCAGCCGTTAAAGGAGTGATGTTAGGCCAAATGGTGTTGAAATGGCCCGAAACTCGCGTGTACCCTTCTTTTGGCTATTTTAAAGGATCTTGCCGCTCTTGTTTGATTCTGACAAGATTTGATGCTTGAAGCGGCTCTGCCCGTTTGTTGTAGGATGCGGCTCCATGTAGCTTTTGATGTTGAAGAGGCAAAGTGACATTTTTTGTGTCAACAAATGCTCTAGTGAGGTACAACGACGAATTGCATAGCTTTTGTAGTCGATGTGCCTCAAAGAATACTTTGAAGGAGAGCTACTGACTTTAGCAAGAGTCTCTGAGCATTTTTTCTATTGATAGAGTAGCCTTTTGAGTTTCCAAGGGGATTTTATTGTAGTGAGAGAGATCACGTACCATCTCAAGGCAGAATTTTGAAAATGACATTTGGATTTGGTTTTTGGGTTTTCGATTTTTCCTTTTGACCTTGTGAACCTAAAGGTTTTATGTGGTGCATTAGGCGGTCAAGAAGGATTTTTTTGGTTTTTGACCTTGTGTCCTAACAAGCTGTATGTGGCAGGTTAGGGGGTCGGGTTTTGGATTTCGATTTTGGCCTTGTGATCTAACAAGCTGTATGTGGCAAGTTAGGGGACCATGGTTTGGTTTTTTGTCACTCTTTGGGACAATTTTGGGTCCATTGGAGTGGTTTGGGTTTTTGTGGAATGTCAATTTCAAGGTTTTGGCTTAATTTGGTTCATGAGGTGGGATGATTTCGATTTTTGGAAACTCATGAGGCTTGGAATTTTCTTTGTATTGGTCCAATCGACTCAAAAGAGGCATGGAACCATTTTTGTATGCTCTTGGTAAGAAGGATTTTGACTAAAAGCCACTTTTAGTGCCTAGGTGGTCAAACCTGGCTTATGTGGGCTAGCACATGGGACCTTAAGCTTTAAAGATGGCTTAGATCTCATGTGGTGTCATTTTTGTGAAGAATATCTAAAAATATCTCTTTTTTGGTAGAGAATATCTAAAAATATTCTTACTTGGAGAGGATCTCTAAAGTTTCCTTGATTTTGGGAGAGATTTTCCCAAAGCATCTTTCTTTGGGAGAAAGTTTCTCACATTCCCTCTCTTTTTTGGAGAGAATTTCTCAAAGGATCTCATCCTTGGGAGAGAATATCTCAAGATCCCTTTCTTTTAGGAAGGTTGCTAATTTGTAGCACTTACGTTCTTACTTCTTTCCTTCTTTCCTCTTTTGGTTTGCTTTCTTCTATAAAAGCAAGGGGAGGTTCGACCTCTTGTTCTTATTGCTCTCTTTTTGCCAAAAAGTCTTCAAGAGTGCTCAAAGATCAAGAACCCTTATTCTTCAAGGATTTTCAAGTTCTTCTTCTTCTTCCATGGCTTCAAGTAAGTTTTCTTCTTCCTTAAGAAACTCCATGTAGAAGTAGGAAAAAAAAGTTTCTTTCTTTTCCTTTTCTTTTTTTTTTCTTCTTTCTTTTTTTTTTCTTTCTTCCTTTTTCACATGTTATCTCTTCTTTTTTTTTTACACGCCCTTTTTTCTTCCTTTTCTTTTCTCTTTTTATTTTCTTTCTTTTTTTTTCTCACAGTTTTCTATTTTCACCATTTTTTTTCTTTTTTTTTTCTTCTCTTTTTTTTCCTTGGTTGTACGGATAGGTTCATACGGACCTAGCCGTACTGCCACGTGGCAGTGGGCCATGGCCTGTGGGCCTACTTAGAATTTAAAAAAAAAAAAAGGTTATCTTCTTTTTTTTTCTTTCCCCCCCCCCCCCCCCCCCCCCCCCCCCGCTTCTTTTTGCTCACAATGACAATGAAGTTTATGGATTTCAAGATGTCCGTGCATGACAACTTTCCTTCTACGCATTTTTATTTTTTTTGTAAATGGAATTGGAACTATGATAATGCACACCTGGAAATCTTTTGCAAGTCTTCAGATTTGGAGCTCGCAACAATGTTGAGCCCTTCTTCCAATTTTGTGGAGGTTTGAGAAGACTGGCTTGATCTCGCAACAATGTTTGAGTCTGAGCCTTCTTTGAGAATCCTCCATCGATTATGAGCTCGCAGCAATGTTGAGCTCATCTTCAAGCTTCCTATCTTTTTTGGGGTGTTTCCTTTTTCTTCGGAATTACCCCGGAACAATGCCAAAATTTCTTTAGGACTTTTTTAGCAAAATTCTATCATTTTGATTATTGATTTCTTCTTTTCCATCCTTTGCAGGTAGTTCCTCCAGAACGAACAAGAGTAAGGGCCTTTTACCGATGCGCCTCGGCGGTCTGCTAGATCTTCCAATGCGGCCATACAGCAGGCCTGGGAGAAAGTCCAGTACGTGGAGCGGAACTTGGAAGAGTGTGACTCGCTCAACCGAGATGACATGAGGCAACGTTTGATCACCCTCAAGGATGAAGAGTTTTATAGGATTGTGGTAAGCAACCGTCCTTGGGTCACAGACGATCAGAGCGTTGTGCCCAAGCTTACCTTTCTCTTTGGTGGTGTAGCCCCTGACGACTTAACATACCAAAGGAGATGTTTTCAATTCTCTTACATAGTTGATGGTGAGGAGAGAACTGTTTCTACCCGGTCGACCTTCGATCGCACTGTCTCAATCATGAGCCTTTCTCCCACATGCTCTAAGAGAGAAGATCCTCCAAGCTAGGTGAAGAGGACCAATGTGATCAAGACCAGGGTTTTTGTTGGCGGCTCTTCTGGTTATACAGAGAAGTCGCCTGTCCGCATGGACATGTTGATGCCAGCCGGTGGTTACCAAGGTTCAGATTATCCGTCGGTCGATTTGAGACCTGTGGGCCTTGGCATTTTCAAGGGTGATGACAGCAATTGGGTGAAGCCTTTTCGACTTCGTGGCCGTTTCAGTGTTGACTCGAGCTGGGAGTCATGGACTGATCACATCCTGCAGGTTGGCGGGGCCATTCTGAAGGAGGCCGAGATCTTTTTGAAGGAAAACGAGGGCTCAAAAGTTAGATGCAGCAATTGGAAGAGTTTTAGCTCTTTGTCCCCCAACTTCTTTAGCGGCGAAGAGTTCTCTGAGGGTTTGACCGAGGAAGCCATGGCTAAAACTCCGGGTTTGAAGAAGATCTCCGTCATGCGAGAAAGTTTGAAGGAATGCTTCGCAAGCACAAATGCCATTTATTCTGACATTGCGTCGTGAAGAGATCTGGCTATTTACCTCACTTATTGGTTCGGTGAGGCTGTTTTTGCTGTAGGAGATAGGATGCACATCAGGCCGCATTGCATTTTTCCGGCTTGTCAGATGGCGTTTGAAGAGTGGCTTGCTTTGGTGCCTGCTCTCTACTCCTATTTGTGCATCGAACTGCAGGCTGCTGCTTTCCTGGTTCGGAATGGGCTTCCCATGAATAGGGTGTTTTCAACCCATATGTTCTATTCGTGGTATGTATACCACTGTCCTGGTTTCCACCAATTGGGTGCTGCACAGGACGATGACCCATTCATGATTCGGTTGGCTAGAGGGACGGCTGTTTCTGAATCAGTTTTATATGCCCGCTTGAGGATCCGACGGTTCAGGGATGTCGAGATTGGGCAGTCTTCGGTAAAGCTTTCTCCGGATTTGAGGAAGAAGGCTTTTGATTTTGGTGTCTCCTGTGATTCAACCAGGGCAGGGTTAGGGAGACAATATTCTTTGACCAATGCAGAAAAGGCATGGCTTTTTAACATACGTGTTGGTACGATGGTGTACCGTAGACATCGTTTCATCGACATCCAGCTGTATGTTCCCTCGCGTTTTGCCTTACAGTTGGGCTTCTCTCAGGGCGTCGTTTGAGCGCCTTTAAGTAAAGTGATGCGCTTTGGAGGTTTGCAGGACGGGAGAAATGCATGGGCTTTTTACAGTGCGGAGGACACTACCGCCATGATTTCCAATCATGACTTGCCCACTTCTCGGACTGTTGGCTTCACGAAGTGGTTCGTGGAGAGCTTTTCAGTGTACCGGAGGCTTTCCAAGAAGGAGCTTGATGTAAAACTGTCTCCTGGGAAGGGTCTTGGTAGATCGGATGGCGTCCGACGAGAGGGAGTTTTGGCTTTCCTATCGGGAGAGAAGCACAAGATAGGCTTTCTCCGTGAACTGGACATCATTAGATCAGGAGCTGTACAAGAGGTACTTGGAGAGGTCATGAAGCAGCTGGAGGAGGAGGAGGCCGAGATCGATGCTTGGATACAAGCAGAGTGGGCAAAGGCTTCCATTGAGTCTACTGGCAAGAGTAGACCATCCAGTGAGGACTCTAGCGAGAGGCCAGATTTTGATGGTGGGACGGGTACCTCGAGCAAACCGTCCCATAGAAGCAAGAGGAAAAGAGGACAACGCCGAAATAAGAGATGGCACGAAGACTCTCCTGATCTGGAAGTCCCTCTCACCATTGTTGAGGAGGTGTCAGGGGATGCTGATGAACCTCCGGAAAAGAGGAGTCGAGAGGAAGAGGCCATTGATGATAGTATGCTTTTCCCTTTTCTCTTTTCGTTTCATTTCATTTGTAAGAGAGTTTTGTTTTTTGATCCGCTGCTTTCTTTCTTTTTTTTAGCGGAAGATGATGATTTGATGACACCTGAAATTCCGGCCGATGAGGCGGTGACAGATCCTATCGTAGCATCTGAGGAAGCACCAAAGGACTCTGGAGTGGTTCCAGAATCTTCTCATGGTATGATTTTTCTTTGCTTTTTCACCTTTTTGTTTTTCTTTGCCGCCACTTGCTGACATATTTTTTGTTTTCTTGCCAGCTGACTTGCCAGAGGATTCTGACGACTTCGAGCCATCCATGGATGCAATTTTTTATGATGCTTCGGATGAGCTCATGGAGGCAGAAAGTATTCTGCCGGCTGTCGAAGAAGGTATTTTGTAGTAATAATCTTGATATTGATTTTTGACAAGATCATATTCATACCTTTTCGTCTTTCATTGGCAGGCTGTGAAGCAACATGAGAAGTCCCTCCGTCTTCTTCGGGTCTAGAGCAGGGGGTGCCTGCGGTTGATCCAGAAGTAGGGGCTACTTCTAGTTTTGGTGCGGCAAAGATGAAATCTCATGATGAGATTCCTTCGTTAGCATCTTCGATTGGACAGAGTTTGTTGACCATCCATCCAATGAAGCATGACAGAGGTAGCCGACCGATGGAGCGGGGTGAGACTTCATCCGGACCGTCTCCTCAATATGCAAAGAGAGTGCTGAAGAGTGTCCTGAGTTCTTGGATCGAGACTCTCTCTTCTGGCCATTTGGAAGCTGGCTTCGGCATGATCAAGCATGTCTAGGACATTATTGCTGACAGCGAAGAGGTCAGTCTGGAAGTTGCAAGTGCCAAGGCTTTTGTTGACGAAGTCATCGCTCTAGGCAACAAGTGGACTGAGACCAAGAGTCTTCAAAACAGTGACTTCTTCAACGAGATGTTTGTCAAGCCTTCCACCGAAGTCAAATCTGAAGTTGATGAGATTTCACGGACTCGGAAGCAATTTGTTCGGGAGAAGAACGTCACCGAGCTGGCTATCATTGAGCTGACACGGGACCTACACTGTCTTGATAGGGAGGTCATCGAGGCCAGGCAGCGTCTTAAGCTTTTGGAGGAACAAGCTGTTGCTAATGGGCTGCCATTACTGAAGCTCCCGATAGAGAGGGGGCTCTCATTCACCAAGTTGAGGAAGCTGATAACAACCTCCAGAGGAAGACTCAGGAATATCAGCGATGGCAAATTCTCTGGGAAGAGCTTCCTTGTGCTGAAGATGGATCGCGGCGTTCTGCCGCATTTTATGGCAAAGTTTTGAAGAAGCGTGGCCTGGAAGCTTTAGAGGCTAAGGCCAAAAGTCAGCTTGAGGAGCTGAATCTTTGGTTGAAGACCATGTTAGACTGAGCTCCTGATTTGTAACAAACACTTTTCTTCTTTTCTTCGGTACCTCTATGTATAAACATTTCTTGGCACTCTCTCTTTTTGTATTCCCTTGTTTCACTTAAATTCTTTTTTGATGAAAAATAAGCAAAAACTGAATGGGAATGGTTTGTTCGAAAATTTGATCAAAAGGTTGTCATTTTATGAAAATCTTTTTTCAAATGGTTGTTTTGGGCATGAAAGCCAGATTTTGTGGCAAAAAGCCTTGTTGTTTGATGGCTTGAAAGCCGAATTTTGAATGGCATGAAAGCCGAATTTTGGTGGCATAGGAGCCAAAATTTTGTGGCATGGAAGCCGTTTTTGTTTATGGCATGGGAGCCGAAATTTTGTTTGTGGCATGGAAGCCGGTTTTTGTGGCATGAAAGCCAAGTTTTGGTTTTGTGGCATGAGAGCCAAAATTATGTTTTTGGCATGAAAGCCAGATTTTGTGGCATGGGAGCCAAATATTTTTGTTTATTTGGCGTGAAAGCCAGATTTTGTGGCATGAAAGCCGAATTTTTTGAAAACTAAGTTTTGTTTTATTGGCATGGAAGCCGGATTTTTTTTTTTTTTTTTGGCATGCAAGCCAGGTTTTTGGCATAAGAGTCGGTTTTTTTAGTTTTTGGCGTGAAAGCCTGGTTTTTGGCATAAAAGCCGGTTTTTGGTTTTCAAAAATGTAAGTATCGACTAAAAGTCGCCTCCCTACTGAATGGTATTGCAAGTATCGATGGAATGTCTCCTCCTCGCGGATTTGGGTGCAAGTATCAACTAAGCGTCACCTCCCCGCTTTTTCAAAAAACTTTGTTTTGCGGGTATCGATGAAATGTCGCTTCCTCACAATTTTTTAAATTTTAGGTTTTTTAGAACCTTTGTTTTTTTTTTTTTTTTTTTTTGAAATTTGAGTTGTGGTTATCAACTGAAACGTTGTCTCCACGTTTTTTTTTTAAATTTGCAAGTATCGACGAGGTGTCGCTTCCTTGCGATTTGAGGTTTTGGAAGTATCGAATGGGGTTCGCATCCTTCCGATTTTTGGGTATCGACTGAACGTCGCTTCCCCATAGTTTTTTGTAAAACCATTTTGTTTAAAGACACGAGGGTCATAAATTTTGACTAAAAACCATTTTTGGTGGTAAAAGTCGGGGTGGACTAGGGTGGAAATCCCTGGGTCCTGATTTTTGTTTCAAACCATGAATTTTGGGTTCAATGATCGAAAATTTTGGTCAAGTTTGGAGAAGAGGCTCCTAAACTTGGATTTTTGGGATTTGATTTTTACTTTGAACAATGAAACATTGAAAGTAAGCATTGTTTTGAGGTTTTTTAGGAACTTCAACGTAAAGATTAAAACTCCGCAAGGAGTGGGTTTGAAGAGCAAGTACCTAGGAATAGGCTTTGGCTGTAACGCCCCAATTCTGAATACCGAAGATTACGCTAAGGTACCTGAAGTTGGTGCGCTACTTCCCTGAAAATCCGATAACTTCCAAGATCGTAGTCCGCAGTGAGGTCAAAATTTTAAAACTTTTTGCACAATAACATAATCAACAGTTATATTGCGAAAGCGTATGAAAAGATAGCGGAAGCAATAGTATCATGTAAATAAATCAGAGGTAACAATGCGGAAGTCTAATATAAATCTCAAGTGTAATTATCAAAGTGTTTATACATATCATACTATCTACCCATCTCACTACGAAAATCCTCTCAAAATCCCAAACAAGCTGCACTCAGTCCCTTGTGCAGGTGCTCCATCTTCCGGCTCGACCACTTGCTCGGCCGGCCTCCACCCTAGTCACCAACTACAGGCGCCTCATAGAACGCGTCGTCCACGGGATCATGGTCGGGACCTAAGCACCAAAGATGGGTCAGATCCAAGGATCTGGCAAGGCACCATATGCAGATAACACAAGATGTATACAAAAAAAGAGAGTAATGACGGGTACGTAATCATAAGAGTAAAAAAGTACATGATCTAGGCAATTGAGCAGTAATAAACAGTATAGAATCAGAAATATAAAGTACACTAATTTTATCAAACAACAAAGGGCACATTCACATAAGCTAGATACACCGCTGGATACTATGCCGCGGCCCTCCCATACTGTAAACGTCCCATACCATAAACAGTTTGCAATGGGGAAAGGGTAGTAACCATGCAAGGGATAACAACCCTGATAATAATAACATACAATATATAACACCGATCACACCCCTTTATCGCACCGATCAAACCCCTTTATCAGATTCCCCGGACCCGGTATCACACCGTCCGTCTAATCACAGCTCATCATGATAGCTCTAAGTAACCATTATAGCCCCTACCGGCGATGATCAGTCAACTGGCTGAGCTTCGAACAACCAAAGCTTCGAACAACCAAGTGATTGTTTAGTGCCAACTCGGTAACCAAGTACAGGTCTGTGTCTGTCTAGGTTTATTTTGCGTGAGCAAGGTCCTAACCAAGTCTCTAAGAGGTTAAGGTACAACAACATTGAACACAGTCCAATATCCAAGTCCAAGTCCAACATCATTGGATCCACTCCAAGGCTTACAACCGTGGCCTGAGGCAACACAACTACCATACCATGTCCATTCCACAAGTATTCATCTCATGCTCATACACAATGAGCTAACAAACCATTTAACCTAACCTCTTCATGCTATGGTTTCACATCCCCAACCTTAGGCTGTATGAGGGCCCGCCTAGCCACAGACATGGGTCATTTATCTCCAAACACAACATAGGGTCACCACTAAGTAATCCTAGGTTCAGGTCCTCCAATTTCCATTAATTAATAGGTTTAAGACAACAATAAGGATAAGAGAGAAGAATAACACATGAAACCCTCAAAATCACTGAATCAAGTGGAAATAAACAAAGGACCAATCCTAGGTAGCGGTCCACTCTTGGTTCAGGCCTCATCATTGGATTGGATCCCTAACTGTAGCCTTATGTGTCAAAGATAATAAATCTCGTGCTCCTGAAGTTGTGGACACCATGGAATACAATTAAGGGCCGAATCATTGACTATTCGAATCCCAAAACCTCAATTGGTGGACCCCGCGAATCAAGGCTAAGCCATGCCATTGATTCGTGTGTGGCACACTTGATGGAAGCCTATTTGGATGGTCAAAGGACCCCACAAATGATCAAACATCAAAGTCACAGCAGTCTGGAAAATCTCACTGTTCACAGCTTGCCCGGTCGACATCATACCCTGGGATGTCGACCAGGTGAACTGGATGTTGACCTCCCAGGTCGACATCTTGCAGTGTCCCTGGTCGACATCATGGCTGTGATGTCGACCGGGTCCACTGGGACCTGGTGTCAAGCGCTTTGGGGTCTCACAGGGTTCTCTGTGTATCCGGTTAACATCATGGCCGTGATGTCGATGGGGTACACAGGACTCTGTAAGTCTCAGAAAATTCAGGTCTCAGTTATTTCCTGCAGGTTCATGTGTGCCCGGTCGACCGAGACAGGGTCCAGTCGACCGGGTACACTGTCTGTGCACATTTTCAGGAAAAATAATCGGGACTTGGTTTCCTGACTTTTCAGTGTGCTCGGTGGACCGAGACAGGGTCTAGTCGATCGGGTACATGCAGATAGCCGAATTCCAGATTTCTGGGATTTTTCCCTTTTCAATCCAATTCTCATTCAATTCATCCCAAATCACCTCCATACATCACATAAACAATAATAAACAAAAAAATACTCCAATAATCTCCATCCACCATCCAACCGGGCCATTGATCTTCCAAATGGGTAAACACATCCATCAATTGGCCATTTTTCCATGAAAACAAGCTCAAAAGAGGATCTAATCATGCATAATCATCTAATAGAACTGAGATTACAGAAACAAGGAAGGAAAGCATGCATCTAGTGAAATTGCATAGGGTACTTGCCTCAATTCAGAATTTGTGATTGTGTAGACAGACAGAGAGAGAGAGAGAGAGAGAGAGAGAGAGGAGAATTCCAAGCTTCTACTAGCGTTGTTGATGAAATTGGGGTGGTCTCTAGCCTCCTTGTGCTGGAATTTAGGGGAATTAGGGTTTTCTTGGGGAGGAAGATAGGTTAGATGAGAGATGAGTGGAAATTAGGGTTTAGGCTAATGTTTGCAATAGCTTGGGTTTTATTACTTAGGGTTTAGGTTAATTACCAAAAGGGCAATTTGGTTGTAAATGAAAAAGAAATGGGGCCATGGGTATTTGGGTAATTAGGTGGGATTCTAGAATGTTCTAACCCTTGTTAGCCCTCCTATTAGTTCTAATGATAGCCAACTCCTAATCTAATCAAAATCTATTAAAAATTAAATAAGCTACATCCTAAGACTTAGGATTATTAGAAACTATACTACTAATTCCTAATAATTGGCATATTAACATAGGAACTAACATATTAATAATAATTCAAACTGAGGGCCTACTCGGGGTGGGGCTCACATTACTCCCTCCTTTTAAAACATTTGGTCCCCAGATGTAAAAACAAATTTAGAACATACCTGAGGTAGTAAATGTGGATAGTCTCTCTTCACCTGGTCGCGTAGCTCCCACGTAGCCTCCTCTGGAGTGTGATGCTCCCACTGGACCTTCACCCAATGGATGGTTCGGGTTCGGAGCACCTACTCCTTGGTGTCGATGATGGCAACTGGCTTGGCAACATATAATGCGTCTGGCTGAATGTCAAGTGGCTGATAGTGCAGAACGTGAGTAGGGTCCTCAACATACTTCTTCAACATGGAGACATGGAAAACATCATAACTCCTGACAGCTCTGGTGGTAGCTGAAGCTTGTAAGCCACATCTCCGATCCTGGTCCTAATCTCGAACGGTCCAACATATCTCAGTGCTAGCTTACCCTTCTCGCCGAATCTGAGAGTACCTCTGGCTGGGGAAACCTTCAGAAACACTTTGTCTCCCTGCTGAAACTCAAGAGGTCTGTGTCGGTTGTCTGCATAGCTCTTCTGGCTGCTGCAGCTGACTTTCAGATTCTCGACTATCTGTCGGATCTTCTCACTGGTGTCGCCGACTAAGGATGGTCTGTGGAAACTCCTGACACCAACCTCTTCCCAACAAACTGGGGTCTTGCATCTCCTACCGTACAACGGCTCGGAAGGTGCCATCTTGATGCTCGAATGGCAGCTGTTGTTGTAGGTAAACTCACAGAGTGGCAGACAATCCTCCCAGTTCTCCTTGTAATCCAAGACACAAGCTCTCAACATGTCTTCTAGTGTCTGGTTGGTACGCTCGGTCTGTCCGTCTGTCTGGGGGTGATAAGCAGTGTTGAAGCTCAACTTAGTGCCCAAAGCTTGCTGTAGGCTCTCCCAAAAGTGTGAAGTGAAACGCGGGTCTCTGTCCGATACAATCGACGCTGGAACTCCATGCAAAAAGACGATCTCGTCCACGTACAACTTAGCTAGGACATCAAGTCCTGCTCTCATCGAAACTGGCAAGAAGTGAGTTGACTTAGTCAGTCGATCTACTATAACCCATATGCCATCACTACGCCTCCTGGTAGTCGGAAGTCCTGCGATGAAGTCCATAGTAATGTGCTCCCACTTCCACTGGGGTATGTCAAGCTGGTGTAGTAGCCTTGGTGGCTTCTGATGTTCGGCCTTGATCTGCTGGCACATCAGACATCTGGATACGTAGCCTACAATCTCCTTTTTCATGTTGTTCCACCAGCAGTAGCTCCTCAGGTTCTGGTACATCTTGGTGCTGCCTGGGTGAATCGAGTATCTGCTATGATGCGCATCTGCTAGGATCTCGTCCTTCAGCTCTCGAACATCTGGTACGCACAATCTGTCCTGATAGTAGAGCACTCCACCAATAAGTCTGAACTCTGGCCTATGGTCAATCTGCTCGATCACTTTGACAAGATTGGGATCGCTGGGTTGATTGTCCTTGATCTTTCCCAACAACTCTGGTTCCCATGCGGACATGGTAGCAAGCATAACTCTATTGCTGAGTGGCTGAAACTGAACGTCTAAGTCATTGAAGACATTGGTCCATACACCCTCTGCTACTAGAAAACTAACTAGGGCAGTCTTCCGACTCAAAACGTCTGCTACGACATTCGCCTTACCCGGATGTATTTGATAGGGAAGTCGTAATCCTTGATGTACTCCATCCAACGCCTCTGTCGGTTGTTGAGGTCACTCTGGGTAAATAGATACTGCAAGCTGCGGTGGTTCGAATGAACTTCGAATTGCTCCCCTTAAAGATAGTGATGCCACATCTTCAGTGCAAACACAACTGATGCTAGCTGCAAGTCGTGTGTAGCGTACTTCTTCTCGTGTTCCTTCAACTGTCGTGATCCGTAGGCAATGATCTTCCCATTCTGCATCAAGACACATCCAAGGCCTGTCCCTGAAGCATCTGTAAAAACAACAAATCCACCACTCCCGGATGGTAACGACAATATCGGCGCTGACGTCAGTCTCTCCTTCAGCTCCTGAAAGCTGTCCTCACAAGCATCACACCATACAAACGGTACATCCTTCCTCGTTAACTTGGTCAATGGCGCTGAGATCGTACAGAAACTCTTGACGAATCTGCGGTTGTAGCCTGCTAAACCAAGAAAACTCCGAATCTCGGTGACCTTCTCCGATCTCTTCCAACTCACCACTGCGTCGACCTTGGCTGGATCTAGTGCTAATCCATCCTTGGAGATGATATGTTCAAGGAAAACCACTTTGTCTAACCAAAACTCGCACTTGCTAAGCTTCGCGTACAACCGGTTGTTGCGCAACAACTGTAGTGAAGTCCTCAAATGCTGCTCGTGCTCCACTCTGGACTATGAGTAGAGTAGCACATCATCAATGAACACAACCGTGAAGCTGTAGAGGTACGGTGCGAAGATCTTGTTCATCAAAGCCATGAACACCGCTGGCGCATTCGTCAATCCGAACAGCTTCACTAAGAACTCGTAGTGCCCATAGCGTGTGCGAAACGCTGTCTTTTGCACGTCCTGCTGTCTGACTCGTAGCTGATGGTATCCCGATCTCAAGTCTATCTTCGAAAATTGATGAGCGCCCTGGAGCTAGTCGAAGAGCTCGTCGATCCGCAGAAGAGGATACTTGTTCTTCACTGTCGCCTGGTTCAGCTGGCGGTAGTCGATGCACGTCCTCATCGATCCATCCTTCTTCTTCACAAAGAGCACTGGCGCACCCCATGGTGACATGCTCGGCCTAATGAAACCCTTGTCCAGTAGCTCCTCTAACTGGGTCTTCAACTCTCGTAGCTCTGCCGGAGCCATGCGATAAGGAGCCCTGGAGATCGGTGTTGTGCCTGGTGCTAGCTCGATGGTGAAGTCTATCTCTCTGACTGGAGGTAATCCCGAGATCTCGTCAGGAAATACATCTGGGAACTCGCATACTACAAGAATCTCCTCTACTCCCTTGGACTTCTTGTCCTCTGATATGAATGCGATATAGCCCTCACATCCTGCCTTCATCATCCTCTTAGCCTTCAGTGCTGAGATCATCCTGGTGCTGGGTGGTATCCTCTCGCCTACAAACTCTATCGTGTCATCTGAACCATCGATAGCAAGTCTTACTGTCTTTTCAAAGCAATCCATCACTGCTCGGTATCTGGCCAACCAGTCCATCCCCAAAATGACGTCGAAGTCATGCATGGGTAATACGATCAGATCTGCAAACAGAATGCACTCCCCAATCTGCACTCGACATCTGGGGTGGTAAGTCTAGCATAACACGCTCCTACTCACGGGTGTAGAGACTATTAGTGTGCAGGGTAACTCCTCTCCTACTCTACCAAAGACTAAGGTAAAGGCTGAGGACACGTAGGAATGTGTCGCACCGGGGTCAAGAAGTACTCTAGCAAGCTGATCACAAATGGAAAGTGTACCTTCAACCACGTTCCCTGCTGCCTCGGCGTCCTCATGTGTGAGCGCGAAGACCTGCCCTGCTGCCTAGGGCCTCTGCTGCTGGCGTTGCTGTCCATGGTGCCTTTGGTGACGCCCAGCTGGTAGTGCTGCCCTCGTGGCTGCTGCGGTAGAGCGCGTGCCTGCTGCTAGGCACGATACTGACTGCTGCGGTGGCTGGGCCGCTGGGGCAACTTGACGTATGGGCTAAGCAGCAACTGGAGCTGGGGCTCTCAGAGGTGCATGAAGCTGAAGCATAGGGGGCTGCTCTGGGCGAAGGGGCCAATGCCTGGAAATATGCCCGGGGTGGCCATAATCATAACACGCGCCGTGCGGGCGGTGCTGCTGTCGCTGTGGGTACTGTGCCGCCTGGCCCGCTGGCCTATGTGTCCAATACTGCTGCTGCTACACTGGGGGCTGCTGTTGAGGTGGAGCGGTCCTGACCCTCTTCTACTAGTGCATGGCCTCGACTCACTGCAGATGCTCCTTGGTCCAATAGGCCTTCCTCATAGGTCACGTCGTCAATACACTCCATATGCAACTGAATATCAGCTCTCAATCACTCGACAAATCCTCAGCTCTCTGAGACTTTGGTGTGATAAGGGCCTCGACAAATCAGGAGAGATTGGTGAAATAGAGCTTGTACTGGTAGACGGTCATGTCCCCCTGGATAAGGTCCTGGAACTCCCTCAGCTTCTGGTCTCTTACATGAACAGGAATGAACTTCCGAAGGAAGTCTATACGGAAAGCGGTCCATGCTGCCTCGTCTCCAATCAGCTCATAAGGACGCTGCACGGTCCTCCACCAATCCTCTGCCACACTCCTAAACATATAGGCTGCCGGCTGCACCCTCTGACTTCCTGTGCACTCGAAGACCCTGAAGATCTTCTCCATCCGAACTATCCAATCGTCAGCAACTAGGGGATCCTCTGTGCCCATGAACTCTGGCGGTCCCCTCTTGAGGAACTTCTCAAAAATGACGTTCGGGTCCACCTCCCGAATAGGAACAACCGCCTGCTCTAGGCGAGCTACCCTCTCCACGACGTCTAGTACCTACACCTGGAACTACACAAAGTCCTCCGTTTGCTGCTGGTGCGCCATAGCCTGTGTCCCCCGCGAGACAAGGAAAGCCTGAAGGAACTGCTGGAATCTTGCCTCGAAATTCGGTGGATCTCTAGCTGCTGGTGTTGTCGGTGGCGGCTCTTCTCCCGACATCTGTCAAGAGAATGTGATTGTATTAGTTAAAGTAAAACACTTAGGACTTATACTGATTCTACCCAATCCATCTACCTTACACGTATCCCAATGCTAAAATCCTCACTACGTCCTAAAGTTTCTAGTGTATTTTATTTCCTAGAGACTTGCCCGCTTTGATACCAAAACTATAACGCCCCAATTCCAAATATCGAAGATAACGCTAAGGTACCTGAAGTTGTGTCCCTGGTCGACATCATGGCTGTGATGTCGACCGGGTCCACTGGGACCTGGTGTCAAGCAGCTTGGGGGTCTCACAGGGTTCTCTGTGTATCCGCTTAACATCATGGCCGTGATGTCGATGGGGTACACAGGACTCTGTAAGTTTGAGAAAATTCAAGTCTCAGTTATTTCCTGCAGGTTCATGTGTGCCCAGTCGACCGTGACAGGGTCCAGTCGACCGGGTACACTGTCTGTGCACATTTTCAGGAAAAATAACTGGGACTTGGTTTCCTGACTTTTCAGTGTGCCCGGTTGACCGAGACAGGGTCTGGTCGACTGGGTACATGCAGATAGTTGAATTCCAAATTTCTGGGATTTTTCCCTTTTCAATCCAATTCTCATTCAATTCATCCCAAATCACCTCCATACATCACATAAACAATAATAAACAAAAAACACTCTAATAATCTCCATCCACCATCCAACCGGGCCATTGATCTTCCAAATGGGTAAACTCATCCATCAATTGGCCATTTTTCCATGAAAACAAGTTCAAAAGAAGATCTAATCATGCATAATCATCTAATAGAACTGAGATTACAGAAAGAAGAAGGAAAGCATGCATCTAGTGAAATTACATAGGGTACTTGCCTCAATTCAGAATTTGTGATAGTGTAGAGAGAATGAGAGATAAGAGAATTCCAAGCTTTTACTAGTGTTGTTGATGAAATTGGGGTTGTCTCTAGCCTCCTTGTGCTGGAACTTAGGGGAATTAGGGTTTTCTTGGGGAGGAAGGTAGGTTAGATGAGAGATGAGTGGAAATTAGGGTTTAGGCTAATGTTTGCAATAACTTGGGATTTATAATTTACGGTTTAGGTTAATTACCAAAAGGGCAATTTGGTTGTAAATGAAAAAGAAATGGGGCCATGGGTATTTGGGTAAATAGGTGGGATTCTAGAATTATAACCCTTTTTAGCCCTCCTATTAGTTCTAATGATAGCCAACTCCTAATCTAATCAAAATCTATTAAAAATTAAATAAAAGCTACATCCTAAGACTTAGGATTATTACAAATTATACTACTAATTCCTAATAATTAGCATATTAACATAGGAACTAACATATTACTAATTATTTAATTCAAACTGAGGGCCCACAATGGGTGGGGCCGCACATTGGCCATGCAGGCATCGCTCTGACCCGATAGAGGAAGTCTTCAAGGGTAGTACCGCTTCAAGAACTTGCCGTTAATGGGTAGCATACATTTGTCGCCCTCCATATTTAGAAGAGCGTATGCGCTATTGGAGAAGACTTTGTCGATGATGAAGGGTCCCTCTCATTGTGGTTCGAATTTGCCCTTGGATCTGTGGGAAAAAAACCATTGGCCTTTTCACAGCAAGAACCAAGTCACCCTTTTTGTGGGCGCGCTGCCTGACCTTCTTGTCGAAAGATCCAGCCATACGTACTTGGTAAAGCTCAATGCTTTGTAGGGCTTCGAGTCTTTTTTCATCGAGATTATCCAGTTTTTGGAGTCTCAATTTAACATTGCTTTCTTGCGTCATTTCATTTTGTAGAGATACCCTTAAGGAAGGAATTTGTACCTCTAGAGGGACAACTGCTTCACATTGACCAAGGAGAATTGTGTGCTATGGGTTGGTCCTCGAACGGTGCTTTGATTAGCCCATAAAGCTTTAGGCAATTTGTTGCTCCAGTCTCTTTTGTGACTAGAGACCATTTTCTTGAGAATTTTGCAGAGTGTCTTGTTGAAAGCTTCTGCTGGTCCATTCGCTGCTGAGTTATACGGAGTCGAAGGACAACTTTGGGTTTTATATTTATTGCAGAACCTGTAGAATCTAGGATCCCGGAATTGTGGTCCGTTATCATGGACGAATCTTTTAGGTATGCCAAAGCGACAAATGATGTTCGTGCGCAAGAATTGAAGGACTGATGAGGTCTTCATTTTATTGAACGCAAATGCTTCTGACCACTTGGAGAAATAATCCGTAGCGGCGAAGATGAAGTGATGACCTTTGCTTGATGGGGGAGAGATAGGACCTATGATGTCCATACCCCAGGCTTCAAAAGGCTACGAGATTGCTGTAGGGTGTGGCCATTTTGGAGGCATGTGGACATAGTCTCCGTAAACTTGGCATTGTTGGCAGCTTTTAGCAAATTGCATTGCATCAGCTACCATGGTAGGCCAATAATAACCTAACCTTTTTATTTGATCGTAGGGCTTAGGACCAGTCAATGGGCTCCACAAAGACCAGCATGCAGTTCTTTGAGTGTTTCTACAACCTCTTGTTGCGACAAGCAGCGTAGAAGTACTCCATTGAAGGATTTTCTGTAAAGCATTTTTGGAGGAATATCCAAATGAAAGTTTGGGGCTCGTCTTTGAATGCTTACCCGCTCTTTTGGATCTTTAGGTAGGACTCCGAACATAATATAATCAATGAACGGATCCCTCCAGTCGCCGATCGGAGGTTTAAGGATGGAAATCCGACTTCCAACCACTCGGTGGCATTCAACAACTGCTTGGTGTGTGTTAAAAGGAGGGAGAATTCTTTTTTGACACACTGTAATTCACATGTTTTCCCCTTCTTGGATCGCCATAGATGCAGGAAGTCTAGCCAGGGCATCTGCATGGATGTTTTCACCTCCGATGAAACACCGAAGAAGCATTTGAGGGGATTCATTCGCAGTTTGTGTTTGCGAAGTAAGAGGAAAACTTCTCAAAGATCTTTAAGTTGGTCTTTTTTTCTTTTGCTTTTGACGGCGAGGTCATCGACGTAACATTCAACCATCTTGTGCTGCATATCTTGGAATATCTTCATCATAACCCTTGGATATGTCGCACCGGCATTCGTCAGACCAAATGGCATGACAGTGTAGCAATACACGCTAAATGGGGTCCGAAATGATGTGTGCCTTTCATCTTCGGGATGCATCTTTATCTGATTGTAGCCAGAGAAGCCATCCATGAAAGTCATTCGCTCAAATCCGCAGGTATTTTTAATCATTACCTCCGGTATGGTGAGCGGGAATTCATCTTTGGGGCATGCATTATTCAGGTCTCTATAGTCAATAAAGACCCTGATTTGCCCATTTTTCTTTGTCACGGGGACAATGTTGGCCAACCATTCAGGATGCTGCTCTTCGCGGATGAAGCCAACGTTTTTGAGTTTCTGAACTTCTTGTTCAATTTTGTCCATCACATCAGGACGGAATCTTCTTTGACCTTGTTTGACAGGCTTGATATTTTCTTGTAGGTTGAGTCTGTGGACTGCTATTTTGGGGTCTAAGCCAGTCATTTCAGCGTAAGATCATGCAAAACAATTAACAAACTCACGAAGAAAAGAGGCATACTCGGGCAACTGATAATCCTTTATATTCTTACTTATTATTAATATAGGACGTGGGTTATCTGGTGTTCCCAAGTCTATCTTTTGAACAGAATCTTCTGTTGGAAGGTTTGAAGGTGATTCCTCCACAATATTTTCGGAGGCTTTCAGCTCAACAAGACCTTCTGGAGTTTCAGAAGCATTTTCAGACCATGGCTCTGCTTCTGTCCATAAATCTTCTTGATCGGTACTATTCTTAAGGCTTACAATGAGGTGGTCCCAATCACCTGTTGAAACTGGGTCGAAGTAAGGCACTTCTTTTGGTGACAATGGTTTTTCTGGGTCAGAAAACTGTGTGTCTGTGTCATCGGACAATTGCTCTTCATTGTCAGAGAAATCGTACCAATTTGATGAGCTTCCTAGGTCTTTGTCGGGTAACTCTTCAAAGAGATATCCAGGGAGATCGATGTCTTCATTGATGTGAGATGTTGAGGCTTGGTCGGCAAAACGACTTTGCAGCATTTGTGTCAACTGTCTCAAAGGAGCATTAGGATTGTACCCCAACCCATATGAAGATTTGTCTATGTGACAGTGGAGTTTTCAATCTTCCAGCTGACTTTTGGTCAGGGTGGGTTCCAATGGCGTGAGGATACCGCAACCACCTCCCAAACCCATTAGATTTTGAGTGTCATAGCCCATTTTCTTCATGATAGCTTGTGCCATCTGACTATACAGGGATAGTTGAGGCATACCTTTATTTTGGAAAGGTTCAGGCAAAGAATTTGATGAAGAAGCGTCCGATCTATGGAAGAAGATTGGTTTCTCTTCTGCCGATGTTGCCCGAACGACGAAGGTAGTAGATGCAGGATCTTCTACGTCAACAAGTGTTTCCAATGGAGTGAGAGCAGGCTGAACTTGCTGAGTATCAGCTTGGCTTGACGATGTATCGTATTCTGGCTCTGAATCCGAATCTGTATCTTTTATGATAGACACGAAGGAGACAGCAAACTTGCCCCCAGTCTTTTGCTTTGTCTTCTTTGCTTTGGTGGTGATTACCAAAGGCTTGGAAGATTTGAAGGAGACAACGAAGCGAGATGGATTGCTCTCTTCGGAATTCCAAGAAGGTTTGTTTTCTTCCGATGATTGCTGAGGAGCCATTCCTTTATCCTTCTGGAGATTTTTGGCAAATGATGTTATTTCTCCTTCCTCCTATTCTTTCTCGTCCTTGTACATCTAACAGTCTGCAAAATGGACTTCTTTGCCTTTGAAAGGTTTTCTATCTGCAAACACTTGATGTATCAAGCCGTCGTCGCCAACGAACTTGATGCACTAATGTAGAGTTGAAGGGACGACACCATTCTCGTGTATCGAGGGGCGTCCGAGAAGGATGTTGTAGCATGAAGGGGTATTTATTATATACATGGTGACTTTAGAGATAAGATCACCGATTTGCAACCTGAACCTGATTTTGCCAATAGGCCTTTGAGTGCTCCCATCGTATCCAAAGATGGACACAGATGTGTGGCTCAGCTTGCTAGGTAGGATACCTAGCTCTTCGAGTGCCGAAGTAGAGTTGAGCTTAAGTGCAGAGCCTGGGTTGATCTGGACTCTATGTATCGACATCTCTTTGATGTACCTTGTGAAGTACAAGGGTCGGTTGTGCTTTGTTTCACGAAGAAGGAGGTCTTCTTTATTGAAGGCGATGGTAGCATTTGTTGCTTTTTGGACCGAGAGGCATTCAATGCAAGAACCCTCAATTTTCTTATTTTCTCCCTTTGAGGAGGTATTTGATTTTTTGACCCTATAGTCCATTTCAATTTGTAGGACTTGTGGGGCATGTTTGTCAACATCCGCATTCAACCTTTGTAGTTCTGAAATGAGACTATCAAGAGTTTGTGGTGACATTCGTAACAAGTTTAGGATGTGCAGTTGCGTAGGTATGTGTTTGAAGTGCTCAATTAAGTCATACTTGAAAGCCTCCTTGGGGCCTGCATTTTCATTATTGTTGCCACTTGGGGCATCTCCAACTTGTTTTCCCAAAGGATTTACATAAGAAAAAGAAGATTGGTTGTAAGTTTTGTGGTAATCTCGGTCAGAGCGGGTACCTCTACCAACTTCAAGAGCTTCTGGAGAAGGTTATTCGTTTAGAAGATAACCCACTGGATCAAGGGGTTGATCCTTCTCATTTGCTGAAAACGTTTCTACAGCAGTGTTGCTGTCTTCAGTGATTGCATTGCATGGAGCATTTTTCGGGAACAAGTCATGAACAACATCCAGCAACTTTTCTTCTTTGTTAAATATTTCATCAGTCCAGACATCTCCTATGAATTTGGTTATCTGAGACCAGTTGACCGAGTTTTCATCGAAGAACTCATTGGGCAGAGCTTCTTCATGGTGACCAGTCAGAAGAGGCTTGAATTTCGATGTCACAGTTTCAGGAGACGAAGTTTGAGAAGATGTTATCTTAGTGGAAGTCACCCGAGAAGATGTAGCTTCAAAAGATATGCTACCAGATATAGTCTGAGAGTTTGCAGCTTCGGCAGAAGGAGCTTCAGAGGCACTATCATCCTGAGCTATCGCATTACAAGCAACTCCGATAGAAGATGCCTCTAGAATGCACTGCTGGGATTCAGACTCATCTTCAGATGTGAGAGGATCATCAACCCAGCAACTTTCTTCATTTTCCGGGGTTATCGGAGGAGAATGTTATAGGTTTTCCGGGACCTCCGGTTCTGGATTGTGATGAAGTTGATTAATGCGATCCTGCTCTTGCTTTATAGCCAGATGCTACAAGATCATTGCATATTTTTCGAGATTGAGCATAGGAGCCAAATCTTCTTCTTCGTCTGCCCCTTGTGGTTCAACATTATTGGGTTCCACTGGGGCATTGGCGAGTGCTGGATTAGCAACATTTTCTTAAATAGCCTCTTGGTCTTCTTCATCATCATGCCAGGATCCTTGTGGCTGTAAGGGATTATACCAGATTACTGGCATAAGGTACGATTCGGGAATCCATTCTTCATCGGAGAGGTACTCTCCTGTTTCAAGGGATTCTTCCCACTCATCAGTGTCGTTGGCGGTGTCACTGGACTTGTATCCATTTATGGAGAATCCAATCACTGAGTTGCAAGAGTATGATGTCCCCTGCGTAGTCTCATTTCTGAGCTGTGGTGGCATGAAATCACAGAGGGTGAATTTTGTTGCCACTTTTGAAGCCTTTGGAACGGACTCTTCTGTTGCCCCTAGTGAGGCGGTAGAGGAAGTTTCTGTCTTTTCAATGACTTCTTGTTTTGGTTAAGCTTTCTCCTGTTGTTTGAGCTTTTGGAGTTGTCTCCTGACTTGCCTTTGCTATTGAGCAGTTGGTTTTGTTTTGACGACCGCCCAATTTTCATCTTCAAGGAGATCGAGATGTACCCATATGGGCTGTCCATCCGGTGTTGGGTAAGGAACCAACTCTTGGGATGTTTGGGTCATTTTTATCACCTTAAAGGAAGTAGTGATCTTCTTCTTTGGTGATTTGGATGTTTGTCCATATGACACTATGTTGACGGAGGCAGGCCCATAATTTTTGTCAAAGGCGATGACTCCGTTTTTCCACATCTCGTTAATCTTCTCTCTCACAACAAACCATTGATTGAGAGGATGCGAGACCATCGGGTGGTATGGGCAATACCAAGGATCGTATCGTTGGTTATACCAATATCTCCCGGTCTTTTTGGATCAGGCAATGTGAGATTCCCATTTGATAAGAGAGCCCCAAATATTTCTTCAACATCTTCATTGAACGGGTATTTCTTCTCTACTCGTTCTTTGAATGCATCAAAGAGTTCAGGTCTCTTACCTGCAGCTTTGTTTTTAGCTTTCTTTGGCGGCTGAGGAGCTGACTTGGTTTGCACATTGAGAACCTCCTTTTTCTTTAGCTTTGAGGTTGCAATGGTTGTCGGATCTTTCTTTGATGATTTCTGACTGTTGAGGTCTTTGATCACCGTTTCAGCCTCCATGGATGCTTCTAGGAGTTCTCTTAGGTTCTTTGATTTGTTGCCGATGATCATGGAACGGATCCTTGCTCTCATGTTGTTTCGGCATATGTCGACCAGCAACGCTTGTGGTAGCACATCTGAGCATTTGTACACCATGGCCTTCCACTTGTGAATGAAGTCATAGGTTGACTCATTCTCTCCCTGTTTTAGGCTACATAGCTGAGCCATAGTAACAGGATGATCCTCACCTTTGAAGTAGGTCAGGAAGTGTGTCTTTAGCATGGTCCAGTTTTGAATGGAATCCTCTAGCAGAGTGGAGTACCAATCAAAGGCCGTACCTTTTAGGGAACTTGCAAAGAGACAAATCTTGAGAGCATCCTGATCTGTAATAGCTCTCATCAGGATTTTGAAGTGGATGACGTGCTGTCTAGCTGAACATTTCCCCGTATATGTTTGGAGAGTAGGTTGCTTGAATTTTGCAGGGAATGCAACCGAGTCCATCCATAAGGGATATGGTGGCTTGATTCTATGCTCCTTCAATGTATCCTCTTCTTTTGCTTTAGTGAGGATATTGTCAATGTCCTTTTTGGTAAGGGCGCGTGACTCGTCTTCTCAACCATTTGCCTCATCATTTGGTGGGACTTCATTGTTTGGCGAACGTTAGAAAGTGAGAAGGAGGTTTTCCGTCAGAACTTTTATTCTCTGTTGTCCTTGCTCCAGCTGCTGGATGCGTAGAGCCACGTCATCGTGTGGCGGAGGTTGCTCAGAGTTTGTGACCAGGACGTTCACCCTTCGAGAGTCGAATGAGGATACTGTCTTGGTGACTAAGCTGGAGCTCATTCTTTTGGATGAAGAGCCTGAGGAATGATCACTCCGGTGTCCTTGACTTGAAGGAGTGGGGGAGTCTTCCTGATGTCTTCGTGTCCGGGAGACGCTACGAGTTACTGGCCGTCTGACATGAATTTTGGTTGCTGACTTCTAGGGTCTTTTGGTTTTTCCAACCATATGGACAACAGCAACTTCGTCCGATCTTTCTTTTTCGACCCAATTTTGAGAGACATGAAGGGCGGAATGCTAGATTCTTTGCTTCTCTTGTCTCTTTTGTCGATATGTCGCCCGGCGACATATGCGACAAGCAATTTGAGCTTCAGTCAGCTCGTGCTGTGCTCTAGCAATAAAGGACGTAGTCCCTCGTGCGCAGCAGCCGAGCTTATCTTCTTTGAAGACTAGCATGGATAGGATCTGGATGCGATCGTTTGCCTGTCGCAGTGAAGCTTTAAATTTTGCAAGCTCGGCCCCTGTTGAGATGAAGGGTCGAATTGCATGAGAGCAGGCCCTGGCAGGTTCTTGTCGAGGCCTGGTGATGCATGATTTGATTTTGGGCATGTAGGAGTAAGCCGGCTCATGCTGAGTTAATTTTGTTGTTTGGCGAAGGGTAGGTCTCTCCTCTTTCATGTAAGAGAGAGGGTAGAACCGGTTCTCCTTGAGAGGGGCCAGATATGCTGGCTTGTTAGATGTTCGGGACCTTCTTTGTTTTGGTGAAGGTCTCGGTGACCAAGTCTTGGCGCAGACCTGATTTTTTGCAGGATGAGGCTTCGTGGGGTTGCCACGGGCTTCAGGCTTTTTGGTGATCGCCTTTGGTGTCATGGCAGTGACACGTTCAGGGGCAGTCTTTTGCTTCTTGGCAAGTGTAGTTTCTTCTATGGGGAGTGGGAATGGCCCTAGTGACCCAAAGACGATAGTCCGGGGAGTGGAGGTCAACCCTGTGTTTTGAGAGTTGCCGAGAGAGGTGATGCTTCGGCAGCTGGCAAGGCGCTTGTGAGTGCGCTTGTTTTGCTTCTCTTGAAGCATGAGCTGGTACTTGTTCTCATCAAAGGTGATGATGGTTAATGAAGCTGCTATTGTTAGTTTTGGAAACTTCTGAAATAAGACCACATCCATTAGTAATCACAAGAATATGATCATAAATGGAAAATACTATGGTTTTGTCTTTTCAAATCGCTCAGGGGGCATGACCCGTCCTAAGCGTAATGAAGAAGGCAAAAAGCCATAGAGGGTACAATTGCTCTAAACGCAAGTATGGTAGGCTCAGAATGAGCATTCCAGTGCCTGCTAGAAGCAATTGTAAACTTTAATTCAAATTACCGAGAAGCGAAACTCACTCGAGGTAAAATAATATAAGGTTGGAGTTACAAATGTGTCGGTCGTGAATACAGTAGACCCGAAAGGGCGTACTAGCACCGCTAGGCACAAATGTTGCAAATCGCATCCTTGGAAGGGACACGAGATGAGATTTTCTTTTGAAAGGCCAAGATTGGATTCATAGAAGAGGGCAAATGGTACTCCAATCCGAATATAGGCTCAAACATTTCTGCGAGTGCTAGATCCTAAAGGGAATGAACCAAAATTTCTCAAATGTGAACCCAAAACTGATGGAAGGTTTTTTTTGAAAGGGTCAAAATTAAGTTCATCGAAGAGAGCAAATGGTATTCCAATCCGAATACAGGCTCAACCATTTCTGCGAGCACTAGATCCGAAAGGGAAGGAACCAAAATTTCTCGAATCTGAACTCAAAGAGGACAAAAGTTTTTTTTTTTTTGTTTTAAATCAAAAAATTTTGAAGATTTTTTTTTGTGACCTATGGTCTCCAATTCGGTCTTATGAAACCTTGGTGGATAGATCAGCCCCCAGGTAAGGGTAGGATTACTTAATGAACCCGTTTGAAGAACCCTTGCCTTGAACAGTCTAGTTGCCTCTACACTCTGGACAAGGCTTTTCATAGATCCACCTTGGTTAAAGAACGCAATTGGTGCAACCTTAGTGTTTTTTTTTTTTTTGAACGCCCGCTTTTTTTTTTTAAAGATCACTAATGAATCCATCAAAGAGAGGAAATGGCCCCTCCCAATCTGAACCTAAGCTCAGCGATTTTTGCGAGTTATTGTCCAAAATGGAAAAAACCAAAGTTTCTCCAATTTGAATCCAAAAGGGAGAAATCTTTTCTTTTTTCCAAAATCTGAAAAGTTTGAAATAAGATTTTTTTTTAAAGATTTCTATTGGACTCATCAAAGAGAAAAGATGACCCATCCCCCAATATGAACAATAGCTACAAACATTTTTGCGAGCTATCAAGTTCAAAGGGGAAAAGATCAAAGTTTCTCAAAGTTGAATCCAAAAATGAGAAATCTGAAAAAAAATTTTGAAAGATCACTAATGGACCCATCAAAGAGAGGAAATGGCCCCTCCCAATCCGAACGTTAGCTCATCAATTTCCGCGAGCTATTGTCTAAAATGGAAAGAACCAAAGTTTCTCCAATTTGAATCCAAAAGAGAGAAATCTTTTTTTTTTCAAAATCTGAAAAGTTTGAAATCAGATTTTTTTTAAGGTCCCTATTGGACTCATCAAAGAGAAAAGATGGCCCATCCCCCAATATGAACAATAGCTACAAACATTTCTGCGAGCTATCAAGTTCAAAGGGGAAATGATCAAAGTTTCTTAAAGTTGAATCCAGAAACTGAGAAATCTGAAATTTTAGTTTTTTTTGACGAGAAAGACTGGAAATAAACTCAAAGAAAGAAATTTCCAAAAAATCCCATCTCATGGTTTTTTTAGATACAAGATCCAACGTAGGCCACCAGCTAGAAAGGAGCCAAAGAATAAAGAGGCATCATGTTCTCAAATGAACGAGTCCCACCGGGTGTGCCAGATTTTGTACGGGTATGCCAGATTTTCTACTCTACTTGGAATTTAGAAATGGTGATCCGAAGACCCGCCTTCACAAGTAGAAAGGAAATCAAACTTTTTTCTAACTTTCCATTGATCATATATTTTTAAGAAAAGAGATAGATTTTTAATGCCGTGAAAGGCGATTTTCTTTTGTTTGCCATGAAAGGCAATTTTGTGCCGTAGAAGGCGATTTACAAATCTCATCAATGAAGAAAGACAAGAGTTGTGATTTTTTTTTTCTCTTTAAAAAGAATACAAAATACAATAGAATAAGTAAGAAAAGGGATCTAACTTCTCAGGAGATTGTGGGGACTCGTTCAGATTGACGATCGCGAGTCATGTATGGACTCCGCCATCGTCCCTTGGATGAGAACACTTGATGCTTTGATTCATTTGGCTTGGCTTGGACCTCAGATTTTTAGAGGATAAAGACCAAGGGAAGGTCCTATATCCAATAAAAAAACGAGTAAACGGGTTGAAGAGCCACGTCTAGCCATGTCGGATAGAAGGAATGAGAAAACCTTGGGGGGGTCGCCCCCCAAGGGACTTCAATCGCCTTGTGGTGTTTGTTGCAGTAGAGTTTCTTTAGAGTAGCCGAGCTTCTTTTCGCAGAGATTTCTCCGAAAATTTTCTAGTAATTTTTCGAGGATTTTTTCAAGACCCTTTCTCCTTGGAATGACCGCCTTTTATAGGCTTTTGGTGGCCATTAGATGAGTTTATGAGCATTGTTTACATTAATGCTCCATGATGGGAGTTACAAATGTTTAATTATTGATTTTGTAACTCCTCTTTCCTAGCTTTTGATTGGCCGATAAAGAATGATGAGCATTTAATCGCTTTTAATCTCCATGATGAGGGGAGTTACATGGTTTAATGCCATGATTGCTTGGATTTGTAACTCCTTTTCCCTTGCTTCTGATTGGGCCGTCCAAAATAATGAGTTAATGACCGCATTAACTTGTCATAAATGGGTCAATTAACAACACTAATTGGTCGCCAAGTCGCTTGAAGAGTCGCAGGCCGCGCCGTGTCTTTTGGAATTCTTCTGGCGATGATCATCGATGGATTTTCATGCTGATCGACATCGGATGACCATGCAATTTCAGACATTGATTGGTACTAATGGGCTGGCAACATCTGTCCAGTCAATTTCACGATCGGTCGGGCAGAAAATGTGCTTTCTCGGTCGGCCGATTGGCGATTCCGATGCGTCGGATGATGATTTCATGATTTAGACGTCGGATCCGTGATGTTGACAGGGATCGACGAATATCATGAGCAAAAAAACAAATTTTGGAAAAATCACAGGGGCCAAACAACTCGGAATGCGAAAAATACCAGGAAAAGCAGGTTTCGAGGCGAAATCCGGCTACCCGGATCCCTATGGTCGCCGGCGACCATGGGACTTTTTGTCCCTTTCGATCGCCGTTCGGTCGCCGTTTTTCCGTCTTTTTCGTTTCTTCTTTCTCCTGTATTTTTCTTGACATCTTTCCTCACTTATTGACTTGATTTTCTTGAGGTAAACCTAACGAGAAGCCGCATAAATCAGAACACAAAGTTCCCTATTTTTTGAAAAGCCGAAGACTTTACAGCCGATTTTCCGTCAAGAGTCGAAACTAGGTCAAATGATGTCGGAACGACCTGAAATTTGAGGTTAAGCTTCCTGAGCAATAAACAGGACCAACCATGGGCTTTTATTTGAGTTTTGAAGCCGTTTGGGGTCCGGTCGATGCTAGATTCCGATTGACTTGAAATTTCACAGGGAGCCTATTGAAGTCATTTTGATACGATCCATTAGCTTCGATTTGGATGCCATGGTCCCGGGGAGCTCCGCCGTCGGTAGGCTTGATTTTGTTTCTAAGAGTCAAAGCCGGGTCAAATGTCATCAGAATGACCTGAAATTTGACGTGCAGCCCTTTGGACGCATGTAGAAGCTACCCATGTGCTCTGTTTGATAAGTGGCGGCAATGGTGGTTCCCGTCGTCGAGAGGCTTGATTTCGCCGTTCGAGAGTTGATGGAGGGTCAAACGATGTTGGTTTGACTTGAAATTTGACGTGGGGACTTTTGGAGGTATTTTGAGACCATCCATAGGCTCTGATAAAAAATTTGATATCTTCGACACTGTCACCGCCGGGAGCTCCTCCCCACTCGTTAGAGGAGTGAAGTTAGGCCAAATGGTGTTGAAATGGCCAGAAACTTCATGTGTACCCTTCTTTCGGCTATTTTAAAGGATCTTACAGTTTTTGTTTGACTCTGACAAGATCTGATGCTTGAAGCGGCTTTGCCTGTTTGTTGTAGGATGCGGATCCATGTAGGTTTTGATGTTGAAGAGGCAAAGTGACATTTTTGGTGTCTACAATAGGCAGAAGAGCTATGCAGATCACCGACGAAGAGATCTCGAGTTTCAGGTGGGAGACATGGTGTTCCTTAAAGTTTCACCGATAAAGGGCACTATTCTGTTTGGGAAGAAGGGCAAGTTGTCACCGAGATATGTGGGACCGTTCGAGATTCACAACAGAGTCAGAAACTTGGCCTACATATTAATATTATCTCTAGATCTTGCAGCAATGCATGATATTTTCCACTTGTCCATGTTGAGGAAATATGTTTCGGACCTGTCACACGTCATAAAGTATGAACGCTTAGAGATCCGAGCAAATGCGACTTACGATGAGAAGCCTTTACGTGTGATTGACATCAAGGAGCAGGTGTTGCGTACCCGGACGATACGATGGGTGAAGATCTTGTGGGAGCACCACAGTCTGGAGGAAGCCATGTGGGAATTAGAGGAGCAAGTTTTGAGGAAGTATCCTCATCTCTTTACCGAGGTACGATTTACATTTGGAGGACAAAATGTTCTAAGGAGGGGAGGATGTAACACCCCGACCCACCTTAATTTCGGTTAATAGTTAATTAATTGAGATTAGTAGTTTAATGGATGTTTTGAATGCATTTGGGCTTGATTAGGTAGAATTTAGTTGGGTTGACTTTTGACTAGGTAGATTATGACTTTTAGAGTATTTTGGCTTTTGTGTGTGTCATTAGAAATTTTGTGGGTTTTGCGGTGCATTGCATAAAGCATAGCAAGGGCTTTGATTTTCGTGTTTTGACCTAATTGATTTGGATCCAATATGGCCCATTTCTGGCCCATTTAGTAGCCAAAAGCCTCATTTTGAAAACTCTGCAACATAGTGGACTTGCATGCGAAACCCAAGAAAAAGTCCATTTTTTAACTCAATCCAATGATCTTCTTCTCCTCTTGTTCTTCATTCCAGTTGAAACTCCCTTTCTCCTTCACCTCTTCACCAAATTTTCTTAAGATTGAATGGTTAGTGACCTTGCATGTGAGATTTGGGGACTTAATCTTCATCTTCATCCTCAACTACATCCTATCCCGCAAGAGTTATAATCTCCTTCAAGCTTCATTCTTTTTAATTTTCCCCATTGGTGAGTCTTCATCTTCCTTTCCTTGCTTTTGCTTCAAATCAGTGAGATGATGTTACAATTCGTGCATGCATCTTCTTCCTTATTTCATTTCATTTTCATCATTTTAGGTTGTTTCTTAAGTTTGCATGTTTGGGGATTTTTAGTTTGGAGAGCTTGGCTTGCCTAGGAGAATTTTGAAGTGTAAGATTTGAGTTGCTATTACCCAAGGCAAGTTAAACACTTATGATTGTATGTATACATCCTCATTTGATTCCATTAATAAGTTCCTCCATGTTAGATTATGCACCTCTTAGCTCAATTTGATTTTTGGGTTCAAATTTATGTAAATTATGGTTTTGTAAGGCTTGATTTAAAGGTGGTAAAATGGTCGTCATTGGAGGAGAGCATGGTGGCTCATTTTTGTGCAGGTTATAGGCCTTGGAATGGTTTAGAAAGAGTGGAGATGGTTTAGGAATGAATAGAACTCCAAAAATTCAGCTACAACACTTTCTGCACTCGAACGTTTAAACTCCGCTCCTGAACGTTCGAACTCTTAGACTCTCAGGTGTTTGGCCTGGACTGAAAGTTCGAACTCTGCTATTGAGAGTTCGAACTCTTTACTGAACGTTCGAACTCTTGGACTGAGAGTTCGAACTCTTGGCAGACTTATCCACATTTTGGCAGATTTCGAACTACCATAACTTTTTAACCGCAATTCCAATTTGGAGTTCTAAATACTGTTGGAAAGCTCTTGAAGTGCGTAGAATTCAATGATCCTTACAAATATTTGATTTGAAATTTGAGGATAAAGAGGATATTGGATATTATATACTCTCGGCTACTGAATGGTACCGCGAGCTAAGTGTTCGTAGTATATTTAGATTGTTTTGGCCTGATAATTGGACTTTAAGGTAGGATACCATGAACTTTTTCATGCCCAATGGACTGGTGTATTATGTGGATGCGGCTTGAGCAATTGCGCACCTACAAGGGGCTTCGTGTTTTTTGAAATTGAGATCCGAACCAAATGTGTTATACTAAGAGACTCGATGCTCAAATTAAGTAAAGCCAAGGGTTCTTTAGTAGGTCACCAACACCGGAATCCTTAGTACTACACCGAGTTGGACGGGGAATAGCACGAGTGTTCCCTAGACCATAGGAATGGCTTTCTTTGTATCTTGATTCCATATATGATTTATGTACATGTATTGCATTCCGTTTCAGTATTCCTGTATGACTTGATCATACTTCTGTTTAGTTCTTATTTACCTTATTTATGCATCTGTTTACGTTTATATCTTCTTCTATATCTGTTCAGTTACACTCATGATAAGTCCTGATTATGTACCATATGATATGACCTGTTTCTATAATATGTTCTGCTATTTTGTACACTTCATTCCATGAATCGGCACCACTTGGCTTCGACCCTATCTAAGTCGGACCCAGCTAAGTGTGGATTTAGTTATATTTCTGGCCCTCTGCAGACGGGATTATATTCTAAGGGTTGACCGGCACCCTAGGTCCACGATGGAGAGTTTTGGGCTCTTTATCTCGTAGTGGCACCACTCTGTTCTGTTTTATTCTGTTTTTTGCTCTCACTTAACATTCATGTTTACATGATTAATTTAAGAGAATATAGCTAATGTGGATGTGCCATTTAACTCTGCTATTGCATATATCTGTTATCTATGATCATGCTTACTCATGCACATATTTGCCTAGTGATCATGCTTTGACCTCTTATGAATTATATTTGTCTAACTATTCATTTGGCACATGTTGTATGATTTATATATGTTTATCTTGTTTAGCTTAGTCTAATGGTGCTACACTTGGCGTTACAGGTGAGTACCTCGATGCCACCGCCCCGGAGATCCACGAGGAGGAGGAATCTCCCCGTCACATAGCTGAATGGACTTCAGAAGATGTCTTTTAGACATCTCATCTTTGAGCTTGGACGTCACACTACTTATGGACCGTGGCTTGGAATTGCCACATCTTTTGTTCTAGTTTATAAACTTGTTTTAGACTATGGCTTGTAACCATTAACTTTACTTACTTCTTTCTTTCCCCCTATCTCTTGAACTTAAACTTGAACTTTTAAATCTATGCTCATGAACTTTATGCTCTATATCTTGATGCATTCGATAATAAGGGATTTCAATTTGATATCAATTTGACATAAATTACACAGGTGGAAATACAGGTTTATAGAAGTTTGAACCTCACACGTGATATCCTGTGGGTGAATTCCGTTCGTGGGGATGTAGGGTCAACAAGCTTGACTTGAATCCCCATGCGGGCATTTGTCGCGCCTTGAGATAAGTGCAGTCTCGGGCTCGGGGCGTGACAACCAGGACTAAGGGCTAACCTCTAGATGAACTTTGTTAACCGAGGATTGACCGACATTGCCAGAATCTCCTATTTATAGAAAGATTTGTACCTTAGCTTTGTCGCCCGCAAGCCTTATTAACAAGTGTCATTTATTGGAGATCGGAATCCAAGCACGTGGCTTGGTGTGCTTCGATGGCTGTCTAGGTGTCCTTGTATTGCGCATGGTTTAACCGAATCCGTATGGCATTGATTCAATTGATGCACAATATGATTGTACACCAAGCATTCTTCCTTAGAAGCATCGTTGACTCAATTTCCTTACGCATTCCGTTAGATCATGTACGGTACATGGATGACAACATTGGCCTAGGTTTGGATTGTAACTTCCTTCTTGACCTGTTAAATCATATCCGCTCATCTCATCTCCTTGTACACTCTCTTTGCATAAATTACCTAATTAATTAAGAAACCTAAACTTCTGTAGAATTAGAATTGTGATCGGACTTAGAGTGTACCATACAGCCTAATTTGGTGGTTTGGACTTGTCTTGCAACTTGGCTCGAATGGGATGGTTCCTATGCTCCTGTCTTGTACATTAACTTGTCAGACCTACTTGTCTTAGTTTCCTCGTATCAACACCACATCATTATCCTTATCCGACCACAGTAGGATCCACTATGGGGAGGATTGCATGCCATGACCAGTTGCAGTTGTGGGGTTTATAGATGGGCAGGTTACTCGGACATCAGGATGGACAGTCGGCTTGGACGGCGTCCATGGCGTAGACTAGCTGGGAGTGGGCTTGGACCGTGCTGCTATTCGTAGGACTGGGAACTTAGATCTCCGCGGAGCCGAACTTTGGTATCATTGATCCGGATAAGACTGCTACAGTTATCTCGGGAGGTGGCTTGGACACCCTCAGAGTCTCACTTTCTTGATTCTTGCATTTGCATTGTGTGAATGATTTTATTACTAGTTGATGTTAGGATTCCTTGTTATTGATTCCTATTATTAACATTCATGCTTTTATGCATAACTTTCTCTACCTTGCTATCATATGATCATGTACCTGTCTTTACATCTCTTTTGACACTTGTTATACATGATATTTATGGATTGCTTATTTCTTGCTCAACATATTGTTGACTCTTGCTTATTGGTGTGCAGACACCACAGTCGAGTGCTACGAGGAGCCACCAAGTGAGGAGGTCTCGGACGATCTCTAACCAGTAGAGGAGCAGCGAGAGTGGTATGCCGATGATGTAGAGTAGCGTCATCTTACTTGGCACGAGAGAGAGCTTCATGGGATTCTTATCAGACTTTATTTATTCATTTATCATTCATTGATTGGACCTTTCTTATTATTGACTCTTATGTTCTTCAAATGGTCTAGGACTTGGGTTAATATTTAATGGCACGAGAGAGACCCCGCCCCGAGAGGGCGCGATTAATACTAATTAAGTAGTATGTCAGTTGTAAGTGAGATTAGTGGATTTTGTTTAAATTTGGTTTTGAAATAGCTTTTATATAGCTTTGGAGGATTTTGAGAGCCTTTTTTATTAGTGGGACCCTTTGATGGTTCCCTTTTAGTGACTTTGCGTAAGCATGGGGGATTATCCTCGATTCCAAAAATTCATGTTTTAAACTCGTTTGATTGATCTCATTATATCCTACAACTTTCGTGCTTACTCCGTCCCCGTTCGAGACCTCAAAACCCTACTTTTCTAATGTTAGGGGCAAAACAGTCTTTTTACACAAAATCTAGACACAAATTTCAATGTCTCTGAAACCCACGAAATATATACTTTTTGGAAACTAGATTTTTCGGTGAACATTCCTTCCTTATTCGTTGAATTCATCCGAGTCCCGGAAACCTATGTTCTAAGCCCAACAAGCTTGTTAAGTGATGGGACCCATTTCACTTGCTATATATAGTGAACCCTTCTTCATTTTCCCCTTTTCTTGCTCATGCTCATTGTGGAAGAACCTTTGCTCCAGCCCGAGATATGGTTTATCTTCTTCTTCTTGCTTCTCCATCTCAAATCCATTACCAACCTTTGTCAAATATAGAAAGGGAGGTCATCATCTTCTTTCTCACTATGAGAGGTCTCCATTGACTCATTTTGTAGAGAAATCCAGCCACATTGAAGTTCTCTTTGAGCAAGCTCTTGACATTTGAAGGTCTTCCAAGTAAGCAATCCTTCCAATCTCCTAGATTCATGTCTTCCTAGCCCTAGAGAGTCTTCTCCTCTCTTATTGCAAGCTCTCTCTTTCTCATTCATGGTGTTGACTATCTAGGGTTGTAATGGGTTGTATTTGGGGGTTTTTTGTGTAGCTTGGAGCTTGGTGACTTGGAAATGAGATTAGGAGCTTGATTAGCTATTTTGGAGCCAAGGCAAGTGGATGAATGGATGTTTTGAATGTTGACTTGTTTTATGAGAAAATGTGGATTTTAATATTTGCTCTTGATGATTACTACTTGTTTTCATATATGTTTCTCATAATGTTCTATTGATTTTGAAATTGTGCATATTGATAGGTTTTTCCCTCTTGTTAAATCCCTTGGAAATGTGTACATTTTGGTTTTAGTTAAATCTTGACTTATGTTACCTATGGATCTTCATAAATGATGGGTGTTCTTGTGAGAGGTGGAAATAAATGTGATTTGATGATTTTTGGTGGAATGGTTGTTGGAGGAATAAATGTGGTTGGAGAAGGTAAAGGCATCGTTATGGTTGTGTCAAAGTAGTGGCTCAAAAGGAATTTTGGAAGAAGAAAGAGAAGAGCCCGAACTGCACTAGACTACAGTTTCTGAAGCAGTCCGCTCGAGCGAGCGGACCACTTCCAGAAGCTCACTAGCTCGAGCTAACTTTAAGGTTCACTCGAGCCAGCCTAACTCGAACCTGCCCGCTCGAGCAAACCTGGGTCCGCTCCATCCAAAACCTTGTTGGCTCAAGCTAACCTTCAGGTTCGCTCGAGCAAACCCTCTGATGTGCTCAAAATAATTAACCGCAATCGCACAAATTTCTATTAAGTAGATAATGGCAAATACGGGTCGATCCACAGAGATTTGTAGAAACAAGATCCAAAAATCCTCAATCAGTTTTCACGTTAGAGATTTTAAAACCACAATTAGATAAAGAAATAATAACTAAACTGATATCAAAAGAAATCTAAACACAAACTTGATCAGAGAAAGAGAGATCAGGGTATCGGATTTCACCAAAACAGATTTAATCATTCCAAAATTACTTCATAGTCTTATCCTAATAAAACTCAATCCAATGTGCAAGCAATTGCCTTGGATTGGAAGATTTAGCTTTGAAAACCCTTTTTTCTTGAAAGAATCCAATTATCTAAATAGCACCTAAGACTCCCTTCACTTCAATATGTTGAAACTCTAATAACTATTTATCAAGATCAAGCACAAACCATTAAAGGAATTTAACCTAAGCATGATATCTCAAGATCAAGCATAAAAAGTAAAAGACATTCCAAATAACCTTTACAAAACCAGAAGTTGAATAACATTCATGAAGCAGAACCTATTAAATCATTAAGCATAATGAGGGAAAGACATAGAAGAATAATAAGGAATGAACTCACCGGTTTTGGTTTCCTCCTCCACCCTAATCCACGGATTAGCCAAGCATTGTAGAACAAATAATAACAATGAAGCAAATTGTCATTATTGAAAGCCTTCAAGTTGTCTATTATTGATTTGAACATTCTTAAACACCTCTAAGATCCCCTCGAAGTGTTTATTCCTCATATTGTCTTGCAAGCGCTGGGGATAAGGAGCCTTGGGTATGTAGGGTATCACTGGATGGTTCTTTATAGGAGCCCGGTTCATCTCCCCTTTCTCTTGGACATCTTGCCCCTTGTCCTTGTTTGGTTTACCCACATTTACATTCATTTCCTCAGGCATTCTGACTTAGTTGTCCACTTGCTTACCAGACCTCAAGGTGTGGATAGCTTGTACCTCATCATGGGGTAGTCCTGGAGTACTATCTATTCCAAATTGGCCTCTAAGAGCATTCTGAGCATTGGGCTGGACCTTGGGATTAGGAATTGTTTGACTGGGAAACTGCCCTTTCTCTCTCCCTCCTACTGATATTGCTAACTGGCCAAGCTGGACTTCCATCTTGGCGATGGCCTGGGCAGTAGCCTGATTCAATTGGGCTTGGGCTGTGTTGGTTTACTGCTGTTGTTGGATGAATTGTTGTTGCAGCTTCATCATATCAGTCATCATAGTTTCCAAGGATGAAGACTGTTGTGGGACAGAGGGAGAGTAATTTGTCATTGGGTCAGGAATTAGAGTTCTACAGTTGTTGGGCTGTTGAGGAGCAACATATGGCTGTTGAGGAACCAAAGCTTGGTTTGTCTGAGGGTACTGAGAAGAGCCTTCCCTTGAAAAGTTTCTTTGGAAACCTGGAGGACCACTACTTTGTTGCTGAATAGGTTCACTCTGCCTATAGGAGAAATTCGGGTGAAACCTATTGTCGGGATGGTAAGTCTGACTAAAAGAATTTGGTGTAGGTTTCCTAAAGGTACTATATCCATTGATGGCATTGGCTTGCTCAGCTTTAACGACCGACAAATTTGGGCAGCACTCCACCATGTGCTTAGAACTATCACAAAGGACACACATTGCACTTGGTTCAGATGCAACATTCATCAAAGAATCCTGGTCTTGGTGGGGGTTCCTGTTGGCCATCACTATAAGGGCATCAAATTTCTTACTCAGATTGTTCACCCTATTGACCAGATTAGCCATTACATTCTTGAGATCAGGGTCTGTTTTCATCTCATAAAGTCCTTGCTTTGTGGACCCTATCTCTTCTCTCTCATATCCTCCACCATTGCTACTCCAGTTTTGGGAATTTTCAGCTAGCTCTACGAGGAAGTCATACGCTTGATTGGGAGTCTGATTCATAAATTTCCCTTTGTGCATAGACTCAATCAAGGTACGTTGTGCGGTGGTTAGTCCTCTATAGAAGAAATGGACCAACTGGGCCTTGTCAAGCCCGTGGTGTGGGCATTTGACTAGAAGGTCATGAAACCTTTCCCAAGTTTGAGAAAACTCTTCCTCAGGTCGTCCCCTAAAGTTCCTAATGGCATCCTTTATTTTCTCTATCTTGGCCATTGGGTAAAATTTTGCCATGAATTTCTTTGACAACCCATCCCATGTTTTTATGGAATTAGGAGCAAGAGAATTCAACCATGCCGCAGCATGGTCTTCTAAGGATAGGGGAAAGAGCATCAACTTGACATTTTCTTCATCTAAGTTCTGGTTTTTAAATGTCTGACAAATTGTCAGAAATTTGTTCAAATGGATGTACGGTTGCTCACTCTCAAAACCATGGAAGTTAGGAAGCATGTTAATGGTAGCATCTCTAATCTCAAACTGGGCTGCAGTGGTTGCAGGTAGAACTATGCAAGTGGGTGGGGTAGCAGAAGCGGGTGCAAACATCTCATTCAGAGTTCTCTCTCGGTTTTCCATTTTGGGATCAATTAAGAAACTTTCTGTAAACGTGATGGGTACCTCAAATAATTCAATTCGGGCTAGACGACCTCTCTCACGTGTCCAAGTTTGCATAAACCAAGCACACCTTAAATTTTTATTTTTTATTTTTTCTTATTTTTTATTTTTTTAAGGAAGCACACCTTAATGTTAACACACCAACAATCTAATGGGCTAGCCTATGTTAACTAGACAGCTCCTGACTGCGAAGAGTACACCTAGGCCTCCAAACTGGTCCTATGAAATGCAGTCGGCCAGGCAAGCCCTCAGGGGATTGGTGGGATCATGATGCTTGTGGCAAAGGTTCCGCTTAAATACCAAACTCCTAGAACAGATGAACTGTCTCCCTTAAGGGACAAGGCTATTCTAGGCACCGATTTCCGTCAAGGAGCACAAATGGTACAACCTTTGATAGTCTTCTCCTAATGAGCTCGGGACCTAAGGTCGCCTTTCTACTCAAATTTTATTAAAGGCTAAGGATTCCTAAGTAGTGAGGAAAATAAATTCCTATGGGCAAGGAAATGGTGATGAAATCCAATCCTTATCTTGTTGGGGGTATGATTGCCCTTACTAAGTGTGTGATTCCAATTTAATCAATGTGTACATTCAATCAATCACACTTTTGCCAAAATTAAACAACCATGAATTAACCCACTTACTGAAGAGGCGTGGGTAAGGTTTCAGTACTCACCTCCCACTCAAGATGCGGGAAGATCTGGTTGAGTCGACTCGGGCCACTGATACCTAGACCCAGTGTACCAACCCGAGGTGCAGAGATAGTATCGTCCAACTGTCGTCCTTCCCTGCCCCTAACTATTACAATCTGGGCCTTCCCAGAATTTAAAAATAATTAAAATTATTACACTATGAAATTCCTACTACAATGATCTAAAAAAAATAAAAATACTACTTCTAAAACTAAAATTTCTTTCCCACTTTGAGTTGCTCTCTTTGCAAGATTCTTCTCTTTATTATTTTTTTTGGCAACTTAATCGAAGATTCTTTGTGCTCCAAATCTGGTAACTCCTTACTACAAATGCTCCTTCTTTTTTTCCTTTTTCTTTTTTTCAATCCTGTAAAATCAACAATACCAAAGTGTAAAAAGAAAAAAAATGCTAATTAGTTAAAATCCTAAAAGGAATTGAAGAAAAAAAAAGTAATAAAATAAAATCTTAAAATAAACTAGAGTAAAAATAAGAAATCAGATTTTTGAAACAATTTTCAAGAACAAATCCCCGGCAACGGCGCTAAATTTTGATGTGCTCAAAATAATTAACCGCAATCGCACAAATTTCTATTAAGTAGATAATGGCAAATACGGGTCGATCCACAGAGATTTGTAGAAACAAGATCTAAAAATCCTCAATCAGTTTTCACACTAGAGATTTTAAAACCACAATTAGATAAAGAAATAATAACTAAACTGATATCAAAAGAAATCTAAACACAAACTTGATCAAAGAAAGAGAGATCAGGGTATCGGATTTCACCAAAACAGATTTAATCATTCCAAAATTACTTCATAGTCTTATCCTAATAAAACTCAATCCAATGTGCAAGCAATTGCCTTGGATCGGAAGATTTAGCTTTGAAAACCCTTTTTTCTTGAAAGAATCTAATTCTCTAAATAGCACCTAAGACTCCCTTCACTTCAATATGTTGAAACTCTAATAACTATTTATCAAGATCAAGTACAAACCATTAAAGGAATTTAACCTAAACATGATATGTCAAAATCAAGCATAAAAAGTAAAAGACATTCCAAATAACCTTTACAAAACCTAAAGTTGAATAACATTCATGAAGGAGAACCTATTAAATCATTAAGCATAATGAGGGAAAGACATAGAAGAATAATAAGGAACGAACTCACCGGTTTTGGTTTCCTCCTCCACCCTAATCCACGGATTAGCCAAGCATTGTAGAACAAACAATAACAATGAAGCAAATTGTCATTATTGAAGGCCTTCAAGTTGTCTATTACACCACTCAATCTCCACCTTCAATTTCTAACAAAGATTGAAGAAAAATAAGATTCACTCTAGAGAAAAAGAGAGTCTCCCCTTAAAAAGAAGAAAAATGCAAGAAGAAAGAGAAAGAGAAATCACTGAAATTCGTCATCCCTCATATCCCTCCACTTGACAGCCTATTTTAACCCCATAAACGTCAGAATTGGGAGATCCTCGTGAGACATGATATTCCTCTCCTTTGAGTCATCTTTCCAACGCATCTGACCTTGCCTTAATCGGAGTCTTGAATCACATGTTATGGTCAAAATAGTAAAGCTTGCACGGGATGACTACAATTCCGAAAATCTTCTTTCCTTCATGATTTGATCGCTTGCTAAACAATAACATTCTTAACAGTCTTATTGATGTCCATGAGATTCCTTCCATTTCTTGCAAAGTTGATTGCTAAGTTTTAGCAACCATTATCAAGCATTAGATACGGTGGGGGCTCCCAAATTCGGTCTTCAATAAAAATAAAAACATATTGTGCCAAATCTTGAACTCATGACCTCTAACTTGAAATTCCAGCTCTCCTCGAACAAGCCTATATGCTCTTTGTGTATAACTTTTCCCAAATGGGGTTTTAGCTTTAAACCTCTCCGAATTAAGCTCAAATATTTTCATCTCCTTCCAATTCCTGCGTAATAAGAAAATGGCTATAAGTAGAACATTTAAGACAAAATAAACAACTAACAAATTCAAATAAAAGGGTAGTTATTTATATTATGCCATGCATATCACCCTCCTAGAGAGCTGTCCGCACAAAAGCTTGCCGGCTCGAGTGAACCTTCGGTCCGCTCGAGCCAACTACATATCAGGCCTAGGGCTGTGTTAGGAACTTGAAAATGATGTTTTAACGTTTGGGAAGGTCCGTTTGAGGCTCCAATGTGATAGTGAGACCCGGAAAGTGAAAAATGGAGCTCGGTTGAGTAAGAAGCCCCAGCATGGAGATATATTGAGGATTTTGACTTACCAAAATGTATAAAACACTTGGAATGTCCTAATCTTCAGGAGTGCCAAGCCCAAACCAAAAGCTTGACATACAAGTGCCTTATACACATTGATTAGAATCTTGAAACCTCAATGTATAGTCCGGTATTATGTGGAGATCCAACGTGTTTGTTTTTACTCAAATTAGATATAAGTTCTAGCCCGTTTTCACGAGGTGTTGCCAGTTTTGTTTTAAGCTATTGATTTATGCTCGTGATATGTTCTGCCAGCCCCGTACCTGCATGACCAGTTAAGGATATGATATATGTGCCTATAAGCACCTTGTCCCGCCTTCCTAGGTGTTATACACCAATATAGATATGTATATGTCTTGATTTTTCTCGTAACCTATGTATCGGCACCACTAAGCATAAACGTCCTTGTTGGCTTGATCCATCGACTTGGGGGTCCCCTTCTTGCTCCTGCCAGCTACAATTTGGGTCTTGTCCTGCCCTGCTACCCGGTTTTGCAGCCGTGGTCTTGTCTAGCTATATGTATATATATATTTCGTTGGCTCTCGTCACTTCGTGTGTCTGAGACCAATGCCTAGAATGTGCTCTCATCACTTTAGTAATGGAGGATTTAACTTTGGTGTGGTTGCCATCTTATCAGTTCCTGTTCCTTGGTACCTCACATGTTTTATATTACACATGCGTTTTGAATAAATGATGCTTCTTATCGTGTGGTAATTATTGTTATGACAGGTTTTCAATGTTTCCTAAAATACTCTTTTAAACTTCTTTTATTGCTATATCTATTCACCCACCTACCAGACCTTTGTGTCTAACCCACTATTTTGGTACTCAGGTCCAGATCCCGTTGTCTTTGAGGAGGAGCCAGAGGCGGTGGCTGGAGAGCCGCTACGTGTAGTTGAATGGCAGGCTGATGATGTCGTCTAGGCATTCGGTCAAGCCTTGAGATACTAAACATTTTGGGAATAGAGACTGACACATTTTGGGAAATTCTTTTGGTTGTATTGGCCTTTGTTGGCCTCTATTTTTGGGGAAAAGTTAACTAATTCATCTTTTGTATAAACCTTTAACTTTATATTTTGGGAATGCCAAATTGCTCATTGCTCACTCTGATATCATGCTATGTATATGGGGGTTATTAGTCTTGTAATGTGGAATGAATTACAACTTGATTTACTACATGCTTCCACAATCTTGAAAGTGAATGACTTGTGTGCATCTGTGATATCCTCACCGTAGAAACCTGTGGGAAATTAAATAAATGTGTGTATCGATATTTATCATTGTTATCATCACATTCCATCATTAGCTCGCCGATCCCGGATTAGGAGCGCCCTCCTTGCGCTAACCCGGTCCGGGGTCGCGACACACATAGGCATGATGCATATTCATAGCCCCACTTAAGCACCACAATTTGTTAAAAAACCAACCTTTTGTAATGCCACATAATTTCTCAATATGACCCATGGATTTCATTTCTTCTCTTTTCTTTTCTTTTTTTTCCGTAGATAATAAAATACCATAAGTGACGGATCTTATCATTCCATCTATACTTTATTTATCATTATCCAATCTCCTGATCATGCACATGCTTTGCTTACCCAAAAAAAAGAGAATAATTTAATATTATTAATAAAATAGAGGTCGATTCCGCTCATTCAAGGTTTTCATCGTTTCCTTCCAATTACCTGATCATTAAGGTTTAGAGGCCATCTTAATCTACCCAACGAGACCTTTCCCGTGGTAAATAGAACTTGGGAATCCAATGGGCGGATCAAAATCTATGATTTTGAGGCTTGCCACACTTGACCTGATCTATAAGGGGGCCAGCATTGTATAATCATTTTTCTAAAATAATCTATGCTACAGTGCAGATATCTTTGACTGAAGATATGGTTTGCTTTAATTCTGAGTCATACACCAAACATCCCGTGATTTCCTAACCAAGGCTATTATAAACTCAGGGTCCAACTCATGCCACATTGTGAACCCAATTCTTACCCGACTCGGTCTCACTCCGAGCCAGGCCCTTGACCCACTCTTGCCATGTCTTTAGAGTGGACCACTCATCCCCAATTTTGTCCATCACAGGCGTTGCCCACTTTATGAGATGGATGTGATTATCAAAGTTCAATTGATTTTTATCGCCCTTTATAAGAGATTAGATCAAATGATTAATTGTATCAAACCGATCCTCTCAAAAAAGTAAGATCATGTGAACCAGATCTATAAATTTGTCGCTAGGCCTAACATTAAATATATAAATAGGGTTTTTGTATTTAAAATGAATGCAGAGAGCTCTTCCTTCATAGGCGACCTTTTCGTCGACTCATCTCTGTCTCAAGCTGCTTTGGCCAATCAAAGGAGGAGATGAAGGAGCAATTCTCGTCGGATCTCTGATGGAGTCTCGGCATCACAGGCCATCTCCATTTCTTTTCCTATTGCGGTTCTTGTGTGGCCCACATGACAAACCTGTCTATAAAATCTGTTGGGCCTGCACATGCGGGAGAGTGTTAGGAAGTCTCACATTGCCTAAGCCCTGAATAATCAGGTTGGTCCTTATGTAATCCAAAATATGGTGAGTCCAAACCAAACAAAGTAGAAGGTAATATGTTAATTAGAGAAACGACAAAGAGGAAAGCTTTAACAAAATATTTTTCCTTCATCACTTTGTCACCATGTTGGGATTTTTATTGAGCTAGGATTCGGTATAAGCGGCTGGCTTGACCTTGATTAAGGAGGTTCATATCCCACAGTTGTCGCCATGTTTGGATTTCTATTAGACTAGAATTGGCTGTAAGCTGCTCACTCGACCCAAAGGTTTAAGGTAGGATTGGCTATGCACTATATGCTATAGGCTTGGCTACACTTGCTGCTTTTTTCAAGCAAACAATGGGATGCAACATGTGATTGCTTGTTGTAAGTGTTGGAAGTAGGGGGGCCTTGTGGATAGGTTTTCAAAAATTCTGACCCACATGATGTAGGGATCAAATACCCATAAGGCAAGAAACCTAATCCAGGGCCCAAAAACCTCTTTCTCATTGTTCAAGATAAAAATATACATTATCTAGAAGATAGAAAACAATAGCCACAAGCAACTATAAAAATTTACAAAAGAGATCATATAGATCTAACCTTAGGAGCCCGGTTTTTGATTAATCGAGGAATGGATCGCTTGGCTTGTTGAGAAACTTTTACACGAGCACAAGAATGATCTCCAACACCTCGCGATCGTCTACACTATGACCCTTTATTAGAGATCTTCTCAAGGAGAATAGTGAGATCGCCAAGAAGAAGCAAAAACCCTAGACTCTCTAGAAGGGAACCAGAGGAGTGAAGAGGAGAGAGAGTCTTGGGCCTGTGGATTGATTATGGATGTCCAACCCCCTCTACTCTTTTATAGCATGTAAGCACCTCCTCTTTTATTATAATTACAAGTCTCACTTCTATTATAAGTATGCGTCCTACTCCTCCTTCCTTAAAGAGTTCAAATTGGATTGGAAACAATCTATTCTTAGGGCTAGCGTGGGGACCACTAGGATTCCCTAGAATCTGGCTCCAACTGGGAATCTAAACCCTACATCTCATGTGAACTTGGGACCCACGGTTAATTGCAAATAACTCCACTATATAAATGCAATTGAACTCCAATCTTAGGAATAAATTAAAAGAAGACCATAAACTTCCAAATAACTACAAGTTGGCCCCTCTATCAATTATATCCATGGAGCAATTGTATTAAATCTGTCCAACTAAATTAGATCCATATCTTATTATCCTTGTGACCCAATTAATCACAGGGATCATCATTACCATCCAATTAACTCTTAATTGAGATGGGTGCGCACTTACTAATGAGAAATCCAATAATTGGCACAAGGAGATATATCTATTAGATGATAGATTCCATCTTGATAATTATAATCACACGGTTTCGTTACCATGTACCCAAGACACCGAGGTGTTGACCTACAATTGACCTCACTCATTGATGACTCAAAGAAAATGTATAACAGAAACTTGAGTTCGTTAATCTCTCGGGATTAAGAGCTTATTGCTAGGGAATTATGAGAGCAGTCCTTAAGTGAAAGACAAATTTGCATAGGGTGCAACTCATGGTCCTTCAGTACATCCAATGTACCAGCACAATGATTCAGAGTCTTACACTCTGATGATTGAGACAAATCAGTATAATATCTCATAGTGATCATAAATGTTGCAACCTTGTCAGATGAAATGCTCAATCTCATCACTAGTTGTGAATCAATTCAAGTATAAGATTTGTGATCTATGTCTCCTGTATATGGATCCCATCCGCATATATGGATTACATCTAATATACTTATGGGCTCTAATTCATCTCATGAACCATCATGTCATTTCATATTGGTAATGTACAAACAAGGAATAAATACTATCCCTCACATGAAATAAATGTTATCCATCACATGAATAAAAGCATGATTATATAAATTAATTTTGGAATAAATCAATTTATTTGCATCATCCACTAGATTGAGACCATACAATCTAACAGTATGTTGTTGGTTCATCTCCTTTCTTTTTCTTTGAGAAAGAGATGCAGAAAGCAAGATGAGAGGAAATATAAGAAAGGAAAGAGGCAACTCAAGTCTATATGATTAGCACCCTTGTCATATAATGTGAATCATCAAAGTACGGTTTGGGCTTGGATACCATGAGAAGAGTTCTTATGATAACGACAAGAAAGAGGATCAAAATATTTTACATTAGGGGTTTTGATATATTAATCCTCTTTGAAACCCATTTTCCCAATTTCATGACTGAAATTCAAATAATGTCACCATAGTCACTCGACTGTTATCAACAATTTTTTTAAACCTTTTTGCCTTAGATCCTATGATATTATGGGAACAATGTATATAATAAAATTGCTAAACCCCATGATATCATGGTATAGTCCCATGATATCATGGTTTTTACGCAGTATCTACATCTGCAAGAGGAAATTCTTCGAATGATGGAAGCAAAGAAATGGTGGACAGATGTGTATTTACTTCCCAGAAAATGTTCTTTTTTGCGGTCTATAACAATATAAATTCGCTTACCAATTGCAGAAAGTGTATTATACATAAACCAATAAATCCAATGATATCATGGGACTAAACCATGCTAGCATGGGATCTGATGATCTTGAAATATTATCTGAATTTCAGTTATTAAATTGGAAACTTTGGATTTAAGGAGGAATATTAATATGCCAAGACCCCTTTACATTATTGTAATATTCTAATTACATTACACACAAAGGGAAGAACATTGGGAGATATTTATTATGTGAGGAAGTATTCCCTTTCCTCTTACAATTCAGGGTAGTCTTTCCTACTAGGGATTCTGGAAATTTCTTTTGGAAACTAGATTATGAAAGTTCCTCTGGAAACATTCATGTCCTTGATGCTAGCGGTCTTCAGGATTTCTTTATCAAGGATACTTTCTTCAAGCAAGGAGGTGATATGCTGCTCAAGAGCTGGAAGACGTTGATCATTGTCGTAGCTATACATTACTTGAACCATTCGAGCTGTGTTTAGTGATGCCTCTATGAAAGTTGGAGAGAAGGGATATGGTGCGAGGCATTCCTTGTTGAGTTCCTTCCATGCATTGGAAATCATGTGTCTTGCATGTCTTCTGGCACTTTCGAGAGAAGAAGTTGCATTTTCTTTCAGGTAGCACTCTACATATGATCCATCGTAACCTTTTTGGTTCTCATCCTTCAAAATATGAATAAAATAACAATTAAGTAATCTTCATTTTCCTCATCTTTCAAAATAAGAAGGGCTAGATTATTTATCAGGATTTGAATTTGTAGAACTTTAAACTAAAGTTGTTTCTATTAAAGCATTGAAACTGAAAACCTAAAGGTGAGGATTCATATAATGCCATCAAATAATCTCCTCTCTTGTTAGGAAATTATTTTCCGTGATCACTCCAAATAAATTATATATAAGGACAGTGATGTCCATTTACATCAGCACCTTATATAGACCCTTTAGCACTCACTAGTTTGAGAATGAATCCCCTGACACTCTCCCTCACATTTCTGGTGAGAGTGGAGCGAGTGAAACTCAAAAGTGGGGTTCACCTAATGAAAGTAATTACATGAGATGCTCAAAATGAATGCTATCCTCTTTTTCTTTTTTTTCCGAGATGTTCTAAAATTTTACCCCAATATGAGTGGGTCCCACATAAGATTCAGTGTATGACGAAAAACAAAATTATTATATACGTTAATATGCATGAAGATTTTCTTAGTCATTTACTCAATCTTACCGACTGTCTTTAGATAAACTTTCAGTACACCTCATACATAGGAAGCACATTCATTTTCTTGTTAGCTGTGATAAAACTCACTGGAGGGGGAGGCATGCAGACACTCAGGGACTCTAGACTTCACTACTTTAGTTTTTTTTTTTTTGGCTAACTTCGAATTAACTAAAAGGCAACAAAAGAGAGTACACAAGAGAAAACAGTAGACAAAAAAAAAAAAATTAAGAAGGAAAAAGGATACAAACTATGTAATCCCAATTTGGACCCAATAGCTTCCATGGCCAACATTATTACGTAAAAGAAAATATAAGTACAGTTGGTAAAACCTAACTTCCAATATTAAGGACTTTTCTTTGGAGTGATTTTACTATAAATAATACAAAAATATCATATGCTATTATAAGCGATATTATTTCATCTTTTACCTATATTTTATGTTTTGGATCTTTATTATCAAAACAAATTCATGATCATCACAATGCATGCGTAAAGCAATAATGACATGTCCACTAACTCTAGCTCATGATTAATAATTTCTGCATTCCAGTTATTCAAATTTAGTTTTTACCCAACATATATACCGTAGCTAACATGATGCAAAGACATGACTTCTGGCGAAATTTGTACAATCTGAAAAAGTGACAATACTCGTTGGATTGATCATTTTCAAAAGACATAAGTACAAATTCTTTTGACATAGAAATTTCAATAGACTTTAGAACTCTGCAAGAGTAAGGTTTTGAAAGTTATCGACAGTAACATTGTGAAAAGTCGAAGATATTTGTTACTCTGGGCCTTAATGTGTATTCGAACATTCGTACTAGATATATATATTTCCTAAAAGGAAACATATAACAAATTACATATTTGCCGATGTAAACTCCACGTCGACCATTTCGCAAACCACGTCGGGACAGGCTTTACCGACGCAGTACAATGCATCGGCACCGCGTCGACTACAAGACGCCTGGAAAACCATTCCCGACGTATTAATGTGTAGTGTCGGCTAAAAAGGGCCATTCACCTACGCAATGGTGCGTCATCCCAAATGTCGACAATTGCAACAGCGTCGGCAAAAAATCGAACTTAGTGTCGAATGTTTTAGCAATTCTATGTTACTTTTGCAAACGCAGTCCTAATATGCATCGGAAATAAGACGTTTACCAATGCAAATTTTCACTACGTTGGCAAATAGTGACAGAAAAGTTGTAGTTTGTTATAGATGAGGCTTTGCAGATGCAAATAATGCATTGGCATTGATGCAGATAAAAAGTCTGAGCATTCCCAACGTACATCTGTATGTCGCCAGTAGGCAAAATAATTGCCAACTCATTATTGTGTCGCCATTAGGAAAACACAGGTTGGCAAAACTTTATCTCGCTTTTGGGGGAAATTTTTATTGCATCCAACGTGTTTTTCACAACCTTTTCCAATGCGGTCTTACTTGCGTCGGTAAAAATAACAATTCTCTATGACTTTTGCCAATGCAGTCCAAATATGCGTCGGAAATAATACTTTACCAATGCAAATTTTCACCATGTTGGCAAATACTGTCAGAAAAGGTGCAGTTTGTTGTAGTGATATCTGTTGGTGAAGAGGTGGTATATACTGTGGATATAGTGAGGTTGGTTGACTATGATGTGGGCTCTAGTTGTACATTGAATCAGACCGCCCATAATTGATTTCTAAATCCGTTGGCCCATTTGATGACCTGATCAGTCTAATTTGTTGATACCACCACATTTGTAGGAGGTGTTCCATAAGTCTTGTTTAGCTATGTGTCTCATAAAAATTCCTACTATTTTCAAAATATCAAAGATAGTATTGCAAATTGTGTGATGAATATTGTGTTGTTGATTGTGACCAATAAAAAAGAACCGTGCATTTCATGATTGCCAAGCATAATAAATAGTTTTGTGTTGCTGAAAATCGTGTTCGTACGTAGTAGGTCATTCATATGCCTCTCCAACTTTTTTTTTCATTTTTTTTTTTTTTTTAACTCAACAAAACGGGGGGTTAGGACCGAAGTGAGAGCCCGTACACACACATGAAAAGACAGCCCGTACAAACGAGAAGAAGGCCCACACAAGTGGGAAGAATGCCGCACAAGTAAGAAGATGCAGCATATCTAGGGTTCGAACCCGGCCTGCGCACCCAGGTGAGAACTGCCACCACTTACTAGTGAGGTAAGTGGCTATTCTCCTTATTTACCATCTCTGAAAAGAAAATCAGCCAAGGAATTGGTAATTGTAAACTCCCTATTTTCACGCATGATAGTTAAAATGCCCAAACCACATCTCGAACATTCACCAATTGGTTTTAAATATGGGCTTCTAATTTCATTTCTTTTTCAGAAGACTGAAATTCCTTTCTTCAAAGGAGGGTTTTTTTTTAACCAACATGGGAATTAGTGGAGCGACACAACTCATGGATTTGATTCCCGCCTCTTGTGTTTGAAACCTCAAACTAGATTTTCCTTATTTGTATTTGTGTGGGTTTAGTGTGCACCACCCGGAGGCAAATATCACTTTAGGTGTGGCCACAACAATGATTAAAAATGTGGGTGGGAGCCTATAGATTTCTGATCATCGGACATTACATAGCCTAAAAACTTTTTGGAAGAGTTTGAAGTGTGGGTGGGAGCCTATATGGATTTCTGATCATCGCATATTACATGGCCTGAAAACATTTTGGAAGAGATTGAAATGTCGGCGGAAGCCAATATTGATTTCTAATCATCGCATATAACACAGCCTGAAGACATTTTGGAAGAGATGGATGGTGAAAATATCACCTAAATTGGATTGTAAAATTTTTTTGATAATTCTGGTGGCGTTACAAAAAAGATATATGAATTTTTTTGGTGTTGCAATACTCCCTTTTCTAAGCGAATAAAGTTTTTTATTTTCTTCGCTAGAAGGAGAAAAGACATTTTATTGTGGAGAAGAGAGAACCATGAGCATAATAAAAGGTAGACACCAATAAATAAATGAATTTGTTGGAGACCAGTATAGCTGGACAAAAAGTAATAACAAAATAATGATAAATAGGGAGTACACTGATAAATATAAGCTTAGGATCGAGAGTATGGCCTTAGCATGCGAGATTTATTTATGTTTGTTTGCATGAAGGGTGGAATGTAATAAAATAATGGGGCAAATCAAGAGAGAATAAAGGAAGAAGAGTAAAAGTAGAAATACAAGAGGACAAACATCCACTCTTCCCCAAGATAGATTTTTTGTCATTTAGTACTATGAGGGAGTAGCTTTTTTTTTTTTTTTTTGTTAAAAAAACAGTACTTTTTTTTAAAATTTTTAGTATCTTTACTTTTGACGCTCCCCTTTTTTTATTCTCTCTCGATTTTACCATTTCTTTACTAGTACTTTTTAACAGTAATTTCGTATGTTAGGTTTTTTTGGACATCATGTGACATCTTGTCCCCTGACATTTACAAATGCCATGTTTATTAAGATGAATTCCAAAATTCCAACCACCTAAAAGGCCTCAAGTGACCTTTGGAATTCCTTGTATCCCTGCCCCTTTGATGTTTGGTGAAATTTCTAAATGCTCAGGTACAAAGGAGCATTCAGGAATTCAACTATGTTTAAGAATTTTAAAATTCTTTAGATAGGAATTCCATGATTTTCAGTAAAGAAACATGACCTTAATCTTATTCCATTCCATCCCCCAAGCAAAATAAATAATAAAATAAAACGAGAGTATTTTTTTCTTTTTAGTAGCTTTACTTTTGACTCCCTCTTATTTTATTCTTTCACGATTTGAAATAAATAAATAAAATTAAGCTTGGAAGAAGTTAAGCAAGAAAGGGGCCCTGAAATGCTTTCAAGATTTTACTAGGGATAAAGATAGATCCTCTGAAAATATATGATTTCTATTACTGGAAATTAGTTTAAATTCTTTCAATTTTCAAGGACAAAAAATCCTAAGCATACAAAATCTTCTTGACCTCCATTTCAATTTTAGTACATTTAACTAAAGATAGTACTTTTTTTAAAAGATTATCGAATCTTTAAAGGCTCTTTCATAAACAGCCAAGAAATTAAGGTTGGAGAAATCATTAAGAAAATACCTTACATTTTTATTTCTTTTGCAAAAGTGATGTATTGAGAGAGAAGATCGGGCTAGGTAAAAAGAGACCCCAAAAATACATCCAATAATAGCCAAGAAAGACATTACTTAGTGATGTTAAACAATAATACACCAACATACCTTAGCACTTCCCAAATCATCCCACAGCCGAAGAATCATTGCTGAGTAAGATATGAGCTTTGGTATACTGTCCACAACATCCACGCTCTCTCTTGTGATCCCATGGCCCACAAGGAAAAACAAGTGTACCAACACAGTTGCGACTCCTGAACTAGTCACTCCATTTCTCAAGTATTCATCTGCTTTTGGTGAATCTCCTTCAGAAAACCATTTTGCTTCTACAAGAAATGCATTGCACAGGTCTCTCCACTGTAGCATATCATTATTATTATATTGAAGTTAAGCCTTTACAAATGTAAAACAGAAGAATTGCATGATATAGTTAAGAGGCAGATGGACACACCGTTTTCTTAAGGGAGTTTATGGGGTTCCATCCATGTTCCTTAAGGACCATGTACGCAATCTCATTGGTGATGTTATGGAGAGCCATGAAGCATAGCTTCATGTTTCTTGGAAGTTGATTGATGTCGGAAGGGTCCCATCTGAAAACCAATGAATCTTAAATGAGAAAACTACCGTACATGATCATATTATCTATAGACTGGTAAGTAGTGATAACCAATAATTGTCCTTCATCTATGGCCCCTTCTACTAGGAATATCGGTTGAGCATTAGGGCGTGTTTATGCGGAGCCGTGGAATTCCTCTTCCGCGGTTTCTGTTTCCGACCTAGAGAGATAAAAATCTCAAATATGGTCCAGCAACGAAAATGCATATAAAATGACGGATTTTGCTGTTGTTTCGTCGCTGCACCGAACGAAGGCTTTCGTCGCCGGGATTTCCGGCGCCTTGTCGGGCGACGTTTTCAGCGGAAAACAAAGTCGCACAAACAGAACCTTAATGCATTAGACCCTCCTACTATCATTTCCCTATCAAATTATTCCTCCATCTATAATGCCTCAAAAGTGCAAATCCAACAAAAAAAAAAAAGGGCGGCCTCAAACACGCAATTGTGGTAGAATCTCACCAAACCGAATTTTGACTATTTTTGAAACAGCAGCATTAGTCTATGCTACTTAGGATAATCTCCTCAGCCAACATGAAGTGATATGAGACCAGTGTGATAAGAATTTCTCTAAAATGTCACATGGGCTGATATGGTTAAGGTATATGTTGGTTCTACTTTTAGACATGTTAGATAGATGTTAATCTCCAAACAGATTATGAGTGGTGAAGGATAAAGAGGATAGTGAGAAACAAAACGGCCTCACTTTCTTACCTATTGACAGCTTCAGTAAATACGACGAGTTCATCAAGTGTCCCATAAACATCATAGATGTCATCAATTATGTAGACAAGAGCAATGGGTTTAGTAAGCTCAATCCTATGTCTCGAGAATTTAGGATTTGGTAGAACAGCTAAGGGCCACATGTACCATTTTAATAGTTGGTCTCTTGCAAATCTTAGTTCTTGTGACAGACCCAAGTCTCTCCACCACCTAAGAGGCAAAAAAGAGCACCAGGATTAATAAATTTCAGAAAAATAAAACAGACATTTCATTTCATTCAAGATCAGTGAAAATTAAAAAATACATACTTTGTCACCTCTTTGAGCTCACTTTGGTGCATGGATTGAAGAATATTGAAGTCCAATATCGCCAATTCCTGTATGGCATCAGTTTTTCCATCCTTTCCTTGTAGATCTTTGAGGTGTTTCTTGATGTTGAACCGTGGCAGGCTCATGTGAAAAGGATGCTCCAAGACATGTCTCACCTCTCTTTCTAGATCTGGTTCAATGAACTCCATTGAAGCAATGAGGTTCTTGCTAGCAAAGTCATTAATTTCATCAAGGATATCCTCTCCTTCAGTTGAGAGTTTTGAAGATTCATACAAACTCATTAATCCCTTTATATCTGTAGTTAATTGTGGTTTAAACCTACCCTCTTTGTCCTTGAAGCTGTTAAATACATCTGCTCCACATAAAACAGTTAGTATGCCTTCCTTTCATAGTTGCCATTGAGATTGATAACACAAATTTACCGATCAAAAAGAAAATTGATCACACAAATATAACGGCCCACCTGGAGATGCATTGTAACCATGTTCTCTTAGTAGTCGAAAGCGAAGCGCAACATCATGAATGCTGCTAATGGCATCATCATTTTCGCTTAGGCTACATAGAATTGATTCAATCTCTTCCCAGAAATGGTAGTCTATGCCTAGCCGTTGAAGGTTGTCGATCATAACCATTTGCTCAGCCGGGTCTTTCAGATTTTGGACTATTTCCCTCACTTGATTAACTTTGTGCCTCTGCTTCATGCTTAAGCCATCCTATACAACTGATAATGTCAGCATTGAATAGCCAAACATGGGAAATAAGCGCTTATCCATTTCTAGTACAAATTATAATCATCAGATACCATACACAAAAACTGAAAATAATAAGGGCACAAATGTTGACAATCAAGGCTTGCTTAGTTGGTTGGGAACCACGCATTACCCCCATCTGCCCAGGGATAATATGCGAGCATCCCACTCTTCCCACGGGTGTCAGCTATCCATCCCAAGGTGTGGGTTTCCTCTTCCCATTTGTGGGCTCTCTTGGGTCCCAGTCCCAAAAAAATAAACTAAGTAAATAATAATAAAAAAAAATAAACTAAGTAAATAATAAAAATAAATATAGGTACAAATGCCTAGAACCATGAGATGGTCCAAGTGGTAAACGGTGTCTATGTAAGAAACCATATACCAATCCAAAAGCTTACTTAGGTGCACAACAAATTTCATGGACGGGCCAGTCGCGTGGGCTACACAAAAACAACGAGGTCGAATCCCGCTCTAATACCATGTAAGAAACCATATACTAACCCAAAAGCTTAACATAATAGGTGGAAAGCCCATACAGATCTATTAAGACATGTTAAGCCTATTACTTGAGTGATGTGGGACTTCCCAACAGTCTCATCTCACCACTAGTGTTAGAGCACAGAGATGATGTGTCCTGTGGCGCAGAGTACAGCAACAATCGTGTTGCAGCAGAGCACGGATGGAGATCCTATGGTGGAGCACTGAAGTTGGGCACCCTAAGAATGTTCCCTAGGAATTAGACTAGGCTAGTTTAGGACAAGGATAATTTACCATTTCTTCCCTTATAAGAAAAATAGGTTACAAATGTCACATTCATTACTTTCTACATTGAATTTATGTATCGGCCAATATATTTGTCTTCGATAGTTAAGTCAACTTTGCTTATGTCTTCTACCAAAAAACAAAACCTCAAAAGATAACAGTAAGAAAATAAAAATCATGAACCTTCATCTTTTACTAGGGGTGCTCATGGACCGGGCCAGCCCAAGCCCGATCTGGGTCTAGCCCGCTTTGAGCCAAGCTTGGATTAAGTGATCGAAAGACCAAAACCCGGCCCGGCCCGGCTTGTGTAAGAAATTCATGTAATTTAATTTAATTAGTGCTCTAATGCCCACAAAAGTTATGAAAAGCCCCGTTCAGCCCAGCCCGATTGATTAAATGGGTGTGCTCGGGCCCAACTTTCATGGCCCGTGTCAGGCTTGGGCCAATGTTTCTAAAGCCAAACCAGACCTGGATATGTCTTAGCCCGGCCATGAACACCCCTATCTTTTACTGGTTTTAGAGGATTCTAGAGGTTAAAAAACTCACAAACAGAATATAAAGATGGTGTATTTACCAAAAAAAGAAAGAATATAAAGATAGTGAATGGAATTCAAGCAATACATTCATTACTGAAATCATATAAACCCAGTAACACCAGTCTGAAGCCTTCTCATATCTGGTGATACTACTCGCTCATTCGCCCTAGAACAACTCCATTACAGCAAAAATTATAACAATGGGTGTTACACAGTTAAATAATGATAATATGTAGTAGAGTAATGTAATTAGCATACCAAGCTAATGGTAGAACATGTACAGAATTGGCGATGGGTGATGCTTTGGAAATGGTCTGTAGCTAATTGGGGAATGGGATTAAATGGAGAATTTGCTGTTTCATGGTTTTGGTCATTGCTTGGATCGAATGGAGCATTGGGTGTTTCGTGGTTGTGATTCTTGTTTGGAATGAAAGGATCAGAATTCAGAGGGGCCAATGAAGAAGAAGCCGCTGAGGACAACATCTTTATGAGGTGGGAAAACTAGAAAGGTCTGAACATGAAAAGAATGGCACATCTACTCCCCCTTTATATAGACATCATCAACCACAAACTCACAGCTGAGGGGACTCTGGCCACTACATTGAGGTGGTATGAAGTCACAGTGTAATTTCCTTGCCGACGGGATTGTCATAATTCAGAGCATGAATAACGTTTCATGGAAGAGTCCAAAGGGAAATAAATGTTCACTGTCTGCTGAAGGTTGAATTTTAGGCCCGTGGGTTGACTGGAATTTCTAAATTTCCACGTACTGTGGAATTTCTGTATGATGGTTTGTACCTGGGCATTAATCCCACCAAAAAATAGAAGTGTTCAAATTTTAAGATTTTGCTTGGGCAATTGGGACTTTTAGGTGGCTGAGATTTTGAAAGCCTTACGAATAAATATGGCATTTCCAAATGCAAGGGGTAAAAGCCATCACATTAAAAAAAATAAATAAATAAAAATAAAAAACTCAATACCTCAATTTCTTGTTAGTAATTCTAGCAAAGAACAGCCTAAGAGTTGGAATGTTACCCAGCTAGGGGGAATCAATGTGTGGGTGCGTCGTTCTTCCCAAATGTGTGGGCTTCTCCTCACTTTTGGTGGGCTTCGTCTTTCCATTTGTATGGGCCCTCCTTCCCCAGCATGGACTTCCTCTTCGCACTTATGTGGGCTCTATTGGGTCCCAGTCCCCTAGGTGAAGACATTGACGATAATGATGCAGGAGTATTAAAATGGATTCAATATATGTCTATAATTATTTATGAATTATTAAAATGAATTCAATATATGTCTATAATTATTTATGAATAATTTCGCGAGAGGATCTAAATTTCAAAAACTTAATATTTTATCCAGACGATCGTTATTTGTGACAGCTCCTGTGATCAATACCAAGTAAAAGTAAAATTATGTTACAACCGCCCAATTGAAGTCCTAATCCACATCTAAAGTTGTCCTTCTCACCTTGAATCAGCATCGGGGCCCTCATGTGTCTCCGTCCAAACAGGGCTCCCCTGTTTGGAAGAAACAGAGGATCCGTTTCCATCAAGAATTAATCAACATGCAAATCACGTTATCACATGGCCACAAAAATAAAGTTCAGACCAGGCGCAGAAAAAGAGGTTCAGACTTGACCCACAGTCACCACAAATAAAATTGATGGTTGATGGTTTCAGGTCCATGGTTTCACACCCAAGGAATCAAATGTCCATTATCAACATCATCATTATTACTATCAATTTCAAGAGGTAGTTGAGTTGGCCAAAGACCACAGTTTGTACCCAGAAAGATTTTACCTGCCTTTTTCTCCTGGGTCTGGGTCTGGGTCTGTAGGGATTATTCTAGCCGAGAACCCTGCATTATCAAAAAAAAAAAAAAAAACATCATTATTATTGTCATTATTACTATTATTAAAGAATATATATTAATTATTTAAACAGTTTGATAACTCTAAGAATATTAAGCTTTTATTGTGTGATTTAGAGCTTTTTTACATAATCTAAACATTTGGCAAACTTCTAATTGTAATTTCTTTTCAATTTTAGTGCTTATTTACAAATAATTGATTTCTTCTCTAAAAAAACGATAAGGTTTTTATCACTTATTTTCTTTTCAGAGGTTTTTAATTTAAAGCAGGTGAAGGTCAACAGTGCAAAAAATACAAGTTTTTTGGATGAATTAACGTCATAAAACTTTCAAAATGACATAAATAATGGTCTACATTGTAATTTATAAATGGTGGGGCCCAATTTCGATAGTTTCTAAATGCGGATCCCAATTATCTCATGAAATAAGATCTTTTTTTATAATTTTACAAAACACATTAATGTAAATTAAAACTTAAGAATTACTCGGTTATATTTTAGAACTTAATCTAATTAGCTCTTATTAATTAGATTTGAGTCTCCAAAACTGCCTTGCTCATTCCAGCATCACCAATTTTTTCTTGGTTCTGTAATTTAGAAGATCTAAACTAATGCCTACGGCAATGAACAACACTTTGAAATTATTAATTAATTTTAGAACGGCTTAAAAGATAAAAACCCGGTCTTTGAATTTGGACCCTGGGGTGTTAGTAAATTGGCCTCGGGGCCAAGTGCTTTCTGGTTCTGATCTGATCTAAACCCAATTTCATAGATGTACCAGAGGTACTAAGCACACTGAATTACTGGTGTGTCAATTAAGCACACTGAATTACTGGTGTGTCAATTCTGGGGGTGTTTGTTTGGAGGACGCCATTCCATATGTTTGGGCTTTTTTACTTTTGAGTTATATATAAGATTGACAAACTACAACCAAAACATGTCGTGTCATCCGTAAGAACTACAACTTGCAAGGAAAGTGAGGAAGTTTTTTCCAATTAATCCAATCGCATGTTCACCTGCAGATGATATATAAGTTTTTATTAAGAGATTTTTCTTTATGGCTTGCCTTTAGACATCGCTTTATCCTTCCCTTTTTCAAAAACTATATGCAGATATGATAAATTAGTATTTATTAAGAGGTTTTTCCTTCACTGTATTGACCAGATGCAACTCCATGAAGAGGACCTAAAACAGGCTAGCTATATAAATCATCTCGTTAATGCCCTTTTGCTCATTCAATTCACTGTTGCTACATTGCATTTGGGTTATCATTAAGAGTCAAGAAGAGAGTTCTTTTTTGTTCGCTTGTCACACAATCTGTAGTGCCGCTACTGTGTGAATTCGATCATTGTATCCTATGAGACAAACGCCACTAAAGCTCGTAAGCACTGTTGCGGAGGTGAGATTCATCTTAAGAACATAGTGTTAAATACTAGTCTTGTTCAACTTTTTTCTGCAAATTTATGGGTTTGATCTTGTAAGGCCCCTGGCCTTAATTAGGGGGTTAGCGTTATTAATTAAGGTTAGTGTTGGTTAATCTAGTTTTGTATCATAATTAGGTGTATTTAGTAGCTTTCATCATACATGGCATTCATGCGTTAGACCCATCATACTATTAGCCCAAAACCCACGTGGAACCCATTTAGAAACTTACCTCAAAATGACCCTATGCCCTTCTAATATCCTAAAACTCACATAACAAATGGGCTAGGCCCTTATTAGTAAACCCTACAAACTATCTCTACAAATCTAAAATCATTCAGTTCTCTTTCATTTACATTACATATCATCTCATTGCTCTTTCATTTACATTTTACTTCTTTTTCATTTACATTTACATGTCATTTCATTTCCCCTCCATTTCTCTTCATTTCATTTCCACTACAACTTACACTTTTAGCGACAAAATTTTTCGTCACAAAAAGTCAATAAAACGTCCGCAAAACCCTTTACTGACGAAAATATTTTCGTCAGCCATACGTCGGTAAAATTTCGTGGACAAAACATTTTACCGACATAATAATTTTCCGTCGGCAAAAGTAGGATTTTTACCAACGATTATTTGATTTTTACCGACGTTTTTTTTTTTTTGTCAGAAAAATCAAAAGAAAAATTAAATAAAAAATAAAAAACCTTTATCAATGTTTTTGTTTCGTCGGCAAAATAAAAGATAAAAATAAAAAATAAAAACCCTTTACCAATGTTTTTTTTGTCGGCAAAATAAAAAAGAAAAAAAACTAAAAAATAAAAACCCTTTACCGACGTTTTTTTTCATCGGCAAAATAAAAAAGAAAAAAAATAAAAAATATTTACCAACGTTTTTTTTTGTTGGCAAAAGAAAAATAAATAAAAAATAAAATACTTTCACCGATGAAAAAAAATGTTGATGAAAGTATTTTATTTTTTTAAATATTATATTTGTTTTTCCAATATATATTTCCTGTAAACCTATTGATACACCTGAATTAAAAAATAAACCTGCTCGTGTACCTGTATTCAATATAAAAAATGCATGCAAGCAAAAGTTGCTAAACAAACAAACAACCATCGCCATTTTTCATCAAATCATTCATCTCAATAATCAGATATTACAATCAATAATGATACAGTCACATTTAAATGTCCAATATACATGTAGAAATAAACTAAAAAGAACAAAACACCCCCCAAGCCTACAATCGACCCCAAAGCGTCCATCAATCTGCAATGACGAAAACAACATTAGATTCTTTTCAATGAATTAAATTATAAATGAAAGATAAACATGTATATATAAATCTTTTCCTAAGTTTTTCAGCGGCCTATTTTCCAGCCTAAGTGTTGAGAATCAGGCGTTTTTTGCGTTTAATTCGTTAACCGGAAGTCCGATTCATTAACCGTCACTTCCTACAAGTTACTTTGGCCTTGAACAAGGTACCCGTGCTGATATCTGCGCTGTCCGATGGCTGTTTCTCCTTTTCGACCTCCAACGACCTATTTTTGAGACTAAGTGTTAAGAATTCAACGTTTTTAGGTCTAATTCGTAAACCGAGAGTCCTATTTGCGAGTCGTTAGTTCCTGCAAATCACTCTAGCCTCGAGGAAGGTGCTCGTACCAATTTCAATTTTTTCGGGGGCTGTTTCCCGTTTTGGACACTCGGTAGGCCATTTTCGAGCCTAAGTATTGGAAAATGGGATGTTTTCGCTTCTTATTCCCTAACCGGGAGTCCTATTTGCAAGCCGTCAGTTCCTACAAGTCACTCTCGCCTCGAGCGAGGTGCCCATGCCAGTTTTCAATTTTTTCAAGGGCCGTTTCCCGTTCCGGACCCCCGGCGGGCCGTTTTCGAGCCTAAGTGTTGGAAAATCCTATGTTTTCGCTTCCAATTCTCTAACTGGGAGTGCTATTTGTGAGCCGTCAGTTTCTACGATTCACTTTTCCCTCGAACGAGGTGCTCGTGAGGGATTCTAGTTTTTGCGGGGGCCGTTTCCCGTTCCGGACCCCCGGCAGGCCTTTTTCGAGCCTAAAGTGTTGGAAAATGGGATGTTTTCACGTCCAATTCTCTAACCGGGAATCCTATTTGTGAGCCGTCACTTCTTCCAAGTCACTCTCGCCTCCAATGAGGTGCTTGTGCCGGTTTCCAATTTTTCCAGGGGTCGTTTCCCGTTCCAGACCTCCGGTGGACCGTTTTGGAGCCTAACTATTGGAAAATGGGATGTTTTCGCCTCCAATTCTCTAACCAGGAGTCCTATTTGCGAGCCGTTAGTTCCTGCAAGTCACTCTACCCTCAAGCGAGGTACTCCTGCCGGATTCCAATTTTTCTAGGGGCCGTTTCCAGTTCTGGACCCTAGGCGACCGTTTTCGAGCCTAAGTGTTGGAAAGTGGGATGTTTCCGTTTCCTATTCCCTAACCGAGAGTCCTATTTGCAAGCCGTCAGTTCCTACAAGTCACTCTCGCCTCGAGCGAGGTGCCCATGCCAGTTTTCGATTTTTCCAAAGGGCCGTTTCCCATTCTAGACCCCTGGCGGGCCGTTTTCGAGCCTAAGTGTTGGAAAATCCTATGTTTTCGCTTCCAATTCTCTAACTGGGAGTGCTATTTGTGAGCCGTCAGTTTCTACGAGTCACTTTTCCCTCGAACGAGGTGCTCGTGCAGGATTCCAGTTTTTCCGGGGCCCGTTTCCCGTTCCGGACCCCCGGCGGGCCTTTTTCGAGCCTAAAGTGTTGGAAAATGGGATGTTTTCACGTCCAATTCTCTAACCGGGAATCCTATTTGTGAGCCGTCACTTCTTCCAAGTCACTCTCGCCTCCAACGAGGTGCTTGTGCCGGTTTCCAATTTTTCCAGGGGTCGTTTCCCGTTCCAGACCTCCGGTGGACCGTTTTGGAGCCTAACTATTGGAAAATGGGATGTTTTCGCCTCCAATTCTCTAACCAGGAGTCCTATTTGCGAGCCGTTAGTTCCTGCAAGTCACTCTACCCTCAAGCGAGGTACTCCTGCCGGATTCCAATTTTTCTAGGGGCCTTTTCCAGTTCTGGACCCTAGGCGACCGTTTTCGAGCCTAAGTGTTGGAAAGTGGGATGTTTCCGTTTCCTATTCCCTAACCGAGAGTCCTATTTGCAAGCCGTCAGTTCCTACAAGTCACTCTCGCCTCGAGCGAGGTGCCCATGCCAGTTTTCGATTTTTCCAAAGGGCCGTTTCCCATTCTAGACCCCTGGCGGGCCGTTTTCGAGCCTAAGTGTTGGAAAATCCTATGTTTTCGCTTCCAATTCTCTAACTGGGAGTGCTATTTGTGAGCCGTCAGTTTCTACGAGTCACTTTTCCCTCGAACGAGGTGCTCGTGCAGGATTCCAGTTTTTCCGGGGCCCGTTTCCCGTTCCGGACCCCCGGCGGGCCTTTTTCGAGCCTAAAGTGTTGGAAAATGGGATGTTTTCATGTCCAGTTCTCTAACCGGGAGTCCTATTTGTGAGCCGTCACTTCTTCCAAGTCACTCTCGCCTCCAGCGAGGTGCTTGTGCCGGTTTCTGATTTTTCCAAGGGACGTTTCCCATTCCAGACCTCCGGTGGACCGTTTTGGAGCCTAACTATTGGAAAATGGGATGTTTTCGCCTCCAATTCTCTAACCAGGAGTCCTATTTGCGAGCCGTTAGTTCCTGCAAGTCACTCTACCCTCAAGCGAGGTACTCCTGCCGGATTCCAATTTTTCTAGTGCCCGTTTCCAGTTCTGGACCCTAGGCGAGCCGTTTTCGAGCCTAAGTGTTGGAAAGTGGGATGTTTTCGTTTCCTATTCCCTAACCGAGAGTCCTATTTGCAAGCCGTCAGTTCCTACAAGTCACTCTCGCCTCGAGCGCGGTGTCCATGCCAGTTTTCGATTTTTCCAAAGGGCCGTTTCCCATTCCAGACCCCTGGCGGGCCGTTTTCGAGCCTAAGTGTTGGAAAATCCTATGTTTTCGCTTCCAATTCTCTAACTGGGAGTGCTATTTGTGAGCCGTCAGTTTCTACGAGTCACTTTTCCCTCGAACGAGGTGCTCGTGCAGGATTCCAGTTTTTCCGGGGGCCGTTTCCCGTTCCGGACCCCCGGCGGGCCTTTTTCGAGCCTAAGTGTTGGAAAATGGGATGTTTTCACGTCCAATTCTCTAACCGGGAGTCCTATTTGTGAGCTGTCAGTTCTTCCAAGTCACTCTCGCCTCCAGCGAGGTGCTTGTGCCAGTTTTCGATTTTTCCGGGGGCCATTTCCCGTTCCAGACCTCCGGCGGGCCGTTTTCGAGCCTAACTGTTGGAAAATGGGATGTTTTCGCTTCCTATTCCCTAACCGGGAGTCCTATTTGCAAGCCGTCAGTTCCTACAAGTCACTCTCGCGTCGAGCGAGGTGCTTGTGTTGGTTTTCATTTTTTCTAGGGGCCGTTTCTAGTTCAGGAACCCCGGCGGGCTGTTTTCGAGCTTAAGTGTTGGAAAATGGGATGTTTTCGCTTCTAATTCTATAATCGGGAGTCTTATTTGTGAGCCTTCAGTTCCTGCAAGTCACTTTACCCTCGAACGAAGTGCTCGTGCCGGATTCTAATTTTTTTGGGGCCCGTTTCCCATTTCGGACCCCAGGCGGGCCGTTTTCGAGCCTTAGTGTTGGAAAATCCTATGTTTTCATTTCTAATTCTCTAACCAGGGGTCCTATTTGCGAGCCATCTGTTCCTACCAGTTACTCTACCCTCGACCGAAGTGTTCGTGCTGGTTTTCGATTTTTTCGGGGGCCGTTTCCCATTTAGAGCTCGGCAGGCCGTTTTCGAGCCTTAGTGTTGGAAAATCGTCGATTTTCGCTTCTAATTCTCTAACCGGGAGTCCTATTTGCGAGTCGTCAGTTCTTACAGGTTACTCTACCCTCGAGCGAAGTATTCGTGTCGGTTTCCAATTTTTTCGGCGGCCATTTTCGGTTCTGGACCCCTGGCGGGCTGTTTTCGAGCCTAAGTGTAGGAAAATGGGATGTTTTCACGTCCAATTCTCTAACCGGGAGTCTTATTTGTGAGCCGTTAGTTCCTACAAGTTACTCTACCTTCGCGTGAAGTGGTCATGCCGGTTTTTGATTTTTCCGCAGTCCGCTTCCCCTTCTGAACCCCTGGCAGGCCGTTTTCGAGCCTCTGTTTTCGAGCCTAAGTGTTGGAAAATCCTATGTTTTCGCGACTAATTCTCTAACCGGGAATCCTATTTGCGAGCCGTCAGTTCCTACAAGTTACTTTACCCTCGAGCGAAGTGCTCATGCTAGTTTCCTATTTTTCCGGTGGCCGTTTCCCGTTCTGGACCCCCAACAGGCCGTTTTCGAGCCTGAGTGTTAGAAAATCGTATATTTTCGCTTCCAATTCTCTAACCGGAGTCCTATTTGCAAGCCGTTAGTTCCTACAAGTTTCTCTACCCTCGAACGAAGTGCTCGTGCCGGTTTCCAATTTTTTTGGGGGCTGTTTCCCGTTCCGAACCCCCGACGGGCCGTTTTTCGAGCCTAAGTGTTGGAAAATCCTATGTTTTCGCTTTTAATTCTCTAACCGGGAGTCCTATTTGCGAACAGTCAATTCCTACAAGTTACTCTACCCTTGAGCGAAGTGCTCGTACTGGTTTTCGATTTTTCCTGGGGCCATTTCCCGTTTCGGACCCTCAGCGGGTCATTTTCGAGCCTAAGTGTTGGAAAATCGTCGATTTTCGCTTCTAATTCTCTAACTGGGAGTCCTATTTGCGAGCCGTCAGTTCCTATAGGTTACTCTACGCTCTAATGAAGTGCTTGTGCCGGTTTCTGATTTTTCCGGGGGCCGTTTCCCTTTCCGGACCCCTAGCGGGCCGTTTTCCGATTTTTCTGGGGTTCGTTTCCTATTCCGCTCCCCTCTAGACAGGTGAGTTAAGTAGAGACATCAATGTGCCAACAAAATGGATTGACTTGATGATCTGTTGTACCTGCTTTGACTAGGATATGGCTTTGGACCTACAGCAGTCCCAGTTCAGATCCTGAGTTCAGCTACAATGGGGTTGGATCTGAATTAATTGTGATTTAATTCCATTAATGCATTACTATGTATGGTTTGTAGAGATTAGTTTGAGTTGTACTAACTTGATGACTTGGCCGACTTGGTTTGACTGGACTTGTGTTGGGACGGCATCAAGAGTCAGCTCAATTGAATTCAATCCAGATTCAGATCCTTACTCGTTAAATGGGTGCTCAATCACGTTGCTAGGAAGAGTGAATGAGGAGGAAATAAAGAAAGGAAGAAAAAAAGAAACGAAAATCAGATGGGAGATGAGATGAATCAGTGGAGTAGGGAGAGGGAAATGAGAGAGGGGGCTACTGAGAGCGTGGAATGAGAAAGGGGAAAGGGAGATAACGGAGAAGGATAAGGAAGAAAGAAAGAAGAGGAGGAGGAAAAGGCAGTTGCGCAGGGCAGACGAGAGGAGAGGAACAGGGGAGGAAGAAGAGAAGAGCGGAAGAGAGAGGAAGAACCAAGGGAGAGAAGGAGTGGTGTGCAAGTGGGCGCAGGTCGGAATAGAGGAGGAAGCAGGGGAGAGGGAGAGGAATAGGGGAGGAAAAAGAGAAGAGAGGGAGAGAGAGAGAGAACCGAGGGAGAGAGGGAGTGTTGTGCAGGTGGGCGCTTCAGCAAGCGCAGGCGAAGGGAGACAGGGGAGGAAGAAGAAAAGAGGAAGGGAGGGAGGAGAGCATACAGAGAGGAAACAAAGAGATGGAGAATGAGGGAGAGAGAGAACAGAGAAGAAAGAGAGAGGAGATGGGGAATGGTTTCTAGTGTGTGCGGAGTACAGGAAGAGGGAGGGGTGTACATGGTGCAGGGGAGACGTCCGGTGGCGCGAGGAGCAAGATGAAGGCTCTGCGAGCGTCCGAGGGCTGCTTTGCGCGCTTGCCAGTGCTGCTGTGGTCGTCTGTCGGAGGAAGATGGGGAGAGGTCTGGAGAGGAAGGGAGGTTCTGGAGGGGTTTTTCCAGAGATGAGTGGACGGCGATGGAGAGGGAGTGAGGGGTTCTGGGCGATTCACGCGGAGAGAAAGAAACAAGTGAGGGAAAAGAGGGCTTGGAGAGGGAAAAAGGGGATGTTGGAGCGAGAGAGGAAAAATTAAGTTTACCGACGTTTATATTTTTGCCGGTAAAAATTATTTTATTTTTCTTAACCTTTACTGACATTTAATATAAAACATCGGTAATAAATTTTCCGACGTTAATTTTCGTCGGTAAAAAAAGAATTCGTTGGTAAAGGTCTCCATTTTTAATTTTCATAAAAATAAAAATAAACTTTACCAATGTCTTACAAAAAAACGTCGCTAAAAGTTCATTTTACCGACTTCATAAAATTCGTTGATAATAGAATTCGTCGATAATAGTCTTTGGTATTTATTTTCCCTAAAAATGAAGTTAATAATAAAATTGAACTTTGCCGACGGTTTTCAAGGAAACGTTCCTAAAAGTCAATTTTACTGACGTTTTATAATTCATCGGTAATAATCTCTGATTTTTACTTTTCCTAACAATGAAGTTAAATCGAAAATTGAACTTTGATGATGTTTTTTACTAAAACGTTGCTAAAAGTCAAGGTATACGGCCAACGCATCAGTGGACGGCTGGTAGCGGTGGGGAGGAGCGGGCAGCCTGGGGTTTGGGCAACCAGCAGCGTGCGGTTCTAACTGGTACGAAGAAGATAATGAAGGAGTAGGGATAAAAGAAGATTAAACTAGAATGAGGTTTCACATACCTTCTTGACCTCATAAAAAATTTATTTATTGGTTTCTATTTCTTTTCTTTTTTTTTTTTTTTTGCTTGTCTGTGTGGAGATTTGAATTTTTGCATCTGTGAAGGATGCAATTTCTAAGGATGGCCAGGTGGATGGGAATATAAAATTCCTAAATTTCTAAGGTCTTAAAGAGTTTCAAGTTTACGAGGTTTGTTATTTTGAATATTCGCATAAATTATGATAAAACTTGCTTGCAAAAATTTTGTTATCATAGGAGTGACACCTAAATCAGTTTTGGAGTCCTGGGAACATGAAGGCTCTGACACTAGCTTATGTGAAGATCCACTTGCAGGTATCAAGATACTATTTTTGGTTCAAGGCTATCTGTGTGGGTGAAACACCGTAATGACGAAATTAAGCAAAGATTACAGCAGACTCGCTGATCACCTCATCCTCTGTGGTCATATCCCGTCAGCTCGGCAGCTCGGTCAAGAGTACCAGCATGGCAGCACGGTTCGGCAGTTCGGCGTGAATGCCAGCTCAGCACAAAAGCGCAGCATGGCCAAGCCATTCTTGGTCTCGGACCGAAATGCTGAAGGCAGAGTGGGCCGCCACCTTCCTCTGGGAAATACGGCGCGCCCTGACAGATATGAGCATTCATTTATGACGATAGGATCGCTCATTTATGGCGATAAGAAGTTAGCTTTATCAACCCTGTACTTCAACTGACTGAAGGCATGGAAAGTGAGGATGGGATGTTGCCCTTTTCACCTACTGCTGCCTGTCAGGGTAAGGATCGATGCGACCTCACCTCACCTACCCCCACTCACAGAGAGAATGAACGAGGAAGGCCCAGATATATACACATTGGATTAGCCCCATGGAGGTACGCAATACACAACTCACAATACTCTCCACATCGTCTCATTCCCTGCTTCCTCCTCCTGCTTAGTTTTCTCAGAACTAACTCAGGCATCGGAGCGCCTTCGGCTCACGGCAGCCAGGGACTCTGACTCGAGCCTTTTTCCTTCCTTTTCAGGTTCTTGGCGTTCAGTATTCCCTGTCCTAAGAAGTTTATCTCATCTCAATCTAAGTAGGTGTCGTTTTTACCGCCTACAGTTTGGTGCCGTCTGTGGGAAGCTGAACTAAAAGCTTGTAAACACCATGCCTCCAAAAACCAGAAATGGCGAAGGACCCTCCAAAGGCAAGGCTCTGTCCATACAGCCTATGCTGGCGCAAAATCTTCCACCTCCACCCCCTCAGCAAAGGAGGTCAGGGGGGAGGTCTCCCACGATCCAGACACAGTCACGGTCTAGGGGAGTGACCATGCTTTCCCTTCGCGACGTCCCACCTCCGGAACAGCCCCGCCATAGCCATGAGCGGGCCAGGCAAGGCGACAAGTCGGTCACCAAGCCACGCGAAAAGTCAGCGCAGGCTGGATCGAAGTCACACCATCAAGCCAGCCTCGATCAAAACGAAGACCCCTGCCTGAATGACATCAGGGCTCAGAACCGCCTCATTCAGGAGCAGCATGAGCTTATCCGGCAGCTCAAGCAACAGCTCGAGGACAAGAAGGCTCCGAGTCCACCACCCAGGCGCCTGGATTACGGGTGAGATCTGAGGCACGTCCTCAGTAATAGGAGGCGGGACCGAGACCACGGAGAAGAAGGCTCCAGCAGCAGTCACGTGCGTGAAGGACCGAAGAAGCGGCGCAAGGTATCGGAAGATGAAGAACTAAAGCAGTGGATCGACCAGCAGGTGAAGCAGACGATCCGCCAGAATATGGAAACAGCTGGTATCGTCCGAGGCCAGTTTAGTGCCTTTGAAGCTGAGGACACTGGCGCGTCTCCTTTCTCTAGAGAGATAAGAAAATACTCACTCCCCGAGAAGTTCAGCGTCTCGAGGTTCGCCCTGTATGACGGAACCTCGGACCCTGCAGCTCACCTCCGACATTACGTCCAGAGGATGTCGGTCTGTGGGGATGACGACTCCCTAAACTGTCGAGTTTTCTCCTCCAGTTTGGCGGATCTCCCCCTGCGGTGGTTTTGCTCGCTTTCTGAAGGCTCCATCTCCAGTTGGCGGCAGCTCCGGACCTCCTTCCTAAAAAAATTCCAGGCTCATCGCGTCATCCCGAAGACCGATTCTGACCTCATGGCCCTTCGGATGCAGGAAGACGAGAGCGTCACCCAGTTCGCTCGACGGTTCTGGACTGTCTACAACCAGATCGAGTGCGCTTCTGAAGAGTTAGCGGTGAAGTCCTTCCAGCTGGCTCTGCGGCCGGGCATCCAGCTTCGGGCACAGTTGGTCATGTACCCCGTGACCACCATGAAAGAGCTGATGACCCGAGCAAATCGGTCCATACTGGCAGAAGAAGACGAGGTGCGGAGTCGCGAAAACTTCGGCCTCACCAAGAAGAGCCAACCAGCCAAGGGAGATAGCAGGTCCTCCAGGAGGGAGGATCGTCGCAGAGATCCGTCCCCGGATAGGCGCAAGGCCCGGTCCTCGGATCAGCACCGAACCCCCTCTACTTCGGCGGCGACATCGGGGAACGGCAGAAGGTCTGGCCACGAGGTGGCCTCCCACGTGGCAGTAAATACCATCTTTGAGGAGCCAATCTATAGGCTCCTCAATAAAATAAAAGCGCAGCCTCTCTTCAAGTGGCCGCGGCCGATGACAACTGATCCCTCTTCTCGGGACCAGAGTAAGTTCTGTGCATACTACAAGCAAAATGGGCACAGAACTGACAAGTGCAGGAGCTACAAGTCCCACCTGGAGAACCTCGTCAAGGAGGGGCACCTCAGGGATTACATCAAGGAGGAAGGCCGAGGTGATGACCGACCTCCACGGCGAGACGCTGACAACCAGGACAGCAAGCCAGAAGGCATCATCAACGTCATTCACCTTGCCGCCCCACCCAAGAAGAGCTCTCAGGCTCGCGTCGAGGCCAGGCGCACCTCCCATCAGAAGCAGGTGCTGACCGCTGCACTAGAGCCGGCCGCGAAGAAAGCCAAAATGGAGGGGGTCAGAATATGGTTTTCTGACAAGGACTTGGAAGACGTCGAGCTCCCACATAACGACGCTCTAGTGCTCACCTTGAAGCTGCAAAACTTCTTGGTTCAGAGAGCCCTTGTCGACCCTGGCAGTTCATCCGAAGTTCTGTACTATGATTGCTTCAAGAAGTTAAAACTTAAGGACGAGGACCTCCAGGCTGCCCGTACCCCTCTGGTCGGCTTCAGCTCCAAGCCTGTCTATCCCAAGGGTAAGATCTCCCTCAGAGTCCAAGTGGGTGGCGCCTGCAGGCAAGTTGACTTCCTAGTAGTCGATGTCCCCTCCCCATACAATGTTATAATGGGGAGGACGTGGCTACATAGCATGGAGGCGGTGCCCTCCACCCGCCATTAGAAGCTCAAATTCCCTTTGGAAAACCAGTCGGGCCGAACGGATATGATCACCATCAGAGGCGACCAGCACATGGCCAGGCAATGCTTGCTGGCCGTGCTGCCTAGCGAGGCCGAGCCATCCCAAGTCAATGTGGCCGAACTGGACAGAGAGGCCGAACTCGGGGACGTCGGCAGGGCTCCCGCGCAGAAAAGCATCAAGGACCTCACCAAGGTCAACATTGATCACGCCGACCCAGACAGATTCTTCCTCATTGGAAGCCAGCTCCCCGATTCTGAGAAGACAGAACTGCTTGACCTCCTCGTGGAGAATAAAGCGGTCTTTGCCTGGACACCCTATGAGATGCTCGGCATTGACCCGACAGTCATGTGCCACAAATTAAAGGTGGATCCTAACCATAAGCCCGTGCTTCAAAAACCGCGCCGGACTGGGGTCCCGCAGACTGAGGCCGTGATTGAGGAAGTTCAGAAACTCCTCGAGGCAGGGGCAATAAAGGAGGTCCACTATCCGCAGTGGCTAGCTAACACCATGGTGGTCAAAAAGAAGACGGGAAAATGGAGGGTCTGCGTGGACTTCACCGACCTCAATAAGGCCTGTCCCAAAGACAGCTTCCCTCTTCCGAAGATAGACCAGCTCATCGACGCCACTGCCGGACACGACCGAATGAGTTTCCTGGATGCCTACCGGGGGTACCATCAGATCCCCCTGTATGCGGCAAATCAGGACAAGACAGCTTTCCTCACTCCCAGGGGCACCTATTGTTACAAGGTGATGCCCTTCGGGTTAAAGAATGCGGGAGCGACATACCAGCGGTTGGTGACGAAGATGTTCCAGGCCCAGCTCGGCAAGACGGTGGAGGTCTACATCGATGATATGGTCATCAAATCCAAAAGGTCGCAGGACCACTTGACCGACCTCCGCCAGATTTTTGACATCCTTCGCCAGTTCTAGTTGAAGCTGAATGCATCCAAGTGCGCCTTTGGTGTCGGTTCCGGCAAATTCTTAGGGAGCCTGGTCACAAGAAGGGGGATCGAAGCGAACCCTGACCAGATCACCGCAATCCAGGAGCTCCAGTGTCCGACCTCGACAAAACAAGTTCAGCGGCTGACCGGAATGGCTGCCGCCCTGAACCGATTTATCAGCCGAGCTTCGGACAAATGCAGACCTTTCTTCCAACTCTTGCGAAACGGCTCCAAGTTCCAATGGACGTCGGATTGTTCTCAGGCGCTGCAACAGCTTAAACACTACCTTTCTTCTCCACCGCTGCTGTCAACCCCGACTATTGGAGAGGCACTGTACTTGTACCTGTCGGTCTCGGACCATGCAGTGAGCTCGGTGCTCATTAGAGAGGACAACGGCCAACAAAGGCCTATCTATTGCACAAGCAAAACCCTGCTGGACGCCGAGACCCGGTACTTGCAGCTTGAAAAGCTCGCCTTGGCACTCGTTAGCGCCTCGAGAAAGCTCTCCCATTACTTTTAAACCTTCACAATAGTGGTCGTGACAGAATACCCACTGAAGGCTCTCCTCCGGAAGGCAGACTTCTCCGGACGGATCTCCAAATGGGCTATCGAATTGGGGCAATATGACATCAGCTATCAGCCCAGAACAGCCGTCAAAGCTCAAGTCCTAGCGGACTTTATCATGGAATTTACTCCTCAAAGTTCGGCACCGACCTTGCTAGACACCGAACTAGGGGGCGATAGGGGTGCAGAGGTTGTCACCGAGACCGAGGAAGAACAGTCCTGGAGAAAGCTTCTGGACTCATCCTGGAAAGTCTTCGTTGACGGATCCTCAACATCCAAAAGAGCTGGCGCTGGCATAGTCCTCCAGTCCCCAGAGGGCCTTATCATCGAACAAGCGCTGACACTCGGTTTCAAGGCATCTAATAACGAGGCCGAGTATGAAGCGCTCATTGCCGGACTTAACAGTGCCAAAATCTTGGAAGCTCGATGCATAGTGGTTTTCAGTGATTCTCAGTTGGTGGAAAGACAGCTCAGCGGAGACTACCAAGCTCGGGACACGAGGATGGCGGCCTACCTAGCCCACGCCAGGGGACTTCTCTCCCAGTTCGAAAGGGTCGAGGTCCGGCAGATCGGCTGAGAGTCCAATTCCCATGCAGACGCCTTTGCCAGCCTCGCCTAGGCTGTCAAAGCCAGTAATAAAAGAACTATTGAAGCAGAAACGCTGCGAGAGCCCAGCATCAACCTCCAGCAACCTCGGCAACTCATGTGCCTCGATCTCGGCCTGAGCTGGATGGACCCCATCGTTGCATACCTAAAGGATGACCAGCTACCCGAGGACAGGACTGAAGCTCGGAAAGTCAGGTTAAAGGCGACCCGATTCTGGCTTTCTCCAGACGGCAGGCTCTACAGGAAGTCATTCACAGGGCCCTACCTCCAGTGCGTTCACCCCAGCAAAGTCGACGATTTCCTCTACGAGATTCACGAAGGAATCTGCGGCAGTCATATAGGAGGTCGGTCTCTTGCGTACTGAGCTACCAGCCAAGGTTACTGGTGGCTGTACATGCAGAAGGACGCCTAGCTCTATGCCAGAAAATGCGAAAAGTGCCAGAAGTTCTCTCACTCTCTCCACCAACCAGCCCAGGACCTTAGCCCCCTCTCCAGTCCGTGGCCTTTCGCCCAGTGGGGCCTGGACATCGTTGGACCACTCCACCGAACTCCAGGGAACAAAAGATGGTTGATAGTGGCCACGGACTACTTCACAAAATGGGTCGAAGCTGAACCCCTGTCCTCCATCACCGAATTAGACACGAGGAACTTTGTGTGGAAGAACATCATCACAAGATTTGGAATTCCCCGAACTCTCGTTTCCGACAACGGAACGCAGTTCGATTCCAACTTCTTCAAGAGCTTCTGCCAAGAGTACGGCATTCGAAATGTCTACTCCACCCCGGCGTATCTTCAAAGCAATGGTCAGGCCGAGATCTCGAACAAAGTGCTCCTCGACGGAATTAAAAAGAGACTCGACCGAGCCAAAGGTCGATGGGCAGAGGAGCTGCCTAGTGTTCTATGCGCCTACCGAACTACTCCAAGACGCTCCACCTCGGCTACCCCGTTCTCCCTTGCCCACGGCATGGAAGCAGTCATTCCCCTTGAGGTCGGCCTCCCGACCATGAGGTCGGAACTCTGTGACCAGGGCCTCAATGATCTAAACGTAGCGCGAGAGCTGGACTTGGCCGAAGAACGAAGAGAGGCGGCAGCTATACGCCTGGCCGCCTATCAACAACAGTTGGCCAGGGGATACAACCCGAAGGTCAAGGAGAGAAAATTCGCGATAGGAGAGCTAGTCTTAAAGAAAACACTTCCTGGCGACCGAGATCCAAACGAAGGCAAGCTGGCGCCCAACTGGCAGGGACCGCTCAAAATAACTTCAACAGCTGGGAGATCTGCCTACCGACTTGAAGACATGGAGGGGAAGGAGCTCCCACGACCATGGAATGCGATGCATCTCAAAAAGTTCTACTTCTGAAAAATGTATTAAAGAATTCAAATATCAATAAAAGACGATTTTGCTGGAATGAGTCTTTACACTGCATCGAGAAACCCCGCGGCTCGGTGCCTCTATTCGGAGTGTCAACTGTCAGCTCGGTGCCATCACCAGCTTCGATGGAACAACCATAAGCGTCAGGGTCCGGTAGCAGTACCACCCACGCGGCTCGGCGCCTCTGTTCAGAGAGCCAACCGCCCTTAGCTCGGTGCCTGCACCAGCTTGGGCAGCACAGCCATAAGCACCTAAGGGTTCGGTAGCAGTACCACCCCCGCGGCTCGGCGCCTCTGTTCAGAGAGCCAACCGCCCCTAGCTCGGTGCCTGCACCAGCTTGGGCGGCACAACCATAAGCACCTCAGGGTTCGGTAGCAGTACCACCCCCGCGGCTCGGCGCCTCTGTTCACAGAGCCAACCGCCCCTAGCTCGGTGCCTGCACCAGCTTGGGCGGCACAGCCATAAGCACCTCAGGGTTCGGTAGCAGTACCACCCACGCGGCTCGGCGCCTCTGTTCAGAGAGCCAACAGCCCCTAGCTCGGTGCCTGCACCAGCTTGGGCGGCACCGCGATAAGCACCTCAGGGTTCGGTAGCAGTACCACCCCCGCGGCTCGGCGCCTCTGTTCACAGAGCCAACCGCCCCTAGATCGGTGCCTGCACCAGCTTGGGCGGCACAGCCATAAGCACCTCAGGGTTCGGTAGCTGTACCACCCACGCGGCTCGGCGCCTCTGTTCAGAGAGCCAACAGCCCCTAGCTCGGTGCCTGCACCAGCTTGGGCGGTACAGCCATAAGCACCTCAGGGTTCGGTAGCAGTACCACCCCCGCGGCTCGGCGCCTCTGTTCAGAGAGCCAACCGCCCTTAGCTCGGTACTTGCACCAGCTTGGGCGGCATAGCCATAAGCACTTCAGGGTTCGGTAGCAGTACTATCCCCGCGGCTCGGCGCCTCTGGTCAGAAAGCTAACCGTCAGCTCGGTGCCAGCACCTGCTTCGACGGCATAGCCACCGACGTCTGGGTCCGGTGGTGGCACCACCCCCGACTCGGCAGCACGGTCGGTGCCACGGTTTAAAAGTCAAGCACGGAAAAATACCAACGTCCGATTTTAGCGCCTACTAAACTACTTGGCAAACTACCTGTGTCCACACCCATTCCACCACAAACAAGACAGAAACCATAAGCAGGAGACCATGTGGAAAGAATGTTGTTTTACTACGTAAGAATATGTCAGAATACAACGTAAAAAGAAAAAGAAGTACAAAATTTAGGGATCTGCAGCTTCCTTATTACAATCAATCCCGGCAGCGCTCACGCTGGGAACGGCCGAGGCAGTCTCGGGAACCACCAGGGGAGCTGGGACGACCTCCGAGGCAGAGGGAGTTGGGGCGACTTCCGAGGCGGAGGGAGCTCGGGCAAATTCCGAGACGGCACGCAGCTCCGAGTCCGACCGAGGGAACCTGGGGGGATTCCTAAAAATGGGGCAGTCCACAGAAACCCCCGTCCTTTTCAAGGTCGCCTTCCACCCAAGTATCCATGCCCGATCTCGGATTCCTGGCAACTGTGCCTTATAGTCAGCTGCCAGTTTGCCGACCTCTTCGTTCATCACGGCGTCGTGCTCGGCTTGGTACTCTTCCTTGAGTTTGGCTTCCTGCCCTCTCAGAGCTAACTCAAGCTAGGCCGCCTTCCCCTCCAGGGCCATCTCCAGTTTTCTTTCAGCCAGCCTTCTCTCGGAGGTGAGCCTCTTGTTCGTCCCCCGCAGCATCTGCATGTCTTCCTCCTGCTGCGACAGCGCAAACCTGACCTCGTCTAGCTCAAAGGAAAGGTGGGCGTTCTGGTCCGCCTCCTCCTTTGCTTTTTCTTTGAGGTGCTCGGCCAAGGCCCGCGCTGCATCGAGCTCAGCATAAAGGTCAGCATTCCTACCCGCCTCCTCCGCCAACGTCGCATCCTTTGCCGCCAAGGACTTCAGCAGCTCCTCCTTCTCCGCCGCCCAGACAGCTGCCCTGGCCTCGGCTGCATCTAGCCTCCCCATACCAGTTTGGCATTTTTGCAAGAGTTGCGGAAAGAAAGAGTGTCAACTAAAAGATCGCAGCAGAAAAATAGAGGAATGTGAAGAATGAGGTTACATACCGCTACCAACGACCGCATTAAGGAGAGCAGTAGCGACTCGTTGTCCATCCGCGCCCACCTTGCCATGTCCTGGGGAAGGGCGCAAGCTCGTCCCAGTGCGGCAACCACTTCAGGGTTGACTGCTCGGTTCGATTCGGCTAATTGCCTCCCCAGCACGCCCTCGATGTCCGGCCTCCAAGGGACAAACTGAGAAGGAGTGGCGGTTTCCTCGACCGACACAGGCGATTCAGGAGCAGGTGGCAGTTCGACCCTTACCCTCTTTTCTGGCCTGCGCGCCTCGACTACCTCAGCAGGACCCCCCCTGCCTACTGAGTCGGAGGGCGATTCGTCGACGACCTTGGCCAGAAGTTCAGGGCCGACCTCGGCCGCGGTAGGAGGTCCGGCCTCGGCCTCGGCAACGGCTCCAAGACCCCCCTCGGCCGCTAGAGCAAGGATTTCCTCTGCAGCAGCCACGGACGTCGTAGTCGGGGCGACGCTGGTGGCCTGAAGAGGATCCGGGGTCTCGGCCCCAATGTCCCCAAAGGCTGCGGCGGACAGGTCTTCGGCCATGAAGCGCTGACCCTGGCGGCGCAACATCTCAACTTCGGCTTCTTCCGAGCTGGATGAGCTCCGAGACGCGCTTGAAACGACGAATTTCTTCCTCTGCCGCTTGCGCCCGGTCTCGGCTCTCGCGGTCCCAGCAGGTTCACGGTCTGGAGACTGGTCGCCCGACTTTACTAGAAGCCCACTGGGAATCGCTACAGTCACCGTCTCCGAGATGGGGACCTCGGTCTGTACGGTCTCCGAGCTGAAGCTTTCTCCGTGCAGCACGGAGTCAATCCCGGTCACCCGCCTCGAGGTGGTGAAAGACTTGTAATGAGGAGTATACCCCAGAAGTGAGAACGCAGCTCGGCAGTGGTGGCCGCGGTATTTTCGCACCTTCTCGTGCCAGTCAGTGTTCACCTTCCACAGGTTTCTTCTGGCCAACTCCCTTCTCTGCCGAAAACCTGCACAAACAGAACAACGTTAACAAAAGGAAAGAAACAAATAAGGTTAAACTACAAACCAAAGGGACCTCGGTCTTTACTTGGAGGGACTCCTATTCTTCGTGGGATCCGGGCTGTGGTGCTGGACTCCGCCTCGCCGAACTCCCATGCCCCTCTGACAAAGACTCGATCCTCTCCCGCATATTTAATGGAGTCTTCCAGTGCGGTCACAAAGGCAGTTCGGTGGACCCCCAGCCGGAGGTAATGGGTATTCCCTTCTGCGGATTTGCAGAGGTCATATGCCTCCTCGATGTCCGGAACACCGAGGTTGATCGCAAGAATCTCATTCAGCCGCACTACTCCCATGATGATTTTATACCCATTGGGAAGTAGCTGGCAGGGGCTTAACTCCCACTCCCGGAGACAATCCCTGAGGAGTGGGTGAGGGGGGAACCAAACTCCTCCCTCCCCAACGGACACTAGCCAAAATGGCATCCAGCCGTCGCTGTATGAGATGCCATCGTCAGGGCCGTCTGGCCTAACTTCTACGTTAGCAGGGATCTTGTATGTCTCCCTGAACAAGCCTATGGACAGTGGGTCCCCCAGCCAGTGCCTGTAAATGCCCATTCTCTACCCTAAACGAAAAACTACCTACTAGAAAGGGAGAAAATGGAAGGAAGAAGTCCTACGATGGAAGGCCGTGCAAACAGAGACGCTCGCAGGCAGTATTGTTCTCCAGCAGAATGCAACAGAGGCTCTGGAAGATCGAAAAGAATGAAGACGGAGAAGGTGCCCTAATTTATAAGGGTTTGGGGCGCCGTTTCAGATTTCAAGAGAAGCCTTTAATGAGACATTACCTTGAACAGCCCTAACGCCGTCTCGGGCAGCCCAGGCGTCCTACAGATATGATTGCGTGCCCTTCGGAGAAGCGACACGTGGCACCAGCGGCGCATTTCCTGAGGACTATTAAATGCCTCGACAGACGAAAGGATGAGTACCTCGACAGATGAAAGGATAAATGCCTCGATAGGCAAAGAGGCACCTCGATGAGTCGCCCCACGTCAACAAAAGGTGATGAGGAGAAACCCCCCCTGAACCGAGACTCCACCATCTCGGCAATGCTTCACACTCCGGGTACCCTTAAGATCAGTGGCAGTGCCAGCCTGACAAAGCTACTTAGCTTCCGACCTACTCGAATGAGCCCTCAGAGGTCAAAAGCTAGGGGGAGATTATGTGGGTGCACAGCCGACCAAGACCACGGTTCATACACCAAGTCTCGGTCATGGGCGGATGTCCAATTTTGAGAATGACAAGGAGTTCGGTTATCCGGACCAACAACTTAAACAAAGAAAGCATTGCGACATGACGTCGACCACACCTATTTCATCAGAGACAAGGAGAGAGCCAAAATGTGAAGAAAGTTTTCATTAATCGAAGATCCTGATTACAAGATACATGGAGATACGATAAAAGAAAAATTACAAAAAGCCTCAGAGGGCTGCAGCTTCCACATTGCAGTCAATCTCTGGAGGGACCTCAGGAGGGACCTCGGCCACGACCGCGCTGGCCTCGGGAGCGGTCGGGGTAGCCTCAGAGGCGACCGCGCTCGCTTCAGGAACGCTAGCCTCGGGAGCGACGGCTCCAAGAGGGGCCTCGACGACCGCGGGAGCTCGGGAGCCCTCAGGATCGGCGCTGGCAGCTGGAGCCTCTGGGGGAGCCCCGGGGGCGGCACTCGCCTCCGGACAGGCTTGCGGAGGAAGGCAAGAGGAAGCCCGAGACACGGCTACGAGTTCCGAGTCCGAGCAAGGGAATTTTGGGAGATTTTGGAAGAGAGGGCTATCTTCAGGGACCCCAGCGTTGCTCAAGGCTGTTTTCCACCCAAGCTCCCAGGCTCGGTCCCGGATCCCTGGCAGCTGAGCCTTGTAGTCAGCAGACAGCCTGCCGACCTCCTCCCCCATGATGGAGTTATGCTCAGCGAGGAACTCCTCCTTGAGCCTGGCCGCTTGTTTTGCCAGAGCAGACTCAATCTCGGCCGCCTTCCCCCTCAGCGCCATCTCCAGGGAACCTTGCGCCTGGTTCCGCTGAGAGAGGAGCCTCCTGTTTGTCCCCTTCGCACTCTGCAGGTCATCTTCCAGCCGCCTTACCGCAATCCGGAGATCGTCAAGCTCAGAGGCAAGGTGGAGGTTCTGGGTCTTCTCGTCCGCCAGCTCGTCCTTCAGGCGCTCGACCTCGACCTTGGACTCCTCGAAATCAAAGACGAGGCCAGCATTTCTGCCCGCCTCTTCTGCCAGCATCGCGTCCTTGGCCGCCAAGGACGCCCGCAGCTTGTCCCTCTCGACCACCCATTCCGCCTCCCGCGCCTCGGCTGCGTCGAGCCTCTCAATGCCCATTTGGCATTTCTGCAACAGCTGCAAGATGAGAACCCGAAGTCGATAAAATGACACCGGACTAAAAGCTATGGAGGAGGAATATTGCACTTACCGACACCAGAGAGCGCATTGAGGAGAGCAGGAGTGACTCGTTATCCATCCCAGCCCACCTCGCCATGTCTTGAGGAAGGGCGCAGGCTCGTCCCAACGCTGCAACCACTTGGGGATCGGTTGCGCGGTCTGTCTCGGCCAGCTGCCTCCCCAGGACCTCCTCGATGGCCGGCCTCCACAGAGCCAGAGGAGGGGGCAAGATCGTCCCTCCAGCAGGCGGAGGCGAAGAGGGGCCAAGCGAGGCCTCAACCCTTGCTCTCTTCTCGGGTCGCCCGCCCTCAGTGACCTCGGCGGAGCGAGCCCAACCTCCAGCCCTCACAGCCTGATCGGGGGGTGAGTCATCCACGACGATAGCCGGAGGCAGAGCCGCGGCGACCTCTGCCGCGTCAGGCCGAGCAGCCTCAGTCGCGGCTGCACGGACTGTCCCGGCGTCTGTGGTAGGAGTTCCACCCGCAAATGCCGGAGGCGTCGCAGCCGCTGCCTGAGGGGGATCCCGGACCTCGCCTCCGATGTCCCCGAAGGCCGCCGCAGACAGGTCTTCTGCAGCGTAGCGCCGCCCGCGCTGGCGTAGCATCCCCTCCTCTTCCTCTTCCTCTTCCTCGGAGCTGGAAGCTACTAACCTCCTCCTTCGGGAAGGCCGGGGCTCGCCTCCCGAGGTCCCGACAGGCTCCGCGACGGAGATTGCTGGAGCACGGTCTCCCGACCCAATCAGACGTCCGGTAGGAATCGCGACAGTCACTGCCGCCGAGCCGGGCACCGCGGTCGTCGCTGGTCCTTGGCTGATGCCTGCCCCGCTCAGCACGGAGTCTATTCCCGACACCCTTCTGGAGGTGTTGAAGGATCTGTAGTGGGGCACGTACCCCAGGAGAGACCACACAGCGCGGCAGTTGTGGCCGCGGTAGTTTCTCACCTTCTCGTGCCACGCGCTGTTCACCCTCCAGTGGTTCTTCCTGGCAAGCTCCCTCTTTTCGCGGAAATCTGCATAGACAAAACTGTGTCAGGAGCCAGGCGTAAAAAAAAAAAAAAAGAGAACTGCAAATCGAAAGGACTTCGGTCTTTACTTGGAGGAGTTCCTATTTTTCGAGGAACCCGGACCGTGGTGGCAGGCTCCGCTTCACCAAACTCCCATCCTCCTCTGACGAGTACTCGGTCTTCGCCCGCGTACTTATTGGAGTCCTCCAGCGCGGTCACGAACCCAGTCCGGCGGACCCTCAGCCGGAGGTAATAGGTGTCCCCTTCTGCGGATTTGCAGAGGTCATACGTGTCCTCGATGTCCGGGACACCGAGGCCGATTCTCAGAATCTCGTTTAGCCGCACTACTCACATTATGATTTTGTATCCATTGGGAAGTAGCTGGCATGGGCACAACCTCCACTCCCGGAGGCAGTCCCGGACCAGCGGATGCAGGGGGAAGCAGACCCCTCCTTCCACTACAGAGACCAGCCAGAGCGGCATCCAGCCATTACGATAGGCGAGGCCATCATCAGGGCCATCCGGTCTGACTTCCACATTGGCGGGGACCTTGTATACATCCCTAAAATGATCTATGGAACCTGAGTCTCCTAACAGATGTCTATAGATCCCCATTCTCAACTCAGACGAAGGTCCACCTAAAAGGAAAGACGAGGAAAACAGAAAGAAGTCCTACGAAAGGGGACTGCACGAGCAGGATCGTCGGAAGTTGCAGGCGTCGGAGAAGTTCTCTTGCAGAGCGCAGTAGAAATTTGAAGAAAGTAGAGGAAAGTGAAGACGAAGGAGACGCCCTGATTTATAAGGCCTAGAGACAGCGTCTCCTCGAAGTAATTACGAGACAGCCAAAAGAGGCGACACGTGCCACCATTGGCACGATATCAGAGGGCTATTAAATATCCTGGACAGGCGAAGGGACATCTCGAAGGTGACCGTACGTTAGTGACGGCCACCAGGCCTAGGGGGGACCCCCCCTGATCCGGAGCTCCTCTGTCCCGGTAGATCCCTCCCGTACGACGGTAACCCTCTCTCGAGCTCGGTAGCGGAGCCAGCTATACAGTCACCAAGCTTCCGACCTCCTCAAGCTGGAGGGCTCTTAGAAGTCAAAAGCTAGGGGGCAATTGTGTGGGTAAAACACCGTAATGACGAAATTAAGCAAAGATTACAGCAGACTTGCTGATCACCTCAGCCTCTGTGGTCATATCCCGTCAGCTCGGCAGCTCGGTCAAGAGTACCAGCACGGCAGCACGGTTCGGCAGCTCGGCGTGAATGCCAGCTCAGCACAAAAGCGCAGCACGGCCAAGCCATTCTTGGTCTCGGACCGAAATGCTGAAGGCAGAGTGGGCCGCCACCTTCCTCTGGAAAATACGGCGCGCTCTGACATATATGAGCATTCATTTATGACGATAGGATCGCTCATTTATGGCGATAAGAAGTTAGCTTTATCAACCCTGTACTTCAACTGACTGAAGGCATGGAAAGTGAGGATGGGATGTTGCCCTTTTCACCTACTGTTGCCTGTCAGGGTAAGGATCGATGGGACCTCACCTCACCTACCCCCACTCACAGAGAGAATGAACGAGGAAGGCCCAGATATATACACATGGGATCAGCCCCATGGAGGTACGCAATACACAACTCACAATACTCTCCACATCGTCTCATTCCCTGCTTCCTCCTCCTGCTTAGTTTTCTCAGAACTAACTCAGGCATCGGAGCGCCTTCGGCTCACGGCAGCCAGGGGCTCTGACTCTAGCCTTTTTCCTTCCTTTTCAGGTTCTTGGCGTTCAGTATTCCCTGTCCTAAGAAGTTTATCTCATCTCAATCTAAGTAGGTGTCGTTTTTACCGCCTACACTATCCATTCGAAAGTGTGATGCATTTGTGATCAGGTAGGGATGGCATGGGAGCTGTAACCCCTGGAAGCATTGGGATAGTGTACTGTGTCAGACCAGACAATAGCCTACTGTTAGAGCTCAGCTATCTACCAGGTCCACGGCACTGTGAACCGGAGGAGGTTGAGTCTGTTACCTCATTCAGGATAAAAGAGAGATCATACTTTACTTATACTATTAGTTGCTCTTTTCGTGTTATATTTACTTGCATTTTTTATGTTCTCCTTGATATTCTAGATTGGCGAACAAGTATGTGTGAAGAAATTTGTTGCAGAACCAAGATATGCTTGGGGCGGTGAGACGCACCACAGTGTAGGCACCATAAGTGAGATAGAAAGTGATGGTCTACTTATAATTGAAATTCCAAATAGACCTATTCCATGGCAAGCTGATCCTGCTGACATGGAAAAGGTGGAGAGTTTCAAGGTAATATCATATCATGTAGTTTTACTTGTTATCTTAAGTAATTTCTTTGATTATGTCATATTTGCCCGGAGCATGGATACAAGGTGCCAGGTCTGAGGAGTTGTGGAAAACACAACAAATATCAATCCTAACATATGTATTTCAGCTCTCTTACCCAAATATATATATATATATATATATATATATGTATTTCAGGCACCTATATTTTGTCTTGCTGAAACTTTTTTGACCAAAAATTCACTGCAGATACCATAAGATAGTCAAACATTGGCAATATTTTAAAGAATTGTCAAACTTTGGCAATATTTTTAAGAATATTGTGTTATTTTGAATAATATATGTCAATGATATGACTTCGAGTCTTAGTAGCATCTGGGAATACCAACCTTTCAAATTGAGAACAAAGTGTTAGACTAAACGCCAGAATTAATAAAATTAAAATAAAAAGCAAGTCTTAAAGGGTCCTCTAGTCATATTTTATTGAACTCAATCTCTTTCTCTTTTCTGCCACTCTACTAATCTCTAATTCTGTAAAGATTCAGTTCATTATGCTGGATGTTGTTTCTACTAATGAGTGAAAGAGGTGTTCTGGTGGGTTATTATACTTACTGGAGTCTTTTTCTTAGTCTTAAGTAAGTCCTAACAATTTTTTATTTTAATATATAATGTAATTTGATGCAGTCGTTATTAATATTTTATGTTCATGTTATGAAGGGATTTTGCCAGTATGGAGATTCATGCAAGTATTTTCATCCTAAACCAAATACACAAATCCCAACTCAAGCCATATCCGGTAAGTCATTTCTTGAATTGTAATTATCATTTAGAATTAGTGCTTTGCGGTTTTTTCCTTTTTTTCAGAATTGCATTCGTAAAATTTCTTCAGCCTACATTCACTAAGTATATACAATGAAATAAGGATAAGATGAAGACAAGAGCCTGTAGCACAATTCAATGTGCTCATTGTTGCAACCACAAGGTTAAGGATTCAAGTTGTGTTAAAAACATATACACATAGTAATGCTGATACATTCAAGTGTTTGTAACTTGTAAATATTTGTTGACATTTAAATAAATTATGATTGTTTGATACCAATAGCTCAACAGTCCTGATTAAATTAGTTGATAAAAATTATTTTATTTTTATTATATAAAAAGAAGTAAAAAGTGTTGATTATACTGACGAATTTAAAAAAAGTTGGTAATAATATATCTTTGCCGACGTTCTTTAGTAAAACGTCGCTAAAAATAGATTTTACCAACGTTTATTTTTCGTCACCAAAAATAATTTTCATCGGTAAAAATTATTTTATTTTTATTTTTTAAAAAAAAGTAAAAAGTGTTGATTTTACCGACGAATTTAAAAACATAGGTAATAATATATCTTTGCAGACGCTTTTTAGTAAAATGTCGCTAACAATAGATTTTACCAACGTTTACTTTTCGTCGCCAAAAATAATTTTCGTATGTAAAAATTATTTTATTTTTATTATGAAAAAGAAAGAGTAAAAAGTGCTCATTTTACTGACAAATTTAGAAACGTTGGTAATAATATTTCTTTGCCGACGTTTTTTAGTAAAACGTCGCTAAAAATAGATTTTACCAACGTTTATTTTTCGTCATTTTCGTCGGTAAAAATTATTTTATTTTTATTATTTAAAAAAAGTAAAAAGTGTTGATTTTACCGACGAATTTGAAAACGTCGGTAATAATATATCTTTGCCGACGTTTTTTAGTAAAATGTCGCTAAAAATAGATTTTACCAACGTTTATCTTTCGTCGCCAAAAATAATTTTAATCAGTAAATTTTTTTTTATTATTTAAAAAAAGTAAAAAGTGTTGATTTCACCCACGAATTTAAAAAGGTCGGTAATAATATATCTTTGTCGACGTTTTTTGGAAAAACGTCGCTAAAAGTCGATTTTACGAACGTTTATTTTTTGTCACCAAAAATAATTTTCATCGGTAAAAATTAATTTATTTTTATTATTTAAAAAAAAAGTAAAAAGTGCTAATTTTACCAAGGAATTTAAAAACATCGGTAATAATATATCTTTGCCGACCTTTTTTGGAAAAACGTCGCTAAAAATCAGCCTTTTACCGACGTTTTATATAAAACGTCAGTAAAAGTCAGGCTTTTAGCAACGTTTTCTGTGAAATGTCGGTAAAAGGTTGATTTTTAGCGACGAAATTATATACGTCGGTAAATAGTACAATTTACCGACGAATTTATAAAAGCGTCGTAAAAAAACGTCACTAAAAGTGCAACTTGTCGTAGTGTTCATTCACAACACTTCATCTTCTATTCTCCACTCTCACATCTCGCTTCCCATTCTCTCTTCTTCCACCATTGTGCAAGTTTTCAAGGCCAAGCCAAGGCTCCCCATGCTTCCCCTAGAGCATCATCTTCCTCATCCTCATCATCTCCTTCCCCATTTTCACCTTTAGGTAAGCATACCCATTTTCATTCTCCAAGTATTTGTTTCTATTCATTGTAGAACATTGCACCTATGTCTTCAATATGTTTTTCTTCTTATTTGGCATGTACGGAAGTGTGTTCAAGCATTGGATTAGAGTGAGTTGTGGTAGAGATCAAGATTTGAAAACCCTAGGCACAAAAAAAGAGGGGTTTTGTGCAATCAAGCCAAGGCAAGTACATAGACATGAATAATACTGTGTACATGTTACGTTTGTTGGTTTTGATGCTTTAAACATGTTCAATATCTCTTCTAGATGCTTTAGATGTGTACATATCTCTACTACTACTTTAAATATGTTAAATATCTTTACTACTACTTTAAATATGTTAAATATCTCTACTAATGCTTGAAATGTGTTAAATACCTCTACGAATGCCTTAAATGCATTAAATATATCTACAAATGCTATAAATGTGTTAGATATCTCTAACATGTGCATTTACAATAATTGGGTTGGTGGGTATGGATTTAATATACACTAATGGTGGAGCTACTAATGGATGTTAAAATGGTCTAAAATTGGGTTGTTTGGATTAGTGGGTATGGACTTGAAACACATTAAAGGTGGTGGTATTAATGAGTGTTAAAATGGTCTTAAATTGGGTTGTTTGGATTAGTGGATATATACTTGAAACAAATTAAGGGTGGCGCTATTAAGTATTAAAATGGTCTTAAATTAGGCTGTTTGGATTAGTGGGTATGGACTTGAAACACATTAAGGGTGGAGCTATCAATGGGTGTTAAAATGGTGTTAAATTGGATTATTTGGGTTAGTGTGTGTGGATTTAAAATGCATTAATAGTGGAGTTGTTATATAGTATTAAAATGGTGTTAAATTGAATGGATTTGGGACCCATTTACCCTAAAAACTTGGACCTTGGCCCCCCTTGACCTATGAATATAAATTGGACCTCTAGTAAGGGGCTGTGTAGGCTAACATCTCCTTGTGGGTTGTGAGGTAGTATATGTGGGACCCATATTGGGCTAAGTGGGTGGCTAGTGGAACCCCGATCGAGGTGCCAACAACCTCAGAAGCAACAAATGATTACGAGAGGCATTTTGGACCCGCGTAACCACTATGTTAGACGGTAAGGACCCTACATGTGATGAATGACCCTACCCTTAGGTTGGTTAGTGCCCACTCCCCTTGGCCCTTGACTATAGGATTTGTATAGGCTATGGTTAGCTTATGACCTCCTGAATATTACAAGACAGAAGCATATACCCTTTCCGTTACTTAGTCTAATACCCTCTATTAATATGCTCGCAGGGTGCGCTCCCTTGTGGCTCTATCGACAATGTGATGGGAGCACCCTATGTAGGATTAAATGGACCGCTTGTTTAGAAGAGTGTGGGAGTTTGTGTGTGTATGTGCAGGTTTGGGTTTGTGTGTGTATGTATAGGTTTGGGTTTGTGTGTGTATGTGTGGGTTTGTGTCTATGTAGGTTCAAGTTTGTCAGCACATGCAGTTTGGGTTTGTGTTCGTGTGGGTTTGAATGTGTGTGTACATGTGGGTTTATATGTATGTGTGTCCGTGTATGGTTTTGTACTTACCGTCTGCAAATCGAGAGGTGGACGTACGCCACCATACCAGCTTGTCTTGGTTTGACCGGGTTCGCCTTGGTTGCATTTGTTTAACCAGCTTGTCAGGGTATTGGGTTCGCCTAGGTGCATTCATTCTGATAGCATATGATGGTCTGTTTATTTTGTGGGTTAGTTATGCTTCGTTTATCCATTATTTATGTACTTTCTGACATATTGGTTTCAGTTGGCACATGTTACACTATTGCTCATATCTATTAACTTGCCAGTATATCTGATGCTGCTACATTTGGTGCTTAGGTACTGGGGCCCACTATGTAGGTGGTTGTGGTGGTCTTACGAGATGCACTAGTTGAGGGATGATCCCTAGTGGAGTGTTGCTGGATTGGTGCTTGAGAGACTTACTTTACATCTCGGCTATGAGCATAGGTGCCTCTCGTACAAGTCATTATGGTGCTTTGGACATTCATTAAAACTCTAATGCATTTTGTAATTGAAATATAATTAAATGCCTTTCTATTACTTGTATCAGTTCTGATGTTATTGTATGCTACATTGGTTACCATCTGCGCATATTGTATGAGTCGTTGCTTCTGTGTTTGTTTATTGTGACTAATCATCACTCATAACCTCACTATGGACTTTGATCCACCCAGAATATGGCCACAAATTGATTTAAGGGAAAGATTTTAATTGTCCCCGATTCTCATGCCCTAATGATACGGTTAGGATCAAATCGAATTTTTTTGGGTCTGACAAATGGTATCAGAGCTGGTCGAGTTTCTAGAAGTTCTAAAAGATGGTAGATACCTAGGTTCGATGTGAGGTTAGGATTGCGTGTTGGGTGATGTTAGGGATTACTCTGAGGGTTTAGCTTTTGGAATAGGCTCTTTATGATGCCTAGTCTATGCATTAGCTGGTGTTTAGATTGTAGGTTCTTGCATATCCACGCATATATTTTCTTTTTGCAGGACATGCGACTACATATGATGCGACAACTTGGACCACATTCAATGAGTAGTATAGCGAGGAGTCTAATCCCGAGGATGTCAAGATTGCGAAGTTGGTGGATTTTGAGCATTGATGCAAGGGGATATGTTTGCCATGACTTTGAGCTTCAATTTGAATGTCTCTCCCGACCTGTTACAGCTTTAACCACTCTTTGAAGGGGGAGGACTCAACGTTTTCTCAAGGATCTTTGATTAGAGATATTACTTCGGACAAAAGCAATGGAGATTCATACCTACGATAGTTACTTGAGGAGGACTTTTTTGGATGAAGTCTGTGTTAAAGAGGACGACCACCCCAAGTTAGCCAAAGTAGAAGACCACCAAGTTGATAACAAGAAAGAGGGCCCCATATTGCAGGAAGGCTTACACACTCACTCGAGGAATGCGGTGGTGGCACAAAACGTCTTAGGAAGTGGATGAAATGATGCCAACGCAGAGTATTGGCGATCGGAAGTAGGTGTCTGCCTATTTTGTTTCAATCAAGAAGACTAGTAGGATGATATAGCGTAGTTGTGAATGATATCTTGTGTTTATCACGGAGGATAAACGGGCAAAACCGGTGCAGCAGATACCGGTGGTATGTGAATTCTCATATATCTTTAACTTAGAATCCCGAATCTCCCCAAGGATCCGCATGTGTGAGGAAGACAAACATTCCAAACACATCAAGAACATTTCGCGGAAGCTTACTTGGCGTTGCAACCCGGAGCCCGTGGCCATCGGATTCCGTGTTGCACTCAACCCGTCAACATAAAGCTGTCATAACAATACTCATACTCAGACTGGAACAAAACACGATATCAAAATATACAGAGCTGACAATGACAGGCTTATCATTATCTAAGCATATTCAAGTTATAATTTAACAAGTGCATTAATTACAATCCCAAAAGAAAAGGCTAACAAAAGCCTTACAAAATAACAAGCTAAGAAAAATACTACCCAGGTGTATAACGTATCTCCGGAGTCAAGCACGACGGCTGAATGACATCACTGACACAACACCCTGCAAAACTCGTGGCTCTACAGCCATCTGCACATGCACTAGCTCAAGACGAGAACCTGCTACCTAAGGCACCAAACAAACAAGGTCAGACACGACGGTCCGGCAGGTGATCAATTTAGGCATGAGTATGAATCATTTAAAATTTATAAGAAACCATATGCTGAATTTAAAAATAGTTTACAAATCTTGAAACAATGCTTGAACAATATACATGTCAAGAAAAAAAAAGTCTACGAACGAGATATGAGGCAAAACTAGCATGAGTACACATGGTCTAGTGTTTAAAGCCATTTAATGAATTTGACACAGTACATAAACAAAAGCAAGACAAAGCTAGCATGATTACGAGAAAACATCATGATTCATGAATTCACATTGAGCTCATCCTTTCTCCGTCATACGTGATGACAGGAGCAAGCAAAACGAAACAAAACGAAACGAAACGAAACAAAACGAAAGCCCGAGCAATACAAGGTGGGCGGGAAAACCGGCCGCCGAACCGGACAAAACAAGAATGTGTATAAATACACGACTAATCTGCAGATTGTCCTTATGTTTAAGGACCCCCTAACTAGTGGATCAGACTGAGAGGGCAGTCCAAGCTCAGCGGTATTCTATGATATTCATGTATGCACAAAACACATCGATACTTGTACAGAACTTATCGAAAATGGGGGAAAACACTTATCAAAACAATGCAAAACAAAACTAAACAAAAGTGGCATAAGCCATAGCGAAATGAGGCTGAAAAGTGTTCCCCAACAAGGTTCTTGAACAATTCAAAACACAGCTGATACTTGTAGATCACAACAAGTGCAAATCAATACCTGAAACAAAACTAATACTTATAAGTCAAACAAGTGCAGAACGAGAACCGAGACAAAACCAATGCTTGTAAGTCAAACAAGTGCAAAACGACAACCGAGACAAAACCAATGCTTGTAAGTCAAACAAGTGCAAAATGAGAACTGAGACAAAACCAATGCTTGTGAGTCAAACAAGTGCAAAACGAGAACCGAGACAAAACCAAGGCTTGTAATTCAAAACAAGTACAAAATGATATTCTTCGTGTCAAGGCTAAGTTTTTTTTTCAAAACAGACTTTCAAGTATATGCTATGACCTTTCATTTGATTCTTGTGTAATTGAAACCCAAATGTTGGAATTAAAAGCGAATTGGTGCCCCTGAAGGTAAACAACATTTTAGATTCCCAAGTACACAATATCAAGACAAAAGCCCCTCAACATATTCTAGTTTTTCGTTGATCAAACTATCCACTTTCTTTACCAGCCTTTGATCATTAAGCATAGTACACCATTGGATTCCTCGCTTCGAGAGCTTTCCAACGGTATATAGAACTCCAAATTCCGACAAACGATTCAAAAGTTATGGCTTCCGGAAGATGGTCCTTCCGAGCCCGGAACAGTTAGCTCGAGCAAACAAAAGTTGGCTCGAGCGAACTGGTCACAGAACCTCCTTGGATCGAGCGAACTGAAGGTTGGCTCGAGCCAAGCGTTCCAGAATTGCAGAAAATGACCCATTTTGAGTCTTACCCTTGAGGAATCAAATCCCAAACCTTGGGGGAATCAAATCCCCTCTCCTCCAAGACCATCCCTGCAAGAAAAAGAGCCTCCTGCCCTCTCCACATCCATTCCATTCCTCCATTCAACAAACCCAACCATTCAAAAGAAGTAAATTACAACTAAAAATAGAAATCAAACTTGACTAAATGCAAGATTGTGAACCATACTAAAACTCATGCATGAAAACATAAAAATGCATTTCAATTAATCCCAAGCATGTTAATATAACACAAGAGAAAACTAGGAATTGAAAACAACCATGTAAAAATCAAGAGAACATCCATACTCAACATGCATTAGGGAAGGCTAAAAAGATCACTTGCCTTGGACCAAATGCTAATCCAAATGCAAATCAAAGACTCCTTCAAGGTTCTCTCCTATGGCTGAACCAAAATCTATAAGAAACCCCAAGAAATTCCTTCAAAAATCCCAATAAATTTGAAAACAAGAACCCATTTCGAAATGGGGTTTGCGTGCTTGAAAAACAAGATCATTAGGAGTTCATAAGACTCCATTAACAACATGGAAGGAAGCTCTTACCTATAACTAACCAAACAAGGAGCAAGGAAGAAGATGAAGGGCCTATCCAGCTGGAAACTCCAAGAAAAAGGTAACAATGGAGAGTCTGAGATGAGAGGAAGAAGATGGTGTGATCCAATCTCCATTTCAAGCCCAATAGTCATGGCATGCAAGTGGAAGGAGATGGAGAGGAAGGTGGGTTCTTCTCCCTGGTTTTTCTGAGCTCTTTTTGAAAAAGTTGCTGAAGGTGAAGTTCTGAAACGTGAGTGAGGGAAGAAGAGAGTTTAAGTGAGTGCAAAGTGGGTCCCACTAGCTCTAAAACTCGGAATGGCTGAAACATCTACTTGTGGGCCCCAGATGAAATCGGCGAAGAAGACTAAAATGATCACCGAAAACTCTAGTTTCAAAATTTCGAAATTTGGGTCCAGATTTGGTGTGAAATGACTGTTTTACCCTTTTGGGCCAAAACTTGGGTTTCTGGGCTTCAAATGGGATCGGTGTGAATACAAAAGTTGTTGGGGCTAATTTGACCTATCAAAAGAAACCAAAATTTTTTTTTTTTTTTAAATCAAGAACAATCCCCCACGCTGACACGCACAACCCAAGGCACCTCCGGGCCGCCAAACTGGGTCCAACCGCTCTCAAAATTCCCCAAAGCCAAAGGAAAAATATTCTAAACCACAATCTAACTCAATTAGACTCAAATCTCACTTAGAGAACTAACCCACAGCTAAAAGCACACTAATCATGAAAATTAGGGGTCGGGGTCTTACAGTTTTACTTATTAATATTTGGGGGATTAGTCTTGTTGGTTAAAAGACCCCAAGATACCCATGTCAAGGGAAAAAATTGGAGATTATTAGAAAATGTTTAAAATTTCGACATTGAAATAGGCATCCATTTTGGTTTGAACGGAGTTAATTTTTTTTGAAAAGTAAGGACTCGTTTGACAAATGTTTGACGAGTGAATTCCTTGTGCTTTTCGACAGAAAAATCCACATTTGATCCAGCATGGAGAAGGCCTACACAGAGTCCTCTAATCTTTGATTTTGAGTATTCCCATGGTCAGACCTCCCCTGTTCAAGTTGGCAAATCTGCATAAGGGAAGAAAGCGGATCTACTGTGACATTTCACGGTAACTTAGAGGTTAGCGGTTTTGTATTTGGAAACCTAATTTTTGGATCCCACAACTAAGATCGAAGCAGTTAATCGTGTTTAAAAGGCCCAAAACGACAATGTGATAAAATCTCAAACGTTGATTCCTCATAGATTTTGAGATATTTGCAAAAAAGAATTCACACTGTTGGATCTCAATTTCTAGAAATCTGTGGTCCTTTTTTTCAAAATTCAAGCCGCTAAAACTCTTCAGACTGCCTAAACTGACTATACGGACAGTTTTGGTGGTGTGATTCATCATGGATTGTGAGAAAATTGTGAAAAACTCTAGTTCATTTATCTTCCACGGTGTAGAAAATGTGATTATCTTGCAGTACTTTTTTCAAGTTTTTGGCTCCTATGGGCCCTGAAATCATGATTTGAGCCATACATCATTTCTGAAAGGCCAAACACTATTTGAAAATTCAAACATCCTCTGTTGATCCTTCCTAAATTCTGAGATATTTGTAGAAAAGTCCATGCCCTAAAATATTAATTCTTTTTATTTTTTGGGCCCCTTTTGTATGATCGAAACCGTTCAAATTCCCCATATGATTTTCCCCAACAAAGGAGTGAAAGCCGAGGACGTGATTTTTTAAGTATTTTGAGAAACTTTCAAAAAAGTTAGATGGTAGGAATCCTCCCTAGGTACCAAACCTAAAACTCTCTTCGAAAATCCTCTGTGATGATATCTTGGTTCTAGGAGATGGAGGGAAGAGTTTACCAAATGTGCTCTATAATGGTAGAAACTCTTTTAGGACATGTAATGTGTTGATGAAGAGAGGCCAAGGTTGTTATTTCTGATTTTGAAAATTGCTAAAGTGAGATACATAAAAAATAAAGTAAGCTTTATAATGGTTAAAAAAACCATGATATCTTTAGGAAACTCCAGGAAATTTAAAGGATTTGTGCATTCTATGAGATATTTTCCTTCATTCATAAATGATATTGCCCCACCACATGGAGTGAGAATAATTCAACCGTGCTTATTTTAGTCTGTATGTTGTAAAATTTGAAAACTTGAATATTCATACAATTAGTATTTTGTATTTTATACTATCGATGTGCTATTTCATTCTATATATACATTACTCACTTAGGTGTTGGCCAAGTGGCATAAGGCATGGGTTTGCTCCCTATGTCTTGTGTTTGAGACAAACACCAAATTTACCGGTGTGCATTTGTTTAGGTTTAACAAGTTATCAGCCAAGGGATTAGTCCTAATGGGTCAAAAACCTAAAGATACCCACATCACAAAAATAGAAAAAAAAAATTCTACGAAGACATCACCAAACACCCTACCCAACACGAGCCTTACTCGATCAGATTATTATCGACGTTTTTTAATTCGTCTGTAAAATAGCATTTTTTATTGTTTTTAAATAATAAAAATAAAATATCAAAGACTATTATCGACGAATTCTATTATCAACGAATTTTATGAAGTCGGTAAAATGAACTTTTAGCGACATTTTTTTGTAAAACGTCGGTAAAGTTTAATTTTATTTTTAGAAAAATTAAAAATAGAGGCCTTTACCAACGAATTTTTTTTACCGACGAAAAATAGCGTTGGAAAATTTATTGCTGACGTTTTATATTAAATGTCGGTAAAGGTTAAGAAAAATAAAATAATTTTTACCGACGAAAATATAAACGTCGGTAAACTTTTATTTTCCCTCTCCCGCCACCAACATCCCCCTTTTCCCTCTCCAAGCCGCCCTTGTTTCCCTCACTCAGTTCTCTCTCCCCTCACCCCGCGTGAATCGCCCGGAACCCATCTCCATCATCGTCCTCTCATCTATGGAAAAACCTGTAAGGTCCCCGACCTCAATAGGGTGTTTAATTTCCTAATATTGGCAATTAGCCTAATTACTTGTGATTTTAGGTAATTAGGCGGGTTTAGGGGCTAAGCGAGTTTCTTTTATCATTAGAAAGATGTTCCCAAAGTTTCATTTGATTCCGAGTGCGATCAATCTTAATAGGGGGTTAGGTTGTGACTAATAGGAAAATTGGGTATTTTTCTGAGAAATTTTGTTTTCTCCGAATTTGGGCTCGTTGGAAAGATCTTGTCGCACTCGTCATTTTTCGTTCTTGACTGTCATGATTCAACGCTCCGAAGTCCCTCAAATATTTGATTTTCTCTCATTTCACTCCAAAGGGGCATTTTGGACTTTTCCCTTCCACCCCTCATTTTACACCCTAAACCCAGCCCTACCATTCGTTCCTTTCCTTCATTCATCAGCTGCTGGAGCTCCTCCTTCTTCCTCCTTCATCTCTCTTCTTGCAAGTGGAGATTGGAGGCATTCCAAGAGAACCAAGCACATCATTATCTTCCTCTCTTTCTCCTCTACCTCTTGATCTAGATTTGGTGAGTTTTCCCCTTCTCCTTCCCTCCCCATTTCATTTTTCATAGCTGTAAATAGGTAGCATGTTCATGGCTTCCTTCTTTTCTTCTTCCTTGGTGTGTTCATTGGGTGTAGGAGAAGAGTTTTGGAAGGTGGGTTTGGCTAGGTTGTCTTAGGGAGCTCTCCTCCTCAAGTTTCTCTCTCTAATCTCCATCTCTTCCATCTCCTTTGGTGAAGGCAAGTAGATTATCTTATTTATTGTTCATGCATGTATCTTTATCTTCATTCTTCACAATGTTATTGTTTAGCAACCCATAATGCCAAGCTTGTCTTTGTTTATTTGGAAATCACATGTTAATTAGGAATGTGATGTTACGGACTTGAAATGCATGGGTTGGTAAATTGAATGGATTGTGGTTTGGAGGAGAGCATGGAGGCTCTTTGGTGAAGGTTTTAACCTTTGAAAAGGCTTAGGAAGGGAGAAGAATGACATGGTGCAGAAGAGCTTCAAAAATGACCAAAAACAGGGAAATCTAGGAAGTTTTCTGACTCTGGGCGTTCAGACGCTGGGGTCTTGGTGTCCGGACGCCAGAAGACAGTGTCTCTAGGCGCCTGGACTGGTGTCGAGCGTCCAGACGCCGGGTTTCTGGTGTCCGGACGCCGGGAACCTGCAGGGGAGTATTAAAAGTCAACCATTTTGAAACGCCCATAACTTTTGACCCATTCGTCGGAATTTGGAGTTCTATATACCGTTGGAAAGCTCTTGAAGTGTAGAATCCAATTATATAATATCGCAATGATTAGTGGTTCGTAGAGGAAGTGGGTAGTGGATCAATGAACCAAGCCTTTATCTCTTTTGGAAAGGGACTCTAAACCTAGTTGGACCCCTAGGTTGACACCCATTGACCTTACCCTTGCATGACTAACTTGGGGAGATGAACACGAAGCATGTTTGTCTTGGTGTGCTTCGTCGGTTGTCCGGGATTTTCCGCATATCAATGTAACTTGGCCAAATGCGTGTGGAAATGAGTTAATTGGTGCCCAACAACTTCCGTACACCATGGGCCCGCCAAATTAGGACACCATTGACTCATTCTCCATACGTACTCGGTTGGGGACACGTTTGATACATGGTGGACAACTCTTAACCTTGGATTGGCTTGTTCTTCACTCTTGACTCGCGAATCTTGTATCCGTACTTTGTCGTACCTTGTACACTCTATCTTATATACTTGTATGACTTGTAATTAACTTGTAGAATTAGGAATTGACCAGACTTAGAGTGTATCCTTAGGTACCTTGTCTTGTATTGTTGGACACGTGTGGATGGATTTGAAAGAGGACTACTCAGGGAACTTAGAATCGGACTTGTATCTTGGCTTGACTTGGAGTAGCCCTCGGCTTGTCATCTTGTACTTGGAAATCTATCCACGTGTATTTTCTTGGAATTCAGTTCGCATGTAAACCATCATTATCATCTTGCATTCATGACCAGCTGCAGACTGAGGATTTTAAAGTGGGCCGGATACCGGACACTAGGGTGGGCAGTCGGCTTTGGACGGCATCCATGGTGCGACTAGCTGGGAGCGGGCTAGGACCGTGCTGCTATTCCTAGGACTGGGAGCTAGGATCCCCCTAGAGCCAGACTTTGGGTATTCGTAGTCGGCTTCGACGTCACTTATACCCCCGGGAGATGGCATTGGACATCCTCGGAGTCTCCTCTTGCTTGCATTGCATTTCATGGATGGTTATTCTTGTTTATCTTGCTAGGACTTATCTTGTTACTTGATTCTCGTATTATTCATGCTTTAGGCCTAGCATGTACCTTGTCATCTTATGATTATGTATTTGTCTTTACTCTTCTTTGATACATATTATGAATAATGTATATTGCTTATCTTCTTGCCAACATATTGTTGATCCTTATTCCATGGTGTGCAGAGGACACCTACTACTACCCTTACGCAGACCTGGATGCCGAGACAATCCCAGAGGATCCTCAACTAGGGGAAGAGGACGAGGTATGAGAGTGGGGTGCCAATGACGTAGTTTAGCGTCATCACTCCTGGTACTAGTGCGCGTTACACGGGGATACCTTTCATCGTGCCCTCCATCTCACATTTTGGGAATTCCTATACTTTTGGGTTTTACATACTTTTGTATATCTTTTGTACCAGGACCTAAGTTTTGGGATGGTCCTGATGTTTATAAACTTTATATGTTTTTATCTTTGAAACTTGAAAATATAATGGAATGAAATCCATACTTGCTTCGATATCTCTACAGGTTTAACAAATGTGGTTAACGGATAAACCCTGTTGATTAAATTGTTAATGAGGGTCAACTACACAATCCTCACAGCGGACTTCGATCTTTGGGCATTAAGGGAAAAATTTTTTAATTAGCCCTAAATTTCACACCTCGGATCCGGTTTAATTACTAATCGGGTTCGAGGCCGTAACAGAGTGGTATCAGAGCAATGGATGGTTTCTCAGGGTAAAAATTGTAGAAACCGTAGGACGCGTGTGAGGATTTGCGTTAGCCTAGTGTTCGTAGTATGTTCTATATTCTTATAGCCTTGTGTTGCTAGTTTTGCGTTGCATAGGGCCTAACTTATATTTTCTTGCAGTGACATGGCTAATAGCGGACCATCAGGATCGAGTTCCACACCTCTTATATCGGATAGCCAATTCTAGCTATTCCTCAATGCTTATCTGCAGTCACAGACTGTGCAGATAGAATGTGACAGGAAACAAAGAGAGGACCAAATAACCTTTCAAGCACAGATGGTAAAAGTAATGCAGAAAGTGTCTGAGCCTCGGGCTAAGGAGAGAGATCTCAATGACTTAGTTGAAAGTTCATGACGAGGCTTCCCCCAGAGTTCTATGGGGTAGAGGATCCCGCGGAGGCTGATGAATGGACAGTACAGATTGAGAAGATCTTCGAAGTGTTCAAATGCACAAGTCAGCAGCAAGTTCAATTGGCAACTCACATGTTTCGTGGGACAGCAGAGGGATGGTGGAAGACCATCAAGAGTGCTTACAACACCGCTGAAGACGACAAGGCATGGGAGACCTTTGTCAAGCAGTTTCAGGATAGGTTCATCCCTGAGCACTACATAGAGTAGAAAGTGGTGGAATTTGAGACACTTATACAGGATACTCTCATAGTTCAGGAGTATGAGATCCAGTTCACCCGCCTATCCAGATTTGCATCGGCTTTGATCAAGCCAGATTCTGAGAAGATTTGCAGGTTTATCAGAGGGCTGAGACCCAATATTAAATTACAAGTTCAACAGAGAAAGTTGACGGAGTATGATGCAGTGGTCAAGAAGGCATATTGGGCAGAGGAGTCGCTCAAGGGTGTCATAGTGTTAGAGCAGTAGAGGATTATGGCTATATTGCCACAGCTTATAGGACAGTTGATACCTGCTCCTGCTCCTTTTCCTCCTCCTCAGCAGCCTAAGAGACAGAGAATCGAACCAAGGTTCAAACCGCCGCAGCAGAGGTTAGAGTGCGTGCATTGTGGTGGAACTCATTACTCCCGAGACTGCCGGAAGCAGTCCGGTGCATGCTACCATTGTGGAGATCCCGGGCATAAGGTTCGCCATTGCCCGACGAAAACAGGGGTTGCACCCCCAGCACTTCTAGCTCCGGCGCCCAGGCCTCCCCATCCTGTGCAACTGTTGAGACAGGCACCTCGAGTACAAGTTAAACCACCACAGCAGCAGCAACAAGTTATTGTTAGACCTCCTCAGCCGCCATAGCCACGTGCTCCGACTCCTCAGTATAGGGCTCCGCAACGACCCCCAGCATTGCAGCGACCACAATATCGCGCGCAGAGGCCACATCAGCAGTACCAGAGTCCGAGGCAGCTGGGCAGGGCATATGCGATCACACATGAGCAGGCAGAGGCAATGGAGAACGTCATTGAAGGTACTATCTCTATTTGTGGATTTGATGCTAGAGTTTTGTTCGATCCAGGTTCCACACATTCTTTTGTTGCACCAGCATTTGCATTGTATTTTGGGAAGGATAGAGAGATGTTGCCGTTTGTTTTAGTAGTTGCTACTCCTGTAGGCAGGTTGGTAGCATGTGATTTTGTTTATCCTAGGTGCACAGTTCAGATTGGAGGTACTCAATTGACCGCCAGTTTGATTGTGTGGGCAATGTCCAACTTTGATGTTATTCTTGGTATGGACTGGTTAGCGGCGAACTGTGCGGTGTTGGATTGTTTCAACAAGACCATGAGGTTGCATGGTGTAGACCGTAGTGTCGAGTTCATTGGTGCGAAGAAGCCCACCTCCACTCGGTTGATTTCTGCATTAAAGGCAAACCGCTTGATGAGGAGCGGATGTGAGGGTTACATCGCGTTTATCGCAGAGGACAAGCAGTCCAAACCCATAGATGAGATTCAGGTAGTATGTGAGTTCCCGGATGTTTTTTTGGAGGAGATCCCGGGTTTGCCACCCGTGCGTGAGATAGACTTCACAATAGAGCTATTACCAGGTACTGTACCGATTTCGAAGGCTCCGTACAGAATGGCCCCTGCAGAGTTGAAAGAATTGAAGAGTCAGCTAGAAGATCTGTTAGATAAAGGCTTCATTAGGCCAAGTGTAACACCATGGGGAGCTCCAGTACTATTTGTTAAGAAGGACGGGACTATGAGGATGTGCATCGACTACCGGCAATTGAACCAAGTGACAGTCAAGAACAAGTACCCATTTCCGAGAATAGATGAGTTGTTTGATCAACTAAAGGGAGCCCAGTTCTTTTCGAAGATTGATCTACGTTCAGGATACCACTAGCTACGTGTCAGAAGGGAAGATATTCCTAAGACAACGTTCTGGACTAGATATGGCCACTTTGAGTTTCTTGTGATGCCATTTGGCTTGACGAATGCACCAGCAGTGTTCATGGCCCTAATGAACAAGATATTTGCTCCTTACCTTGATCAGTTCGTAGTAGTATTCATTGATGATGTGTTGGTTTATTCCAAGTCCAAGGAGGAACATGAGTATCAATTGAGGACTTCATTGCAGCTTCTGAAGGACAGCCAGTTGTATGCCAAGCTAAGCAAATGTGAGTTCTGGTTAGAACAGGTGTCATTTCTAGGCTACGTGATTTCGAAAGAAGGATTGGCAGTGGATTCCAAGAAGATAGACGCAGTTACCAATTGGGGAAGTCCACAAAATGCAGCAAAGATTCGCAGTTTCCTAGGACTTGCAGGCTATTACAGAAGATTTGTGAAAGGATTCTCTACTATTGCAGCCCCTCTTACGAAGTTAACCCGAAAGAACGTCCCTTTTGTTTGGACCGAGGAGTGTGAGAGAAGCTTCCAAGAACTGAAGACCAGACTAACCACAACACCCATTCTTGCTTTAACATTTGGTAGTGGAGGATTTGTTGTTTACACAGATGCATCGGGAGTTAATTTGTGTTGCGTTCTTATGCAAAACGACAAGGTGATAGCATATGGCTTGAGGCAATTGAAAGACCATGAGAAGAAGTACGCCACCCATGATTTAGAGCTTGCAGCCGTTGTGCTTGCACTCAAGATGTGGAGACACTACTTATACGGCGAGAAGTTTGAGGTGCACTCAGATCACAAGAGCCTACAGTATTTGTTTACACAAAATGAATTGAACAATAGACAACAAAGATGGATGGAGTACATCAAAGATTACGATTTTCCTATCAAGTATCACCCTGGAAAAGTCAACGTGGTAGCAGATGCCTTGAGCAGAAAGTCAGCATTCAGTGTGTGTATAGTGCCAGAATGGAGATGGATGGAACAATTTAGAGATTTAGAAGTTGAAGTTTGGCCTATCAGTGAGAAGGTAATGATTGCTAGCATGGCAGCATGGGAATCGGAGATAATGAACAGAATTAAAGAATGGTAGAAGGATGACCCAGGGTTGCAGCGTATCATTGAGCACATAGATGACAGGCCTGAGTTCAAACTAATTGAGGGAGTTTTGTATTGCAAGGACCGGTTATGCGTGCCAGATGTACAGGAAATAAAGACAGAGCTGATGACATATGCACACCATACTAGATATTGTATTCATCCAGGCAGCACTAAAATGTATCAGAATTTGAAGAACCACTATTGGTGGATGATCATGAAGAAAGAAATTGCAGAATTCGTCTCCAAGTGCTACACGTGTCAGGTGATCAAGACTGAACACAAGAAGCCTCCTGGTTTACTTCATCAGTTGGATATTCCTACGTGGAAATGGGAGCACATCACTATGGATTTTTTATCAGGATTGCCAAATACCAGGAAAGGGAACGATGCTATATGGGTGATCGTGGACCGATTGACCAAGTCAGCCCATTTCATACCATTCAAGACCGGACAGTTTATGGATAAGATGGCCAAGTTGTACAATGATGAGATTGTCAGATTGCATGGAGTGCCTAAATCTATAGTTTCCGATCGAGACACCAAGTTTGTCTCACGATTTTGGACTACACTTCAGTCATCCATGGGCACACAGTTGAGATTCACCATAGCTTACCGCCCTCAGACGGACGGACAGTCAGAGCGCACTATTCAGACCCTAGGGGATATGCTCCGGGCATATGTATTGGATTTCAAGAAGGATATGGATGACCATTTGCCCCTCTGTGAATTCTCCTACAACAACAGTTACCATTCTAGCATTGGAATGGTACCGTTTGAAGCACTAGATGGACGCAGATGCAAGACTCCAGTGTGTTAGGAAGAGGTAGGAGTACGAAGTTTTCATGGACCATCTGTGGTTGGTGATACTAGTGAGAAAGTCAAGGTTGTACAGATGCATTTGAAAGAATCTCGTGACCTCCAGAAGAGCTATGCGGATAAGAGACGGAGGCCACTAGAGTTTTAGGTTGGTGATAAGGTGTTTCTCAAGGTATCTCCGATGCGTGGTGTTGTCAGATTCAGCCAAAAAGGGAAGCTTTCCAAGAGATATGTGGGACCGTTCGAGATTCGTAGTAGGATTGGTGACGTTGCGTATCGACTTACCTTGCCACCAGAGTTGTCGGGTGTACACAATGTGTTCCACGTATCGATGTTGCGCAAGTACGTTCCAGATCCCAGCCATGTGTTGCCACACGAGCCACTGCAGATTCAGCCCGATGCATCTTATGTGGAGCAGCCAACGTGGATTATAGACACCAAGGAGACAGTTTTGCGAACGAGGACCATTCCATGGGTTAAAGTTCAATGGGAGCACCACCGTCCCGAGGAAGCTACGTGGGAACTTAGGGACCAGATCAGGAAAATCTATCCTCATCTTCTTCCTGAGGAGGTATGTTTAGGCATTTGGAGGACCAAATGTTCTTTCTAAAGGGAAGGGATGTAAGGTCCCCGACCTTAATAGGGTGTTTAATTTCCTAATATTGGCAATTAGCCTAATTAATTGTGATTTTAGCTAATTAGCGGGTTAGTGGCTAAGCGAGTTTCTTTTATCATTAGAAAGATGTTTCCAAAGTTTCATTTGATTCCGAGTGTGATTAGTCTTAATAAGGGGGGGTTAGGTTGTGATTAATAGGAAAATTGGGTACTTTTCCGAAAAATTTTATTTTCTCCGAATTCGGGCTTGTTGGAAAGATCTCATCGCGCTCGTTATCTTTCATTCTTGGCTCTTCATGATTCAACGCTCCGAAGTCCCTCAAATAATTGATTTTCTCTCATTTCACTCAAAAGGGGCATTTTGAACTTTTCCCCTCCACCCCTCATTTTAAACCCTAAAGCTAGCCCTACCATTCGTTCCTTTCCTTCATTCATCAGCTGCTGGAGCTCCTCCTTCTTCCTCTTTCTTCATCTCTCTTCTTGCAAGTGGAGATTGGAGGCATTCCAAGAGAACAAAGCACATCATCTTTTTCCTCTCTTTCTCCTCTACCTCTTGATCTAGATTTGGTGAGTTTTCCCCTTCTCTTTCCCTCCCCATTTCATTTTTCATGGCTGTAAATGGGTAGCATGTTCATGGCTTCCTTCTTTTCTTTTTCCTTGGTGCTCATTGGGTGTAGGAGAAGAGTTTTGGAAGGTGGGTTTGGCTAGGTTGTGTTAGGGAACTCTCCTCCTCAAATTTCTCTCTCTAATCTCCATCTCTTCCATCTCCTTTGGTGAAGGCAAGTAGATTATCTTATTTATTGTTCATGCATGTATCTATATCTTCATTCTTGACAATGTTATTGTTTAGCAACCCATAATGCCAAGCTTGTCTTTCTTTATTTGGAAATTACATGTTAATTAGGAATGTGATGTTATGGACTTGAAATTGATGGGTAGGTAAATTGAATGGATTGTGGTTTGGAGGAGAGCATGGAGGCTCTTTGGTGCAGGTTTTAACCTTTGGAAAGGCTTAGGAAGGGAGAAGAATGACATGGGGTAGAAAGCTTCAAAAATGACCCAAAACAGGGAAATCTTGGAAGTTTTTTGACTCCGGGCGTCCAGACGCTGGAGTCTTGGCATCCGGACGCCAGAAGACAGTGTCTCTAGGCGCCTGGACTGATGTCGGGCGTCCGGACGCCGGGTTTCTGGCGTCCGGACGCCGGAAACCTGTAGGGGAGTATTAAAAGTCAACCATTTTGAAACGCCCATAATTTTTGACCCGTTCGTCGGAATTTGGAGTTCTATATACTGTTGGAAAGCTCTTGAAGCATACAATCCAACAGTATACATATTATAATGATCAGAGGTCGGTAGAGGAAGTGGGTGGTGGATCAATGAACCAAGCCTTTATCTCTTTTGGAAAGGGACTCTAAACCTAGTTGGACCCCTAGGTTGACACCTATTGACCTTACCCTTGCATGACTAACTTAGGGAGATGAACACGGAGCACGTTTGGCTTGGTGTGCTTCGTCAGTTGTCCGGGATTTTCCGCATATCAACGTAACTTGGCCAAATGCGTGTGGAAATGAGTTAATTGGTGCCCAACAACTTCCGTACACCATGGGCCTGCCAAATTAGGACACCACTGACTCATTCTCCATACGTACTCGGTTGGGGACACGTTTGATACACGGTGGACAACTCTTAACCTTGGATTGGCTTGTTCTTCACTCTTGACTTGCGAATCTTGTATCCATACTTTGTCGTACCTTGTACACTCTATCTTATATACTTGTATAACTTGTAAATTAACTTGTAGAATTAGGAATTGACCAGACTTAGAGTGTATCCTTAGGTACCTTGTCTTGTATTGTTGGACACGTGTGGATAGATTTGAAAGAGGGCTACTCAGGGAACTTAGAATCGGACTTGTATCTTGGCTTGACTTGGAGTAGCCCTCGGCTTGTCATCTTGTACTTGGAAATCTATCCACGTGTATTTTCTTGGAATTCAGTTCGCATGTAAACCATCATTATCATCTTGCATTCATGACCAGCTGCAGACTGAGGATTTTAAAGTGGGCCGGATACCAGACACTAGGGTGGGTAGTCGGCTTTGGACGGCGTCCATGGTGCGACTAGCTGGGAGCGGGCTAGGACCGTGCTGCTATTCCTAGGACTTGGAGCTAGGATCCCCCTAGAGCCAGACTTTGGGTATTCGTAGTTGGCTTGGACGTCACTTATACCCTCGGGAGATGGAATTGGACATCCTCGGAGTCTCCTCTTACTTGCATTGCATTTCATGGATGGTTATTCTTGTTTATCTTGCTAGGACTTATCTTGTTACTTGATTCTCGTATTATTCATGCTTTATGCCTAGCTTGTACCTTGTCATCTTATGATTATGTATTTGTCTTTACTCTTCTTTGATACATGTTATGAATAATGTATATTGCTTATCTTCTTGCCAACATATTGTTGATCCATATTCCATGGTGTGCAGAGGACACCTACTACTACCCTTACGCAGACCCGGATGCCGAGGCAATCCTAGAGGGTCCTCAACTGGGGGAGGAGGACGAGGTATGAGAGTGGGGTGCCAATGACGTAGTTTAGTGTCATCACTCCTGGCACTAGTGCGGGTTACACGGGTATACCTTTCATCGTGCGCTCCATCTCACATTTTGGGAATTCCTATACTTTTGGGTTTTACATACTTTTGTATATCTTTTGTACCAGGACCTAAGTTTTGGGATGGTCTTGATGTTTATAAACTTTATATGTTTTTATCTTTGAAACTTGAAAATATAATGGAATGAAATCCATACTTGCTTCGATATCTCTACAGGTTTAACAAATGTGGTTAACAGATAAGCCCTGTTGATTAAATTGTTAATGAGGCTCAACTACACAATCCTCACAGCGGACTTCGATCCTTGGGCACTAAAGGTAAAAAATTTTAATTAGCCCTAAATTTCACACCCCAGATCCGGTTAAATTACTAATCGGGTTCGGGGCTGTGACAAAACCCCTTCAGAACCCATCTTCTCTCATCTCCTCTCATCCCTTTCTATCTCTCCCTCCCTCTCCAGACCTCTCCCAGGCGCACGACCCACTTCATGTTCCTCCGTCAGACGATCACAGCAGCAGCCCCCGGACGCCCGCAGAGCCTTCATCTTCCTCCTCGCGGCGCCGAACGCCTCCTTTGCACCAGGTACACCCCTCCCTCTTCCTGCACTCCGCACACACCGCGCACCATTCCCCCTCTCCTCTCTCTTTCTTCTCTGTTCTCTCTCTCCCTCGTTCCCCATCTCTCTATTTCCTCTCTATCTGCTCTCCTCCCTCCCTTCCTCTTTTCTTCTTCCTCCCCTGTCTCCCCTCGCCTGTGCTTGCTGCAGTGCCCACCGAAAACCGCTCCATCGCTCCCTTGGTTCTCTCTCCCTTTCTCTTCTCTTCTTCCTCCCCTGTTCCTCTCCCTCTCCCCTGCTTCCTCCTCTGTTCCGCCCTGCGCCCACCTGCAGACCACTCCCTCTCTCCCTTGGTTCTCTTTCTCTCTTCCTCTCTTCTCATCTTCCTCCCCTGTTCCTCTCCTCTCCTCTGCCCTGCGTAACCGCGTTTTCCTCCTCCTCTTCTTTCTTTCTTCTTTATCCTTCTCCCTTATCTCCCTTTCCCCTTTCTCATTCCATGCTCTCAGTAGCCCCCTCTCTCATTTCCCTCTCCCTTCTCCACTGATTCATCTCATCTCCCATCTGATTTTCGTTTCTCTCTTTCTTCCTTTCTTTATTTCCTCCTCATTCACTCTTCCTAGCAATGTGACTGAGCACCCATTTAACGAGTAAGGATTTGAATTTGGATTGAATTTAATTGAGCTGACTCTTGATGCCGTCCCAACACAGGTCCAATCAGACCAAGTCGGCCAAGTCATCAGGTTAGTACAACTCAAATATAATCTCTACAAACCATACACAGTAATGCATTAATGGAATTAAATCACAGTTAATTCAGATCCAACCCCATTGTAGCTGAACTCAGGATCCGGAGTGGGACTGTTGTCGGTCCAAAGCCATATCCTGGTCAAACCAGGTACAATTTCTTTCAGTCCATGGCTCAATTTCTTTCACGCCAACATCAAATCGAGGACTAATAACCCCACATTTGTTCAGTCTTCCATTCAATTCCACCACTATTTTACCTGACCTATGATCATCTACACACTCAAACTCTCCAATGTAGCCTGTAGAATTAGGAAAGACCAACATGAGGGAGTGAACAAACAGGGGAAAAAAGTACAAAATACCAGCAAGACATAAAGATACAAACCATGCTTTTGCATAATCAAAAGGAACTTGATAATCACTTTTTGAGGATGGCCTAATCATCACAGTCCATGGTTGTTTCCACCCATTTCGCTCTCTCTATGTTTCTTTCTCTCATTCTTTTTGATTTCTTTCCTCCCCCTCTTTGCCCAGTGGACCACCGAGCACCATCACCACCACTATTCCAGTGGGCCATCGATCAAGTGGGCTCCACAATCTTCATCATCCCTAATTTCAAGCTTGATTTTTGTTAATTGGGGGTTTTCAATTAATTTTCTAATTCATAGGTTTTGGGCATTTTGAGCTAAGTTGTGGATTTGATCATTTTGGATTTCCTCACCCAAAGGCAAGTGAATATGCACATGTTTTTATGGAACTGTAGCTTTGACATGATTTCATTATTGTTTTAGATTTAATTGTCAAATGGTTTTGATTTATGGAAAATAAATGGGATGAATTGTGATGATGGAGATGATGAATGAAGGGGAGAAATATGACGTGATTAGGTCAGAGATATGACGTGATACAGTGGTTGGCCACAAATCCTCTCCTCTCCATGTAGCAATATGACGTGAGTAAAGAGAGAGATTGGAAAACTACTTTTATAGATAATATAAAGAGATTTATTTCCAGTAAAGAAGTTTTATTAGATGTCAATTCCTTAATGGATTAGGTTTTCTAAAAGTGAATCAAATTAGATTTATTCAAATAAAAAATAAAAGGAAAAGCTTACAAAATACAAATTGATTTAAAATGGAGCCCTATCATTATTAGATATGTAGTCATGTGGACCACTTATGTCGAACAAACCATTCATCAATTTGGCTTGTGAACCATGACTAGAATGTTATTGTAGGTGTCTAAAAGCTAAAAGTCACAGGCTTTCTATGGCCAAACTTCCTGTCCAAATTGATTCCGCCAGCTTGTTAGATTGATCACTTGAACATAACTTTAATCCCCTTTCATTTGTGTTTCAATAACACATATTTGATCCTTTAAAATATTCAATCTTTTTTTGTTTAGAGCTTGTTTCGATGTACATATATAGTAAGTAATATTTACTGTTTTAGAAGCTATTTGATTATATCAGTACAAATTGAATAGGGTAACATCGAAATATTTTTGCCATTAAATACATGTTTATCAGATTTGTTTTCCTGTAAAGATCACTTCCTTCTCTTCGCTATTGGTTGTCCTCTAGCAATAATGTCAAGTCATTTTAGGGAGACGTCGAAAAGAAGGGTTGGGTTGGGGGAGATTAAATTTTAGAAGATTAAATCCAATGTTTCTTGGGTAGAGGAGAGAGATCCAATATAAAACTGCACCTAAACATGATCAGCGTGGAATGAAATTAAATGACCATTGAATTGTTCTTGGGAGGCAAGATTTATTTTTGGAAGCTAACATTTTATCTGTGCAGTATGTATAACTAGTGAATTAAATGCCAGTATCGATGAAGAAGAAGAAAAGGGATTAGTGGACAGGGAATGATGGAATGAATGGATTCATCATTGGGCTTTACTCTTTTAGGATCCATAAGTAAAAAGGAAAAAATGAAAATCTCAAAGTTTCTTGGGTTCTTCAATCTTCTTGTAGCTGTTGTGAAATTTCCATGTTTAATCCTAGAAATTGATCTTATGCTTCCCCATTTTTTTTCCTTTCCTATCATAGTACATTATTTGGTAAAGCATGTTGGGATGTTGTATGTCTTAATTTTAACTGTAGTTTCATATCATAGCCATGTAAGTGGTACTGACCCACTACGGATTGTTTGGATATCATCTTCAATCTTTTGTTGTTTTGATATTTTGGCACGGTGAATGGTTTTATGGTCTGGGAATTTGGATGTTGCATTTGGATGCATATAATTTTTAACCATCTTTTCCTTGACTCAAATTAATTTTAGTGATCAGCACCTATGGGGTCTAGCTAATGTAATGTTCTGTTCTTTTTGTTTCTTAATTCTGCCTCAACTGCTTATTTAGTTTCTTAAATTCTTTTTAACAACCGGTAATAGTGAATTTTTATTGAAAAAACAAGAAAAAACCTTGAAATAACATAGAGGCAATTAGTATGAAAGCCTTGTACCAATGTTGATAAACCACGGTTATGTAATTTTTATGAAAGCCTAACAAAGGAACTATTCATCCGTGCTACAATTTATTATTTTATAATTATTCTACTGCTACTCTTTAATTATTCATGTTTGAATTTGTTTTATGCTTGTGGACTTTGTGCAAGAAAAGATCGCATACTATTGGTTGAAACTTTTAGGGACTACTTTGCTAATACTTGTTATAGAAAATTAATCTATTGTCCGAAAGAATTACCTAGTACCCAATTTGAATTTTTTTTTTAATTTTTGGTTTGTTTATGAATATCCAATGGTGGACATCAAGTTGTTGGAGTTTCTCATTACCTCATCTATAACTTGAAAAGATTTCTAATTTATTGCCTATCCATGGAGGGACCCATGCATGCTGCTTCTAATTTCTAATTACATGTGATTAGGTCAGATATGGACAAGAGTTGGATATTACATTATTAGAACCGATTTAGTGCGGAGTACATAGCTGGGGTCAACTCATTTATTGATTTTGAAAAGTCGAATTCGGGCGGGGCAGTGTTGATTAACTGCTCGTGTAACGATTGCTGTAACCATCGGAAGCATGACTATGTAACCGTGAGAAATCATCTGCACATTCAAGGAATGATGGTCTCATACCTATGGTGGATATATCACGGGGAACCGATAGTTCAACCCGATGATTCGGATGAGAGCGAGGTGAATCAAAAGAGAATCAGGATGAATGCGATGAGTTGATAGAGGACCATCGTAGGGGAACTTACTTGGATGAAGATACTCAAGAGACGGATGATGTGCAGGATTTTGAAAATTTGTTGAAGGCTTCTCAGTGTGGCTTGTACCCAGGATGCAAAAGCTCAGATACTCTGTTATCGTTTGTCATCAAGATATTGCATGTGAAGGTAGAAAGTGGGTGTAGCAATAAGTCGTTCGACAAGGTTCTGCAGATTTTTAAGGACTTCTTACCCGAAGGACATGTGGTGCCGGCATCAGTTTACGAGGCAAAGAAATTATTACGTGATTTGGGCATGGGATACAAGAACATAGATGCCTGCAAACACAACTTTGTGTTGTATTGGAAGGAGAATGCTCAATTAGATAAATGTCCAGAATGTGAAGAGCCCAGGTACAAGGTCAATGATGGCAAGCAAAAGAAGATCCCTCATAAGGTGCTCTGTTACTTCCCATTGACAACGAGGTTATGCAAATTGTATATGTCAAGGAAGACAGCCACAGAGATGAGATGGCATAGTGTTAAGCGCGTTGACGATGGGATAACGCGGCATTCGGCTGATTCAGTGGAATGGAAAGAATTTGATAAGAAATATCCAGAGTTTGCCCAAGAGACACGTAATGTGAGGCTGGGGTTAGCCACCGATGGATTCAATCCTTTCGGTAACATGAGCACCTTTTATAGCATGTGGCCTGTCATACTTATGCCCTATAATTTGCCACCATGGATGTGCATGAAGGAGCCATTCTTGATGATGTCATTACTTATTCCAGGACCAAACTCGCCGGGAAACGATATCAATGTATATCTGAGGCCCATGGTTGATGAGTTGAAGGAGTTGGGGGATCATGGTGTATCGACTTATGATGCCTCCACTAAACAGACCTTTCAAATGCATGCGGCTGTGATGTGGACGACAAATGACTTTCCTGTGTATGGTAACTTGTCTTGGTGGAGCACAAAAGGTTATAAGGCTTGCTCCTCGTGTAACGACAGCTCGTTAAGGGTGAAGTTGAAAGATAAGATTGGGTACATTGGCCATCGAAAATAGTTGGAACTGATCTACCAATGGTGTAGAAGCAAGGCCTTCAATGGTCAGCCTAAGCGTGAAAAGAATTCATTGGATTTATCGGGGCAAAAGGTACTAGACCAGCTAGAAGAACTAGCGTTGGTCAAGTTTGGCAAGAATAACAAAACACCACGTGACTCTGGAGAATTGAATTGGACAAAGAAAAGCATCCTATTTGAATGGCCCTACTGGAAGTGCGAAAAATTCGAACATAACCATGATCCTATGCATATTTGAAAAGAACATCTGTGTAGCTTTGGTTGGCACAATTTTGGGCATAAAGGGAAAAAACAAGGACACCGAGAAAGCGCGTAATGATTTGAAAAATATGGGCATCAGGTCAAAGTTGCATCTAGTGGAGAGGGGCGATGGCTCGAAAACGGCCCGCCGGGGGACCGAAATGGAAAAATTGAAAACCGGCACAAGCACTTCACTCGAGGGTAGAGTAACCTGTAGGAACTAACGGCTCACAAATAGGACTCCCGGTTAGGGAATTAGAAGCGAAAATGGACGCTTTTCCAATACTTAGGCTTGAAAACGGCCCGCCGGGGGTCCGAAATGGGAAAAGGTGATCGGAAAAATCGGAAACCGGCATAGGTACTTCGTTCAAGGGTAGAGTAACCTGTAGGAACTGACGGCTCACAAATAGGACTCCCGGTTAGGGAATTAGAAGCGAAAATGGACGTTTTTCCTACACTTAGGCTCGAAAACGGCCCGCCGGGGGTCCGGAACGGGAAACGGTGACTGGAAAAATTGGAAACCAGCACGGGCACTTCGTTCGAGGGTAGAGTAACATGTAGGAACTGACGGCTCGCAAATAGGACTCCCGGTTAGGGAATTTGAAGCGAAAATGGATGCTTTTCCGACACTTAGGCTCGAAAACAACCCACCGAGGGTTCGGAACGGGAAACGGCAACCGGAAGAATCGGAAACTAGCACGAGCACTTCGCTTGAGGGTAGAGTAACCTATAGGAACTAACGGTTTGCAAATTCGAATCCTGGTTAGGGAATTAGACGCGAAAATGGACGAGTTTCCAACACTGAGGCTCGAAAACGGCCTGCCGGGGGTCAACAACGGGAAACGACGAATGGAAAAATATGAAACTGACACGAACACTTCGCTCGAGGGGAGAGTAACTTGTAGGAATTGAAGGCTCGCAAATAGGACTCCCGGTTAGGGAATTAGAAGCGAAAATGGACGCTTTTCCAATACTTAGGCTTGAAAACGGCCTGCCGGGGGTCCAAAATGGGAAAAGGTGATCGGAAAAATCGGAAACTGGCATGGGTACTTCGTTCGAGGGTAGAGTAACCCGTAGGAACTGACGGCTCACAAATAGGACTCCCGGTTAGGGAATTAGAAGCGAAAATGGACTTTTTTCCTACACTTAGGCTCGAAAACGGCCCGCCGGGGGTCCGAAACGGGAAACGGTGACTGGAAAAATTGGAAACTAGCACGGGCACTTAGTTCGAGGGTAGAGTAACATGTAGGAACTGACGGCTCGCAAATAGGACTCCCGGTTAGGGAATTTGAAGCGAAAATGGATGCTTTTCCGACACTTAAGCTCGAAAACAGCCCACCGAGGATTCGGAACGGGAAACGGCAACCGGAAGAATCGGAAACTAGCACGAGCACTTCGCTTGAGGGTAGAGTAACCTATAGGAACTAACGGCTTGCAAATTTGAATCCTGGTTAGGGAATTAGACGCGAAAATGGACGATTTTCCAACACTGAGGCTCGAAAACGGCCTACCGGGGGTCCACAACGGGAAACGACGAATGGAAAAATATGAAACTGACACGAACACTTCGCTCGAGGGGAGAGTAACTTGTAGGAACTGAAGGCTCGCAAATAGGACTCCTGGTTAGGGAATTAGAAGCGAAAATGGACGCTTTTCCAATACTTAGGCTCGAAAACGGCCCACTGGGAGTTCGGAACAGAAAACGGTGACTGGAAAAATCGGAAACCGGCACGGGCACTTCGTTCGAGGGTAGAGTAACATGTAGGAACTAACGGCTCGCAAATAAGACTTTCAGTTAGGGAATTAGAAGCGAAAATGGGCGCTTTTCCGACACTTAGGCTCGAAAACGGCTCGCCTGGGGTCAGGAACGAGAAACGACAACCCAAAAAATCGGAAACCTGCACGGGCACTTCGCTTGAGGGTAGTGTAATGTGTAGGAACTGACGGCTCGCAAATAGGACTCCCAGTTAGGGAATTAGAAGTGAAAATGGACGCTTTTCCAACACTTAGGCTCGAAAATGGTCTGCCGAGGCTTCGGAATAGGAAACAGCGACCGGAAAAACCAGAAATCGGCTTGAGTACTTTGCTCGAGGGTATAGTAACATGTAGGAACTGACGGCTCGCAAATAGGACTCCCGATTAGAGAATTAGAAGCGAAAATGGACACTTTTCCGACACTTAGGCTCGAAAACAGCCCGCCAGGGGTCCGGAATGAGAAATAATGACCGAAAAAACTGAAAATTGGCACAGGCACTTCGCTCGAGGGTAGAGTAACCTGTAGGATTTGACAACTCGCAAATAGGACTCCCTATTAGGGAATTAGAAGCGAAAATGGACGCTTTTTCGACACTTAGGCTCGAAAACGGCTCGTCGGGGGTCCGGAACGGGAAACGGCAACCGGAAAAATAGGAAACCGGCACGGGTATTTCGCTCGAGGGTAGAGTAGCCTGTAGGAATTGACGGCTCACAAATAGGACTCCCGGTTAGGGAATTAGAAGCGAAAATGGACGCTTTTCCAACACTTAGGCTCGAAAATGGCCTGCCGAGGGTCCAGAACGGGAAACGGCGACTGGAAAAATCGGAAACTGGCACAAACACTTCGTTCGAGGGTAAAGTAACCTATAGGAATTGACGGCTCGAAAATGAGACTCCCGGTTAGGGAACTAGAAGCGAAAATGAACGCTTTTCCAACACTTAGGCTCGAAAATGGCCCACCGGGGGTCCGGAACGGGAAACGGAGACCAGAAAAATCGGAAACCGGCACGGGCACTTCGCTCGAGGGTAGTGTAACATGCAGGAATGGACGGCTCGCAACTAGGACTCCCTGTTAGGGTATTAGAAGCGAGAATGGACACTTTTTTGACACTTAGGCATGACAATGGACCGCTGGGGGTCCGGAATGAGAAACGGCGACCGGAAAAATAAAAAACCGGCACGGGTACTTCGCTCGAGGGTAGAGTAACCTGTAGGAGCTAACGGCTCGCAAATAGCACTCCCGGTTAGGGAATTAGAAGCGAAAATGGACTCTTTTCCGACACTTAGGCTCTAGAACGGCCCGCCGGGGGTTCGGAACAGGAAATGGCGACCGGAAAACTTAGAAATCGGCATGAGCACTTCGCTTGAGGGTAGAATAACATGTAGGAACTGAGGGCTCGCAAATAGAACTCCCGGTTAGGGAATTTGAAGCGAAAATGGACGCTTTTCCGACATTTAGGCTTGAAAACGGCCCGCCGGGGGTCCGGAACGGGAAACGGCTACTGGAAAAATCGGAAATTAACACAAGCACTTCACTCAAGGGTAGAGTAACCTGTAGGAACTGACGGCTCGCAAATAGGACTCCTGGTTAGGGAATTAGAAGTGAAAATGGACGCTTTTCCAACACTTAGGCTCGAAAACGGCCCGCCGGCGGTCCGGAATGGGAAACGTAGTCCGGAAAATTGGAAATCGGCATGGGCACTTCGCTCGAGGGTAGAGTAAAATGTAGGAGCTGACGGCTCATAAAAAGGACTCCCGGTTAGGGAATTAGAAGCGAAAATGGACACTTTTCCGACACTTAGGCTCGAAAATGGCCCGCCGGGGGTCCGGAACGGGAAACGGCGACCAGAAAAATCGGAAACCGGCATGAGCACTTCGTTCAAGGGTAGAGTAACTTGTAGGAACTGACGGCTGGCGAATAGGACTCCCGGTTAGAGAATTAGAAGCAAAAAGATTCTAATTTATAATTTAAATATATACATGTATATCTTTCATTTATAATTTAATTTATTGAAAATATTCTAATGTTTTGTTTGTCATTGCTGATTGATGGACGTGTTAGGATCGGTTGCATACTTTGCGGGTGTTTTATTCTTTTTAGTTTATTTGTATATTTTTATTGGACATTTTTATGGGACTGTATCATTATTGATTAATGAGATTAATGTAATATTTGATGAAAAATGGCGATGGTTGTTTGTTTATTTGGAAACATTTGTTTGCCTGTATTTTTAATATTGAATATAGGTACATGAACATGTTTATTTTTTGATATAGGTGTGATACAGGTGTATAAACAGGTTTACAGGGAATTTTTATTGGTAAAACAAATTAAACCTTAAAAAAAATACTTTCACCGACGCTTGATTTCGTCGGTGAAAGTGTTTTTATTAATTTTCCTTTTACCGACGAAAAAAAAACTTCGGTCATTCTCTTTTTAATTTTTAATTTTATTTTTTCCTTTTACCGATGAAAAAAAACCGTCCGTGATTCTCTTTTTAATTTTTTTTAATTTTCTTTTTTCCTTTTACCGACAAAAAATAATGACGGTGAGTCTATTTTTAATTTTTTTAATTTTCTTTTTCCCTTTTACAGATGAAAAGAAACAGCCGGTAATTCACTTTTTAATTTTTTTAATTTTCTTTTTTCCTTTACCGACGAAAAAAAATGTTGGTGTTTGTCTTTTTTACTTTTTTTATTTTCATCGTTTCTTTTGCCAACGAAAAAAAAAATGTAGGTGATTGTCTTTTTTATTTTTTTTTATTTTCATTTTCTCTTTTGTCGACGAAATTAAAACGTTGGCAATTGTATTTTTATTTTTTTATTTATTTTCATTTTTCTTCTTCCCGACGAAAAAAACATCGGTAATTGTCTTTTTATTAATTTTTATTTTCATTTTTTCTTTTGCTGACGAAAAAAAACATCGGCAATTGTATTTTTATTTTTTATTTATTTTGCTTTTTTCTTTTCCAGACGAAAAAAACGTCGGTAAAATTAATTTTATTTATTTATTTATTCTTTAATATTTTGCCGACGAAAAAAAACGTCGGGAAAAGATATATAAACGTCAGTAAAAATTTAATTTTTGCAGACGGAATAGTATTTCGTCAGTAAAATGTTTTGTCCACGTCCTTTTACCGACATCTGGCCGACGAAATTATTTTCGTCGGTAAAGGTCTTCACCAATGTTTTTTTGACCTTTGGCGACGAAAAATTTCATCACTAAATGTGTAAATTGTTGTAGTGACTGGTGAGACTAGGTCAATCCACAGGGAGCATTGTAAATTAAGCTTTCTCTTTAGCTTATACCTGCCCTGAATTAGAAATCTAAATCTAGCCTAAAAAAACTAGAAAAGTTACATTATCATTCCTACTTTCCGAAAATTAAATTAATTACAATCCAATGAAAAGAAAACTTCCTAAATCTAAAAAATCCTAAACTAAAAACTGAAATCGCTGCAGAATAATACACAAATTAGAACTTCCAAAAATAGAAAATTAATAAAACTAAACAAAATTAGAAACTATACTAAAGTTAGAAAGTTAGTAAAGTTAGTAATGCAATGCGTGCTATACGTGCTATGCGACGCTAAAAAAAATCCCAAGTCTGGAAAACTAGTATACTGGGCTGTTTTTATGTATGATTTCTCCTAATCTAATGCAACCTAAAATTGAGTTTAATGGATGGATCTTAAACTATAATGATGCATGAATCAAATAAAAAAAATGGAAGTGAAAAAGGATTTAAAACGAATGAAATATGTGTGCATGAACATGACTTAAAAACAGAAACTGTGTAGAAATTCTGCAGACAGGTGGGTCCGACCATCCATGTTTGAGCCACTGGTTCACCATCTTTACAAAATTATTTTTGCTTGAAATTATGCAGTTTGAAAGTACACTAATGAAACTTTAATTTCCCCAAGTTTCATTGAAAAATAATGTGTTTTGATCAGGTTTCTAATCGCAAACTTTTCACTCATAATCTGTCTTGAAATTTCTACAACAATATGCAGAATCGTGCACTTTATGTTGAGATCCGAATTTGAAAAAAATATTTGACCAAGATTCTTGACTCAAATCTTTGATTTTTCTTGCCTATTCAATTTAAAACTCCGATTCCAATTTCGATTCAGTTTTGAATACTCAAATAATCAGCAACTTAAAAATTTATGAACTCCACCAATATGAATATGAATGCAATGATCACTACTTCCAACCATAAACTATGCACAAAATAAACATAAAATTGAATTGATCATAAAAATATAAAATTGAATTGATCATAAAAATAAAGAAAATAAAAAAAATTCAAGAACTTAAATGTGTGGTGAAAATAAGAAAAGTAAATGTGTGGTTTTAACAGAAACTTAAATGTGTGGAAGTGTATTCTTCTCTTTCAAAATTCTTTTCTGCACGGGGTCATAATTTGAATCATGCACTTAGGGCCTTTGGGTCGTCAATCCAAACACCAACAAGAAAAGAAACATAAAACAAGCACCAATCACCCAAGGACAAGTAAGAAAAATTGAAAAGAGTAAGAAACAATTTTACTAATATGCAAAGTCTTACATAAGATAAAAAAAAATAAACAATGACAATTACATACTAGGATGAGAAGCCTCTTCTAGATGAAAAACCCAAGGGTGTAGTGTGATTTCTGGGCCAAATCTCCTTGAGGACTTCAATGGAGAGAAAGAGAGAGGAAGAAGATGGAGTGTAGTAGTAATTCTAGAGAGAGGTGGTCTATCTTCCCATGAGAGGAGAGGGATGCCTATGCCATTAATTTATAGATTTTTCCTCTCTTTCCTTCTTTGTTCTAAGTTTGTAGCATGCAATCTTTTTTGTATGGTAAGTCCCTTCCTTGACCAACAAGTCATCAAAGAAATAGCAAGGTGAGTGAGAGATTTTTGTGATTTCCATTTGCAAAATTGCAATCCTGAGTAGAAATTATTGCACCAACTTCCAGAGGACATATCTTCCTCGTTTTAGCTCCGATTGACACAATCTTGGGCTCCACGGATATCTACTCGAAAAGATCTTTCCAACTGTATATAGATTGCACTGATCCGATGGTCATATTAAGAGTTATAACCATTTTAATCTTGCTATCCCTGAAAAATCCGAGAATAATTGTACACCTATGGAAGCTTCTAATTAGTAATGCAATGGGATGTGTGGGACCCATGTGGACGTCCCAAGGGTTGTTGGGATGTTTCTTTCCTTGTTTCTTGACTCCCCTTCCATCTTTGGGTCGATTCCAAGCTTCTTTGATATACTAGTCGACTCTTCTAGCACACTTTCTTTTCTTGAATTTCTTTCTTGATTTTTGAGTTTTCAAACTTAGTAAGAATTAGATCTTACCAAATTTGAAGTTTCTTATCTTGATCTTGAAATTCCAAATCTAGCTTTCCATTGTTGACTTTTGAAACTCTTCAAAAATACCAAGATGTGGATCCCCCGTGAAAGATGTCCTACCCTTGATCTCTCTCAAATTTCACCAATGTGGGTCCCATTCTTGATTTCTCCTACACAAATTGAAATAAACAAATTCAACAATAATCACATGTGAGGAATTTGAATAAACTATGCATGGGACCCTACTTGATGTACCCAAAATAACCGACTTTCCAAAAACAGATTTTCAGAATGATAAGTTTCAAAAATTTATGCAAAAAGTGTGATTTTTGAGAAAATTATGCATGAATGCACTACAATGAATCCTAAATGCATAAAAACATGATTTGATACTAAATGAAGTTCTTTAATATCAATAAGCCCTTAAAATGGTCCAAAATGTGTATGAAAATGTGCGCTTTTCAGGACTCATCAGATAGCTCCACCCTTAATGTGTTTCAAGTCCATACCCACTAATCCAAACAACCCAATTTAAGACCATTTTAACACTCATTAATAGCGCCACCTTTAATTTGTTTCAAGTCCATACCCACTAATCCAAACAACCCAATTTTAGACCGTTTTAACACCCATTAGTAGCTCCACCATTAGTGTTTATTAAATCCATACCCACCAACCTAATTATCATAAATGCATATGTTAGAGATATCTAACATATTTCGAGAAATTTAACACATTTATAGCATTAGTAGATATATTTAATGCATTTAAGGCATTAGTAGAGATATTTAGCACATTTCAAGTATTAGAAAAGATATTTAACATATTTAAAGTAGTAGTAAAAATATTTAACATATTTACAGAAGTAGTAGAGATATTTAACAAATCTAAAGCATCTAGTAGAGATATTGAATATGTTTAAATCTTCAAAACCAACAAATGTAACATGTACACACTATTATTCATGTCTATGTACTTACCTTGTCTTGATTGCACAAAACCCCTCTTTTTTGGTGCATAGGGTTTTCAAATCTTGATCTCCACTGCAACCCACTCTAATCCAATGCTTAAAAGCACTTCCCTACATGCCAAATAAGAAGAAAAACATACCTAAGACATGGATGCAAGGTTCTACAATGAATAGAAATAAATACACGGAGAATGAAAATGGGTATGCTTACCTAAAGGTGAAAATGGGGAAGGAGATGATGAGGATGAGGAAGATGATGCTCTAGGGAAGCTTGGGGAGCCTTGGCTTGGCCTTGGAGACTTGCACAATGGTGGGAAGGGAGATGTGAGAGTAGAGAATAGAAGATGAAGTGTTGTGATTGAAATGAAATGAAGAGAAATGGACGGGAAATGAAATGAAATGTAAATGTAAATGTAAATGAAAGAGAAGTGAGATGATATGCAATGTAAATGAAAGAGAGGTAAAGGATTTAGACTTGTAGAGATAGTTTGTGGGGGTTTACTAATAAGGGCCTAGCCCGTTTGTTATGTGGGTTTTAGGATATTAGAAGGGCATAGAGACATTTTGAGGTGAGTTTCTAAATGGATTCTAGGTGGGTTTTATGCCAATAGTATGATGGGTCTAACACATGAATGTCATGTATGATAAAAGCTACTCAATGCACCTAATTACGCCACAAAACTAGATTAACCAACACTAACCTTAATTAATAATGCTAACCCCCTAATTAAGGACAGGGACCTTACATCTTACCCCCCTTAAGGACATTTGGTCCTCCAAATGACTAACGTACATCTAAAAGAAATCAAGAGCATTGTTTTTGCACTTGGTCCCGGGCTTCCAGGGTTTTTTTTTTTTCCCCGTACATGAGTGATCCCACTGAAATTGACCAAATGAATTGTCTTGTCTCTAGGCACTTGCTCCTCGATATCTTTGATCCTGATGGATTGTTCAACGAGCGTTGCAGCTACTTAAACATCTAACACTGCTCACTCAATGTCTTTGCCACATATATATTCAACTTGAAAACGTGGGGGCTTCTGTCACTCCGGATGACTCAGGTGGCAAGACCAATCGGTTAGTCACATCACCTATTTCGCTTCATTTTTTTTTTTCCTGAAAAGGTCCAACGTCCTTGGCCAACTCCTCTTTTTGCTTAATCCCCAGGGTTTCATGAATTGGGGATAGCTTCCAAAACACGTGATCACCGATTCAAAATTGTAGATCCTTTCTCCTACTACAACGTAGTTCTGCTGCTGACTTCTAACGATCTTCATTCTCTCTTAAACCGGCCTGATCTTTTCGCTTGTGTCGCTGACCACTGGCGACCTATTGAAACTCCACACACCAACTTCTTCTTAACATAACAGGGTTATGCACCTTCTTTATACCAATGCTAGTCTTGAATAGTCAAAAGCATGCAAACTTGATTGATTAAACTGCAACCACTCAAATAGCAACATATCCTTCTTCTAGTACTAAACAGTCCCAACACAAAATCCATAGCAATGTGCTATGATATTCCAGTTTGGTATCTTCAATCGGTGAAAAAGGCTTGAAGGTTTCCTATGCTTTATCTTGGTTTGCTAACAAACGAGGCACTTCAAAACAAATTCTACAATATCTCTCTTCATCTTGCTCCACCAGTAGTGGCTTTTCAAACTTCGTTACATCTTCATGTTGCTTGGATAGATGATTTATTAGATGTTGCGGCCTTCTATCGAGATCTCATTTTTCCGTTCCGGCACATTTGAAACACGCAACCTGTCTTTGCGATACAAAATACTCTCGATGAGCTGAAATCTAGCCTCACATCCACATGCTCCAATATCCTAATAGGCTCCAGGTCACCATTTTGGTCCATCTTTATCCTCGAGATTAACGTGGATTCCTATGAAAGGATGTTGAAAATATCACTCTTTCATCAAATGGCTGGAAGTAAACATCCATATCCCTGAAACACTCAACCCAATGCCGTTCTGCGAACTTGTTGCCACTGGAAACCCCCTTCTACTCAGTGCATTTGCCATTATATTGGCCTTCCTAGGTTGGTACTTTAAACCTAGAATCATCTTCCTAGATGTACTTCGTTTGTCTCCTTAGTCTCATATTCGTCTCCTTTTGCGAAAAGAGGTATTGTAAGCTCCAATGGTATGCGTCCACTTCGAACATAGCTCAAAAGAGGTGATGTCTCTACATCTTCGAGGAAAGAATAATGCTAATGACTCCAATTCGTACGTGGTATATTCTGTTCGTACTCCCTTAATTGTGTAAAACCATAAACTACAATTTTCTTTTGTTATGCCTTAGAACACATTCAAGTCTGATTCCTTAAACACCAATAAACACAACAAAACCTTTACTTTCTTACCCTGAAATACTCACTTCCAAATCCACTTAGTCAATAGGGGTGCTACGGAGGTAAAACCCTTAATGAGTCTGCGATAGTATCCAACAAGCCCTAAGAAGCTCCAAACTTCTAACATTGTCTGTGGTTCTCCCAATTCTTTATGGCCTTTAGTTTTGCTGAGTTCACTGACAACTCACCATAAGAAATGTTGTAACCAAGAAATTCACTCGATTTGGCATATGACCTATGCTGCCTCAAAGTTGTAGAGAAGTCCTTAAATGCTACTCATGCTCATCGCGTGTTTTTAAGTAAACCGACATGCCATCAATAAACACCACGACAAACCAATCAAAGTAGGGCGTGGGTATTCTATCCGTCAAAGCCATAAAGGTAGCTATGCATTTGTCAACCCAAAAGGCGTCATAAGAAACTCATGGTGACCATATCATGTCTTAAAAGCTATCTTTGAAATACCTTGCCCTCGAACTATCAACTGAGTTATTTTGGATTTTAATAATTGGGGCTAGAAGGGCCTAACTAGGGGAGTTCCTACTTGGATTCAATCTAACGGCTCAATTTCCCTAATGGATCTCTACCCTATCCGAAGGTCCTAACCGCCCACATCCGCTCTCCCGGTCCCTTAGCGGGGCCCGGAGAGCGAGTAGGACCTAATCAGTTGGGATTATTTAAACTAGGGTAGTCTAAGCTGGCTAGGGGTAGACCTAAATCTAGGTCCGGGTCTGACCTAATCAGTTAGGCTATAGTCTAATTTCTAACTCCAATTTATAAATATTTTGGTTTTTTTTAATATCTTTTACTTTGTTTTTGGTCTTTTTGATTTTTATGGTTTTTATTTTCTTTTAATGTATTTATTTATTGAGCCTTAAATCCTAAACTGATTTAGCCTAATGAAATGGGGTGAGGAGGGAGTAATAAGTTTCTAATTTTTATTTAATAATTTATTTGAAGTTTCCTAAATGAGATCTCCTAATCCTAATGACATGGGGGAAGAGAAGAGAAGTCAATTATTGGATTTAGCCTAATTATTTCTAATTAGTTGGTAGCTAAAATTCTATTTTTAATCTTTACTTTTTATTTTATTATTTGGTTTTGTTTTTGTTTTAGGGTTTTTGTTTGTTCTTTTTATTTATTTTATTTTTTTTAATAAGTTATGCAGTCCTAAATTGGACCTAAAAGAATATGAAATAAAAATGCAACTAAGTTGTAATGCATGGGCAGGTTGAATGCATGAGCATATTTTAACACATGAATCAAGAACAAATTAAAACAAGCCATGATAGAAGGAAAGAAAAATGCCAATCTAAATGAATGAGCATATTAAATGCATGCGCAAAATTTATGCATAAAAGATGATGAAATGACTAAAAAAAAAGATTAAACTAGGTGCATGGACGGGCTTGCTGCTAGCTAGGAATGATTTAAAATAAACAATGAAACTGAAAATTGACCACATGCATGGGCATATTAAGATGCATGAAATCATAAAAAGAAACAATAAACAAATATGCAAGAAAATAAAATAGGCATGTTCGGTTTAGATGAATGGGCTAGTCAGGTGGGCGCAACAGTTGGGTGAGGGGCGCAGGAAAAAGTGGGTGCGGCAGTGAGGGTGTGTCGTTGTGGGCGTGTATGGAGCAGGCCTGAGTGCACAGGCTGTGCAAGTGGCAGTCCAAGTAGGTGTGCAGTGATGTGTTGAGGGTGTACAGGGAAAGAGAAAAGAAGAGGAGGAATGCACTTGAAGGAAGAAACAAAAGAAAGAAAGAAGAGGAGGAGAAAGAAGTGGAGGTGCAGGGGCTCAGGCAGTGACGTGAGCGCAGCAGTAAAGTGGTGTGATGGGGAAGAGAAGGAGGATAAGAGAAATGAAATGAAGTAGAAGAAAAGAAAGAAAAAGTGGGCCGTGTGCACAAATGAGTGCTATGAGGGTGTAGGGAGGGAGGAGGGTGTACAGCAGGTGGGTGTAGGGGGAAAGGAGGAAGAAGGGAAGAAAAGAAAATGGAAAGGCAGCGTTGCCGCGAGTGGGCGTAGGGCGGAAACGAAGGGGAGAGAGCGAGGGACAGAAGGAGCGAGCGGGAGAGAGAGAGTGGGCGGAGCAGAGTGAGAGAGTGGATGGGAGAGAGGGAGATGGGTCACAGAGGGAGAGGAAAGAGAGCAGAGAGAGAGAGAGAGAGAGAGAGAGAGAGAGAGAGAGGGAGAGACGGTGTGCAGTGGGTGCAGGTGGTGGGGAGGAAGAGAAGAAAGAGCATGAGAGAGGAAAGTCAGAGAGAGTGAGCGAGAGATGGGGAGAGAGAGAGAGAGACGTGCAGGTGGGTGGACCGGAGAAGGAGAATGATGGCAGGGGAAGAGAAGAGAGGAAAAAAGAAAAAGAGAGAGAAAGAATGAAAGAAGAAGAGGAGAAGGTGTGCAGGCGAGAGAGGAAGAAAAGAAAGAGCGTGAGAGAGGAGAGACAGAGAGAGTGAGAGAGAGAGAGAGAGAGAGAGAGAGAGACGTGCAGTGGGTGCAGGTGGTGGGGACGAAGAGAAGAAGGCGTACCTGGTGCAAGGGGAGATGGGTGCTGCGTGGGTGGGTGTGAGGATGCAGGGAGGAGATAGGGGGAGGGGCATACCTATTCCGAAGTCTGGCAGGGAATCGGAGGAGGCGGTGCTGTGAGGATGAAGAAGGTGCTACAGAGGGTGGCGGTGCGTGCAAGGGGCGGTGCTGTGACGATGTTGAGTAGGGAGATGGAGATGCTGCGATGATGAAGAAGAGAGGGAGATGGGTGCTGCAAGAGATCTGGAATGGAAGGGAAGATGAGGAGGAGAGAGAGGAGTTCTGTGTGAAGATGGACATGGAGGATGATGGCGAGATGGGTTGTAGCGTGCAGGTAGAGGGCGGAGCGGAGAGGGAGATGGCAGAGAGGGAGAAAGGATATCCGAGAGGGGAGAGTGGGCAGAGAGAGAGAGAGGGCGGATCTTTGATGATGAAGGGGAGATAGATGGACGTGCGTGAGATGATGGTGGTCAAAATAATGGTCCAACCGATCTGGAGTCTGCGCTGGAGGTTTGTGAGATGGGTTGTGATGGAGATGGAGGTGGGCGATGGAAAAACGGTGTGAGTGGGGTGGAGATGGAGGTGGATGATGGAAAAAGGGTGTGAGTGGGGTGGAGATGGGTCGTGCTGATGAGTTACTTGCAGGGGCGTGGTGGCAGATACGGGAGATCTGGAGGTGCTGCTTGGGATGGATCGAAAATGGATTGGGTTCTGCCTGCGTAGAGGAAGATGATGAGAGGGAATGATCGGTGAGAGAGAGAGATTCAGGGAGTCTAAGATCTGCGCATGAAGAGGATAGAGATGAGGGAGAGGGTTTAAGGGGGAGATAGAGACGAGGGGATCTGGGATTCTACTTCCCTAGATCCGTGGCCTCTTTCTCCCTTATCCAGGCGAAGGGTCAGAGAGTTTGGGCTCAAGGGGTTTGGATCGGTTGGCCTTGTTTGGATATGGGTTTGGGTTAGAGCTTGGATCTAGGTTTGACTCAGGTTTGGGTCGGTGCGGTTTGAGTGCATTTGAGCCGGGTCTGGTTGGATCGGATGGGCTAGGTCTAGTGGGGCTTGGATTGGGCTGGGCCTGGTGGGTTTGGATCCGGGTTCGTTTTTGGTCAGGATTAAAAAGAAACTGATCCGAGTCCAAAAGGTGTGGTCCGCGTGGAGATTGGTTGAGTTGCTGTCGCCGGGGACCATGTTTCGTAGATTTCAATCCGCTCGTCGGATTTCGACGTTCTACATATCGGCAGAAAGCTCTTGGCGAGTAGGTCACGATGAGTCAATTTTCAGGGCAATCAGAGGTCCATAAATGATAGGTGATTTTTAACGCGGGCGCTCCGGGGTGTGGGACCCGCTGTCATGATTTTCGATCCACCCGTCAGATCTTGGAGTTCTATATATGGGCGGAAAGCTCTCGACGAGTAGATCATGATGTGCCAATTCCCTGGGTGATCAGAAGCCTAGAGACGACATGTGACTTTTGACTCGGGGCCTAATCAGGACATCATTAAATAGGGTGGACTGAATTGCCCCTCATAGGGTGCCAAAACGAGGTGTCTACAGTATGCGCCTCTTTGGAGGACAGCGCGTACATAGTTGTTCTCCAAAGATAAATAGACACATACTCATGCCTCCGTTTGAGCCTTTGGGCTTAAGGGAGTGGCAGCCTATGAGGGTGAGGTCGAATTAGCTCGAGGGAATATGGATAAGGTTGTTCTAGGCCATCCAGTTAATTAGGTCTCCTTTTAGGTCTGAGCTTGATCACGTGATATGAGGATGTTACCTCGTGCCTTTCCATTTTCTACCCAAAATTAAATCCCTGCAAAGTGGATCATCCTACTCGGGGGGTGCACAAAGTGTCAAAGCAGGTTTCTGAAAAAGCATGTTACGGTAATGATATTAAATGTAAGAGCACAAGTTTGGAAGATTAAGTTTGGGTTTTTCAGTTCAGCAGCACTTACCTCTTGGATCCTGTTCCTTTCGGTGTGGTGGCCCTCACATTTTCACCTGCAATAAATCCTGACTAGAAGGAAAGAAGGGAGCAACGGCTCGCCTTGCTGTGAAGTTAGTACATAAACGTGCCAATTGTGTGTTATGCATGTGATGATGTTAAGAAGGCTTGTAAGTGTGATGCAGACTAAATTTAAAATGTTCGTGCTAATGCAAGGCATGTCCTCAACATCATCCTGTAGTCATGACATCAATCAACTACTACCATGATAGTCAATAGAGATAAAGAAAATAACAGAAATGCATCCACCACATGCAAGGAAAAAGAATAAAAGATAAACAGCAGGGGCCCATCCTTCAGATGTGGGTAGATCGAGTAGTAAATTGAGATCGAAAGATATCTAAAACTTATCCATAGCACACACATAACATGAAACAGTACACATCCAATACCAAGACTAGAAGCAAATCGTTGTTGGCTAATCCGAAACAAAGGGGTGATCATTTTCCGACTGATAGTATATCTCGTTTCGAGAGGAGTCGTGCACAAAACATGGTATCCGCATGGGGTTTTGGTTCAAGGGTCAACCAAGGAGGTGTGAGGCATGTTTACATAGGTTCATATATATATAAAAAAAAAAATGCCCCAGCATATGGTGTGACATATGTGAACGATCCCTGAAACAAAACAATGTATAACCTATCCTGCATTCAACCATAAGGCATTAGTAAAGAAAGCATGCATGAGGTGAGAGTGTGTGGATTGGTAAGTGTTTGTGACAACTGTGCGTGTGACGGGACCTGAATTGGGAAGCCGTGTAGAATAAGTAAGTACTCATATGCGTGTGTGTACGCATGTACATATATGTATATATAAAAATGCCCTAGTGTAAAGCTGGTGTGTTTTCTGGCTGGGAGTGAGAGATTGAAGGTGGTCTAGCTCTCTGATCAATGGCTGCTAGTTTGATTATGATGTGACCTTCCCTGACTATCCTTTGGAGATCGATCCCTCATGATTCTTTTCTAGCCGTTTTGGTCCTTTTAGTTGAACTTTGGAGAGCGCTAGGCTGCCCTTGGAATTCATGTGTGAGCACGAGTTTCGTGTGTGGGAGATAGTGAGTCACCGTGCTTCTTCAGTGTTGTGGTTATCAGCCACTCTCTGCTTGGTTCATTAGGCAAGGGCCCATGTCATTCGAGCGGGCTTGGGTTTTATGAATGCTATTCCATTACTTTGGCCTTTTGGCCCTTTGCTCTTTTTTTTTTTATTTATTCTCTTTTTTGTCTTTTTTATTTCTTTTTTTTTCCGATTTTTTTTTCTTTTTTTTCGATTTGTGACTGCGCAATGCCTAGGTCCCTTAAGCTTTCTAATTAACCCATGTAACGAGCGTTACGCCAATGACTCCCAAACCAAATGGCTTTAGTGCACTAGGTATGTAAATACCCCTACGGGCTTACTGACTCTGGTTAAAAAGGCTACGAACCCAAACTAGTCACAAAACTTTTATTTTTTTCAGGACTTCTAACTAAACTCTTTTTCTTTTTTTTTTGGGACTGGTTTGGGAGAGGGATGCCTGGGGTTTTGGTTTCTGAAGCATCAGGCATGGGGAGCACACCCACATCTCATGCAACTCCACCGTGGTTTCTCTTTTCTCTCTTTTGTGAGTGATAACGGGAAGCTTTCATGACATGGGCAAGCTCGCCTATAAACTTTTGCGTTGAATGGCTTCAACCGTGCAGAACATTGTGTGGGGGCAGACTCACTATTCTAGCGTTTGCCTCCTTTTTTTTCTCTCTCTTTTTTTTTTTTTTTTTGTGCTAGTGTGTGTTTGACTTCCAAGTTTGGCTGTTGCACCTCTCCTCGGTCTTCCCTACGGGATTTATACAGCCATATCAAGAGACCAAGGGTCATACTCCACAAGAAGTGGAGAAGGGTCATGTGGTGTTCTTTTTCAAGTACATAGCATTCCATGGATCGGGGAGCTCTTCCCCTTCTGCATTTACTAATCTATATGCATTGCCAGAATATACTTCTTTAACTACATATGGGCCTTCCCAATTAGGTCGCAATTTGCCTTTAATGTGTGGGAGTTGTGATTGAGTGATGCATTTCAATACAAGGTCACCTGTTTTGAATTTCCTCTCTATGACATGCTTATCTTAGGCTCTTGCGATTCGCCTCTTGTACACCTGAGCGTGCTCTGCTGCTTTCATCCTTTTCTCATCGAGGAGGTCCAGCTGTATTTGCAATGCTTCTCGTCTTTGGCCTTCTGTCATCTCTTCATCTAATTGGATCCGCAAAGATGGGTGCAGGAGCTCGAACGGAAGGACTGCCTCCATCCCGTAAGTCAATGCATATGGGGTCTCACTTGTCGGAGTCCTAATGGAGGTTCGATATGCCCACAATGCCTCGACCAAACGGTCTGGCCAATCACTGCCCTTGGTTGTTTCCACTGTCTTCTTGATGATCTTGAGTAGTTTTTTTGTTTGTAGCTTCAGCCTGTCCGTTTGCTTGGGGGTGATAAGGGGTTGAATGATGTAGTTCTATACCATATTTTGTGCACAAATCCTCCATTACCTGAGATATGAATTGGGGGCCATTGTCAGTTATGAACACTTTCGGAACGCCAAACTGGGCTATTATGTTCTTTTGAATGAACTTGACCACCGTGGATGCTTTGATATGGATAAATGCCTCAGCTTCTACTCATTTGGTGTAGTATTACGTCGCCGTTAATATGAAAGCTTTGTTCTAGGTGTTTTCCACGATCAGAACCAGAGGTCCTATGATATCGAACGCCCAAGTCGAAAAAGGCCACGGAGCGGTAGTGGGATGCAGCGAAGATGCCGGAGCGTGAATCAAGTCGGCGTGCAGCTGACATTTCTTGCACTTTTTGACGTAGTCCACGGAGTTTGATTCCAATGACGGCCAATGATATCCTAACCGGATGATTTTCTTGGAGAGCATCAAGCCGTTTACGTGTCCTCCGCATATGCCAGAATGAGCTTCTTAGATTATTTCTCGTCCTTCCTTAACCGTCACGCATCGCAGGAGGATCCCACTGAATGATCGGTGGTATAACAGTCCTCCGACAACAACGTATCTTTGAACCATTTCTTTCAGTGCCCTTTTGTCGGATTTGGTGGCATATTCGGGGATGTATCCATCGCGCAGGTAGTTCCAGATATCGAAGTACCACGGATGGTCGTCTGTGAGTTCTTCGTCATGTTGTAGGGGGGCCAGTATCCACTCTCGATTAGGTTCTTCTGCCTCTGTCTCTTTCCCTTTCGCTTTCCTTCCTTTCGGTCCTTCATCTTTGGATGGAATCTCATCTGGATCTCTGAGGGCCAAGTCTTTTAGTTCAACCAAGGGAGTGTCTATCCTTTGGATGTGAAAGGTCTCGGATCCCTTGTCAAGGGGGACTTCCATGATCGAGGCCAAGGTACCCAACGAGTCGGCTAGCTGGTTTAAAGCTCGCGGGATATAAAGAAAGGACACTTTCTTGAACTGGGACATAGCTTTCTTGGCCTTGTCATGATAATGAGCGAGCTTGGGGGCGTTCACCTTCCATTCACCTGCCACTTGGGATATGACCACCTTTGAATCCCCGAGAACTCGGAGTTTCTTAACTTCCAACTTCGCGGCCTCTCCTAAACCTGCTAGGAGTGCTTCGTACTCCATTTCATTATTGGTGGCTGGGAATCCGACTTTAAAGGCCTTCAGTATCGCCACTCCTTTTGGGGACAAAAGCACTATCCCGATCCCTTTCCATTCTGATTCAAGGCACCGTCGAAGTACATCACCCACTACTCGAGGTCCTTTATCTCCTCTATGTTTACACACAGCACGTCTTCATCTGGAAAGTCGGTTTTGACCGGTTCATACTGTGGTAGGGGGAGATGTGCAAGGTGGTCAGCGATGGCTTGCCCTTTTATTGACTTCTGAGTTACGTACGTTATGTTGAATTCTGCCAAGAGCATCTGCCATCGTGCCACTCGTCCTGAAGTGACAGGTTTCTCAAAGATATATTTCAAGGGATCCATTCTGGCCAAGAGTTTGACTGAGTGGGCTAAGAAGTAGTGTTTGAGTTTCTAGGCAGCCCAAACCACCGCTAAGCACGTTTTTTCTATCGAGGAGTATTTCCGCTCATATGGCAGGAGAGATTTGCTCAAGTAATAAATTGCATTCTCTTTCAGCCTAGTCTCATCATGTTGACCCAGGACTATTCCTATCGCGGATTCCGTCACTGACACATATAAAATGAGAGGCTTATCTTTAGCAGGGGGCTTCAAAACGGGGGGACTCAATAAATATTTCTTCAAATCCTTAAATGCCTTCTGGCAGTCGTCGTCCCAGTGGTATTCCACGCCTCCTTTTAGCAATTTGTAGAACGGCTCACATCTTTGCGAGTGTTGTGAAATGAATCTTCTAATGAACTGTAGTCGCCATATGAGGCCTCTTAATCCTTTGAGGTTCTTCGGGGGCGGCATTTCGAGGATAGCTTTCACCTTCGAGGAGTCGACTTCGATTCCCCGATTGCTGACCATGAACCCTAAAAGCTTTCCTGACGACACCCCGAAGACACACTTCTTCGGATTCATTCTCAACTCTGTCTCCCTTGACCTTTGGAGGACCCTCTTCAGAGCTGCGACGGTCTGCACGAGTTTGGGATTTAATTAAAATGTCGTCAACATATACTTCCATACAATCGTGCATCATGTCGTGGAATATCGCCATCATGGATCTTTGGTAGGTTGCACCCGCATTCTTCAATCCAAAGGGCATGACAACGTAGCAATAAGTCCCCCAGGGGGTAGTAAACGAGGTCTTTTCTTAATCCTCTTCTGAAAGCTTTATCTGGTTGTACCCCGAGTATCCATTCATGAATGAGAGCATTGCATGCCCAGCGGTGTTGTCGACAAGCACGTCTATGTGTGGTAAGGGAAAGTCGTCCTTAGGTGAGGCCTTGTTCAGGTACAGGAAGGCGATGCAGACCCTGATACGTCCGTCTTTCTTCTTGACCGGGACAATGTTGGCAATCCATTGAGGAAACAACACTATCCTGATGAATTTGGCCTAGAGAAGTTTGTCAACTTCCTCTTTTACCTTCACCGCGACGTCAGGGAGCATTCTTCTCAGCTTCCGTTTAACCGGTCTCGCACTCTCTTCCAATGAAATTTGATGTTCTACCAGAAGCGGGTCTAGTCTTGGCTTATCATGGTAGTCCGACGCAAATACGTCCTAATATTCATCCAGGACTCTAAGGATCTCTTCTTCTTCACCGAGTTCCAAGCATGCACTAATCTGGACTAGCTTAGGCCTTTCCTCAGTCCCCAAGTTGATCTCCTTTGTCTTTTCGGCCGTCGACTGAGTTTGCTCGTCAAACCTCTTGATGACCCTTTGGAACTCTTCCGAGACCTCATCGTCTTCTCCTTCGGCATCTACTAATTCGTAAACACCCATATCATCCTTTACGTTCTCGGTTCCCGGAGATGATTCTGGCTCTAAAATAATGGGCATCGACTCATACCCTATCTTGCTAATTTGGCTCATGATTTCCTCTAGCCGCGATTGCTCTACCGGGGGAATTTTCCAGCGCTCAGGTCTTCTTATGGCCCTACAATAGTCAAAGGTCTTTACTCCTAAACTACTTACATTTTTGGGTTTTTGGTTTTCTACTTTTTTTAAGGTTTTGGGGTTTTGTGATTTTTTTGGGTTTTTAGAATGATATGGTACAGGTTGGGTTGAGGAGGGGCTATCTAAGGAGGAAGATCCCTGCCCCGGGCAATGCCGAACTGCGGGGCGATACACCACTTCGTCGCCTTTGGGATTTTCGATCTCCCAGGTTTTGCTGTCTTTTTCTGAAGGTCCTGCTCTCCAGTGTCGCCACGCGGCGGCCAGTATACGACTTCTTGGCTATTGGGGTCTTTGACTTCCCAGGTTTCATAGTCGTTTCTCTTTTCGGAAATCGGCCTTTTTTTTTGGGCAATTTCACCGAATCACTAGTACCAATCATGTTACAAGACAGCATTCGGAAACTTTCCTCCAGGGGGAAACTTGAACCTCTAATCTCGTCAGATTCGTGGAATTCTTCCCAGGTACCAAAGATGTCTTCGTAAGTTTCGACCTCCTTGTCGTCAGACGACGAATCGGTTATACCTTCTATCAAGAGTTCTTTCCCATTTTCCTGGGGGTGGATCTGATGGCATCCTTCTCCGTTGGGAGGTTCATTGGGGTCCAAGAGCTTGCTATGCCTGACGAAGTGTTCCCCTAGCTCTAATCCTTTCTGGAGAGTGTTACCTGATCATACGGGTTGAATCCCAGTCCTTCTGTTCCTATCCTTGCTTCCACGATAATGCAGTCAAGAATCCCATCCTCATTCCTACCTAGCCCCAATCCAGGCTGATATCCAAGTTTTCTCATGAGGTTCCAACCATGTATGCACTCTTTTCTTAATGGCAGTTCAGGTATAGGGACCAGATCTGGTGTCATACTCCGGACGGGATCGATGTCCGTCAGGGAAATGGTGGGATCAACCCTGTATCCATGGGTTTTGGTTCCAGGCGGGATAGGGGCCGGTCGCAAGGTGGGAAGTATCTGAAGTCCTTCTGGTTCGATCACAGACGGGTCCCCTATTAGCTTCACGATTTTTCCGAAGTGGGGAAACTTAATACATTGGTGCCTAGTGGACATGACCACCTTCATGTGATTCAGCCAGCAACGCCCTAATTTCAAGTTGAAGGTCGCTAGGATATCCATGACGTAGAATTCTTCGGGTATTGAGATCGAGCCTGCTTGCACTAATAACATGATCTTCCCACAAACGTTCTTCCTATTTCCGTCATATCCTATCACCACCAACGTGGCTGGGGTTAGGTCTTTGGCAGTTAGATCCAGCGTCTTGTATGTTTTCAGTAGACAGATGTTTAGGGATGCCCCCGTGTCTACCAAAGCGCCGGATATCTCCTTCTCGGCCACCCTAACTCTGAGATGTAGGGGTGAGGTCCTCGCTTCAGGTGATATTTCTTTTAGTTCCTCCTCGGTAAAGTTGAGAATTGGCAAGGATGTCTCAGACGACAAGGACATAATGGACGCCCGTAGTTGCTCTAGGGTTATATTTTCCAGAACTTGTAAGTGCGTGATGGCGTCCATCGGCTGTTTTTGATGCATCGGGGAAGTCTTGATCAGATCGAGGATTGACACCTTAGCTGGTATCTTCGTTAGATGCCCTAGGAGATCATACTCTATCCCAGTCTCCAGCTGAACATGAGGTCTCTCTCCGACAACCTCTTCGGTCTGCGCGTTAGGGATTTGTAAGCCCGGATCCGACGCGTTGGCGATCGGAGGTAGCCGAGGTGGGCGGATCTGTCCTGATCGGAGGTGTGCTTGTGACGGCCCAACATTCTGGGGGTGATTAAATTGGGAGTGAGTGTTGGCCCGAGACCCCTCGTACACGATATCATCGTCAAAGAACACCTTGTAAAGGTCCGGGGAGTCGATTACCATGCCGGTTTTGATGTTATCTAGTCTGAATTTAGTTTTCCCGTCCCAATTGACGTATTTCCAATAGTCATCATCTTAAAAAAAGTCATCATAGTAGGGTTGATTCTGACTAATGGCTGGCTGGATCGGGAAATCAGTTGATTGATGTGACATGGTGGCGACATTGGCCGACGGTCCCTGCAACGGTTGTGTCAAGGTTGACGCAGAGTGTTGTGGCATCGGGTTTGTGTAGATTTGCATGTTCGGCACTAGCTGCGTCGTACCGGTAAGCGGACCTTGGGCTTGTGGCATTTTCTGCGGACCATAGACTCCCATGGGTTTGATGTTATTCCACTGAATCACCCCTTCATCACTGAGGTCGTAGATCAGGTCTCTGGCCGTATAGCAATGGGTTAGGTCATGTCCCGGCATCCTGTGGTATGCACAGAATCTCATCCGATCAAGGTGGTTTGGCCATTGCTGTTGTCTTTCTGGTGGAAGCTGGATAGCGTTTTGTTCTATGAGCGACCAGAAAACAGTGATCCAAGGTTGAGGGAGGGGCAGGTAGTTAGCCCTTTTCGGTCCAAGGCTTCTCTTGTTCCCGTCATTGTTTTGGCCTGAATTGTCGTTATAATTGAACGAGACTGCGTTATAATTCGGCCGAGGATTAGTACTCTGATTCGAGTTTTGAGGCATCACCGGCTGATTCACAGGTTGTCGTACCGGATTTATGTTTTGCCTTGGATGAACGGGTCCCCTTTGGTCATGTGGTTGTTGGTTATATCTTTGATCATTCTGAGGAAGATCCCGGTAGCTCTGATCGTTCCGGAAGCCTTGCGTGTTCCCTTGGAAATTAACATCCTGGTTTTGTCTTTGATTCCGCTGTTGGTTGAAATTCATTTCCTAACCAGGATTATATGGGCGATAAACCACCTCTTGGGTCGAGTTTACTTCCGGGGTCGCGCGATTTTCCACTTGATTGGTCACGCGACGAACAATCCTTTTTTGATCGGAGATGCCTAGGTTATTCAATATTCCATCGTCTAGGTTCTGTTTCATTCTCAACAATCGATGGTGTAGGCCGCTCCAATTCATGACTTCCCCGATCGTCATCAATGTCCTCATCGGTTCTTTCATGTTCGAAATGACCATCCTGACTTGTTCCTCCTCCTTCATATTGCAGTCAGACCTCGTGAATTGACTCAGCCATCTCGCGGCGAATTCTTCATAATCCTCATTGTTCTTTTGCTTTAAGTTGGCTAAGTCATGCCACAGGGGTTTGTTCTTAGTTAGGTGTTGGTATTGCACCAGAAAATTTTCTATCACATCCTCGACGGTATTGATCTCGTGTGAGGGCACAGATGTGTACCAAGTTAGTGCATCTCCGTTTAGCGATTCTTGAAAGTAATTAATGAGGAGGGCATCGTCATAAGCAATTATACGACATTTACTGCAAAAGGACACCAAATGGTGTTGAGGGTCTGTAGTCCCGTCATACGCTACGAACTTTGGGGCTTTAGCTGGGAAGGGTAATTTCTTGGTCTCTTCTTTCTTCGTGAAGTCATAGAACCCTAACCTTTTGCCTTGTCGTGACAGCGACTTCTTTCTAATTTCACTCTTCATCCCTTCTATATCCTTCCGCATTTCTTTAATTGCCTGGGAATCAGGGTTTTGATCTTCGTGCGCCTGGCCACGTCTTGGGGCCTCAACTTCGTCTCGTTACGTCATTCTCATTAATTCAGGTTCTCGGAATCAGCCTCTATCCCCTTTAATCATTGAGTTCAGATAAATGTTTGGCACCGGAGGTGGCGGAAAAGAGAAGAAAATATTTTTGGGATTGGTTTTGTTGGTTTTATAGTTTTTTTGGATTTTGATAATTGGGGCTAGAAGGGCTTAACTAGGGGAGTTCCTACTTGGATTCAATCTAACTGTTCAATTTCCCTAATCGATCTCTACCCTATCCGAAGGTCCTAACTGCCTACATCCGCTCTCCCGGTCCCTTAGCGGGGCCCGGAGAGCGAGTGGGACCTAATCAGTTGGGATTATTGAAACTAGGGTAGTCTAAGCTGGCTAGGGGTAGACCTAGATTTAGGTCCAGGGTCTAACATAATCAGTTAGGCTATAGTCTAATTTCTAACTCCAATTTTTTAACATTTTGTTTTTTTTTTTAATATCTTTTACTTTGTTTTTGGTCTTTTTGATTTTTATGGTTTTTATTACTTTTTATGTATTTATTTATTAAGCCTTAAATCCTAAACCGATTTAGCCTAATGAAATGGGGTGAGGACGGAGTAATAAGTTTCTAATTTTTATTTAATAATTTATTTGAAGTTTCCTAAATGAGATCTCCTAATCCTAATGACATGGGGGAAGAGAAGAGAAGTCAATTATTGGATTTAGCCTAATTATTTCTAATTAGTAGGTGTCTAAAATTCTATTTTTAATCTTTACTTTTTATTTTATTATTTGATTTTGTTTTTGTTTTGGGGTTTTTTTATTTTTTTTATTTTTTTTAATAAGTTATGCAGTCCTAAATTGCACCTAAAAGAATATGAAATAAAAATACAACTAAGTTATAATGCATGGGCAGGTTGAATGCATGAGCATATTTTAATACATGAATCAAGAACAAATTAAAACAAGCCATGATAGAAGGAAAGAAAAATGCCAATCTAAATGAATGAGCATATTAAATGCATGCGCAAAATTTATGCATAAAAGATGATGAAATGACTAAAAAAAAAGATTAAACTAGGTGCATGGACGGGCTTGCTGCTAGCTAGGAATGATTTAAAATAAACAATGAAACTGAAAATTGACCACATGCATGGGCATATTAAGATGCCTGAAATCATAAAAAGAAACAATAAACAAATATGCAAGAAAATAAAATAGGCATGTTCGGTTTAGATGAATGGGCTAGTCAGGTGGGAGCAACAGTTGGGTGAGGGGTGCAGGAAAAAGTGGGTGCAGCAGTGAGGGTGTGTCGTTGTGGGCGTGTATGGAGCAGGCCTGAGTGCACAGGCTGTGGGCGTGTATGGAGCAGGCCTGAGTGCACAGGGAGAGAGAAAGAGAGCAGAGAGAGAGAGTGGGCGGAGCAGAGTGAGAGAGAGTGGACGGGAGATTGGGAGATGGGTCGCAGAGGGAGAGAGAGCAGAGAGAGAGAGAGAGAGAGAGTGGACGGGAGAGAGGGAGAGACGGTGTGCAGTGGGTGCAGGTGGTGGGGAGCAAAAAAAGAAAGTGCGTGAGAGAAGAGAGACAGAGAGAGTGGGCAAGAGATGGGGAGAGAGAGACGTGCAGGTGGGTGGAGCAAAGAAGGGGAATGATGGCAGGGGAAGAGAAGAGAGGAAAAAATAAAAAGAGAGAGAAAGAATGAAAGAAGAAGAGGAGAAGGTGTGCAGGCGAGAGAGGAAGAAAAGAAAAAGCGTGAGAGAGGAGAGACAGAGAGAGTGAGCAAGAGAGAGAGAGAGAGAGACGTGCAGTGGGTGCAGGTGGTGGGGACGAAGAGAAGAAGGCGTACCTGGTGCAGGGGGAGGTGGGTGCTGCGTGGGCGTGTGTGAGGATGCAGGGAGGTGATAGGGGGAGGGGCGTACCTGTTCCAGAGTCTAGGGGGAAGCGGAGGAGGCGGTGCTGTGAGGATGAAGAAGGTGCTGTAGAGGGTGGCGGTGCGTGCAAGGGGCGGTGCTGTGACGATGCTGAGTAGGGAGATGGAGCTGCTGCGACGATGAAGAAGAGAGGGAGATGGGTGCTGCGAGAGATCTGGAATGGAGGGGAAGATGAGGAGGGGAGAGAGGAGTTCTGTGTGAAGATGGAGGTGGAGGATGATGGCGAGATGGGTTCGCAACGTGCAGGAAGAGGGCAGAGCGGAGAGGGAGATGGCAGAGAGGGAGAAAGGAGATCCGAGATGGGAGAGTGGGCAGAAAGGGAAAGAGGGCGGATCTTTGATGATGAAGGGGAGATTGAAGGACGTGCGTGTAGACACCTCATTTGGCCTCTATGATAGCCTTAAATACCTATCATATATAGTGATGCCCCCATTTCACCCGTAATTGAATGATTAATGACATAATTCAGATTAATTAACGACGATGAAGATGCTTGTTGCTAATTTTAGACTTTGTTCGACGATTTCCAAAAATTCGCGAAAGAAAAGCAAAGCCGCGTCAAGACCTTGAGCCCAACCCACTACTCACACAAGGAGTGAACCATGACACCACTCAAACCCTTTCTGGACCACTTAAGACATGCTTAGGCCAATCCCTCTAAAGACCATACTTAGTTTGCCAAAATGTCACCCGATTAGCCTAAGTTAGGAAATCGAATCCATTTGTGCAGAGATCTCTTATATTTTTCAGCCCCTATTCAAGACATTTAGACTATTGAATTTCTTACTTCGAGAGCTTTCCGTCAATATATAGAACGTCCAAATCCGATAAGCGGATCAAAAGTTATGAGTCTTCGAAGTTTGCCTTAGAAAAAGTGACGAAACTCCATCTAGGCACCACCCATGTGGCGCCCACCCCACTAGAATTCATCTAGACGCCCCATGCTAGGCGCCCACATAAACCAGGGCCACCTAGGCACCCAACCTCCAAATTCCACTAGTTAGCCTAAAAGTAGCCCGGGACCACTCAACGTAGTGACCGAACTCCGAAAATGAATTGACTCCACCTAGGCACCACCCATGTGGCGCCTACCCTACTGAGTTCCACATAGGCACCAAACCTGTGGCACCCACACGGCCCAAGGCCACCTAGGCACCCCATGGTGGGCGCCTAGCTTAAAATTTACTTGTTTGGTTCAAGATTAGACCGGGACCACTCATACATAAGGACCAAGCATCGAAGACGGACCGAACCACCTAGGCACCACGCAAGTGGCGCCCAGCCTTTAAATTCACCTGGGCACCACCCATGTGGCGTCCAGCCTTGAAATCTATCTGTGCACCACCGATGTGGCGCCCGGCCTATTAAGTGCTAATGTAGGTCCCCAGCTGAAGATATATCCGTTCAATCCCGACTTCAAATGGGACCAAAGTCCAAAAAGCGAAACACAAATCATTTGGGCACCACCCTGCGGGCGCCCACTCTCTAGGACCACTTGGGCTCCACCCTGTGGGCGCCCAGACTGTGCGGGCCATGTGGGTGCCACCCCATGGGCGCCCATCTTTTCGCAAACCCTAATTCACCCCAAAATAACTTAAGCCGCCTAGGGATGCGTGAGACCTTCTAGAAACACGAATTAATGAAGCCCTGACCCTTCTAAACTCGTCCCAAACCTATATAACCCCTCTTAACTTCATTTACAAGGGGAGGCTACCCAAAAACCCTAAGAAAAGAGGCAAAAGGAGAGAATAGAAAAAGAAGAAGAAAGGTAGCCACCATTAGAGAAGAACTTCAGATCTAGAGAAAAAGAAGGAGAAAGAGAGGAGGAGACTTCCATATCTTCAACTGGAGCCATGGGTCTTTGCGAAAGCTTCAATCTAGGAACTTGAGAAACATTTCATCATACCGGTATTCCTAGATCTCCCTTCTTTTACTGCATCCATTGCCATTCATGCTTAGAAACATGCTTAGGGCCATTTGAGCATCATAAATCTACATTAACTTGAGATAAAAATGGTATTAATGCATTATCATGTTAGTAACATGCTTAGGTTCATTTAAATATAGTGGATTTGCTTTGATTTTGTAGTTCTAATTGCATAGCTAGGTCAAATCTCGTATTAGCATCATCATCATCATCATTTGTATCGAACAGGTCGTAAGAACCCCTTGGCAGAAAGGCTGGGCGCCACCCACTGGGCGCCTACCCTTTCCCGAACCACCTGGGCGCCACCCACTGGGCGCCTGCCCTCTCTCGAACCACCTGGGCGCCACCCCCTGGGCGCCTACTCTTTTGAGACAGGGTCCAGGTTCTAGATCTCCGCCCTTTGCATCGTTTGCTCGTAGGTTCGTTAGTTGCATCGCGAGTAGTTCGAATTAATACATTCGCATCAGTAGCTGAATATTGGAAGTTGTCTTAAAAATACTAAGATTATTGTGCATTCGTTGTGTTCCGCTGAAAACCCTGACTGAGCAGGGTAGGCACCACAGGTGTGGCGCCCAAGTGGATTTCTCCACTTTTGTGCACAACTTCCGATGTTCCGCATTTAGTTCATTTAGAAACTGCATGATGGTGATATGTTTGTTTGTTTGACATGTTCTGAACTTTGAATTACCATTTTTGTCACACTTCACATCATATCGTTTGAATCGTATAATCATAGAAAATCCCAAAAAAAATCATAAAACATAAGATCCCTTCTTCTCTTTTCTTATTCTCTAGTAAATTAGAGGAGAAACCAAAAACAAATTAAAAGATATACAGAAAACCCAAAAAGAATAGTTAGATAGTCTAGATTATTGAATTTAGCGCCTAAGTAGGATAAATCATAAGATTAATTAAAAGTTCATAATTAGCTAACTTAAGAAACATCAAATCATTAAGAACCCTAAAACCTTAAGACCCTAATTAATTCGGATTTAGAAGTAATTAAGAACTTTAAAAACACAAAAAACCTAAAACCCCAAAAGACAACCACCAGAGCGCCACCCCCTGGGCGCCCATCCTTCCACAGTCACCTGGGCGCCACCCTCTGGGCGCCCAGCCTACTCATTCCCTAAGACACCTCGGTTAAAGCTTAAGTTAATTAGTTAAGACCTTAAACTAATCCGAATCGACACAGTAAAACATTTTAAACCTAGAATAAGTAAACCTTAATTAACTTAACCTCGAATTAACTCAAAAACTCAAAACCAACAAAACTCCAAAACAGTCCAACTGGGCGCCACCCCCTGGGTGCCCAACCTGCACTGCCACCTGGGCACCCCCCTCTTGGCGGCCATCCTATCCCATCTTTAAAGAACCCCTAAATAAACTTCTAATTAATCACAACCCAAATTTGCTCCAAATTAACATAACAAAACACCTTTAAATTTAAGAAAACCTGAAACTTCAATCAATTTAGACTTAAACCGGCCTAAGAACGCAAAAGCAACACAAAACCACAAAACAGACACCTGGGCTCCACCCCCTGGGCGCCCAGCCTGCCTATACACCTGGGCACCACCCTCCTGGCGCCTATCCTATCCCATTCCCTTAGAAACCACCACTTATTTAAACTTAATTGATTAAACCCGAATTAACGCCTAAAACATTGTTAACCTAAAAGGCTTGAAACCTTAACCCATTTGGACTCAAACCAATTTAGAAAATACAAAATGAATAAACCACAAAATTAGACACTTGGGCGCCACCCCCTTGGTGCCTACCCTTCCGCGTCCACTTGGGCACCACCCTCCTGGCGCCCATCCTACCCAATCACTAGGAAACCCCACTTGAAATTAAATTCGAATTCAATCACGATCAACACACCGGAACACCCTTGAAATCTAAAACAATCGAAACCATAAGCCCGAATAGACTTAAAACATCGAACCAACTCGGACACACAAGACAGACACTTGGGCGCCACCCCCTGGGCGCCCATCCTGTCACCTCCACCTGGGCACCACTCTCTGGGCGCCCAGCCTCTCCCGTCACTAAAGCCAAATTAATTGAAACCGAATTTAATCTTAATCATTGCAACAGAACATTTTTAATTTAAAATACATCAAACCATAAAGCTCAACCGCAAATCAACCTAAAAAATACTGAACCGACCCGAACCACAAATAGTTCACCTGGGCGCCACACCCTTGGCGCCCATCTGTCAAATCAACCTGGGCACCACACCCTGGGCGCCCAGCTTCTCCGTTTTCAGGAAAACTCAATTCAAAACTTAGCCCAATTAATTGGTATTTAAAATTAATTCCAATTGAATACGAATAGCATCCCACGCCCAAACACACTAAGTCTTTAAATCAATTTAAACTTAAATTGACCTAAGAATCACCAAACCGACCGAACCTCAACACAGTCACCTGGGCGCCACCCCTTGGGCACCCACCCTCCAAATCCACCTGGGCACCACACCCTGGGCGCCCAGCTTACCTCTTTTCATAAAGAACCCCAACCGACAACTTAACATAATTAATTAACATTCGAACCAATCCAAATCAACATATTAAAACACTTTTAACTTAAACACGTTTGAAACTTTAATTGATTCGGGCTTAGCACCCAAAGTCCTTACGACTCGACGAACAACCACTTAGGCACCACCCCTGTGGCGCCTAGCCTACACTATAACTTTGGTTCACAACTTCAATTTAAAACGAGTAATTAAACATCTTATAACTTAAATGAATTGAAACCAGAACCTAAAACAACCCCTAGACCCAAAGACCAATATCAAATCCCATCCGGAATATCTGAAAATCTCAAGCCATCCACTTGGGCGCCACCCCCTTGGCGCCCATCCTCTCATTTGCACTAAAACGCGAACTCTTGGTTTCGTCTCAAAATCCGGATCCGAATCCCTTTGACATTTGAACACCGGAAATTAAAACAATTTCCAGAAGCAAAACACCAGAAGCAGCCACTGGGGCGCCACTACTTGGGCGCCCAAGTCATCAGAGTAACCTAGGCACCACTCCCCTGGCGCCCAAGTCCTCTGTCAACCCCATTTCGCTGATTTCAACATCGTTTCACGTTTTAAATTAAACCATAAATTCCAAAACCTTAAATAACTTAAACAGAACACCAAAATACATTTAATTCACTTCTTAATCAATCTTTAACTCAAAACAAACCGAACCAATTAAAAATCACAATTAATAAGCTGCTTAGGCGCTGAACCATCAAACTCAGCCTATTCATATCCTAGGATTAGATCAGAATTTCCCCATTAGATAGATTAAAGCATTAGGCTTTGTCCCGTCACTTTCCTTGTTCCGTTAGGGGATTGGGAGAGCTGATGTGGGCGGTCTAGGACCTTAGGTTAGGGTTAATCCGATGATCAATAGTAAAGCACTAATCATGTAAATCCAAGTAAAAATCCCTTAGTTAGACCCTTCTAGCCCCATATAAAAAAAAACCATAAAAACTATAAAACCAACAAAATAAACTCAAAAAGATTTTTCCTTTATTTCTTCCTCCACCTCAGGTGCCAGATATTTAATTGAACTTAATGATAAAAGGGAATAAAGAACTGATTTCTAAAATTGAATAAATGAGAATAACGAGATGAGATGAGTGATTTCGCACACACTTTTAATAATCACGGCCCATCGGCCACCCTAAAACAAACACTGGCCCGTCAGCCATTTCCAATCAATCCTGGCCCATCGGTCACCTTCAATTAATTACGGCCCATCGGCCTTTTACTTTTATCACTCGTGTATCGCACACGAAAAACACAGAAATCACAAATCAAAGTCTCATTTGCATCATCATTTTGGTTTGCAAAATGAGCCTTTAAACCCTATTTTGCCAAGGGATTTGAAGGGGGTACCCGGGAATGGGGCCGATCCTCTTCTTAAATATTTGGCACCTCCCCCCTCTTTTATTTTATTTTCTTTGTTTTAGTTATTTTATTTTACTTGGATATACTACGATTATGCTATGTGAGGATTAACCTTTATTCGGGCTTTAACTCATGACCCTTAATTGACCCAAAATTAAAGAGACCCAAAGAGACCCAAATTAATGTGACAGGACAAGCGTCGTGTGTTGCCGGCAACACATTAGACGAGAGGAAGAACCCACCTTATTATTTTTCTCCTTATATTTCTTCGACTTTTGTCGAAGAACGGTGTTACGGCCATACCGTAGCTGGCGATCGTGATCCATCGATTTTAAGGGTAGTCGGAATCCTCATTTTCGATGTAAAATTTAAATAGCATATATAGACGAATGGAGTTTTCCACAAACCATGCCTCTCTTGGAGAGGAAGATGGGGGGATCGAAATTCACATCCGACAGCCTGGCTATCGTGATGGGACCTCTTATGTTTTCCTGTTACTTATTTAGGTCTTCCTGGAGTAATATTCTAAGACACGAATATCCAATCAATGATCTGATGTCCGTGTCCCATTCAGTTTAGGGTTGTTATGAGTAGTCTGAAAATAAAACGAAAGGTCCGAATGCACCGTCCACTAAGCTTTCCCTCATTACACCATAAGAAACAGACCTTCACCAACAAAACTACATAACAAGTGCTCTTCTCTTCCTCTCCTTCTCTCTCTTCTCATCTAAACATTTCTTTACAAATGGAGGGTCAGACGTTCGGAATGTCCGACTTTCAACCCCTCTCACCCCCACTATTGATCCGCACCACTGGCGGGTCACACCAAACCACGAAAAGTGTGGAACCCCCTTGGGTATTAGATGGATCCTTGGCAGCTTCAAGCCATGACCCACAACAGATAAGACGGTCCCTCTTCGAAGGAGGCTCGCTACCAGTTAATACCATAACAATGGGAAGGAACTATTCTAATACATCCACGCCATCTCCTACATCGAGAGAGAATCATTTCTCCTCACATTCAGGGGTGACTTACACAAATCTGGTCAGTCCCACCGGCCAAGTTATAAGATATAAGGTCCACGATAACGTTTCATCAACAGAATACCCTCTTCGCGCAAGTGATCCTGTTGTCTCGCAGGTTATACCCTATTCTTCCATGATCAGCCAAACCGAGCCAATCACATCCTCTATCCCGCAGTATGGAATGCCTACTGACACACCTATCATAACCCCGGTTAGGGCCATCGCGCCTTCCCAGACTCTTGTGATAAATGAAAACCCATATCTCCAGACGAGTCATAATCCATTGAGCATAGGTCAATTGGCGACATCCAGCATCTCGCACCAAAACCCTTCGACACCTATGGGAGCGCTAGATGCCTACCGGCAACACGAGATGGCTCGGTCCCAATTCCAAGCAATGGTTCCTCCACCAACGGATCAAGTTCATTACAATCCTGTGACGGTTGGCGCTGGTATGTTATATCCTCAACCGGCTCAATACGAGGGGGGCCCTCTCACTTATCAAAATCAAACAGTCCCGATCTATCAAATGCCCAATGCGAACCAGAATCTCCCAATCTAGAACGTGCAAGTTACTAACCCCATGGGCGTTGGAAATCCTTATCAAACACACCAAGCGAATGAGTCGCGCTATCAGCAAGCATATCAACCACCCACTTTAAGCCCAATAGTTGACCCATATAGGGGACAACCGATTACACACGAAGGAATTCCGTTGAACCAAAGCTATCAACCTATCTCACAACCATATTTCCATGGCCAATGCCAAGAACCGGCCTACGCCCCTACTTCATTAGAACCACAAAGAGAATGTCAGCCACAAACAATTCAATACTTAGATCCTTTAGCATTCAAAGAGTTACAGAAAAACATAGAGGAACTCAAGAACGAAATTAAAAAGAAGTCCTCGAGCTCAACTGGCAAAAAGCTAGGATTCTACGACTTTACCAAAAAGGAGGAAAAGGAGAGGTCATCTTTCCCTGTTAGAGCCCCTAAGTTCGTACCTTACGATGGGACTACTGACCCTCAGCATCACCTAGTCTCGTTTTGCAACAAGTGTCGTGCCATCGCAGACAATGACTCCATGCTCATAAATTATTTTCAGGAATCGTTAACAGAAGATGCATTGACTTGGTATACATCCGTGCCTTCCCATGAGATTAATACCTTCGAGGATGTAGTAGAGAAATTCCTAGCAAGATACCAGCATCTAACTAAAAACAAACCCTTATGGCATGACTTAGCTAATCTCAAACAGAAGAACAATGAAGACTTTGAGGAATTTGCAGTGAGATGGCAAAACCAATTCGCGCGGTCGGACTGCAACATGCAAGAAGAAGAACAAGTAAGAATGGCCATATCAAACATGAAGGATCCCATGAGAGCCCTGATGACAATCAGCGAGGTCGTTAGTTGGAATGGCCTATACCGTAGGTTATCTAGGATGAAGCAAAATCTAGATGAAGGGGTATTGAACACCATCATTGACCATAAAAAGAACACGCGTAGGGTAGGCACAACCACCCAACCAGAGAGCCGCACGACCCCTGAAGTCAGCTTGAATCAAGAAGAGGTCTACCGACCGTACCGAGAGCGTACCAGTGTTAGCTTTAACCAACACCAAAACCCAGGGCAAAATGGCAATCCCAATTTCCAAGGTGGTAACCCGAATTATCAGAGGAATAATCAGAACTATCAGCGGAACAATCAAAACTACTGAAACCCTCCGAGAAATAATCAAAGTTATGACCAACCACCAAGAAACCAAGGGCCTCCGATGAAAATAGAGGTCACAACCTTTTCCCCCAATACCCTAAGGTGGAGCTTATAACTAAGATGGTCCTAATGACCTGACCTCTTATTGAAAGAAAATCCTAGCCTAAGATAGAAAAACTTTTAGTGAGTCCCCTAGGATGGATGGACCATCCCGTTGAAAGTAGAAAAGCGCACCATCTGTGCCTCCATTTCGACGATATGAACTTCGAGTTGCCCTTGCACTTCTTTCAAGTTATCCGGTGGATTCCTCAAGACACCGCAAATATCCCGAACTCACTGGAAGTCATTTAGATAAGCCGTGTATACCGGATGAATAAGCGCCGAGAGGCTAGTGTTTTGCATCTCGAAGTACTTCCTGTAGCGCCTAGGAACAGATGATTCAGCTTCGTGAGGGCAAGACATGACCATGAGTTCCAGTTGATTCATCCGCCTGTGTAGGGTGTTAAAGTCATCAATAGTAGCTCGTTCGTTGGTAGACTTCATAGCCTCCCAAACTTCAAACATCCCCCTGACATCCAACATGCTCCATAAGAGAGATTGGAGCACGCTGCTGACAAAAGATGGCAAGTCTTCCAGAAGCCCATCATAACCATTCAGCCTATTTAGAGCAGTCCTGCCCACAATACACAAATCCCCATACAACCTGCAGATACCTTTGTACTTCATAGCCAGTAAATCATACCTGTTGTGCCTAATCTCCACAATGCGCTTGTCCATAGTTTCTTCAAACTGGAAAACGCAGTCATTGGTAACAAGCAGGGAGGATTCATGCTTGAGGTAGAATTTTGCCCGTTCCTCAAAGTCATAATACCCTATTTTGTCAGCTCCAGTGGACCAATATTCATCCCCTGGCGAGTAGGGCTTGCAAGCGGAAGAACCCTCAACACCATCAACAACGAATGAAAAGATCGGAGAGCCGGCCATTGGAATAAGAAAAGACCTGTAGGCATATGTACAAGGCTTTAGAAACCCTTGACAGAATAAAAACAACCCAGAAAAGTTCATAATTAGAGGAAATCCAAAACAATATAAAAAAGAAAAAAAGAAAAAAAAGAGGGTCACTTGGGCGCCCCAGGGGTGGCGCCCAGGTCTGTTTTGAGGAATTCACCGCAAAAGGTATGGGTTTAGCCATGATAATTTTATTAGGCCTTCTCAAATCCGTGGGAGATACTTCCAGAGATACTGCTAGGCTGTCCTAAATCCTCTCGAGAGCCAAGAAGTCCAAACTACATGCCCATACAATACAACATCTTAACACACGCCAAAAAAAAAAAAAAAAAAAAACAGAGAGTCAGCTAGGCACCACAGGGGTGGTGCCCACCCCAGCCTGGAAATATCTCCCATAAGGACATCATTATTTCGCCAAGTTAAAGACTTTAGTGTCCCTGAGTCATATTTTCATAACATACTATGAAGCCGGAGAGAACCAGAATATGAAAAGATGCCCCAAAATTCGGGTTCACAAGCCCTTAGTGCTAATCGGAAAGATAGGCACCACCAGGGTGGCGCCTAGCCTTCCCCTGCTGGTGTTTTTCAACTAGGGCGCCCCAAATCTGACCATGACAGACTCGCCTATGCCATAAAACAGTCTTGACGAATTAAATAAAGAAAACGTGGGACAAGACATTATCACAACCAAAACAAAAGCCAACATGTACGCAAGAGCATAAAACTAGACTCAAATTCAAATCGAAGATTGTGCGTGTGCATGACGAAAGCTGAACATAATCTTGAAATATCAGATGTAAAATCAACAAACACAAAAAGAAACAAAAAGGCCAACACATGATCAAAAGGATTTTAAAAATGATCAACCACATAACCCAAAGAGGATAAAAGCGAATAAAAAAAAAAGAGAAAAAGAGAACATACAAAACAAATAAAAAAGGATGCTTTAATCTGAAATCATATATCAAGTTGATCAACTAGATAATCATACAATTAGAAGTGTATACATGAGACATGCCATTCATCTTAAAAAAAAAAAAAAGGAAAAGGAGAAGAGAAAACTTACTTGGGAGCAAGGAAAAGCTTGAGAGTTCTGAAATTCAAAGTCTGAAAGAGTAGGAGTTGTGGGAAATTCGTGGCCTTGCTCTACTTATATAGATTAGAGTCTGAACCCCATGAGAATTTTAAAAGAACACGAACAGCAGCTTGGGCGCCACTCCCTGGGCGCCTAGGTCACCCGTTTTCCCTAAAACTCGAGCTTCTCTTTGACAGGGACTCTAAGTGCTGAACATGCAATGCCACGTAGGCGCCACACCCCGGGCGCCCAGGTCATCTATTCTCTAAAGGTCAAGCTTGTACTCCGATGAGGACTCTTGGTACGATAGGTTGAACACGAATCCTACTTCGAGACTAACTCAAAATGCAGTCTAGGCGCCACCCCTTTGGCGCCCAGGCCACACATTGCCTTGAACTCGAATCCTACTTCAAGACTAACTCAAAATGCAGTCTGGGCGCCACCCCTTGGGCGCCCAGGTCACACATTGCCTTGAATTCCAATTCTACTTCGAAACCATTCTGAAATACAACCTACTTCCTTGAAGTTAAAACTACATTCTAAAACGGACTAGGACTGCATCTTGGGCACCACTTCTTGGACGTTTAGGTGACTTGTCTTCCAAATCCACCATTCTACTTTGAGACGAACTTTTTCTATACAATCCGCCTAGGCGCCATCCCCTGGACGCCCAAGCTGTCTGGTTTCGTAATCCTCGAACCAAAGCCCAAACAAGCTGGGCACCACCCCTATGGCGCCTATCTGTCACCTTAGAGAATCAGAGGCCTCCTTGAGCCAAATTGTCCTAGAATTTTGAAAAGTTGAGCCCGAACAAGAATTGATGATGATCGATGATTAAAAATAATAATGATAATATAAATAAGAAAAACAAGAGAAAGAAAAAATAAAAAAATAAAAAAAAATAAAAAAAAAACAAAACAAAAACAAGAAAAAAAACAAGAAAAAAATGAATAAATAAATAAATAAATAACCAAAAGAGAGAGAGAGAAAGCAAGTTAAGAGAGGCACAATAACACGGTGCACATTGTCAACCAAACATTGTCCCATCACATAAGGTCCTGTCACATGCACATTAGTCCCATCACGCATACATCTGATATTGTGCATTGTATCCCCTGTCATCTCCATCAATGAAATTTGAACTACAGAGCACTAACAATGAGAAGTGCAGAATCTTTTAGTGTTTGTTCAGTATAGGTTTCAAAAGCAAAAAACGAAAACACCAAAGGTGAAGAACCTTCATGCACACTGATGGAGATAGATGACTCAAGCTTTGGCAAACAAACAACAAAAGAAAGTGGCAGTGGTCCCCAACATTGGACTTATGGAAAGCTCTGGAGGTAAGTACCCTTGACTGTGATTTTCATGATTCTACTTCATGTCTGGAAATTGAGTCACCGTAGGCCTCCCATAAGCGCTTATAATCGGTATGGCAACCATAAAATCGTGTTCTCATGAATTGTGCGTTCGCCGACTCAAATCTTGACGCTGGAAGATGGAAACCATGTAACTTGAAACTCTCCATGATAAGCACCAAAAGATGATCGAATCTATCCCAGGTTCTCATTTAAGCTTGGGTGAAGACCAAGATCCCTAGAGAGTGATGGCTTTTCCGGTGACCGTCTTCCATTGATTTAGCTTTTTCGATGCATACCTGAGTTTTAAAATTAAACATGTTTAAAAAAAAAAAAAAAACGCATCTCATTCTCATATGCACCTCACACTATTGCTTGAACTGTGTTTGTAATTGCCTTCAAGATCTCCATTATTGCTAGTTAGTTTTAACTATGCCTTGAACATTTAACTGTGGATGAAGTTAAAAGATGTTATATATGACCATTTGAATTAAACTCTATTGCATGAACAAATGAAACTCTAATAGTGACTTAGCCAATCGAAAGATCGACTTCTGATTCAAACCACCAGGGCACAGTTCCCGGCATCATTTTAAATTTCAGCAACCGGGGCACAGTTCCCAACCCGCCACGTGGCAATACCACGGGCACCGAGGCACAGATATCGGGTTTCCAATCAAATCAGTAGGCACGTAACTTCTTCTTTTTCTTTTTCCCCTGAATCAGGATCGATCCTAGAAAAGTGAACCTCATCTTTAGAATGAATTTGCAATTGCATACATCCATAGATGGCCACTCCCGCGAGCTCAAAAGCTCCCGTGAGTCATGAGTGGTGTGTCTACTTTCTTTGGAGCACAACTCTCCACGTGTTGCTCTCCAAAGAGGGGCATATTGTAGACACCTCATTTGGCCCCTACGATAGCCTTAAATACCTATCATATATAGCGATGCCCCCATTTCACACATAATTGAATGATTAATGACATAATTCAAATCAATTAACGACGATGAAGATGCTTGTTGCTAATTTTAGACTTTCTTCGACGATTTCTAGAAATTCGCGAGAGAAAAGCCAAGTCGCGTCAAGACCTTGAGCCCAACCCACTACTCACACAAGGAGTGAACCATGACACCACTCAAACCCTTTCCAGACCACTTAAGACATGCTTAGGCCAATCCCTCTAAAGACCATACTTAGTTTGCCAAAATGTCACCCAATTAGCCTAAGTTAGGAAATCGAATCCATTTGTCCAGAGATCCCTTATACTTTTCAGCCCCTATTTGTCAAGACATTTAAACCATTAATTCCTCACTGCGAGAGCTTTCCGTCGATATGTAGAACGTCCAAATCCGATAAGCGGATCAAAAGTTATGAGTCTTCGAAGTTTGCCTTAGAAAAAGTGACGAAACTCCATCTAGGCACCACCCATGTGGCACCCACCCTACTAGAATTCATCTAGGCGCCCCATGCTAGGCGCCCACATAGCCCAGGGCCACCTAGGCATACCATGGTGGGCGCCCAGCCTCCAAATTCCACTAGTTAGCCTAAAAGTAGCCCGGGACCACTCAACGTAGGGACCGAACTCCGAAAATGAATCAACTCCACCTAGGCACCACCCATGTGGCGCCTACCCTACTGAGTTCCACATAGGCACCAAACCTAGGGTGCCCACACGGCCCAAGGCCACCGAGGCACCCCATGGTGGGCACCCACCTTAAAATTTACTTGTTTGGTTCAAGATTAGACCGGGACCACTCATACATAAGGACCAAGCATCGAAGACGGACCGAACCACCTAGGCACCACCCATGTGGCGCCTAGCCTTTAAATTCACCTGGGCACCACCCATGTGGCGTCCAGCCTTGAAATCCATTTGGGCACCACCCATGTGGCGCCCAGCCTATTAAGTTCTAATGTAGGTCCCCCCAGCCGAAGATATATCCGTTCAATCTCGACTCCAAATGGGACCAAAGTCCAAAAAGCGAAACACAAATCATCTGGGCACCACCCTGTGGGCGCCCAGACTGTGCGGGCCATGTGGCCGCCACCCCATGGGCGCCCATCTTTTCGCAAACCCTAATTCACCCCAAAATAACTTAAGCCGCCTAGGGATGCTTGAGACCTTCTAGAAACACGAATTAATGAAGCCCTAGCCCTTCTAAACTCGTCCCAAACCTATATAACCCCTCTTAACTTCATTTACAAGGGGAGGCTACCCAAAAACCCTAAGAAAAGAGGCAAAAGGAGAGAATAGAAAAAGAAGAAGAAAGGTAGCCACCATTAGAGAAAAACTTCAGATCTAGAGAAAAAGAAGGAGAAAAAGAGGAGGAGACTTCCATATCTTCATTTGGAGCCATGGGTCTTTGCGAAAGCTTTAGTCTAGGAACTTGAGAAACATTTCATCATACCGGTATTCCTAGATCTCCCTTCTTTTACTACACTCCATTACCATTCATGCTTAGAAACATGCTTAGGGCCATTTGAGCATCATAGATCTACATTAACTTGAGAGAAAAATGGTATTAATGCATTATCATGTTAGTAACATGCTTAGGTTCATTTAAATATAGCAGATTTGCTTTGATTTCGTAGTTCTAATTGCATAGCTAGGTCAAATCTCGCATTAGCATCATCATCATCATCATTTGTATCGAAGAGGTCGCAAGAACCCCTTGGCAGAAAAGCTGGGCGCCACCCACTGGGCGCCTACCCTTTCCTGAACCACCTGGGCGCCTGCCCTCTCTCGAACCACCTGGGCGCCACCCCCTAGGCGCCTACTCTTCTGAGACAGGGTCCAGGTTCTAGATCTCCGCCCGTTGCATCGTTTGCTCATAGGTTCATTAGTTGCATCGCGAGTAGTTCGAATTAATACATTCGCATCAGTCGCTGAATATCGGAAGTTGTCTTAAAAATACTAAGATTCTTATGCATTCGTTGTGTTCCGTTGAAAAACCTGACTGAGCAGGGTAGGCACCACAGGTGTGGCGTCCAAGTGGATTTCACCACTTTTGTGCACAACTTCCGATCTTCCGCATTTAGTTCATTTAGAAACTGCATGATGATGATATGTTTGTTTGCTTGACATGTTCTGAACTTTGAATTACCATTTTTGTCACACTTCACATCATTCGTTTGAATCGCATAACCATAGAAAATCCCAAAATAAATCATAAAACATAAGATCCCTTCTCTTTTCTTATTCTCTACTAAATTAGAGGAGAAACCAAAAACAAAATAAAAGATATCCAGAAAACCCAAAAAGAATAGTTAGATAGTCTAGATTATTGAATTTAGTGCCTAAGTAGGATAAATCATAAGATTAATTAAAACATCATAATTAGCTAACTTAAGAAACATCAAATCATTAAGAACCCTAAAACCTTAAGACCCTAATTAATTCGGATTTAGAAGTAATTAAGAACTTTAAAAACACAAAAAACCTAAAACCCCAAAAGACAGCCACCTGGGCGCCACCCCTTGGGCGCCTATCCTTCCACAGTCACCTGGGCGCTACCCTCTGGGCGTCCAGCCAACTCATTCCCTAAGACACCCCGGTTAAAGCTTAAGTTAATTAGTTAAGACCTTAAACTAATCCAAATCAACACAGTAAAACATTTTAAACCTAGAATAAGTAAACCTTAATTAACTTAACCTCGAATTAACTCAAAAACTCAAAACCAACAAAACTCCAAAGCAGTCCACCTGGGCGCCACCCCCTGGGTGCTCAGCCTGCACTGCCACCTGGGCACCACCCTCTTGGCGCCCATCCTATCCCATCTCTAAAGAACCCCTAATTAAAACTTCTAATTAATCACAACCCAAATTTGCTCCAAATTAACATAACAAAACACCTTTAAATTTAAGAAAACCTAAAACTTCAATCAATTTAGACTTAAACCGGCCTAAGAATGCAAAAGCAATACGAAACCACAAAACAGACACCTGGGCACCACCCCCTGGGCGTCCAGCCTGCCTATACACCTGAGCACCACCCTCCTGGCGCCTATCCTATCCCATTCCCTTAGAAACCACCACTTAATTAAACTTAATTGATTAAACCCGAATTAACACCTTAAAACATTGTTAACCTAAAAGGCTTGAAACCTTAACCAATTTGGACTCAAACCAATTTAGAAAATACAAAACGAATAAACCACAAAATTAGACACTTGGGCGCCACTCCCTTGGTGCCTACCCTTCCGCATCCACTTGGGCACCACCTTCATGGCGCCCATCCTACCTAATCACTAGGAAACCCCACTTGAAATTAAACTCGAATTCAATCACGATCAACACACCGGAACACCCTTGAAATCTAAAACAATCGAAACCATAAGCCCGAATAGACTTAAAACATCGAACCAACTCGGACACACAAGACAGACACTTGGGCGCCACCCCCTGGGTGCCCATCCTGTCACCTCCACCTGGGCACCACTCTCTGGGTGCCCAGCCTCTCCCGTCACTAAAGCCAAATTAATTGAAACCGAATTTAATCTTAATCATCGTAACAGAACATTTTTAATTTAAAATACATCAAACCATAAAGCTCAACCGCAAATAAACTTAAAAAATACTGAACCGACCCGAACCACAGAATAATTCACCTAGGCGCCACACCCTTGGCGCCCATCTGTCAAATCCACCTGGGCACCACACCCTGGGCGCCCAGCTTCTCCGTTTTCAAGAAAACTCAATTCACAACTTAGCCCAATTAATTGGTATTTAAAATTAATTCCAATTGAATACGAATAGCATCCCACGCCCAAACACACTAAGTCTTTAAATCAATTTAAACTTAAATTGACCTACGAATCACCAAACCGACCGAACCTCAACACAGTCACCTGGGCGCCACCCCTTGGGCACTCACCCTCCAAATCCACCTGGGCACCACACCCTAGGCGCCCAGCTTACCTCTTTTCATAAAGAACCCCAACCGACAACTTAACATAATTAATTAACATTCGAACCAATCCAAATCAACATATTAAAACACTTTTAACTTAAACACGTTTGAAACTTTAATTGATTCGGGCTTAGCACCCAAAGTCCTTACGAATCGACGAACAACCACTTAGGCACCACCCCTGTGGCGCCTAGCCTACACTATAACTTTGGTTCACAACTTCAATTTAAAACGAGTAATTAAACATCTTATAACTTAAATTAATTGAAACCAGAACCTAAAATAACCCCCAGACCCAAAGACCAATATCAAATCCCATCCGGAATATCTGAAAATCTCAAGCCATCCACTTGGGCGCCACCCCCTTGGCGCCCATCCTCTCATTTGCACTAAAACGCGAACTCTTGGTTTCGTCTCAAAATCCGGATCCGAATCCCTTCGACATTTGAACACCGGAAATTAAAACAATTTGAAATATTAAAACTCACCAAGTAAGAACCCCTTGGATTTCGAAAACAATATCGATATCATCGTCACTAGCCAAACCACCCAGAAGCAGCCACTGGGGCGCCACTGCCTGGGCGCCCAAGTCATCAGAGTAACCTAGGCAGCACTCCCCTGGCGCCCAAGTCCTCTGTCAACCCCATTTCGCTGATTTCAACATCGTTTCATGTTTTAAATTAAACCATAAATTCCAGAACCTTAAATAACTTAAACAGAACCCCAAAATACATTTAATTCACTTCTTAATCAATCTTTAACTCAAAACAAACCGAACCAATTAAAAATCACAATTAATAAGTGCTTAGGCGTTGAACCATCAAACTCGGCCTATTCATATCCTAGGATTAGATCAGAATTTCCCCATTAGATAGATTAAAGCATTAGGCTTCGTCCTGTCACTTTCCTTGTTCCGTTAGGGGACTGGGAGAGCTGATGTGGGCGGTCTAGGACCTTAGGTTAGGGTTAATCCGATGATCAATAGTAAAGCACTAATCACGTAAATCCAAGTAAAAATCCCTTAGTTAGACCCTTCTAGCCCCATATTAAAAAAAACCATGAAAACTATAAAACCAACAAAATAAACTCAAAAAGATTTTTCCTTTATTTCTTCCTCCACCTCAGGTGCCAGACATTTAATTGAACTTAATGATAAAAGGGAATAAAGAACTGATTTCTAAAATTGAAAAAATGAGAATAACGAGATGAGATGAGTGATTTCGCACACACTTTTAATAATCACGGCCCATCGGCCACCCTAAAACAAACACTGGCCCATCGGCCATTTCCAATCAATCCTGGCCCATCGGTCACCTTCAATTAATTACGGCCCATTCGCCTTTTACTTTTATCACTCGTGTATCGCACACGAAAAACACAGAAATCACAAATCAAAGTTTCATTTGCATCATCATTTTGGTTCGAAAAATCAGCCTTTAAAGCCTATTTTGCCAAGGGATCTGAAGGGGGTACCCGGGAACGGGGCCGATCCTCTTCTTAAATATTTGGCACCTCCCCCCTCTTTTATTCTATTTTCTTTGTTTTAGTTATTTTATTTTACTTGGATATACTACAATTATGCTATGTGAGGATTAACCTTTATTCGGGCTTTAACTCATGACCCTTAATTGACCCAAAATTAAAGAGACCCAAAGAGACCCAAATTAATGTGACAGGACGACTGTCGTGTGTTGCCGACGGCACATTAGACGAAAGGAAGAACCCACCTTATTATTTTCCTCCCCATATTTCTTCGACTTTTGTCGAAGAACGGTGTTACGACCGTACCGTAGCTGGCGATCGTGATCCATCGATTTTGAGGGTAGTCGGAATCCTCATTTTCGATATAAAATTTAAATAGCATATATAGACGAATGGAGATTTCCCCAAACCATGCCTCTCTTGGAGAGGAAAATGGGGGGGTCGAAATTCACATCCGACAATGCGTGAGATGGTGGTGGTGAAGACGATGGTCCAACCGATCTGGAGTCTGCGCTGGAGGTTTGTGAGATGGGTTGTGATGGAGATGGAGCTGGGCGATGGAAAAAGGGTGTGAGTGGGGTGGAGATGGGTCGTGCTAATGAGTTACTTGCAGGGGCGTGGTGGCGGCTGCGGGAGATCTGGAGGTGCTGCTTAGGATGAATCGAAAATGGATTGGGTTCTGCGTGCGTAGAGGAAGATGATGAGAGGGAATGATCGGTGAGAGAGAGAGATTCAGGGAGTCTAAGATCTGCGCATAAAGAGGATAGAGATGACAGAGAGGGTTTAAGGGGGAGATAGAGACGAGGGGATCTGGGATTCTACTTCCCCAGATCCCTGGGCTCTTTCTCCCTTATCCGGGCGACGGGTCAGGGAGTTTGGGCTCAAGGGGTTTGGATCGGTTGGCCTGCTTTGGATATGGGTTTGGGTTAGAGCTTGGATCTAGGTTTGAGTCAGGTTTGGGTCAGGTGCGGTTTGAGTGCATTTGAGCAGGGTCTGGTTGGATCGGATGGGCTAGGTCTAGTGGGGCTTGGATTGGGCTGGGCCTGGTGGGTTTGGATCCGGGTTGGTTTTTGGTCAGGATTAAAAAGAAACTGATCCAGGTCCAAAAGGTGGGGTCCGGGTGGAGATTGGTTCAGTTGCTATCGTCGGGGCCCATGTTTCGTAGATTTCAATCCGCTCGTCGGATTTCGACGTTCTACATATCGACGGAAAGCTCTTGGCGAGTAGGTCACGATGAGCCAATTTTCAGGGCAATCAGAGGTCCATAAATGATAGGTGATTTTTCACGCAGGCGTTTTGGGGTGTGGGACCCACTGTCATGATTTTTGATCCACCCGTCAGATCTTGGAGTTCTATATATGGGCGGAAAGCACTCGACGAGTAGATCATGATGTGCCAATTCCCTAGGTGATCAGAGGCCAAGAGACGACAGGTGTCTTTTGACTCGGGGCCTAATCAGGACATCATTAAATAGGGTGGACTGAATTGCCCCTCATAGGGTGCCAAAACGAGGTGTCTACAAAAACCTGTCGAGAAGTCGTGCAAATCAGAGCACAAAGTTTTCTATTTTTGGAAAAGCTGAAGACTTTGTAGCAGATTTTCCGCCAAGAGTTGAAACTAGGTCAAACGATGTTGGAATGACCTAAAATTGGTGTGAAGCTTCCTGAGCATTAGATAGGACCAACTATGGGCTTTTATTTGAGTTTTGAAGCCGTTTGGGGTCCCGTCGATGCTAGACTTGATTTCACCATGCGGAAGATGTCGAGCTTTGATGTACGGTCAACCGATGTCCGATTGACCTGAAATTTGGCAGGGAGCCTATTGGAGTCATTTTGAGATGATCCATTAGCTCCGATTAGGGTGCTATGGTCCCCGGGAGCTCCGCCGCCGGTAGGCTTGATTTTGCTTTGGAGCGTTAAAGCCGGGTCAAACGTTATCGGAATGACTTGAAATTTTACGTGCAGCCCTTTGGAAGCATGTAGAATGACTTGAAATTTTACTCACCTCCGGGAGGCTTGATTTCGCCGTTCGAGAGTTGATGGAAGGTCAAACAGTGTTGGTTTGACCTGAAATTTGACGTGGAGCCTTTTGGAGGTATTTTGAGACCAGCCATAGACTCTGATCGAAGATTTGACATCTTCAACACTGTCGCTGCCGGGAGCACTAGCCCAGCTGTTGGAGGATTGAAGTCAGGCCAAATGATGTCGAAATGGCCCGAAGGTTAATGTGTACCCTTCTTTTGGCTATTTTGAAGGATCTTGCAGTTTTTGCTTGATTCTGACAAGATCTGATGCTTAAAGCAGCTCTGCCTGTTTTGTAGGATGCGGCTCCGTGCAACTTTTGATGTTGAGGAGGCTAAGTGACATTTTTGGTGTCAACAAATGCCCCCTCGAGGTACAGCGACGAATTTGCATAGCTTTTGCAGTCGATGTGCCTCGAAGAAAACTTTGAAGGAGAACTTCTGACTTGGCAAAGAGTCTCTGAGAATTTTTCTTTGATAGAGTAGCCTTTTGAGTTTCCAAGGGGATTTTATGGTAGTTACAGGGATCACGTAACATCTCAAGGCAAAATTTTGAAGATGACATTTGGGTTGGGTTTTTGGGTTTTGGAGTTTTCTTTTTAACCTTGTGAACCTGAAGGCTTTATGAGGCGCATCAGGTGGTCAAGAAGGTTTTTGGTTTTTTGACCTTGTGACCTAACAAGCTGTTTGTGGCAGGTTAGGGGGTTGGGTTTTGGATTTTGATTTTGGTCTTGTGACCTAACAAGCTGTATGCGGCAAGTTAGGGGACCATGATTTGGTTTTTTGGTTTTGGTCTTGTGACCCAACAAGCTGTATGTGGCAAGTTAGGGGACCAAGGTTTGGTTTTTGGTCACTCTTTGGGACAATTTTGGGTCCAATGAAGTGTTTTGGGTTTTTGTGGAATGTCAATTTCAAGGTTTTGGCTTAATTTGGTTCATGAGGTGGGATGGTTTGAATTTTTGGAAACTCATGAGACTTGGATCTTTTTTGTATGGTCCAATCAACTCAAAGGAGGCATGGAACCATTTTTGTATGCTCTTGGTAAGAGGGATATTGACTAAAAGCCACTTTTAGTGCCTAGCTAGTCAAACCTGACTCATGTGGGCTAGCCCATGGGACCTTATGCTTTTAAAGATGGCTTAGATCTCATGTGGTGTCTTTCTTGTAAAGAATCTCTCAAATCTCCTTGATTTTGGGAGAGATTTTCTCAAAGTATCTTTCTTTGGGAGAAAGTTTCTCATAATCCCTCTCTTTTTGGAGAGAATTTCTCAAAAGAATCTCCTCATTGGGAAAAAATATCCCATGATCCCTTTCTTTTGGGAAGTTTGCTAATTTGTAGCACTTACCTCCTTTCTTTTCTTCTCCTTTCCTCTTTTGGTTTGCTCTCTTCTATAAAAGCAAGGGGAGGTTGGATCTCTTGCTCCTATTGCCTTCTTTTTGCGAAAGTCTTCAACAGTGCTCCAAGATCAAGAATTCTTCTTCTTCTCCAAGGATCTTCTAGTTCTTCCTCTTTCTCCATGGCTTCAAGTAAGTTTCTTCTTCTTAAGAAACCACATGTAGAAAATAGAAAAAAGTTTTCATTCTTTCTTTGCTTTTCTTTTTCTTTCTTTTTTTTCTTTTTGACGAGTTTTCTTTTTTTTTTTTTCACACGTTTTTTTTTCTTTCTTTTTTTTTTCTTTCTCTCTTTTCTTTTTTTTTCTTTTTCTTTCACGGTTTTCTCTCTGTTTTTGTTCTTTTTTTTTTTTACCGTGTTTTCTTCTTTTTATTTTTTTCTTTCTCTCTCTTTTTTTTCTCTTTTTTTTTTTTTTTTGTGGCCGTACGGACAAGACCGTACGGCCACGTTGCCTGCGGGCAAATTTTTTTTTCTCTTTTTTTTCTTTTTTTTGTTGAAAAGAGATTCTTTTCTTTTTTTTTTCTTTTTCCTTCTTTCTTCCCTGGATTTCGAGACGCGCAAACATGACAACTTTCCTTCTATGCATTCTCTGTTTTTTTTTTAAATGAAATTGGAAGGATGATAGTGCACACCTGGAAATCTTAGTGCAAGCCGTTGGATTCGGAGCTCGCAGCAATGTTGAGCCCTTTCTTGGTCTTACGGGGATTTTTAAGGAGCTTTACAAGTTTTGGATTTTGGAGCTCGCAGCAATGTTGAGCCCTTTTCCAATCTTGCGGATATTTGAGAAGTCTTGGTTTGATCTCGCAGCAATGTTTGAGTTCAAACCTTCTTCAAGAATTTTCCATTGATTATGAGCTCGCAGCGATGTTGAACCCATCTTCAAGCTCCCTATTTCTTTCGGGGTACTTTCCTTTTCTTCGGAATTGCCCCGGAACCATGCCGAAATTTCGCTAGAATTTTTTTAGCAAAATTCTGTGATTGATTCCTTATTTTCCATCCTTTGCAGGTAGTTCCTCCAGAACAAACAAGGGTAAGGAGCCCATCACTGATGCACTTCGCCGCTCTAACAGATCTTCTAACGTGGCCGTACAGCAGGCCTGGGAAGAGGTCCAGTATGTTGAAGGGAGCTTGGAAGAGTGCGACTCGCTCAACCGAGATAAGATGAGGCAACGCTTGATTGCCCTCAAGGATGAGGAGTTTTATAAGATTATGGTAAGCAACCGTCCCTGGGTTACGGATGATCAGAGCATTATGCCCAAGCCTACCTTCTTCTTTGGTGATGCCGTCCCGAACGATTCAACATACCAAAGGAGATGTTTTCAGTTCTCTTTCACAGTTGATGGTGAGAAGAGAACTGTTTCTACCCGGTTGACCTTCGATTGGACTATCTCGATCATGAGCCTTTCCTCCACATGCTCAAAGAGGGAAGATCCTCCAAGCTGGGTGAAGAGGACAAGCGTGATCAAGACCGGGGTTTTTGTTGGCGGCCCCTCTAGTTTTGCAGAGAAGTCACCTGTCCGTATGGACATTTTGATGCCGGCCAGCGGCTACCAAGGTTCAGACTATCCTTTGGTCGATTTGAGACCGGTGGGCCATGGCATTTTCAAGGGCGATGGCAGCAATTGGGTGAAGCCTTTTCAACTTCGCGGCCGTTTCAGTGCTGACTCGAGCTGGGAGTCGTGGACTGATCATATCCTGCAGGTTGGTGGTGCCATTCTGAAGAAGGCCGAGATCTTTGATGCGGTTCGCGCTTTTCGACAAACCGTGGTTTTCTCCGATGAGGCTTTCATGGCCATGCTGGAGTCGTTCCTTCCACAAACCAATACCTTCGTTGTCACGAGCGGTGAGATTGGTTTTTCTTTAAAGGAACTGAACGCCATCACCGGGCTCCCTATCCTCGGCAAGCTCTATGAGGAGTTTATGCCTATTGACAGCGTCCTTGAGGAGCAATCTGAGGAGTTTTGGCTTTTGTACTTTCAGCTCGTCGCCTTCTGTGAATTTTTTAAAGAGAAGGAGGGCTCGAAAGTCCGGTGTAGCAGTTGGAAGAGTGGTAGCTTTTTGTCTTCCAACTTCTTTGACAGCGGGGAGTCTTCTCAGAGTACGACCCAGGAAGCCAGGGCTAAGAACCTGGATTCGAAGAAGATCTCCGCCATGCGAGAGAAGTTGAAGGAGTTTTATGCAGACACAGACGCCATTCATTCTGACATTGCAATGCGGAGAGACCTCGCTGTTTACCTCACTTATTGGCTGGGTGAGGCTGTTTTTGCTGGAGGAGATGGTACGCACATCAGGCCGCATTGCATTTTTCTTGCTTGTTAGATGGCATTTGGAGAGCGGCTGGCTTTGGTGCCTGCTCTTTACTCCTACTTGTGTACCGAACTACAGGCTGTTGCTTTCCTGGTTCGGCTTGGGCTTCCCATGAATAGGGTATTTTCAGTCCACATTTTCTATTCATGGTATGTATATCACTGTCCCAGTTTCCACCGATTGGGTGCTGCACAGGACGATGATCCTTTTATGATTCGGTTGGCTAAAGGGAAGCCTGTTTCCGAATCTCTTTTATCTGCCCATCTGAGGATCCGACGATTCAGGGACGTCGAAATGGTGCAATCTTTACTGAAGCTTTCTCCGGATTTGCGGAAGAAGGCTTTTGATTTTGGTGTCTCCCGAGATTCGACCAGGGCAGGGTCAAGGAGACACTATTCTTTGACAAACGCGGAGAGGAGTTGGCTTTTCAACATATATGTCGGCACGATGGTGTACCGCAGACATCTTTTCGTCGACATCCAGCCGTATATTCCCTCGCGTTTTGCCATGCAGTTGAGCTTCTCCCATGGCGTTGTTGGTGCGCCTTCGAGTAAGGTGAAGCGTTTTGGAGGTCTGCAGGATTGGAGGAATGCATGGGCCTTTTATAGTACAGAGGACACTACTGCCATGATTTCCTATCCTGAGTTGCCCACTTTTCGGACTGCTGGCTTCACAAAATGGTTTGCGGAGAGCTTTTCAGCATACCGGGGGCTTTCCAAGAAAGAGCTTGATGTAAAGTAGTCTTTTGGGAAAGGTCTTGGGAAGTCAGATGGCGTCCGCCGAGAGGAAGTTCTAGCTTTCCTTTCTGGAGAAAAGCACATAACAGGTTCTCTCGAGGACCATAACGTCATTAGATCGGGAGCTGCACAAGAAAAACCTGGTGAGGTCTTGGAACAGCTCGCAAAGGAGGAGGCTGAGGTCGCTGCTTGGATACAAGCCTAGCGAGCAAGGGCTACGATGGAGTCTACCGGCAGGAGCAGACCATCTAGTGAGGACTCTGGCGAGAGGCCCAATTTCGATGGTGGGGCGAATACTTCCAGCAATTCATCCCGTAGGAGCAAGAGGAGAAGAGGACAGCGCCAAAGTCAGAGATGGCACGAAAACTCTCCTGATCTGGAAATTCCTTCCACCATTGTTGAGGAGGCATCAAGGGATGATGATGAGCCTCCAAAGAAGAGAAGCCAAGAGGAAGAGACCATTGATGATGGTATGCTTTTCCCTTTTCTCTTTCCGTTTCTTTTCTTTCATGAGAGCTTTTGTTTTGATCTATTGCTTTTTTTTTTTGGCAGAAAATGATGGTTTGATGATGCCTGAGGTTCCGGCCGATGAGGCGGTGATAGATCAGATCGTGGCATCTGAGGAAGAACCCAGAGACTCTGAAGTAGATCCAGAATCTCCACCAGGTATGATTTCTTTTTTCTTTTTGTTTTTCTTTACCGCCACTTGCTGACATATATATATATATTTTTGCCAGCTGACTTGCTAGAGGATTCCGACGACTTCGAGCCATCCATGGATGAAACTTTTGACGATGCTTCGGGTGAGCTCATGGAGGCGGAATGTTTTCCGCCGGTCGTCGAAGAAGGTACTTTGTCGTGATAATCTTTATTTTTTTTTTTTTTTTTACAAGATCATATTCATACCTTTTTCATCTTTCATTGGCAGGTTGTGAGGTGACAGAAGAAGTTCCTCTATCTTTTTCAGAGCCAGAGCAGGAGGTACCTATGACCGATCCAAGAGTAGGGGCTTCTTCCACCAGTTTCGACTAGGTAGAGGCGAGTCCGCCTATTGATATTCCTTCCTCAGCAGCTCCGATTGGAAAGAGCTTCTTGATTACTCTTCCAACGGTGCTTGACATGGGTAGTCGACCAACGGAGCATGGCGAGTCTTAATCTGAGCCATCCCGTCAGTTTGCGAGGGAGTTGTTGAAGAGAGTCTTAAGCTCATGGGTCGAGACTCTTTCTTCTGACCATTTGGAAGCTGGCTTCGGCATGATTAAGCATGTACAGGACATTCTTGCTGATAGCGAAGAAGTTGGTCTGGACATTACAAATGCCAAGGCTTTTGTTGATGAAGTCATCACTCTCGGTAACAAGTGGAATGAGACCAAGAGCTTTCCAAATGGTAACTTCTTCAACGAGATGTTTTTTAAGCCTTCTAGCGAGGTCAAATCTGAACTGGATGAGATCTCGCGGACTCGGAAGCAGCTCGTTCGGGAGAGGAACGTCATCGAGTTGGCTATTATTGAGCTAACACCGGACCAGCATGGTCTCGACAGGGAGGTCACTGAGGCCAGACAACGCCTTGAGCTATTGGAAGAACAAGCCGCTGCCAAGTGAGCTGCTACCTTGAAAGCTTGCGATAGAGAGAGGACTCTCATTCGCTAAGTTGAGGAGGCTGAAAGCAATCTCTGGAGGAAGGCTCAGGAATATGAACAATGGCAAATTCTCTGGGAAGAGCTTCCTCGCGCTGAAGATGGATTGCGACGGCCTACCGCATTTTATGGGAAAATCTTAAAGAAACGCGGCCTGGAAGCTTTGGAGGCTAAGGCCAAGAGTTTGCTTGAGGAGTTAAGCCTTTGGCTGAAGAACATGTCGGACTAGTCTCCTGACTTTGTAGCAAACTTTTTCTTCTTTTCTTTTGGTACCTCCATGTATAAACATTTTTGGCACCCCCCCTTTCTTTTGTATTCCTTCGTTTCACTTAAATTCATTTTTGATGAAGACATAAGCAAAAATTGAATGGAAATGGTTTGTTTGAAAATTTGACCAAAAGGTTGTCATTTTGTGAAAATCTTTTGTCAAATGGTTGTTTTGGGCATAAAAGCCATATTTTGTGGCAAACAGCCTGATTTTTGAAATGGCATGAAAACCAAACGTTGAGATGGCGTGAGAGCTGAATTTTGAATGGCATGAAAGCCGGATTTTGGTGGCATGGGAGCCAAAATTTTGTTTGTGGCATGGGAGCCGGTTTTTGGCATAAGAGCCGATTTTTGTGGCGTGAAAACCAAGTTTTTAGTTTTGTGGTGTGAGAGCCAGATTTGTGATTTTTTTGGCATGAAAGCCAGGTTTTTGGCATGAAAGCCGGGTTTTGTAGCATGGAAGCCGAGTTTTTTGAAAACCAAGTTTTGTTTTGTTGGCATGGAAGCCAAATTTTTTGATTTTTAGATTAGCCCCCAGGTAAGGGTAGGATTACTTAATGAACCCGTTTGAAGGACCCTTACCTCGAACAGTCTAGCTGCCTCCACACTCTGGACAAGGCTTTTCTTAGATCCACTTTGGTCAAAGAACGCAATTGGTGCAACCTTAATGCTCTTTTTTTTTTTGAAACGTCTCCAATGGACCCATCAAAGAGAGGGAAATGGCCCCTCCCCATCCGAACGTTGGCTCAAACATTTCTGCGAGCCATTGTACGAAAAGGAAAGAACCAAAGTTTCTCTAATTTGAATCCAAAAGAGAGAAATTTGAAAAGTTTTTTTTTTGAACTTTTCTTTTTTTTTTTTGAAAGATCTCCAATGGACCCATCAAAGAGACGAAAATGGCCCCTCCCAATCCGAACATTGGCTCAAACATTTCTACGAGCCATTGTACGAAAGGGAAAGAACCAAAGTTTCTCTAATTTGAATCCAAAACAGAGAAATTTGAAAAGTTTTTTTTTTTTTGAACTTTTCTCCTTTTTTTTTTAAAGATCTCTGATGGACCCATCAAAGAGAGGGAAATGGCCCGTCCCCATCCGAACATTGGCTTAAACATTTCTGCGAGCCATTGTACGAAAAGGAAAGAACCAAAAGTTTCTCTAATTTGAATCCAAAAGAGAGAAATTTGAAAAAAGAAATTTTGAACTTTTTTTTTTTTTTGAAAGATCTTCGATGGACCCATCAAAGAGAGGGAAATGGCCCCTCCCCATCAGAACGTTGGCTCAAACATTTCTGCGAGCCATTGTACGAAAAGGAAAGAACCAAAGTTTCTCTAATTTGAATCCAAAAGAGAGAAATTTGAAAAGTTTTTTTTTTTAACTTCTTTTTTTTTTTTTTTTTGAAAGATCTCCAATGGACCCATCAAAGAGAGGAAAATGGCCCCTCCCAATCCGAACGTTGGCTCAAACATTTCTGCGAGCCATTGTACGAAAAGGAAAATAACCAAAGTTTCTCTAATTTGAATCCAAAAGAGAGAAAACCTTTTTTTTGTTCAGAAAAGAAAGAATGGAAAAGAGTTCAAAGAAAGAAGTTTCCAAAGAATCCCATCTCATGTTTTTTTTTTAGATACAAGATCCAACATAGGCCACCAACTAGAAGGGAGCCAAGGATTCTAAGCATCGTGTTCTCAATTGAACAGGTCCCACCAGGTATGCCAACTTGATAGACCCGTCTTTTTCTTTCTTGCCTTCCTCCGTCCCGGGTCTGCCGGGGTGCGGCGGGGAGAAGAGAAAAAAAAGAGCATCAACATTTTTTTTCTTTTTGTACGGGTATGCCAGATTTTCTGTTCTACTTGGAATCTTAAGTGGTGATCCGGAGATTCACCTTCACAAGTAGAAAGGAAATAAAACTTTTGTTCTAACTTTCTATTGCATGCATATTTAAAGAAAGAGACAAGATTTTAAAATGCCGTGAGAGGCGATTTTGTTTAGTTTGCCGTGAAAGGCAGTTTTGTGCCGTAGAAGGCGATTTTGCCATGGAAGGTGATTTACAAATCTCATCAATGATGAAAGACAAGAATTGTGATTTTTGTCTCTTTTAAAAATATAAAATACAATAGAGAAGAAAGAAAAAGGGATCTGACTTCTCAAGCGATTGTAGGGATTCGTTCAGATCAACGGTCGCGAGTCATGTATGGACTCCGCCATCGTCCTTCAAATGAGAATACTTGATGCTTTAGTTAACTTGGCTTGGCTTGGACCTCGGATTTTTAGAGGACAAAGACCAAGGGAAGGTCTTATATCCAATAAAAAACCAAGTAGACGGCTGAAAAGCCGCATCTAGGCCATGTTGGATAGAAGAAGAGAGGAGATCTTGGGGGGGTGGCCCCCCAAGGGACTTCGATCACCTTGTAGAATTTGCAGCAGAGTTTCTTCAAAGTGAGAGAGCTTCTTTTTGCAGAGAATTCTTCAGGATAGTTTTCAGACAATTTTTCAGAATCCTTCAGATGATTTTTTCTTCTGGAGGGCTTCCAACAATTTTTTCGGACCCTTTCCCTTCGGAATGACCGCCTATTTATAGGCTTTTGGTGGCCATTAGGAGGGTTTCATGGGCATTAATGGTATTAATGCTCCATGATGGGAGGAGTTACAGGTATTTAATTCTTTATATTGTAACTCCTTTTTCTTGGATTTTGATTGGCCGATGGAGAATAATGGGCATTTAATCTCCATGATGATGGGAGTTTCATGATTAATTACCATTATTAATCTCCATAATGATAGGAGTTACATGGTTAATTGTCATGATTAATTGGACTTGTAACTCCCATTTCTTGGCTTCTGATTGGGCCGTTCAAAATAATGAGTTAATGAACCTAATAAATTGCCATAAAAGGGTTATTTAACTTCATTAATTGGCCACCGAGTCGCTTGAAGAGCCGCGCCGCGCGCCGCGTCTTTTGGAATTCTTCTTACGATGATCATCGATGGATCCGTACGTTTCTTGATGTTGGATGACGATGAAAATTAAGATATTGGTTTACACCAATGGGCCGGCAACATCTGTCCAGTCGATTTCTTGATCGGTCGGGCAGAAAGTGTGCTTTCTTGGTCGGCCAGTTGGCAGTTTCGGAGTGTCCGATGATGATCAAATGATTTCGATGGTGAATCCGTGATGTTGACGAAGAACGACGGATATCATGCCTCAAAAATTAGATTTTAAGAAAATCACAAGGGCCAAACATTGCGAAACGCGAAAAAAAACGGAAAAACGGCTCTTTTGGCGGAAATCCGGCGACCCGGATTTCCAGGTTTGCTGGCGACCATGCACCCATGGTTGCCGGCGACCATGCACCCATGGTTGCCGGCAACCATGGGGCTGGCGACCTTGGACTTTGGTCCATTTTCCGGTCGCCTTCCGGTTGCCGTTTCTTCGTCGTTTCTCTGGCTGTTTCGCTTCTGTTTTCTCCTGTATTTTTCTTTGACATTTCTCCTCATTTATTGGCTTAATTCCTCTGAAGAAAACCTATCAAAAGGCTGTGCAAATCAGAGCACATAGTTTCCTATTTTTTGGAAAAGCCGAAGACTCTGTAGCCGATTTTCCGCCAAGAGTTGAAACTGGGTCAAACGATGTCGGAATGACCTGAAATTTGAGGTGAAGCTTCTTGGGCATTAGATAGGACCAACCATGGGCTTTTATTTGAGTTTTGAAGCCGTTTGGGGTCCCGTCGATGCTTGACTTGATTTCACCGTGCGGAAGATGTCGAGCTTTGATGTACGGTCATCCGATGTCCGATTGACCTGAAATTTGACGGGGAGCCTATTGGAGTCATTTTGAGATGATCCATTAGCTCTGATTTGGGTGCCATGGTCCCGGGGAGCTTCGTTGCCGGTAGACTTATTTTGCTTCGGAGCATCAAAACCGGGTCAAACGTTGTCGGAATGACTTGAAATTTGATGTGCAGCCCTTTGGAAGCGTGCAAAAGCTACTCATGTATTTTGTTTGATGAGTGGCGGCATCAGAGGTTCTCGCCGCCGGGAGGCTTGATTTCGCCGTTCGAGAGTTGATCGAGGGTCAAACGGTGTCGGTTTGACTTGAAATTCGACATGGAGCCTTTTGGAGGTATTTTGAGACCATCCATAGGCTCTGATCGAAGATTTGATGTTTTTGACACTATCGTCGTCGGGAGCTCCCACTCAGCTGTTGGAGGATTGAAGTTAGGCCAAATGGTGTCGAAATGGCCCGAAACTTCATGTGTACCCTTCTTTTGGCTACTTTGAAAGATCTTGTAGTTTTTGTTTGGTTTTGTCAAGATCTGATGCTTGAAGCAGCTTTGCCTGTTTGTAGTAGGATGCGGCTCCATATAGCTTTTGATGTTGATGAGGCAAAGTGACATTTTTGGTGTCAACAAGCCTTTCACGGCAAAATCGCCTCCTATGGTACAAAACCGCCTTTCACGGCAAACAAAAGAAAATCTCCTCTCACGGCATTCAAAATCTGTCTATTTTCTTAAAAATATATATGCAATGGAAAGTTAGAAAAAAGATTGATTTCCTTTCCACTTGTGAAGGTGGATCTCTGGATCACCATTTCTAAATTCCAAGTAGAATAAACAATCTGGCATACCCATACAAAAAACTGTTGATACCCGCTTTTCATCCGCCAAACCCCGGCAGACTCAAGGCAGAGGAAGCCAGGAGTTGGGCTCATCACCAGCGGCTACCAAGGTTCAAATCATCTGTCAGTCGATTTGAGACCGATGGGCCTTGGCAGTTTCAAGGGTGATGGCAGCAATTGGGTGAAGCCTTTTCGACTTCGTGGCCGTTTTAGTGCTAACTCAAGCTGGGAGTCATGGACTGATCACATCTTGAAGGCTGGCAGTGCCATTCTGAAGGTGGCCGAGATCTTCGATGCGGTTCACGCTTTTCAGAAGACCGTAGTTTTCTCCGATGAAGCCTTCATGGCCATGTTGGAGTCATTCCTTCCACAAACCAATACCTTCGTTGTCACGAATGGTGAGATTGGTTTTTCTTTGAAAGAACTGAGTGCCATCACCAGGCTTCCCATCCTCGGCAAACTCTATGAGGAGTTCATGCCTATTGACAGCGTCCTTAAGGAGCAGTTTGTGGAGTTCAGGTTTTTGTATTTTCAACTCGTCGCCTTCTACGATTTTTTGAAGGAAAAGGAGGGCTCGAAAGTTAGGTGTAGCAGTTGGAAGAATTTTAGCTCTGTCTCCCAACTTCTTTAACGGTGAAGAGTCTTCTGAGAGTATGACCAAGGAACCCAGGGCTAAAACTCTGAGTTCGAAGAAGATCTCCTTCATGTGAGAAAATTTGAAGGAATTCTTCATAAGCACAAATGCCATTTATTCTGACATTGTGCTGCGGAGAGATCTTGTTGTTTACCTCACTTATTGGCTAGGTGAGGCTGTTTTTGTTGGTGGAAATGGAATGCACATCAGGCCGCACTACATTTCTCCGGCTTGTTAGATGGCGTTTGTAGAGAGGCTTGCTTTGGTGCCTGCTCTTTACTCCTATTTGTGCACCGAATTGCAGGCTGCTGCTGCTTTCCTGGTTCGGCTTGGGCTTCCCATGAATAGGGTGTTTTCAGCCTATATCTTCTATTCATGGTATGTATACTACTGTCCTGGTTTCCACCGATTGTGTGCTGCACAGGATGATGACCCTTTCATGATTCGGTTGGCTAGAGGGACAGCCATTTTCGAATCTCTTTTATCTACTCGTTTGAGGATCCGACGGTTCAAGGACGCTAAGATTGAGCAGTCTTTGGTGAAGCTTTCTCCGGATTTGCGAAAGAAGGCTTTTGATTTTGGTGTCTCCCGTGATTCGACCAGGGTAGGATCGGGAATAAACTATTCTTTGACCAATGCAGAGAAAGTGTGGCTTTCTAACATACATGTTGGTATGATGGTGTACCGTAGACATCTTTTTATCGACATCCAGCCGTATGTTCCCTCGCGTTTTGCTTTGCAGTTGGGCTTATCTCAAGGCGTTGTTGAAGCGCCTTCGAGTAAGGGGAAGAGCTTTGGAGGTTTGCAGGATGGGAGGAATGCAAGGGCTTTTTATAGTGCAAAGGACACTACCGCCATGATTTCCTATCCTAAGTTGCCCGCTTTCCGGACTGTTGGCTTCACGAAGTGGTTCGTGGAGAGCTTTTTAGTGTACCGGGGGCTTTCCAAGAAGGAGTTTGATGTAAAGCAGTCTCCTGGGAAGGGTCTTAGCAAATCGGATGGCGTCCGACGAGAGGAAGTTTTGGCTTTCCTTTCGGGAGAGAAGCATAAGATAGGCTTTCTCGGTGAACAGGACGTCATCAGATCAGGAGTTGTACAAGAGGTACCTGGTGAAGTCTTGAAATAGCTGGAGGAGGAGGAGGAGGCCTAGATCGATGCTTGGATGCAAGCAGAGTGAACAAAGGCTTCCATCGAGTCTACTAGCAAGAGTAGACCATCCAGTGAGCACTCTAGCGAGAGGCCTAATTTTGATGGTGGGGCGGGTACCTCAAGCAAACCGTCCCATAGAAGCAAGAGGAAAAGAGGACAGCGCTGAAATAAGAGACGGCACGAAGACTCTCCTAATCTAGAAGTCCCTCTCACCATTGCTGAGGAGGTGTCAGGGGATGCCAATGAACCTCCGAAAAAGAGGAGCCGAGAGAAAGAGACCAGTGATATTGGTATGCTTTTCCCTTTTCTCTTTCCGTTTCTTTTCTTTCATGAGAGATTTTTGTTTTGATCTGCCGCTTTCTTTCTTTTTAGCAGGAGATGATGATTTAATGACGCCCGAGGTTCCGGCCGATGAAGCGGTGACAGATCCGATCGTGGCATCTGAGGAAGAATCATGGGACTCTGGAGTGGCTCCAGAATCTTTGCATGGTATTATTTTCTTTGCTTTTTCACCTTTTTGTTTTCTCTTTGCCGCCACTTGCTGACATATTTTTGTTTTCTTGTCAGCTGACTTGCTAGAGGATTCCGATGATTTTGAACCATCCATGGATGCAACTTTTGATGATGCTCCGGATGAGTTCATGGAGGTAGAGAGTTCTCCGCTGGTCGTTGAGGAAGGTATTTTGTAGTAAAAATCTTGATATTGATTTTTTTACAAGATCATATTCATACCTTTTCGTCTTTCATTGGCAGGTTGTGAAGCAATAGGAAAAGTCCCTCCATCTTTTTCAGGTCAAGAGCAGGGGGTGCCCGCGGTTGATCTAGAAGTAGGGGCTACTTCTAGTTTTGGTGCGGCAGAGATTAAACCTCATGATGAGATTCCTTCACCAGCATCTTCGATTGGACAGAGTTTGTTGACTATCCCAACAATGAAGCATAACAGAGGCAGTAGGCAGATGGAGCGGAGTGAGACTTCATCCAGACCATCTCTTCAATATGCGAAGAGAGTGCTGAAGAGTGTCTTGAGTTCTTGGATCGAGACTTTCTCTTCTGACCATTTGGAAGTTGGTTTCGGCATGATCAAGCATGTACATGACATTCTTGTTGACGGCAAAGAGGTCGGTCTGGACGTTGCAAGTGCCAAGGCTTTTGTTGAGGAAGTCATCGCTCTAGGCAACAAGTGGACTGAGACCAAGAGCTTTCCAAATGGTGGCTTCTTCAATGATATGTTTGTTAAGTCATCCAGCGAAGTCAAATCTGAAGTGGATGAGATTTTGCGGACTCGAAAGCAGTTCGTTCGGGAGAGGAACGTCACCGAGCTGGCTATTATTGAGTTGACACAGGACCTGCACCGCCTTGAGAGGGAGGTCATCGAGGCCAGATAGCGTCTCGAGCTTTTGAAGGAACAAGCTGCTGCCAAATGGACTGCCATTGTGGAAGCTTGCGCTAGAGAGGGGGCTCTCATTCGCCATGTTGAAGAAGCTGATAGCAACCTCCGGAGGAAGACTCAGGAATATGAGCAATGGCAAATTCTCTGGGAAGAGCTTCCTCGTGCGGAAGATGGGTCGTGGCTTTCTGCCGCATTTTATGGTAAAGTTTTGAAGAAGTGTGGCCTAGAAGCTTTAGAGGCTAAGGCCAAAAGTCCGCTTGAGGAGCTGAATCTTTGGATGAAGATCATGTCAAATTGAGCACCTGATTTGTAACAAACTCTTCTTTTCTTCTTTTCTTTGGTACCTCCATGTATAAACATTTTTGGTACCTCTCTTTTTGTATTCCCTTGTTTCACTTAAATTGTTTTCTGATGAAAATAAGCAAAAGTTGAATGGGAATGTTTGTTTGAAAATTTGATCAAAAGGTTGTCATTTTGTGAAAATCTTTTGTCAAACGGTTGTTTTGGGCATGAAAGCCAGGTTTTTTTTTATTTGATGGCTTGAAAGCCAAATTTTGAGATGGCGTGAAAGCCAAATTTTGAATGGCATAAAAGCTGAATTTTGATGGCATAGGAGCCAAAATTTTGTGGCATGGAAGCCGAATTTTGATGGCATAGGAGCCAAAATTTTGTGGCATGAAAGCCGTTTTTGTTTGTGGCATGGAAGCTGTTTTTTTTTTTTTTATGGCATGAGAGCCAAGACTTTGTTTTTGGCATGAAAGCTAGATTTTGCGGTGTGGGAGCCGAAATTTTTTGGCATGGAAGTCGGTTTTGATTTTATGGCATGAAAACCGGATTTCGTGGCGTGAAAGCCAAGTTTTGGTTTTATGGCATGAGAGCCAAAATTTTGTTTTTGTTTGGCATGAAAGCCGAATTTTTTGAAAACCAAGTTTTGTTTTATTGGCGTGGAAGCCAGATTTTGTTTTGTTTGGCATAAAAGCCCCTTTTTTTTTTGTTTTTGGCGTGAAAGCCAGGTTTTTGGCATAAAAGCCGGGCTTTTGGTTTTCAAAAATGCAAGTATCGACTAAGAGTCGCCTCCCTGCTGAATGGTATTGCAAGTATCGATGGAATGTCGCCTCCTTGCTCATTCGGTTACAAGTATCGATGGAATGTCGCCTCCTCGCGGATTTGGGTGCAAGTATCGAGTAAGCGTCGCCTTCCTGCTTTTTCAAAATACTTTGTTTTGCGGGTATCGATGAAATGTCCCTTCCCCACGATTTTTGAAATTTTAGGTTTTTTCGAACCTTTGTTTTTGTATTGAAATTTGAATTGTGGATATCAACTAAAACGTTGCGTCTCCACGGTTTTTTTGAAAATTTTGCAAGTATCGACGAGGTGTCGTTTCCTTACGATTTTGAGGTTTTGGAAGTATCAAATGGGGTTCGTATCCTTTCAATTTTTGGGTTTTGTGGGTATCGACTGAACGTCGCTACCCCGCGGTTTTTTTTTTTTTTTTTTGAAAAACCATTTTGTTTAAAGACACGAGGGTCGTAAATTTTGACTCAAAACCATTTTTGGTGGTAAAAGTCGGAGTGGACTAGGAAATCCCTGGGTCCTGTTTTTTGTTTCAAACCATGAATTTTGGGTTCAACGATCGAAAATTTTGGTTAGGTTAGGGAAGAGGATCCTAAACTTGAGTTTTTGGATTTGATTTTTTTTTTAACAATGAAACATTGAAACTAAGCATTGTTTTGAGGGTTTTGAGGAACTTTAATGTAGAGATGAAAATTCCAAAAGGAGTGGGTTTGACGAGCAATTACCTAGGAATAGGCTTTGGCCATTCAGGCATCGCTCTGACCCGATAGAGGAAGTCTTTAAGGGTAGTACCGCTTCAAGAACTTGCCATTGATGGGCAGCATACATCTGTCACCTTCTATATTTAGAAGAGCATATGCGCCGTTGGAGAAGGCTTTGTCGATGACGAAGGGTCCCTCCCATTTTGGTTTGAATTTGCCTTTGGATTTGTGGGCAAAAACCATTGGCCTTTTTACTGCCAAAACCAAGTTACCCTTTTTGTGGGCGCGTTGCCTGACCTTCGCTTGATGGGGGAGAGATAGGACCTATGATATCCATACCCCAGACTTCAAAAGGCCGCGAGATTGCTGTAGGGTGTAGCCATTCTGGAGGCATGTGGACATAATCTCCATGAACTTGGCATTGTTGGCAGCGCTTAGCAAATTGCATTGCGTCAGCTACCATGGTAGGCCAATAATAACCTAACCTTTTTATCTAATCATAGAGCTTAGGACTAGCCTGATGGGCTCCACAAAAACCAGCATGCACTTCTTTGAGTATTTCTTCAGCCTCTTATTGCGACACGCAGCGTAGAAGTACTCCATTGAAGGATTTTCTGTAAAGCATTTTGGAAGGAATATCCAAATGACGACCTCATCAGCCATTTTCTGGAGGCTTCCAACTCAACAAGACCTTCTGGAGTTTCAAAAGCATTTTCAAACCATGGCTCTGCTTCTGTCCATAAATCTTCTTGATCGGTACTCTTCTCAAGGCTTGCTATAAGGTGGTCCCAATCACCTGCTGAAACCGGGTCAAAGTAAGGCACTTCTTTTGGAGACAATGGTTCTTCTTGGTCAGAAAACCGTGTGTTTGTGTCATCAGACAATTCTTCTTCATCATCAGAGAAATCATACCAATTTGATGAGCTTCTTGGGCCCTTGTTGGGTGACTCTTCAAAGAGATATCCAAGGAGATTGTTGTCTTCATCGACACGAGATGTTGAGGCCTGGTCGGCAAAACGACTTTGCAGCCTTTGTGTCAATCGTCTCATTGGAGTGTCAGGATCATACCCCAACCCGTATGAAGACTTGTCTATATGACGGTGGAGTTTCCAATCCTCCAATTGGCTTTTGGTCAGGGTGGGCTCTATGGCTTGAGAATACCACGGCCACCTCTCAAACCTATTGGATTTTGAGCATTGTAGCCCATTCTCTTCAGATAGCTTGTGCGATTGGACTATACAGGGATAGTTGAGGCATACCTTCATTTTGGAAAGGTTCAAGCAAGGAATTTAATGAAGAAGCTCCCAATCTATGGAAGAAGATTGGTTTTTCTTCTGCCGAAGTTGCCGGAACGATGAAGGAAGCAAACGCAGGGTCTTCTATGTCAACAAGTGTCTCCATCGGAGTGAGAGTGGGCTGAACTTGCTAAGTATCAGCCTGGCTTGACGGTGTAACTTTTTCTGGCTTTGAATCTAAATCTGTGTCTTGCACGATAGACACGAAGGAGATATCAAACTTGCCCCTAGCCTTTTGTTTTGTCTTCTTTGCTTTGGTGGTGATTACCAAAGACTTTGAAATTTGAGAGAGATAACGAAGGGAGATTGATTGCTCTCTTCGGACTTGCCGAAAGGCTTGTTTTCTTCTGATGATTGCTGAGGAGCCTTGCCTTTATCCTTTTAGAGATTTTCGGCAAATGATGTTATTTTTTCCTCCTCCTTTTCCTTTTCGTCCTTGTACATCTGAGAGTCTGCAAAATGAACTGCTTTGCCTTTGAAGGGCTATCTATCTGCAAACAGTCAATGTAATAAGCCGTCCTCGCCAACGAACTTGATGCACTGATGTAGAGTTGAAGGGACGACACCATTCTCGTGTATCTAGGGGCGTCCGAGAGGGATGTCGTAACATGAAGGGGTCTTTATTGCATACATGGTGACTTCATAGATAAGATCACCGATTTGCAACCTGAACCTGATTTTGCTGATAGGCCTTTGAGTGCTCCCATCGTATCCAAAGATGGACACAGATGTGTGGCTCAGCTTGCTAGGTGGGATACCCAGCTCTTTGAGTGCCGAAGTAGAGATGAAGTTAAGTGCAGAACCTGGGTCGATCTGGACTATGTGTATCAGCATTTCTTTGATGTACCCAGTGAAGTCAAGGGTCGGTTGTGCTTCGTCTCACCTAGCAGGAGGTCTTCCTTATTGAAGGTGATGGTAGCACTTGCTACTTTTTGGACTGAGAGGCATTCAATACAAGATCCCTCAGTTTTCTTTTTTTCTCCCTTTATGGAGGTATTTGATTTTTTGACCCTATAGTCCATTTCAATTTGTAGGACTTGTGAGGTGTATTTGTCGACATCCGGATTCAGCCTTTGTAGTTCTAAAATGAGACTATCACGAGTTTGTGGTGACATTCGTAATAAGTCTAGGATGTGTAATCTTGCAGGTATGTGTTTGAAGTTCTCAATCAAGTCGTACTTGAAAGCCTCCTTGGGGCCTGCATTTTCATTATTGTTACCACTTGGGGGCGTTTACAGCTTTTTTTTCTGAAGGATTTACATAAGAAGAAGAAGAAGATTGATTGTAATTTTTGTGGTAATCTGGGCCAGAGCGGGTACCTTTACCAACTTCAAGAGCTTCTGGAGAAGGTTCTTCGTTTGGAAGATCACCCTCTGAATCAAGGGGTTGATCCTTCTCATTTGCTGAAAACGTTTCTACAGCATCATTGCCGTCTTCAGTGATTGCATTACATAGAGCATTTCCTGGGAACAAGTCCTGAACAGCATCCAGCAACTTTTTTTCTTTGTTCAGTATTTCATCGATCCAGACATCTCCTATGAGATTGGGTATCTGAGAACAATTGACCGGGTTTTCATTGAAGAAGACTTCATCAGCCAAAGCTTCCTCGTGGTGATCAGTCGGAAGAGGCTTGAATTCCAATGTCATAGTTTCAGAGGACGAAGGCTGAGAAGATGATATCTCAGTGGAAGTCACCCGAGAAGATGTATCTTCAGAAGATATGCTACCAGACGTAGTCTAAGAGTTTGCAGCTTCGGCAGATGGAGCTTCAGAGGCACCATCATCCCGAGATATCGCATATCAAGCTACTCCGATAGAAGATGCCTCTAGAACGTACTACTGGGATTCAGACTCGTCCTCAGATGTAAGAGGATCATCTACCCAGCAACTTTCTTCATTTTCTGGGGTTACCAAAGGAGATGTTTGCAGATTTTCCGGGATTTCCGGTTCTGAATTGTGACGAAGTTGATTGATGCGATCCTGCTCTTGTTCTATGGAAAGATGTTGCAAGATCCTCGCATATTTTTCGAGATCGGGCATAGGAGCCAAATCATCTTCTTCGTCTGCCCCTTGTGGTTCAACATTATTGGGTTCCACTGGGGCATTGGCGGGTGTTGGATTGACAACATTTTCCTGAACAGCCTCTTGGTCTTCTTAATCATCAAACTAGGATCCTTGTGGCCGTAAGGGATTATACCAGATTACCGGCATAAGGTGAGATTCGGAAATCCATTCTTCATTGGAGAGGTATTCTCCTATTTCAAGGGATTCCTCCCACTCATCGGTGTCACTGATAGTGTCACTAGACTCATATCCATCCACGGAGAATCCAATTACCGAGTTGCAAGAGTATGATGCCCCCTACGTAGCCTCATTTATGAGCTGTAGTGGCATGAAATTACTGAGGGTGAATTTTCTTACCACTTTTGAAGTCTTGAGAACGGACTCCTCTGTTGCCCCTAGTGAGGTGGTAGAGGAAGTCTCTGCCTTCTCAATGACTTCTTGTTTTGGTTGAGCTTTCTCCTGTTGTTTGAGCTTTCAGAGTTGTCTCCTGGCTTGCCTTCGTTGTTAAGTAGTCAACTTTGTTTTGACGATCTCCCAATTTTCATCTTCAAGGAGATCAGGATGCACCCATATGGGTTGTCCTTCTAGTGTTGGGTAAGGAACCAACTCTTGGGATGCTTGAGTCATTTTTATCACCTTAAAGGAAGTAGTGATCTTCTTCTTTGGTGATTTGGATGTTTGTCCATATGACACCATGTTGACGGAGGCAGGCCCGCAGTTTTTGTCAAAGGTGATGACTCCGTTTTTCCACATCTCGTTGATCTTCTCTCTCACAACGAAGCATTAGTTGAAAGGATGCGATACCATCTGGTGGTATGGACAGTACCGAGGATCGTTAGTTTTACCAAAATCTCCAAGTCTTTTGGGGTCAGGCAAGGTGAGTTTCCCATTTGCCAAGAGAGCCCCAAATATTTCTTCAACATCTTCATCGAACGGGTATTTCTTCTCTACTCATTCTTTGAAGGCATCAGAGAGTTCAGGCCTCTTACCCGCAGCTTTGTTTTCAGCTTTCTTTGGCGGCTGAGGAGCTGACTTGGTTTGCACATTCAGAACCTCCTTTTTCTTTGGCTTTGAGGTTGCAATGGTTGTCGGCTCTTTCTTTGATGATTTCTGACTGTTGAGGTCTTTGATCACCGTTTCAGTCTCAATGGATGCTTCTAGGAGTTCTCTTAGATTTTTTGATTTGTTGCCGATGATCATGGAGTGGATCCTTGCTCTCATGTTGTTACAGCATATGTCGACTAGCGACTCCTATGGCAGCACATCTAAGCATTTGTACGCCATTGCCTTCCACTTGTGAATGAAGTCGTAGGTTGACTCATTCTCTCCCTGTTTTAGGCTGTAGAGCTTAGCTATAGTAACAGGATGATCCTCACCTTTGAAGTGGGTCAGGAAACGTGTCTCTAGCATGGTCCAATTTTGAATGGAATCCTCCGGCAAAGTGGAGTACCGATCAAAGGCCATACCTTTTAGGGTGCTTGCAAAGAGACAGATCTTGAGGGCATCTTGATCCGCAATAGCTCCTGCTAGGATTTTGAAGTAGATGACGTGCTGTCTAGCTGAACCTTTCCCCATATATGTTTGGAGAGTAGGTTGCTTAAATATTGTAGGGAACGGAACGGAGTCCATCCATAAGGGATATGGTGGCTTGATTCCATGCTCCTTCAGTGTATCCTTTTCTTTTGCTTTAGCGAGGATATCGTCAACGTCCTTTTTGGTAAGGGCGCATGACTCGTCTTCTCCACCATTTGCCTCATCATTTAGAGGGACTTCATTGTTTGGCGAATGTTGCAAAGTGAGAATGAGGTTTTCCATCAGAACTTCTATTCTCTGCTGTCCTTGCTCCAGCTACTGAATGCATAGAGCCACGTCATCGTGCGTGTGAGGCCCCACCCCTGGTGGGCCCTCAGTTTGAATTTAATAATAATTAATAAGGTATGTTCTATCTTTAATAAGGTATTTAATAAGGAATTAGTAGTATAGTTTATAATATCCCTAAGTTTTAGATATAGCTTTAATTTAATTTATGTTAGGTTTGATTAGATTAGAGTTTAATTATAACTAGCACTAATGGAATGGGCTTGAGAGTAGAACCTTCTAGAACCCACCTAATTACCCAACTACCCATGGCCCTATTTCAATTCCATTTAGAACCAAAATACCTTTTAGGTAATTAGCCTAAAACCCTAATCTATATAAACTTAAGCTATTGCAAAATCACCCTAAACCCTAATTGCCTCTCATCTTCCCCAATTAACCTGTCTTCCTCCCCAAGCAACCATAATTCCCCCAAAAACCCAACACAAGGAGGCTAGAGACTCTTCCCTCTTGCAATCAACACTCTATTGGGTCTTCTCTCTCACCTCAATTTCCGTTTCTTCTTCATTAAGGCAAGTACCCTATGCAATTTCATTAGATGCATGCTCTTCTTCCTTGTTTTTGTAATTACATTTCAATGTTTTGATAATGCTAGTTTAGATCTTCTCTTGAGCTTGTTTTCATGGTAAAATGGCCATTGATGGATGGGTGTACCCATTTGGAAGATCAATGGTCCGGATGGATTGATGGATGGTTGGGCATTGAAGTGATTTTATTGTCCTGTATATGTATGTGATGAAATGTGATGGATGGTGAATGGGTTGAAGGGAAATCCAGGGATTGTGCTACTGTAACAGTCCCCGTAGATGAAAACAGTGAATGGGTGGTTTATTGCGTTGATACCGGGACCCAGGTGGGCCACCCGATGGTCGATCCGATCCGTAGATTTGAAAGAGGACCCACGGGCGAACAAATAGGTACTGGACCCGTGCGAGGTGGGCCCCATTTGGCCCACCATCAATGCACTCCAAAACCAGGAAGCGTTAGTGAAGGGGAGAAACTCAGTTGGGCACAGGCCTTGGTGGGACCCAATGGTTGATTGGATCGTAGATCTGGTCCGACCATAGCGCCGTGTGTGACCGGGCGACCTTGGAGATCAGACCCATCTTGGGTTCTTGATTAGTGGGGCCCATTATCTTAGCTTTCATATTGTTGCAGATGGTAGTAAGATAGAAAGAGGGCAGTTTCGTTTTGGGATCGTGGGGCCCAGGTGGGCCACCGATTGCAGATCAGACCCCTACATCTTCTAGTGGGGCCCTGGGCGACCTTGATGGTGAAGCCCGATCGGAACCTTGATTAGTGTGGCCCACTTCCCAGAAGGGCCTGATGCGCCTGACGAGAAATCACCCATTTCAGAATATGTTCTGTGTGAGGCGTTCTGTTGTGAAAAGAAAGAAGGAAGTGATGATGACGTGTGGTGGGATAAAAAGTGAGAAATGGGATGAGTGAGTGTATGGTGGTCTGAGGGTGCATGGGAATAAAGAGAGATAAAAGATAAGAGAGAGAATGATGCTGACGTGGAGTGGGGTGTTTGTCCAGAGTGTGACCTTCCCCGGATTGGAAAAAAATAAGAAAGAGAGTGGGGTGATGGCTGGGCACGTTTTGGATGGGACCATTTGTTTTGGACTTATTTTAAACATGGGCACAACATATTATTAGTGAATTAATTACCTGGCCCTATTAGTTTTCAGAAATTAGGAAAATGACCCATTAGTTTTAGAAATTAGAAATAAAAGACTCATTAGTCTTTAATGAAACTAATTGGAATTTGGACCCTTAAGATTTATATTTTTAGGAAACACATTAGATTTTAGAATTAGAATAAGCCCTGGGTATTTTATAAACCCAATTGGAATTCTAGTGTATGACCTGGATTTTCCCTCAAACCCAAAGTTCAGTGTGCGAGGTCGACCGGACACACTAAAAACTGCAGAAGTTGAGATTTGGCCTCGAATCTGTTGATTTAGGTAGACCTATGTATCAGGTTGACCGGCTGGCCACCTGGTCGATCGGGTACACTGGAAATTCCAGAATCCAAGCTAAGTCCCAACCCTGATTCCTGTGGAGCAGATCGACCTAGCAACATTGTAAACAGTAAGTTGTGAGTTTAGTCTAGGTTTTGTGATTGATCGATTATGGGGCCCATTGACCATCCAAATGAACTTCCATTAATGTGCCAAGCACGAGTCAATGGTGTGGCTCAGCCTTGACTCGTGGGGTCCACCAATTGTGGATTTAGGATTTGAATCATCATTGACTCGAACCTTAATTGTAGCCCATGGTGTCCACAACTTCAGGAGCACCAGGTTTACCATTTTGGACACCTGAGGCTACAGTCAGGGACCCAATCATGTGATGAGGCCTGAATCAAGAGTGGACCACTACCTAGGACTGGTCTTTTGCTTATTTTCATTTGACTCCATGTTTTGAGGACTTCTTGTGTTATTCTTCTTTCTTGTCCTTGTTATTGTCATAACCTATTAATTAATGGAAATTGGAGGACCTAAATCTAGGATTACTTAGTGGTGACCCTAAGTTATGTTTGGAGATAATTGACCTGTGTCTGTGCCTAGGCGGGCCCACATACGGCCTAAGATTGGGGATGTGAAACCATAGTATGAAGAGGTTTAGGATAAATGGTCAGTTAACTTATTGTATATGAGCATAGGATGAATGTTTGAAGAATGGACATAGTATGGTACTTGTGTTAGCCACGGTTGTGAGCCTTGGAGTGGATCCAATGTTGTTGGACTTGGACTTGTTGTTAGACTGTGTTCCGTGTTGTACATTAACCTCTTAGAGACCTGGGTAGGACCTTGCTCATGCAAGATAAGCCTAGACAGACACAGACCCGTACTTAGTTTCCCGAGTCGGCACTGAACATTCACTCAGTTGTTCTAAGCTCAGCCAGTTGACTGATCATCTCTGGTAGGAGCTATGTTCTGGTTACTTAGAGCTATCATGATGAGCTGTGGTTGGACGGATGGTGTGATACCAAGTCCGGGCTAATTTGATAAAGGAGTGTGATCGGTGCGATAAAGGGGTGTGATCGGTGTGATAAAGGGGTGTGATCCGTGTTATGTATATTGTATGTTATATATATCAGGGCTGTCATCCCTTGCATGGTTATTACCCTATCCCCACCGCAAACTGTTTATGGTATGGGATGTTTATAGTACGGGAGGGCCGCGGCGTAATATCCCGCGGTGTATCTAGCTTGTGTGAATGTGCCACCTTGTTGTTTGTTTAGATTAGATACTTTACATTTTTTATTCTAAACTGCTATTACTGCTCAACTGCCTAGATTATGTCCCTTATTTACTCATATGATTATGTACCTGTCATTACTCTCTTAGTGTATACATCTTGTGTTATCTGCATATGGTGCCTTGCCAGATCTTTAGATCTGACCCATCTTTGGTGCTTAGGTCCAAACCTTGATCCCGCGGGTGATGCGATCCATGAGGCGCCTGTAGTCGGGGACTACGGATGGGGGCCGGCTAACCAGGTGGTCAAGCCGGAGGACGGAGAGCCTGCACTGGAGGGTTGAGTGCATATGTGTTTTAGGATTTGAGAGTCCATTTTTGTAGGGAGATTGGGTAGGTTAGACTGATATGTATATACACTTGATATTCACACTTTGAGATTATTATCAGGCTTCCGCACTTTTACATCTGATATATATACTTAATACCTTTGCTTCCGCTATCTTTTATTTCGCTTCCGCATATAACTGTTGATCATGATGTTGTTTAAAAAGTTTTAAAATTTTGACCTCACTGTGGACTACGATCTTGGAAGTTCTCGGTTTATTCAGGAAGTAGTGCGCCAACTTCGGGTACCTTAGCGTTATCTTATGTATTCGGAATTGGGGCGTTACAATGCGGCGGAGGTTGCTCAGAGTTTGTGACCAGGACATTCACCCTTCGAGAATCAAATGAAGATACCATCTTGGGGACTGAGCTGGACCTCATTCTTTTGGATGAAGAGCTTGATGAATGATCACTCCGGTGTCCTTGACTTGAAGGAGTGGGAGAGTCCTCCTGATGTCTTCGTGTTTGGGAGACGTTACGAGCCATCGGCCGTCTGACATGAATTTTGGTTGCTAACTTCTGGCGTCTTTTGGTTTTGCCAACCATATGGACAGCAGCAACTTAGTCGGGTTTTTCTTTTTCGACCCATTTTTGAGAGACTTGAACAGTAGAATGTTGGATTCTTTGCTTCTCTAGTCTCTTTTGTAGATTGCCGCGCGACGACGTATGCAACGAACAATTTGAGCTTCAGTTAGTTCTGGTTGTGCTCTAGCAATAAAGGACGTAGTCCCTCGTGCGCAACAGCCGAGCTTATCTTCTTTGAAGATTGGCATGGATAGGATCTGGACGTGGTCCTTTGCCTGTCACAGTGAAGCTTTAAATTTTGCAAGTTCGACCCCTGTTGAGATAAAGGGTCGAGTTGTATGAGAGCAGGCCCTGGTAGGTTCTTGTAGAGGACTGGTGATGCATGATCTGATTTTGGGCTTGTAGGAGCAAGCCGGCTCATGCTGAGTTGGTTTTGTTATTTGGCGGAGGGTAGGTTTCTCCTCTTTCATGTAAGAGAGAGGGTAGAACCGAGTCTCCTTCAGAGGGGCTAGGTATGCTAGCTTTGTAGATGTTCGGGACCTCCTTTGTTTTGGTGAAGGTCTCGGTGACCAATTCTTGGGGCAGACCTGGCTTCTGGCAGGCTGAGGCTTCGTGGGGTTGCCACGGGCTTTAGGCTTTTTGGTGATTGCCTTTGGTATCATGGCAGTGACACGTTCAGGGGCGGTCTTCTGCTTCTTGGCAGGTGTAGTTTCTTCCACGGGGAGTGGAAATGGTCCCATTGACCCGAAGACTATGGTCTGGGGAGTAGAGGTCGACCCAGTGTTTTGAGAGTTGCCGAGAGAGGTGATGCTTCGGCAGCTGGCAGGGCGCTTGTGAGTGCACTTGTTTTGCTTCTTTTGAAGCATGAGCTGGTACTTGTTCTCATCAAAGGTGATGGTTAATGAAGCTGCCATTGTTAGTTTGGAAAACTTCTGAAACAAGACCACATCCATTAGTAATCACAAGAATATGATCATAAATGGAAAAGACTATGGTTTTGTCTTTTCAAATCGCTCAGGGAGGGGGCATAGCCCGGCCCAAGCGTAATGAAGATGGCAAAAAGCCATAGAGGGTACAATTATTCTAAACGCAAGTATGGTAGGCTCAGAATGAGCGTTCCAGTGACTACTAGAAGCAATTGTAAACCTTAATTCAAATTACCGAGAAGTGAGGCTCACTCAAGGTAAGATAATATAAGGTTGGAGTTATAAATGTGTCGGTTACGAATACAGTAGACCCGAAAGGGCGTACTAGTACCGCTAGGCACAAATGTTGCAAATTGCATCCTTGAAATGGACACGAGATGGGATTTTTCTTGAAAGGCCAAGATTGGATTCATAAAAGAGAGCAAGTGGTATTCCAATCCGAATATAGGCTCAAACATTTCTGCGAGCACTAGATCCAAAAGGGAAGGAACCAAAATTTCTTGAATGCGAACCCAAAACTGACGGAAGTTTTATTTTCTTTGAAAGGGCAAAAATCAAGTTCATCGAAGAGAGCAAATGGTATTCCAATCCGAATATAGGCTCAAACATTTCTGAGAGCACTAGATCCGAAAGGGAAGGAACCAAAATTTCTCGAATCTGAACTCAAAAATGACAGAAGTTTTTTTTTGTTTGTTTTGAAGGAAAAAAAATTTTTTGAAGATTTTTTTTTGTACACATAGGTCTCTAATTCAGTCTTATGAAACTGTTGACACCAAAAATGTTACTTTGCCTCCTCAACATCAAAAGCTACACGGAGCCGCATCCTACTACAAATAGGCAAAGCTGCTTCAAGCATCAGAACTTGTCAAAATCAAACAAAAACTGCAAGATCCTTCAAAATAGCCAAAGGAGACACACATGAAGTTTCGGGCCATTTCGACACCATTTGACCTAACTTCAATCCTCCAACAGCTGAGCGGGAGCTCCCGGCGGCGACAGTGCCAAATACATCAAATCTTCGATCAGAGCCTATGGATGGTTTCAAAATACCTCCAAAAGGTTCCACGTCGAATTTCAAGTCAAACCGACACCGTTTGACCCTCCATCCACTCTCGAACGGCGAAATCAAGCCTCTCGGCGGCGAGAACCTCCGATGCCGTCACTCATCAAACAAAACACATGAGTAGCTTCTACATGCTTCCAAAAGGTTGCACGTTAAATTTCAGGTCATTCCGACAACGTTTGTCCCTGTTTTGACGCTCCGAAGCAAAATCAAGCCTAACGGCGGTGAAACTCCCCGGGACCATGGCATCTAAATCGGAGCTAATGGATCATCTCAAAATGACTCCAATAGGCTCCCTGTCAAATTTCAGGTCAATCGGACATCGGATGACCGTATATCAAAGCTCGACATCTTCCGCACGATGAAATCAACTCAAGATCGACGGGACCCCAAACGGCTTCAAAACTCAAATAAAAGCCCATGGTTGGTCCTATCTAATGCTCAGGAAGCTTCACCTCAAATTTCAGGTCATTCTGACATCGTTTGACCTAGTTTCAACTCTTGGCAGAAAATCGGCTACGGAGTCTTCGGCTTTTCCAAAAATAGGAAACTTTGTGCTCTGATTTGCACAGCCTTTCGATGGTTTTCTTCAGTGGAATCAAGACAATAAATGAGAAGAAATGTCAAGAAAAATATAGGATAAAATAGAAGCGAAAAAGCCCGAGAAACGGCGACCGGAAGGCGACCGAAAAATGGACCGAAGTCCAAGATCGCCGGCGACCTTGGCCCATGGTCGCTGGCGTCCTTGGCCCATGGTCTCCAGCCCCATGGTCGCCGGCGACCATGGGTGCATGGTCGCCGGCGACCCTGGAAATCCGGGTCGCCAAATTTTCGCCGAAACGCCCGTTTTTTCGATTCTTTTCGCGTTTCGCGAAGTTTGGCCCCTGTGATTTTCTTAAAATCTGATTTTTGAGACATGATATTCGTTGATCTTCGTCGACATCACGGATCCGCCATCGAAATCATTTGATCATCACCGGACACTTCGAAACTGCCAACTGGCCGACCAAGAAAGCACACTTTCTGCCCGACCGATCGTAAAATCGACTGGACAGATGTTGCCGGCCCATTGGTGTCAACCAATCTCTGAATTTGCATCGTCATCCGACATCAAATAACGTGCGGATCCATCGATGATCATCGCAAGCAGATTTCCAAAAGACGCGGCGCAGCCCACGACTCTTCAAGCGACTCGGCGACCAATTAAAGCTGTTAATTGACCTTTTTATGACAACTTATTAGAGTCATTAACTCATTATTTTGGCCGGCCCAATCAGAAGCAAGCAAATGGGAGTTACAAGTCTAATTAATCATGACAATTAACCATGTATCTCCTATTATTATGGAGATTAATCATGGTAATTAGTCATGAAACTCCCATAATCATGGAGATTAAATGCCCATTATTCTCCATCAGCCAATCAAAATCCAAGGAAAAGGAGTTACAAAATTATGAAATTAAATCTTGTAACTCCTCCCATCATGGAGCATTAATACCATTAATGCCCATAAAATCCTCCTAATGGCCACCAAAAGCCTATAAATAGGCGGTCATTCCAAAGCGAAAGGGTCCTGAAAAATTGTCTGAAAATTATCCTGAAGAATTCTCTGCACAAAGAAACTCTCTTGCTTTGAAGAAACCCTGCTGCAAGAACTACAAGGTGATCAAAACCCCTTGGGGGGGCCACCCCCCCAAGGTTTCACCCTCTTTTTCTATCCAACATGGCTTAGATGAGGCTTTTCAGCCCGTCTACCCGTTTTTTTATTGGATATAGGACCTTCCTTTGGTCTTTCTCCTCTAAAAATCTGGGGTCCATGCCAAGCCAAGTGAACTAAAGCGTCAAGTGTTCTCATCTGAAGGACGATGGCGGAGCCCATACATGACTCGCGACCGTCTATCTGAACGAGTCCCCACGATCTCTTGAGAAGTCAGATTCCCTTTCTTACTTTTCTGTTGTATTGTGTATTTTTTAAAGAGATATAAAACTCACATTTCTTGTCTTTACATTTTGATGAGATTTGTAAACTACCTTCTACGGCGCAAAATCGCCTTTCACGGCAAAACCGCCTTTCGCGGCAAACAGAGACTCTTACTCAAGTCAAAAGTTCTCCTTCAAAGTTTTCTTCGAGGCATATCGACTGTAAAAGCTATGCAAATTCGTCGCTGTACCTCGAGGGGGCATTTGTTGACACAAAATATGTCACTTAGCCTCCTCAACATCAAAAGCTGCATGGAGCCGCATTTTACAAAATAGGCAGAGCTGCTTCAAGCATCAGATCTTGTCAGAATCAAGCAAAAACTGCAAGATCCTTCAAAATAGCCAAAAGAAGGGTACACATGAAGTTTCGGGCCATTTCGACATCATTTGGCTTGACTTCAATCCTCCAATAGCTGGACTGGTGCTCCCGGCGGCGACAGTGTCGAAGACGTCAAATCTTTGATCAGAGCCTATGGATGGTCTCAAAATACCTCCAAAATGCTCCACGTCGAATTTCAGGTCAACCCAACACTGTTTGACCCTTTATCAACTCTCGAACGGCGAAATCAAACCTCCCGGCGGCGAGAACCTCCGAGGCCATCACTCATCAAACCAAGCACATGGGCAGCTTCTACATGCTTCCAAAGGGCTGCACGTCAAATTTCAGGTCCTTCCGATAACGTTTGACCCGGCTTTGACTCTCCGAAGCAAAATCAAGCCTACCGGGGCGGAGCTCCCCGGGACCATGGCACCCTAATCGGAGCTAATGGATCTTCTCAAAATGACTCCAATAGGCTCCCTGTCAAATTTCAGGTCAATCGGACATCTCTTGACCGTACATCAAAGCTCGACATCTTCCGCACGGTGAAATCATGTCTAGCATCGACGGGACCCCAAACGGCTTCAAAACTCAAATAAAAACCCATAGTTGGTCCTATCTTATGCTTAGGAAGCTTCACCTCAAATTTCAGGTCATTCCGACATCGTTTGACCTAATTTCAACTCTTGGCGGAAAATCAGCTACAAAGTCTTTGGCTTTTCCAAAACTTAGAAACTTTGTGCTCTGATTTGCACGACTTCTCGACAAGTTTTTGTCGGATGTGAATTTTGATCCCCCCTGAGTGGGGAATCGCCATTCAACAGTTTGAGTTAAAAAAATACATCGAAAATGAGGATTCCGACTACCCTCAAAATCGACGGATCACGATCGCCAGTTACGGATTCGGCCGTAACACCGTCCTTCGACGAAAGCCGAAAGAATGCGGGAGAAAAATGGAGTGGGTTCTTCTCTCGTCTAATGTGCCGCCGGCGAGACACGACGGTTGTCTTGTCACTTAATTTGGGTCTTTCAATTCGGGTCGAACTTGGGTCAAGGGTCAAATATGGGCTTCAAGATGGGACCATAATGAACTAGGCAGGGGAAATCAACATCCAGGGTTGAGCAGACTAATTAAAGTTAAATCCAAGTATTCTAGGGGATAAGCGAATTAAAATGAAAATAAACTAAGAAAATATGGGGAAAGGTGCCAAATATTTAGAAGATGATCAACCCCATTCCTGGGTACCCCCTTCAATGTCCTTTGACGACCTAGGGTTTAAAGGCTGATTCTTCGAATCGAAAGAATGATGCAGACGAAACTTCGAGTTGTGATTTCTGTGGGTTTGCGTGCGATGCGCAGATGATAAAAGTGCATGGCCGATGATGGGCCAGAAGTAAGATAAAAATGGCCGATGTTGGGCCGGGATTGATTAAGGGTGGCCGATGATGGACCGGAAGTAAATAAACTGATATTGGGGTGTGTGAAATCACTCGTCTCGTTTCGTCATGCTCATTAATTTAGGTTCTCGGAATCAGCCTCTATTCCCTTTAATCATTGAGTTCAGATAAATATTTGGCGCTGGAGGTGGAGGAAAAGAGAGGAAAATATTTTTGGGATTGGTTTTGTTGGTTTTATAGTTTTTTTTGGATTTTAATAATTGGGGCTAGAAGGGCCTAACAAGGAGAGTTCCTACTTGGATTCAATCTAACTGTTCCATTTCCCTAATGGATCTCTACCCTATCCTAAGGTCCTAACCATCCACATCCGCTCTCCCGGTCCCTTAGCGGGGCCCGGAGAGAGAGTGGGACCTAATCAATTGGGATTAATAAAACTAGGGCAGTCTAAGCTGGCTAAGGGGAGACCTAGATCTAGGTCCAGGGTCTGACCTAATCAGTCTAGGCTACTGTCTAATTTATAACTCCAATTTATTAATATTTTGGTTTTTTTTAATATCTTTTACTTTGTTTTTGGTATTTTGGATTTTTATTGTTTTTATTTTGTTTTTGTTGTGTCTATTTATAGGGCCTAAGATCCTAATGATCTTTCCAATCCTAATGAGATGGGAAGAAGAGGAGTGAATTTCTAATTTTTATTTACTTGGTTAACCTAAATAATTCAAAATTTTCTAAGAAGTTCTCTAATCCTAATGAGAGTAGAGGAGGAGAAGGAAATTAATTATTAAACCTAACCTAATTGTTTTAATTAATCTAATACCTAGGATTCTATTTTTTTGTTCTTTTGTCTGAAAGTGCAGCTAGGGCCAATGAACAAGTCCTAGAGGGGGGGTGAATAGGACTAATTAAAATTCTTTGCCAATTAAAAATATCTCAGTCTAATTTTAACCCCAATTAGGACAAAGAACACAATGAACACATTTAAGAATACAACTTATGCGGAATATGTGTTCAATGTGTGAATGCTTAAACAATCAAAGACATGACAATTAGTTTCATGTTAATAAGCACGAGCGTGTGTAAGACACTCTTCACAAATTCACTTGTGATTCACATCAATGTAAAAATAACTCTGTAACCAAGGTGCTCAAGTGAATGTATGTAAAAGAGTGTGTGCTAAACAATATATGATTTACCAATATATTCAATGTTGTTTTCGCACAAGTGCATGTGTGTCAATAAAACTTAATGATGAAATAGTATCCTTATCAATCTCCACAACATATAGATATATAAATCATGTACAGGTGATAGAGATAGAGAAATTGACACAAGGGATTTATAGTGGTTCGGTCACACAGACTTACATCCACTCTCAAGGGCCACACAATCCCCTGGTTCCACTATGAAGAATCAAACTACACAAGTACTGATTCTACATTGATTTTGTTACCGAGGTTCAATCACAAAGATTTACTCCCCTCTTTTGTTCACGAGGTTCGACCACAAAGATCTACTCCCCTCTACAATTTTTATAGTGGTTAAATCACAAAGAAATAAACCACTCTTACAATGCTCTGAATTGAATGAAGTGAGGGAGAAGAACACTTGCCTCTTTTGACAAAATCTGGAGGTTGCCACTTACCCCTTTGATGAAGTCCAGAGGATGCTCTTCAAAGCTTGTCACTGTAGCTCCAAGCTTTTATGCCTCTTGCAATGCTTCCTTGATATTGATGATGATGCTCCAGTGTTGTGCTCAATCAAGGGAAGCGGTCTTTGATCTAGGGATATGGATTTTAACTTTTGATGGCTCAAGTTCTTCCCTAGATGATATGGTTTTCACGCATCACAGTTTCCTTGAGCTAATGAAGCTCTTAGATTTGCCAATACAAGCTCATAGTGTGTGTGAAATAATCAATGAGAGCTCAAATATGATATACCATGGTTAGGACAAGAGCTCTCATGATCTTGGAGCCCCTACGGAAGATATGGGGCCTTTTCTATTTATAAACAATCCCCAAACGACTCTCTAACGGCACTTGGCGGCTAGCCTCCTTCACATCCGTGGTTAGCCGCTACCCCAACGGATACTTCCAATGGTCAGATATTTCAAAATTTTTGAATGGGTGGCTAGCTGTCGGTCATCAGGCGGTCGACCGACCACTGACCGACTGCTGACCACCTGGTGGCCGCCCCTCTGATTTTCAGCCAAAAACAGCTTCTGGAAAAGTGACCGCGAGGTGACCGTGAGACATGGCGGTTAGCCGACCTCTGGGACCAGTTTTGAGTCTTGAAAAAGGCTCAAAAACATTTTCTAAAACCTATTAAATAAGCCATTAAACTAAGGGTTTTTAGGGCCATCTCTTGGTTGGTTTGGGGTCCCATTTACCTGAATAGGTTGTCACTCATATGGAGGTCTTCCTTGATGAATTCAAGCCTTCCAAGACTTGATCTTTTGACTTCAAACTTGATATTCCTTGTGAAACTCTAAGAGGCAAGGTCTTGAATTCTTTGACACGGAATCGACAATATAAGTGCTCATGGAAATGTGGCACTAACATTGTCTTCCTCTTCTTTCCTTTTTTTTTTTTTTTTGTTTTGGGAAATTATGCAGTGCTAAGTTTTATCTAAAAAAAAAAAAAAAGAAAAGGAAAAGAAATAAAAATGCAACTAAGTTATACAATGCATGGGCAGGTTATGGTGCATGGGCATGTTAGAATATGCTAGGAATAAATTCAAAATAAATAACATCCTAAAATATTATTCAGATGCATGAACATGTTGAGATGCATGAACTAGGAATAATTTAGAACAAATAATAAAATTAAAAGTTTATGAGATGCATAAATTAAGAAATAAACTGAAACATATAATAAGATATGAGACTGACCTAGATGGATGAGCATATTAGGTGCATGGGATATCATAAAAAGAGACACTAACAAATAAATAGTAAATATATAAGAAGAAAACTATCCTAGGTGCATTAACACATTAGAGGCATGAAATGTAATAAAAGGAATAATAATAAAGACTAACCTTACAGGAAAAGAAAATGAATATGCATGGATATAGTCAGGTGAATGGGCTAGGAGATGGGTGCAGCAGTAAGGTGAGGCAATAGTAAAGTGGGTGCATAAGTGAAACGGGTGTCGTTGTGGGCGTGTATGGAGCGGGCCTGAGTGCACAGGCTGTGCAAGTGGCAGTCCAAGTAGGTGTGCAGTGATGTGTTGAGGGTGTACAGGGAAAGAGAAAAGAAGAGGAGGAATGCACTTGAAGGAAGAAACAAAAGAAAGAAAGAAGAGGAGGAGAAAGAAGTGGAGACGCAGGGGCTCAAGCAGTGAAGTGAGCGTAGCAGTAAAGTGGTGTGATGGGGAAGAGAAGGAGGAGAAGAGAAATGAAATAAAGTAGAAGAAAAGAAAGAAAAAGTGGGCCGTGTGCACAAATGAGTGTTGTGAGGGTGTAGGGAGAGAGGAGGGTGTACAGCAGGTGGGTGTAGGGGGAAATGAGGAAGAAGGGAAGAGAAGAAAATGGAAAGGCAGCACTGCCGCGCATGGGCGCAGGGCGGAAACGAAGGGGAGAGAGCGAGGAGAGAAGAAGCGAGCGGGAGAGAGAGAGTGGTCAGAGCAGAGTGAGAGAGAGAGTCGACAGGAGAGAGGGAGATGGGTCGCAGAGGGAGAGAGAAAGAGAGCAGAGAGCGATAGAGAGAGTGGACGGGAGAGAGGGAGAGACGGTGTGTAGTGGGTGCAGGTGGTGGGGAGGAAGAGAAGAAAGAGTGTGAGAGAGGAGAGACTGAGAGAGTGAGCGAGAGATGGGGGGAGAGAGAGAGAGAGAGACATGCAGGTGGGTGGAGCGAAGAAGGAGAATGATGGAAGGGGAAGAGAAGAGAGGAAAAAAGAAAAAGAGAGAGAAAGAATGAAAGAAGAAGAGGAGAAGGTCTGCAGGCGAGAGAGGAAGAAAAGAAAGAGCGTGAGAGAGGAGAGACAGAGAGAGTGAGCGAGAGAGAGAGAGAGAGAGAGACGTGCAGTGGGTGCAGGTGGTGGGGACGAAGAGAAGAAGGCGTACCTGGTGCAGGGGGAGATGGGTGCTGCGTGGGCGTGTGTGAGGATGCAGGGAGGAGATAAGGGGAGGGGCGTACCTGTTCCGGAGTCTGGCTGGGAAGCAGAGGAGGCGGTGTTGCGAGGATGAAGAAGGTGCTACAAAGGGTGGTGGTGCGTGCAAGGGGCGGTGCTGTGACGATGCTAAGTAAGGAGATGGAGTTACGGCGACAATGAAGAAGAGAGGGAGATGGGTGCTGCAAGAGATCTGGAATGGAGGGGAAGATGAGGAGGGGAGAGAGGAGTTCTGTGTGAAGATGGAGATGGAGGATGATGGCGAGATGGGTTGCAGGGTGCAGGAAGAGGGCGGAGCGGAGAGGAAAATGGCAGAGAGGGAGAAAGGAGATCCGAAAGGGGAGAGTGGGCAGAGAGGGAGAGAGGGTGGATCCAAGGGCTTCTGCTCATGGGTTCTTTTTGTTCTATCCCGGTGAAGTGGGGATAAATCCTGGGAGTTTGAAACCGAGAGGGAGTGAGAGATCCCCGGGGTTGGGAGAGAGATGAGCGTATAAGATGGGCTTTGGAGGAGATCTACGTCTAGGATGAGAGTCATGGGAGAGATAGGGATGGGGGATTGAAGGTTAGAGATTGGGACGAGGGCCTGGAGATAGAGAGGGGAAGACGAGGTTTGAGGGAGGTTTCTGAGTTTCCCAGATCTGGGACGCTCCATCCCTTATCAAAGTTGATGGGTCGGGTTGCTGGGTCAGGTCGATTTGAGATAGGGTTTCGAGTGAGTTGGGTTTGGGTTGGACTCTAGGTGAGTTGGGTCCAAGGTTGGGCTTGAGTGGGTTTGGGTTGGATTCGGCCTGGAATGATGAGTTCGAGTCGAGTTTGAAAGGAGCAGGTTCGGGCCCAGAAGGTGGTGTCCTGGTGGAGATTGGTCAAGTTGTTGTCGTCGGGCGTAGGTTTCGTAGATTTCAATCTGCTCGTCAGATTTCGACATTCTACACATCGACGGAAAGCTCTCGACGAGTAAGTTGCCATGAACTAATTTTCAGGGCAATCGGAGGTCTAGAGATGATAGGTTAGTTTTCACGCGGGCGCCGCGGGGATGTGGGACCCGCTGTCATGATTTTTGATCCGCCCGTCAGATCTTGGAGTTCTATATATGGGCGGAAAGCTCTTGACGAGTAGATCACGATGAGCCAACTCTCTGGGCGATCAGAGGCCTAGAGACGACAGATGACTTTTGACTCGGGACCTAATCAGGACATCATTAAATAGGGTGGACTGAATTGCCCCTCATAGGGCGCGAAAACGAGGTGTCTACAGTATGCCCCTCTTTGGAGAACCGCACGTATAGAGTTGTTCTCCAAAGATAAGGCGACACACACTCATGCCTCCATTTGAGCTTTTGGGCTAAAGGGAGTGGCAGCCTATGGGGGTTAGTTCGAACTGGGTCGAGGGAATCAGGATGAGGTTGTTCTAGGCCATCCAATTAATTAGGTCTCCTTCAGAATTGAGCCTAATCAAGTGATGCGTGAGGATCCTAGGGGACGTCACCTCGTGCCTTTCCACTTTCTACCCAAAATTAAATCCCTACAAAGTGGATCATCCTACTCGGGGGGTGCACAAAGTGTCAAATCAGAATTCTGAAAGAGCATGTTACGGTAATGATATTAAATGTAAGAGCACAAGTTTGGAAGATTAAGTTTGGGTTTTTCAGTTCAGCGACACTTACCTTTTGGATCCTGTTCCTTTCGGTGTGGTGGCCCTCACATTTTCACCTGCAATAAATCTTGACTAGAAGGAAAGAAGGGAGCAACAGCTCGCCTTGCAGTGAAGTTAGTACATAAACGTGCCAAGTGTGTGTTATGCATGTGATGATGTTAAGAAGGCTTGTAAGTGTGATGCAGACTAAATTTAAAATGTTAGTGCTAATGCAAGGCATGTCCTCAACATCATCCTGTAGTCATGACATCAATCAACCACTACCATGATAGTCAATAGAGATAAAAGAAAATAACAGAAATGCATCCACCACATGCAAGGAAAAAGAATAAAAATTAACAGCGGGGGCCCATCCTTCGGATGTGGGTAGATTGAGTAGGAAATTCAGATCGAAAGATATCTAAAACTTATCCATAGCACACACATAGCATGAAACAGTACACATCCAATACCAAGACTAGAAGCAAATCGTTGTTGGCTAATCCGAAACAAAGGGGTGATAATTTTCCAACTGATAGTGTATCTCGTTTCGAGAGGAGTCGTGCACAAAACATGGTATCCGCGTGGGGTTTTGGATCCAGGGTTAGCAGGGAAGTGTGAGGCATGTTTACGTAAGTTCATATATATATATATAAAAATGCCCTAGCATATGGGGTGACATATGTGAACGATCCCTGAAACAAAACAATGTATAACCTATCCTGCATTCAACCTCAAGGCATTAGTAACAAAAGCATGCATGAGGTGAGAGTGTGGATTTGTGAGTGTTTGTGACAACTGTGCATGTGACGGGACCTAAATTGGGAAGCCGTGCAGAATAAGTAAGTACTCATAGGCGTGTGTGTACGCATGTACAAATATGTGTATATAAAAATGCTCCAGCGTAAAGCTGCTGTGTTTTCTGGCTGGGAATGAGAGAGTGAAGGTGGTCTAGCTCTCTGATCCATGGCTGCTAGTTTGATTATGATGTGACCTTCCCCAACTATCCTTTGGAGATCGATCCCTAATGATTCTTTTCTAGCCGTTTTGGTCCTTTTAGTTGAACTTTGGAGAGTGTTAGGCTGCCCCTGGAATTCATGTGTGAGCACGAGTTTTGTGTGTGGGAGATAGTGAGTCACCATGCTTCCTCAGTGTTGTGGTTATCAGCCACTCTCCGCTTGGTTCATTAGGCAAGGGTCCATGTCATTCGAGCGGGCTTGGGTTTTATGTATGCATTTCCATTACTTTGGCCTTTTGGCCCTTTGCTCTCTTTTTTTTTTATTCTCTTTTTTGTCTTTTTTTTTCTTTTTTTTTTGTCAATTTTTTCTTTTTTTCGATTTGTGACTGCGCAATGCCTGGGTCCCTTAAGCTTTCTAATTAACCCATGTAACGAGCGTTACGCCAATGACTCCCAAACCAAATGGCTTTAGGGCACTAGGTATGTAAATCCCCCTACGGGCTTACTGACTTGGGTTAAAAAGGCTACGAACCCAAACTAGTCACAAAACTTTTATTCTTTTCAGGACTTCTAACTAAACTCTTTTTTTTTTTTTTTTTTTTTTTGGGACTGGTTTGGGAGAGTGGTGCCTGGGGTTTTGGTTTCTGAAGCATCAGGCATGGGGAGCACACCCACATCTCATGCAACTCCACCGTGGTTTCTCTTTTCTCTCTTTTGTTAGTCATAAGGGGAAGCTTTCATGACATGGGCAAGCTCGCCTATAAACTTTTGCGTTGAATGGCTTCAACCATGCAGAACATTGTGTGGGGGCAGACTCACTATTCTAGTGTTTTCCTCCTTTTTTTTGTTTTCTCTCTCTCTCTCTCTTTTTTGTGCTAGTGTGTGTTTGACTTCCAAGTTTGGTTGTTGCACCTCTCCTCGGTCTTCCCTACGGGATTTATGCAGCCATATCAAGAGACCGAGGGTCATACTCCGCAAGACGTGGAGAAGGGTCATGTGGTGTACTTTTTCAAGTACATAGCATTCCATGGATCGGGGAGCTCTTCCCCTTCTGCATTTACTAATCTATATGCATTGCCAGAATATACTTATTTAACTACATATGGGCCTTCCCAATTAGGTCGCAATTTGCCTTTAATGTGTGGGAGTTGTGATTAAGTGATGCGTTGCAATACAAGGTCACCTGTTTTGAATTTCCTCTCTATGACATGCTTATCGTAGGCTCTTGCGATTCGCTTCTTGTACACCTGAGCGTGCTCTGCTGCTTTCATGCTTTTCTCATCGAGGAGGTCCAGCTATATTTGCAATGCTTCTCGTCTTTGGCTTTCTGTCATCTCTTCATCTAATTGGAGCCGCAAAGATGGGTGTAGGAGCTCGAACGGAAGGACTGCCTCTATCCCGTAAGTCAATGCATATGGGGTCTCACCTGTCGGACTCCTAATGGAGGTTCGATATGCCCACAATGCCTCGACCAAATGGTCTGGCCAATCACTGCCCTTGGTTGTTTCCACTGTCTTCTTAATGATCTTGAGTAGTATCTTGTTTGTAGCTTCAGCCTGTCCGTTTGCTTGGGGGTAATAAGGGGTTGAATGATGTAGTTCTATACCATATTTTGTGCACAAATCCTCCATTACCTGAGATATGAATTGGGGGCCATTGTCAGTTGTGAACACTTTTGGAACGCCAAACCGGGCTATTATGTTCTTTTGAATGAACTTGACCACCGTGGATGCTTTGATATGGATAACCCTTTGAAACACCATTATGAACACCTCTTGATGACCCTTTGGAACTCTTCCTAGACTTCATCGTCTTCTCCTTCGGCATTTACTAATTCATAAACGCCCATCTCGTCCTTTGCATTCTCAGTTCCTGAAGATGATTCTGGCTATGAAATAATGGGCATCGACTCATACCCTATCTTGCTAATTTGGCTCACGATTTCCTCTAGCAGTGATTGCTCTACCGGGGGAATTTTCAAGCGCTCAGGTCTTCTTATGGCCCTACAATAGTCAAAGGTCTCTACTCCTAAACTACTTACATTTTTGGGTTTTTGGTTTTCTACTTTTTTTGGGATTTTAGGGTTTTGTGATTTTTTTGGGTTTTTGGAATGATATGGTACAAGTTGGGTTGAGGAGGGGCTATCTAAGGAGGAAGATCCCTGCCCAGAGTAATGCCAAACTGCGGGGCGATACACCACTTCGTCGCCTTCGGGATTTTCGATCTCCTAGGCTTTGCTGTCTTCTTCTGAAGGTCCTGCTCTCTAGTCTCGCCACGCGGCTGGCCAGTACACGACTTCTTGGCTATCGGGATCTTTGACTTCCCAGGTTTCATAGTCGTTTCTCTTTTCGGAAATCGGAGCTTTTTTTAGGCAATTTCGCCGAATCACTAGTACCAATCATGTTACAAGACAACATTCGAAAACTTTCCTCCGGGGGGAAATTTGAACCTCTAATCTCATTAGATTCATGGAATTCTTCCCAGGTACCGAAGATGTCTTCGTAAGTTTCGACCTCCTCGTCGTCAAATGACGAATCGGTTATACCTTCTATCAGGAGTTCTTTCCCATTTCCCTGGGCGTGGATCTGATGGCATCCTCCTCCGTCGGGAGGTTCATTGGGGTCAAGAGCTTGTTATGCCTTACGAAGTGTTCCCCTAGTTTCCAATCCTTTCTGGAGAGCGTCACCTGATCATACGGGTTGATTCCCAGTCCTTCTGTTCCTATCCTTGCTTCCAAGATAACGGGGTCAAGAATCCCATCCTCATTCCTACCTAGCCCCAATCTGGGCTGATGTCCAAGTTTTTTCATGAGGTTCTAGCCATGTATGCATTCTTTTCTTAATGGCGGTTTTGGTAGAGGGACCGGATCTGGTATCATACTCCGGACGGGATCCAAGTCCGTCAGGGAAATGGTGGGATCAACCCTGTATCCTTGGGTTTTGGTTCCAGGCAGTATAGGGGCCGGTCGCAAGGTGGGAAGTATCTGAAGTCCTTCTGGCTCGATCACAAGCGGGTCCCCCATTAGCTTCACGATTTTTCCTAATTGGGGAAACTTAATGCATTGGTGCCTAGTGGACATAACCGCCTTCATGTGATTCAGCCAGCAACGCCCTAATATTAAGTTAAAGGTCGCTGGGATATCTATGACGTAGAATTCTTCGGGTACTGAGATCGGGCCTGCTTGCACCAATAACATGATCTTCCCACAAACGTTCTTCCTATTTCCGTCATATCCTGTCATCACCAACGGGGCTGGGGTTAGGTCTTTGGCAGTTAGATCCAGCGTCTTATATGTTTTCAGTGGACAGATGTTTAGGGATGCCCCTGTGTCTACGAAAGCGCCGGATATCTCCTTCTCGACCACCCTAACTGTGTGATGTAGGGGTGAGGTCCTCGCTTCAGGCGGTATTTCTTTTAGTTCCTCCTCGGTAAAGTTGAGGATTGGCAAGGATGTCTTAGACGACAAGGACGCAATGGAAGCCCGTAGTTGCTCTGGGGTTATATTTTCTGGAACTTGTAAGTGGGTGATGGCGTCCATCAGCTGTTTTTGATGCATCGGGGAAGTCTTGATCAGATCGAGGATTGACACCTTAGATGGTATCTTCGTTAGACGCCCTAGGAGATCATACTCTATCCCAGTCTCCAGCTGAACATGAGGTCTCTCTTCGACAACCACTTCGAACTGCGCATTGGGGATTTGCAAGCCCGGATTCGGCGTGTTCACGATCGGAGGTAGCCGCGGTGGGCAAATCCGTCCTGATTGGAGGTGTGCTTGTGACGGCCCAACATCCTGGGGGTGATTAAATTGGGAGTGAGTGCTGGTCTGAGACCCCCCATACGCGATATCATCGTCAAAGAACACCTTGTAGAGGTTCGGGAGTTGATTACCATGCCGGTTTTGATGTTATCTAGTCTGAATTTAGTTTTCCGGTCCCAATTGACGTATTTCCAATAGTCATCATCTTAAAAAAGGTCATCATAGTAGGGTTGATTCTGATTAATGGCTGGCTGGATTGGGAAATCAATTGATTGATGTGACACGGAGGCGACATTGGCCGACGGTCCCTGCAACGGTTGTGTCGAGGTTGACGCAGCGTGTTGTGGCATCAGGTTTGTGTAGATTTGCTTGTTTGGCACTCGCTGCGTCGTACTGGTAAGCAGACCTTGGGCTTGTGACATTTTCTGCAGACCGTAGACTCCCATGGGTTTGATGCTATTCCACTCAATCGCCCCTTCATCATTGAGGTCGTAGATCAGGTCTCTGGCCGTATAGCAATGGGTTAGGGCATGTCCCAGCATCCTGTGGTATGCACAGAATCTTGTCCGGTCAAGGTGGTCTGGCCATTGCTGTTGTCTTTCTGGTGGAAGCTGGATAGCGTTTTGTTCTATGATCGACCAGAAAACAGTGATCCAAGGTTGAGGGAGGGGCGGGTAGTTAGCCCTTTTCGGTCCAAGCCTTCTCTTATTCCCGTCATTGTTTTGGCTTGAATTGTCGTTATAATTGAACGAGACTACATTATAATTCGGCCGAGGATTAGTACTCTGATTCGGGTTTTGAGGCATCACCGACTGATTCACAGGTTGTCGTGCTGGATTTATGTTTTGCCTCGGATGAACGGGTCCCCTTTGGTCATGTGGTTGTTGGTTATATCTTTGATCATTCCGAGGAAGATCCCGGTAGCTCTGATCGTTCCGGAAGCCTTGCGTGTTCCCTTGGAAATTAACATCCCGGTTTTGTCCTTGATTCCGCTGTTGGTTGAAATTCATTTCCTGACCAGGATTATATGGACGATAAACCACCTCTTGGGTCGAGTTTACTTCCGAGGTCGCGCAATTTTCCACTTGATTGGTCACGCGACGGACAATCCTTTTTTGATCGGAGATGCCTAGGTTATTCAATATTCCATCGTCTAGGTTCTGTTTCATTCTCGACAATCGATGGTGTAGGCTGATTTAATTCATGACTTCCCCGATCATCATCAATGTCCTCATCGGTTCTTTCATGTTCGAAATGACCATCCTGACTTGTTCCTCCTCCTTCATATTACAGTCAAACCTCGTGAACTGACTCAGCCATCTCGCGGTGAATTCTTCATAATCCTCATTGTTCTTTTGCTTTAAGTTGGCTAAGTCATGCCACAGGGGTTTGTTCTTAGTTAGGTGTTGGTATCGCACTAGAAATTTTTCTATCACATCCTCGAAGGTATTGATCTCGTGTGAGGGCACAGATGTGTACCAAGTTAGCGCATCTCCGACTAGCAATTCTTGAAAGTAATTAATGAGGAGGGCATCGTCGTCAGCGATTATACGGCATTTACTGCAAAAGGACACCAAATGGTGTTGAGGGTCTGTAGTCCCGTCATACACTACGAACTTTGGGGCTTTAGCTGGGAAGGGTGATTTCTTGGTCTCCTCTTTCTTCGTGAAGTCATAGAACCCTAACCTTTTGCCTTGTCTTGACAGCGACTTCTTTCTAATTTCACTCTTCAGCCCCTTCTATTTCCTTCTGCATTTCTCTAATTGCCTGGGAATCAGTGTTTTGATCTTCGTGCACCTGGCCACATCTCGGGGCCTCAACTGGGGTTTGATAATAAATCGGTTCTACAAGATCGTGTTGAGGGTCCGGTTGGGGTCCCAAAGGCGCATATTGGTAGCTTTCCTCGGCTCGTGTTCTCCTAGTGGCTTGAATTTGGGTTTGGTTTCGAGTTCTATCCAGGTCATGAGCTAATCCTAATCGTCGACCCACGTAAGTCAATTGGCGGGAGAGCTCGTGGGCTGGATGGTCCGATCGATGTTCTTCGTGAAGCTCATGAGGGTCTACATCGTCCGCAACTTCATCATAATAGAGTAGGGGATCTTGCTCCTCGTCTAACATTTCGTAAGCCGGAGTCAATTGATCTTGATACGTTAGAGGTGATCTTTCGTATCTCGTCAATTGATGATAGGTTAGCCTAAGGCTAGATGAGCTTGAGATCGATCGGCTTACGGAGACAGTCGGAGAAGTCATTGCTTGAAGTTGGGGTTGGACTACCTCATGCTGGTATTGATGGTGAATTATGGGTGCGTTCTGTGCGCTGGTGTAAACAGCAGGGCATCGCCGCGGGACCCTCGGCGTGAGTGGTCGAGCCGGGCCCACCTGTTCTTGGCCTATATGGAGGCGTGTACTTGCATATGGGATCGGGACTGGTTGCTGTCTTGCTTGTCTAGCGGTGGTCACAATGGATGTATCAAAAGGTGTTCTATATTGGGGGACATAGAGGTAATCGGTTCAGTTCGGGTAACCGTAGCTGAATGATGGGTGACTTGTGAAGTGACCAGTTGAAGCACACGGCGAGCCCATGTTGTGATGTTGGCATAGGTCTTATGCTCTATCGTCGGTTTGCTCGATCCGACCAAATCCTTATACGTGACTCGAGAGTCGGCAGAGTATGAGTCCCTCCTTATTGGAGTTGGAGGACTAGAGTGACCTTTTCTCGCAACTACTGCGTTCATGGGAGAAGGGACCCGTTCAACAATCGAAGGGCCCGATATGCGCGGGGAATAGCGCGGTTCAGATAATGGGGTAGAAAGTGTAAGACCCCGCCCCGAGAGTTTCCGATTAGTGTTAATTAAGACGTGTTTTAGCTATAAGCGAGATTAGTGGAAATGGGTTAAATCTGGATTAGAATAGTTTTTATAGCTTTGGATAATTTTGGGAACTCTTTTGATCTAGTGGGACCCTTTGGGGGTTCCTTTTTATTGTGTCTTGATTAGTTTTGGGATTTAGTTATAATTCTGGAAATCGGTAATTTGCTCCGTTGAATGTATTTTATGATTCCCGACAACTTTCGTATTTGCTCCGTTTCCATCCGAGACCTTTAAACCCTACTTTGTCATTGATAGGGGTAAAACAGTCTTTTTACACAAAATCTGGACACTATTTTCAATGTCTCCGAAACTTGTAAAATATATACTTTTAGGAAAGTAGAAATTTCGACGATCAATTCTTCCTTCTTCGTCGAATCCGTCCGAAGCACGTAGAACGATGTTCTAGCCCATTTTGGACTTTAAGTTGTTGGACCCATAGCCATTGTCTATATAAGGAGGAGTTCTTTTCCCTTCTCCTCTTCTTGCAATTTCTTGAGAACAAGGTATCCCAGCCCAGCCTAGGGTTTTCTTCAACCTCTTTGCTCCTTGCTCCTCCATCTCTCAACCTCTCTCAAATCTCTTGCTAAAGGCTAAGTGGATGCTACAATCTTCTTCCCCTCCATGAGAGCTTCCTATTGATATCTTCTTTTGAGAGAGAGTCCCATTCCAAGCTATCTCTTGAGCCAACTCTTGCCATTAGAGGACTCTTCATGTAAGTTCTTCTTCTCATCTCTTGATTGTGTATTCATCTAGCCTAGGAGGTGCTTCACCTTGATTATTGAAAGCTCTTTCCATCTATTTCATAGTTTTGCCATTTTTAGGGCTTGTAATGAATGTGTTTTTGGGGATTTTGTGTAGATTGTAGATTTTGAGCTTGATAGAGTGATTAGAGCTTGATTAGCGTACTTGGAGACCAAGGCAAGTGGATGAATGGATTCTATTTGAATAAGTTCTTATTTTGTCAAAAATGTGGATTTTTGCTATTCATATGTCATTTGATTCATTATGTCTCTTAATGCTTTGGAAATGTGTTTAATGTCATGGTTTTCTCTTAGTTAGTATTAAGAGGATATATATATTCATGCATTCATGAAAGTTATTTTGGGTCATTATAAGCTTCTTAAATGGTATTGTACTTGCATTGAATGAAATTGGATTGGTAGGTGGAATAAATGCATTGGTGGAATGGTAGTTGGTGGAAGGGAGTAAATGTTAAATGGAAGGGATTGGACCCATTCCACATCAGAAAATGGTTGGAATGAAGGTGATATGGTTTGGGAGACAAATGACTGAAATCTGCACCTGATGTGTAGTTCCCGCAGCTGGGCGGTCAGCAGGCGGTCACCTCGGTGGCTAGCCGACAGGTGACCGGCGGCTAGCCGACCCAGATGCGGTTAGAAACACAGAATGCTACATTTTGACAGGCGAACCGCGGTTAGCCGAGCGGTCAGCTCGCGGCTAGCCTCCAATCCAATAACCCCAGTGACCGCTAGGTAGCCGAGAGGCGCGGTTAGAAACACAGAATGCTACTTTTTAGCAGGGTGAGCCGCGGTCAGCTTTGCGGTCATCCAGCGGCTAACCGCCAATCACCTCGGCGGCTAACCGCCAGCTGACCGACAGGTGACCGAGTTTACCCAGAATTCCTGAGTCTTTCCCATTGTTTTTAGTTATGGGATTTAAAGGTTTGGATGGGTTGTTCTGATGCCCTACCACCTTGGAAAGACCCAGGGGATGACATAAGGAGATTTACATAGAAAGAAACACCATTTCGGAAAAGGTATTGGGACTTTTAGATTCATCAATGTGCATAAGGAAACTTAGTATGTCCTCTATCATTCGAGTACCATACTAAGGGTAAATTTAGACATACAAGACCCTTATACATGTTGTCTGAATGTGGATATCCCAATACATAGTCCCTAATGATATAGGATTTATTGCTTTGTTTTATTCAGTTTATATGTATAATTACCCGACCTACTGGTTTTATTTCAAATTCTGATTCATACTCTGGATATGTCCCGCCAGCCTCGTTTATGCATGAACTGTTAATGATATGAAATGTGTGCCTACGAGCACCATGCCCCGCCTGCCCGTATGTTTTATATTGATATAGTTTTGTATACGATTGGATTTATCATGTAACCTAAGAGTCGGCACCACTAAGCTTGGACATCCTTGTCAGTCTGATCAACTGACTTGGGTCTCCCCCTGTGCTCCCGCCAGTTGCAACTTGGATCCTGTACTGTCCCGTTACCCGGTCCGCGGCCGTGGTCCTGCCTAGCTATATGTATATGTATATGTATATGTTTATAATATTGGTTCTCGTCACTTCGTGTGATTGAGCCCAATGCACGCAATGTGCTCTCATCACTTTAGTGATAGAGAGGATGTAGCTTTAGTGTGGTTGCCACCTAGTCAGTTCCTGTACCTTGAATACCCCGCATGTTTTGTATTGCATCGTTACTTTAAATGAACTATGCATCCTGTTTTATGACAGTTTTCGTTACAACTATGATATGTTTTGTTTTCTTTCTTGGTTTATCTATTCACCCACCTGCCAGACCGTCGTGTCTGACCCATTTTTGTGGTACTCAGGTCCAGCTCCTGTCTTTGCCCTTGAGGAGGAGTCAGAGGAGGCGGTCGGTGAACCGCAACGTTTAGTAGAGTGGCAAGCTGACGATGTCATGTAGACATTCGGTTTAGCTCGGAGCTGCAAACATTTTTGGGGAATTTTGAGAATGATACTGTTTTATACTTTTGGGTTGTATTGGCCTTTGTTGGCCATTATTTTTGGGGAATGTTAATTAACTTGTTCTTTTGTTAAACTTTAACTTGATATTTTGGGAATGCAAATGAATTCATTGCTCACTCTGACATCATGCTATACTTGTTTATTAACAGTCTTATTTAATGTGATTGGAATAAGAGTTTGATTTGCTACACGCTTCCGCACCTATGTAAATGTTCTATGAGTGTATGAGGAATCCTCACCGCGGAAACCTGTGGGAAATTAAGGAAATGTATAATAATCACTATACGGGTGTGGTTCGCTATCCACAACACCACACCCCGTCGCGGTCCCGTGGGCCCCCGGTCCGGGGTCGCGACAGGCTGGTATCAGAGCGAGACGTGTTTCAGGCAATTAAAAGAAACTAGAAATCCTAAGGACGTGGCGAGGATCCGTTAGACTTCTTGTTAGACTTTTCGTTAGTTAGACTCGTGTGAGCAATGTGTGATCCTTGTATGATTTTATGTGCTAACAATTTGTTTTACAGTGATATGCCACCTCGAAAAAGACCCGTAACCGACAATCCCACCGCAAGCAATAGTGAGCACACCGGGCCACTAGGAAACGGTATTCCGGATCCAAACATGCAGAATCAATTCCAACAGATGATGCAAGCTATGCTTGACCAGCAACGTCAAGCCAATGAAAATCAAGCCAGACTGCAAGACCAAATGGCCAGGAAGGATGAAGAGCATGCTAGGGAGATGGCTACGATGCAAAGGCAACTGTTAGAAGTGTTGGAGAGGAGACCTGAACCGGCACCAGCGCAACCTCCAGGCACTCAGATCGTCATCAACAATAGGGAACATGATCCCAATGCGTTGTTCGAAAAGTTTAGGAAGAGAGGTCCCAAGGAGTTCACTGGGCATGAGGACCCACTAGCTGCAGACGACTGGTTGGAACAGACAGAGAACATCTTCGAGATATTTAGATGTACCGGTAGACAGCAAGTGCAACTCACCGCTTCGTTGTTCACGGGCCTAGCGGACATATGGTGGAAGACGATCAAGGCTGAGTATAGGACCATAGCAGATGCCGACGCTTGGGCAAGTTTCAAGAGGCAATTCGGTGACAAGTATGTACCGACACATGTCAAGAGGCAAAAAGCAATTGAATTCCAGCAGCTCGTACAAGGTAACGCGACCGTGCAAGAGTACCTCACGAAGTTTGAGAGGTTGTCTCGATATGCCCCCGAGTTAATTGACACTGTGGAGAAGAAGATAACGCGATTCCTCGAAGGACTCAACCCGATCATTGAGAGGGATGCCACGGGTGTTGTACCACCTGTCACTTTTGAAGAGGCTGTGAGAAGGGCCTACAAATTCGAGAACCTGAACAACAAGATCCTCAAGATCCAAGGAAAGGCACCAGCTCACCAACAAAATCACCCACCAAGGAACCATCAGAACAAGCGACCGAGGCATGAACAAAACGTGCAGAATGCTCTAGTTTGCGTTCACTGTGGTAAGAACCACGAGAGTGCTCAATGCCGTACGATTACGGGAGCATGTTTCAGATGTGGATCCATGGCACACCAGCTCAAAGACTGCCCAAGGCAAGCTGGACAAGGTAACAACAGGCAGAATCAGCAACAACAAGCAACACAGCGCCAGGCACCACCTCAGAACGCACTAGCCGTACAGAACCAGCCAAGGCCACTCCAGCAGCAGGCTCCACAGCAACAATATCGACCTCCACAACAGCAGCATCAAGCTCGTCATCAAGGACAGAACCAGAATCAGCGTCCTCCTCAGCAGAATAGGAATGCACAACAAGGAAGGCAGCATCAAGCTCAGAACAGGCCTCAGCAGCGAGGACAAGTGTATGCAATTAACCAAGCTGATGCAGAGGCAGCAGATAACGTGGTGGAAGGTACACTCCTAGTTTGTGGATTTGAAGCTAAAGTTTTGTTTGACCCTGGCTCTACGCACTCCTTCTTGTCTCCAAAATTTTCTAAGTTGATTGATATGCCTGCTAGAGAACTTGAGTATGTGTTGACGGTGTCCACCCCCGTAGGCAAACAAGTTGTGTGTAGGAAGTATTATCCTAGATGTGCTGTTAAGATAGGAGATGTGGTGTTACCGGCGAATCTCATTTTGTTGGAGATGTGTGACTTCGATGTCATTCTAGGAATGGATTGGTTAGCAGGGTACCATGCTACGATGGACTGTTTCCACAAGACCCTCACGTTCAAATTAGAGGAGACCCCGGCAGGCGTATTATTCCATGGGGAGAAGAGGAACTCTTGTCCAAGATTCGTCTCAGCATTGAAGGCTGATAGACTAGTGAGAAGTGGATGTGAATGCTATTTAGCGTTTATCACGGAGGATAAACGGTCCCAAGGGGTGGAGGAGATCCCAATTGTTTGTGAATTCCCAGACGTTTTTCCAGAAGAAATCCCAGGTTTACCACCTGTTAGGGAGATTGACTTCACCATCGAATTGTTACCGGGGACCGCTCCGATATCTATTGCACCATACAGAATGGCTCCAGCTGAATTAGGAGAGTTGAAGATTCAGTTGCAAGAATTATTGGACAAAGGTTTTATTAGACCGAGCGTCTCACCTTGGGGAGCTCCAGTTTTATTCGTCAAGAAGAAAGACGGTTCCATGAGAATGTGTATTGATTACCGGAAATTGAACCAAGCTACCATCAAGAACAAGTATCCATTGCCAAGGATAGATGAATTGTTTGACCAATTGCAAGGTGCTGCTTACTTTTCGAAGATCGATCTAAGATCCGGTTACCATCAGCTGAGAGTTAGAGATTCAGATGTATCGAAGACGGCGTTCCGGACGAGATATGGACACTATGAATTTCTAGTGATGCCATTTGGACTGACGAATGCACCAGCAGTATTCATGGCTTTGATGAACAAAATATTCGCTGAGTACTTAGACCAATTCACAGTGGTGTTTATTGATGACATTTTGGTGTACTCTAAGTCTAGAGAAGAACATGAAGAGCATTTGAGGATAGCATTGCAACTCCTAAGAGACAATCAATTGTATGCGAAGCTCACTAAGTGTGATTTTTGGCTTGAAGAAGTCGCATTTTTAGGTCATATCATTTCCAAAGAAGGATTATCAGTGGACCCAACCAAGATAGAGGCAGTTGTGAAGTGGGAAAGACCGAAGAACGCGTCGGAAATCAGAAGTTTTCTTGGATTGGCGGGTTACTATCGAAGATTTGTGCAAGGATTTTCGTCGATCGCAGCGTCATTGACAAAGTTGACCAAGAAGAATGCACCTTATGTGTGGACAGACCAATGCGAGGCCAGCTTCCAAGAGCTGAAAAAGAGATTAACATCAGCACCCGTCCTCACTTTACCATCCGGGAGCGGCAGTTACACCATTTTTACAGATGCTTCGAATATTGGACTCGGTTGTGTGTTGATGCAAGATAGAAAAGTCATTGCGTATGGATCACGTCAGTTGAAGGACCACGAGAAGAACTATGCAACGCATGACCTGGAGTTAGCAGCAGTCGTTTTTGCGTTGAAGATGTGGAGACATTACCTCTACGGAGAGAAATTCGAAGTCCACTCCGATCACCGCAGCCTACAGTATTTGTTCTCTCAGAAGGAATTGAATATGAGACAAAGAAGATGGATGGAATATATCAAAGATTATGATTTTCCGATCAAGTACCATCCGGGAAAGGCAAATGTAGTAGCCGATGCCTTGAGTAGGAAGTCAGCCAGTGTGGCAAGCCTAAGAGTTACGTGCTTCTTTCAACAATTTGAAGAGTTGGGCGTAGATTTTCAGCCCCTAAGCGAGGGAGTGATGTTAGCCAACATGTCAGTGTCTGAACCCTCGTTCATTCGGAAGATCAAGGAAGACCAATTGCAAGATCCAGAGTTGGCCAAGATTGCAGAGCATATAGCAGAACGTCCTGACTTTCGTATTGTGGATGGAGTCTTATTCTATCGTGATCGTCTATGCGTGCCCAACATTGAAGATTTGAAGAATGATATTGTGACAGAGGCGCACAGTACGAAGTACTCTATGCATCCGGGTAGCACGAAGATGTATCAGAACTTGAAGGGCAGATTTTGGTGGAACAACATGAAGAGGGAAATAGCAGCTTTCGTTTCTCGATGTATGACGTGTCAGTTAGTGAAAGCAGAACACCAGAGACCTCCAGGGTTATTGCAGCCATTAGAGATACCAGAATGGAAGTGGGAACATATCACCATGGATTTCATCTCGGGATTGCCAAGGACCAGAAAAGGGAACAACTCCATATGGGTCATTGTGGACCGTCTTACCAAATCAGCTCATTTTATTCCTATGAAGACCGGAGAGAAAATGCATATGTTACCTCTCGCAGAGTTGTTTGTCAACGAGATTGTCAGCCGTCATGGACAGCCAGTCTCCATTACTTCAGATAGAGATAGCAGATTCGTCTCGAGATTCTGGAAGACTTTGCATGAGTCTATGGGAACAAAGCTTCAGTTCAGCACAGCGTATCACCCACAAACAGATGGTCAGTCGGAGAGAACAATTCAGACCCTTGAGGATATGCTTCGAGCGTGTGTACTAGATTTCAAGACTCAATGGGACGAGACCCTACCGCTTTGCGAATTCGCCTACAACAACAGTTATCATTCGAGCATTGGAATGGCGCCTTTTGAGGCATTGTATGGTAGGAGGTGTAGAACTCCAGTTTGTTGGGAAGAAGTAGGTATTCGCAGTTTTCATGGACCGACTATGGTAAGTGAAACCAGTGACAAAGTCAAGTTGATCCAAGAACGTCTAAAAGTAGCCCGGAGTAGACAGAAGAGTTATGCAGATTCTCATCGAAGGGACTTACATTTTAAGGAAGGAGATAAGGTTTTCTTGAAGGTGTCACCTACTAGAGGAACTTTGAGATTCGGACAGAGAGGCAAGTTATCTCGGAGATACATTGGACCCTATGATATTGTGAGCAAGATTGGTGACGTGGCTTACAGATTAGCCTTACCACCGGAGCTTTCCGGCGTACACAATGTGTTCCATGTGTCTATGTTGAAAAAGTATGTCCCCGATCCATCACATGTTCTACGTCATGAACCATTAGAGATCAGAGAAGATGCCACCTATGTCGAGAAGCCTATTCAGATCATCGATACGAAAGAACAAGAACTGAGGACAAGGACTATACAATGGGTGAAAGTGCTTTGGGAAAATCACGGACCTGAAGAGGCAACGTGGGAATTACGGGATCAAGTTCAGAAGAAGTATCCGCATCTACTACCCGAGGTTAGTAATTTTATTTCATTTGGTGGACCAAATGCTCTAAGGGGTGGAGGATGTAAGACCCCGCCCCGAGAGTTTCCGATTAGTGTTAATTAAGACGTGTTTTAGCTATAAGCGAGATTAGTGGAAATGGGTTAAATCTGGATTAGAATAGTTTTTATAGCTTTGGATAATTTTGGGAACTCTTTTGATCTAGTGGGACCCTTTGGGGGTTCCTTTTTATTGTGTCTTGATTAGTTTTGGGATTTAGTTATAATTCTGGAAATCGGTAATTTGCTCCGTTGAATGTATTTTATGATTCCCGACAACTTTCGTATTTGCTCCGTTTCCATCCGAGACCTTTAAACCCTACTTTGTCATTGATAGGGGTAAAACAGTCTTTTTACACAAAATCTGGACACTATTTTCAATGTCTCCGAAACTTGTAAAATATATACTTTTAGGAAAGTAGAAATTTCGACGATCAATTCTTCCTTCTTCGTCGAATCCGTCCGAAGCACGTAGAACGATGTTCTAGCCCATTTTGGACTTTAAGTTGTGGGACCCATAGCCATTGTCTATATAAGGAGGAGTTCTTTTCCCTTCTCCTCTTCTTGCAATTTCTTGAGAACAAGGTATCCCAGCCCAGCCTAGGGTTTTCTTCAACCTCTTTGCTCCTTGCTCCTCCATCTCTCAACCTCTCTCAAATCTCTTGCTAAAGGCTAAGTGGATGCTACAATCTTCTTCCCCTCCATGAGAGCTTCCTATTGATATCTTCTTTTGAGAGAGAGTCCCATTCCAAGCTATCTCTTGAGCCAACTCTTGCCATTAGAGGACTCTTCATGTAAGTTCTTCTTCTCATCTCTTGATTGTGTATTCATCTAGCCTAGGAGGTGCTTCACCTTGATTATTGAAAGCTCTTTCCATCTATTTCATAGTTTTGCCATTTTTAGGGCTTGTAATGAATGTGTTTTTGGGGATTTTGTGTAGATTGTAGATTTTGAGCTTGATAGAGTGATTAGAGCTTGATTAGCATACTTGGAGACCAAGGCAAGTGGATGAATGGATTCTATTTGAATAAGTTCTTATTTTGTCAAAAATGTGGATTTTTGCTATTCATATGTCATTTGATTCATTATGTCTCTTAATGCTTTGGAAATGTGTTTAATGTCATGGTTTTCTCTTAGTTAGTATTAAGAGGATATATATATTCATGCATTCATGAAAGTTATTTTGGGTCATTATAAGCTTCTTAAATGGTATTGTACTTGCATTGAATGAAATTGGATTGGTAGGTGGAATAAATGCATTGGTGGAATGGTAGTTGGTGGAAGGGAGTAAATGTTAAATGGAAGGGATTGGACCCATTCCACATCAGAAAATGGTTGGAATGAAGGTGATATGGTTTGGGAGACAAATGACTGAAATCTGCACCTGATGTGTAGTTCCCGCAGCTGGGCGGTCAGCAGGCGGTCACCTCGGCGGCTAGCCGACAGGTGACCGGCGGCTAGCCGACCCAGATGCGGTTAGAAACACAGAATGCTGCATTTTGACAGGCGAACCGCGGTTAGCCGAGCGGTCAGCTCGCGGCTAGCCTCCAATCCAATAACCCCAGTGACCGCTAGGTAGCCGAGAGGCGCGGTTAGAAACACAGAATGCTACTTTTTAGCAGGGTGAGCCGCGGTCAGCTTTGCGGTCATCCAGCGGCTAACCGCCAATCACCTCGGCGGCTAACCGCCAGCTGACCGACAGGTGACCGAGTTTACCCAGAATTCCTGAGTCTTTCCCATTGTTTTTAGTTATGGGATTTAAAGGTTTGGATGGGTTGTTCTGATGCCCTACCACCTTGGAAAGACCCAGGGGATGACATAAGGAGATTTACATAGAAAGAAACACCATTTCGGAAAAGGTATTGGGACTTTTAGATTCATCAATGTGCATAAGGAAACTTAGTATGTCCTCTATCATTCGAGTACCATACTAAGGGTAAATTTAGACATACAAGACCCTTATACATGTTGTCTGAATGTGGATATCCCAATACATAGTCCCTAATGATATAGGATTTATTGCTTTGTTTTATTCAGTTTATATGTATAATTACCCGACCTACTGGTTTTATTTCAAATTCTGATTCATACTCTGGATATGTCCCGCCAGCCTCGTTTATGCATGAACTGTTAATGATATGAAATGTGTGCCTACGAGCACCATGCCCCGCCTGCCCGTATGTTTTATATTGATATAGTTTTGTATACGATTGGATTTATCATGTAACCTAAGAGTCGGCACCACTAAGCTTGGACATCCTTGTCAGTCTGATCAACTGACTTGGGTCTCCCCCTGTGCTCCCGCCAGTTGCAACTTGGATCCTGTACTGTCCCGTTACCCGGTCCGCGGCCGTGGTCCTGCCTAGCTATATGTATATGTATATGTATATGTTTATAATATTGGTTCTCGTCACTTCGTGTGATTGAGCCCAATGCATGCAATGTGCTCTCATCACTTTAGTGATAGAGAGGATGTAGCTTTAGTGTGGTTGCCACCTAGTCAGTTCCTGTACCTTGAATACCCCGCATGTTTTGTATTGCATCGTTACTTTAAATGAACTATGCATCCTGTTTTATGACAGTTTTCGTTATAACTATGATATGTTTTGTTTTCTTTCTTGGTTTATCTATTCACCCACCTGCCAGACCGTCGTGTCTGACCCATTTTTGTGGTACTCAGGTCCAGCTCCTGTCTTTGCCCTTGAGGAGGAGTCAGAGGAGGCGGTCGGTGAACCGCAACGTTTAGTAGAGTGGCAAGCTGACGATGTCATGTAGACATTCGGTTTAGCTCGGAGCTGCGAACATTTTTGGGGAATTTTGAGAATGATACTGTTTTATACTTTTGGGTTGTATTGGCCTTTGTTGGCCATTATTTTTGGGGAATGTTAATTAACTTGTTCTTTTGTTAAACTTTAACTTGATATTTTGGGAATGCAAATGAATTCATTGCTCACTCTGACATCATGCTATACTTGTTTATTAACAGTCTTATTTAATGTGATTGGAATAAGAGTTTGATTTGCTACACGCTTCCGCACCTATGTAAATGTTCTATGAGTGTATGAGGAATCCTCACCGCGGAAACCTGTGGGAAATTAAGGAAATGTATAATAATCACTATACGGGTGTGGTTCGCTATCCACAACACCACACCCCGTCGCGGTCCCGTGGGCCCCCGGTCCGGGGTCGCGACAGGAAGAGATCTAGAGATCTCAGTATCTAATGGGGGGAAATAAGCCTCACCGATGGCTCGAGTTGCTCTCGGGGCTGAAATAGGAGGAATGTTCGGCATTCCCCATGGGTGATTCGCCATTTGTTAGAAAGTGGGGTGAGAAGAGAAAGACTTTAGAAAAGATGAGAATGGAAAGAATTTAGGAAAGAAGAGAATGTTTTATGGAATTAATGCGGGAAAGAGGAAAGACTAATAGGGCTGCGCTCTTATGTTGTAAGGGGGAGAGCTTTAGCAGGCGGTTATGCGGACGCCAGTTCACATTTGATTTGTTCCCATAATGACCCTTAAATAAACGAGACACGAACATTCGGTCATTGATCGAAGGTTCGTGTTTCATAATAAAGCTTCTAAAAGACCCCAAGTAAAAGATAAGACAACGAAAGATGTCCCATCACGATCACCAGGCTGTTGGCATGGAGATCGTGGGACCTGCAAAAGACCAAAATTCATGACGAGACAACAGAAGATGTCCCATCACGATCACCAGGCTATCGGATGTGAATTTTGATCCCCTTCGAGAGGGGAATCGCCATTCAACAATGTGAGATAAAAAAATACATCGAAAATGAGGATTCCGACTACCCTCAAAATCGACGGATCACGATCGCCAGTTAGGGATTCAGCCGTAACACCGTCCTTCGACGAAAGTCGAAAGAATGCGGGAGGAAAATGGGGTGGGTTCTTCTCTCGTCTAATGTGTCGCCGACGACACACGACGGTTGTCTTGTCATTCAATTTGGGTCTTTCAATTCGGGTCGAACTTGGGTCAATGGTCAAATTATGGGCTTCAAGATGGGACCATAATGAACTAGGCAGGGGAAATCAACATCCAGGGTTGAACAGACTAATTAAAGTTAAATCTAAGTATTCTAGGGCATGAGCGAATTAAAATGAAAATAAACTCAGACAATAAGGGGAAAGGTGCCAAATATTTAGAAGAGGATCAACCCCATTCCTGGGTACCCCCTTCAATGTCCTTTGACGACCTAGGGTTTAAAGGCTGATTCTTCGAATCGAAAGAATGATGCAGACGAAACTTCGAGTTGTGATTTCTGTGGGTTTGCGTGCGATACGCAGATGATAAAAGTGCATGGCCGATGATGGGCCAGAAGTAAGATAAAAATGGCCGATGTTGGGCCGGGATTGATTGAGGGTGGCCGATGATGGGCCGGAAGTAAAGAAACTGATATTGGGGTGTGTGAAATCACTCGTCTCATTTCGTCATTCTCATTAATTAAGGTTCTCGGAATCAGCCTCTATTCCCTTTAATCATTGAGTTCAGATAAATATCTGGCACCGGAGGTGGAGGAAAAGAGAAGAAAATATTTTTGGGATTGGTTTTGTTGGTTTTTTTTGGATTTTAATAATTGGGGCTAGAACGGCCTAACAAGGGGAGTTCCTACTTGGATTCAATCTAACTGTTCCATTTCCCTAATGGATCTCTATCCTCTCCTAAGGTCCTAACCGTCCACATCCGCTCTCTCGGTCCCTTAGCGGGGCCCGGAGAGAGAGTAGGACCTAATCAATTGGGATTAATAAAACTAGGGCAGTCTAAGCTAGCTAGGGGGAGACCTAGATCTAGGTCCGGGGTCTGACCTAATCAGTCTAGGCTACTGTCTAATTTATAATTCCAATTTATTAATATTTAGGGTTTTTTTAATATCTTTTACTTTGTTTTTGGTATTTTGGATTTTTATTGTTTTTATTTTGTTTTTGTTGTGTCTATTTATAGGGCCTAAGATCCTAATGATCTTTCCAATCCTAATGAGATGGGAAGAAAAGGAGAGTGAATTTCTAATTTTTATTTACTTGGTTAACCTAAATAATTCAGAATTTTCTAAGAAGTTCTCTAATCCTACTGAGAGTAGAGGAGGAGAAGGAAATTAATTATCAAACCTAACCTAATTGTTTTAATTAATCTAATACCTAGGATTCTATTTTTTTGTTCTTTTGTCTTCCTCTTCTTTCCTTTTTTTTTCTTTTTTTTTGTTTTGGGAAGTTATGCAGTGCTAAATTTTATCTTAAAAAAAAAAAGAAGAAAAGGAAAAGAAATAAAAATGCAACTAAGTTATACGATGCATGGGCAGGTTATGGTGCATGGGCATGTTAGAATATGCTAGGAATAAATTCAAAATAAATAACATCCTAAAATATTATTCAGATGCATGAACATGTTGAGATGCATGAACTAGGAATAATTTAGAACAAATAATAAAATTAAAAGTTTATGAGATGCATAAATTAAGAAATAAACCGAAACATATAATAAGATATGAGACTGACCTAGATAGATGAGCATATTAGGTGCATGGGATATCATAAAAAGAGACACTAACAAATAAATAGTAAATATTTAAGAAGAAAACTATCCTAGGTGCATTAACACATTAGAGGCATGAAATGTAATAAAAGGAATAATAATAAAGACTAACCTAAGTGCATGAAGATGTTAGGTGGTGTGATGGGGAAGAGAAGGAGGAGAAGAGAAATGAAATAAAGTAGAAGAAAAGAAAGAAAAAGTGGGCCGTGTGCACAAATGAATGCTGTGAGGGTGTAGGGAGAGAGGAGGGTGTACAGCAGGTGGGTGTAGGGGGAAAGGAGGAAGAATGGAAGAGAAGAAAATGGAAAGGTAGCGCTGCCGCGCATGGGCGCAGGGCGGAAATGAAGGGGAGAGAGCGAGGGAGAGAAGGAGCGAGCAGGAGAGAGAGAGTGGTCGGAGCAGAGTGAGAGAGAGAGTTGACGGGAGAGAGGGAGATGGGTCGCAGAGGGAGAGAGAAAGAGAGCAGAGAGAGAGAGAGAGAGGACGGGAGAGAGGGAGAGACGGTGTGTAGTGGGTGCAGGTGGTGCGGAGGAAGAGAAGAAAGAGCGTGAGAGAGGAGAGACAGAGAGAGTGAGCGAGAGATGGGGAGAGAGAGTGAGATGCGCAGGTGGGTGGAGCGGAGAAGGAGAATGATGGTACGGGAAGAGAAGAGAGGAAAAAAGAAAAAGAGAGAGAAAGAACGAAAGAAGAAAAGGAGAAGGTGTGCAGGCGAGAGAGGAAGAAAAGAAAGAGTGTGAGAGAGGAGAGACAGAGAGAGTGAGCGAGAGAGAGAGACGTGCAGTGGGTGCAGGTGGTGGGGACGAAGAGAAGAAGGCGTACCTGGTGCAGGGGGAGATGGGTGCTGTGTGGGCGTGTGTGAGGATGCAGGGAGGAGATAGGGGGAGGGGCATACCTGTTCCGGAGTCCGGCGGGGAAGCGGAGGAGGCGATGCTGCGAGGATGAAGAAGGTGCTACAGAGGGTGGCAGTGCGTGCAAGGGGCGGTGCTGTGACGATGCTGAGTAGGGAGATGGAGTTGCTGCGACAATGAAGAAGAGAGGGAGATGGGTGCTGCGAGAGATTTGGAATGGAGGGAAAGATGAGGAGGTGAGAGAGGAGTTCTGTGTGAAGATGGAGATGGAGGATGATGGCGAGATGGGTTGCACGGTGCAAGAAGAGGGCGGAGCGGAGAGGAAAATGGCAGAGAGGGAGAAAGGAGATCCGAGAGGGGAGAGTGGGCAGAGAGGGAAAGAGGGCGGATCCAAGAGCTTCTGCGCATGGGTTTTTTATGTTCTATCCCGGTGAAGTGGGGATAAAGCCTGGGAGTTTGAAATCGAGAGGGAGTGAGAGATCCCCGGGGTTGGGAGAGAGATGAGCGTATAAGATGGGCTTTGGAGGTGATCTACGTCTAGGATGAGAGTCCTAGGAGAGATAGGGATGGGGATTGAAGGTTAGAGATTGGGACGAGGGCCTGGAGATAGAGAGGGGAAGACTAGGTTTGAGGGAGGTTTCTGAGTTTCCCAGATCTGGGACGCTCCATCCCTTATCCAAGTTGATGGGTTGGGTTGTTGGGTCAGGTCGATTTGAGATCGGGTTTCGGGTGAGTTGGGTTTGGGTTATACTCTAGGTGAGTTGGGTCCAAGGTTGGGCTTGAGTGGGTTTGGGTTGGATTCGGCATGGAATGATGAGTTCGAGTCGAGTTTGAAAGGAGCAGGTTCGGGCCCAGAAGGCGGTGTCCTGGTGGAGATTGGTCGAGTTGTTATCGTCGGGCGCAGGTTTCGTAGATTTCAATCTGCTCGTTAGATTTCGACGTTCTACACATCGACGGAAAGCTTTCGACGAGTAGGTCGCCATGAACTGATTTTCTGGGCAATCGGAGGTCTAGAGATGATAAATGAATTTTCACGCTGGCGTCGCGAGGGTGTGGGACCCGCTGTCATGATTTTTGATCCGTCCACCAGATCTTGGAGTTCTATCTATGGGCGGAAAGCTCTCGATGAGTAGATCATGATGAGACAACTCCCGGGACGATCAGAGGCCTAGAGACGATAGGTGACTTTGACTCGGGACCTAATTAGGACATCATTAAATAGGGTGGACTGAATTGCCCCTCATAGGGTGCCACAACGAGGTGTCTACCATTTTCTTCAGAGAAATCAAGCCAATAAATGAGGAGAAATGTCAAGAAAAATACAAAAGAAAACAGAAGCAAAAAAGCCCGAGAAACGGCGACCGGAAGGCCAAGGTCACCAGCCCCATGGTCGCCGGCGACCATGGGTGCATGGTTGCCAGTGACCCTGGAAAGCCGGGTCGCCGGATTTCCGCCGAAACACCCGTTTTTCCGTTCTTTTCTGCGTTTCGTGATGTTTGGCCCCTGTGATTTTCTTAAAATCTGATTTTTGAGGCATGATATCCGTCGATCTCCGTCAACATCACGGATCCACCATCGAAATCATTCAATCATCATTGGACACTCCAAAATTGCCAACCGGCCGACCAAGAAAGCACACTTTCTGCCCGATCGATCGTGAAATCAACTGGAAAGATGTTGCCGGCCCATTGATGACAATCAATGTCTGAATTTGCATCGTCATCTGGCATCAAATAACATGCAGATCCATCGACGATCATCGCAAGAAGAATTCCAAAAGACGCGGCGCGGCCCGCGACTCTTGAAGCGACTCGGCGGCCAGTTAATGAAGTTAAATGACCTTTTTATGGCAACTTATTACGGTCATTAACTAATTATTTTGAACGGCCCAATCAGAAGCAAGCAAATGGGCGTTACAAGTCTAATTAGTCATGACAATTAACCATGTAACTCCTCTCATTATGGAGATTAATCATGGTAATTAATCATGAAACTCACATCATCATGGAGATTAAATGCCCAATATTCTCTATCGGCCAATCAAAATCCAAGAAAAAGGAGTTACAAAATTATGCAATTAAATCTTGTAACTCCTCCCATCACGGAGCATTAATATCATTAATGCCCATAAACCTTCCTAATGACCACCAAAAGCCTATAAATAGGCGGTCATTCCAAAGGGAAAAGATCTAGAAAAAATCATTCAAAGGTCCTGAAAAATCGTCTTGAAAATTATCCTGAAGAATTCTCTGCAAAAAAAGCTCTCCTGCCTTGAATAAACTCTGCTGCAAGCTCTACAAGGTGATTGAAGTTCCTTGGGGGGCCACCCCCACCCCTCCAAGGTTTTCCCCTCTTGTTCTATCCAATGTGGCCTAGATGTGGCTTTTTCAGCCCGTCTATCCGGATTTTCATTGGATATAGGACCTTCCCTTGGTCTTTGTCCTCTAAGAATCTGAGGTCCAAGCCAAGCCAAGCGAACTAAAATATCGAGTGTTCTCATCTGAAGGATGATGGCGGAGACCATACATGACTCGCGACCGTCAATCTGAACGAGTCCCCACAATCTCCTAAGAAGTCAGATCCCTCTTTCTTCCTCTTCTATTGTACTTTGTATTTTTTAAAGAGACATAAAAAAAATCACATTTCTGGTCTTTACATTTTGATGAGACTTGTAAACCTCCTTCTACGGCAAAATCGCCTTTCACGGTAAAACTTCCTTTCACGGCAAATTAAACAAAATCGCCTCTCACGGCATTTTAAGATCTTGTCTCTTTCTTTAAATATATGTGTAATAGAAAGTTAGAAAAAAAGTTTGATTTCCTTTCTACTTGTGAAGGTGAATCTCCGGATCACCATTTCAAATTCCAAGTAGAATAGAAAATCTGGCATACCAGTACAAAAATGTTGATGCCTGCTCTCTTTTTTTCTCTTTGCCCCGCCGCACCCGGGCGGACCCGGGACGGAGGAAGGCAAGAAAGAAAAAGACGGGTCCATCAAGTTGGCATACCCGGTGGAACTCGTTCATTTAAGAACACGATGCTTAGAATCCTTGGCTCTTTCCTAGTTGGTGGCCTATGTCGGATCTTGTATCTAAAAAAAAACATGAGATGGGATTCTTTGGAAACTTCTTTCTTTGAACTTGTTTCCATTCTTTCTTTTCTCAAACAAAAAATCTTTTCAAATTTGTTTCTTTTGGATTCAAATTGGAGAAATTTTGGTTCTTTCCTTTTCGTACAATGGCTCGCAGAAATGTTTGAGCCAACGTTCGGATTGGGAGGGGCCATTTCCCTCTCTTTGATGGATCCATTTTGTGATCTTTCAAAAAAAAAAAGTTTTTTTTTCAAATTTGTTTCTTTTGGATTCAAATTGGAGCAATTTTGGTTATTTCCTTTTCGTACAATGGCTCGCAGAAATGTTTGAGCCAACGTTCGGATTGGGAGGGGCCATTTCCCTCTCTTTGATGAGTCCATTAAACAAAACAAAAAAAAAAAGAAACATTAAGGTTGCACCAATTGCGTTCTTTGACCAAAGTGGATCTAAGAAAAGCCTTGTCCAGAGTGGGGAGGCAGCTAGACTGTTCGAGATAAGTGTCCTTCAAACGGGTTCATTAAGTAATCCTACCCTTACCTGAGGGTTAATCTATCCACTAAGGTTTCATAAGACCGAATTGGAAAACCTATGTACACTCTTCAAAAAAAAATCTCTTCAAAAAAAAATTCTCTTCAAAAAAAATTCTTTCCAAAAAAAAAAAAAAAAACTTCCGTCATTATTGGATTCAAATATGAGAAATCTTGGTTCCTTCCTTTTCGGACTTGGCGCTCGCAGAAATGTTTGAGCCTTTGTTCGGATTGGAATACCATTTGCTCTCTTTTGCAAATTCGATCTTGAAATTTCAAAAAAAAATCCTATCTCGTGTCCTTTTCAAGGATGTGATTTACAACATTTGTGCCTAGCGGTGCTAGTACGCCCTTTCGGGTCTACTGCATTCGCGACCGACACATTTGTATCTCCAACCTTATATCATTTTACCTCGAGTGAGCTTCGCTTCTCGGTAACTTGAATTAAGGTTTACAATTGCTTCTAGCGGTCACTGGAACGCTCATTTTTGAGTCGACCATACTTGCGTTCAGAACAATTGTACCCTCTATGGCCTTTTGTCTTGTTCATTACGCTCAGAATAGGCCATGCCTGCTAAGCGATTTGAAAAGACAAAACCATAGTATTTTCCATTTATGATCACCATATTCTTGTGATTACTAATGGATGCGGTCTTGTTTCAGAAGTTTTCCAAAACTAACAATGGCAACTTCGTTGACCATCACCTTCGATGAGAACAAGTACCAAGTCATGCTTCAAGAGAAGCAAAGCAAGCGCACTTTCAAGCGCCCCGCCAGCTGCCGAAGCGTCACCTCCTTCGGCAACTCCCAAAACACCGGGTCAACCTCCATTCCCCGGACCATCGTCTTCGGGTCGCTGGGACCATTCCCATTACCCATAAAAGAGACGGCCCCCGCTAAGAAGCAGAAGACAGCCCCTCAACGTGTCGCTGCCCCAACACCAAAGGCAGTCACCAAGAAACCTGAGGCTCGTGGCAATCCCGCGAGGCCTCAGCCTGCAAAAAACCAGGTCTGCCCCAAGACCTGGTCTCCGCGACCTTTGCCAAAACAAAGAAGGTCACGGACATATGCAAAGCCAACATACTTAGCTCCTTTCAAGGAGAATCGGTTCTACCCTCTCGCCTACATGAAAGGGGAGAAACCTACCCTCCACCGAACTACAAAAACTACTCAGCACGTGCCAGCTTGCTCATACAAGCCCAAAATCAAGTCATGCATTACAAGGCCTTGACAAGAACCTGCCAGGGCCTGTTCTCCTGCAACTCGACCCTTCATCTCAACAGGGGCCGAGCTTGCAAAATTTAAAGCTTCGCTGCGATAGGCTAAGGACCGCATCCAAATTTTGTCCATGCCAGTGTTCAAGGAAGACAAGCTCGGTTGCTGCGCATGAGGGACCACGTCCTTCACTGCCAGAGCGCAGCCCGAGCTAACAGAAGCTCAAATTGCTCGTCGTATACGTCGCCGCGCGGCATATCGACAAAAGAGATTAGAGAAGCAAAGAACCCCGCATTCTGAGCTTCAAATCTCCCAAAAATGGGTCGAAAAAGAAAGACCCGACCAAGTTGCTGCTGTCCACATGGTTGGCAAAACCAAAAGAAGGCAGAAATCAGCAACAAAAATACATGTCAGACGACCGGTGACTCGCAGCGTCTCCCGGACAAGAAGACATCAGGATGACTCTCCCACTCCTTCGAGCCAAGGACACCAAAGTGATCATTCCTCCGGCTCTTCATCTAGAAGAATGAGCTCCAGCTCAGTCACTAAGACAATATCCTCTTTTGACTCACGAAGAGTGAATGTCCTAGTCACAAACTCTGAGTAACCTCCACCGGAAGGTAACATGGCTCTACGCATCCAGCAGCTAGAGCAAGGACAACAGAGAATAGAGGTTCTGATGGAAAACCTCCTTCTCACTCTCCAACGTCCACCAAACAATGATGAAGATCCTCCACAAGATGAGGCAAACGGTGGAGAAGATGAGTCACGCGCCCTTACTAAAGAGGACATTGACAATATCCACGCCAAAGCAAAAGAAGAGGATACACTGAAGGAACATGGAATCAGGCCACCATATCCCTTATGGATAGACTCGGTACCGTTCCCCCCAAAGTTCAAACAACCTCTTCTCCAAACATATACGGGGAAAGGTTCAGCTAGACAGCACGTCATCCACTTCAAGATCCTGACGAGAGCTATCGCGGATCAAGATGCTCTCAAGATCCGTCTCTTTGCAAGTTCCCTAAAAGGTACGGCCTTTGATTGGTACTCCACTCTGCCAGAGGATTCCGTTCAAAACTGGACCATGCTAGAGATACGCTTCGTGACCTACTTCAAAGGTGAGGATCATCCTGTTACTATGGCTCAGCTTTGCAGCCTAAAACAGGGAGAGAATGAGTCAACATATGACTTCATTCACAAGTGGAAAGCAATGGCATACAAATGCTCAGATGTGCTGCCACAAGCGTCGCTGGTCGACATCTGCCGAAACAACATGAGAGCAAGGATCCGCTCCATGATCATCGGTAAGAAATCAAAGAACTTGAGAGAACTCCTAGAAGCATCTATGGAGGCTGAAACGGTGATCAAAGACCTTAACAGTCAGAAGTTATCAAAGAAGGAGCCGACCTCCATTCCGACCTCCAAGCCAAAGAAAAAGGAGGTTCTCAATGTGCAAATGTAAGGTCCCCGACCTTAATAGGGTGTTTAATTTCTTAATATTGGCAATTTGCCTAATTAATTGTGATTTTAGCTAATTAGGCGGGTTTAGTGGCTAAGCAAGTTTCTTTTATCATTAGAAAGATGTTCCCGAAGTTTCATTCGATTCCGAGTGCGATTAGTCTTAATAAGGGGTTAGGTTGTGATTAATAGGAAAATTGGGTATTTTTCCGAAAAGTTTCGTTTTCGCCGAATTTGGGCTCGTTGGAAAGATCTCGTCGCGCTCGTCATCTTTCGTTCTTGGCTCGTCATGATTTGACGCCCCGAAGTCCCTCAAATAATTGATCTTCTCTCATTTCACTCAAATGGGCATTTTGGACTTTTCCCCTCCAACCCTCATTTAAACCCTAAACCCAGCCCTACCCTTCGTTCCCTTCATCATTCAGCTGCTGGAGCTTCTTCTTCTTCCTCCTTCTTCATTTCTCTTCTTGCAAGTGTTGATTGAAAGCATCCCAAGAGAAACCAAGCACACCATCTTCTTCCTCTCTTCTTCCTCTACCTCTTGATCTAAATTTGGTGAGTTTTTCCCCTTCTCCTTCCCTCCCCATTTCGTTTTTCATGGCTGCAAATGGGTAGCATGTTAATGGCTTCTCTCTTTTCTTCTTCCTTGGTGTTTATTGGGTGTAGGAGAAGAGTTTTGGAAGGTGGGTTTGGCTAGAGTGTGTAGGGAGCTCTCCTCCTCAAATTTCTCTCTCTAATCTCCATCTCTTCCATCCCTTTGGTGAAGGCAAGTAGATTAGCATTGTGTGTTAATCATGCATGTATGTTTACTTCATTCTTGTTCATGTATTGCTTAGACTTCCATCAAATTCCAAGCTTGTTTTATGTTTCATTGGACTTCACATGTGATTATGGAGAATGTTAATAGACTTAGATGGAATGGATGGGCGTTTTGTTACATGATATGCATGGTTTACAGGTATGGAATGTGAAGTCTCTGAAGCTCAGGAGGTGTATCTCGAAATCTGACTGAGAACAACTTCAGAAACTCCATGTTCTGCACGGGCGGTCACCACGCGGTCAGCCAGCGGCTGACCGCCTACCCAGACACTAGAGACAGTTGTTCACGCGGTTACCCCCGCGGTCAGCTCCTGGCTGACCGCCTAATTAGAACAGAACCTCTCCAGGTTCTGTCTTGCCCGCGGTGACCCAGCGGTCCTCGCGCGGCTGGCCGACCTGACGAAATCCCAACCCAGTAGTGTCTGCACTACACGCGGTGACCCGTCGGTCACCACTCGGCGACCTAGCGGTCAGCCGACCAACCCCAGGCGGCTAGCCGCCTGCTCAGAAAACTGTTATTGAAAATGGGACTTCTGCCCTAGGTCTTGACTTTATATGTGGGACCCCCTGACCCTACCCTTACATGACCAATTGGGAAAAATGGAAACGGAGCATGATTGGCCTGGTGTGCTTCGTTGGTTGTCCGAGATTTCCGTATATTGACGTTACTTGGCCGAATGCGTGTGGTAGTGAGTTGATTGGTGCCCAATAACTTCCGTACACCATGAGCCGCCAAATTAGGACACCAATGACTCATTCTCCATACGTCCTCCGTTGGGGATACGTTTAGTACACGGTTGACAGCCTTGACCTAGGTTTGGCTTGTTTTTCATTCTTGACTCTTGAATCTCGTATCCGTAGTACGTCGTACCTTGTACACTCTATCTTGAATACTTGTATAATTGTAATTTAACTTGTAGAATTAGGGTTGGACTGGACTTAGAGTGTATCCGTAGGTACCTTGCCATATATTGACGGACACGTGTGGATAGACTTGAAAGAGGACTACTCATGGAACTTGGCTTGACTTGGAGTAGCCCTCGGCTTATTATCTTGTACTTGGAAACCTATCCACATGTATTTGTCTTGGAACTTGTGTAGTATACAAACCATCACCATCATCTTGCATTCATACCAGCTGCAGTCTGATGATTCTTGAGTGGGCCGGATACCGGACACTAGGGTGGGCAGTCGGCTTTGGACGGCGTCCATGGCGTGAATAGCTGGGAGCGGGCTAGGACCGTGCTGCTATTCCTAGGACCGGGAGCTAGGATCCCCCTAGAGCCGGACTTTGGGTATTTGTAGTTGGCTCTGATGTCACTTATACCCCCGGGAGATGGCATTGGACATCCTCGGAGTCTCCTCTTGCTTGCATTGCATTTCATGGATGGTTATTCTTGTTTATCTTGCTAGGACTTATCTTATTACTTGATTCTCGTGTTATTCATGCTTATTGCCTAGCTTGTACCTTGTTATCTTATGATCATGTACTTGTCTTTACTCTCCTTTGAAGCATGTCATGAATAATGTATATTGCTTATCTTCTTGCCAACATGTTGTTGACCTTATCCCGTGGTGTGCAGAGGACACCTATTACTACCCCTACGTTGACCCGGATGCCGAGGCAATCCAAGAGGATCCTCAACCGGGGGAGGAGGACGAGGTACGAGAGTGGGGTGCCGATGACGTAGCTTAGCGTCATCACTTCCGGCACTAGCGCGCGTAACACGGGGATATTTCTCATCGTGCCACTTCGTCTCATCTTTTGGTTTAAACATTTTGTAATCATCATGCTTTTGTATATCTTTTGTACCAGGGCCTAAGTTTTTGGGATGGCCCTGATGTTTATAAACTTTATATGTTTTATTTGAAACTTGAAATTTAATGGAATGAAATCCATACTTGCTTCGATATCTATACAGGTTTAATGAATACGTTTATTGGACAAGCCCTGTTGATTAACTGATAATGAGGTAACTATACAATCCTCACAGCGGACTTCGATCCGTGGGCATTAAGGGCAAAAAAAAAAAAAATTTTTTTAATTAGCCCTACAATTCACACCCCGGATCCGGTTTAATTACTAATCGGGTTCGGGGGCGTGACAGCAAACCAAATCAGCTTCTCAGCCGCCAAAGAAAGCTGAAAACAAAGCTGCAGGTAAGAGACCTGAACTCTCTGATGCCTTCAAAGAACAAGTAAAGAAGAAGTACCCGTTCGATGAAGATGTTGAAGAAATATTTGGGGCTCTCTTGGCAAACGAGAAAATCACCTTGCCTGACCCCAAAAGACCGGGAGATGTTGGCAAAACCAACGATCCCCGATATTGTCCATACCACCAAATGGTCTCGCATCCTCTCAACCAATGTTTCGTTGTGACAGAGAAGATCAACGAGATATGGAAAAATGGAGTCATTACCTTTGACAAAAACTATGGGTCTGCCTCTGTTAACATGGTGTCATATGGACAAACTCCAAATCACCAAAAGAGAAGGTCACCACTTTCTTCAAGGTGATAAAAATGGCCCAAACGTCCCAAGAGCTGTTGCCTTACCCGACACCAGAAGGACAACCCATATGGGTGCATCCCGATCTCCTAGAAGATGAAAATTGGGAGATCGTCAAAATAAAGCCGACCGCTCAACAGCAAAGGCAAGCCAGGAGACAACTCCAAAAGCTCCAGCAGCAGGAGAAGGCTCAACCAAAACAAAAAGTCCCTGATAAGGCAGAAACCTCCTCTACTGCTTCACTGGGGGCAACAGAGGAGTCTCTTCCCAAGACTTCAAGAGTGGTAGGAAAATTCACCCTCGGTGATTTCATGCCACCACTGCTCAGAGATGAGACTACGCTGGGGGCATCATACTCTTGTAACTCGGTAGTTGGATTCTCCATGAATGGATACGAGTCCAGTGACAATGCCAGTGACACAGACGAATGGGAGGAATCCCTTGAAACCAGAGAATATCTCTCCAATGAAGAATGGATCCCAGAATCCCACCTTATACCAGTAATCTGGTATAACCCCTTCCAGCCACAAGGATCCTGGTCTGATGATGATGAAGACCAAGTGGCTGTTGAACAAAATGCTGTTGACCCAGCACAAACAAATGCTCTAGTGGATCCCAACGAGGTTGAACCACGAGGAGCATATGAACAAGAAGATTTGGCTCCTACGCCAAATCTGGAAGAATATGCAAGGATCTTGCAGCGCCTCGCCCTAGAACAAGAGCAGGATCGCATCGACCAGCTTCATCAAAATTCAGAACCGGAAGTCCCAGAGAATCTACAAGCATCTCCTCCAGTGACTCCGGAAAATGAAGAAAGTTGCTGGATTGATGATCCTCTTAAATCGGAGGATGAGTCTGATTCCCATCAGTCCATTATCGAGGCATCTTCTATCGAAGTTGCCTTTAATGTGATAGTTCGGGATGATAGTGCCTCTGAAGCTTCATCTGCTGAGGCCACGAACTCTCAAAATGCATCTGGTAGTGTATCTTCTGGAGCTACATCTTCTCGGGTGACTTCCACTGAAATAGCATCTTCTCAGCCTTCGTCTCTTGAAGCGGTGACATCGGAATTCAAGCCTCTTCCGACTGGTCACCAAGAAGAAGCTCTACCCGATGAAGTCTTCTTCAATGAAAACCCGATCGATTGGTCTCAGATACCCAACCTCATAGGTGATGTCTGGACCGATGAAATACTGGGTAAAGAAGAAAAGTTGCTGGAAGCTGTTCAGGACTTGTTCCCGGAAAATGCTAAATGCTCCATGCAACACAATCACTGAGAACGGCAACGCTACTACAGAGGCGTTTTCAGCAAATAAAGAGGATCAGCCCTTTGAACCCGAAGAGGATCTTCCACAAGAAGAGCCACCTCTAGAAGCTTTTGAAGTTTGGAAAGGTACCCGCTCTGGCCGGGATTACCACAAAAACTACAACTAACCTTCTTCTTTTTATGTAAATCCTTCAGGAAAACAATCTGTAAATGCCCCAAGCGGCAACAATAATGAAAATATAGGCCCTAAGGAGGCTTTCAAGTATGACTTGATCGAGCACTTCAAACACATACCTGCACGGTTGCACATCCTAAACTTATTACGAATGTCACCACAAGCTCGTGATAATCTCATTTCAGAACTGCAAAGGCCGAACATGGATGTCGACAAATATGCCCCACAAGTCCTACAAATTGAAATGGACTATAGGGTCAAAAAATAAAAAACCTCCTCAAATGGAGAAAAGAAAGAAACTAAGGGACCTTGCACTGAATGCCTCTCGGTCCAAAAGGCCGCAAGTGCTACCATCGCCTTCAATAAAGAAGACCTCCTGCTAGGCGAGACGAAGCACAACCGACCCTTGTACGTCACAGGGTACGTCAAAGAAATGCCGATACACAGAATCCAGAACGACCCGGGTTTTGCACTCAACTTCATCTCTACTTCGGCACTCAAAGAACTGGGTGTCCCACTTAGCAAACTGAGCCACACATCTGTGTCCATCTTTGGATACGATGGAAATGCTCAAAGGCCCATTGGCAAAATCAAGTTCAGGTTCCAAATCGGTGATCTTATCTCTGAGGTCACCGTGTATGCAATAAAGACCCCTTCATGCTACAACATCCTCCTCGGACGACCCTGGATACATGAGAATGGTGTCGTTCCTTCAACTCTACATCATTGCATCAAGTTCGTTGGCGACGACGGCTTGATACATCGAGTGTTTGCAGACAAGAAGCCCTTCAAAGGCAAAGAAGTCCATTTCACAGACTCTCAGATGTACAAGGACGAGAAAGAGAAGGAGGACGAGAAAACAGAATCCTTTGCCGGCAACCTCCAAAAAGACAAAGGCAAGGCTCCTCAGCAATCACCGGAAGTAAACAAACCTTCCGGCAAGTCATCTCCCTTCGTTGTCTACTTCAAATCTGCTAAACCCTTGGTAATCACTACTAAGGCAAAGAAGACAAAGCAAAAGACTGGGGGCAAGTTTGTTGTCTCCTTCGTGTCTATCATACAAGACACGGATTCGGATTCAGAGACAGAAGACGATGCATCGTCAAGCCAAGCTGATACTCAGCAAGTTCAGCCTGCCCTCGCTCCATTGGAGATAACTGCTGAGGTAGAAGATCCTACATCCGCTACCTTCATCGTTCCAGCAACGACGGCAGAAGAGAAACCAATCTTCTTCCATAGATAGGACGTTTCTTCATCAAATTCCTTACTTGAACCTTTCCAAAATGAAGGTATGCCTCAACTATCCTTGTATAGTCCAATGGCACAAGTTGTCATGAAGAAAATGGGCTACAACGCTCAAAATCCAATTCGTTTGGGAGGTGGCCATGGTATTCTCACACCATTGGAACCCACCCTGACAAAAAATCAGCTAGAAGATTGGAAACTCCATCGTCGTATAGACGAGTCTTCATACGGGTTGGGGTATGATCCTGACGCTCCCATGAGGCAGTTGACACAAAGGCTGCAAAGTCGTTTTACCGACCAGGCCTCAACATTTCGTGTCAATGAAGACATTGATCTCCCCGGATACCTCTTTGAAGAGTTACCCGTCAAGGACCCAGGAAGCTCATCAAATTGGTACGATTTCTGTGATGATGAAGAGGAATTGTCCGATGACACAGACGCACGATTCTCTGATTCAGAAGAGCCATCGTCTCCAAAAGAAGTGCCTTACTTTGACCCAGTTCCAGCAGGTGATTGGGATCATCTCATAGCAAGTCTTGAGAAGAGCACCGATCAAGAAGATTTATGGATAGAAACGGAGCCATGGTCCGGAAATGCCCTTGGAAATCCAGAAGGTTTTGTTGAGTTGGAAGCCTCCGAAAATATTGTGGAGGAACCACCTTCAAACCTTCCAACAGAAGATTTTGTTCAAAAGATAGACTTGGGAACACCTGATAACCCACGTCCTGTATTCATAAGTAAGAATATAAAGGATGATGAGTTACCCGAGTATGTCTCTTTTTCTCATGAGTTTGTTGATTGCTTTGCATGGTCTTACGCTGAAATGCCTGGCTTAGATCCCAAAATAGCAGTTCACAAAGTCAACCTGTAAGAAAATATCAAGCTTGTCAAATAAGGCCAAAGAAGATTCCGTCCTGATGTGATGGACAAAATTGAACAAGAAGTTCAGAAACTCAAAAACGTTGGCTTCATCCGCGAGGAACAGCATTCTGAATGGTTTGCCAACATCGTCCCCGTGACAAAGAAAAATGGGCAAATCAGAGTCTGTATTGACTATAGAGACCTGAATAATGCATGCCCCAAAGATGAAATCCCGCTCCCCATACCGAAGGTAATGATTGACAACACCTGCGGGTTTGAGCGAATGACTTTCATGGATGGCTTCTCTGGGTATAACCAGATAAAGATGCATCCCGAAGATGAGAGGTATACATCATTTCGGACCCCATTTGGCTTGTATTGCTACACTGTCATGCCATTTGGTCTGAAAAATGCCGGTGCAACATATCAGAGGGCTATGATGAAGATATTCCAAGATATCTAGCACAAGACGGTCGAATGTTATGTTGATGACCTCGCCGTAAAAAAAAAAAGAAGACCATCTCAAAGATCTTCGAGAAGTCTTCATCCGACTCCGCAAACACAAACTGGGAATGAATCCCCTCAAATAAATGCTTCTTCGGTGTCTCATCGGGGAAGTTCCTTGGATTCATAGTTCGGAAAGCGGGAATAGAACTGGACCCCACCAAAGTCAAGGCTATCCTAGAAATGCCATCTCCAAGAACCTTAAGAGAACTCAAAGGGCTTCAAGGGAGGTTGGCATACATCCGACGGTTTATTTCCAACCTATCAGGGAAGTGCCGTCCATTCTCTCGCCTAATGAAGAAAGGTGTAGACTTTGTCTGGGATGCAGAATGTGAAGCTGCATTTCAAGACATCAAGTCATACCTGACCAAACCTCTGGTGTTGGCTGCTCCCATAACCGGAAAACCATTCATCTTGTACACAAGAGCTCTCGACTATTCTTTGGGAGCTCTACTTGAGCAAGAAAATGACGGAGGAAAAGAAGATGCTCTATACTACCTCAGTCACATGTTGGTAGGTGCAGAGCATCGCTACTCTCCAGTCGAAAAGGAATGCCTGGCAGTGATGTTCGCCGTACAAAAGCTACGTCACTACCTATTGTCCAACACAGTATACCTGATATCGAGGATAAATCTCCTGAAAGTCCTTGTCACAAAAGCAGGTTCTCTCAATGCTCGACTGGCAAAATGGTCCATCCTTCTGTCACAATTTGACATTAGGTATGTACCACAGAAAGCAATCAAAGGCCAAGCTCTGGCAGATTTTCTTGCAGAGTATCCGCTGCCTATGGATTCTCCACTCAGGGATGATCTCCCAGACGAGCCTGTCTACAGTGTGGAGACTTCCTTACCAAATGCCTCCTGGGACATGTACTTCGACAGTGCAACCAGGACAAATGAAAAAGGAAAATTGATATCGGGAATTAGCATTCTCTTTATTAGTCCCGACAAATACATGATTCCTCATGCATTTTCGCTACAGGAGCCATGTTCAAACATTGCAGCTGAGTACCAAGCCCTGATCATAGGATTGGAACTCGCCCTTGAATCCGGCATCACCACGCTGGAAGCCTTTGGAGACTCTCAACCGATCGTCAACCAGATGAATCAGAAATACGAAATCAAGAAGCCTGATTTGTTGCGTTATTACAACAAGGCACAATCGCTTCGTCAAAGGTTTGACATCTGTCACATCACCCACATCCGCAGAGGTGAAAACATTTGTGCAGATGCCCTGGCTGGACTTGCTACATCTATGGCAATCCAAGAAGGGGAAAACATGAAAATTACAGTGTGTCAAAAAAGGATTCTCCCTCCACTCAACACACACCAAGCAGTTGCTGAATGCCACCAAGTGGTTGGAAGTCGGATTTCTATCCTTAAACCTCCTAGCAGCTACCTGAGGGATCCGTTCATTGATTATATTATGTTCGGAATCCTACCTGAAGATCCAAAAGAGCGGGTAAGCATTCAAAGACGAGCTCCAAGCTTTCATTTGGATACTCCCTCCAAAATGCTTTACAGAAAATCCTTCAATGGAGTACTTCTACTCTGCTTGTCACAACAAGAGGCGGAAGAAACTCTAAAAGAAGTTCATGCTGGTCTTTGTGGAGCCCATCAGGCTGGTCCCAAGCTCTACGATCAGATAAAAAGGTTAGGTTTTTATTGGCCTACCATGGTGGCTGACGCAATACAATTTGCTAAACGTTGCCAACAATGCCAAGTTCATGGAGATTATGTACATATGCCTCCAGAATGGCTACATCCTACAGCGATCTCATGGCCCTTCGAAGCCTGGGGTATGGACATCATAGGTCCTATCTCTCCCCCGTCAAGCAAAGGCCATCGCTTCATCTTCGCTGCTACGGATTATTTCTACAAGTGGTCAGAAGCATTTGCGTTCAGTGAAATGAAGACCTCGTCAGTCCTTCAATTCTTACAAACCAACATCATTTGTCGCTTCGGCATACCTAAAAGATTCGTCCATGATAACGGACCACAATTCCGGGATCACAGATTCTATAGGTTCTGCGACAAATACAAAATCCAAAGTTGTCCTTCGACTCCGTATAACCCGGCAACGAATGGACTAGCAGAAGCCTTCAACATGACACTCTGCAAAATTCTCAAGAAAATGGTCTCTACTCACAAAAGAGACTGGAGCGACAAACTGCCTGAAGCTTTATGGGCCTATCGGACTACCGTTCGAGGACCAACCCATAGCACACCGTTCTCCTTGGTCTATGGATGCGAAGCAGTTGTCCCCCTAGAGGTACAAATTCCTTCTTTAAGGGTATCTCTACAAAATGAAATGACGCAAGAAAGCAACGTCAAATTGAGACTCCAAGAACTGGATAATCTCGATGAAAGACGACTCGAAGCTCTACAAAGCGTTGAGCTTTACCAAGCACGCATGGCAGGATCTTTTGACAAAAGGGTCAGGCAACGCGCCCACAAAAAGGGTGAGTTGGTTCTTGCGGTGAAAAGGCCAATAGTTTTTGCCCACAAATCCAAAGGCAAATTCGAACCAAAATGGGAGGGACCCTTCGTCATCAACAAAGTCTTCTCCAATGGCGCATATGCTCTTCTAAACATGGAAGCTGACAGATGTGTGCTGCCCATCAGTGGCAAGTTCTTGAAGCGGTACTACCCTTGAAGACTTCCTACATCAGGTTAGAGTGATGCCTACATGGCCAAAACCTATTCCTAGGCCGCGTTTCTTCAGAATCTTCCCATAAAAAGCAGTAGGCCGTCGCGATCCATCCTCGGCACGAGGAAGCTCTTCCCAGAGAATCTGCCATTGTTCATATTCTTGAGTCTTCCTCCGGAGATTGCTTTCGACCTCCTTAACTTGGCGAATGAGAGTCCTCTCTCTATCACGAGCTTTCAAAGTGGCAGTCCACTTGGCAGCAGCTTGTTCTTCCAATAGCTCAAGGCGCTGTCTGGCTTCGGTGACCTCCCTATCAAGGCGGTGCTGGTCCTGTGTCAGCTCAATAATAGCCAACTCGGTGACGTTCCTCTCCCGAACGAGCTGCTTCCAAGTCCGCGAGATCTCATTCAAATCAAATCTGACCTCGCTGGAAGGCTTCAAAAACATCTCGTTGAAGAAATCATCATTCGGAAAGCTCTTGGTCTCGGTCCACTTGTTGCCTAGAGCGATGACTTCATCAACAAAAGCCTTGGCATCTGTAATGTCCAGACCGACTTCTTCGCTATCGGCAAGAATGTCCTGCACATGCTTCACCATGCCAAAACCAGCCTCCAAATGGCCAGAAGATAGAGTCTCGACCCATGAACTCAAGACTCTCTTCAACACCTTCCTCGCAAACTGACGGGATGGCTCAGATGAAGACTCGCCATGCTTCATTGGTCGACTACCCATGTCAGGCACCGTTGGAAGAGTAATCAAGAAGCTCTTTCTAACCGGATCCGCTGGGGAAGGAATATCAGTAGGCGGACTCGCCTCTGCCTCATCAAGACTGGTGGAAGAAGCCCCTACTCCTGGATTGGTCACAGGTACCCCCTGCTCTGGTTCTAAAAAAGATAGAGGAACTTCTTCTATCACCTCACAACCTGCCAATGAAAAATGAAGAAGGTATGAATATGATCTTGTCAAAAATCAAAACATCAAGATTATCATTACAAAGTACCTTCTTCGACGACTGGTGGAATGCTTTCTGCCTCCATGAGCTCATCCGAAACATCATCAAAAGTTGTGTCCATGGATGGCTCAAAGTCTTCGGAATCCTCTGGCAAGTCAGCTGGCAAAAAATATATATATATATATATGTCAGCAAGTGGCGGTAAAGAAAAAAAATACAAGAAGAAAAAATCATACCAGGAGGAGATTCTGGATCTACTTCAGAATCTCTGGGTTCTTCCTCAGATGCCACGATAGGATCCGTCACCGCCTCATCGGTCGGAGCCTCGGGCATCATCAAACCATCATCTTCTGCCAAAAGAAAGAAAGCAGTAGATCAAAACAAAAGCTCTAATGAAAGAAAAGAAACGGAAAGAGAAATGGGAAAAGCATACCATCATCAATGGTCTCTTCCCCTCGGCTTCTCTTCTCTGGAGGCTCGTCATCATCCCCTGATGCCTCCTCAACAATGGTGGAAGGAATTTCCAGATCAGGAGAACTTTCGTGCCGCCTCTGACTTCGGCGGTGTCCCCTTCTCCTCTTGCCCCTACGGGACGAACAGCTGGAAGCACCCTCCCCACCATCAAAATCAGGCCTCTCGCCAGAGTCCTCACTGGACGGTCTGCTCTTGCCAGTAGACTCCATGGAAGCCTTTGCTCGTTCTGCTTGTATTTAAGCAGCAACCTCAGCCTCCTCCTCGGCAAGCTGTTCCAAGACCTCACCAGGTATCTCTTGTGCAGCTCCCAGTCTAATGACATCCTGTTCTTCGAGAAAACCTGTTCTGTGCCTTTCTTCAGAAAGGAAAGCCAGAACTTCTTCTCGGCGGACGCTGTCTGACTTCCCAAGGCCCTTCCCAAAAGACTGTTTTACATCAAGCTCTTTCTTGGAAAGCCCCCGGTATGCTGAAAAGCTCTCCACAAACCATTTTGTGAAGCCAGCAGTCCAGAAAGTAGGCAACTCAGGATAAGAAATCAGGGCAGTAGTATCTTCCGCGCTATAAAAGGCCCATGCATTTCTCCCGTCCTGCAAACCTCCAAAACGCTTCACCTTGCTCGAAGGCACTCCAACAACGCCTTGAGAGAAGCCCAACTGCATGGCTAAACGCGAGGGAACATACAGCTGGATGTCGACGAAAAGATGTCTGCGGTACACCATCGTGCCGACACGTATGTTAAAAAGCCAACTCCTCTCTGCATTTGTCAAAGAATAGTGTCTCCCAGACCCTGCCCTGGTCGAATCACGGGAGACACCAAAATCAAAAGCCTTCTTCCTCAAACCCGGAAAAAGCTTCACTGAAGACTGCCCCATCTCGACGTCCCAGAATCGTCGGATCCTCAAGCGGGCAGATAAAAGAGATTCGGAAACAGGCTTCCCTCTAGCCAACCAAATCATAAACAAGTCATCGTCCTGAGCAGCACCCAATCGGTGGAAACTGGGACAGTGGTATACATACCACGAATAGAAAATGTGGGCTGAAAATACCCTGTTCATGGGAAGCCCAAGCCGAACCAGGAAAGCAGCAGCCTGCAGTTCGGTACACAAATAGGAGTAAAGAGCAGGCACCAAGGCAAGCCGCTCTCCGAAAGCCATCTGACAAGCCGGAAAAATGCAATGCGGCCTGATGTGCGTTCCATCTCCTCCAGCAAAAACAGCCTCACCCAGCCAATAAGTGAGGTAGACAGCGAGATCTCTCCGCAGCGCAATGTCAGAATGAATGGCGTCTGTGCTTGCGAAAAATACCCTCAAATTCTCTCGCATGACGGAGATCTTCTTCGAATCTGGGTTCTTAGCCCTGGCTTCCTGGGTTGATATGCATGGCATAATATAAATAACTACCCTTTTATTTGAATTTGTTAGTTGTTTATTTTGTCTTAAATGTTCTACTTATAGCCTTTTTCTTATTACGCAGGAATTGGAAGGAGCTGAGAATATTTGAGCTTAATTCGGAGAGGTTTAAAGCTAAAACCCCATTTGGGAAAAGTTATACACAAAGAGCATATAGGCTTGTTGGAGGATAGTTGGAATTTCAAGTTAAAGGTCATGAGTTCAAGACTTGGCACAATCAGTTTTTATTTTTGTGAAGACCGAATTTGGTGGCCCCCACCATATCTAATGCTTGATAATGGTTGCTAAAACTTAGCAATCAACTTTGCAAGAAATGGAAGGAATCTCATTGACATCAATAAGAAAGTTATTGTTTAGCAAGTGATCATATCATGAAGGAAAGAAGATTTTTGGAATTGTAGCCATCCTGCGCAAGCTTTACTATTTTGATCATAACTTGTGGCTCAAAACTCCGATTAAGGCAAGGTCAGATGCGTTCGAAATAGGACTCAAAGGAGAGGAATATCATGTCTAGGAGGATCTCCCAATTCTAACGTTTTGGGGGTCAAAACAGGCTGTCAAGTGGAGGGATATGAGGGATGACGAATTTGAGTGATTTCTCTTTCTTTTTCTTCTTGTATTTTTCTTCTTTTTAAGGGGAGGCTCTCTTTTGCTCTAGTGTGAAAACTGATTGAAGATTTTTGGATCTTGTTTCTACAAATCTCTATGGATCGACCCGTATTTGCCATTATCTACTTAATAGAAATTTGTGCGATTCCGGTTAACTATTTTGAGCACATCAAAATTTGGCGCCGTTGCCGGGGATTTGTTCTTGAAAATTATTTCAAAAATTTGATTTCTGATTTTTACTGTAGTTTAGTTTTGGATTTTATTTTATTCCTTTTTTTTTTTTTTTTTTTTGAATTCCTTTTAGGATTTTAACTAATTAGCATTTTTTTTCTTTTTACACTTTGGTATTGTTGATTTTGCAGGATTGAAAAAAAAGAAAAAGAAAAAAAAGAAGGAGCATTTGTAGCAAGGAGTTACCAGATTTGGAGCACAAAGAATCTTCGATTAAGTTGACAAAAATAATAAAAATAATAATAAAGAGAAGAATCTTGCAAAGAAAGCAACTCAAAGCGGGAAAGAAACTTTAGTTTTAGTAGTAGTATTTTTTTTTTAGATCCATTGTAGTAGGACTTTCAAAGTGTAATAATTTTAATTATTTTTAAATTCTGGGAAGGCCCAGATTGTAATAGTTAGGGGCAGGGAAGGACGACAGTTGGACGATACTGTCTCTGCACCTCGGGTTGGTACACTGGGTCTAGGTATCACTGGCCCGAGTCGACTCAACCAGATCTTCCCCCGTCTTGAGTGGGAGGTGAGTACTGAAACCTTACCCACGCCTCTTCAGTAAGTGGGTTAATTCATGATTGTTTAATTTTGGCAAAAGTGTGATTGATTGAATGTACATGTTGATTAAATTGGAATCACATACTTAGTAAGGGCAATCATACCCCCAACAAGATAAGGATTGGATTTCATCACCATTTCCTTGCCCATAGGAATTTATTTTCCTCACTACTTAGGAATCCTTAGCCTTTAATAAAATTTGAGTAGAAACGTGACCTTAGGTCCCAAGCTCATTAGGAGAAGACCATCAAAGGTTGTACCATTTGCGCTCCTTGACGGAAATCGGTGCTTGGAATAGCCTTGTCCCTTAAGGGAGACAGTTCATCTGTTCTAGGAGTTTGGTATTTAAGCGGAACATTTGCCACGAGCATCGTGATCCCACCAATCCCCTGGGGGCTTGCCTGGCCGACTACGTTTCATAGGACCGGTTTGGAGGCTTGGGTGTACTCTTCACAGTTAGGAGCTGTCTAGTTAACGTAGGCTAGCCAATTAGATTGTTGGTGTGTTAACATTAAGGTGTGCTTCCTTAAAAAAAAAAAAAAAAAAAAAAAAAAAAATTTAAGGTGTGCTTGGTTTATGCAAACTTGGACACGTGGAGAGGTCGTCTAGCCCGAATTGAATTATTTGAGGTACCCATCACGTTTGTAGAAAGTTTCTCAATTGATCCCAAAATGGAAAACCGAGAGATAACTCTGAATGAGATGTTTGCACCCGCTTCTGCTACCCCACCCACTTGCATAGTTCTACCTGCAACCACTGCAGCCCAGTTTGAGATTAGAGCTACTACCATTAATATGCTTCCTAAGTTCCATGGTTTTGAGAGTGAGCAACCATACATCCATTTGAACAAATTTCTAACAATTTGTCAGACATTTAAAAACCAGAACTTAGATGAAGAAAATGTCAAGTTAAGGCTCTTTCCCCTATCCTTAGAAGACCATGCTGCGGCATGGTTGAATTCTCTTGCTCCTAATTCCATAACAACATGGGATGGGTTGTCAAAGAAATTCATGGCAAAATTTTACCCAATGGCCAAGATAGAGAAAATGAAGGATGCCATTAGGAACTTTAGGGGACGGTCTGACGAAGAGTTTTCTCAAACTTGGGAAAGGTTTCATGACCTTCTTGTCAAATGCCCACACCACGGGCTTGACAAGGCCCAGTTGGTCCATTTCTTCTATAGAGGACTAACCACTGCACAACGTACCTTGATTGAGTCTATGCACAAAGGGAAATTTATGAATCAGACTCCCAATCAAGCGTACGACTTCCTCATAGAGCTGGCTGAAAATTCCCAAAACTGGAGTAGCAATGGTGGAGGATATGAGAGAGAAGAGATAAGGTCCAGAAAGCAAGGACTTTATGAGATGAAAACAGACCCAGATCTTAAGAATGTAATGGCTAGTCCGGTCAATGGGGTGAACAATCTAAGTAAGAAATTTGATGCCTTTACAGTGATGGCCAACAGGAACCCCCACCAAGACCAGGATTCTTTGATGAATGTTGCATCTGAACCAAGTGCAATGTGTGTCCTTTGTGATAGTTCTAAGCACATGGTGGAGTGCTGCCCAAATTTGCCGGTCGTTAAAGCTGAGCAAGCCAATGCCATCAATGGATATAGTACCTTTAGGAAACCTACACCAAATTCTTTTAGTCAGACTTACCATCCTGACAATAGGTTTCACCCGAATTTCTCCTATAGGCAGAGTGAACCTACTCAGCAACAAAGTGGTGGTCCTCCAGGTTTCCAAAGGAACTTTTCAAGGGAAGGCTCTTCTCAGTACCCTCAGACAAACCAAGCTTTAGTTCCTCAACAGCCATATGTTGCTCCTCAACAGCCCAACAACTGTAGAACTCTAGTTCCTAACCCAATGACAAATTACTCTCCCTCTGTCCTACAACAGTCTTCATCCTTGGAAACTATGATAACTGATATGATGAAGCTGCAACAACAATTCATCCAACAACAGCAGCAAACCAACACAACCCAAGCCCAGTTGAATCAGGCTATTGCCCAGGCCATTGCCAAAATGGAAGTCCAGCTTGGCCAATTAGCAATATCAGTAGGAGGGAGAGAGAAAGGGCAATTTCCTAGTCAAACAATTCCTAATCCCAAGGTCCAGCCCAATGCTCAGAATGCTCTTAGAGGCCAATTTGGAATAGATAGTTCCCCAGGACTACCCCATGATGAGGTACAAGCTATCCACACCTTGAGGTCTGGCAAGCAAGTGGACAACCAAGTCAGAATGCCTGAGGAAAAGAATGTAAATGTGGGTGAACCAAACAAGGACAAGGGGCAAGATGTCCAAAAGAAAGGGGAGGTGAACCAGGCTCCTATAGAGAACCATCCAGTGACACCCTACATACCCAAGGCTCCTTATCCCCAGCGCCTGCAAGACAATAGGAAGAATAAACACTTCGAGGGGATCTTAGAGGTGTTTAAGAATGTTCAAATCAATATTCCTCTCTTGGATGCCATCAAGCAGATACCATCCTATTCCAAATTTCTGAAAGATCTGACCACTCTTAAGAGAAAGACTTCTGTCCCTAGGGAGGCTGTGATGGCAGCTCAGGCTTCAGGGCTGATCCAGCAAGCAATTGTTCCCAAATATAAAGACCCTGGATGCCCTACAAACTCTATCAGAATTGGAGACACAATGGTTGATAAATGTCTTTTGGATCTTGGGGCAAGTGTGAACCTTTTGCCTTACTCAGTATACAAACAATTAGGTTTGGGGAGCTCAAGCCCACATATATAACTTTGAGTTTAGCAGATCGGTCAGTCAAGGTTCCCAAGGGGATAGTGGAGGATGTCATAGTAAAGGTGAATGAGTTATATTTCCCTGCAGACTTTGTCGTCCTAGATACCGAACCTGTCATGAATCCGGGCTGTCACATTCCTGTGATTTTGGGCCGCCCATTCCTTGCCACTTCCAATGCAGTTATCAGATGTAGGAATGGAGTAATGATGTTGGCCTTTGGTAACATGAAGTTGAAATTGAATGTCTTCAATAATGGATTCCAATCCCTTGAGATGGATGATGAGGAAGAAGTGAACATGATTGATGTCCTGATAGGTCAGACAATATAGCAGTCCTGTTATCAGGACCCTTTGGAACAATGTTTGGCCCAATTCGACTTTGATATTGACATTGATGAATCCATTCCCGAGGTCAATGCAATGTTGGACTCAGCCCATCAAATGGATATTGGTCGTTGGAGAGAGAGAATAGAGCCCTTACCGGTTTCTACTTCGTTACCTGTGCCTTCCATTGTCGAGCCTCCTAAGCTAGAGCTCAAACCATTGCCTGAGTCATTAAGTATGCTTTCCTTGGTAATGCCGAGACATTACCTGTCATCATTGCCTCAGATTTAGAGAAAGATCAAGAGGGGAAGTTACTTGGTGTGCTTCGCGCTCATCAAGAAGCTATGGGGTGGACGATTGTTGACATCAAAGGGATTAGCCCATCTGTGGTAATGCACCAAATTTATCTTGAAGAGAATGCAAAGCCCTCAAGAGAACCACAGAGACGGCTAAACCCTGTTTTGAAGGAAGTAGTTCGGGGTGAAGTGATGAAACTACTAGATGCAAGTATTATATACCCCATCTCTGATAGTAAGTGGGTTAGCCCTGTCCAAGTTGTACCCGAGAAGTCTGGTGTCACCGTAGTTGCCAACCAACACAATGAATTGGTCCCCACTCGTGTCTAAACTGGTTGGCGAGTATGCATTGATTATCGAAGGTTGAATGCAATGACTAGGAATGACCATTTTCCCTTACCTTTCATTGATCAGATGTTGGAGCGTCTAGCTGGTCATGCATACTACTGCTTCTTAGATGGTTATTCTGGATATAACCAAATCCCAATTGCCCCTGAGGACCAAGAGAAAACAGCATTCGCCTGTCCCTTTGGCACATTTGCCTATAGATGCATGCCTTTTGGGCTATGCAATGCACCCGCGACATTTCAACGGTGCATGTTAAGTATTTTTTCTTACATGGTGGAGAGGTTTTTGGAAGTCTTCATGGATGATTTCTCTGTCTTTGGGTCTAGCTTTGAAGAATGTTTATCTCATTTGACACTTGTCCTAAAGAGATGTGAAGAAAAGAACTTAGTACTCAATTGGGAGAAGTGTCATTTCATGGTGAAATCGGGAATTGTCTTGGGACACATAGTGTCAAAGAAGGGAATAGAAGTTGATAAGGCGAAGGTAGATTTAATTGCAACCCTACCACCTCCTAAGACAGTGAGGGAGGTGAGATCCTTCTTGGGCCATGCTGGCTTCTACCGTCGTTTTATCAAGGACTTCAGTAAGATCTCAAAACCTCTCTGTGATTTGTTGTCCAAAGATGCATCATTTGAATGTACTCCTGATTGCTTAGCTGCCTTTGAAAAGCTAAGAATGGAATTGACCTCAACACCTATCATTCGGCCTCCTGATTGGACTCTACCATTTGAGGTCATGTGTGATGCCTCCAATTATGCAATTGGTGCCATCTTAGGGCAAAGAGTTAACAAGCTACCTCATGTGATTCATTACACTAGTAAGACTCTAAACGACGCTCAACTTAACTATTCCACCACGGAAAAGGAGTTGTTGGCAGTCGTATTTGCTCTGGAAAAGTTTAGACCCTACCTGATAGGTTCAAAAGTACTTGTATTCACCGATCATGCTGCCCTTAAGTACCTTCTAACAAAGAAGGATGCGAAAGCCAGGCTGATTCGGTGGATTCTCTTATTGCAAGAATTTGATCTCGAGATTCAAGATAAGAAAGGGTCAGAAAATGTGGTGGCTGATCATGTGTCTCGATTACTTGTAGAGCCTCATGTTGAGTCCTTGCCTATCTTAGAAACATTGCCTGATGAGCAGCTTATGTCAGTCTCACATGCAGAAATCCCATGGTATGCAGACATTGTGAATTACCTTGTTACAGAGCAAATGCTAAGTTCTTGGACTAAGCAAGAAAAGTGTCGTTTTCTATCTATGGCAAAATGGTATTTTTGGGATGAGCCGTATTTGTTCAAGTATTGCCCCGACCAAATCATTCGACGGTGCATCCCCAACTGTGACCAAAGGAAAATTCTTGCGTTTTGCCATGATCATGCTTGTGGAGGACATTTTGGGGGAAAGAAAACCGCTGCAAAAGTTTTGCAGTGTCGATTTTATTGGCCCTCCTTATTCCGTGATTCACATGATTATTGCAAAATCTGTGATCGTTGTCAACGATTAGGGAGAATCACAAAACGGAATGAGATGCCCCAACACCCAATCCTGATAATCGAAATTTTTTATGTATGGGGCATTGACTTCATGGGCCCTTTCCCAGTGTCATATGGCTACCAGTACATTCTAGTTGCTGTGGATTACGTGTCAAAATGGGTAGAGGCAATAGCTTGCAAAAAAAATGACCACAAGGTGGTAGCTCAGTTTCTCAAGGAAACTGTATTTGCTCGTTTTGGTATTCCCCGTGCAATCATCAGTGATGGGGGAAAGCATTTTTGTAATCGGGTCTTTGCTGCCTTGATGGGGAAATACTTTATTACTCATAAAGCAACCACCTCATATCATCCCCAGACGAGCGGTCAGGTTGAAATCTCCAACAAGGAGATTAAGACCATCCTTGAGAAGACAGTCAATCCCACTAGAAAGGACTGGTCATTGCGCTTGAGTGATGCTCTGTGGGCATATAGGACCGCATATAAGACTCCAATCGGAATGTCCCCTTACAGATTGGTCTTTGGGAAGGCTTGTCACCTCCCTGTCGAGTTGGAACATAGGGCACATTGGGCGATCAAACGCCTCAACTTTGCTCTCGATAAAGCAGGAGAGACCAGGAAACTTCAGCTTGATGAGCTGGAGGAGCTCCGAAATGATGCCTATGATTGCGCCAAAAACTACAAGGACCGAATGAGAGCCATGCATGATAGGCATATTCTCAAGAAAGAATTTCACCCTGGCCAGAAAGTCCTATTGTACAATTCCAGGTTGCACTTATTCCCTGGAAAGTTGAAGTCTCGTTGGACTGGACTTTACATTGTTCATATTGTTCATCCCCATGGTGCGGTTGAGGTTCAAAGTCCCAAGGATGGTAATATTTTCAAAGTCAATGGTTAAAGGTTGAAACCATTCTTAGAGACTGTTGTTCCGAAGGCTGAATCTGCATCTCTGGAAGATCCCGCCTATCAAGACTGATTGAGCACTGGATCTGGCAATGTATTTTCTGTGTATATTATATACAGTGGTTACCTGCTTTTATTTTTTATATTTTTTTTATTATTTTGTCTAACTTTGGGATGATGTTGCAGTTCCAAGTTTTATAATTCTCAGGTGCCCTCCTGTACTTTTATTCCCCATGTTTCCTTGATCATTGCATTTCATTTATTTAAACATCGAGGACGATGTTCATGCTAGGTTGGGGGGTGAGAACAAACACACTTGTTCATCTTTAGACAAGAATTTCACTTTTTTTTTTTTTTTATTTTCTAGGATTTTTAGGAAAATTTTCAAAAAAAAAAAAAAATTGCTATTTGTGTTTGAGAAGGGAAACTTCAAAGAGAATTTTTTGAAACGAAGATACCTCGAATTTTGGAATTCTCGATGCTATGGGCAAAAGAAAACAATGGTCTACTGTTCTGTTTTAGGAAAGGATTTTTGGAAAAGTGCTGAATCTTGATCCTTCACTTTTACAAAGGTGGTATATATTTGCAAGGTTTTGAATGTGAAGCTATGATTTCCGATTTTCTTTGACGATTGGATTAAAAATATGATGAAAAACCGACCTTTAGTATACAGTTTCCTGGTTCAACTGGTGAATTAATGAGGGCACATGGAAAGGGCTGCCTATTGTTGGGGACTGCAAAAAAAAAAAAAAAAAAAAAAAAAGGTCTAGTTAGAAGTATTAAAAAGAATAAAAAGTTTTGTGACTAGTTTGGGTTTGTAGCCTTTTTAACCCGAGCCAGTAAGCCCGTAGGGGTATTTACATACCTAGTGCCCTAAAAACGTCTGGTTTGGGAGTCATTGGCCTAATGCTCATTACATGAGTTAATTAGAAAGCTTAAGGGGCCTAGGCATTGCACAGTCACATGTGTGTGTTTGAAAAAAAAAATAAAAAAAAATATATGGCCTTTGAAAAAACAATAGTGCGAAAGCCGTCATGGTCACCTTGAGAGGAAACTGTTTTTCTTTGCTGAAGTTAGGTTGCCCAAAATTTTGAATTGAAAATCGTTTCCATGGAAGTTTCTAGCTAATCATTTGAGACTTATGTCTTTTTACGTGTACACACTTTTCACCGTGCACGATCAACTTAGCATGATTTTGAGAATTTCTGACCAAATGATAGGATTTGTGAACCGAATTCCATACTTAACTTTGAAAATTCTGAGAATCGAGAATATCGGGTGTTTATAAATCTTCTTTTGGAAAAGTTTCCTTTGGTTTTTACTCTGATTGATTAAAAAAAAAAAAAAAGAATTTTGTGGGTAAATTCACTGCAAACCCTCACGAGACAACACTCGTCCACTAGAGGTAATCTAGGGGTTTAACGGCTTGTTGCATATGCTAAATGCAACCGCGATTCCTGCAAAAGTGAGTTAGGATTTCTAGTTTCAACATTTAATTTTACTTTGTTTTGCTCGAGGACTAGCAAACTTTAGGTTTAGGGGTATTTGATATGCATGGCATAATATAAATAACTACCCTTTTATTTGAATTTGTTAGTTGTTTATTTTGTCTTAAATGTTCTACTTATAGCCTTTTTCTTATTACGCAGGAATTGGAAGGAGCTGAGAATATTTGAGCTTAATTCGGAGAGGTTTAAAGCTAAAACCCCATTTGGGAAAAGTTATACACAAGGGGCATATAGGCTTGTTGGAATTTCAAGTTAAAGGTCATGAGTTCAAGACTTGGCACAATCAGTTTTTATTTTTGTGAAGACCGAATTTGGTGGCCCCCACCATATCTAATGCTTGATAATGGTTGCTAAAACTTAGCAATCAACTTTGCAAGAAATGGAAGGAATCTCATGGACATCAATAAGAAAGTTATTGTTTAGCAAGTGATCAAATCATGAAGGAAAGAAGATTTTCGGAATTGTAGCCATCCTGCGCAAGCCTTACTATTTTGATCATAACTTGTGACTCAAAACTCCGATTAAGGCAGCGTTAGATGCGTTGGAAAGAGGACTCAAAGAAAAGGAATATCATGTCTCACGAGGATCTCCCAATTCCGACGTTTTGGGGGTCAAAACAGGCTGTCAAGTGGAAGGATATGAGGGATGACGAATTTGAGTGATTTCTCTTTCTTTTTCGTCTTGTATTTTTCTTCTTTTTAAGGGGAGGCTCTCTTTTGCTCTAGTGTGAAAACTGATTGAAGATTTTTGGATCTTGTTTCTACAAATCTCTCTGGATCGACCCGTATTTGCCATTATCTACTTAATAGAAATTTGTGCGATTCCGGTTAACTATTTTGAGCACATCATGGGTCGTACTCTCAGAAGACTCTCCGTTGTCAAAGAAGTTGGAAGAAAAAAAGCTACTACTCCTCCAACTGCTACACCGGACTTTCAAGCCCTCCTTCTCCTTCAAAAAATCATAGAAGGCGACAAGCTGAAAGTACAAAAGCCTGAACTCCTCGGAGTGCTCCTCAAGGATGCTGTCGATAGGTATAAACTCCTCATAGAGATTGCCGAGGATAGGCAGCCCAGTGATGGCACTCAGTTCCTTTAAAGAAAAACCAATCTCACCGTTCGTGACAACGAAGGTGTAGGTTTGTGGAAGGAACGACTCCAGCATGGCCATAAAGGCCTCATTGGAGAAAACCACGGTTTGCCGAAAAGCGCGAACCGCATAAAAAATCTCGGCCTCCTTCAGAATGGCACCGCCAAACTGCAGGATGTGATCAGTCCACGACTCCCAGCTCGAGTCAGTACTGAAACGGCCACGAAATCGAAAAGGCTTCACCCAATTGCTGCCATCGCCCTTGAAAATGCCAAGGCCCACCGGTCTCAAATCGACCGAAGAATGATCTGAACCTTGGTAGCCGCTAGCCGGCATCAAAATGTCCATACGGGCAGGCGACTTCTCTGCAAAACCAGAAGGGCCGCCAACAAAAACCCTGGTCTTGATCACATTTGTCCTCTTCACCCAGCTTAGAGGATCTTCCCTCTTCGAGCATGTGGAGGAAAGGCTCATGATCGAGATTGTCCGATCGAAGGACGACCCGGTAGAAACAGTTCTCTTCTCACCATCAACTGTGAAAGAGAACTGAAAACATCTCCTTTGGTATGTTGAATCGTCGGGGACGGCATCACCAAAGAAGAAGGTAGGCTTGGGCACAATGCTCTGATCGTCCGTGACCCAGGGACGGTTGCTTACCATAATCTTATAATACTCCTCATCCTTGAGGGCAATCAAATGTTGCCTCATCTCATCTCGGTTGAGCGAGTCACACTCTACCAAGTTCCTTTCAACATACTGGACCTCCTCCCAGGCCTGCTGTACGGCCGCATTAGAGGATCTGGTAGAACGGCGAGGCGCATCAGTAACCGGCTCCTTACCCTTGTTCGTTCTGGAGGAACTACCTGCAAAGGATGGAAAGAAAAAAAAAATCAATCTTCAAAATGACAGAATTTTGCTAAAAAAAAAATTCTAGCGAAATTTTGGCATGGTTCCGGGGCAATTCCGAATAAAAGGGAAACACCCCCAAAGAAATAGGAGCTTGAAGATGGGCTCAACATCGCTGCAAGCCCATAATCATGGAAAATTCTCGAAGAAGGCTCGAACTCAAACATTGCTGCGAGATCAAGCCATAGCTTCTCAAATATCCGCAAGATCGGAAAAGGGTTCAACATTGCTGCGAGCTCCAGAATCCAAAACTTGCAAAGCTCCTCAGAAAATCCCCGCAAGACCAAGAAAGGGCTCAACATTGCTGCGAGCTCCAAATCCTAAGACTTGCGAAAAGATTTCCAGGTGTGCACTATCATACTTCCATTTCCATTTTCTAAAAAACAAATGCATAGAAGGAAAGTTGTCATGCATGCGCATCTCAGAATCCAAAAAAAAAAAGAGAAAATCTCTTTTAAAAAAAAAAGAGAGAGAGAAAGAAGAAAAAAAATTTTGCCCATAGGCCATGACCTTACGGCCACAAAAAAAAAAGAGATAAAAAAAAAAGAAGAAAAAAAAAACACACGGTACAAAAAAAAAAAAAAAAGAAACCGTGAGAAAAATAAAAAATAGAAAGAAGAGCCACGATAAAAAAAAAAAAAAAAAAAAAAAAAAAAAAAAAAAAAAAAAAAAAAAACAGAGAGAGAAAACCTTGCAAAAAAAAAAGGAAAAAGAAGAAAAATGTGTAAAAAAAATAAAAATAAATAATACACGTGAAAAAAAAAAGAAAGAAAAAGAAAAGAAAAGAAAAGAAAGAAAACCTTTTTCTATTCCTACATGGGGTTTCTTAAGGAAAAAGAAGAAACTTATTGAAGCCATTGATGGAGAAGAAGAAGAAAAAGCTTGAAGATCCTTAAAGAAGAAGAATTCTTGATCTTGGAGCACTCTTGAAGGTTCTTGCAAAAAGAAGGCAATAAGAGCAAAAGATCCAACCTCCCCTTGCTTTTATAAGAAGAGAGCAAACCAAAAGAGGAAAGGAGGAGAAAAGAAAGGAGGTAAGTGCTACAAATTAGCAAACTTCCTAAAAGAAAGGAATTATGGGATATTCTTTCCCAATGAGGAGATCTTTTGAGAAATTCTCTCCAAAAAGAGAGGGATTATGATAAACTTTCTCCCAAAGAAAGATACTTTGGGAAATCTCTCCCAAAATCAAAGAAACTTGAGAGATTCTCTCCAAGTAAGAATATTTTTAGATATTCTCTACCAAAAGGAGATATTTTTAGATATTCTTAACAAAAATGACACCACATGAGATCTAAGCCATCTTTAAAGCTTAAGGTCCCATGGGTTAGCCCACATGAGCCAGGTTTGACCACTTAGGCACTAAAAGTGGCTTTTAGTCAAAATTCCTCCTACCAAGAGCATACAAAAATGGTTCCATGCCTCCTTTGAGTTGATTGGACCATACAAAAAAAAAAATCCAAGCCTCATGAGTTTCCAAAAATCCAAACCATCCCACCTCATGAACCAAATTAAGCCAAAACCTTGAAATTGACATTCCACAAAAACCCAAACCACTCCAACGGACCTAAAGTTGTCCCAAAGTGTGACCAAAATCCAAACCATGGTCTCCTAACTCGCCACATACAGCTTGTTGGGTCACAAGGCCAAAACCAAAACCAAATCCCGGTCCCCTAACTTGCCACATACAGCTTGTTAAGTCACAAGACTAAAATCAAAATTCAAAACCCGACCCCCTAACCTGCCACATACAGCTTGTTAGGTCACAAGGTCAAAAACCAAAAACCTTCTTGACCGCCTGATGCGCAACACAAAGCCTTTAGGTTCACAAGGTCAAAAAGAAAATCCAAAACCCAAAAACCCAACCCAAATGTCATTTTTAAAATTTTTCCTTGAGATGGTACGTGATGTCTCTCACTGCCATAAAATTCCCTTGGAAACTCAAAAGGCTACACTATCAAGAAAAATGCTCAGAGACTCTTGGTCAAGTCAGAAGTTCTCCTTCAAAGTTTTCTTCGAGGCACATCGACTGCAAAGGCTATCCAATTCGTCGCTGTACCTCGAGGGGGCATTTGTTGACACCAAAAATGTCACTTTGCCTCATCAACATCAAAAGCAATATGGAGCCGCATCCTACTACAAACAGGCAAAGCTGCTTCAAGCATCAGATCTTGACAAAACCAAACAAAAACTACAAGATCTTTCAAAGTATCCAAAAAAAGGGTACACACGAAGTTTCGGGCCATTTCGACACCATTTGGCCTAACTTCAATCCTCCAACAGCTGAGCGGGAGCTCCCGACGGCGACAGTGTCAAAAACATCAAATCTTCAATCAGAGCCTATGGATGGTCTCAAAATACCTCCAAAAGGCTCCATGTCGAATTTCAAGTCAAACCGACACCGTTTGACCCTCCATCAACTCTCGAACAGCGAAATCAAGCCTCCCAGCGGCGAGAACCTCTGATGCCACCACTCATCAAAGAAAACACATGAGTAGCTTCTGCATGCTTCCAAAGGGCTGCACGTCAAATTTCAGGTCATTCCGACAACGTTTGACCCGGTTTTGATGGTCCGAAGCAAAATCAAGCCTATCGGCGGCGAAGCTCCCCGGGACCATGGCACTTAAATCGGAGTTAATGGATCATCTCAAAATGACTCCAATAGGCTCCCCGTCAAATTTCAGGTCAATCAGACATCGGATGACCATACATCAAAGCTCGACATCTTCCGCATGGTGAAATCAAGTCAAGCATCGACGGGACCCCAAACGGCTTCAAAACTCAAATAAAAGCCCATGGTTGGTCTATCTAATGCCCAAGAAGCTTCACCTCAAATTTCAGGTTATTCCGACATCGTTTGACCCAGTTTCAACTCTTGGCGGAAAATCGGCTACAGAGTCTTCGGCTTTTCCAAAAAAATAGGAAACTTTGTGCTCTGATTGCACAGCCTTTCGACAGATTTTCTTCAGAGGAATTAAGCCAATAAATGAGGAGAAATGTCAAAGAAAAATACAGGAGAAAACAGAAGCGAAAAAGCCCAAGAAACGACTAAGAAACGGCGACCGGAAGGCGACCGGAAAATGGACCAAAGTCCAAGGTCGCCGGCGACCTTGGCCCATGGTCGCCGGTGACCATGGCCCAAGGTCGCCAACCCGATGGTCGCCGGCGACCATGGGTGCATGGTCGCCGGCGACTCTGGAAATCCGGGTAGCCGGATTTCCGCCAAAAGCGTCGTTTTTCCGTTCTTTTTCGCATTTCGCGATGTTTGGCCCCTATGATTTTCTTAAAATCTGATTTTTGAGGTATGATATCCGTCGTTCTTCGTCAACATCACGGATCCACCATCGAAATCATTTGATCATCATCGGACACTCCGAAACTACCAACTGGCCGACCAAGAAAGCACACTTTCTGCCCGACCGATCAAGAAATCGACTCGACAGATGTTGCCGGCCCATTCGTGTAAACCAATGTCTGAATTTTCATCGTCATCCGACATCAAGAAACGTACGGATCCATCGATGATCATCGCAAGAAGAATTCCAAAAGACGCGGCGCGCGGCGCGGCTCTTCAAGCGACTCGGTGGCTAATTAATGAAGTTAAATGACCCTTTTATGGCAATTTATTAGTGTCATTAACTCATTATTTTGAACGGCCCAATCAGAAGCCAAGAAATGGGAGTTACAAGTCCAATTAATCATGACAATTAACCATGTAACTCCTATCATTATGGAGATTAATAATGGTAATTAATCATGAAACTCCCATCATCATGGAGATTAAATGCCCATTATTCTCCATCGGCCAATCAAAATCCAAGAAAAAGGAGTTACAATATAAAGAATTAAATACTTGTAACTCCTCCCATCATGGAGCATTAATACCATTAATGCCCATAAAACCCTCCTAATGGCCACCAAAAGCCTATAAATAGGCGGTCATTCCAAAGGGAAAGGGTCCGAAAAAATTGTTGGAAGCCCCCCAGAAGAAAAAATCATCTGAAGGATCCTGAAAAATTGTCTGAAAACTATCTTGAAGAATTCTCTACAAAAAGAAGCTCTCTCACTTTGAAGAAACTCTGCTGCAAATTCTACAAGGTGATCGAAGTCCCTTGGGGGCCACCCCCCCAAGATCTCCTCTCTTCTTCTATCCAACATGGCCTAGATGCGGCTTTTCAGCCCGTCTACTTGGTTTTTTATTGGATATAAGACCTTCCCTTGGTCTTTGTCCTCTAAAAATCCGAGGTCCAAGCCAAGCCAAGTGAACTAAAGCATCAAGTGTTCTCATTTCAAGCACGATGGCAGAGTCCATACATGACTCGCGACCATCGATCTGAACGAGTCCCCACAATCGCTTGAGAAGTCGATCCCTTTTTCTTTCTTCTCTATTGTATTTTATATTTTTAAAAGAGACAAAAATCACAATTCTTGTCTTTCATCATTGATGAGATTTGTAAATCACCTTCCATAGCAAAATCGCCTTCTACGGCACAAATCTGCCTTTCACGACAAACTAAACAAAATCGCCTCTCACGGCATTTTAAAATCTTGTCTCTTTCTTTAAATATGCATGCAATAGAAAGTTAGAAAAAAAGTTTGATTTCCTTTCTACTTGTGAAGGTGAATCTCCGGATCACCACTTCAGATTCCAAGTAGAACAGAAAATCTGGCATACCCGTACAAAAAGAAAAAAAATGTTGATGCTCTTTTTTTTCTCTTCGCCCCACCGCACCCCGGCGGACCCGGGACGGAGGAAGGCAAGAAAGAAAAAGACGGGTCCATCAAGGCTATTTACAAATCACATCAATAATGAAAGACAAGAATTGTGATTTTTTGTCTCTTTAAAAAATACAAAGTATAATAGAAAAGTAAGAAAAGGAATCTAACTTCTAAGGAGATTGTGGGGACTCGTTCAGATCGACGGTCGCAAGTCATGTATGGACTCCGCCATCGTCCTTCAGATGAGAACACTTGATGCTTTGATTCACTTGGCTGGGCTTGGACCTCAAATTTTTAGAGGATAAAGACCAAGGGGAGGTTCTATATCCAATAAAAACCCGGGTAGACGGGCTGAAAAGCCACATTTAGCCATGTTGGATAGAAGGAGAGGGGACCTTAGGGGAGTGGCCCCCAAGGGACTTCGTTTACCTTGTGGTGGTTTTTTTTGTAGCAGATTTTTTTCAAAGTAGCAGAGCTTCTTTACGCAGAGATTTCTTTAGGAATTTTCTTGTATTTTTTTGGATAATTTCGGACGATTTTTTCGGACCTTTCCTCCTTAGAATGACCGCCTATTTATAGGCTTTTGGTGGCCATTAGAAGAGTTTGTGGACTTTAATTGTCATAAAGCCACATAAAGGGAGGAGTTACAAGTTTTAATTCATTTATTTTGTAACTTCTTTTCCTTGGCTTCTGATTGGCCGGTGAAGAGTTAAGAGCATTTAATTGCTTTTAATCTCCATTATGGGAGGAGTTTCATGGTTTAAATGCCATGAATCCTTTGACTTGTAACTCCCATTTGCTTGCTTCTGATTGGGCCATCCAAAATAATGAGTTAATGACCGTAATAAGTTGTCATAAATGGGTCAATTAACAGCATTAAGCGGTCGCCAAGTCGCTCGAAGAGTCGCTGGCCGCGCCGCATCTTTTGGAATTCTTCTCGCGATGATCATCGATGGATTTTCATGCTGATCGACATCAGATGACCATGCAATTTAAGACATTGATTGATACCAATGGGCCGGCAACATCTGTCCAGTCGATTTCACGATCGGTCGGGCAGAAAGCGTGCTTTCTTGGTCGGCTGTTTGGCGATTTTGAAGCGTCGGATGATGATTCCATGATTTCGACGGCAGATCTGTGATGTTGATGAAGATCGACGGATATCATGCTAAAAAAAACAGATTTTGGAAAAATCACAGGGGCTAAACGCCTTGAAACGCGAAAAGGGACGGAAAACCACCCTTTCAGCGGAAATATGGCGACCCGGATTTCCAGGGTCGCCGCCGGCGACCATGGGGACTTTTCCCCATTCTGTTGCCGTTTCTCGGCCATTTTTTGGGCTTTTTCTGTTCTTATTTCTCTTGTATTTTTCTTGACATTTTTCCTCATTTATTGACTTAATTCTCCTGAAGAAAAGCTGATGAGAAGCCGTGCAAATCAGAACACAAAGTTTCCTATATTTTGGAAAAGCTTAAGACTTTGTAGCCGATTTTCCTTCAAGAGTCGAAACTAGGTCAAATGATGTCGGAATGACCTGAAATTTGAGGTGAAGCTTCCCGAGCAATAGATAGGACCAACCATGGGCTTTTGTTTGAGTTTTAAAATCGTTTGGCGTCCCGTCGATGCTAGACTTGATTTCATCGCGAGGAAGATGTCGGGCTTTGATGTACTGTCAACCGTTGTCTGATTGACCTGAAATTTGACAAGGAACCTATTGGTGTCATTTTGAGACGATCCATTAGCTTCGATTTGGATGCCATGGTCCCAGGGAGCCCCACCGCCGGGAGGCTTGATTTTGCTTCCGAGCGTCAAAGTTAGGTCAAACGTTGTCGGAATGACCTGAAATTTGACGTGCAGTCCTTTGGAAGCATGTAGAAGCTACCCATGTTTTTTTGTTTGATGAGTGAAGGCCTCGGTGGTTCTCGCCGCCAAGAGGCTTGATTTTGTTGCTCGAGGGTTGATGGAGGGTCAAATGGTGTCAGTTTGATTTGAATTTTAACGTGGAGCCTTTTGAAGGTATTTTAAGACCATCTATAGGCTCTGATCGATGATTAGATGTCTTCGACACTGTCGCTGCTGGAAGAGCTGATTTTGCTGCAGCTGTTTCCTTTTGGGGCCAAACGATGTCGGAATGGCCTGAAACTTGATGTAGAGCCTCCTAGTGGCATTTTGAGGCCAGCTATGTGTTGTTTTGTGTGTCAGGGTCTCTAGCTTCACAACCTCTGGGAGCTCTTGCTTAGCTGTTGGAAGAGTGAAGTTAAACTAAATGGTGTTGAAATGGCTTAAAACTTCATGTGTACCCTTCTTTTGGCTATTTTAAAGGATCTTGTAGTTTTTGTTTGATTCTGACAAGATCTGATGCTTGAAGCAACTTTGCCTGTTTGTAGTTGGATACGGCACCATGTAGCTTTTGATGTTGGAGAGGCAAAGTGACATTTTTGGTGTCAGCAAATGCCCCTTCGAGGTACAATGACGATAGCTTTTGAAGTTGATGTGCCTCGAAGAAAACTTTGAAGGAGAGCTTCTGACTTGACCAAGAGTCTCTGAGCATTTTTCTTTTGATAGAGTAGCCTTTTGAGTTTTCAAGGGGATTTTATGGCAGTGAGAGAGATCACGTACCATTTCAAGGCAAAGATTTGAAAATGACATTTGGATTGGATTTTTGGGTTTTGGATTTTTCTTTTTGACCTTGTGAACCTAAAGGCTTTATGTGGCGCATCAGGCGGTCAATAAGGTTTTCGGTTTTTGACCTTGTGACATAACAAGCTGTATGTGGCAGGTTAGGGGGTTTGGATTTTGATTTTGGCCATGTGACCTAACAAGTTGTATACGACAAGTTAGGGGACCGGGATTTGGTTTTTGGTTTTGGCCTTGTGACCTAACAAGCTATATGTGGCGAGTTAGGGGACCACAGTTATGTATTTAGTCACTCTTTGGGACAAGTTTGGGTCCATTGGAGTGGTTTGGTTTTTTATGGAATGTCAATTTCAAGATTTTGACTTAATTTGGTTCATGAGGTGGGATGGTTTGGATTTTCGGAAACTAATGAGGCTTGGATTTTTTTTTGTATGGTGTAATCGACTCAAAAGAGGCATGGAACCATTTTTGTATACTCTTGGTAAGAGGAATTTTGACTAAAAGCCACTTTTAGTGCCTAGGTGGTCAAACCTGGCTCATGTGGGCTAACCCATGGGACCTTAAGCTTTGAAGATAGCTTAGCTCTCATGTAGTATCATTTTTGTGAAGAATATCTAAAAATATCTCTTTTGGGTAGTGATTAATATCTAAAAATATCTTTACTTAGAGAGAATCTCTCAAGTTTCCTTGATTTTGGGAGAGATTTTCTCAAAGCATCTTTCTTTTGGAGAAAGTCTCTCACATTCTCTTTCTTTTTGGAGAGACTTTCTCAAAGAACCTTCTCTTTAGGAGAGAATATCTTAAATCTCCCTTCTTTTAAGAAGGTTGCTAATTTGTAGCACTTACCTCCTAGCTTTTCTCTTTATTTCCTCTTTTGGTTTGCTCTCTTCTATAAAAGCAAGGGGAAGTTGGATCTCTTGCTCTTATTGCTTTCTTTTTGCAAAATCCTCCAAGAGTGCTCCAAGATCAAAAACCCTTCTTCTTCAAGGATCTTCAAGTTCTCCTTCTTCTCCATCCATAGCTTCAAGTAAGTTTTCTTCATTCTTAAGAAATTCCGTGTAGAAGTAGGAAAAAAAAGGTTTTTTTCTTTTCTTTCTTTTCTTTTCTTCCTTTTCTTTGTCTTCCCTTTCTTTTTCACGCGTTTCTCTCTTTTTTCTTTCTTTTTTTTTTTTCTTTCTTTCTCACAGTTTTTTTTTTGACTTTTCACCATTTTTTTTTCTTTTCTATTTCTTTTTTTTTCTCTCTCTTTTTTTTTCTTGGCTGTACGGACAGGTCCGTACAGACCTGGCCATACTGCCACGTGGCAATGGGCCACGGCCTGTGGGCCAGTTGAAGTTTTTTTTTTTTTTTTTAAAGAGGTTCTCTTTTTTTTCTCCACCCCCCCCTCCCTTCCCCTTTCCCTTTTTTTTTTTTTTTGCTCACCATGAAGTTTTATGGATTTCAAGATACTCATGCATGAATTTTGACTTGGACATCTAATATATGACAACCTTTCTTTTATGCATAATTTTCGCAAATGGAATTGAAAGCATAATAATGCACACCTGAAAATCTTTTGCAAGTCTTAGGATTTGGAGCTCGCAGCAATGTTGAGCCCTTTCTTAGTCTTGTGGGGGTTTTGAGGAGCTTTGCAAGTTTTAGAGTCTGGACCTCACAGCAATGTTGAGCCCTTTTTCCAATTTTGTGGAGGTTTAAGAAGGTTGGCTTGATCACGCAAGAATGTTGGAGTTCGAGCCTTCTTTGATAATCCTCCATTGATGATGAGCTTGCAGCAATGTTGAGCTCATCTTCAAGCTTCCTATCTTTTTCGGGGTACTTCCCTTTTCTTTGGAATTGCCCCGGAACCATGCCAAAATTTTGCTAGGATTTTTTTTTATAGCAAAATTCTGTCATTTTGGTGATTGATTTTTTCTTTTCCATCCTTTGTAGGTAGTTCCTCTAGAATGAACAAGGGTAAGGGTCCTGTTACCGAAGCGCCTCGTCGATCTGCTAGATCTTCCAATGCGGCCATACAGCAGGCCTAGGAGAAGGTCCAATATGTGGAGAGGAACTTGGAAGAGTGTGACTCGCTCAACCAAGATGAGATGAGGCAACGTTTGATCGCTCTCTTATGGCGTCGTTGGAGCGCCTTCAAGTAAGGTGAAGCACTTTGGAGGTTTGCAGGACGGGAGGAATGCATGAGCTTTTTATAGTGAGGAGGACACTACCGCCATGATTTCCTATTCTGAGTTGCCCACTTTCCGGACTATTGGCTTCACGAAGTGGTTCGTGGAGAGCTTTTCAGTGTACCGGGGGCTTTTTGATAAGGAGCTTGATGTAAAGCAGTCACCTGGGAAGGGTCTTGGCAAATCGGATGGCGTCTGACGAGAGGAAGTCTTTGCTTTCCTTCCAGGAAAGAAGCATAAGATAGGCTTTCTCGGTGAACGGAACGTCATCAGATTAGGAGCTGTACAAGGGGTACCTGGTGAGGTCTTGAAATAGCTGGAGGAGGAGGAGGAGGCCGAGATCGACACTTGGATGCAAGCAGAGCGAACAAAGGCTCCTATGGGGTCTACTGGTAAGAGCAGACCATCCAGTGAGGGCTCTAGCGAGAGGCCTGATTTTGATGGTGGGGCGGGTACCTCAAGCAAACCGTCCCATAGAAGCAAGAGGAAAATAGGACAGCGCCGAAATAAGAGACAGCATGAAGACTCTCCTGATCTGGAAGTCCCTCTTACCATTGCTGAGGAGGTGTCAGGGGATGCTGATGGACCTCCGGAAAGGAGGAGTCGAGAGAAAGAGACCACTGATGATGGTATGCTTTTCCTTTTTCTCTTCCCATTTCTTTTCTTTCATGAAAGATTTTTGTTTTGATCCACTGCTTTCTTTCCTTTTAGCAGAGGATGATGATTTGATGACGCCCGAGGTTCTGGCCGATGATTCGGTGACAGATCCAATCATGGCATCTGAGGAAGAACCAAGGGACTCTGGAGTGGTTCCAGAATCTTCGCATGGTATGATTTTCTTTGTCTTTTCACCTTTATGTTTTTCTTTGCCGCCACTTGCTGACATATTTTTATTTTCTTGTCAGCTGACTTGCCAGAGGATTCCGACGATTTTGAACCATCCATGGATGCAACTTTTGATGATACTCCGGATGAGTTCATGGAGGCAGAGAGTTCTCCGCCGGTCGTTGAAGAAGGTATTTTGTAGTAATTATCTTGATAATGATTTTTTACAAGATCATATTCATACCTTTTCGTCTTTCATTGGCAGGTTGTGAAGCAACAGGAGAAGTCCCTCCATCTTCTTCGGTCCAGATATGAAACCTCATGATGAGATTCCTTCGCCAGCAACTTTGATTGGACAGAGTTTGTTGACTATCACTCCAATGAAACATGACAGAGGCGGTCGGCCGATGGAACGGGGTGAGACTTGATCAAGACCGTCTCTTTAATATGCGAAGAGAGTGCTGAAGAGTGTCTTGAGTTCATGGATCGAGACCCTCTCTTCTGGCCATTTGGAAGCTGGCTTTGGCATGATCAAGCATGTACATGACATTCTTGCTGACAGCGAAGAGGTCGGTCTGGACGTTGCAAGTGCCAAGGCTTTTGTTGAGGAAGTCATCGCTCTAGGCAACAAGTGGACTGAGACAAAGAGCTTCCCACATGGTGACTTCTTCAATGAGATGCTTGTTAAGCCTTCCAGCGAAGTCAGATCTAAAGTGAATGAGATTTCGCTGACTCGGAAGCAGTTCATTCGGGAGAGGAACGTCATCGAGTTGGCTATTATTGAGCTAACACAGAACCTGCACCGTCTTAATAGGGAGGTCATCAAGGTCAGGCAGCGTTTCTAGCTTTTAGAGGAACAAGCTGCTGCCAAATGAGCTGCCATTACGGAAGCTCGCAATAAAGAGGGGGCTCTCATTCGCCAGGTTAAGGAAGCTGATAGCAACCTTCGGAGGAAGACTCAGGAATATGAGCGGTGGCAAATTCTCTGGGAAGAGCTTCCTCGTACTGAAGATAGGTTGCGGCGTTCTGCCGCATTTTATGGTAAAGTTTTGAAGAACGGTGGCCTGAAAGCTTTAGAGGCTAAGGCCAAAAGTCTGCTTGAGGAGCTGAATCTTTAGTTGAAGACCAAGTCAGACTGAGCACCTAATTTGTAACAAACTCTTTTTTTCTTCTTTTCTTTGGTACCTCATGTATAAACATTTCTGGTACCTCTATTCTTGTATTCCCTCGTTTCACTTAAATTCTTTTTTTTTATGAAAATAAGTAAAAGTTGGATGGGAGTGTTTGCTTGAAAATTTTGATCAAAAGGTTGTCATTTTGTGAAAATCTTTTGTCAAAGGGTTGTTTTGGCATGAAAGCCAGATTTTGTGGCAAAAGCCTGCTTTTCATTTTTTTTTTTTTTTTTTTTTTTTGGTGGCTCGAAGGCCAAATTTAGAGATGACATGAAAGCCGAATTTTGGTGGCATGAAAGCCGAATTTTGAATGGCATGAAAGCCAAATTTTGAATGACAGAGGAGACAAAATTTTGTGGCATGGAAGCCGTTTTTGTTTATGGCATGAGAGCCAAAATTTTGTGGCATGGAATCCGTTTTTGTTTGTGGCATGGGAGCCAAAATTTTGTGGCATGAGAGCCGATTTTTGTTTGTGGTATCGATGGAATGTCATCTCTCTGCTCATGTTATTGCAAGTATCGATGGAATGTCGCCTCCTTGCTCATTCGGTTGTGAGTATCAATGGAATGTCGCCTCCTCTCGGATTTGGGTGCAAGTATCAACTAAGCGTCGCCTCCCCGCTTTTTCAAAAAACTTCGTTTTTGCGGGTATCGACTGGATGTCGCTTCCCCATGATTTTTGAAATTTTAGGGTTTTTTTTTAACCTTTGTTTTTGTTTTAAAATTTGAGTTGTGGATATCAACTGAAATGTTGCGTCTCCAGGTTTTTTTTTTTGAAAATTTGCAAGTATCGACGAGATGTCGCTTCCTTGTGATTTTGAGGTTTTGGAAGTATCGAATGGGGTTCACATCCTTCAGATTTTCTTTTTTTGGGTTTTGCGAGTATCGACTGAATGTTGCTTCCCCCCGGTTTTTTGAAAAACCATTTTTGTTTAAAGACACGAGGGTCGTAAATTTTGACTCAACCATTTTTGGTGGTAAAAATCGGGGTGGACTAAGGTGGAAATCCCTGGGTCCTGATTTTTTGTTTCAAACAATGAATTTTGGGTTCAAGGATCGAAAATTTTGGTCAAGTCAGGGAAGAGGCTCCTAAACTTGGTTTTTTTGGGATTTTTTTTTAACAATGAAACATTGAAAGTAAGCATTGTTTTAAGGTTTTTAGGAACTTAAACGTAAATATTAAAATTCCAAAATGGAGTGGGTTTGATAAGCAAGTACCTAAGAATAGGCTTTCGCCATGTAGGCATCGCTCTGACTGGATAGAGAAAGTCTTCAAGGGTAGTACCACTTCAAGAACTTGTCGTTGATGGGCAGCATACATCTGTCGCCCTCCATAATTAGAAGAGAATATGCGCCATTGGAGAAGACTTTGTCAATGATGAAGGGCCCCTCCATTTTGGTTCGAATTTGCCTTTGGATTTGTGGGAAAAAATCATCAGCCTTTTTCTGCCAAAACTAAGTCACCCTTTTTGTGGGCGCGTTGCCTGACCTTCTTGTCGAAAGATCCTGCCATGCATACTTGGTAAAGCTTAACACTTTGTAGAGCTTCGAGCCGTCTTTCATCAAGATTATCCAGTTCTTGGAGTCTCAATTTGACATTGCTTTCTTGCGTCATGTCGTTTTGTAAAGATACCCTTAAGGAAGGAATTCGTGCCTCTAAAGGGACAATAGCATCACATCCAAAGACCAAGGAGAATGGTGTGCTATGGGTTGGTCCTCGAACGGTGGTTCGATAGGCCCATAAAGCTTCAGGCAGTTTGTTGCTCCAGTTTCTTTTGTGACTAGAGACCATTTTCTTGAGGATTGTGCAGAGCGTCTTGTTGAAAGCTTCTGCTAATCCATTCGCTATCGGGTTATACGGAGTCGAAGGACAACTTTGGATTTTGTATTTATCGCAAAACTTGTAGAATCTATGATCCCGGAATTGTGGTCTGTTATCATGGACGAATCTTTTAGGTATGCCGAAGCAACAAATGACGTTGGTGCGCAAGAATTGAATGACTGATGAGGTCTTCATTTCACTGAACGCAAATGCTTCTGACCACTTGGAGAAATAATCCGCACCGGCGAAGATAAAGCGATGACCTTTACTTGATGGGGGAGAGATAATACCTATGATATCCATACCCTAGGCTTCGAAAGGCCACGAGATTGCGTAGGGTGTAGCCATTCTGGAGGCATGCAGACATAATCTCCATGAACCTGGCATTGTTGGCAGTGCTTAGCAAATTGCATTGCGTCAGCTACCATGGAAGGCCAATAATAACCTAACCTTTTTATCTTATCATAGAGCTTAGGACCAGCCTGATGGGCTCCACAAAGACCAGCATGCACTTCTTTGAGTGTTTTTTCAGCCTCTTGTTGCGACAAGTAGCGTAGAAGTACTCCATTGAATGATTTTCTGTAAAGCATTTTTGAAGGAATATCCAAATGAAAGTTTGGGGCTCGTCTTTGAATGGTTACCCGCTCTTTTGGATCTTCAGGTAGGATTCCGAACATAGTATAATCGATGAAAGGATCCTTCTAGTCGCCGATTGGAGTTTTAAGGATGAAAATCTGACTTCCAACCACTCAATGGCATTCAGCAACTGCTAGGAGTGGGTGATGTGACAGATGTCAAACTTTTGACGAAGCGATTGTGCCTTGTTGTAGTAAGGCAACAGATCAAGCTTTCTGATTTCATATTTCTGATTCATCTGATTGACAATCAGTTGAGAATCCCCAAAGGCTTCCGGCATGGTGATGCCGGATTCGAGGGCGAGTACCAATCCTATGATCAGAGCTTGATATTCGGCTGCATTATTTGAACATGGCTCCAATAGCGAGAATGCGTGTAGAATCATGCATTTGTCAGGGCTAACAAAGAGGATGCTAATTCCCGATATCAGCTTTCCCTTTTCATTTGTCCTGGTTGCACCATCAAAGTACATGTTCCAGGAGGCAGTTAACGAGGAAGTCTCCACGTTGTAGACATGTTCGTCCGGAAGATCATCCCTGAGCGGAGAATCCTTAGGCAGTGGATGCTCTGCGAGAAAGTCTGCTAGAGCTTGACCATTGATCGCCATTTGTGGTACATATCTAATGTCAAACTGTGATAGAAGGATGGACCATTTTGCCAGTCGGGCATTGAGACAACCTGCTTTTGTGACAAGAACATTTAAGAGGTTGATCCTTGATATCAGGTATACTGTGTTGGACAGTAGATAGTGACGTAGCTTTTGTACATCAAACATCACTGCCAGGCATTCCTTTTCGACTGGAGAGTAGCGATGCTCTGCACCTACCAACATGTGGCTGAGGTAATATAGAGCAGCTTCTTTTTCTTGTTCGAGTAGAGCGCCTAAAGAATAGTCAAGAGCTCTTGTGTATAAGATGAATGGTTTTCCAGTTGTGGGGGCAGCCAACACTGGAGGTTTGGTCCGATATGACTTTATGTCTAGAAATGTAGCTTCACATTCAGCATCCCAAACAAAGTTTACACCTTTCTTCATCAGGCAAGAGAATGGATGGCACTTCCCTGATAGGTTGGAGATGAACCGTCGGATGTATGCCAATCTTCCTTGAAGCCCTTTTAGTTCTCTTAGGGCTCTTGGAGATGGCATTTCTAGAATAGCATTGACTTTGATGGGGTTAAGTTCTATTCCAGCTTTCCGAACTATGAATCCGAGGAACTTACACGATGAAACACCGAAGAAGCATTTGAGGGGATTCCTTCGCAGTTTGTGTTTGCGAAGTTGGAGGAAGACTTCTCGAAGATCTTTGAGATGGTCTTCTTTTCTTTTGCTTTTGACGACGAGGTTGTCAACATAACATTCGACTATCTTGTGCTGCATATCTTGGAATATCTTCATCATAGCCCTTTGATATGTCGCACCAGCATTCTTCAAACCAAATGGCATGACAGTGTAGCAATACACGCCAAATGGGGTCCGAAATTATGTGTACCTTTCATCTTTGGGATGCATCTTTATCTGATTGTAGCCAGAGAAGCCATCCATGAAAGTCATTCGCTCAAATCCGTAGGTGTTGTCAATCATTAGCTTCGGTATGAGGAGCGGGAATTCATCTTTGGGGCATGCATTATTCAGGTCTCTATAGTCAATATAGACTCTGATTTTCCCATTTTTCTTTATCACGGGGACGATGTTGGCCAACCATTCAGGATGCTGCTCCTCGCAGATGAAGCCAACGTTTTTGAGTTTCTGAACTTCTTGTTCAATTTTGTCCATCATGTTAGGACGGAATCTTCTTTGACCTTGTTTGATAGGCTTGATATTTTCTTGCAAGTTGAGTTTGTGGACTGATATTTTCTTTTAATTCCGCCAGTTGACTTTTGGTCAGGGTGGGTTCCAATGGCATGAGAATACCACGGCCACCTCCCAAACCTATTGGATTTTGAGCGTCATAGCCCATTTTCTTCATGATCGCTTGTGCCATTGGACTATACAGGGGTAGTTGAGGCATACCTTCATTTTGAAAAGGTTCAAGTAAGGAATTTGATGAAGATTCTGATCTATGGAAAAAGATTGACTTTTCCTCTGTCAAAGCTGCCGGAACAACGAAGGAAGCAGACGCAGGATCTTCTACGTCAGCAGGTGTCTCCATCAGAGTGAGAGCGGGCCGAACTTGCTGAGTATCAGCCTGGCTTGACGGTGTAACGTCTTAAGGCTCTGAATCTGAATCTGTGTCTTGCATGATAGACACGAAGGAGACAACAAACTTGCCCCCAGCATTTTGTTTTGTCTTCTTTGCTTTGGTGATGATTACTAAATACTTTGAATATTTGAGAGAGATAACGAATGGAGATTGATTGCTCTCTTAGGACTTGCCGGAAGGCTTGTTTTCTTCTGATGTCACAGTTTCAGGAGACGAAGGTCGAGAGGATGATATCTCATAAGATATGCTACCAGACGTAGTCTGAGAGTCTGCAGCCTCGGCATATAAAGCTTCAGAGGAACTATCATCTCGAACTATCACATTGCAAGCAATAGGAGATGCCCCCAGAATGGACTGTTGGGATTCGGACTCGTCCTCAGATGTAAAAGGATCATCGATTCAGCAACTTTCTTTATTTTCTAGGGTTACCGGAGGAGATGTTTATAGGTTTTCTGGGACCTCTGAATCTGGATTGCGACGAAGTTGATTGATTCGATCCTGCTCTTGCTCTATGGTAAGATGTTGCAAGATCTTCTTCAAGATCGGGCATAAGAGCCAAATCTTCTTCTTCATCTGCCCCTTGTGGGTCAACATTATTGGGTTCCGCTTGGGCATTGGCGGGTGCTGGATTGACAGCATTTTCTTGAACAACCTCTTGGTCTTCTTCACCATCAGACCAGGATCCTTGTGGTTGTAAGGGATTATACCAGATTACCGGCATAAGGTGAGATTGGGGAATCCATTCTTCATCGGAGAGGTATTCTCCTGTTTCAAGGGATTCCTCCCACTCATCGGTGTCACTGGCGGTGTCACTTGACTCGTATCCATCCATGGAGAATCCAATTACCAAGTTGCAATGGGTATCAGCTCTTTCTTCGATGATTTCTGACTGTTGAGGTCTTTGATCACCGTTTCAGCCTCAATGGATGCTTCTAGGAGTTCTCCTAGGTTCTTTCATTTCTTGCCGATGATCATGGAGCGGATCCTTGCTCTCATGTTGTTTCGGCATATGTCGACCAGCGACGCTTGTGGCAACACATCTGAGCATTTGTATGCCATTGCCTTCCACTTGTGAATGAAGTCGTAGGTTGACTCATTCTCTCCCTGTTTTAGGCTGCAGAGCTGAGCCATAGTAACAGGATAATCCTCACCTTTGAAATGGGTCAGGAAGCGTGTCTCTAGCATGGTCCAATTTTGAATGGAATCCTCTGGCAGAGTGGAGTACCAATCAAAGGCCGTACCTTTTAGGGTGCTTGCAAAGAGATGGATCTTGAGGGCATCTTGATCCACAATAGCTCCTGTCAGGATTTTGAAGTAGATGACGTGCTGTCTAGCTAAAGCTTTCCCCGTATATGTTTGGAGAGTAGGTTGCTTGAATTTTGCAGGGAACGGAACCAAGTTCATCCATAAGGGATATGGTGGCTTCATTCCATGCTCCTTCAATGTATCCTCTTCTTTTGGTTTTGCGAGAATATCGTCAACGTCCTTTTTGGTAAGGGCGCGTGACTCGTCTTCTCCACCATTTGCCTCATCATTTAGAGGGACTTCATTGTTTGGCGAACGTTGGAAAGTGAGAAGGAAGTTTTGCATCAGAACCTCTATTCTCTACTGCCCTTGCTCCAACTGCCGATGCGTAGAGCCACGTCATCGTGCGGCGGAGGTTGCTCAGAGTTTGTGACTAGGACATTCACCCTTCGAGAGTCGAATGAGGATACCATCTTGGTGACTGAGCTGGAGCTCATTCTTTTGGATGAAGAGCCCGAGGAATGGTCACTCCGGTGACCTTGAGTTGAAGGAGTAGGAGAGTCATCCTGATGTCTTCGTGTCTAGGAGACGCTGTGAGTCACCGGTCGTCTGACATGAATTTTTGTTGCTGACTTCTGGCGTCTTTTGGTTTTGCCAACCATATGGACAGCAACAACTTGGTCGGGTCTTTCTTTTTCGACCCATTTTTGAGAGACTTGAAGGGTAGAATGCTGGATTCTTTGCTACTCTAGTCTTTTTTGTCAATATGCCGCGCGGCGACGTATGTGACGAGCAATTTAAGCTTCAATTAGCTCTAGTTGTGCTCTAGCAATAAAGGAAGTAGTCCCTCGTGCGCAGCAGCCGAGCTTATCTTCTCTGAAGATTGGCATGGACAGGATCTAGACCCGGTCCTTTCCCTGTCGTAGTGAAGCTTTGAATTTTGCAAGCTCGGCCCCTGTTGAGATGAAGGGTCGAGTTGCAGGAGAGCAGGCCCTGGTAGGTTCTTGTCGAGGGCTGGTGATGCATGATTTGATTTTAGGCTTGTAGGAGCAAGCCGGCTCATGCTGAGTTGGTTTTGTTGTCTGGCGGAGGGTAGGTTTCTCTTCTTTCATGTAAGAGAGAGGATAGAACTGGTTCTCCTTGAGAGGGGGCCAGGTATGCTGGCTTTGTAGATGTTCGGGGCCTCCTTTGTTTCGGTGAAGATCTCGGTGACCAAGTCTTGGGTCAAACCTGGTTTCTTGCAGGCTGAGGCTTCGTGGGGTTGCCACGGGCTTCAGGTTTTTTGGTGGTTGCCCTTGGTGTCATGGCAATGACACATTCAGCGGCGGTCTTCTGCTTCTTGGCAGGTGCAGTTTCTTCTATGGGGAGTGGGAATGGTTCCAGAGACCCGAAGACGATAGTCCGGGGAGTAAAGGTCGACCCAGTGTTTTGAGAGTTGCCGAGAAAGACGACGCTTCGGCAGCTGGCAGTGCGCTTGTGAGTGCGCTTGTTCTGCTTCTCTTGAAGCATGACTTGGTACTTGTTCTCATCAAAAGTGATGGCCAATGAAGCTGCCATTGTTAGTTTGGAAAACTTCTGAAACAAGACCACATCCATTAGTGATGGAAAATACTATGGTTTTTTCTTTTCAAATCGCTCAGGGGGCAAGGCCCGGCCCAAGCGTAATGAAGAATGCAAAAGGCCATAGAGGGTACAATTGTTCTAAACGCAAGTACGGTAGGCTCAGAATGAGCGTTCCAGTGACTGCTAGAAGCAATTGTAAACCTTAATTCAAATTACCGAGAAGCGAGGCTCACTCAAGGTAAAATGATATAAGGTTGGAGTTACAAATGTGTCTGTCGCGAATACAGTAGACCCGAAAGGGCGTACTAGCACCGCTAGGCACAAATGTTGCAAATCACATCCTTGGAATGGACACGAGATGAGATCTTTTTTTTAAAGGCCAAGATTGGATTCATAAAAGAGAGCAAATGGTATTCCAATCCGAATAAAGGCTCAAACATTTCTGCGAGTGCTAGATCCGAAAGGGAAGAAACCAAAATTTCTCGATTGTGAATCCAAAACTGACAAAAGTTTTTTTTTTGAAAGGGTAAAAATTAAGTTCATCGAAGAGAGCAAATGGTATTCCAATCCGAATACAGGCTCAAACATTTCTGCGAGCACTAGATCCAAAAGGAAAGGAACTAGGATTTCTCGAATCTGAACTCAAAAATGACGTAAGTTTTTTTTTTTGTTTTTTTCAAAGAAAAATTTTTTGAGGACTTTTTTTGTACACATAGGTCTCCAATTCGGTCTTATGAAACCTTAGTGAATAGATCAACCCCCAGGTAAGGGTGGAATTACTTAATGAACCCGTTTGAAGGACCCTTGCCTTGAACAGTCTAGCTGCCTCCACACTCTGGACAAAGCTTTTCTTAGATCCACTTTGGTCAAAGAACGCAATTGGTGCAACCTTAGTATTTTTTTTTAACCCCTTTTTTTTTTAAAGATCACTAATGAATCCATCAAAGAGAGGGAATGGCCCCTCCCAATCCGAACGTCAGCTTAGCGATTTCCACGAGCTATTGTTCGAAAAGGAAAGAACCAAAGTTTCCCCAATTTGAATCCAAAAGAGAGAAATCTGAAAAAAAATTTCTGAGAGACTACTAATGGATCCATCAAAGAGTGAAAATGAACCCTCCCAATCCGAACATCAGCTCAGCGATTTCCGCAAGCTATTATCCGAAAAGGAAAGAGCCAAAGTTTCTCCAATTTGAATCCAAAAGAGAGAAATCTTTTTTTTTTTCAAAATCTGAAAAGTTTGAAATCAGATTTTTTTTAAAAAAAAATCCTTATTGGACTCATCAAAGAGAAAAGATGGCCCATCCCCCGATACGAACAATAGCTACAAAATCTCTGCGAGCTATCAAGTTCAAAGAGAAAAGGATCAAAGTTTCTCAAAATTAAATCCCAAAATGAGAAATCTGAAATTTTTTGTTTTTTTTTTTAAGAAAGATCACTAATGGATCCATCAACGAGAGGAAATGGCCCTCCTAACCCAAACGTCAGCTCAACGATTTCCGCGAGTATTGTTCGAAAAGGAAAGAACCAAAGTTTCTCCAATTTGAATCCAAAAGAGAAAAATCTTTTTCCTTTTTTTTTTCAAAATCTGAAAAGTTTGAAATCAGATTTTTTTTTTTAAGATCCCTATCAGACTCATCAAAGAGAAAAAATGGTCCATCCCTCAATACGAACAATAGCTACAGACATTTCTGCGAGCTATCAAGTTCGAAGAGGGAAGGATCAAAGTTTCTCAAAGTTGAATCTAAGAATGAGAAATCTAAAATTTTGTTTTTTTTTTTTTTTTTTTGAACGAGAAAGACTGGAAATAAACTCAATGAAAGAAATTTCCAAAAAATCCCATCTCATGTTTTTTAGATGCAAGATCCAACATAGGCCACCAACTAAAAAGGAGACAAAAAGAATCCAAAGCATCAAGTTCTCAAACGAACATGTCCCACCGGGTATGCCAACTTGATGGACCCCGACTTCTTGCCTTCCTCCGCCCCGGGTCTGCCGGGGTATGGCGGGGCGAAAAAGCGAGCATCAATATTTTTTGTACAGGTTTGCCAGATTTTCTATTCTACTTGGAATTTAGAAATGGTGATCCGGAGATCTACCTTCGCAAGTAGAAAGGAAATCAATCTTTTTTCTAACTTTCCATTGCACGTATATTTTTAAGAAAAGAGACAGATTTTGAATGCCGTGAGAGGCAATTTTCATTTGTTTGCCGTGAAAGGCGGTTTTATGCCGTAGGAGGCGATTTGTGCCGTTAAAGGCGGTTTACAAATCTCATCAATGATGAAAGACAAGAATTGTGATTTTTTTGTCTCTTAAAAAAAATACAAAGTACAAGAAAAGTAAGAAAAGGAATCTAACTTCTTAGGAGATTGTGGGGACATGTTAGATCGACGGTCGCGAGTCATGTATGGACTCCGCCATCGTCCTTCAGATGAGAAAACTTGACGCTTTGATTCACTTAGCTTGGCTTCGACCTCAGATTTTTAGAGGATAAAGACAAAGGGAAGGTCCTATATCCAATAAAAAATCGGGTAGACGGGCTGAAAAGCCACATCTAGGCCATGTTGAATAAAAGGAGACGGGACCTTAGGGGGGTGGACCCCCAAGGGACTTTGATCACCTTGTGGTGTTTTCTTGCAGCAAAGTTTCTTCAGAATAGCCGAGCTTCTTTGCGCAGAGATTTCTCTGAGAATTTTCTAGCAAATTTTTGGGGATTTTTCAGGACCCTTTCTCCTTGGAATGACCGCTTTTTATAGCTTTTTGGAAGCCATTGAAAGGGTTTATGAGCATTGATTACATTAATGCTCCATGATGGGAGGAGTTACAAGTATTTAATTTCTTGATTTTGTAACTCCTTTTTCTTGGCTTCTGATTGGCCAATGGAGAATGATGGGCATTTAATTGCCTTTAATCTCCATGATGAGGGGAGTTACATGGTTTGATGCCATCATTGCTTGGATTTGTAACTCCTTTTTCCTAGCTTCTGATTGGGCTGTCCAAAATAATGAGTTAATGATCGTATTAACTTGTCATAAATAGGTCAATTAATAGAATTAAGTGGTCGCCAAGTCGCTTAAAGAGTCGCGAGCCGCACTACGTCTTTTGGAATTCTTCTTACGATGATCGCCGATGGATCCACGTGTTATTTGATGTAGGATGGCGATGCAATTTCAAACATTGGTTGACACCAATAGGCTGGCAACATCTGTCCAGTTGATTTCTCGATCGATCGGGCAGGAAGTGTGCTTTCTTGGTCTGCCGGTTGGCGATTCTAAAGTCTCAGATGATGATTTCTTGATTTTGTCCGCGGATCCGTGATGTTGACGAAGATCGACAAATTTCATGCCTCAAAAATCAGATTCTGGAAAAATCAAGGGGCCAAACAACTCGAAACACGAAAAATACCAGGAAAAGTGGGTTTTTGGGCGAAATCTGGCGACCTGAATTCCTATGGTCGCCGGCGACCATGCACCCATGGTCACCGGCGACCTTGGGCCATGATCGCCGGCATGGAAGATGTCGAGCTTTGATGTACAGTCAACTGATGTCTGATTGACTGGAAATTTGATAGGGAGCTTATTGGAGTCATTTTGAGACGATCCATTAGCTCCGATTTAGATGCCATGGTCCTGGGGAGCTCTGCCACCGGTAGGCCTGATTTTGCTTCCGAGCGTCAAAGTTGGGTCAAACGTTGTCGGAATGACTTGAAATTTGACGTGCAGCCCTTTGGAAGCATGTAGAAGCTACCCATGTGCTTTGTTTGATGAGTGATGGCCTCGGTGGTTCTCGCCGCCGAGAGGCTTGATTTTGCCGCTCGAGAGTTGATGGAGGGTCAAACGGTGTCGATTTGACTTAAAACTTGATGTGGAGCCTTTTGGAGGTATTCTGAGTCCATCCGGAGGCTCTGATCAAAGATTTGATATCTTCGATACCGTCGCCGCCGGGAGCTCCTGCTCAATCGCTGGGGGAGTGAAGTTAGGCCAAACGGTGTTGAAATGGCCCGAAAGTTCATATATACCCTTCTTTTGGCTATTTTGAAGGATCTTACAGTTTTGTTTGATTCTGACAAACTCTGATGCTTGAAGCAGCTTTGCCTGTTTGTAGTAGGATGCGGCTCCATGTAGCTTTTGATTTTGGAAGAGGCAAAGTGACATTTTTGGTGTCAACAGCTTCTCTTGCTTCTCTTGATGCATGACTTGGTACTTGTTCTCATCAAACGTGATGGTTAATGAAGCTGCCATTGCTATTTTTGGAAAACTTCTGAAATAAGACCACATCCATTAGTAATCACGAGAATATGATCATAAATGGAAAATACTATGGTTTCGTCTTTTTAAACCTCTCGGGGGGGCCCGGCCCAAGCGTACTGAAGATGGCAAAAAGCCATAGAGGGTACAATTGTTCTAAACGCAAGTATGGTAGGCTCAGAATGAGCGTTCTAGTGTCTGTTAGAAGCAATTATAAACCTTAATTCAAATTACCAAGAAGCGAGGCTCACTCAAGGTAAGATGATATAGGGTTGGAGTTACAAATGTGTCGGTTGTGAATACAGTAGACCGTGAAAGGGCGTACTAGCACCACTAGGCACAAATATTGCAAATCGCATTCTTGGAATGGACACAAGATGGGATTTTTTTTCAAAGGTCAAGATTGGATTCATAAAAGAGAGAAAATGGTATTCCAATCCGAACATAGGCTCAAACATTTCTGCGAGCACTAGATCTGAAAGGGAAGGAACCAAAATTTCTCGAATGTGAACCCAAAGCTGACGGAAGTTTTTTTTTAAAGGGTCAAAATCAAGTTCATCGAAGAGGGCAAATGGTATTTCAATCCGAATGCAGGCTCAAACATTTTTGTGAGCACTAGATCTGAAAGGGAAGGAACCAGGATTTCTCGAATCTCAACTAAAAAATGACGGAAGTTTTCTTTTGTTTTGAAGAAAAAAATGTTTGAAGATTTTTTTTGTAGAGTACACGTAGGTCACCAATTCAGTCTTATGAAACCTTAGTAGATAGATCAGCCCCCTAGTAAGGGTAGGATTACTTAATGAACCCGTTTGAAGGACTCTTGCCTTGAACAGTCTAGCTGCCTCCACACTCTGGACAAGGCTTTTCTTAGATCCACTTTGGTCAAAAAAATGCAATTGGTGTAACCTTAGTGTTTTTTTTTCTTTTTTTTTTTTGAACAGTTTTTTTTTTTTTTATAGAAAGATTTCTAATGAACCCATCAAAGAAAGGAAATGGCCCCTCCCAATCCAAACGTCAGCTCAGCGATTTCCGCAAGCTATTGTCCAAAAAGGGAAGAACCAAAGCTTCTTCAATTTGAATCCAAAAAAGAAAAATCTTTTTTTTTCTCAAAATCTGAAAAAGTTTGAAATCAGATTTTATTTTTTTTTAAGATCCCTATTGGACTCATCAAAGAGGGAAAAGATGGCCGATCCCTTGATATGAACAATAACTACAAACATTTTTGTGAGCTATTAAGTTCGAAGAGGAAAAGATCAAAGTTTCTCAAAATTGAATCCAAAAATGAGAAATTTGAATTTTTTTTTTTTTTTGAACGAGAAAGACTGGAAATAAACTTAAAGAAAGAAATTTCCAAAAAATCCCATCTCATGTTTTTTCTTTTTTAAGATGCAAGATCCAACATAGGCCACCAACTAGAAAGGAGCCAAAGAATCCAAAGCATTAAGTTCTCAAATGAACGAGTCCCACCGGGTGTGCCAACTTGATGGACCTGGCTCTTGCCTTCCTCCGCCCTGGGTCTGCTGGGGTCCGATGGACGAAAAGCAGGCATCAACATTTTCTTGTACGGGTATGCCAGATTTTCCGTTCTACTTGGAATTTAGAAATAGGGATCCAGAGATCCACCTTCACAAGTAGAAAGGAAATCAATCTTTTTTCTAACTTTCCATTGCATATATATTTTTAAGAAAAGAGACATATTTTGAATGCCGTGAGAGGCGATTTTCTTTTGTTTGCCGTGAAAGGCGGTTTTGTGCCGTATGAGGCGATTTTGCCGTGAAAGGTGATTTACAAATCACATCAATAATGAAAGACAAGAATTGTAATTTTTTTTGTTTCTTTAAAAAATACAAAGTATAATAGAAAAGTAAGAAAAGGAATCTAACTTCTCAGAAGATTGTGGGGACTCGTTCAGATCGACGGTCGCTAGTCATGTATGGACTCCGCCATCATCCTTCAGATGAGAACACTTGATGCTTTGATTCACTTGGCTTGGCTTCGACCTCAAATTTTTAGAGGATAAAGACCAAGGGGAGGTCTTACATCTAATAAAAACCCGGGTAGACGGGCTGAAAAGCCACATCTAGCCATGTTGGATAGAAGGAGAGGGGACCTTGGGGGGGTGGCCCCTCCCAAGGGACTTCGTTCACCTTGTGGTGTTTCTTGTAGCAGAGTTTCTTCAAAGTAGCAGAGCTTCTTTACGCAGAGATTTCTTCATGAATTTTCTTGTATTTTTCTGGACAATTTCAGATGATTTTTTCGAACCTTTTCTCCTTGGAATGACCGCCTTTTTATAGGCTTTTGGTGGCCATTAGAAGAGTTTATGGGCTTTAATTGTCATAAAGCCACATAAAGGGAGGAGTTACAAGTTTTAATTCATTTATTTTGTAACTCCATTTCCTTGGCTTCTGATTGGCCGGTGAAGAGTTAAGAACATTTAATTGCTTTTAATCTCCATTATGGGAGGAGTTTCATGGTTTAAATGCCATGAATCCGCCGGCGACCATGGGGACTTTTCCCCTTTCGTCGCCGTTTCTCGACCGTTTTTCTGGTTTTTTTTGTTCTTCTTTCTCCTGTATTTTTCTTGACACTTTTCCTCATTTATTGACTTGATTCTTCTAAAGAAAACCTGACGAGAAGCCATGCAAATCAGAACAAAAAGTTTCCTATTTTTTGGAAAAGCCGAAGACTTTGTAACCGATTTTCCGTCAAGAGTTGAAACTATGTCAAATGATGTCGGAATGACCTGAAAATTGACGTGAAGCTTCCCGAGCAATAGATAGGACCAACCATGGGCTTATGTTAGAGTTTTGAAGCCGTTTGGGGTCCCGTCAATGCTAGACTTGATTTCACCGCGAGGAAGATGTCAAGCTTTGATGTACGGTCAACCGTTGTCCAATTGACCTGAAATTTGACAAGGAGCCTATCGGAGTCATTTTGAGACGATCCATTAGCTCCGATTTAGATGCCATGGTCCCGGGGAGCTCCGCCGCCGGTAGGCCTGATTTTGCTTCCAAGCCTCAAAGTTGGGTTAAACGTTGGCGGAATGACCTAAAATTTGACGTGCAGTCCTTTGGAAGCATGTAGAGGCTACCCATGTTCTTTGTTTAATGAGTGATAGCGTCGGTGGTTCTCGCCGCCGAGAGGCTTGATTTTGTTGCTCGAGGGTTGATGGAGGGTCAAACGGTGTCGGTTTGACTTGAATTTTGACGTGGAGCCTTTTGGAGGTATTTTGAGACCATCCATCGGCTCTGATTGATGATTTGATGTCTTTGACATTGTCGCCGTCGGAAGAGCTGGCTTCGCTGCGGCTGTTTCCTTTTAGAGCCAAACGATGTCGGAATGGCCTGAAACTTGATGTAGAGCCTCCTAATGGCATTTTGAGGCCAGCTATGTGCTTTGTTTTGTGTGTCAGGGTCTCTGGCTTCACCGCCGCCGGGAGCTCCTGTTTAGCTGTTGGAGGAGTGAAGTTAAGCCAAATGGTGTTGAAATGGCTTGAAACTTCATGTGTACCCTTCTTTTGGCTATTTTGAAGGAACTTGTAGTTTTTGTTTGATTCTGACAAGATCTGATGCTTGAAGCAACTTTGCCTGTTTGTAGTAGGATACGGTTCCATGTAGCTTTTGATGTTGGAGAGGCAAAGTGACATTTTTTGTGTCAATAGATGGCAGGCATCAATATGTCCATACGGACATGCGACTTCTCTGCATAACTAGAAAAGCCGCCAACAAAAACCTCTGTCTTGATCACATTGGTCCTCTTCACCCAGCTTGGAGGATCTTCTCTCTTAAAGCATGAGGGAGAAAGGCTCATGATCGAGACAGTGCGATCAAAGGTCGATCGGGTAGAAACAGTTCTCTCCTCACCATCAGCTGTGAAAGAGAACATAAAACATCTCCTTTGGTATGTTAAATCATCAGGGGCTGCATCACCAAAGGTAGGCTTGGGCACAATGCTTGGATCGTCCGTGACCCAAGGACGATTGTTTACCACAATCCTGTAAAACTCCTCATCCTTGAGGGCGATCAAACGTTGCCTCATCTCATCTCGGTTGAGCGAGTCACACTCTTCTAAGTTCCTCTCCACATACTGGACCTTCTCCCAGGCTTGCTGTACAGCTGCATTGGAAGATCTAGTAGACCGACGGGGCGCATCGGTAACGGGACCCTTACCCTTGTTCGTTCTAGGGGAACTACCTGCAAAGGATGGAAAAAAAGAAATCAATCATCAAAATGACAGAATTTCACTAAAAAAATCCTAGCAAAATTTTGGCATGGTTCCGGGGCAATTCCAAAGAAAAGGGAAACACCCCGAAAAAGATAGGAAGCATGAATATGAGTTCAACATTGCTGCGAGCTCATCATCAATGGAGGATTCTCAAAGAATGCTCGAACTCAAACATTGTTGCGAGATCAAGCCAGTCTTCTCAAACCTCCACAAAATTGGAAAAAGGGCTCAACATTGCTGCAAACTCCAAACTCCAAAACTTGCAAAGCTCCTCAAAAACCCCGCAAGACTAAAAAAGGGCTCAACATTGCTGCGAGCTCCAAATCCTAAGACTTGCAAAAGATTTCCAGGTGTGCATTATCATGCTTTCAATTCTATTTACAAAAATCATGCATAGAAGAAAGGTTGTCATATGTTAGATTTCCAAATCAAAATTCATGCATGAGCATCTTGAAATCCATAGAACTTCATGGTGAGCCAAAAAAAGGGGAAAAGAAGAAAAAAAAAAAGAGAGAACCTCTTTCAAAAAATAAGAAAATATGAGCTGGCCCACAGGCCGTGGCCCACTACCATGTGGCAGTACGGCCAGGTCCGTACAAACTTGTATGTACAGCCAAGAGAAAAATTAAAAAAGAAGGGAAAAAAAAGAGAAAAAAATGGTAAAAAAAAAAAACGTGAGAAAAAAGAAACAAAGAAAGAAAAAAAAACAGAGAAGCACGAAAAAAAAGGGAAAGAAAAAAAAAGACGTGTAAAAAAAAGAAGAAGAAGGAAACATGTGAAAAAGAAAAAAAAAAGAGAAAAAAGAAAAAAAAAGAAAAGAAAAGAAAGAGAAAGAAAGAAAAGAACGAAACTTTTTTCCTACTTCTACATGGAATTTCTTAACAAGGAAGAAAACTTACTTGAAGCCATGGAGGAAGAAGAAGAAGAACTTGAAGATCTTTGAAGAAAAAGGGTTCTTGATCTTGGACCACTCTTGGAGGATTTTACAAAAAAGAAAGCAATAAGAGCAAGAGATCCAATCTCCTTTGCTTTTATAGAAGAGAGCAAACCAAAAGAGGAAACAAGGGGGAAAAGCAAGGAGGTAAGTGCTACAAGTTAGCAACCTTCCCAAAAGAATGGAGATTTGAGATATTCTCTCCTAAAGAGAGGATTCTTTGAAAAATTCTCTCCAAAAAGAAAGGAAAAGTGAGATATCCTTTCCCAAAAAAAGATACTTTGAGAAAATCTCTCCCAAAATCAAGGAAACTTAGAGATCCTTTCCAAGTAAGGATATTTTTAGATATTCTCTACCAAAAAGAGATATTTTTAGATATTATTTACAAAAATGACACCACATGAGATCTAAGCCATCTTCAAAGCTTAAGGTCCCATGGGTTAGCCCACATGAGCCAGGTTTGACCACCTAGGCACTAAAAGTGGCTTTTAGTAAAAAATCCCTCTTACCAAGAGCATACAAAAATGGTTCCATGCCTCTTTTGAGTTGACTAGACTATAGAAAAAATTCCAAGCCTCATGAGTTTCCAAAGATCCAAACCATCTCACCTCATGAATCAAATTAAGCCAAAATCTTGAAATTGACATTCCACAAAAAACCAAACCACTCTAATGGACTTGAAATTGTCCCAAAACGTGACCAAAAACCTAACCATGGTCCCCTAACATGCCACATACAACTTGTTAGGTCACAATGCCAAAACCAAAAACCAGATCCTGGTCCCCTAACTTGCCACATATAGCTTGTTAGGTCACAAGGCCAAAATCAAAATCCAAAATCCGACCCCCTAACCTGCCACATACAGCTTGTTAGGTCACAAGGTCAAAAACCAAAAACCTTATTGATTGCCTGTTGCGCCACATAAAGACTTTAGGTTCACAAGGTCAAAAAGAAAAATACAAAACCCAAAAACCCAGTCCAAACGTCATTTTCAAAACTTTGCCTTGAGATGGTACGTAATCTCTCTCACTGCGATAAAATCCCCTTGGAAACTCAAAAAGCTATTCTATCAAAAGAAAAATGCTCAGAGACTCTTGGTCAAGTCAGAAGCTCTCCTTCAAAGTTTTATTCGAGGCACATCGAATGCAAAAGCTATGCAATTTGTCGCTGTACCTTGAGAGGGCATTTGTTGACACCAAAAATGTCACTTTGCCTCTTCAACATCAAAAGCTACATGGAGCCGCATCCTACCACAAACAGGCGAATGCTGCTTAAAGCATCAGATCTTGTCACAATCAAACAAAAACTGCAAGATCCTTCAAAATAGCCAAAAGAGGGGTACACATGAAGTTTCGGGCCATTTCAACTCCATTTGGCCTAACTTCACTCCTCCAACAGCTAAGCAGGAGCACCCGACGGAAGTAAAGCCAAAGACCTTGACACGCAAAACAGAGCACATAGCTTGCCTTAAAATGCCACTAGGAGGCTCTACATCAAATTTTTAGGCCATTTCGACATCATTTGGCCCAAAAAGGAAACAGCCACAGCAAAGTCCACTCTCCCGGCGGTGACAGTATCGAAGATGTCAAATCTTTGATCAGAGCCTATGGATAGTCTCAAAATACCTCCAAGAGGCTCCATGTCGAATTTCAAGTCAAACCGACACCGTTTGACCCTCCATCAACCCTCGAGCAACAAAATCAAGCCTCTCGGTGGCGGGAACCACCGAGGCCATCACTCATCAAAAAAATAACATGGGTAGCTTCTACATGCTTTCAAAGAGCTGCATGTCAAATTTCAGGTCATTCCGACAATGTTTGACTTAACTTTGATGCTTGGAAGTAAAATCAAGCCTCCCGACGACGGAGCTCCCTGGGACCATGGCATCCAAATCGGAGCTTATAGATTGTCTCAAAATTACCCCAATAGGCTCCCTGTCAAATTTCAAGTCAATCAGACATCGGTTGACCGTACATCAAAGCTCGAGATCTTCCTTGTAGCGAAATCAAGTCTAGCATCAATGGGACCCCAAATGGCTTCAAAATTCGAGCAAAAGCCCATGGTTGGTCCTATCTATTGCTCAGGAAGCTTCACCTCAAATTTCAGGTCATTCCGACATCATTTGACCTAGTTTCGACTCTTGACGAAAAATTGCCTACAAAGTCTTCGGCTTTTCCAAAAAATAGGAAAATTTGTGTTCTGATTCACACGGCTTCTCATCAAGTTTTCTTCAGGAGAATGAAGTCAATAAGTGAGGAAAAATGTCAAGAAAAATACAGGAGAAAGAAGAACTTAAAAAGCCCGAAAAACGGCTGAAAAACGATGACCAAAAGGGGAAAAGTCCCGATGGTCGCTGGCGGCGAGCATGGGTTCGCTGGCGACCCGGATTTCCAGGTCCCCTGATTTTTGCCGAAATGGCGTTTTTCCATCCCTTTTCGCATTTCAAGTTGTTTGGCCCCTGTGATTTTTCCAAAATCTGATTTTTTGAGCATAATATCCGTCAATCTTCGTCAACATCACGGATCCGCCGTCGAAATCATGGAATCATCACCCGACACTTCAAAATCGCCAACCAGCCGACCAAGAAAGCACACTTTCTGCTCGACCGATCGAGAAATCGACTAGACAGATGTTGCCGACCCATTGCTATTCATCAATCTCTGAAGTTGCATCGCCATCTGACATCGAATAACTTGTGGATCCATCGGCGATCATCGCAAAAAGAATTCCAAAAGACGCAGCGCAGCCCGTGACTCTTCGAGCGACTTAGCGACCACTTAATGCTGTTAATTGACCCGTTTATGACAACTTATTACGGTCATTAACTCATTATTTTGGACGGCCCAATCAGAAGCAAGAAAATGGGAGTTACAAGTCAAATGATTCATGGCGTTTAAACCATGAAACTCCTCCCATGACGGAGATTAAAAGCAATTAAAAGCTCTTAACTCTTCACCGGCCAATCAAAAGCCAAGGAAAAGGAGTTACAAAATAAATGAATTAAAACTTGTAACTCCTCCCTTTATGTGGCTTTATGACAATTAAAGCCCATAAACCCTCCTAAATGGCTACCAAAGGCCTATAAATAGGCGGTCATTCCAAGGAGAAAGGGTCCAAGAAAATTGTCTGAAATTGTCCAGAAAAATACAAGAAAATTCCCGAAGAAATCTCTACGCAAAGAAGCTCCACTACTCTGAAGAAACTCTGCTGCAAGAAACACCACAAGGTGATCGAAGTCCCTTGGGGGGCCGCCCCCCCCCCCCCCCCCCCGAAGGTCCTCTCTCCTTCTATCCAACATGGCTAGATGTGGCTTTTCAGCCCGTCTACCCGGCTTTTTATTGGATATAGGACCTCCCCTTGGTCTTTATCCTCTTAAAATCTGAGGTCCAAGCCAAGCCAAAAGAATCAAAGCATTAAATGTTCTCATCTGAAGGACGATGGCGGAGTCCATACATGACTCGCGACCGTCAATCTGAATGAGTCTCCACAATCTCCTGAGAAGTTAGATTCCTTTTCTTACTTTTCTATTGTACTTTGTATTTTTTTTTAAGAGACAAAAAAATCACAATTCTTGTCTTTCATTATTGATGAAATTTGTAAATCGCTTTTCACGGCACAAAATTGCCTCCTACGGCACAAATCCGCCTTTCACGGCAAACAAAAGAAAATTACCTCTCACGGCATTCAAAATCTGTCTCTTTTCCTAAAAATATATATGCAATGGAAAGTTAGAAAAAAGATTGATTTCCTTTCTACTTATGAAGGTGGATCTCTGGATCACCATTTCTAAATTCCAAGTAGAATAGAAAATTTGGTATACCCGTACAAAAAAAATGTTGATGCCTGCTTTTCGTCCGCTGGACCCCGGCAGACTCGGGGCGGAGGAAGGCAAGAGCCGGGTCCATCAAGTTGTTCTCAAATCAAGGAGTTGATTACTTTGGTTGTTGTAAAACACTTTCGCAAGAACAATCAAGATCTCCTACACCTTGTGTTCTTCCATGTTATGACCCTCTTAATGAGAACTTCTCAAAGAGAATGGTGGATGCCTTGGACGTCAAACCCCCTCTCCTCAATAAATAGTACATGAACACCTCCTCTTATCCTATATTTAGAAGTCTCACTTCCATTATAAGTATGTGTCCTGCTCCTCCTTCCTTTAAGAGTTTCAATTGAATTAGTAAGCTTCTCTTTTTAGGACTAGCATGGGGACCACTGGGGATTCCTTCTAATTTGACTCCAACTGAGAATCTAAACCCCACATCTCATGTGAACTCCGGACCCACCGTTATTTAGAAATAAATCCACTGTATAAATGTAATTGCACTATGGTCTTAGGAATATTTACAAGAAGACCCTAACCTTTCCAATTACTATAAGTAGGCCCCTCCATCAAATTTATCCTTGAATCCATTTGAATAAATTTGTCTAGCCAAATTATATCCATATCTTATTATCCTTGTGACCCAATTAATCAAAATAATCATTAATACCATCCAATTAACTCTTCATTGAGATGGGTGTGCACTTACCTATGATAAAGCCATTAATTAGCACAAGGGGATATTTCTCTCTTATAGGATAAATTCCATATTTAGAATATATGTTCCCGTAGTCCCACTGCTATGTACCCAAGAGACTGAGGTGTTGACCCAGAGTTGGCCCCGCTCACTGGTGACTAAAAGTACATAGATAGTAGAAACTTGAGTCCATTAATCTCTTAGGATTAAGAGCCTATTGCTTGGGAATTATGAGTGCAGTCATTAAATCAAAGACAGATTTGCATAAGGTGCAACTCATAGTCCTTCGGTACATCCAATGTACCAGCGCAATGATCTAGAGTCTTACACTTTGATGAGTGTGACAAACCACACTATCTTATAGTGATCATAGTGCTGCAACCTTATTAGATGAGGAGTCCGGATCACCTATGGCAGTTGTTATAGCTCCACCGTGAGTGAACCAATAACAGTCCGCCACGTCATCCAAAAATTTAGGTGATTTTGAAGTTTAAAAAGGTTTAAATTAGATGAAAGAAAATCACCAAAATGTTTGGATGACGGGGCGGACCGTTATTGGTCCACTCACGATAGAGATATAACAACTGCGATAGGTGATCCGGACTCGTCAGATGAGATGCTCAATCTCATCACTAGTTGTGAGAATACTTTAAGCATTAGATCTGTAACATATGTCTCCTACTTGTGGATCTCATCACACACATAGATCACATCTAATAACTTGTGGGCTCCGGTTCATCTCATGCACCATGATGTCATTTTGTATTGGTTGTGTGTAATCATATAATAAAATATCATTCATCAAATGAATAAAGCAAGAAAATATAAATTAATTAAAGAATAAATCAATTTATTCGGTTCATCCCTAGATTGAGAACATACAATCTAACATGTGACATGTTTAATGCATCATTAGAAGTTGAGAAACCGTCATAATCAGCCGATTTAATCACAAGGTACGATGCACATGTGCAAGTCAATGTTAAATCATTTTATAGACACCTCACTTACATGAATAAATCCGCATGATTTTTTGTCCAAAATAATTATTATTATGCTTGATTGTATGAATTTGAAGAATTCTTAGAAATCTCAAAACTGCTCAAGTTTTTTTTATCAGAAGCTTTATTGTTGGAATTCCTTTTCTAAAAGTGAAACCACTTCAAGGTCCCTGCCCGCCGTAATAACTAACTATGTAACTGGGGTTATAAATTAATTAATTGAGAAAAGCAAGCACATGTCAAAACACACTTTTATGTGGTCCACATGACCACCACATGAGCTCTCTCCCACCTTGAAACGTCGATGCAAATAAGGGATCGTAGGGGTGTAATGGTTCGGTTAACCATTCATTTTGGAAAAATCATTAACCAAACCATGTTTTACAATTTTTGATTTTTAAAAACCGTAATCGTAACCGAACCATGAAAAACCATTAAAAACCGAACCGCGGTTAATGATTCGGTTACGGTTAATTGTTACTTAAAAAATTGTGAAAATTTTTCCATTTACCAATCAAACTTACTGTTAGACTGTTGGAAGTGGGTGAGCCTCTAGGAAAGATTTCAAAAACTTTTCTCAACTAGAAGTAGTAAACATCTAACCAAAAGCCAATAAACCCCAATCTAGGATGCATGTCCTCAATCTCAACCATCATGGTCAGCAAACAAACCTATCAAGAAGATAGAAATAGCACCTAACAAACAACCACGAAATTCCACAACATACAAGGAGTAGAAAATACCTATGGAGCTCGGTTGTGCTCTAATGGAGAATTTGATCAAAACTCTTTGATGAAGAGTTCTTCCTTGATGCAAATAAGAATCTCCAATGCCCAACCGTCTTCCACGCTATGACCCTCTTCAGATCTCTTTCCTCAAGAGAGATGGTGGAATCTCCAAGAGAAAGACTAACTAGAATCTCTAAGGAAACTAGAAGGGAACTAGAAGAGAGAGAGGGGAAGGAGAAGAAGTGCAACTCTTGCACAAAAGAGGAGTGGGCGTCAATTCCAAGGGAACATGAGCATGGATGTCCAAGGGGCTCCCTCCTCTTCCTTTTATAATTTTTCAACTCCTCTCTTTCTTTATTATTAGAAGTCCAACTTCCATAATAATTAGTAACCCTTTGTTCCACTATTACCACTATTAGAAGTCTCACTTCAAATAGAAATAGTAGCTTTCCTTTTGAGTTCAAATAGAATTTGTAAAGATCCAATCTTGGGCTAGCGTGGGGACCACTAGGGATTCCATAGAAAGCTGGCTCCAACTGGGACTCCCCGACCCCACATCTCATGTGCAATCCGGGCCCACAGTTAATTGCAAATAACTCCACTAAATAAATGCAATTGAACTCCAGTCTTAGGAGTAAATTACATGAAGACCCTAAACTTCCCTACCACTACAAGTAGGCCCCTCTATCATTATCCATGGATCAATTGGACATACTGTCCCACCAATTTAGATCCATATCTTATTATCCTTGAAACCCAATTAATTATAGCAATCATTAGTACCATCCAATTAACTCTTAATTGAGATAGGTGTACACTTACCAATGATAAATCCATTAATTGGCATAAGGGGAAAAGATAGATTCCATCTTGACCATTAAATGTTCCCACAGTCCTACTACCACGTACCCAAGATATCGAGGTGTTGGCCTCACTCATTGGTGACTCAAAGCAAATGAATAGATATAAACTTGAGTTCATCAATGTCTCAGGGTTCAGTGCCTATTGCTAGGGAATTATGAGAGCAGACCTTAAAGGTAAAGACAATGTTTCTTAGGTGCATCTCATGGTCCTTCAATACATTCGATGTACCAGTATAATGATCTAGAATCTTACATTTCTATGATTGAGACAGATCACACTATCTCATGTGATCATAATACTGCAACCTTGTCAGATGAGATGCCCAATCTCATCACCGGTTGTGAAACAATTTAAGTATAAGATTTGCAACACATGTCTCCTGTATGTGGATCTCATCCACACACATGTGTTACATCTAATATACTTGCGGACTCCGGTTCATCTCATGAGCCAGCATGTTATTTGTATTGGTTATGTGCTTTTAAGTAATAAAACACCATTCATCTCATGAAACGAAAACATGAATATATTGATCAATAAAGAACTAAATCAATTTATTACATCAATCTAAATGGATTGAGACCATAAAACTAACAATCTCCCACTTGGGCTCAATGCCAGTCAGGGTTGCATCTCAAGCCCATCCCATCCACATGCTGCTCAAAGACTTTGGTAGTCAAAGGCTTAGTGAAGGGATCTGCGAGATTATCCGCAGATGCTATCTCGGTGACGGCAATGTCACCTCTCTGCACAATCTCTCTGATCAAGTGATATTTCCTCTGTACATGTTTTTGGCTTTTATGGCTTCTGGGTTCCTTGGAATTTGCGACTACCTCACTGCTGTCACAGTAAACTGTGAGCGGCTGTCGCGCCAAAGGTACCACTCCAAGTTCCATAAGGAATCTTTTGAGCAAGACTGCTTCCTTAGCTGCTTCACAAGCCACTACATATTCAGCTTTCGAGGTGGAATCAGCAGTACATTCCTGTTTAATACTCCTCCAGCTGATAGCTCCGCCGCCAAGCATAAACACATACCCAGAGGTTGATTTCCTGGAATCCTTATCTGACATGAAGTCAGAATCTGTGTAACCGACTGGAATCAACTCATCACAGCCGTAAATTAACATGTAATCTCTAGTCCTTCTCATGTATTTGAGAATACACTTCACAGTAGTCCAATGGTCAGGACTTGGTTTAGACTGCTATTTGCTGACCAAGCCCACTGCATGACAGATATCCGGTCTAATACAAAGCATAGCATACATGAGGCTGCCGACAGCCGAGGCGTATGGCATTTCTCTCATCTGCTCCTTTTCCTCCGGTGCCTTGGGACACTGATCCTTGGAAAGGTGCACTACATGCCTGAAAGGTGTGATACCCTTCTTAGAGTCTTGCATTGCAAACCGCACTAGTACCTTATCTATGTATGCAGCTTGAGATAAGCCAATCATCCTATTTTTCTGGTCTCGATGGAGCTTGATCCCTAGGATGTAGCTAGCTTCTCCCAAGTCTTTCATATCAAAAGTCTTAGCCAACCAAACTTTTACTGTAGATAGCATTCCTATGTCTCTTCCAACAAGAAGAATGTCATCAACATATAATACTAGAAAAACTACCCTGTCTCCCTCACTTTTCATATACACACATGACTCATCCAGATTTTGACAAAAACCAAATGCCTTGATTGCCTGGTCAAAACGGATGTTCCAGCTTCGAGATGCCTACTTTAGTCCATAAATGGTTTTCTGCAGCTTGCAAACTCTTTGCTCTTGGTTTTTAGCCACAAAACCATCTAGCTGCATCATATAGATGTCTTCCTCAAGATGGCCGTTGATAAACACCGTCTTGACATCCATTTGCCAAATCTCGTAATCGAGATGAGCCACAATAGATAAGAGTATCCGGATAGACTTGAGCATGGCTACCGGCGAGAAGGCTTCCTCATAATCGATACCTTCTTTCGGAGTATACCCTTTTGCAACAAGTCTGGCCTTAACGGTCTCAACTCTTCCATCTGGTCCTCTCTTCTTCTTGTAGACCCACTTGCACCCAATAGGTTTAATATTGGCAGGCAAGTCCACTAGTGTCCAGACCTGATTAGAGTACAGGGACTCCATCTCAGCTTTCATAGCTTCTTGCCAACGTCCCGAATCTTTGTCATTTATTGCTTCATCATAGTTACAGGGATCCTGTTCTAGTTCTTCCGGGATTGCCTCGTAAGACTCTCCCAAAAACAAGAACCTGTCAGGGGGCCTGACAATCCTCCCACTACGACGAGGCAATGGTGCAACTACTGGGTTAGGTATGGGCGGATTCTCTTCAAGTTCGGTCATAGTAGGATTTGGAATTGACTTCTCTTGAATCTCTTCTAAGATAACCTTTTCTAAAGATTCCCGGTCAATCATATAATCTTCCTCCAGAAAAACCGCATTGGTGCTGACAAACACTTTCTGCTCTTTGGGATTATAGAATATCCAACCTTTAGTTCCTTTAGGATATCCTACAAAGGTGCACACTTCCGACTTCGATTCCAACTTATCCGTCTTTACCTTCAGCACATATGCCGGACAACCCCAAATATGTAAATGTCACAAACTAGGCTTTCGCCCAGACCATAACTCCCGGGGAGTCTTAGGTACAGACTTAGATGGTACGAGGTTTAGTATGTACATTGCAGTATCTAAAGCATATCCCCAAAAGGATATAGGTAATCCTGAGAAACTCATCATAGATCTAATCATATCTAAAAGAGTCCGGTTCCTTCTTTCTGCTACTCCATTCTATTGAGGCATACCAGGAGCAGACAACTGGGATATAATCCCATTCTCTGATAAGTATCCCATAAAATCAGCTGAGAGATATTCCCCTCTTCGATCTGATTGAAAAGTCTTGATACTTCTACCTAATTGCTTTTCCGCTTCCGCTCGAAACTCTTTGAACTTTTCAAAAGCCTCGGACTTGCGGTGCATAAGGTATATGTATCCATATCTTGAGTAGTTATCTGTGAAAGTGATGAAGTACTCATATCCTCCTTTCGCTCTAACATTTATGGGTCCACACACATCAGTATGCACTAATTCCAATAAATCTTTGGCCCTATTACCCTTTAAAGAAAATGGTCTTTTGGTCATTTTACCTTCCAGGCAGGATTCGCAGACAGGCATTGGTTCTACCACCAGTGAAGGCAAGATACCATTTTTCACTAGCCTATCTATCCTGTTTAGGTTAATGTGACCTAGCCTCAGGTGCCAGAGCTTTGTTGGATTAAATGAAGGTGATTTTCTCTTTAATGATGGTCTATTATTTATCTCGGTATCATGTTTCTCATACATTGTGGTTGTTAACAAATAAAGTCCATTGATTACCTTGCTAGAACACATGAAAGTACCATTCCTCTTTATGACAACTTCAGTACCAAAAGTAATGGAATAACTTTTATTCACCAAACTAGAAACTGAAATTAAATCCCGCCTTAAAGACGGTACATATAAAGTGTCTGATAAAATCAATTTATTATCTGAAAAACATAAAGTAATAACTCCCACTGAAACCGCTTCTGCCTTAGCGTCAGATCCTAGGTTGACAATGATTTCGCCGTCACTGAGCCTCCTGGTTTCCCGGAACCCCTGCAATGAATTACAGATGTGATTAGTTGCACTGGAGTCAACACACAAGGATTCTGAAGTACCAGTTGCAAAACTAACTTCAGAAACAAGTGACTCAATCATACCTGAGGTCTTCTTCTTTGACAAAAAATCTGGACAATTCCTCTTCCAATGTCCTGTCTTACCACAGTGAAAACACTTTCCCTTAGTGCCTGAACCCTTAGCCTTTGCCACACCACCATTAGGACCATTTTCCGCCTTCGGACCCTTGGGGACTGATTTCTTTTTGCCTTTGTGGCCTTTGCCTTTCGGCTTGGGCCTGGCATCTGACTTTTCTATCATCAGGGCAGTTGGCCTTTTCTTCATAATTCCTTCAGTTGCTACAAACTGGCTAGACAGCTCAGCCAGGGTCAGATTCATTTTATTCATATTATAATTGATCTTTAAATGGTTGAATGAATCTGGTAGCGACTCGAGGATTATGTCAATCTGCGATTCTACATCAATCGCAGCACCTAGTACATCTAACTCATTCAATGAGTCCATCATCTTCAGCATGTGGTCTTGTACTGGTGTACCCTCAGCCATCTTGGTGCTTATGAGCACCCTCATAGCAGCCTGCCTAGCAGGCCTGCCCTGGTCCGCAAACATCTCCTTTAAGTTCGATATAATATCGTATGCAGTCTTATAGGATTGATGTTGGTGTTGTAAAACACTAGACATGGATGCTTGTATATAACATCTGGCCATCTCATCGTCTTTGATCCATTTAGCATAATGGTCTTTCTCGACCTGTGGTGCATCTAGCCCAGGCTCATCAAGGGGGGTGGGGGGGGGGGGAGGGGGGGGGGCGGGCATGGTAAGGATATATTTATATCCTGATGCAGTCAGGACAATATCCAGGTTCCGTTTCCAATCTACATAGTTGGATCCCACCAACTTATTCTAGTTGAGAATGGTCGCAAGTGGATTGAAAGTATTCGAATTCATGTTGAATAAACTGTAGCACATAACCATACATTCAATTAATGAATATTAATGACATTAGGGTTTAGCATTCTACCAAATTTATGTGGTAATCCTCATAACCACTAAAATTTAGAATACATCGGAATTCCAATCCCTTGGATATGCCTCCTTGGGGAGTACGAATAACACCTAGATTGGTGCGGATCAAAATAAGTCAAAATTATGACTAACTATCCATGATCCCCTATCATTCATTATTATCTAGGTATCTCATACCAAATAATTTATGACTCCCGATTAGCTTTGGTTTCTAAAATACATGAGGCAAATCCTTGGGGATACTACATCATTATTTGAGTTAAGTGTGACCCACCAAGTAACATTGCGTGACAACCATTGTGGGCAACCCCTCCTTGGGGAGTGGAACCCCACCCCGTCTCACCAACACTATCCTTTTGGGAGATCCATATCTAGTAACCAGACAAATAAAAGCCCTCCGTGGGGAACGGCCATTCTCAAGATGGTGTGAAGCTTGTACTTTCCTTACAATGGACCTATGGTGGAAAACCATAGGGATTTCTCAATTTAATGCCCCGCTCCCACTTAATATTTTAGAATTGAGGATTCTTCTTTTAAGGTATTAGGCCCCACATATACATATATGAACATCAAATCATCTCATGATGTGATCAAAAATTGATTCCAAGTCAAGTTATTTTAAGGAAAGTCCACTTTCTTAAATTAGTATTACCAATGTGTCCATCTCATGGGTCATCAATACTAATAAGAACTCTTTCCAAAAATTAATTTGATTTGACCAATTTTAGTCACTTGCCATGTTTGGATCAGATTTGGAAACATTCTAAATCAAGCATTCATCCATAAATAGAAAATGCTAAAAATAATAACTAGTCCTCTCCTCCACATGGCCCTAGCAGAATAGACTTCTTAGACTTCTAGACTTCCCAAAACTTTCGAATTCCTCAAACTCTTTGGGCAACTCCAAAACACCTTTTGGGAATCTTCAAACTCCTTGATTAGGAGTCCAACTTCACTTTCTTTCTTTGTCTCGGACATCGCCAGAATTTACAAATTTTGAAACTTACATAAATCCCTATGTCTCTACGATGAGACTTATATGGTAATCTAAAATTGAAATTAAAATGGCTATAGGTAAACCATCATGCCTTGCCCTTTTATGGGAAACCAAGGAAACCATGATGCCCTTTACACTTAGCCTTAAAAATCAATCAACCATAAAAGAAAGTAAAAGACTTGTGGGCCATACGAAGAGGACAAGATAACCTGCATTTTAATATCCCATACAACCACATAAAACACACAAATAGGCTGTCAAACAATGCTGGAAAAATAGGACACACAAAGAAGACGCAAAATTGAAAAATCTAAAAACTGCATATTCTGTCGCAATGTCCTCGGTCGACCGGACACGGGTCCCGGTCGACCGGACAAACGAACATCAGATTCTTGGGTTTTCCTTTTTCGTGTCCAATCAACTCCAAAACACTTTTGAAGTGTTCCAATAGCTTCCTATCATCCTTCCATCATTATTAAACCCTTTTGTGACTGTCCAAACATAGATTCACCTTTAAACAAAGTAAAGCTATGAAAACCCGATCCAAGCATAGCCCTTCCTCTTTCTTCTTCGCATCTCATGCAAAGAACAGAACAAGCTTGCTGTCCTACCATGATTAGAGATGAGGTATGGCTCTGATACCAATTGTTGGAAGTATGTGAGCTTCTAGGACAAATTTCAAAAACTTTTATCAACTAGAAGTAGTGAACATCTATCCAAAAGCCAATAAACCCCAATCCAGGATGCATGTCCTCAATCTCAGCCATCATGGTTAGCAAACAAACCTATCAAGAAGATAGAAACAACACCTAACAAGCAACCACGAAATTCCACAATATACAAGGAGTAGAAAATACCTATGGAGCTCGGTTGTGCTCCAATGGAGAATTTGATCAAAACTCTTTGATGAAGAGTTCTTCCTTGATGCAAATAAGAATCTCCAATGCCCAACCGTCTTCCACGCTATGACCCTCTTCAGATCTCTTTCCTCAAGAGAGATGGTGGAATCTCCAAGAGAAAGACTAACTAGAATCTCTAAGGAAACTAGAAGGGAACTAGAAGAGAGAGAGAGGGGAAGGAGAAGAAGTGCAACTCTTGCACAAAAGAGGAGTGGGCGTCAATTCCAAGGGAACATGAGCATGGACGTCCAAGGGGCTCCCTCCTCTTCCTTTTATAATTTTTCAACTCCTCTCTTTCTTTATTATTAGAAGTCCAACTTCCATAATAATTAGTAACCCTTTGTTCCACTATTACCACTATTAGAAGTCTCACTTCAAATAGAAATAGTAGCTTTCCTTTTGAGTTCAAATAGAATTTGTAAAGATCCAATCTTGGGCTAGCGTGGGGACCACTAGGGATTCCATAGAAAGTTGGCTCCAACTGGGACTCCCCGACCCCACATCTCATGTGCAATCCGGGCCCACAGTTAATTGCAAATAACTCCACTAAATAAATGCAATTGAACTCCAGTCTTAGGAGTAAATTACATGAAGACCCTAAACTTCCCTACCACTACAAGTAGGCCCCTCTATCATTATCCATGGATCAATTGGACATACTGTCCCACCAATTTAGATCCATATCTTATTATCCTTGAGACCCAATTAATTATAGCAATCATTAGTACCATCCAATTAACTCTTAATTGAGATGGGTGTACACTTACCAATGATAAATCCATTAATTGGCATAAGGGGAAAAGATAGATTCCATCTTGACCATTAAATGTTCCCACAGTCCTACTACCACGTACCCAAGACACCGAGGTGTTGACCTACAATTGGCCTCACTCATTGGTGACTCAAAGTAAATGAATAGATATAAACTTGAGTTCATCAATGTCTCAGGGTTCAGAGCCTATTGCTAGGGAATTATGAGAGCTGACCTTAAAGGTAAAGACAATGTTTCTAAGGTGCATCTTATGGTCCTTCAATACATTCGATGTACCAGTATAATGATCTAGAATCTTAGATTTCTATGATTGAGACAGATCACACTATCTCATAGTGATCATAATACTGCAATATTGTCAGATGAGATGCCCAATCTCATCACTGGTTGTGAAACAATTTAAGTATAAGATTTGCGACACATGTCTCCTGTATGTGGATCTCATCCACACACATGTGTTACATCTAATATACTTGTGGACTCCGGTTCATCTCATGAGCCAGTATGTCATTTGTATTGGTTATGTGCATTTAAGTAATAAAACACCATTCATCTCATGAAACGAAAACATGAATATATTGATCAATAAAGAACTTAATCAATTTATTACATCAATCTAAATGGATTGAAATCATAAAACTAACATAGACAAGCCCCGACCCAGGTTTAGTATGAATTTTCTGGTTTTAGCCGTTGATTAGTCTCTAAGTGGGATTAGAGGACAATTAGCTTGGGTTTTAACTAGATTAGAATTTGAATAGCTTTGGGAAATTTTGAGAGCCGTTAAGTTTGGTTTGACCGAGCCAGAGGTGGCCCATGTGATGTGTGTACGTATGGGAATTTATCTTTTACTTCGAAAAATGTGGATCTCAACTTGTTTGATTTGTTATATCCAACTCTACAACTTTTGTGTTTGATCCGTTTGTGTTTGAACCTCAGAAATCAAGTTTTCGAAAAATAGGGCAAAACTGACTTTTCACACCAAATTTGTGCATGAATTTTGATATTTACAAATCATGAGCAAATTATACTTTTTTGGAAACTAGATATTTCGACAATCGATTTACTCTTGTTCGTCGATCTCGTTCGGAACCCGTAAGTTGGTGTTTTAACCTCCCGAAACTTTAGGGCCAATGGGGCCAGAGTTTGGGGCCCAAAAGTCAACTCAACTCAACTCATAAAACCCACGTTCTCTTCTTCTTCTTCTTCTTCAATTTTTTTTCTGCTTAGAACTTCCAGCTGAACGAAGAGAAACTTTTCTTCTCCTTCCTTTTGCCTTTGCATGCCTCCCTTTTGGTGCCCAAATTGAAAATCAGATTTCACCATCTTCTTCCTTATCTCCTAAGCTTTCCAAAGAAACTGCTTTTGAAGGGATTTCTACTGGACAACCTTCTTCTTCAGGCCTTTCTTGTTGATTTTTGTACTTCCAAGTGAGCTCTTGTTTTCTCCTCTTAAACATGGGTTCTTTGGACCCTTAGGAAGCATTTTATCTTGCATGCAAGGAGGTTCTTGAAGAACTACTTTCTTTTGCAAAATGTTGAGTTTTGAGATGTGTTTTCATGGGGATTTTGTGTAGATTGGAGAGTGTACTGTGGGAGGAGAATTCTTGGAGTGTTTTTAGACCCATTTGGGGTCAAGGCAAGTGAATAAACTGACTTGGATGCATGCAACTGAATTGGTGCTTCATCTTCAAAGTTTGATGTGAAATGCTATCTCCTTTGATTTGTTTTCTTTGCCATGTATGGCTGATTTCATGAGAGTTTTTGTGTTCAGATTTTTGTGCAATTTCCTGCAGGGTTCTGTGTCTAGGATAGCTTTCTGAATTTCTGTGTTACTCATGTGAATATATGTATATGGCTCTTTTTCATTAAATTTGTTGATGGAATGAGATGCTTTGTTTTGGGTTGAATGGAGGTTAAGTGAAGTTTGTTAGATGCTATGGGAAGCCCAGGTGGTGTTAGGAGAATGAAAGAAATGAATGATAGTGGAAAGAAGATAAGTAGGATTAGAAACATGCAAACAGAGCAGAGAACTCTGCAAATGGCGAGCCCAGTCAGTGGGTTGTCCACTCAAGCGAACCTGGCCACTGCCTCGAGAAGGGCGAAACAGAAGCTCATCCACTCGAGCATGCTTTGGGCCCGCTTGAGGGAAGGAGCCTCTGGAACATCCCGCTCGAGCGGATTCTTCCCTGCTCGAGTGGACCTGGGCTCTGTTCAGGGGTTGTGTTATGCACATCATTTTCATTGTTTCGAAGTGCAGACCTCCCCTAAGGACATATGAAGGATTGAGAATGGAAAATTGAACCCCAAACACTTTGGAACATGGAAAACAAAAAGGGGGTTAAAAGGAATGTTCGATAATTAAATTACCGGGGAATTTCTACAAGCCTCGATGTACACTTTACGTTCTCAAATGTCGGAGATCTTCAAAGGCACCAAATCCTTCGTTCCCAGACCGATATTACAGAACTAACAACATTAAAAAAGTAAGTGTATAACGAGACGACCCTAGGTAGGCTAATCAACCATTACACATTACCTCATTCCAAGTTAGAAGATTTATATGTCTTTCTTATAAATTGATTTGAAATGGATTTTAGTGGTTCGCCAAGTTTGAAACATATCGGTAAGGCTACTCATTTGGTTCGCTTTGTATTTGTCCATTTGTGCTTTGTTCAAAGTAGTCATTTTATCGATTGAAATGTACTTCGGTGATTTGATTTGGATCGATTCAGATTTTGGTCGGCACCACTAAGCTTGGGTCGCCTAGTCGGGCTAATCAACCGGCTTGGGATCCTTAAATATTTCGCCAACTGCAGCTTAGACACTTTGTTTGATTACTATCCATTCTGCAGCGGACTTTGTTTGTTACCCCATCTATACTGGGCTATTATTGTATACTCTGTTTGTCCCGACCATTTTATATGGTAATAGTTATTGATTGGTCTTGTTACTTTGGTAATAGGAGAATATAGCTCAATGTGGGTTTCCATTGTTTTGTTCGGTTCGTATTAATCTTTTAAATGTTCTCATTGTAAATGATTGAATTTGGTATTTGCCTTCTTTATTTCATCTTTACTTATGCTTAGACTTTCAAATGTGCCATTATGATTTTATAATGTTTTTACAAATACTTGTCATCCCGTTATCTACTTTATTTGCTTGCCAGACCGTCTTGTCTGATATTCATTTGTTTGGTGCCAGATATTGAACCCATTCCCTTGATGCAAAGCGAGTGGAGGAGGCGTATAGCCGCCGCTAGAAAGAGAGTGGCAGCCCAATGATGTCATTTAGACTTCGGGTTGGGTCATGAGACTTGGATGACACTTTGGGCTTGATGGTTTTTCTTTTTGGGAACTTTTGCTGCTAGCCTTTGTTGTCTTTTTGTCTCAAAATTTGTATAATTTCAACTTACTTTTGGGTTGTCTAAAAATTTGAACTAACTTGGGGTTTGCCTATGTATATGTTTCTCATTTTAATGCAAGGCTTGAATTTCTATTTATGTTGTCTATTTGATTATGCTTTTGCTACATGCTTCCGCGTATATATGTTCATGGTGAAATTGATTGTCAAAATTGTGATGGATCGCATTGAGAATCCTCACCGCAGAAACCTATGGGAAAATAACAAGTGCGCGGGGGCAAAATTCTCTGGCTCGCCTCGCCTCTCAATCCGAGGGCGTTACACTTACTGTGAAAAAAAAAAAAAAAACATAGTTGGAGAATGGCAAAATATGTTGCTGTAAAAAAAAAAGTAATTTTCATTCAGGCCCTTAAGTTTTTTTCTTATTAGCGAAACGATTCAATTAACTGTGTGTTTTGGAAACACGGTTAACCAAATTGTGGTTAACGGTTCGGTTCGGTTAATAACCGTGAGTCGAGACAAAAAACGTAACTGAACCATGAAGCATGGTTTTCCGATTTCAATAACCGTAAACATAACCGAACAACCTGTTTTCTTTCTTAGAGAGGTTTTGAAAAAAAGAAAAGAGATTGCAAGTAAGTGTTAGTGTGGTTGGGATTCACTTTGAGGGGAATCCAGTCCTCCTGTTCCTTGGCAAAGGAAGTAAATTAGAGCAGGCTGCCCTTTCTTCATTAAAATCCGCTTAAATACATTTACACACAGCATAAGACAGTTTCTACAACTTCACACTGCAACACTCTCCTAAACACCTGCATAAAGCAATTACTGCAACTACACATTAATCATAAACTACCCATTTACAAACTGTAGAGAACAGGTTGCTAAACACCTGCATAAAGTAGTTATTTCAACTACTCACTAATAATAAACTACCCATTTACCAACTACAGAGAACAGGTTGGCATGTGCATGTATCAATCCTCCCCTCTTGTAGCAACCTTGTCCTCAAGGTTGATGTCTGGAAACCCCTCCGAGATAGAATAATATCTTTCCCATATAGCATCTTCAAGATGGACCCCTTGCCATTCGATCAATACTTCAGTCACTGCTCGATTGCCACATTTCACTATGCATCTTCCCAGTATAGTTTCTGGTAAAGGTTGAAGTACACCTTCCTTCGTAAGAGGTGGGAGATTTCCCTGCACTTGAACTTGCTGTCCCATTTTTTTCTTGAGGCAAGACACATGGAAGACTGGGTGAATTTTTGAGCTTGCTGGTAACTCCAACCTATAACCTACTGATCCAAATCGCTGGATTACTTTATATGGTCCAAAATATCTAGGAGCCAACTTCATAGATCTACGAAAAGCCACAGTGGTCTGGCGATAAGGCTGCAACCGAAGGTAGACCCAATCCCCAATCTCAAATTCTCATTCTGTTCTGTGCAAGTCCGCTAGTTGTTTCATACGTTCTTGTGCCGACAACAGGTTCTCTTTAAGAATGGATAATAAGAAGTCTCCACTCCTTGACTCTGCCTCCACAAGGCGGACCTTGGCAGTGCCGAGGACATAGGACGTTAACCGAGGTGGAGGCACTCCATAGACAGCCTCATAAGGAGTGAGGTGAGTTGAAGAGTGAAAGGTGGTATTATACCACCACTCAGTCCATGGCAGCCACTTGGCCCATTCCTTTGGTTTACCACTAGTGAAGCAAGTAGTTTTCTAGGCATCTATTAACAACCTCAGTCTGTCCATCAGTTTGGGGATGGTATCCAGAGCTCATTTTCAAGTGAGTTCCTTACAGGCGAAATAACTCTTGCCAAAAAAGGCTTGTGAAGGTCGGGTCCCGATTACTTACTATAGATCTTGGCATCCCATGTAATTTAAATATATGTTCTACAAACAAGTGAGCAACAGTTGATGATGTGTATGGATGTGACATGGCCACAAAGTGTGCATACTTGGAAAGTCGGTCAACCACAACTAATATGACACTTTTCCCTTGAGATAGAGGCAGTCCTTCAATAAAATCAAGGGAGATATCAACCACACTTGATCAGGTACTGGCAAAGGTTGAAGTAGACCCGGAGGTGCCACATTCTCATTTTTTGTGGCGTTGGCAAATGTAATACTCTCTAACATGTTGTTTGATGTCTTTCCTTATCACATGCCAATTGAAGTATGGGCCACACGTTTTAGTGTTTTGTGAAATCCTGAGTGTCCTCCAATAGGACTCTCATGGAATTCCTTCAGAATTTGCTGCCTTAAAAGATGAGGAAGAGCCAAGTAAAAGTTTCCCTTGGTAATAAAGTATACCATCAAGCATTGCATACCTGGAAGAGTCCAACTGCCCCTCTTTCCAACGTTCCACCTTGTCTTGAATTTCTGAATCAACCTAGTATTCCTTTAGCACATCATCCAACCAAGAAGGAAGAGGTAGTGAAATGGTTTTGAGTGACACTGCCTCAGCAACCCTTGAAAGAGCATCAGCTACCTTCTTGTCTTTCCCCTTCTTGTACTCAATCACATAGTCATACCCAAGTAACTTTGCAAGCCATTTTTGTTGAACCGTAGTAGCAATCCGTTGCTCCAGTAGGCACTTCAAACTTCTCTGATCAGTTCTGACTGTGAATTGACGACCCAAAAGGTAAGGTCACCATTTTTTAATAGCAATGACAATGGCCAACAGCTCCTTTTCATATGTGGATAAATCCAGGTTTCTTCCTTGCAATGCTTGACTGATGAAGGCAATGGGCCGTCCTTCTTGCATCAATACTCCCCCAATACCTAATCCAGAAGCATCACACTCCACAAAGAATTGTTCGTTGAAGTTTGGTAATGCTAAAACCGTGCGTCATAGCCTTCTTCAGGCACTCAAATGCTTGCTTAGCTTTTTCGGACTAGCCAAATGAGTTTTTCTTGAGTAATGCAGTCAAAGGAGTGGCCACCTTTCCATAATCTTTTACAAATTTTCTATAATACCCGGTAAGACCAAGGAACCCATGCAAGGCTTTTGGAGTGGTCGGTCATGGCCAATCCAGAATGCTTGCAATTTTGATGGGGCCCATGGCCACCCCTTCCTGAGAGATAATGTGGCCAAGTTATTCAACCTAGCTCCTTTTGTCCAAACCTGCGCTTTGACATCTTTGCATAAAATTGGTGAGCTCGCAATATCTCTAAGACAGTCCACAAGTGCAGTAGATGATCTTCCCAAGTTTTACTGTAGACCAATATATCATCAAAAAATACTAATATAAACTTCCTTAAATTTGGCATAAAGATCTTATTCACGAGACTTTGAAAGGTTGAGGGTGCATTGGTGTCAACGCCCCCGAACCCGATTAGTAATTAAACCGGATCCGGGGTGTGAATTTTAGGGCTAATTAAAAAATTTTGCCCTTAATGCCCACGGATCGAAGTCCGCTGTGAGGATTGTATAGTTACCTCATTATCAGTTAATCAACAGGGCTTGTCCAATAAACGTATTCATTAAACCTGTAGAGATATCGAAGCAAGTATGGATTTCATTCCATTAAATTTCAAGTTTCAAATAAAACATATAAAGTTTATAAACATCAGGGCCATCCCAAAAACTTAGGGCCTGGTACAAAAGATATACAAAAGCATGATGATTACAAAATGTTTAAACCAAAAGATGAGACGAAGTGGCACGATGAGAAATATCCCCGTGTTACGCGCGCTAGTGCCGGAAGTGATGACGCTAAGCTACGTCATCGGCACCCCACTCTCGTACCTCGTCCTCCTCCCCCGGTTGAGGATCCTCTGGGATTGCCTCGGCATCCAGGTCAACGTAGGGGTAGTAATAGGTGTCCTCTGCACACCATGGGATAAGGTCAACAACATGTTGGCAAGAAGATAAGCAATATACATTATTCATGACATGCTTCAAAGGAGAGTAAAGACAAGTACATGATCATAAGATAACAAGGTACAAGCTAGGCAATAAGCATGAATAACACGAGAATCAAGTAATAAGATAAGTCCTAACAAGATAAACAAGAATAACCATCCATGAAATGCAATGCAAGCAAGAGGAGACTCCGAGGATGTCCAATGCCATCTCCCGGGGGTATAAGTGACATCAGAGCCAACTACAAATACCCAAAGTCCGGCTCTAGGGGGATCCTAGCTCCCGGTCCTAGGAATAGCAGCACGGTCCTAGCCCGCTCCCAGCTATTCACGCCATGGACGCCGTCCAAAGCCGACTGCCCACCCTAGTGTCCGGTATCCGGCCCACTCAAGAATCATCAGACTGCAGCTGGTATGAATGCAAGATGATGGTGATGGTTTGTATACTACACAAGTTCTAAGACAAATACACGTGGATAGGTTTCCAAGTACAAGATAATAAGCCGAGGGCTACTCCAAGTCAAGCCAAGTTCCATGAGTAGTCCTCTTTCAAGTCTATCCACACGTGTCCGTCAATACAAGGCAAGGTACCTACGGATACACTCTAAGTCCAATCCAACCCTAATTCTACAAGTTAAATTACAATTATACAAGTATTCAAGATAGAGTGTACAAGGTACGACGTACTACGGATACGAGATTCAAGAGTCAAGAATGAAAAACAAGCCAAACCTAGGTCAAGGCTGTCAACCGTGTACTAAACGTATCCCCAACGGAGGACGTATGGAGAATGAGTCATTGGTGTCCTAATTTGGCGGCTCATGGTGTACGGAAGTTATTGGGCACCAATCAACTCACTACCACACGCATTCGGCCAAGTAACGTCAATATACGGAAATCCCGGACAACCAACGAAGCACACCAAGCCAATCATGCTCCGTTTCCATTTTTCCCAATTGGTCATGTAAGGGTAGGGTCAGGGGGTCCCACATATAAAGTCAAGACCTAGGGCAGAAGTCCCATTTTCAATAACAGTTTTCTGAGCAGGCGGCTAGCCGCCTAGGGTTGGTCGGCTGACCGCTAGGTCGCCGAGTGGTGACCGACGGGTCACCGCGTGTAGTGCAGACACTACTGGGTTGGGATTTCGTCAGGTCGGCCAGCCGCGCGAGGACCGCTGGGTCACCGCGGGCAAGACAGAACCTGGAGAGGTTCTGTTCTGATTAGGCGGTCAGCTGGGAGCTGACCGCGGGGGTAACCACGTGAACAACTGTCTCTAGTTTCTGGGTAGGCGGTTAGCCACTGGCTGACCGCGTGGTGACCGCCCGTGCAGAACATGGAGTTTCTGAAGCTGTTCTCAGTCAGATTTCGAGATACACCTACTGAGCTTCAGAGACTTCACATTCCATACCTGTAAACCATGCATATCATGTAACAAAACACCCATCCATTCCATCTAAGTCTATTAACATTCTCCATAATCACATGTGAAGTCCATTGAAACATAAAACAAGCTTGGAATTTGGTGGAAGTCTAAGCAATACATTAACAAGAATGAAGTAAACATACATGCATGATTAACACACAATGCTAATCTACTTGCCTTCACCAAAGGGATGGAATAGATGGAGATTAGAGAGAGAAATTTGAGGAGGAGAGCTCCCTACACACTCTAGCCAAACCCACCTTCCAAAACTCTTCTCCTACACCCAATAAACACCAAGGAAGAAGAAAAGAGAGAAGCCATTAACATGCTACCCATTTGCAGCCATGAAAAACGAAATGGGGAGGGAAGGAGAAGGGGAAAACTCACCAAATTTAGATCAAGAGGTAGAGGAAGAAGAGAGGAAGAAGATGGTGTGCTTGGTTTCTCTTGGGATGCTTTCAATCAACACTTGCAAGAAGAGAAATAAAGAAGGAGGAAGAAGAAGAAGCTCCAGTAGCTGAATGAAGAAGGGAACGAAGGGTAGGGCTGGGTTTAGGGTTTAAATGAGGGTTGGAGGGGAAAAGTCCAAAATGACCATTTGAGTGAAATGAGAGAAGATCAATTATTTGAGGGACTTCGGGGCGTCAAATCATGACGAGCCAAGAACGAAAGATGACGAGCGCGACGAGATCTTTCCAACGAGCCCAAATTCGGCGAAAACGGAACTTTTCGGAAAAATACTCAATTTTCCTATTAATCACAACCTAACTCCTTATTAAGACTAATCGCACTCGGAATCGAATGAAACTTCGGGAACATCTTTCTAATGATAAAAGAAACTTGCTTAGCCACTAAACCCGCCTAATTAGCTAAAATCACAATTAATTAGGCTAATTGCCAATATTAAGAAATTAAACACCCTATTAAGGTCGGGGACCTTACAATTGGTGAGGCCAAATGGCATCACCAAAAACTCATAATGGCCCTCAAGTGTTTTGAATGCTGTTTTTGGAATGTCTCCTCCATGAATTCGAATCTGGTGGTATCCAGATCTAAGGACCAACTTAGAAAAGTATTGGGACCCGTGAAGCTCATCAAGGAGTTCATCAATAACAGGGATAGGAAACTTGTCTTTAGTTGTTTCCCAGTTACGTGCTCTATAATCAACACAGAGGCGCCAGCTGCCCATCATGTCTTCAAACCAACAAAACCGAAGATGAATAAGGACTCACACTTGGCCTGATGATGCCTGCCTCCAACATTTCACGAACAATTCTTTCTATTTCATTTTTCTGAAAACAAGGGTAACGGTATAGCCTGACGTTTAACTGGGTGGCTGCCTTCTGTTAGTAGTATTTTGTGATCATGGGATCTTGTGGGGGTAATCCACGTGGCTCGGCAGAGATGTCTCCATATTCATTCAGCAAGGCTTTAAGCTGTGCTTCAGGTGGTAGTACTACAGATTGACCGGTAAGGCTATCACTACGTCAAAAAGGCCGAAAAATGACTGTCGACGACAGTCATTTTTCTTAAAAAACGACTGCTAAGGGCAGTCAAACGGGCAGTCATTAAAATCGCAGTCGTTTTTGAAAAACGACTGCCGTTGGCAGTCGAAAATTTGTCAGATTAGCGACTGTCTACGACAGTCATTTTTTTTAAAGACGGCCATTGGCAGTCGAAAATATTTTAAGTCATTTTTTAAAAACTATATAAAACAAGGGTTTATCATTAAAAAAAACGACTGTTTGGAGCAGTCGTTTTTTTTAGAGGGGTTTTAAAAAAAAATATTTTATAATTAATTTTAAAAATTTTTATTTTTCTAATAAAAATCTTGTAATTCTCAAAACTATAAGTTAGCATCAACCATACAAACATCCATTATCAATCAAAAAAATAACTCAAATAAGCTAATAAATCATCCATCCACTTAAAATTTAAACCATCAAAGTAGCTACAGTAAATGGAAGAAAATTAACAAAAACCACGTTCACATTCGCGAGAACACACATCAAAGTAAATACTACAAATAAAGTCCTCCTCCAAGGCTCTTTTATAAGGAGCTGAATATTTTATGGCTGTTTTGAAACAATGCTTAAGCCACGTACGCGTCCTCGGCTATCACGACCAAAGACCTATGAAAAGAAAAAAAAACGAGTATACCATAAAACCCATAAAATTAAAGATTACTAACATTAAAAGATATTATGATCAACAAGCAATAAAAAGATACCTTTGTAACTGCATCATAGTCTAAATCACCTTCCACCACCGAGCTGTCAGATTCATATGCAATAATAACATCATCCTGCAGTAATAAAAAAGGATAAATAAAAAGCATAAACACATTTTGGAAAATATTAACGTATACTTAATAAAAATGTTCTTAAGAAAAATTTCTAATGTAAAAGATTTCTCGAAATTTCGGCATTGTCTCTCCTATATGTGTGACATTTAATTTTTTTTTACAACCTGCTAAGTACCTGTACATAACAAAAAAAACTTCATATAAACCACCCAATGCCCCAACAAACTACAAAGTCATTCATCACTACGTCATTAGTCATTTGCCATTCGACCATAGCACTTCAATAATTTACTTCACACTTACACCACGAATATTAAACAAGTTTTTAGTTGCTTGAAATTTGGTCCCCAGTTAATCACCCTTGCTATATCTTTTTCAAGTTTTACCTCTGACTCCATAAAAACTGGGCAGTTCTTAAACCACCTTATTCACGAATAAGACAGGCATGTGAGAGAGATAGAACAATTATTTGATTTGAATTCAACTTCCATGACCATCCCAGCTTTAGAGCATCATTAATTTCTAATAGTGATATGTCAGGCTCAGATTTGGTCTTCCATCTACCAACGAGAACATCCATTTATTATCTGATATTTATAATGTCAAAACATGTCTTGTCCTATCATCAGCTTAAAATCTTAGATCTAATTAAATCAACCCCCACTTGTAGATTGATCAGAATCAAAACATGACTGATCATATCATCCAGACTAAAATTAGACCTTAAATCTGTCTCCACTTGTAAATTGAAAGAATGGTTGTCTTAAAGTAATTCAAAAACATCAACCATCTCATCCTCTTCCCCAAAAGTTGATATCTTTGACATAAGGCAAGCCCCAGAACCAGAAAACAATAAATTGTGATGCAAAAAACCTAGTAATCTTGGGCTTGTTCAAAAGGTCACGGTACACATGAGCGTACTTCCATTTCCTACACTTGATTCAGGTCCTCTGATGTAAGGGCAGATTATTACCAGCAGCTAAAATAGAAGTGTTCTTTGGCATGGTGTATGTGTGTTTTCTTTTTAATGGGATAAGAAAAACATCTTTGTTATGGTATTGATAATAACCTGTTGAGGCCTCATGATCTTTGTATCAGGATCATCTAGTGACTCAAGCCAAGTAGCCAGCCATACGAGGAATAGCAAACAGAACGGGAAAGAACTCCGTAGGAAATCCCATTGAACTGAGTAACAAATATTTCAAATGAGTGGCAGCTCCAATAAGAGAATAAACAAAATAATTTATTGATGCATACTTATAGATTAGACCGGAGTAGAAATCAACATTTGGATAAAGCTTCCTCTTAACAAAGTATTCATCTAATAATGCGGCTTTCTCAAGTGCTACAGCAACCTGCAAACATTGTACTTAAGATATAAAACCCCAGAAAATGCATATAGAACCTCAGTTGACCTTTTTGTTTAATATTAAGAATCTAAATATAAAACATACTATAAAGAAAAAGTCAAAACAAGTTGAATCCAATATAATGATTGTGGAACTTGATGCTAACTGATGCCTTCAATCTAACTGTTATTTAGCTGACCAACTTAAGCAACTATCGTGGTTATCATCATCTCTTTTTTTTTCTTTCTTTTTTTCCTAACAAGAGATTCATTCAAGAGAAAAGAAGGAATTCCAATGTGAAACACGCCCCATTCAGGTTAAGGGAGGCATGGAGAAAATATATCCAGGGAATTTGCATCAACCACCATGATCAACTACCATTTACAAAATAAATTCTCTCTCCTCACTAACTCCTGCTGTGCCAACTCATCCACCTCCGGATTGGCAGCAAGTGTGGGAAATTTTGCCATCATTTTGAATGTCTTTATTCAACCTATGATTGGGATTACAGGATCCTAAAGATACTAAGTTCTTCATACTTCTCTGTACAACAACCATTCTGTATAAGTAATGCCCATAGTTTTAATGGGACCCATTGTGAACAGAGGATCTCTCAGATTTCTTCCAGATAAATGGTTACTAGATATCCACTCCTTGGTTCTTATATGGCTGCAAATTTGCAGTTTATTTTACTCAATCATATAGGCCAAAGGTTGCTAAGCTAGGAACTTCAGTCAGAACTTTGGAGGATTCCCTCTACGACGGGATCATCAGTTCATGGGTATGGATTGGCCCCCTTCCATAAAATGGGTGCAACAGAATGCCCCTCTTTAAGATAGAATTATTCTGCCAATTATTTCAAAAAAATGCATTAAATTTAGAGAGTATTGAAAAATATTTATGCGGCCTCTACTAATGCCTCCAGGTTATCTAATTACTTGTAATTGGGTATGACAGAGAACACTTGTCACATTTACAATTAACTAAACAGAGTTACCTATACTCATTCAGCTTGAATATAGAAACTTGCAATGTCTGAAATTACTCATATGGTAAGAAGGCATTAATCTTCTTCCGCAAGGCCATGATTATATAGAATTACATTACAGCTCTAACAGATCAGATCATAGGAATAAATAAGCATATATACACTCAACGTAACATGTGAATCTTGTATTTGGGTGATTAGAATCTGCATTTGCTGCCCCCTAGCTCAGCTACTTTCACAACTAAAGTGGAATTCACAATTGAACCTAAGTGTCCTCCTTCATACAGTAACGTCTCACATTTTATCTTGGGTTGGAAGTGTTCAATCCATTAGGATGAGGGGCAGTGGGATGTTCTTCTATCTACAAGATACATATCCCCACACAAGAAGTATCAGTTAACAGCTACTATTGCCAATTTTTTCAGAGGCTTGTTATTAAGGCATATTTACAAGTTCAAGCAACAAAAGAGATAATAATCATAACATGCACAAAGATAAATTCCATTTATTTCACAATCACACCCTGGAAATAAATCCTAAGCACACAGAACGAAAACCACACCTCTGCCTTGAGATCCCTATCATCAGTATCTCCATCCACAGCATTGTACTTAGATTGAAAACCATTTTTTCCTCATCCTTGCATGGAGAACCTGGCTCTTCAACAATAAAACCCTTTAATTATCACCTAAAATATCTCAAACTTCCTCACAAAATCAATAGAAACCCATCACAGATTATTCAATTCCACATGATCAGAAAAGCATTACATTCCAATGAGAATAAAGATGAGAGCTGATTTCTCGATACCAAAGGATCCTGATGAAGGGGGGAATTACATTTCTATTAAACTCAACTCCAGTCATGAGAATTATTCAGAACCAATAGAAAATCTGAATGAATAGAAGAGGTACAAAAGAAATGCAGATCAAATTCAATCAAAGCATACCCTGCTCTTGGAAGAAGCATTATTGGAGAAGAGATGAGCCTGGGACCGATCTCCGTCTTTGATAGGAAAGCATCCGAAGAAACACCCCATGCTGGATACAATCTTCAAGAAGGAAATCCGGATTCCCTCTCAATTGCAAAGCATTTATCGGATTTAGTCAACTCTCATGCACATTCGATTCTTAATAAAACCCTATTTTCTATTCAACTAGACAAAAGCCCTACTTTTCCATGGAATTCTAAAGAAAGGTGGGGGAAACCAAAATCAAAGAGAAAGGCGAGGATCCCAACAGAAAGAACAAGTGAACAAAATCTCTTTTTTATTAATTAGGTAAGAATGGAGGATTGGAGTGAGAAAGAGAGACAGTGTGTAGGAGACAAGTAGAAAGGGGCAAAATAGAGATTGGCTCCACCAGGCCATCTTTAAAGTGCAGTCCTAACTCAACAATGCTGATTTTAATTTTACCTCCCAGAAGATCTCCGGCTATGATTTCAATCTCGGCATACCCCGCCCTTCTCAAATCCAGATTTGGCAGATAAAAGGGGCCATTCATTGTAATAGACCCAAATGCTCCCCCAACGTTTGGTGATAGCGATATCAGGTAATGCTAAGCCCTAAAAGAACCCAACTTTTTTGAAAAATTTGTTGCCCGAGAGAGAGGGAGAAAGAGAGCGAGGGGGAGGGGAGACTACTGGAGCGGCTGGGAGAGGAAGAAGAGAGAGATAGCAGGGAGAGGGAGAGAGCGGAGAGGGCAGAGAAGCAGGGGAGAGAGCGCGGGGGTGAACGAGAGAGAGAAGAGACAGAGATGGGGAGCGGAGAGGGAGGAGAGAAGAGAGGAAGGGAGTGAGAGAGAAGAGACAGAGATTGGGTGCGCGCGCAGTGTGTGCGGAGTGCAGTAAGAGGGAGGGGTGTACCTGGCGATGAGGAGGGAGGCGACGCTGCGGCGACTGCGAAGGGGTGCTAGCGTGCGTCTGGCGGAGGGAGATGGAGGATGGCGGCGTCGCGTGCGTCTGGAGGAGAAAGATGGAGAGAGATGAAGGCGGCTGGTGCAGGGATGGGAGTGAGGTGAGAGAGGTCTGGAGAGGAGACGGGCGCAGGGATGGATGATGGAGAGATCTGATGGAGATGGAAGGTGGAGAAGGAGTTCTGCTGCTTGAAGATGGAGAAATATTGGGGAAAAAAGAGAGGAGATGGGCGCTAGGGTTGGGAGTCGGTAATGAGCGATGAGAGAAGGGTTTTTAGTTTTAGTTTTTATTTTTTTATTTAAAGGAAACGACTGTCATGGGCGGTAATAAATGTTAAAAGTCAGTCAAAAAAAACATGACTACTCGAGGCAGTCGGTAAAACCGACATGTAGGGGTAGTTTTTTCTCCTTTTTGACGTAGTGTATAGAGTTGTAGAATCATTCCCTTACCATGCTTCCTAATGTTTTTGGTCATCTGTTGACAATCAACTATTTCCAAGTCTGCATAGGGTATTCCCTTGAAGGTATACTCTCTTCCTTTTATTGAAAAACGCATCCACAACTGTGTGAAGTCCCAAAGGATTGGGCCCAATGTACGTAACCAGTGGGCACCTGACACCATGTCACAGCCTCCAAGTGACAAAAGGTAAAAATCAGTTTGGATAGTGAGTCCTTCGATGGTGAAAGAAACTCCTTGACACTTTCCTTCACTAGGTATTTTATTTCCATTCGCAACCATCACCTGAAAATGATCGCCAAAAAGCACCTCAATCCCATTTCTTTTAATGACTGCGGGGTCAACAAAATTGTGAGTACTCCCAGAGTCAATCAGAATGATGATGAATCGGGAACCAAGTTTTCCTTGAACTCACGTCGTCTGTGGTGCGGAAGTTCCAGCGGTGGCATGTAGGGAGATCTCAGGCACCTCTTCTTGTTTCACTTCCGAATCATCCGTTTGCCCAATTGCTCCCACTTGGTCTCACTCTCTTCTGGCCAACTTCCTTCAATCAAAAATAGCCTTTGGGTCTTGCAGCGATGGCCTGGATGGAACTTTTCATCACAATTAGCAAAACCCTCATTCTCTTCTCTCCTTGGCCTCCATCGGAGTCAGCCTTCTAATTGGAGGTACAAGCTGTTTGCCATTATTGGCATTCATAGTTTGCTGGTTCTTGGGTGCCTCTGGTCAAACTTGTCGTCTCCTCGCATTGAGCTTCTCTTCTTGTAGGCGAGCAAGTCTGATAGCTGCAGTAAGAGAAGTTGGATGGAACATCTAAAGATCCATCCTTATTTCTTTCTTAAGACCACATATGAAACAACTGATGAGGAAAGACTCAGTGAGTCCCTCAGTTCTATTAGCCAACTTCTCAAACTGTGATTGGTACTCTCGTACAGTCGATGTCTGCCTCAACTTAGCAACACTACCTGCATAATCTTCAAATTCAGTAGGGCCAAATCGGGTGTTGATGGCCTAAACAAACTCCGCCCATGCTGGTGTGCCCTGCGAATTCTCCAACCAACGGTACCACTGGAGTGCTTCTCCTTCTAGATGAAAGGAAGCAAGAATGATTCGCGCTCGGGTGCCCTCTGGTAGTAATTGAAATATTAGTCAGCCCGATATATTCATCCGATGGATCGCCGCTCTCAAATCACGGAAAATCAGGCTTAGCAACTCGTCCATGAATCGAACCAAATGAATCAGCATGCAATGATCCATCTCTTCATACAAAACGCCCGAGTGATCGACCCTCAAATCGACCTTCATATTCAGCATGAGAACTGGCTGCTAATTGCTCATATTTAACACTGAGTGCCGCTAGCTGTTGCAAGATCTCCTTTAGCATTTGGCCTTTTGCTTCGGATGCTGACTTGAGATATTGAATCTCTGTTTCATGTTGAGATGAGGAGTGTTCAGCCATGGTCCCAGCTGGCTCTAATACCAAATTGGTATGTTCCTCTGACTCACTGCGGTCCACAAGACCCCGACGACCTGTTTTCTTTTTTGGAGGAATTTTGAAAAAAAGAAAAGAGATTTCAAGTAAGTGTTAGTGTGGTTGGGATTCACTTTGAGGGGAATCCAGTCCTCCTGTTCCTTGACAAAGGAAGTAAATTAGAGCAGGCTGCCCTTTCTTCATTAAAACCCACTTAAATACATTTACACACAGCATAAGCTAGTTTCTACAACTTCACACTACACCACTCTCCTAAACACCTCCATAAAGCAGTTGCTGCAACTACACACTAATCATAAACTGCCCATTTACAAACTGTAGAGAACAGGTTGCTAAACACCTGCATAAAGTAGTTATTTCAACTACACACTAATAATAAACTACCCAATTACCAATTGCAGAGAACAAGTTGACATGTGCATGTATCATCTTCCAAGTGGATTCGAGATAATTCAATTCCAAAAATACCCCTACGATTCAATGAAGTATCCAGAAATACAATTCCGACAAATGAGTGCCACAACAAACAAAACAAAACAGAAAGAAAAGAAGAAAAAGAAGAAACAATGCAACATTTTTACATCTTGCAACCAATTTATTTTGGTGGTTTTGTTTTCTTTTTCATCTCTCAAGATCAAAACCTCTTATTACTGTCTGTCCTCTGGTGCGAGTTCCTCTTATGGATCATCTGCGAGGGATGTGAATCGGGATCTGGCGATCTCCACCCCAGAAACTCAGATGTTGGAGTCTGGAAGTCAGATCTCCTTCTCTTATGAGACGAATCACCAAACGAGCCCCTATTCTCCAATAACAGAAATGAGTGGCCGCGAATCGAACCATCCGAGAGGCTTTTGTACTTGCTTCCATCTCTTTTCTTCATGATCGCATTGAACACAAAGGGAATAAGGCCTTCCATCTCTTACTGTCTTACTGTCTCTCTATATATATTCTCAATCGCTGTCTGTTGAAAATGGAAGCTTGGTGGTTTGTATTTATGCCTTGCAGATGGTTGATCAGTATGTAAAAGTAAAAGAAAGAGAAAGAGCAAGGAAAGAAGAAAATATTCATTATCATTCTTAATTATGACAGGAATACATCCTCTGGCGTTTGGGTTTTGACTTTTGAAAGAGATGGGTAGGTAGTCAGCTTTCAGAAAACAATTTGCACGTTGAAATTTCATGTTGAGTGAATTTCATGTTGAGTGACTATGTCCCTCTCTTAATCTGCTAATTCCCTTGTATGGCATTGTGAAAATGGCAATTCCAGGGAAAAAGATATTTTGGAACATGTAATTTTCTTTGAGGGCTGGACAGTGCAAAGCTGACTTTGTGAAACGTTGGGCTTATGGATGCGGGAAATAGAAGACTTCCAACACACAAGAACGAGCATGTGGGGTTTTTAATTTGATGATTTGAATGTGTCTGTAGTCCATAAAAGCAAGCAAACGGCTGCTGGCCAATCCTAATTCAGCGCTATAGCTGGCACCATTTCGTTTGATAAAGCGAGCCATGTCAACCAAATAAAAATCCTTCGAATGAGCCATTCAGCTGATGGGTTGAGATCGAGGTTAAGGTTATACAGGTTAAGAAATGGCCGGCCGATCAGCTTTCTCTTTTGATACTTGCTTGATGTTTTCATCTTTGTTCCACTGTGCAAACATTTTTTTTAAGGTATTTTGACCGCAACGGGTATAAATGACCATGAATTCCTCAAAATGGTGTTAGACCAAAACTATATCCCAAATATGGTTATTGTACATAGGGCTCCAAATTCTTTTTTCAATTATGATCATATCGTGCAATATCGCACAATATATGCGATATCGCACAAACTAAAGGTGAAAATAATGGATTTTTCTCTTATAATTTTTTCCGTTCCCATCTCCTAAAGTACTAAACCTCCATTTCTTCCTACGACTTTCTTCGTCCCTACTACTTTCTCTATCGTTTAAAAAAGTTTTCAATAGGGTTTCTCTGTTGCTTTTCCATTTATCTAAAAATATCTCAAGGTTTCTCCCAACTCTTCTTCCTTTTTCTTTTCCATTTGGTCATTGTCCTGTTGTGATAACTTCACCATGAGGACAAGAGATGGATCCACAATATCAATACCTTGTAGAAAAATTTGGTCTGTGTACGCTTTTTGGGAACTACTTCTCATGAATAATATTTAGGTGAAGAGAATGAAATATTACTCTCTTTTTTTAACCTTTTTTACTGATTGAGAAAGTAGTAGGAATGGGAAGGTCACAGGGCGAAAATAGAGGTTTAGTGCTTTAAGAGAAGATCGAACAGTTTGTGTGATATCGCACAAAATTGGTAGAATTGGAAAGAGAAATAGGGGTGTCATGTATAGTATCCATATTTGGGATATAATTTAATTTGGTCAACACCATTTTGAGGAATTCAGATATTTTATATCCCGTATGGTAAAAATCCCTTTTTTTTATAACCAGGGTATCTCTCACCTAGTTAAGAAAGGCTCCTGGGCAGGAGAGACACTTGATGTTGTTCATGCATACCCTCCTATCTACATGCACCGGGTAAAACTATGAAAGATGACGAACGAAGGTAGATGTCCAACACAAGACCTCTTTGCTTCTTGAGGCACATAGTCTTTTGGCCAACTAAACTACCACTTTGTAAACGTTGTTAACACTTGTTTGTACTGGGAAGGCATGTATCAAGAATAGAGGACCCGACGGGGGTGCTGGTCAAAAGTATGATGCGGTGTTGTACAGCTAGAGGTTGAATTATTTTGATCAACTATTTCTCAAATTATAGCAACCCACGAATGCACTACCCTAGTTAAGTCTTAGGGTCTATTTGGTTACATGGATTTGAGAATTTAATGTCCTTAGGAGGTAAAAGAGTTTTAAATAGTGGAATTTCAAAATCTCTATCTGGCACTTAATTTTTGGATTTCTGAAAATTTTGTATGACAATAGTAACATTCAAAATGCCAGCCCTGCGAAGTCTCACAAATCAAATGCAGATTTTGGAATTCCACTTTACCAGTAAGAGCTTCTTCCCTCATAACTTTTGGGGTTCATCACTCCAGCTAATATTTTTAGGGAATATGTAATCTAAATTGCCTCTTGTATTTGGTGATCAGTTCCAAGAACCTTCCTTCTCTCTTTTAGACTCGAATGGTTTGATCAATAAATACGATGGACTTCAGACGTTTGGAATTGAGACCAGAGTAATAATAAAATTATAAAATCATAAATAGACTTCTCAATAAACACATGCTAACATGTAATAAAATTATAAAATATAAATGGACTTCACAATAAACACATGCTAACATGTAATAAAATTATAAAATCATAAATGGACTTCACAATAAACACATGCTAACATGTGAATGTGATACATCTTTAGAAGGTGTAACCGTCATAACCATCCAATCCGATCATAAAAGTGTGATGCACATGTCACTAATCAATGTCAATCATTTTTTAGCCAACACCGCTAAGGTGAATGGATTTGCAGGATTCTGAGTCCAAATTCATTATTATCATGTTTAACTGCATGTGTGAGAAATTCCTTATTAGAAAATCTCGAACCCACGAAGGGCACGTTTGCAGGTTTTTATTGAAGACTTTTGTTGGAATTATTTGATTTCTAAAATTGAAAGCACTTCAAGGGCCATTGCGGATGATTTATTGTAGCAGGATTTTATTTTTTATTTTATTTTTAGTTTTATGAAGAATACAAAGAATTTAGAGAGACAATGTTAGGTAAAATTTTGAAATTTCTAAATATTAAACTTCACTCATAAAAAAACCCCATAAAAATTGCATAATTCACATCCTTGAAGGGAAGGTCAAGAGAAACCCTTTCTAGCCATAAGACAGAAGTTTTTCTCCTATGGACGTCTGTAACTAATTTCGAGGATGAATATCATACTCCACCTCTATTGCTAGAGGGGCCAGTACCATGCATTATCGCTTGCCATTGGTTTTCATGTACGAAGTCTGTTGTGAACATCTCCTGTAAAAAATTTCAAGGCATGTAACTTCAGTGATACGAGACACGTCTGAAATTGAAACCGTTAAAAATCGAGTCTCCCCATTGCATTAGGGATGCGGGCAAAACAAGTTATTCCACTGCATGTGTTTAAACTCATGGGAGGACTAATTCCAATTGGAGTGAAAATCCATCTACAACTAATGCAAAGAATGAGTCATTGGTTTGCACTTCACTTGTAGAGGATTAACAAGGATCACTTGGGACCTAAGAGAACCCACACAAGTTGGAAGAGGAGCGCACGGTATGGGAAGGAGAGCCTACACAATTGGGAAAAGGAATTTCACAAAATGGAAAGGAAAACTCACACACGTGAGAAGGCCTAGAGCGACCGCTTGATGTCTTCTACCACCCGTATGATTAGATTAAATGATTAGCAATATTCAATGTACCTGAACTTTCAGGACTGTTTCTTTAAGGGTTTTTTTTTTTTTTTTCACAAGAATCTTAAGAATTCTTGTGTGATTTGAGATCCTCCCAATGGTATGCCCCATTTAGAACTCCAAATCCTGTTGGCCCATCTACAATTTATTTGAAAAGTTTAAACTCCAAGAATTTTAAAGGCATTTGAAATACTTGCATTCTAACAATTCTAAATTATATTTCTGACTTTTCAAATAGGTTGAAGTTCAAAATTTAAAGTATGAAACATAGCATTTGAAATTGGAAGGGAACAACTACCATATCAATGTTAGAAACTCCTAACATGTAAAGTTTTTGTTAGAAATAGCTTTACGTTTTCTCCTCATCTAATGCCATGCGGGTTATCAAACCATCAATAAAAAGTAGCATTTGGCAAAAAACAAGAAAAAACATAGCTTAAAATCTAAATAGCAGCCCAAAATGATGGGGTTTATGCCCTTTTTTCTGCTAAAGTCGGACTTTATTGAACGAAGGAGGGCTAGAAAATTATAGGTAGCTTTGGCTTAGATATGGCACATATGTGCTATAATTTGAATGACTGTGTGGAATAATTTGACGCAATGCATTACATATCAAATTTTCTTTCCTCTTTGATCTCAACTTTTACTAGCTTTCTCTTTTATTTTGATTTAATTGATTTCTACGGAGTTTTTATTTGAATCTGTTTTTTAATATTTAATATATATTTATTCTACTTTTAGAAAGGACATCACCTCTCCCCTCCCCCAAATCGTATTAGAATTTTTTTTTTGTGCCAAATCGTACTAGAGAGAAACTTTTACAAGAATTATTAATCCGTTTTTGTAAGTAGGCTCGCTCAGAAGCATCATGAGTTTCTCATGAGTTGATCGACAAACTGTTTTTGGTGAGAGTTGGGTTAGGTTGTCCATGGAATATGTTCAGGTGTTCTATGTACAATAATAGTAATGTCTTTAGACCCAACTTAAACTTGATCCATTTACTTTTCAAATTGAAATTGTTGCCCAAACCCAACCTAAAAGAGTCAATACAGCCATTTATGTTAGCTTGTAACGTCAATAATAACATGAACTCAATTTATTGTGCTACTTTCAGGTTTGGGCTTGATTGGTGGGTTAGTTAGGTTGTAATGGGTTTGAAATGGGTTGGGCTAGGCTAATGTTGGGTTGACATTTTACGGCATTGAGCAACTGCAATCCAAATCCATGTGGAGAGGGGAAGTGGGTACAATCAGCAGTGTACTCAGAGAAATGGCTTGAAAGAACCTTTCAAAAAGGGGAGAGAGAGAGAGAGCTTCGAAGTTGCACCGCGTGCAAGGAGGCATACGGAATGTTAGAAACTAGATTTTCAAAAGGAAACTTTTACCCTCTTTTGTCATTCCGTTTTCTTGTAATTTAAAAAATTGAAGAGGGAAAAACAAAAGGAAAATTAGCACCATATTACCCCAAGAAAAAAATAATATATTATATAATATAGACTTTTATTTTTTAAAGTAAAAACAATTGTATATTTGGCAAACCAAGAAAAGTAAGAACAAAAGATTTTGTTTTTTTCAAAAAGTACAATATGTTTGTCCTTCAACTCCATCCTCTAGAAAACTTTAAGACTAAATTGGCACTTTACTAGCGTAGTAAAAGTCAAGTAAAGCCTCCATTTTTTAGACAAGATGTCACATCAAAAGCATTTTAATTCAAAACTCCCTCCATCTTTTTTAAAATAAGTAAAAAAGCAACCACATTTATCTACTAAAAGACTAAAAAACTCTACTTTCCCATACAAAAAGTCAAAAAGATTCCATAACAAACAACTGAAATAAAATATCATCATAACCCACTTATATTTTATTCTTTTTTTAAAATCAACTTTACTTCACTTGACTCTATTGGTAGAGTTGCTAAATTGGCCCGATAGGGCTGGCAAACAGGTCGGGTCAGGCTAAATCAGATCAAATTAGAGGTAGATCACCAACCTACAACCAACCCATTTATGCATGTTCCATTAAGTCTCGGGTCGGGCTAACCCGTGTAGCCTGCATTAGACGTGGGTCGAGGTTGGATTGAACCGACCTGACCCGTGCATTTTAAATGAGCCTAGTAAAAATTGTGCATGGACTCTTACAATTAGATGGAGCAGCCTAACCACTACACCATATAAGTCTTTCTAGCTAGCAATTATCCAAAAAATGTTAAAACTAGTTAGACGAGGTAGGGACCCTAGCCCCATAAGGTATTAAAACTACTTTTGAACATTGACTTATAGTTAGACTATATCTACAAGTTATTTATAATAGTAACTGCAATTTTAGAATATTGACCCCTATAAATATTTTTGTTATTATTTTTCATAGTTATGCTTAGTACTTTAAGCACGGGTGGTCAAGCTTTTGAAATAATTATTTTATATGATTTTCTATATAGTCATTAATATTTTTATGATAATCATTATACAATAAAAATAAATCCAAATGAATATATAATATATGAAACTGATCAACAAAAATAACAAAATATTATGATTTCTAAGAAAATAGCAACATTATTGAAAAAAGACAAACTCGCACTAACAATGTGGAAATGAAGAGGAGGCGGAAAACTTTCTATGTAACTTATGTGCTATCATGCACGCTTGTTGAGGGAGAAATTTGGGGTTTGATTTCTGTTATGTGTGTGTACATTTGACCTTTGTAAATTGTGATGTAAAAAGAGTGGAAGACCACGATAGGCCCCACGTATTAAAATCATAATCATTAATACAAACATCCTTCCTATTTATGTGATATCCCTAAATTCCACCTCAATCTGGGTTTGTCATATTGATTCTCTGATAAAAAAAATAAATAATTTATATGCATACTCAGTATCATGTTTTTCATCAAACGAAAGCTCTTCCTTCTCCTCCTTCAATGTTTCTTTTTCTAAGGGATTTGCAAAAGGTCAAAAAGGAGTGGAGAATAGAGAATTCACATTTACATAAGATCCTAAGCTTTATCTCACAAACCCTGGATTCTCACTATATATATATATATATATATATGTTTTCCGTATTATATTTAATCATTATTTATGAAAATAAGTATAAATATAAAAGACTACATATGGGTCATGCAAGTTAGGCAGGTCAACCATAGCCCGACCCATTTTTCTACAGATTGGAAAAACCTAACCTAGCGCGTATTTTATACGGGTCATATACGGGTCCAGTTAGGGTCGGGTTGACAAGTTGGGACATGTTTTGCCACCTCTAGGTAATATAAATCTTTCAAAATGTAATCTTTACAAAGTCCTTCACCTCTCACCATTTTCTAAAAGGATCAGTGTACCTGTTAGGTGACTATGATAATGATGATAAGCGGTGGCGAAGACGATGATGGTGATGATGTCATGGTGGTGGTTGTAGTGATAAGGTGATGATGGTTGTGGTGGTGGTGGTGGTGGTTGCAATGATGACAATGGTGATGATGATGATCGTGATAATGGTGTGATGCTAATAAGTGGAGTGATGATGATGGTAGTACTGTTGTTGTTGGTGATAATGATAATTGGTAGTGGTCAATGTGATGGTGATGGTGATGAGTGGTGGGCAACACACAGATGATAGTGATCAAGGGTGGACCTAGGGGGGCTGGCAGGAACCATGGCTGTTGGGTTTATGTCTTGTATTATGGGTTTACAAGTTGTCCATTGGATCGGAAGAAAGGAAAGATTATATATACCATGTAATCTGTACATGATGATATTGTGATTCTCTTGCCATGGATGTGGGTAATTTTGCTGAACCACATAAAATCATCTAGTCTCTCTTGTGGCGTATGATTATTCAATAGCAGGTTTTGCCCTTCCGCGACTCTGATGTAGATCAAAAACAGAGGATACGACTCTGTTTGAGGTCAAAGGTCGTTGCTCGAGAAAAACTGATTTCGGAATTGTATTTGCAGGAGGTTTGCTGTTCTTCTCTAGTGGGACACACAGGACATGGTTCTGCAAAAAGGAATAGTCCAGATCTGGAGTTAGAACAGAGAAGAGGTTGCCTTGCCATTGCAGAAGATCCCGATTCTGATCTGCAGGAGGGGATTAGTATTCACAGTTTTCCCCTCCGTTGAAACAGAGAGTTCATTCTCTGTTTCTAAGGATTGGATTTGATCCATTGTGCGCCACAAGTGTGATCGGTCCCAAAGAAGGATATCTAGTTACAGAGATCGGAGTTGATCTCTGGGCGGCTACACTAATCAGATTTGTGCAAAGAAATCCGAAGAATAGAGAGAGTCAATCAGGATCTCTGGGTTTTGAAGAGATCAGGATGATCTCAGTGGGCCGCACGGATTGCTTGTTGCAAAGGAGAGATTTATCTTCGGGTTCTGTTCGGAGAAGTTCAGAGGATCCAAATCTGTTGCTGGTTACTGCCTGGGAAAATCAAAGTAGAGGACAGAAATCAGAGGATTTTTCTCGGGTACGCTGCCTGAACCGGAGATGGAGCCCGGTTTCTCTATTGGAGGTGGCTGTCTCTGGTGGAGAACGCTGATATCATCTTTGCCATTCCAGAGTCCACCGCAATTGCATATATGTGCTTGCAAATGGGTTGGGGTCAGTTCCTCAGTAGTTTGGGATCAGTTCCTCTGTAGTTTGGGTCACGCTTATTTCTATTGAGTCTATCCATTATTGTAGGAGATTAGTTTGGTTTGTTTTGAATAAGTAAAGAACTCTGCACGTTGGAGTTCAGTTATGCACGTCATAGTTGTTAGGGAGTGGAACAAGTCTCAGGGAGTAAATGACTGTTGGCATTGTAGCCGTTGGTGTTCTGCATCGCTATGTATTTAAATGATTAGTTTGGCAAAAAAAGAATATCATTAACTTATGAAAAATCTCTTTACTAGTGCAATCTCCCATCTGAGGTTTTAACAAAAGAAAATCACCTCTTGAGCAGTGACCTGTTATCAACATAGCTCGAGGACGCAAAAAAGTTCATACCAATTTGGTATCAGAGCAAGATCCTGAAATGGCAGACAACACTCGTGCTGGTCAGATGGAGGAGAAGATGCGAAACCTTCCAATCTCACAGGAGACACTTAGTAAGACCTCTGAACAGCATGGTGCATGGTGCTTTGCTAGCAGAAACACTGAAACGGTTGGAAGAGATAAAGGAATGCACAAAGGATCTCGATGGGTCCACAGGACACTCTCGAGTTTCTCATACCAACTCACTTGGCAATACTGGAGGCATTCAGACTCGAACAATGAAGTTGGAATTCCCACGCTTTGATGGGGCTAATCCTACTGGTTGGCTTTTCAACGCAAAGCGGTACTTTGCCTATCATCAAGTACCAGGTGCTCAGTGGCTGGCTGTTGCCTCCCTTAAGGTGGAGGGTGAGGCTCTTGATTGGTATCAGTGGTACACTGATTATGCGCCTCATGCAACATGGAAGGAATTCGTGGAGGCTATGGATGCGCGATTTGGGCCAACAAGGAGCGAGGATTTCGTGGGCAAACAATCCAAGCTCCGCCAATACTCTTCCGTGTTTGAGTATCAGCGTGAGTTCCGGCGGTTATCAAATCGTGTCAAAGGACTTGACGAAAAGATTCTCACCAGCATGTATCTCAGTGGGCTGCGAGATGATATTAGGATCGGAGTGCAGAAACTAAATCCTAGCAACCTTCCTGTTGCCTTTAGTTTGGCAAGGTTGCAAGAAGAGGAGGCGAACCTGCAGCGACGACGAATGTTACGAATGGAAGTGGGACGACCGACTCTGGCTGCAAATCCTAGTGAAGTAAAGCATTCACTTCCAGCGATTAGAAGGCTAACACCCAATGAAGCTCGAGACAGAAGAATGAAGGGCCTTTGTTACCATTGCGACAAAAAATACACCCGTAGTAATCGGTGCAAAATCCAAAAGTTATTGTGGGTAGAGGGCCTGTTGCAGGATGAAGAAGAAGATGGGGGGCAGATTGTGGAGGACGCTGATAACTCTGCGCACCATGAACTGAATGAGGATGATTTGGCCCCACAAATCTCTGTTCATGCAATAGCTGGTACGCGGACCCCACAGACTATGCGAATATCGGGAACTTTGAAGCAATGCCCACTCACTATCCTGATTGATAGTGGCTTTACCCATAACTTCATAGATCCCATCGTGATCAGGCGGGCCAACATTCCAACGCAATCCGACGCTATCTTTGAAGTGATTGTTGCTAACGGTGAAAGACTCAAGGGGAATGGCTATTGCAAGGGAGTAGTTATCCACTCTCAAGGAATCCCTATCCAGGCGGATTTCTTCCTCTCATCCTTAAGGAGGTTGTGATGCTGTTTTGGGAGCCCATTGACTGCGTACGCTGGGCCCAGCTCGGGTTTTTCAAAGTTATCCATGTCATACAAAAATGGAGAAGAAGAGTTCCAACTGAAAGGGATACCAGCTGCCAGTACACGAGTTGCGGACCCAGACGAAGTTGCTCAAATCTTCAAGAATTCTGTCCATGCCTGTGCGTTGCAACTTTGCAATGTGGCACTCATATCATCTTCTGATCTGAGGGACCCAGGCTTGCAAAAGATTCTGGCTGACTATGAAGATGTTTTTGCTGATTCCAAAGGTTTACCTCCCCAGAGACGTCAGGATCATTCGAGACCACTTGCTGAGGGGACCACACCAATTTCAGTCAAGCCTTAGAGGTACCCTTAGTTTAAGAAAAACAGAGATTGAAAAAATTGTCAAGGAGTTATTAAAAGATAGTGTGATCAGGCCTAGCACAACACCTTACTCCTCACCAGTCCTCTTGGTAAAAAAGAAAGATGGGACCTGGCGCATGTGCATAGATTATCGGGCATTAAATCGAGTCACGATGAAAGATAAATTTCCCATTCGTGTCATAGATGAATTATTAGATGAATTAAATGGGTCCACAATATTTTCCAAATTGGATCTGCGATCGGTATACCATCAAATCCGGGTCAAAGAAACAAATGTTCCAAAAACAGCCTCCCGGACCCACAAAGGCCATTATGAATCGTTGGCGATGCCATTTGGGCTAACCAATGCCCCATCTACTATCCAGTCCTTAATGAATGAAATTTTTCGGCCCTACTTACGGAAATTTGTGCTAGTGTTCTTTGATGATATCTGGGTATACTCAAAAAATTTGTGGACCATTTGCATCATTTAAGGACAATTCTTGAGGTTTTGTACCAACGAAAACTGTATGCAAAATGAACAAAAAGTACTTTTGGCAGCAGAAAAATACAGTATCTAGGCCATGTAATATCACAGGATGGGGTCTCCGACGTCGATCATGAAAAAAATTCACGGGGTACTCCACTGGACTGCACCCACCTCAATTAAAGCCCTTGGAGGATTTTTGGGCTTGAAGTGTATCAAAGACTATGGGAAAATTGCGGGCCCAATGACCGCCTTGCTAAAAAAAAAAAATGCATGGGGGTGGAACGCGGAAGCTGACCGCGCTTTCAAAACTTTAAAGCGGGCTATGACACGTGCCCAGTATTGGCTCTCCCAGACTTTTCTAAGCCATTTCTTGTGGAGTGTGATGCTAGTGGGACCGGGATCGGCACGGTATTGATGCAGGTAGGACGCCTAATTGCTTATTTGAGTCATGTTTTACATGGTAAAAATTAGTCACTCTCAACTTATGAAAAAGAACTATTGGCCTTAATTAATGCTGTGCAAAAATGGAGGCCATATTTACTGGGAAGGAAATTTGTAATTCTTACAGATCAGCAGAGTCTCAAATTTCTAATGGAGCAAAAAATTACGACTCCAATACAGCAAAGATGGCTGTCCAAGCTAATGGGGCATGATTATGTAATTGAATATAAGAAACGGAGAGATAATGCTGCTGCTGATGCCTTATCACGAGTTCAAGAAAACCAGCTCAATGCCATTTCCAAGCCTGTGCCATTATGGATAGCCAGAATTAAAGAGGAAACAAAGACTGATTCTTATTTCCAAGTCTTGCATGACAGGCTCCAAAAAGGCAACTTGGATGCATCAAAATACACAAGCTCAAGGATGATATTTTTTGGAGAAAGGGACGGATACTTCTGGGGCCCCCCTCCACATTAAGAAACGAAATTTTTACGGAGCTGCATGTGTCTCCAACTTCAGGTCATTCTGGGTTCTATAAAACTGCACCGAGAATTGCTGCACAATTTTATTGGACCGGCTACTAGCACACGGATATCAAGCAGTGGGTCCGCAAATGCGATATCTGTCTGAGGGCAAAAAATGAAAATGTGCCTGTACCGGGGTTACTTCAGCCATTGCCAATTCCAGATCAGGTATGGCAACACATTTTCATGGACTTTATTGATAGCTTACCCTTTAAAAATTCAAAATCTGTTATACTTGTGGTGGTGGATCGCTTGACTACGTATGGCCGTTTTTTGGGATTATCTCATCCTTATACGGCCCAGTCAGTTGCAAAAATATTTTCAAAAAATATTTTTAAATTACATGGCATGCCGGCAACTATAGTTTATGACCGTGACCCAGTTTTTACAAGTTGTTTTGGAAGGAAATGTTTAAATTGCAGGGTATCCGGTTACAAAAGAGCTCCGCTTACCATCCTCAAACCGATGGCCAATTAGAAGTACTCAATCGTTGTATTAAAAACTATTTGAGATGTTAAGCTTCAGATCAACCAAAAATGTGGGCCAAATGGTTACCTCTCGCTGAATGGTGGTATAACACTACATATCATACTTCCACTCTTACCAGACCTTACCAAGCGGTATATGGTGTAGCCCCTCCAAATTTGCTTTCCCATTGTAAGTGCCAAAATTGACACAAACTTGATTAGATGAGTATAGAACTATTTAGGGAAAGACCGAACGCCGGAGACCTGAAAGGGAAGGAGAGAAACAGATGTCAGAGGCCCTGGCTGCTGTCAGCCAAAGGCACTCCAATGCCTAAGTTAGTTTTGCAACTAAACGAATGATGAGTGGAGAGGAGAAGGGAGAGTTAAGGGTGTATGCGTGCGTTATGTGCGTAATGCGTACCTTCCTGGGACTTGCCCTTTGCATATATATGTAGGCGGAAGTCCCATTGACTTTCTCTGAGTGGAGGTGGGTGGTGGTGAGGTCCCATCGGACCTTACCCTGACACCTTGGTGGTAGGTAGAGGGAGAGTCCCATCGGACGGCTTCCCATTCTGCTGACGTGACAGACTGATAAGGACATCTCCTTTTTGCTATCAGTCGCCTACCATATCTGACAGCACGTCCTATAACGTGTCCGTACCTCTCATAGAAGCATGGTTGTATTTGACTGACACTCAGTACTCATACCGAGTTTAGAAGTAGCCATGAGTGGGATGTGCCCAGGCATTGTTGCAGAGACGCACATAGTTGGCACTGCTGCCGAACTGAGTATAACTTATACAGTTACTGAGCAGGCATTATTGCCGAACTGCGTATAACTATCACAACTGTTGAGTTAGTACTGTTACCGAGCTGCATATAGTGGGCATTGCTGCCGAGCTGGTTATGATTGGCACTATTGCCGAGCTACACGAGACCGAAACCAAGACAAACCCAGCCGGTACTATTACCGAAGCTTAGCATAATCTTGGTATTACGGGCTTGCCCCTACACAATTGCCCCCTAGCTCTTGACCTCTTAGAGTTCTCCAACTCTTTGAGGTCGGAAGCTAAGTACTGTGATGGAGGAGTCCTTTGAGTTTGGAGCCCATGCTCTTTTTCATCTTGATAGCGGTCGCTGACATTTGATCCTTATCATAATGTCGTTTCGCCTGCCCGAGATAAATAATAGCCTGCATGAATCGCTACAAAAGATGGACCGATGGCACCACGTGTCACCGTTTGATTGGCTGTCCAATCGCTTCAAGGAGATGTGTGGAGTACTGGAGGTGACGCCTTGCAAATGCGTCCTTTGAAATCTGAAACGGCGCCTCTTTTTTCATTATATATGGGGGTACTGCTTTTCTGTTCTTCACTTCTGCATTTGCTAGAGAAAGAGGGTTTTGCTGAAGAAAAGAAAGCTGCCGAAGTCAAGCCTGCGTGGATCCGAATCTGCTGTTCTCTAGAGTCTGCTTCGTAAGTTCTTTCTTCTTTCTTCCTCCTTGTTTCTGCTTCTAGGGTTTCTTTTTTCTAGGGATTCCTGCTTCTACCCCTTTACCCTTTTTTTCACCTTTTCTTCTCCCAGTCTTCTTTAGATCTAGGAATGGGGATCTATAGGCACTGGTTAGAAACCCCACAAGCCAGGGCTGAGTTCAAGGCCAAATATAGGATTCCGGATGACGTCCATATTAGATTAGATGACTCGGAGAACCCTTTTGATGGCCTGACATTCACTAATGGCTGGATGTCGTTCATGTTAGTCACCGTGATCGAAGGTGGGGTTCGATTCCCCCTTCATCCACTTCTGAGGACTTGCCTGAAAAAATGGCACCTCTATTCCTGCCAGTTGATGCCCAACGGTTTCAGAATCATAATGGGCGTCGCTGAACTCAATAGGATTCTAAATATTAATCTCGGCGTCCATGACATCGAGGATGTCTATGACCTATGTAAGTCCAGAGGCGGTGACAACACCTATTATCTTCGGGTGAAGGCGAACCGGCGGTGCTTCGTTAATGAGCTGGAGGACTCCAACCAGTATGTTGGGGACGACCACCTGTTTGTCTCAGGCAACTAGGAGTTCGGTGCGTCTGAAGTGGAGAGGACTTACAGGGTTCCCCGCGGCTTCGGGACCCCTCCAAGTAAACACTGAGCCCCTTAGCTTTTCTCTATTTTTTTTCTTTTGTTTCTACTGAACTGACGCTTTTTGTTTGTGGTGCAGATGTCCGTCAAAGAAGACAAGAAGCCAAGCGGGTTGGCTGGGCGACAAATGGAGCGTGGTTTCGGGCCTTGTATAGCTACCAAGGTCACAAAAACTGGGCTGCTTGGGCGCTCCTCGGCTACGAACTGAAGTACCTTTCTTTCACCAAGAGGAGGGTACCTCAGGGAGGGCGCCAGGCCTTTGAAGAATAAATAAGTGCAGAGCAAGTAACGGTCGCGATCGTCGCCGGGCAGCGGATCGACTCTGGTGACAGGGTTCTATGTCTTGTTCCTCCTCGGAGCCCGCCGAGACAAGTGCAGCTGCTGCGGAGCCCGAGACTTCTTCGCGGCCGAGAAGACAAGTCGCTTAGTCTTCCAGCTCGGAAGAAGAAGGAGAGATGCCAAGGCAACGTCCCTCGATAGTGGTTACGGACTTGGCGGCTTAGGTCTTCGAAGACCGGGCTCCTCGTCCTCCTTCGCCTTCCGGTACTGACCCCGTTTCTTTTTTAGTTCATGCCTCTACTTCCTCCCGTCGCCGCCGTCAGCACCCCTACTCCTGCGACTTCTCCAAGTGCAGGAGATCGGCAACACTCTGTCGAAATTTCAAGAGAGGAAGGTTGGCCAGCGAAAAGGCCCATGATCGAGGCCCTGTCCAGCCCTCCGGTCGTACCGTCATCAAGCGCGGCGACAGCATCTCAGTCCACCAGGCCAGCTCCCTAGAGGCCCGACCTCGAGATCGAGCCTGGAAGGCCATTGTCGGTGGAAGACTGAGCAGCCAACAATGCTTACGTTGTTGCCGTGCTGGGGCGGGCTTGCGCTTTGCCTCGGGATATGGAGAAGCTAAGGGTGTTGGATGATGTAAAGCTGGCGGTCTTGGCAATGCAGTTGGCCATTGCGGTAAGTGTTTAACAAATTTCTCGAAGTGTTTGATTTCGGTCACTGTCTTCTGACGCTTGTTTCCCCTGCAGATATTGCAAAAGTGCCAGGTCAGCCTCGAGAGGCTCGGGGACGTTCACTCCAAGGTCACTGGCATGGAAGCTGAAAAGAAAAACCTCGAAGCAACCTTGGACGCCAAAGATCAGCAGTTACAGGAGGAGGTGCGTAGGGACGTCAGCCTCGTTGCCGATCTTGATACGGCAGTGGCCGAGGGCAACAGGTTGAAGGCCGAGATGGAAATTCAAAAGAAGCTTGCAGCCGATCTCGTTGCGACTCTGGAGAAGCAAAGAGTCGGGTCCGAGTCTGCCCTAGAGAAGCAGAAGGCTGAAGCCGAAGAAAAACTCCAGGCCAAAGCAGAGGCGGCTTATCGTGAAGGGGCGCAGGAGGTGACGATGCAATATGAGGCGCCGGTCCTTGATATAAGCTAGAAAGTATGGGAGCTCGGGTGAAGGGCCTTTCTGAAGGAGGCAGGGGTCTCCGAAGACCACCCCGCGTATAAGAATCCATCCAAGTTCCCCAGTCCAGAACCCAAATTGTCTTCTCCCCCCGCCCCGTCCGGCGAACCCGAAGATCGTTCAAGAGCTGACGCTGCACAGTTAGAGCCCGATGCCAACGCCGAAGCCGTTGTTTGAGAAATTTTTTGTATTTCTGATTTTTTATTTTTCTCCTAATGTAAATCTTGGACTTTGTATTTCCATTTTTCTCATGAATGAAAATGCACTTTTTCTTTTCAATGTTTGCCTTCAATAATTTTTCTTAGGTATTTGGCCTCGGTTCCTTGATCGAGGTTCAATAACCGAAACCCCATATACCCTTAAGTTCCATAACCCAAGAGGCTTGTAACCAAATTTGTCTGTAGCGCAACTCAGTTTGCAACTGAACTCAACGGGAACAAACTGTATTAAATTCTTTAATCTCACGAGGTGCAAGATATTCACCTCAGCGTTAGGATGCTCGATTCCGTAACCTAAGAAACTCCCGGACGCCTAGGTCGGCACCGAGTTCTGTAACTTTGTGCGCCTTTACTATTTAAGGCTTTTCTTCATTTTCCCAATGCTCCGTATCAGTCGGGTGGGTATTAATCTTGGTGATAGGATGCTTGGTTCCATAACCAAGCATATTGCCGAACACCGAGGTAGACACCGAGTTCTGTAACTTGGTGCGCCTTAACTATTTAAGGCTCTTTATTTCCCTAATGCTCTGTAGCAGTTAGGCAGGCAATTGCCGCTTGGTTCCATAACCGAAGCGAGGTGGACACTGAGTTCCTTAACTCGGTGCGCCTTAACCATTAAAGGCTTTTCTCCACTTTCCTAATGCTCCGTAGCAGTTAGGTAGGTAGGTGCCAAGTTCAACAATATGGCGAGAATTGAGATCGATCCTCCAGAAGAATATCTTTCATTGATTTCGAAAGTTGAGTACAATTCAGAAATAGTATTTCTTGAGGTGCATCGCATTCCATGGTCGTGGTAACTCTTTGCCTCCATGTCCTCAAGTCTGTATGTTGATCGTCGGCAGCTGAGATCACCTTGAATGGCCCGTGCCAGTTCGGTGCCAGCTTGCCTTCGTTCAGGTTCTTGTCTCCGGGAAGTGTCTTCTTCAAGACCAGTTCTCCAACTGAGAATTTCCTTTCTTTGACCTTCTAATTGTAGCCTCTGGCCAATTGTTGCTGGTAGGCATCTAGGCGGATAGCTGCTGCGTCTCTTCGTTCCTCGGCCAGGCCTAGCTCTCGGACCAGGTTCACATTGTTTTGACCTTGATCGTAGAGCTCAAACCTCAAGGTCGGGAGACCGACCTCAAGTGGGATCACGACTTCCATTCTGTAGGCCAAAGAGAGGGTGTTGCTGAAGTGGAGCGTCTCGGAGTGATCTTGTATGCCCATAGGACACTCGGAAGTTCTTCAGCCCATCTCCCCTTAGCTCGGTCAAGCCTCTTCTTGAGTCCATCGAGGACCACCTTGTTTGAGATTTCCGTTTGGCCGTTGCTTTATGGGTATGTCGGGGTGGAGTAGACATTTCTGATGCCGAGCTCCTGGCAGAAGTTTCTGAAGAAGTTGGAATCGAATTAAGTCCCGTTGTCTGAGACCAAAGTTCGAGGGATCCTAAATCTCGTGATGATATTCTTCCACACAAAGTTCCTCGTGTCCTGTTCGGTGATGGAGGATAATAGTTCGGCCTCGATCCACTTGGTGAAATAATCGGTGGCTACCATTAGCCATCTCTTATTCCCTGGAGTTCGGTGGACTGGTCCCACGATGTCCAAGCCCCGCTAAGCAAAGGGTCATGTACTAGAGAGCGGGCTCAGATCCTGTGCTGGCTGATGGAGGGAGTGTGAGAACTTCTGGCACTTCTCGCATTTTCTAACGTACAGCTGAGCATCTTTTTACATGTAAGGCCACCAGTAGCATTGACTGATAGCTCGGTATGCCAGTGACCGACCTCCAATGTGGTTTTTGCAGATTCCCTCATGGATTTCATAAAGGAAGTCTTTGACTTTGCTTGGGTGAATGCACTGGAGGTAGGGGCCGGTGTAAGACTTCCTGTAAAGCTTGCCATCTAAAGACAACCAAAACCGAGCTGCTTTCAGTCTGGTTTTGTGAGCCTCATTCTTGTCTTCAGGAAGTCGGTCATCCCTTACGTAGGCGATGATTGGGTCCATCCAGTTCGGACCGAGATCAACACACAAAACCTGTCGAGATGGCTAAAGTTCTATATTAGGTCTTTCCAGCATCTCTACCTCGACGGTTCTCTCTTATTCCCAGCTTCAACAGCAAAGGCCAGGTTGGCAAGAGCAACGGCATGAGAATTGGAGTCGCTACTGATCTGTTTGACTTCAACTCTTTCGAACTGAGAGATGAGCTATTTTACATGAGCCAGGTAAGCTGCCATCCTTTCATCGCAAGCTTGGTAGTCTCCTTTCAGCCGGCTCATCACTAATTGGGAATCGCTGAAGACCACCAGCTACCGTACCTCCAGGATTTTAGCGCTGTTGAGCCCTACAATGAGTGCTTCATACTCAGCTTCATTATTCTGTTGGAAGTAGGTGGGCCTCTAGGATAGGTTTTCAAAACTTTTGACCCACTTGACTCAGGGATCAATTATCCAGAAGGCTACAAAACCCAATCCAAGATCCATGTCCTCTTTCTCATAGTCATGTGCAGTAGAGAACTCTATCTAGAAGATAGAAATTAGCAGCATACAAGCAACCATGAAATCCGCAACGTACAAGGAAGTAGATCATACCTATGGAGCTCGGTTGTGCTCTAAGGGAGGAGTTGATTTCTTTCTTTGATGATGAAACACTTTCACAAACCAAATCAGAATCTCTAAGACCCAATCGTCTTCCACGCTACGACCCGTATCAGATTCTCTTTTCTTAAGAAGATGGGTGGGATCCCCAAGAGAAAGCTCTTAAGGAAAATAGAAGAGAACTAGAAAAGGGAAGAAAGGAGGAGCATGTGCAACTCTTGCACAAAAGAACCTTGGACGTGAATCCCTAGGTGGGATTGAGCATTGGGGACGTCCAGCCCTAGCTCCTCACTATTTATAGCTTTCAGCCACCTCCTCTTGGTTTATTATTAGAAGTCCTGCTTCCATAATCATTAGCAACCTTCTCTCTTTACTAATTTAAATAGATGTCCCACTTCCATTATAATTAGTAACTTACTATTACCACTATTAGAAGTCTCATTTCAAATAAAAAAAGTAACTTTCTATTTCCTTTTAGAGTTCTACTATAATTAGTATCTTTCCAATAACTTGGGCTAGCGTGGGGACCACTAGGGATTCCTTAGAAAGCTAGCTCCAACGGGACACCGTGACCCCACATCTAATGTGAAATTCGAGCCCACAGTTAATTGCAAATAACTCCACTATATAAATGCAATTAAACTCCAGTTTTAGGAATAAATTACATAAAAGACTCTAAACTTCCCTATGTCCACAAGTAGGCCCCTCCATCAATATCCATAGATCAATTGGACTTGTTTTCCAAACTAGATCCATATCTTATTATCCTTGAGCCCCAATTAATTATAATGATCATTTGGTACCGATCCAATTAACTCTTAATTGGAATGGGTGTGCACTTACCAATGATAAATCCATTAATTGACACAAGGGGATATTAAAGATAGATTCCATTTTGACCATTGAATGTTCCCACAGCTCTACTACTACGTACCCAAATCAGCGAGGTGTTGACCTACAACTGGCCTCACTCATTGGTAACTCAAAGCAAAATGAATAGATAGAAACTTGAGTTCATTAATGTCTCAAGATTGAGAGTCTATTGCTAGGGAATTATAAGAGCAGACCTTAAAGTAAAGACAGTGTTTATAAGGTGCTTCTCATGGTCTTTCAATACATCCAATGTACGAGCACTATGATCTAGAATCTTACATTCCGATGATCGAGACAAATTACACTATCTTATAGTAATCAAAGTACTGCAACCTTGTCAGATGAGATGTCCAGTCTCATCATTGGTTGTGAAGATATTCAAGTATAAGATTTGCTATACATGTCTCCCGTATGTGGATCTCATCCATACACATGTATTGCATCTAGTATACTTATGGACTCCGGTTCATCTCATAAATCATCATGTCATTCGTATTAGTTATGTGCAAACAAGTAATAAAACACCATTCATCTCATGAAAGGAAAGCATTGATATATTGATAAATAAAGAAATTAATCAATTTATTTCATCAAATCTTAATGGATTGAGACCATAAAACTAACATATTGGACGCCTTGAAGCCAAGTGTTAAGGCTTGTTCGATGACATGGCCCTCCGGAGATTGGAGGACTATACCAGCACCAGCCCTTTTGGACGTTGAGGATCTGTCGACGAAGACCGTCCAAGCTGAATCAAGGAACTGCTTCCGAGATCGTTCTTGTAATGTCTCAGTGACTTTTTCCTCATCCTTATTCCCCCCCTAGTTCGGTATCGAGCAGTCTCAATGCCGAACTGGGAGAAATGAATTCCACGATGAAATCTGCCAAAACTTAGGCTTTGATTGCCGTCCTGGGTTAATACTTGATATCATACTGCCCCAGCTCGACAGCCCATCCTGAGATTCTTCTAGAGAAGTCCGCCTTTCTGAAAAGGGACTTGAGCGGGTGTTCTGTAACAACCATTATGGTATATGTCTGGAAGTAGTAAGAGAGTCTGCGAGAAGCACTGACGAGTGCTAATGCAAGTTTCTCCAGTTGCAGGTACCTGGTCTCGGCATTGAGGAGGATCTTGCTCGTATAATAAATGGGTTTTTGTTGCCCATTCTCTTCCCTAATGAGTATCGAGCTTATGGCATGATCCGAGACCGCCAGGTACAAGTAGAGGACTTCTCCCTGCTTCGATGTTGATAGCAAGGGTGGTGAGGATAAGTAGCTCTTGATCTCCTGCAGAGCTCGGTCGCACTCCGGAGTCCACTGAAATTTTGAACTTTTCTTCAAAAGCTGAAAGAAAGGTCAGCATTTTTCAGAAGCTCGGCTAATGAAGCAATTGAGCACGGCAGCCATTCTAGTGAACCTCTGAACCTGCTTTGCCGTAGTTGGACTCTGTATTTCTTGAATTGCCGAGATCTGGTATGGATTTGCTTCGATTCCTCTTCTGGTGACTAGGCTTCGCAGGAATTTGTCGGAGCAGACACCAAAGGCACACTTGGATGCATTCAGCTTCAGTTGGAACTTTCTGAGGATGACAAACGTCTGACTTAGGTCTGCCAAGTTGTCCTGTGACCTTTTAGACTTGACAACCATGTCGTCAATGTAGACCTCCATCGTCTTGCCAAGCTGGGCCTATAACATCTTGGTTACCAACTTCTGGTAAGTTGCCCCTGCATTTTTTAACCCAAATGGCATCACTTTGTAACAGTAGATGATTCTAGGTGTTATGAACGCGGTCTTCTCTTCATCAGGCCCATACATTGGAATTTGATGGTAACCTCGGTAAGCATCGAGGAAACTCATCCTGTCATGGCCAGCAGTGGCATCGATCATCTGATCAATCTTTGGGAGTGGGAAGCTGTCCTCGGGGCAGGCTTTGTTGAGGTCAGTGAAATCCACGCAGACCCTCCATTTCCCACTCTTCTTCTTGACCACCACCATGTTGGCCAGCCAGTCTGGGTAGTGGACTTCTCTGATTGCCTTGGCTTCCAGCAGCTTCTGAACTTCCTCGATCACTACCTCAGTTTGTGGGATCCCCGTCCTGCGAGCTTTCTGGATCACGGGCTTGTGCTTGGAGTCCACGTTCAACTTGTGGCACATGATCTCGGGACCGATGCTAGGCATCTCGTAAAGAGTCCATGCAAAAACTTCCTTGTTCTGTAACAAGAAGTCCAGCGCTCGGACTTTTCAGCTTCGGCAAGCTGACCCCCAAGTAAAAAGTATCTTTCAGGATCGCTGGGGTCGATCCTAATCTCAGTCAGGTCTTTAACGCTCTTTTGTTCTGGAGCTCGGCCAACGTCTTTGAGTTCGACCACCCTATCCTGCATTGATTCTGCCTCGCCAAGCACCACGACCATCAAGCATTGTTTGGCATGTGCTAGTCGCCTCTGACCGTAATCACTTCAACTCTGCCGTTCTCGTTCTCTAACGGGAACTTGAGCTTTTGGTGATGAGTGGAGGGTACAACCTCCATATTGTGCAGCCAAGTTCTCCCCATTATCGCATTGTATGGAGACGGTGCATCCACCACTAAGAAGTCGGCTAACATGGAGGCACCTCCAACTTGAACTTTCAGGGACATTCTCACAAAGGTGTTGATGATGAGTAACTTAAGGTTTTTTTTTTAATGCATTATGCGAGTACAAATCAACCCCACTAGATTAGAAAAGCCCTTGAATTAACAACCTTAGGGCCAGTTTGGCAATTTACTATTAAAGTAAAAGTGATGTAAATCATCAAATTAAGAAAGAATAAAATATAACGGGGTTATGATGGTATTTTCTTTTTAGTGGATGGTAGGGAGTCTTTTTTACTTTTTGCATGAAAAGTGGTGTTTTTTTGTCATTTAGTGGAGAAAGGTGGTTGTTTTTTTACTTGTTTTTTTTAAAAGAAGGAATTCTAAAGATGTGTACTTTTGATGTGACCAATTTTTTTAAAAATTGAGGCTTTACATAACTTTTAATAACCTAGTAAATTGCCAAACGGGCCCTAAATTTTTTTTTTTTTGTGTAAAATAACAACCTTAAAGTTAATGACGTCTTAACTAAATATTTTTATTTCATTGAGATTTAATCCTACATCTAGTGAAGTTTCAATGAGTGGGAAATTGGACCTCATACCAAATTATGGGATGACAAAAGTATCGAAGTGCCTACATTGATCAAAAGTGGGCCCCATAGAGTTGGACCGCACATGAATCTCCTTTGAGGAGAACATTTTCCTGGTGGGTGACCGTTCAATGAGTGTAAAATTAGGCTTGATGCTTAGATCATGGGACGATAAGATTATCAAAGGTGCTTCGCTGATCAAAAGTGAGCCTAAGCGGGCCAAATTGAACTCCACATGAACTTTGCTTAGAGGAAAACATTCTCATCCCAAATTACATGAGTTTAGATCAACTCACCTTTGTTGCACTCAGTAAACACTCAATACATGGGAACTGAATAACACATGCCAGGAATGAATCATGGGGCACACAAAAATATCTAAGCCTTTCAAAATAAATCACATCTCTTCTTCAATTCTTAGTTCAAAAGAGGCCCCTCCGGTTGAACACCACGAATCCATGATAGAAACGTGACAGGTTATTATCAAGTCATGGTGCTAATCTAAGGTGGGACCCACTCATTTTTAAATTAGTTCATTACAGGCTCAAATTGCATGATTTTGGTTATCAAAGTTAGTACCCAATAATAAGAAGTGTGTTTGAGAGAGGGTCGGCAGGAGTAAGGATTCACGATGATTTCACCTAGGGTGGCAAATAGATCAGTTCTCATTCCATATAAAATAGACTACTCTAAGTGCCAAAATTGTAAACCACCATGATGGGCTCGCTTATTCGCTCATGGGACTATCGAGGTCAGCGAACGTGAGAGTCCGTGGGGCCAACCCTTTCTTGACCGAAGACAAAGCGAATATCAACTTTTCTCGTATGGGTATGCCAGATTTTCTACTCTACTTGGAATTGACAAGTGGTGGTCCGTAGATCCACCATCAAAAGTAGAAAAGAAAATCAACTTTTTTTCTAGTTTTCATTGCATATATTTAAGAAAAGAGACATGGTTTGATTTGAATGCAGTGAAAGGCGATCTTTCATTTGTTTATCGTGAAAGGCGATGTTTTTGTCGTGAAAGGCGATGTTTTTGTCGTGAAAGGCGATTTACAATTCTTATAAAAAAGGAAAGACAAGAGTTCTGATTTTTATGCCCCTTTAACAAATACAAATTTTAATAAAAAGTAAGAAAAGGAAATCTAAATTCTCATGAGATTGTGGGGACTCGTTCAAATTGACGGTTGCAAGTCTTATGTGGACTTCACCATCATCCTTCAAATGAGAATAGATGATGCTTTTGATTCGCTCGGTTCGGCTTGAACCTCATATTTTTAGAGGATAAATACCAAGAGAAGGTCCTATATCAAGTAAAAAGCTAAGTAGATGGGCTGAAAAGCCAAGTCTAAGCCATGGAGACAAAAGGAGAGGACCTTGGGAGGAGGGGGGGGGGGGGGGGGGGGGGGGGGGGGGAGTTGGCCCACCAAGGGAATTTGGTCACCTTGTAATGGTGGTTGCTGCCGAACTTCTTTAACAGAGGAGATGTCGTTATAGCAACTTTTGCAGAGCTTTCTCTTGGATTTTTATGTTGTGTGCATCCTTTTTTGAAATGGTGGAAGTGGCCTCCTTTTATAGGCTTTTGGTGGCCATGAGGGGGGCGGGGGGGGGGGGGGGGGTGGTGGTTTATGAGCTTCAAATGCATTAATTGCATTAATGCTCCATAATCAGAGGATTTACAAGTTTTTAAATTTGTATTTTGTAACTCATTTTTCTTGGCTTTTGATTGGCCGTTGGAGAATAATGGGCTTTTAATTGCCTTTAAGCTCCATGATGGGAGGAGTTACATGGTTTAATGTCATGATTGCACTTAATTTGTAACTCTCGTTTCTTGGCTTCTGATTGGGCCGTTCACAGTAATGAGTAATTGGCCGCATTAACTTGTCACAAAATGGGTCATTAACTGTCACGACCCAAAACCCGATTAGTGATTAAACCGAATCCCGGGTGTGAATTTTTACGGCTAATTAATTTATTTATTCTTTTGCCCTTGATGTCCAAGGGTCGAAGTCTGCTGTGAGGATTGTGTAGTTGAGCCTCATTAACAAATTAATCAACGGTACTTGTCCAGTAACCACATTCATTAAACCTGTAGAGATATTAAAGCAAGTATAGATTTCATTCCATTATCTGTATTCAAGTTTCAAAAGAGAAAACATATAAAGTTTATAAACATCAGGACCACCTCAAAAACCTAGGTCCTGGTACAAAAGATACACAAAAGATGTACATAAGTATGGTAGGTACAAAAGTATAGAAGTCTCCAAAAGATGAGATGGATGGTACGATGATGATATCCTCGTGTGACACGCACTAGTGCCGGGAATGATAATGCTAAACGACGTCATCGGCACCCCACTCTCGTAACTCATCCTCCTTTCCGGTTGGGGATCTTTTAGGATTGCCTTGGCATCCGGGTCTGCTTAGTAGTAGTAGGTGTCCTCTGCACACCATGGAATAAAGGGTCAACAATATGTTGGAAAAGAGATAAGCATTATACATAATTCATAACGTGTTTCAAATGAGAATTAAGATAGGTACATGATTATAAGATAACAAGGTACAAGCTAGGCATAAAGCATGAGTAATAAGAGAATCAAGTATCAAGATAAATCCGAGCAAGATAAACAAGAGTATCCATCCATGAAATGCAACGCAAGCAAGCAAAAGGAGAATCCGAGGATGTCCAAGCCATCTCCCGGGGGCATAAGTGACATCCAAGTAGACTACGAATACCCAAAGTCTAGCTCTAGGGAGATCCTAGCACCCGGTCCTAGGAATAGCAGCACGGTCCAAGCCCGTTCCTAGTTATTAGCACCATGGATGCCGTCCAAAGCCGACTGCCCACCTTAGTGTCCGAGTAACCGGCCCACTCAAGAAACATCAGTCTGCAGCTGGTCATGAATGCAAGGTGATGGTGATGGTTTGTATATGACACAAGTTTCAAGACAGTACACGTGGATAGGTTTCCTAATACAAGATAACAAGCCGAGGGTTTGTTAACACAAAAAATGTCACTTTGCCTCTTCAACATCAAAAGCTACATGGAACCGCATTCTACAACAAACGGGCAAAGCTACTTCAGAATCAAACAAAAACTGCAGGATCCTTTAAAATAGCCAAAAGAAGGGTATACATGAAGTTTCGGGCCATTTCAACATCGTTTGGCCGAACTTCATTCCTCCAGTGGCTGAGCAGGAGCTCCCGGCGGTGACAGTGTCGACGATATCAAATCTTCGATCAGAGCCTATGGATGGTCTCAAAATACCTCAAAAAGTCTCCACGTCAAATTTCAAGTCAAACCAACACTGTTTGACCCTCCATCAACTCTCGAGCAGCAAAATAAAGCCTCTCGGCTGCAAAAACCACCGAGGCCATTACTAACCAAACAAAGAACATGGGTAGCTTCTACATGCTTCCAAAGGGTTGCACGTCAAATTTCAGGTCATTCGGACAACATTTGACCTAACTTTGACGCTCGGAAGCAAAATCAAGTCTCTCGGCGCGGAGCTCCCTGGGACCATGGCATCCAAATCGGAGTTAATGGATCATCTCAAAAGGACTCCAATAGGCTCCCTGTCAAATTTCAGGTCAATCGGACATCGGTTGACTGTACATCAAAGCTCGACATTTTCCTCACGATGAAATCAAATCTAGCATCGACGGGACCCCAAACGGCTTCAAAACTCAAACAAAAGCCAATGGTTGGTCCTATCTATTGCTCAGGAAGCTTCATCTCAAATTTCAGGTCATTCCGACATCATTTGACCTAGTTTCGACTCTTGACGGAAAATCGGCTACAAAGTCTTTGCATTTCAAAAAATATGAAACTTTGTGTTCTGATTTGGGCGGCTTCTCGTCAGGTTTTTGTCAGGAAAATCAAGTCAATAAGTGAGGAAAATTGTCAAGAAAAAATACAGGAGAAGGAAGAAACGAAAAAGAAGGAAAAATGACGACCGAAAAGGGACAGAAGTCCTATGGTCGCCAGCGACCTTAGCCCATGGCCGCCGACGACCATGGCCCAAGGTCTCCAGCCCCATAGTCGCCGGCGACCATAGGGATCCGGGTCGCTGGATTTCACCCAAAAAGCCACTTTTCCGGGTATTTTTCTCGTTTCGAGATGATTGGCCCCTATGATTTTTTCGAAATCTAATTTTTGGAGCATGAAATCTGTGGATCTTCGTCAACATCACAGATCCACCGTCGAAATCATGAAATCATCATCCGACACTTTGGGATCACCAACCGGCCGACCAAGAAAGCACACTTTCTTCCCGATCGATCGAGAAATCGACTGGACAGATGTTGCCGGCCTATTGGTGTCAACCAATGTCTGAAATTGCATCGCCATCCGACATCAAACAACATGTGGATCCATCGGCGATCATCGTAAGAAGAATTCCAAAAGACGCAACACGGCCCACGACTCTTCAACCGACTTGGTGACCACTTAATGCTGTTAATTGACCCGTTTATGACAAGTTAATACGGTCATTAACTCATTATTTTGGACGGCCCAATCAGAAGCAAGGAAAAAGGAGTTACAAATCAAAGCAATCACGCCATTAAACCATGTAACTCCCCTCATCATGGAGATTGGCGGTCATTCCAAGAAGAAAAGGTCCTGAAAATTGTCCGAAAAAATCGTCTGAAATCAAGCGATCAAGAATCTTCAAAAATCCAAGGGCTCTCCTATTTTGAAGAAACTCTGCAGCAACAAACACCACAAGGTGATTGAAGTCCCTTGGGGCCACCCCCCAAGGACCCTCTCCTTCTATCCAACATGTCCAAATGTAGCTTTTCAGCCCGTCTACTCGTTTTTTATTGGATATAGGACCTCCCATCGGTGTTTATCCTCTAAAAATCTGAGGTCCAAGCCAAGCCAAAAGAATCAAAGCATCAAGTGTTCTCATCTGAAGGACGATGGCGGAGTCCATACATGACTCGCGACCATCAATCTGAACGAGTCCCCACAATCTCCTGAGAAGTTAGATTCCTTTTCTTACTTTTCTATTGTACTTTGAATTTTTTTTTTAGAGACAAAAAAAATCACAATTCTTGTCTTTCTTTGTTGATGAGATTTGTAGATCACCTTTCACGGCACAAAATCACCTCTTACGGTACAAAACCCCCTTTTACGGCAAACAAAAGAAAATCGCCTTTCACGACACCCAAAATCCGTCTCTTTTCTTAAAATATATGTGCAATGGAAAGTTAGAAAAGAGATTGATTTCCTTTCTACTTGTGAAGGTGGATCTCCGGATTGCCATTTCTAAATTCCAAGTATAATAGAAAATCTGGCATACCCGTACAAAAATGTTGATGCCCACTTTTTGCCCCGCCGTACCCTGGCAGACCCGGTGCGGAGGAAGGCAAGAGCCGGGTCCATCAAGTTGGCATACCCGATGGGACCTGTTCATTTGAGAGCTTGATGCTTTGGATTCTTTGGTCCTTTCTAGTTGGTGGCCTGTGTTGGAACTTACATCTTTGTTTTTAAAAAAAAAAAAAAAACATGAGATGGGATTTTTTTTTTGGAAATTTCTTTCTTTAAGTTTATTTCCAGTCTTTCTCGTTCAAATTTTTTTTTCAGATTTCCCTTTTTTTTTTATTCAATTTGAGAAACTTTGATCCTTTCCTCTTTGAACTTGATAGCTCGCAGAAATGAAACTTTGATCTTTTCCTCTTTGAACTTGATAGCTCGCAGAAATGTTTGTAGCTATTGTTCATATCGGGGGATAGTCATCTTTTCTCTTTGATGAGATCAATAGAGATCTTAAAAAAAAAAATCCGATTTCAAACTTTTCAGATCTTTAAAAAAAAAAGAAAAAATTCAGATAATTTTTAGTTCAGATTCGAGGAATCCTGGTTCCTTCCCTTTCGGATCTAGTGCTCGCAGAAATGTTTGAGCCTATATTCGGATTGGAATACCATTTGCTCTCTTTGATGAACTTGATTTTGACCCTTTCAAAAGAAAAAACTTCTATCAGTCTTGGGTTCACATTCGAGAAATTTTGGTTCCTTCCCTTTCGGATTTAGTGCTTGCAGAAATGTTTGAGCCTATATTCGGATTGGAATACCATTTGCTCTCTTTTATGAATCCAATCTTGGCCTTTCAAAAAAAAATCCCATCTCGTGTCCATTCCAAGGATGCGATTTGCAACATTTGTGTCTAGCGGTGCTAGTACACCCTTTCAGGGTCTACTGTATTCGCGACCGACACATTTGTAACTCTAACCTTATATCATCTTACCACGAGTGAGCCTCGTTTCTCAGTAATTTGAATTAAGGTTTACAATTGCTTCTACCAGTCACTGGAACGCTCATCCTGAACCTACCATACTTGCATTTAGAACAATTGTGCCTTCTATGGCTTTTTGCCTTCTTCATTATGCTTGGGCCGGGCCATGCCCCCTAAGCGATTTGAAAAGACAAAACCATAGTATTTCCCATTTATGATCATATTCTTGTGATTACTAATGGATATGGTTTTGTTTCAGAAGTTTTCCAAACTAACAATGGCAGCTTCATTGACCATTACTTTTGATGAGAACAAGTACCAAGTCATGCTTCAAGAGAAGCAAAACAAGCACACTCACAAGCGCCCTGCCAGCTGCCGAAGCATCACCTCTCTCAGCAACTCTCAAAACATTGGGTCGACCTCAAATCCCCTTACAATTGTCTTCGGATCACTGGGACCATTCCCACTCCCCGTAAAAGAAACTGCACCTGCCAAGAAGCAGAAGACCGCCCCTGAACGTGTCACTGCCATGACACCAAGGGCAATCACCAAAAAGCCTGAAGGTCGTGGTAACCCCACGAAGCCTCAGCCTGCAAGAAACCAGGTCTGCCCCAAGACTTGGTCACCGAGACCTTCACCAAAACAAAGGAGGTCCCGAACATCTATAAAGCCAGCATACCCAGCCCCTCTGAAGGAGAACCGGTTCTATCCTCTCTCTTACATGAAAGAGGAGAAACCCACCCTCCGCCAAACAACAAAACTAACTTAGCATGATCCAGCTTGCTCCTACAAGCCCAAAATCAAATCATGCATCACCAGGCCTCCACAAGAACCTGCCAGGGCCTGCTCTCTTGCAGCTCGACCCTTCATCTCAACAGGGGCTGAACTTGCAAAATTTAAAGCTTCACTACGACAGGCAAAGGACCGCGTCTAGATCCTGTCCATGCCAATCTTCAAAGAAGATAAGCTCGGCTGCTACGCACAAGGAAATATGTCCTTTATTGCTAGAGCACAGCCAGAGTTAATTGAAGCTCAAATTGCTCGTCGCGTACGTCGTTGTGCGGCATATCGACGAAAGAGACTAGAGAAGCAAAGTATCCAGCATTCTACCCTTCAAGTCTCTTAAAAATGGGTCGAAAAAGAAAGACCCGACCAAGTTGCTGCTGTCCATATGGTTGGCAAAACCAAAAGACACCAGAAGTCAGCAACCAAAATTCATGTCAGACGGCCGGTGACTCACAGCGTCTCCCGGACATGAAGACATCAGGAGGACTCTCCCACTCCTTCAAGTCAAGGACACCGGAGTGATCATTTCTCGGGCTCTTCATCCAAAAGAATGAGCTCCAGCTCAATCACCAAGACGGTATCCTCATTCGACTCTCGAATGGCGAATGTTCTGGTCACAAACTCTGAGCAACCCCCGCCGCACGATGACGTGGCTCTACGCATCCAGCAGTTGGAGCAAGGACAACAGAGAATAGAGGTTCTGATGGAAAACCTCCTTTTCACTTTCCAACATCAACCAAACAATGAAGTCCCTCTAAATGATGAGGCAAATGGTGGAGAAGACGAGTCATGCGCCCTTACCAAAAAGGACGTTGACGATATCCTTGCTAAAGCAAAAGAAGAGGATACATTGAAAGAGCATAGAATCAAGCCATCATATCCCTTATGGATGGACTCGATTTCGTTCCCTGCAAAATTCAAGCAACCTACTCTCCAAACATATATGGGGAAAGGTTCAGCTACACAGCACGTCATTCACTTCAAAATCTTGACTGAAGTTATTGCGGATCAAGATGCTCTCAAAATCCATCTCTTTGCAAGTACCCTAAAAGATACAGCCTTTGATTGGTACTCCACTCTGCCGGAAGATACCATTCAAAACTGGACCATGCTAGAGACAAGCTTCTTGACCCACTTCAAAGGTGAGGATCATCATGTTACTATGGCTCAGCTCTGCAACCTAAAACAGGAAGAGAATGAGTCAACGTACGACTTCATTCACAAGTAGAAGGCAATGGCGTACAAATGCTCAGATGTGCTGCCACAAGCGTCGCTGGTTGACATATGCCGTAACAACATGAGTGCAAGGATCCGCTCCATGATCATCATCAACAAATCAAAGAACCTAGGAGAACTCCTAGAAGCATCCATGGAGGCTGAAACGGTGATCAAAGACCTCAACAGTCAGAAATCATCAAAGAAAGAGCCGACAGCCATTGCAACCTCAAAGCCAAAGAAAAAGGAGGTTCTCAATGTGCAAACCAAGTCAGCCCCTCAACCGCCGAAGAAAGCTGAAAACAAAGCTACAGGTAAGAGACCTGGACTCACTGATGCCTTCAAAGAACGAGTAGAGAATAAATACCCGTTCGATGAAGATGTTGAAAAAATATTTGGGGCTGTCTTGGCAAATGGAAAACTCACCTTGCCTGACCCCAAAAGACCGGGAGATGTTGGCAAGACCAACAATCCTCAGTACTGCCCATACCACCAGATGGTCTCGCATCCTCTCAATCAATGCTTCGTTGTGAGAGAGAAGATCAACGAGATGTGGAAAAACGAAGTCATCACCTTTGACAAAAACTATGGGTCTGCCTCCGTCAACATGGTGTCATATGAACAAACATCCAAATTACCAAAGAAGAAGATCACTACTTCCTTTAAGGTGATAAAAATGACCCAAACATCCCAAGAGTTGGTTCCTTACCTAACACCGGATGGACAGCCTATATGGGTGCATCTCGATCTCCTTGAAGATGAAAATTGGGAGGTCGTCAAAACAAAGCTGACTACTCAATAGCAAAGGCAAGCCAGGAGACAACTCCGAAAGCTCAAACAACAGGAGAAAACTCAACCAAAACAAGAAGTCATTGAAAAGGTAGAGACCTCCTCTACCGCCTCACTAAGGGCAACAGAAGAGCCCGTTCCCAAGACTTCAAAAGTGGTAAGAAAATTCACCCTCAGTGATTTCATGCCACCGCAACTCAGAAATGAGACTACGCAGGGGTCATTATACTCTTGCAACTTAGTAATTGGATTCACCATGAATGGATACGAGTCCAGTGACACCGCCAGTGACACCGATGAGTGTGAGGAATCCCTTGAAATAGGAAAGTACCTCTCCGATGAAGAATGGATTCCCGAATCTCACCTTATGCTAGTAATCTGGTATAATCCCTTACAGCCACAAGGATCCTGGTCTGATAACAAAGAAGACCAAGAGGCTGTTCAAGAAAATGCTGCCAATCTAGCACTCGCCAATGCCCCAATGGAACCCAATAATATTGAACCACAAAGGGCAGACGAAGAAGAAGATTCGGCTCCTATGCCCGATCTCGAAGAATATGCAATGATCTTGCAACGTCTGGCCATAAAGCAAGAGCGGGATCACATCAATCAACTTCGTCACAATCCAGAACCAGAGTTCCCGGAAAACCTACAAGAATCTCCTCCGGTAACTCCAGAAAATGAAGAAAGTTGTTGGATCGATGATCCTCTTACATCTGAAGACGAGTCTGAATCCCAGCAGTGCGTTCTGGAGGCATCTTCTATCGGAGTTGCTTGCAATGCGATAGCTCGGGATGATAGTGCCTTTGAAGCTCCATCTGTCGAAGCTGCAAACTCTCAGACTACGTCTGGAAGTATATCTTCTGAAGCTACATTTTCTCGGTTGACTTCCACTGAGATATCATCTTCTCAGCCTGCATCTCCTGAAACTGTAACATTAGAATTCAAGCCTCTTCTGACTGATCACCATGAAGAAGCTCTGGCCGATGAAGTCTTCAAAGAAAACCCGGTCAACTGGTCTCAGATACCTGACCTCATAGATGATGTTTGGACCAATGAAATACTCAACAAAGAAGAAAAGTTGCGGGATGTTGTTTAGAACTTGTTCCCGGAAAATGCTCCATGCAATGTAATCATTGAAGATGGCAATGCTGTTGCGGAAACGTTTTCTGCAAATAAAAAGGATCGATCCCTGGCTCCAGAGGGTGATTTTCCAAATGAAGAACCTTCTCCAGAAGCTCTTGAGGTTGGTAAAGGTACCCGCTCTGGCCGGGATTACCACAAAAATTACAACCAGTCTTCTTCTTCTCTTCGGGAAAACAAGCTGTAAACGCCCTAAGTGGCAACAATAATGAAAATGCAGGCCCCAAGGAGGCTTTCAAGTATGACTTGATTGAGCACTTCAAACACATACCTGAACGACTGCACATCCTAGGCTTATTACGAATGTCACCACAAACTCGTGATAGTCTTATTTCAGAACTGCAAAGGCTGAATGCGGATGTCGACAAACATGCCCCGCAAGTCCTACAAATTGAAATGGACTATAGGGTCAAAAAATCAAATACCTCCTCAAAGGGAGAAAAGAAGAAAACTGAGGGATCTTGCATTGAATGCCTCTCGGTCCAAAAAGCAGCAAGTGCTACCATCGCCTTCGATAAGGAAGACCTCCTGCTAGGTGATACAAAGCACAACCGACCCTTGTACTTCACAGGGTACATCAAAGAAATGCCGATACACAGAGTTCAGATCGACCCAGGCTCTGCACTTAACCCCATCTCTACTTCGGCATTCGAAGAGTTGGGTATCCCACCTAGTAAGCTGAGCCACACATCTGTGTCTCTCTTCGGATACGATGGGAGCACTCAAAGGCCTATCGGCAAAATCAGGTTCAGGTTGCAAATCGGTGATCTTGTCTCTGAAGTCACCGTATATGCAATAAAGACCCCTTCATATTACAACATCCTTCTCAGACGCCCCTGGAAACATGAGAATGGTGTCATCCCTTCAACTCTACATCAGTGCATCAAGTTCGTTAGCGACGACGGCTTGATACATCGAGTGTTTGCAGATAGAAAGCCCTTCAAAGGCAAAGAAGTCCATTTTGCATACTCTCAGATGTACAAGGACGAAAAGGAAAAGGAGGAGGGAGAAATAGCATCATTTTTCGAAAATCTCCAAAAAGATAAAGGCAAGGCTCTTTAGCAATCATCGGAAGAAAACAAACATTCCGGCAAATCCGAAGATAGCAATCCATCTCTCTTCATTGTCTCCTTCAAATCTTCCAAGCCTTTGGTAATCACCACCAAAGCAAAGAAGACAAAACAAAAGGCTGAGGGCAAGTTCACTATCTCCTTGGTGTCGATCATGCAAGACACTGACTTTGATTCAGAAACAGAAGAAGAAGATACCGCATCTTCCATCTTCCACAATTCTGAAGCATCTTCATCACGTCCAGCACTTAAACCTTTTGAAGGAAGGTATCTTATACCAAACTTAAATGTCTCTCTTGACAACATGGTGGGTGAACCCATCAAACAAGAAGGTGACAACATTGAGTCTTCTTTGATGGAGAGTATCCACCACATACCGGATCTCAACATCGCTCTTGATGATCCAAACCCCACAGAGTCACTCAAGAAAGGTGACCTTGTGTTTGTGGTTAAAAAGCCATTGATTCTCATTCATACATCTAAAATCAACGATGAATCAAGATGGGAAGGTCCCTATATCATTGACAAAGCCTTCTACAATGGTGCATATGCTTTCTTCAATTTCGAAGGAGACAGGTTTATGCTGCATAATAGATTTCTCCGACGTTGTTCTTAAAGTTCCGTCACTACCTTCCTGCCAGTTGAGGGCACCTAATTTCAAGGATCAACGACATAAAGGTCCTTGTCACAAAAGCAGGTTCCCTCAATGCCCGACTGGCAAAATGGTCCATCCTTTTGTCACAGTTTGACATTAGATTTTTACCACAAAAAGCAATCAAAGGCCAAGCTCTAGTAGACTTCATCCTCTCAACACACACCAAGCAGTTGCTGAATGCCACCGAGTGGTTGGAAGTCGGATTTCCATCCTTAAAACTCCAATCGGCGACTGGAGGGATCCGTTCATTAATTATATTATGTTCGGAATCCTACCTGAAGATCCAAAAGAGCGGGTAAGTATTTGAAGACGAGCCCCGAACTTTCATTTGGATATTCCTTCAAAAATGCTTTACAAAAAATCCTTCACTGGAGCACTTCTACGCTACTTGTCGCAACAAGAGGCTGAAAAAACACTCAAAAAAGTGCATGCTGGTCTTTGTGGAGCCCATCAGGCTGGTCCTAAGCTATACGATCAAGTAAAAAGGTTAGGTTATTATCGGCCTACCATGGTAGCTGATGCAATGCAATTTGTTAAGCGCTGCCAACAATGCCAAGTTCATGAAGATTATGTCCACATACCTCCAGAATGGCTACACCCTACTGCGATCTCATGGCCTTTCGAAGCATGGGGTATGGATAACATAGGTCCTATCTCTCCCCCATCAAGTAAAGGTCATCGCTTCATCTTCGCCGCTACGGATTATTTCTCCAAGTGGTCAGAAGCATTTGCGTTCAGTGAAATGAAGACCTCATCAGTCCTTCAATTCTTGCGCACCAACGTCATTTGTCGCTTCGGCATACCTAAAAGATTCGTCCATGATAATGGACCACAATTCCGGGATCATAGATTCTACAGGTTCTGCGATAAATACAAAATCCAAAGTTGTCCTTCAACTCCGTATAACCTGACGGCGAATGAACTAGCAGAAGCTTTCAACAAGACACTCTGCAGAATTCTCAAGAAAAAAGTCTCTAGTCACAAAAGAGACTGGAGTGACAAACTGCCTGAAGCTTTATGGGCCTATCGAACCACTGTTCGAGGACCAACCCATAGCACACCATTCTCCTTGGTTTATGGATGTGAAGCTGTTGTCCCTTTAGAGGTACAAATTCCTTCCTTAAGGGTATCTCTACAAAATAACATGACGCAAGAAAGCAATGTCAAATTGAGACTCCAAGAACTGGATAATCTCAATGAAAGACGGCTCGAAGCTCTACAAAGCGTTGAGCTTTACCAAGCACATATGGCAGGATCTTTTGACAAGAAGGTCAGGCAATACGCCCACAAGAAGGGTGACTTGGTTCTTGCAGTAAAATGGCCAATGGTTTTTGCCCACAAATCCAAAGGCAAATTCAAACCAAAATGGGAGGTACCCATCGTCATCAACAAAGTCTTTCTCCAATGGTGCATATGCTCTTCTAAATATGGAAGGCGACAGATGTATGTTGCCCATCAACAACAAGTTCTTGAAGCAGTACTACCCTTGAAGACTTCCTCTATCAGGTCCGAGCGATGCCTACATGGCCAAAGCCTATTCCTAGGTACTTGCTCGTCAAACCCACTCATTTTTGTAATTTTCATTATAACATTGAAGTTCCTAAAAAACCTCAAAACAATGCTTACTTTCAATGTTTCATTGTTCAAAAAAAAATCAAATCTCAAAAATCCAAGTTTAGGAACCTCTTCCCTAACTTGACCTAAATTTTTCGATCTTTGAACCCAAAATTCATGGTTTGAAACAAAAATTAGGACCTAGGGATTTCCACCCTAGTCCACCCCAACTTTTACCACCAAAAATGGTTTTGAGTCAAAATTTACGACCCTCGTGTCTTTAAACAAAATGATTTTTCAAATAACCGTGGGGAAGCGACGTTCAGTCGATACTCACACGAAACCAAAAAAAAACGGAAGGATGCGAACCCCATTCGATACTTCCAAAACCACAAATCGCAAGAAAGCGACACCTCATCGATACTTGCAAATTTTCAGAAAACCGTGGAGATGCAACGTTTTAGCTGATATCCACAACTCAAATTTCAAAACAAAAACAAAGGTTCGAAAAAACCTAAAATTTGAAAAATCATGGGGAAGCGACATTTCATCGATACCCGCAAAACAAAGTTTTTTGAAAAAGCAGGGAGGTGACGCTTAGTCGATACTTGCACCCCAAATCCGTGAGGAGGCGACATTCCATCGATACTCAGAACCGAATGAGCAAGGAGGCGACATTCCATCAATACTTGCAATACCGTTCAATAGGGAGGCGACTTTTAGTCGATACTTACATTTTTTAAAACCAAAAACTCGGCTTTTATGCCAAAAACTTGGCTTTCACGCCAAAAACAAAAAATGGCTTTTATGCCAAAAACCTGGCTTTCATGCCAAAAATCAGAAAAATCCGGCTTCCACGCCAATAAAACAAAACTTAGTTTTAAAAAAACTCGGCTTTCATGCCAAAAATCTAGTTTTCACGCCAAACAAAAAACAAAATTTCAGCTTTCATGCCAAAAATCTAGTTTTCACGCCAAACAAAAAACAAGATTTCAGCTTTCATGCCAAAAACCTGGCTTTCATGCCAACCAAAAATAAAATCTTGGCTCTCATGGCATAAAACCAAAACTTGGCTACGCCACAAGAATTTGGCTTTCATGCCCAAAAATCAAAAATCGGCTCCCATGCCGCAAAATCTGGCTTTCATGACAAAAATAAAATTTTGGCTCTCATACCATAAACCAAAATTCGGCTTCCATGCCACAAACAAAATCCTTTTGGCTCTCATGCCATGAAAATTCGGCTTTCATGCCATCCCAAAATTCGGCTTTTACGCCATCTCAAAAGTTGGCTTTCAGGCCATAAAAAAGCTAGGCTTTCGCCACAAAACCTGGCTTTTATGCCCAAAATAGCCCTTTGACAAAAGATTTTCACAAAATGACAACCTTTTGATCAAATTCTCAAACAAACATTCCCATCCAACTTTTACTTATTTTCATTAAAAAAACAGAGAAGAATTTAAGTGAAACGAGGGAATACAAGAATAGACGTACCAAAAATGTTTATGGAGGTACCAAAGAAAAGAAGAAAAAAGAGTTTGTTACAAATCAAGAGCTCAGTCTGACATGGTCTTCAACCAAAGATTAAGCTCCTCAAGCAGACTTTTGGCCTTAGCCTCTAAAGCTTCTAGGCCACGCTTCTTCAAAACTTTGCCATAAAATGCGGCAGAACGTCGCGACCCATCTTCAGCATGAGGAAGCTCTTCTAAGAGAATTTGCCATCGCTCATATTCCTGAGTCTTCCTCCGAAGGTTGCTATCAGCTTCCTCAACCTAGCGAATGAGAGCCGCCTCTCTTTCGCGAGCTTCCGTAATGGCAACCCATTTAGCAGCAGCTTGTTCTTCCAAAAGCTCGAGACGCTGCCTGGCCTCGATGACCTCCCTATCAAGATAGTGTAAGTCTTGTGTCAGCTCAATAATAGCCAACTCGGTGACGTTCCTCTCCCGAACGAACTGCTTCCGAGTCCGCGAAATCTCATCCAGTTCAGATTTGACTTCGCTGGAAGGCTTGACAAACATCTTGTTGAAGAAGTCACCGTTTGAAAAACTCTTGGTCTCAGTCCACTTATCGCCCAAAGCAATGACTTGGTCAACAAAAGCCTTGGCATTTGCAACGTCCAGACCGATCTTTTTGCTGTCAGCAAGAATGTCATGTACATGCTTAATCATGCCGAAGCCAGCTTCCAAGTGGCCAGAAGAGAGAGTCTCGATCCAAGAACTCAAGACACTCTTCAACACTCTCTTCGCATATTGAAGAGATGGTCCGGATGAAGTCTCACCTCGCTCCATCAGCCGGCTGCCTCTATCATGCTTCATTGGAGGGATGGTCAACAAATTCTGTCCAATCGAAGATGCCGGCGAAAGAATCTCATCATGAGGTTTCATGTTTGCCGCACCAAAACTGGTAGAAGTAACCCCTACTTCTGGATCAACAACGGGCACCCCCTGCTCTGGACCCGAAGAAGACGAACTTCTCCTGCTGCTTCACAACCTGCCAATGAAAGACGAAAAGGTATGAATATGATCTTGTCAAGAATCAATATCAAGATTATTACCATAAAATACCTTCTTCGACGACCGGCGGAATACTTTCTGCCTCCATGAACTCATCTGAAGCATCATCAAAAGTTGCATCCTTAGATGGTTCAATATCGTCGGATTCCTCTGGCAAGTCAACTGACAAGAAAACAAAAATATGTCAGCAAGCGGTAGCAAAGAAAAAAAAACAAAAGGGTGAAAAAGTGAAGAAAATCATACCATGCGGAGATTCTGGAATCACTCCAGAGTCCCTTGGCTCTTCCTCAGATGCCACGATCAGATTCGTCACCTCCTCATCGGCCGGAACCTCGGGCGTCACCAAATCATCATCTTCTACTAAAAAGAACGAAAGTAGCAGATCAAAAACAAAAATCTCTCATAAAAGAAATGAGGCAAAAAAAGAAAGAAGAAGGATCATACCATCACTAGTGATCTTTTCTTCTCGGCTCCTCTTCTTTGGAGGCTCATCAGCATCCCCTGACACCTCCTCAGCAATGGTGAGAGGGACTTCCAGATCAGGAGAGTCTTCTTGCCGTCTCCTATTTCGGCGCTGTCCTCTTTTCCTTTTGCTTCTACGGGACGGTTTGCTTAAGGAACCCGCCCCACCATCAAAATCAGGCCTCTCACTAGAGTCCTCACTGGATGGTCTGTTCTTGCCAGTAGACTCCATGGAAGCCTTTGTTCACTCTGCTTGCATCCAAGTGTCGATCTCGGCCTCTTCCTCCTCTAGCTGTTTCAAGACCTCACCGGGTACGTCTTGTACAGCTCCTGATCTGATGACGTCCTGCTCACTTAGAAAGCCTATCTTATGCTTCTCTCCCGAAAGGAAAGCCAGAACTTCCTCTTGTCGGACGCCATCCGATTTGCCAAGACCTTTCTAAGGAGACTGTTTTACATCAAGCTCCTTGTTGGAAAGCCCCCGGTACACTGAAAAGCTTTCCACGAACTACTTCGTGAAGCCAACAACCCGGAAAGTGGGCAACTCAGGATAGGAAATCATGGCAGTAGTGTCCTCCGCACTATAAAAAGCCCATGCATTCCTCTCGTCCTGCAAGCCTCCAAAGTGCTTCACTTTACTTGAAGACGCTCCTATGATGCCCTGAGAGAAGCCAAACTGCAAGGCAAAGCGCGAAGGAACATACAGTTGGATGTTGATGAAAAGATGTCTACGGTACACCATCCTACCAACACGTATGTTGACAAGCCATGCCTTCTCTACATTGGTCAAAGAATAGTGTCTCCCTGACCTTACCCTGGTCGAATCACGGGAGACACCAAAATCAAAAGCCTTCTTCTGCAAATTCGAAGAAAGCTTCACCGAAGACTGCCCAATCTCGACGTCCCTGAACCGTTGGATCCTCAAACGGGCAGACAAAAGAGATCCGGAAACAGCTGTCCCTTTAGCTAACCGAATCATAAAAGGGTTATCATCCTGTGTAGCACCTAATCGGTGGAAGCAGGATAGTGGTATACATACCATGAATAAAAGATATGGGCTGAAAATACCCTATTCATGAGAAGTTCAAGCCGAACCAGGTAAGCAGCAGCTTGCAGTTCGGTGCACAAATAGGAGTAGAGAGCAGGCACCAAAGCAAGCCGCTCTCCAAACGCCACCTGACAAGCAGAAAAAATGTAATGCGGCCTGATGTGCGTTCCATCTCCTCCAGTAAAAACAGCCTCACCTAGCCAATAAGTGAGGTAAACGGCGAGATCTCTCCACGGCGCAACGTCAGAATAAATGGCGTTTGTGCTTGTGAAGAATTCCTTCAAATTTTCTCGCATGACGGAGATCTTCTTCGAACCCGAAGTTTTAGCCCTGGCTTCCTAGGTCAAACTCTCAGAAGACTCTTCGCAGTTAAAGAAGTTGGGGGACAAAGAGATAAAATTCTTCCAACTGCTGCACCTAACTTTCGAACCCTCTTTCTCCTTCAAAATGTCATAGAAGGCGACAGGCTAAAAGTACAAAAACCTGAACTCCTCAGACTGCTCCTCAAGGACACTATCAATAGACATGAACTCCTCATAGAGTTTGCCGAGGATGGGCAACCCGGTGATGGCGCTTAGTTCCTTCAATGAAAAACCAATCTCACCATTCGTGACAACGAAGGTATTGGTTTGTAGAAGGAATGACTCCAACATGGCCATGAAGGCATACGGAGAAAACCACGGTCTGCCGAAAAGCGCTGACAGCATCAAAGATCTCGGCCTCCTTTAGAATTGCCTTGCTAACCTGCAGGATGCGATCAGTCCATGACTCCCAGCTTGAGTCAGCACTGAAACGGCCACGAAGTCGAAAAGGCTTCACCCAATTGATGCCATCACCCTTGAAAATGCCAAGGCCCACCGGTCTCAAATTGACCGACGGATGATCTGAACCTTGGTAACCGCTGGCCAGCATCAACATGTCCATACGAACAGGCGACTTTTCTGCATAACCAGAAGAGCCGCCAACAAAAACCCCGGTCTTGATCACATTGGTCCTTTTCACCCAGCTTGGAGGATCTTCTCTCTTAGAGCATGTGGGAAAAAGGCTCATGATCGAGATAGTGTGATCGATGGTCGACCGGATAGAAACGGTTCTCTCCTCACCATCAACTGTGTAAGAGAACTGAAAACATCTCCTTTGGTATGTTAAGTCGTTAGGTGCTACATCACCAAAGAAAAAGGTAGGCTTGGGCATAATGCTTTGATCGTCCGTGACCCAAGGACGATTGCTTACCACAATCCTGTAAAACTCCTCATCCTTTAGGGCGATCAAACGTTGCCTCATCTCATCTCAGTTGAGCAAATCACACTCTTTCAAGTTCCTCTCCACATACTGGACCTTCTCCCAGGCCTGCTGTATGGCCGCATTAGAAGATCTAGCAGACCGACGAGGTGTATCAGTAACAGGGAGGAACTACCTGCAAAGGATGGAAAAGAATAAATCAATCATCTAAATGACAAAATTTTGCTAAAAAAAAAAATTCCTAGCGAAATTTTGGCATGGTTCCGGGGCAATTCCAAAGAAAAAGAAAACAACCCGAAAAGGATAGGAAGCTTGAAAATGAGCTCAACATTGCTGCGAGCTCATCATCAATGGAGGATTCTCAAAGAAGGCTCGAACTCAAACATTGCTGCGAAATCAAGTCAGTCTTCTCAAACCTCCGCAAAATTGGAAAAAGGGCTCAACATTGCTGCAAGCTCCAAACTCCAAAACTTGCAAAGCTCCTCAAAACCCCCGCAAGATTAAGAAAGGGCTCAACATTGCTGTGAGCTCCAAATCCCAAGGCTTGCAAAAGATTTCCAGGTGAGCATCATCATCATGCTCCCAAACCAATTTACCAAAAATCATGCATAAAAGAAAATCATCATGCATTAGATACTAGGAAAACCTTGACAAAAGTTTGACCAATTCCAACCTAACTTGGTCGAAACCAATCAAACTTTGTCCAAGTCAAAATTCATGTCGACTTGACCTAGAAACTCTAGCCTTTTATCTTAATGCATAAAAAAAAAAAACAGAGAGACAAAATGCATGAACATCTTGGATTGCATAAACTTCATTATCATGGTGAGCAAAAAAGGGGGAAAGAAACGAAAAAAAAAAAAGAAAAGAGAAGATCTTTAAAAAAAAGATCTGGGCTGGCCCATAGGACACGTGGCCATACGGCCATGACCGTATGGTCCTGTCCATATGGTCACAAAAAAAGAAAGAAAAAAAAAGGGGAGAGAAGCACGTGAAAAAAAAAGAGAAAAAAAAAACGTGTGAAAAAAAAGAAGAGAAAACACATGAAAAAGGAAGAAAGAAAAAAAAAAGAGAGAAAAGGAAAAGAAAAGAAAGAAACCTTTTTTCTACTTCTACATGGAGTTTCTTAAGGAGAAAGAAAACTTACTTGAAGCCATGGAGGAAGAAGAAGAACTTGAAGATTTTTGAAGAAGAAGGGTTCTTGATCTTGGAGCACTCTTGAATACTTTTACAAAAAGAAAGCAATAAGAGCAAGAGATCCAACCTCTCCTTACTTTTATAGAAGAGAGCAAACCAAAAGAGGAAAGAAGGTAAGTGCTATAAATTAACAATCTTCCCAAAAGAAAGGGATCTTGAGATATTCTCTCCCAAGAAGGAGATCCTTTGAGAAATTCTCTCTAAAAAGAAAGGGAATGTGAAATATTCTCTCCCAAAAAGCAAGGAAACTTGAGAGATCCTCTCCAAGTAAGGATATTTTTAGATATTCTCTACCCAAAAGAGATATTTTTAGATATTCTTCACAAAAATGACACACATGAGATCTAAGCCATCTTCAAAGCTCAAGGTCCCATGGGTTAGCCCACATCAGCCAGGTTTGACCACCTAGGCACTAAAAGCGGCTTTTAGTCAAAGTTCCTCTTACCAAGAGCATACAAAAATGGTTCCATGCCTCTTTTGAGTTGACTGAACCATACAAAAAATTTCAAGCCTCATGAGTTTCCAAAAATCCAAACCATCCCACCTCATGAACCAGATTAAGCCAAAGTCTTGAAATTGACATTCCACAAAAAACCCAAACCACTCCAATGGACCCAAAATTGTCCCAAAGAGTGACCAAAAACCAAATTATGGTCCCCTAACTTGCCACATACAACTTGTTAGGTCATAAGGCCAAAACCAAAAACCAAATCCCGGTCCCCTAACTTGCCACATACAACTTGTTAGGTCACAAGGCCAAAATCAAAATCCAAAACCCGACCCCCTAACCTGACACATACAGCTTGTTAGGACACAAGGTCAAAAAACCTAAAAACCCTTCTTGACAGCCTAATGCGCCACATAAAGCCTTTAGGTTCACATGGTCAAAAAGAAAATTCCAAAACCCAAAAATCAAATCCAAATGTCATTTTCAAAATTTTGCCTTGAGATGGTACGTGATCTCTCTCACAGCCATAAAATCACCTTGGAAACTCAAAAGGCTACTCTATAAAAAAAAATGCTCTTTGACTCTTGGTCAAGTCAGAAGCTCTCAAAATACCTCCAAAAGGCTCCACGTCAAATTTCAAGTCAAATTGACACCGTTTGACCCTCCATCAACTCTCAAGCACCAAAATCAAGCCTTTTGGCGGCGAGAACCACCGAGGCCATCACTCACCAAACAAAGAACATGGATAGCTTCTACATGCTTCCAAAGGGCTGCATGTCAAATTTTAGGTCATTCTGACAACATTTGACCTAACTTTGACGCTCGGAAGCAAAATCAAGCCTCCCGACGCGGAGCTCCCCAGGACCATGGCATCCAAATCGGAGTTAATGGATCATCTCAAAAAGACTCCACTAGGCTCCCTGCCAAATTTCAGGTCAATCAGACATCGGTTGATCGTACATCAAAACTCGACATCTTCCTCGTAGTGAAATCAATTCTAGCATCGACGAGACCCCAAATGGCTTCAAAACTCAAACAAAATCCCATGGTTGGTCCTATCTATTGCTCAGGAAGCTTCACCCCAAATTTCAGGTCATTCCGACTTCATTTGACCTAGTTTCGACTCTTGACGGAAAATCAGTTACAAAGTCTTCGGCTTTTCAAAAAATATGAAACTTTGTGTTCTGATTTGCGCGGCTTCTCGTCAGGTTTTCCTCAAGAAAATCAAGTTAATAAGTCAGGAAAGTTTTCAATAAAAAATACATGAGAAAGACGAAACGAAAAAGACGAAAAAACGGCGACCGAATGGCGACCGAAAAAGGACAAAAGTCCCAAGGTCGCCAGCGACCATAGGGATCCGGGTCGACGGATTTCGCCCAAAATGCCACTTTTTCGGGTATTTTTCGCGTTTCGAGATGATTGGCCCCTGTGATTTTTCCGGAATTTTATTTTTAGAGCATGAAATCCGTGGATCTTCGTCAACGTCACGAATCCGCCGTCAAAATCATGAAATCATCATCCGACGCTTCGGGATCGCCAACCGGCAGACCAAGAAAGCACACTTTTTGCCCGATCGATCGACAAATCGACTGGACAGATGTTGCCGGCCTATTGGTGTCAACCGATGTTTGAAATTGCATCACCATCCGACATCAAACAAATGTAGATCCATCGGCAATGATCGTAAGAAGAATTCCAAAAGACGTGGCGCGGCCAGCGACTTGGCGACCACTTAATGCTGTTAATTGACCCGTTTATGACAAGTTAATACGGTCATTAACTCATTATTTTGGACGGCCCAATCAGAAGCAAGGAAAAAGGACTTACAAATCCAAGTAATCATGGCATTAAACCATGTAACTCCCCTTATCATGGAGACTAAAGGCAATTAAATGCCCATCATTATCCATCGGCCAATCAGAAGCCAAGAAAAAGGAAATACTTGTAACTCCTCCCATCATGGAGCATTATTGTAATCAATGCTCATAAACCCTTCTAATGGCCACCAAAAGCCTATAAAAGGCGGTCATTCCAAGGAGAAAGGGTCCTGAAATTGTCCGAAAAAATCGTCTGAAATCAAACGATCAAGAATCTCCAAAAATCCAGGGGCTCTCCTATTTTGAAGAAACTCTGCAGCAACAAACACCACAAGGTGATTGAAGTCCCTTGGGGGGCCACCCCCCAAGGTCCCCTCTCCTCCTATCCAACATGGCTAGATGTAGCTTTTCATCCCGTCTACTCGTTTTTTTATTGGATATAGGACCTCCCATCGGTCTTTATCCTCTAAAAATCTGAGGTCCAAGCCAAGCCAAAAGAATCAAAGCATCAACTATTCTCATCTGAAGGACGATGGCGGAGTCCACACATGACTCGCGACCGTCGATCTGAACGAGTCTCCACAATCTCCTGAGAAGTTAGATTCCTTTTCTTACTTTTCTATTGTACTTTGTATTTTTTTTTTAAGAGACAAAAAATTCACAATTCTTGTCTTTCTTTGTTGATGAGATTTGTAAATCGCTTTTCATGGCACAAAATCGCCTCTTACGGCACAAAACCTCCTTTCACGGCAAACAAAAGAAAATCGCCTTTCACGGCACCTAAAATTTGTCTCTTTTCTTAAAATATATGTGCAATGGAAAGTTAGAAAAAAGATTAATTTCCTTTCTACTTGTGAAGGTGGATCTCCGGATCGCCATTTCTAAATTCCAAGTAGAATAGAAAATCTAGCATACCCATACAAAAATGTTGATGCCCGCTTTTCGCCCCACCGTACTCCGGCCGACCTGGGGCGGAGGAAGGCAAGAGCTGGGTTCATCAGGGTTACTCTAAGTCAAGCCAAGATACAAGTCAAGTTACAAGTTCCATGAGTACCCTCTTCCTAGTCTATCCACACGTGTCCATCAATACAAGACAAGGTACCTAAGGATACACTCTAAGTCCGGTCAAATCCTATTTCTATTAGTTAAATTACAAGTTATACAACTATTCAGGATAGATTGTATAAGGTACGACAAGCTACGGATACAAGATTCATGAGTCAAGAGTGAAGAACAAGCCAAACCTAGGTCAAGGGTTGTTCACCGTGTATCAAACGTATCCCCAATGGAGTATGTATGGAGGATGAGTCAATGGTGTCCTAGTTTGGCGGGCCCATGGTGTACGGAAGTTGTTGGGCACCAATTAACTCAATTCCACACGCATTCGGCCAAGTTACGACAATATACGGAAAATCCCGGACAACCGACGAAGCACACTAAGCCAATCGTGTTCCGTTTTTATTTTCCCCAATTGGTCATGCAAGGGTAGAGTCAAGGGGTCCCACATATAAGGTCAAAACCTAGGGAAGAAATCCCATTTTCAAAACAGATTTCTGAACAGGCGGCTAGCCGCCTGGGGGTCGGCGGCTAACCGCCTGGTTGCCGCGGGGTAGCCACGTGGTCACCATGTGTAGTAAACATACTACTCGCACAGGATTTCGTCAGGTCGGCTAGCCACGGGGTGACCGAGTGCACAAACAGAACCTACCCAGGTTCTGTTCTGGCAGGGCGGCCAGCCGTGGGGGTGACAGCGGGGTGACCGCCCGTGTAGAACTGTGAAGTTCTGAAGCTGTTTTCATTCAATTTTGAGGCACAAGCATTAGGCTTCAGAATTCCACATTTCCATACCTGCAATAGTCGCCAAAACACCCACCCCATTCCATTTCAAGTCCATTAACAAAATTTACCTAATTAACATGTGAAATCCAATATTGTAATCAAGCTTGGCATTAGATGGAAATCTAAGCAATACATTAACAAGAATGAAGTAAACATACATGCATGATCAACACATAATGCTAATCTACTTGCCTTCACCAAAGGAATGAGAGAAATGGAAATGGAGAGAGAAATTGAGGGGAAATTGAGGAGGAGAGCTCTCCTAACCAAACCACTTCCCAAAACCCTTCTCTACACCCAAGGAGCACCAAGGAAGAAAAAAAGGAAGAATCCATTAGCATGCAACCCCTTTACAGCCATGAGAAACGAAATTGGAAGGGGAAGAGGAGAGAAAACTTACCAAATTTTAGGTTAAGAGATAGAGGAAGAAGAGAGGAAAAGAATCGTTTGCTTAGTTTCACTTGGAAGGCCTCCAATCTCCACATGCAAGAAGAGAGATGAAGGAGGAAGAAGAAGAAGAGAGTTGCAGACATTGAGTGACAGGGAGGAAGAAACGAATGGGTTTGGTTAAGTTTAAAAATGAAAATGGAGAGAAAGACTAAAATGCCCATTTGAGTGAAATTAGAGAAATGCAATTATTTGAGGGTCTTCGAGGCATCGAATCGTGACGAGTCAAGAATGAAAGATGACGAGCGTCACGAGATCTTTCCAATGAACCCAAATTTGGTGAAAACGGAATTTTTTGAAAAAATGCTCAATTTTCCTATTAATCACAACCTAACCCCCTATTAAGAATAATCACACTTGGAATCGAACTAAACTTCGGGATGATCTTACTAATGATAAAAGAAACTCGCTTAACCCCTAGACCCGCCTAATTAGCTAGATTCACAATTAATTAGGCGAATCGCCAAAATTAGGAAATTAAACACCCTATTAAGGTCGGGGACCTTACATTAACTGCATTAAGTGGCCCCCAAGGCACTTAAAGAGTCGCGGGCCGCACCATGTCTTTTAGAATTCTTCCCGAGATGTTGGAAGCCACGATCGCCGATAGATTTTTGCGTCGATTGATATCAGATGATCATGTAATTTCAGACATTAATTGCTACCAGTGGGTCGTTACCATCTGTCCTGTCGATTTCTCAATCAGTAGGCAGAAAGTGTGCTTTCTTAGTCAGCCGGTTGGTGATTTTGAAGCGTCTGATAATGACCCCATGATTTCGAAGGCGGATCCGTGATGTTGAAGAAGATCGACGGATTTCGTGCCTCGAAAATTAGATTTTTGGAAAATCACAGAGGCCAAACACCTCGAAACGCGAAAAGGGAACCAAAAATGGGTTTTCAGCGAAAATACGGCGACCCGGACTTCCAAGGTTGCCGGCGACCATGCATTCATGGTCGCTGGTGACCATGGGACATTTTCACCCTTTTGGTAGCCGATTCTCGGCCGTTTTTCGGTTTTTTCTGATTCTTTCTTCTTTGGTATTTTTCTTGACATCTTTTTGTACATGTTTTGGCCTGATTTTCCTGCAGAAAATTTGACGAGAAGCCGTGCAAATCAGAGGGCAAAGTTTTTTATTTTCCTGGAAAGTCGAAGACTTTGTCGCTAGGGTTAATGATTTGCCGTCAGACGCCAAAATTGGGTCAAACGATGTAGGAATGACCTGAAACTTGAGGTGAAGCCTCCTAAGTAATAAATAAGTCCAGCCATAGGCTTTTGTTTGAGTTTTGAAGCCGTGTGGGTTCTGTCGCCAGTAGACTTGATTTTTTTGCAATGAAGATGCCGCGCTTTGATGCATGGTCACCCGATGTCCGATTGACCTGAAATTTGACGGATAGCCTATTGGAGTCATTTTAAGACGATCCATTGGCTCTGATTTGAAAATCATGGTCCCGAGGAGCTCCGCCGCTGGAGGCCTGATTTAGTTTCCGAGAGTTAAAGTCTGGTCAAATGTTGTCGAAATGACCTGAAACTTGACATGTAGCCCTTTGGAAGTATTTTGAAATCACCCATATGCTTTGTTTGATGAGTGATGGCCTTGGTGGTTATCGCCACTGAAAGGCTTGATCTTATTGCTTAAGGGTTGATGTAAGGTCACACGTTGTCGATTCGACTTGAAATTTGGCCTAGAGCCTTTTAGAGGTATTTTGAGATTATCATAGGCTCTGATCGAAGACTTTAGGTCTTTGATGTTGTTGCAGCCGGGAGAGCTGACTTTGCTGTGGCTATTTCCTTTTTGGGCCAAATGATGTCAGAATGGCCTAAAATTTGATGTAAAGCGTTCTAGTAGCATTTTGAGGTCAATTGTGTGCCCTGTTTTGTGAATTAGGGTATTTAGCTTCACCGCCGCCGGGAGCTCTTGTTCAGCTACTTGAAGAGTGAAGTTAGGCTAAATAGTGTCGAAGTGGCCCGAAACTTCATGTGTACTCCTCATATGGCTGTCTTGAAGGATCTTGCAGTTTCTGTTTGGTTCTGACTAGATTTGATGCTTGAAATAGCATTGTCTGTTTGTGGTAGGATGCTGCTTCATGTAGCTTCTTGATGTTGAAAGTGTATGAAGAAGCAAAGTGACATCTTTGGTGTTAACACACCAAAATATTTAATCGGGTTCAAATATGTGGATCAACCCAAAACCAACCCCTTTAAGTAGGCTACTATATATGGTTTATACGCATTGAGTGGGTTGACCCTAACTTGACCCACTAAATGCGGGTCAAGTTTTCCTCAATACAAGTACACCTGATATGTATAATTGTGGGTGATCGCTTCCCCAAGTGTAGGGTGTTATGATGCAGTAATACTTGGTGAGTGCGGAGTCGAATCCACAGGGAGCTAGTAGAAAGCCACTTAACTTGTCCAAAAAAATCCCATGGGTGGTTTAAGTTGTAACTTTATTTCAATTTATGTTTCATATTTTCTAATGATGGTAGATTTCATGTGTAACATCATTGCCAAAATGACTTGAAATTGGATTCATTTGATATCTTATTTTTATCAACTCTTCTTTGAGCTCAAGTTTGTGCAATTCTAGCTTTTGCATGGAGAAAGATATGTCCCAATTAGTTAATGAGAGCTAGGAGTCATGAAATATATCTTATTCAAAGTTTTTTCCTCAATTTTTTATCCAGAAGTACATGCCTCATAGAAAAACAGAAGATTTGTTAAGCATTGCTCATGTACAGGAAGCAGGTTAATATTCATGAAATGTATTACATATTTGTATTTTTTTTAAAAAGACATACTTCTTTATGGCCGCCACAAAAAGCATGGTTTTTTTTTTAAACATTTCTTTTAGTGGACGCCTTGTGACCGCCGCTAAAAAAAACTGATTTTTAGAGGCAACCATATTTAATATTACCGGCGGCCAACGTCCCCCGCTAAAAGTTTCTTTCGTCGTCTTATTGGCCAATGGATTTCTTTTACCAGCGGTCAGGGAAGTTTTACCGGCGGCCAATATCACTTTTACCGACGCTCTCTAGCCACCACTAAAAGCAGTTTTTCTTGTAGTGTTCCAAATAACCAAAACTGAAAATTAATTGCAACTTTTCCAACAATTAAAATAAAATCAAATTAAATGAACCCTAGACCATTCAACCCTAGACTAACTAGAATCTACAAAAACAAAAGATCAAATTGAACCAACCAATTTGAGGAATTAAAAATCAGAATTAATTAAAGTAAAATTTCAAAAATAATAATGAGAAATTTGCAACCCAAGGATGAGAATTAGCTGCTTTTCTAAGCACTAAAGATAAAAATGGCTTAGATCAACGCCTCCTATAAGGATGAGCCAAGATGAAAATTCGAAAAAATTGATGTTTGTGAGAGGTATCACACTCATCCTGGCGCCAGTATTCGTATCTTCACCACTTAGAAGTTCTTAAACATTCAATATATCCAGTGAAAATAATGAATCAAAAGAACTTAATTAATGAAAATAAAATCAACAAATAACGAAAATCTTGCCTTTTATTGATCATATCTGGGGAAAATGATGAATAAAAATAACTTAATTAATGAAAATAAAATCAACAAATAACGAAAATCTCACCTTTTATTGATCATGTCCATGCATAGAATTAGTCAAAGATTGACAACTTGTTCTTCCTCCTTGGATTATAAAAGAATTTTCACCCCTCCATCTTCTTCTTTTTCTTCACAAAAATTACACAATTATTTCCGTTGAAAAAGTAAAAGAACAGAGGAGGATGAGAGAGAGAATGAGAGGGAAAGAGAGATCCACATCCAAGAGAGGGATGGGATGTGTCTATTTGATGTGTGAAATTTGGGGCGGCCTCTTAGTCTTGGACGTCCAACTCTATCCTTGGATAAATTCAATTCAAAGTTTCAAATCGTGGAAAGCATGGATTTAGCTGCAACTTCTTTGGCATGTTTTGGAGAGATTTTTTTGCTCATGTTGAATAATACTAGCAAAAAACGCCCGTGCTAAGCCCGGGCCAAAAATAAAAATATATTAAAAATCTAAGAATTATTTTAAAATATCATTAAGATAAAATAAGTTTAAAAGAAAGAAATTTATTATCTTTAAATTTTATAATCTTTTAACATGTAGTGAAAATAAATATAAAATGAAGTAAACTTACATAACATAATGACCTCTTGAATTTAAAGGCATTGACCATTACACAAGTATGAATATGTGTCTATACAGGGTTAGCTCTCCTAAACTAAAGCTTATGTTAAGGTAAGCTCACATGGGGGTAGTGATGGGGGGATTTCAATGACTCATTGGGACCTTTCTCTTTGCAAAAATTAGTCTCAACCATGGTTTCTACCATCTCCATCTAGCCCCAAAAGTTTAATGGTCAACAATCCATTTAGATCGGTACATAGTCGATCCAACAGTCCAGTAAATCCGGATTTGACCAAAAGCTAGTGGACATGTGCAATTTAGGGAGGTCGTGTGCTTGGTCCAGGGTGGGCCCACAAGCATAAGCTTACAGAATTAAATGGAGAGGTATAGTGCCCGGACTCAAAAAATATAATGAAATATGTGATTCTTTTCTAAGATATTATTGGAAAAGAACAATATTTATTATATATATAACTTTAATAAAAAAAAATAACTTGGTGGGGTCACATAATGTAACATCTTACCGTGGGCCTCATATCCTAATTCCTTCAAGGTATGTCCAATTGGACAGTGGGACCTCGCTGATGTGTCATTCCGAGGATCCTTGGTGGGGTCATATGATGTACCATCTAAGGATAGGCCCATATCCAAATATCTAAAGGTGTGTCTAATTGAACATTTGGACAATAGGCCCTTGTTGATGTGGTGTTTCAAGGAGCATTGGTGGGGTCACATGATGTAATATTTAAAAGTGGGCCTCTTATCCTAATTCATTAAGGTGCGTCATGATGTGTTTAAAGGTGGCCTCGTCTACAACAATTATTGAAGGCATGTCTCATATCAACCCTTATACTATTTCATGTATATATAATTAGAAATTAAATGTATTCTTAATATGAATTTTAATAACAAATATAATTATTTCTAACAACTCTTTAATATGCATAATATCATGTTAACCCTTATACTAATGTTGATATGAATCTTTTTTGCATTAAACCTAGATTGGTAATGTCTTTCCAATTGTATGATGTTTAAGCATATACTTAATTTGATCTAAATTGTATGGTGTGCACAATAGTATACAAGAACATGGAATGGATTTGGAGCTTAACAAATTGAGTTTGTACTTCTATGGCCCACCTTGACTATTGATCATCAGAGTCCATTATTTTCTATTCGTTGAACGTTGGATTTCACATTGTGATTAATGGTTTAGATTATGAAACTAATGGTCTTGATACAACTCCATATTGGTTGGTCCCTTTTGTTAGGTGTTTCATCATCCGTGCCGTTGGTTTGATGGGCCAAGCTGGATGGTGGTGCCTTTTGAAGGTGTCTATCAATCGGGAGATCAAAGTGGTCCCCACAAATCCATCTGTTGTTTCTACTTTATGTGTATGACTGATCTATTCTCGAATGATGATAATTTAGTCCTGCCCAATCTCTCTAACTGCCAACACCATGAAAGTTGGCCCCACATACCTCTATTAAATGGAGTTGATTCTAATCTTGTAAGGAAAATGAGATAAGGTTTACTTTAAAATGGGAGTGATCGAGATTTTAGGGAGAACAAATCCAAAGAGTCTTGTTACTAGAAACAGGAGTGTGATCTAGATTTAAGGGATTAAATTTAAGATTTTAACTATTCCTAGGATTAAGGGAGGGGATTTGAGGAGGTTTACATGGGTTGGGATTTTAAGGGAGAAGACTTGTTTGGGAGGAGTGTAGTGGCCTACATTAAACCAAAGCTCTGTGTGTTTTTATAAATATTTTTATGAAAAGAGAAATTATGGGTGCTGATGTAGCAACCCTCACAGCCCTCCTCCTCGTTTGCTTTAATATATATAATTTCCTCCTTGAAATCTCTGCATAATTATTCTTTCCAAAACTGGACTCCATCATTGTCTCCTTAATTTGCTTGGAACTGAGATGTGTGGGACCCAAGAAATCAAATTCTATTTGTGTAAATTTGATATTCAGATTTCTTGAATTGGATGTGGGACCATTTGGACGACCACTTCATGGCTAGATTTCTTTCTTGCATTCTTTCCTTCATTCCTCTCCCTTCTTTAATTAATTTCTTGGCCTCTAATTCTTTTTGAAGCTTTCCTCACTTGGACCCACATTAAATTAGGAATAACTCCCACAATCTGAAATTCAGATTTTATTCAAAACTTGAATGCTAGGTGGACCCACAAGGGCATGCAAAACGTGGAATATTCAAAGCTTGGACGTCCATGTCTCTTTGGCTTCTTGGTTGGAAGAAAAAAATCTGTAATATGAATTTTCAGATTTGTTCTTGCAAATTTGAGATTGAGATGGCCCCACATGGGGTGTGCATTTCTTGGAAACACCATGCATGGATGTGCCTTCTTAACTTCAAATTTGAACTTTCAAATCTCCAAATAACCAAGGAAGTAGTGGTTGGAATTACAATACTTACGGGCCCCACCATGGGTCATCCCACGCGTGTTGGGTATTTTTCTTTCTTTCTTTTTTTTTTTCTTTGTCTCCTTTTATACTCTTCTTGATTTCCCACTTCTTGCAGACCCCAATCTTTGAATTTTCCTCCACATCAATTAAATCTAATTCAATCTAAATAATTTTTATAAAAAAGAATGATGCTATACATGGGGCCCAGTAATGCAGAAATTGATAACTTCACCAAGACATGCATTTTTATGAAATTTTTACTAATTTTGACTTAAATTCAACCATGAGAGTCCAATTGCATGATTTTGTGAAAATCAATTAATTCAGTGGGTCTGGTTTTAATTAAGTCCACAAATTTATGTGAAATAATGAATTAAAAATACAATTTTGTGGGCTTATAAGTGGGTCAGGTCATGCATGTAGGGTTAGTGGATTAGGACTATTTGAAACTATATGGGAATTGTTGACAACAAAAATGTCACTTATGTCTCTTCATACATATTCGACATCAAAGAAGTCATATGAATCTCTATTAAGCCATGCAAGTGTGCTTTTCAAAGCTGTCACACCATTTTTGAAAAGTCCCGACGTCATTTCATATGCAGCGATTCTTCTCACGATAAAATGGGAACAACAACTTCATGCATCAAACCTTCTCAAAATCACCTGAAAAGCTCAAGATCCTTCAATACAAGCCCTGAGGAGAGTGCACATCAAGTTCTAGACCATTTCAACTTCATTTGACCTAATTTCACTCTTCCAGCGACCGAATGGACCTTCCGGCAAAGGCAATGCCAGAAACCCTGTTTCTCAAAACATAACACACGGTTGGTCTCAAAATACCACTTGAAGGCTCTACTCAAATTTTAGGGCATTTTGACATTGTTTGGCCCAAAATGCAAAAGTTTTGTTCTCCTCGCGATAAAGTCAGCCCTTCTGGCGACAACAGCGCCGGATACCTCATTTCTTCTATCAGAGCCTGTGGATGATCTTAGAATACTCCAAAAAGTCTCTATGTCATATTTCGGATCATCCTAACATCGTTTGACCCAACATCAACCTTGTAGTGACAAAATCAGGCCTCCAGGCGACAGAGACCGTCGAAATCATCATTCGCAAAACAAAGCACATAGATGATCTCAAAATACTCCTATAAGGCTACATATTAAGTTTTGGGTCATTTCGACATCATTTGACCCAACTTTAGCCCCTAGCAAAATCAGTCTCCCGATGTCTGGGTCCATCGAGGCCATGAAAGGCAAATCAAAGTTGATGGATCATCTTAAAATGCTTCCTAGAGGCTCCCTATCAAATTTCAAGTCAACAGACATCGTTTCACCGAAAACTCCAATGTGCAACATCTTTCTAGCGGCATAATTGATTCTACTAGCAGCAAGACCCCAAACGACCTCAATTTCCGAAAGAAGCATGCGGCCGGTCTTATTTTATATCCTAGAAGCTTCACCTTAAATTTCAGGCCATTTCGACATCGTTTAACTCAGTTTTGGCATATGGCGACAAATCGGCGCCTCTATGTGACAAAGTCTTTGGCCTTCCCACAAACTTGAGAGTTTTACTCCTCGCTTTGCATGGCTTTCAGTCAGCTTTACTACAAGAGAAGTATGCCAAAGATTCTCCCAAAAAAATCAGAAAAATATGCTAAAACGAAAAATCATAAAAAGGGTCGAAAAGGTGACCAAACGGGACAAAAAGCTCTATGGTCGCCGTGACAATAGCTTGCGACCATAAGCTGCATGGTCGCCGGTGACCATGGGGATGTAGGTCCGTTAGATTTCCACAAAAACCCATTTTTATGTCCTTTTTCCATTTTTAGGTCATTTTGCCTTTAGAACTTTCTGAAAACCCATTTTTTAGGCTTGAAATCCGTCAATCTTTGTCAACATTACAAATTCATCATCAAAGTCATGGATTCATCACTAGATATCTCAAGCCATCATCCGCCAATCAAGAAGGCATACTTCCTACCTGACTGATCGAGAAATCGACAGGACATATGACATTGGCCCACCGGCAGCGATCAACGTCTGAAATTGTAAAATCATCCAACATCAAATGATGTGAGAAAGTTGCCAGTGATTGAATCTCTTTATGTTGCGCGAAGAATTCCAAAGGTTGCAAGACAGCCTGTGACCTTTCAAATTCTCAACATGTGTTTTGGCGGCTATTTAATGCAGTTAATGGCCCATTATCTTGCAACGGCCCAATCAAAATGGAAGAAAGAGAAGTTACAAATGAAATGCTATCAGGACATTTAAGAATGTAACTCCTCCCAACATGGAACGTCAATGCAATACAACAGTCAATCAGAATGCAAGAAAAAGGAGTTACAAAATGAGTTACAAAATCATGGTATTAAAATGTGTAACTCTCTCCGTCTTGGTGTGTTAATGCATTCAATGCCTTCAAAGCCCCATAAACTTTCACACACCCCATAAAAAGCCTATAAAAGGGGGTCACTGCCACCATTCCAAGTAATGATAATGCAAATAACACATAAGCTCTCCAACGTTGCCCCCACAACGGTCTTTCCTTTGTTAAAGAAGTCCGGCAGCAAGCACCATGACAAGGTGATTAAAGACCCTTAGGGGGACCACTTCCTTCTTTTTCCATGGCTTAGACGCGACTTCTTATCCCGTCTGCTTGAATTTTTATTGAATATAGGACCCTCCTTTGATCCTTATTCTCTAAAAGTTAGAACTTCAAGCCCCACCAAAGAATCAAAAGCATCCATGTTATCTTCAGAGGAATGTCGGAGGAGCCCAAATATGGTTTGTGTCCACCAATCCGAATGTGTTCCCGCAATCGTCTGTAAAGTCAAATTTCTATTTCTTTCTTTTCATTGTATTTGTATGGTACAAGAGACAGAAATCACAAGTCTTGTCATTTTCGATGAGAATTGTAAAATCATCTTTCATGGCACCAAAATTCGCCGTTCACAGCAAACACAAAATCGCCTTCCACGGAAAAAACTCTGCCTTTCACGACAAGAAAAAATGAAATTCTTCTTTCAAAGCACCCAAAATCCAAAAATCAAATTATAACTCTTTTAGAACATGTGCAATGTAAAGATAAAAATTATTTTATTTTCCTTTCTACGTGAAAAAGTTGGTCTTAGGATCACTTGTTTTCTTTTTCAAGTAGAATGGAAAATCTGGTGTACCCATACACAAATTAAAACAAAACCTGACTGTCGATTCTCTTCGGGTTACAAAAGGTTTGTTCCACGAATCTCCACATCCACCGATTCCAGTAATTCCCGAACACTCGAACGTACATGAACATGCATTGTTGTTTGGCCACATAGAATTCTATGTAGAATTCTATGTAAGACCTATGAATGAAATGATCCAATATTCATCAACTTAACTCAATTTTATTACTAATCAATGGTTACTTACTAAGAAAATCGTCGATTGGGTGCCCATCCAACAAATTTCTTGATAATGTGTGGTTCATAGTGAATAAATTAGGTACTTATTGTTGTTTTCAATTCTATAAATTGCAGCCTCTTTGGTTTTCATTAATTATATGTATTGAATAATAGACCAATATTGGAGATATGTTTATAACAAGGCCCGGGTTGAGCACGGGCCTTTGTTGCTAGTAAATAACTAAAGCTTTCAAAATAACTCCTATTCCCTTCTCTTCAGTTTTGAGTTTTTAGTTCAAAAAGAGCCCCCTCCGATTGAATACCATGAGTTCATGATAGAAACGCGACTTGGTAAGACCAGGTCATGGTGCTAATCTTAGGTGGGATACAATCCTTTTTTAATTCACTCATTACACACTCAAATTGAAGTATTTTGGTTATCAAAGTTAGTATCCAATAACAAGAAGTGTGTTTGAGAAATAGTCGGTAGGAGTAAGGGTTTACCATGGTTTCACCAAGGGGGCAAATAGTTCACCATATAAAATATAGACTATTGTAAGTGGCAAAATACTAAACCACTAAAATCTTAAGTGGGTTAAAATATGTGGATCAACCCGAAACCAACCCCTTTAAGTAGGCTATATATGGTATATAAGCATTGAGTGGGTTGACCCTAACTTGACCCATTAAGTGCAGGTTAGGTTTTCCTTAGTAGAAGTACACCCGCCATGTATAATTGTGGGTTAGGTCTTGCATGTCGGGTTAGTAGATTGGGACTATTTGTGAGTACTATATGGGAACATGCATTGCTATTTTGGCCATATAGAGTTCTATGTAAGACCTTTGAATAAAATGATCCAGCATTAATCAACTTAACTCAATTTTACTACTAATCAAAGGTTACTTGCTAAGAAAATTGTTGATTTGGGCCCATCCAACAGATTTCTTGACAATGCATGGTATATAGTGAACTAGCAGAACATGCCCGTGAGGTATAATTTATAATATTAAAAAGTGGTAAATAATTTAAAACAATTAATTCTTTTGGCATGAACTACATTAAAATGGTAAGAATTGCAATCAAGTTCAATCACCTATAATGTTAACAAAGAAAAACATATAGCTAGTTAATTTCAAGGGGAATTTACGGGAAAAGTCCATGTAGGACTCCATATGGCCTACCAGGACCCAGTATCACGTTGGACATGGGAGGGGTCCTCATGTGGCCTTTTTCTTCTTTTTTTTGTGTTGTTTTGCGATATGGTCGATATCGACCATGAAGTTTGTCAATGTCGACCATTATGCGAAACTACTTTATATCTCATCCCGATTCTCTTTTTCGCAATCCTCCTTTTGGGTTGTCTTCAACTTGGCCCCGGTGATTTCCCCTTTTAGAAACCACCGTAAAACTCCATCACCTTGGTGGTTGGACTCCATTAAGAAGTTGCACTACATAAAAAAATGAAGATCAGGAACATTGATCAGGTAGCATGTAAAGGGGAGCGTGTCATCTTACATGATCCGCCCCTCTCTACCTATAGAAATGGAGGGAGGGCTCTCTCCTTACTGGTTGTTGCAAAAATCTCAAGTTAAGATCTCATGCTTTTGTTGTGTTTTCCATTTCATGCTTTTGGAATTCTTAAATACATGGATAGAGATGGAAATCAGGGTAGGATGTTGGGATTTTGGGATTTTGGGGGTTGTAGGGATTTAGGATAAGAACATATTCAATAAGTTACCTATTTTCTCTGATGCAAAAGACCTCTACTTACATTTTGCAAAGAATGGGTTGTATGGAAATATGTTCTTATCGAATAGTCTTATTAATTTGTGCACAAAAACAAGTAATGTGGTTTCTGCTACCCATGTGTTTGATGAAATGCCTAAGAGAAACATTGTTACTTGGACTTGTTTGATTTTTGATTACATGTTGCTAGGGCGGCCTGATGACTAGTTTTGTTATTAATACTTAATTTATTTACTTGCAATGATTGGTGTTCTTATAGAGACATTAATACTAGCAATGGTTCACATGGTCTTATGTATGTTTATATTGCTCTTGTTCATGAAGTATTTTTTTTTATCATGCCAACGTTTTTTCTTTCTTTTTGGATTTGAGTGTTGAAGCTGCAGGTGTTGCTTCTGCAAGACATGACACTATGGGGAGAGTGATTTCTCATCTAAATGTAAGAGGTGTTTTACTTCTCTTTGTTCTTTTAATATTTCATGCATATTAATTGTCCTACTCCTCAACTTGTTTCCATTGATTTTCCAACAATAATGTCTTTGAAAGTGACTTGTCTACAGTTATTGTTTCATTACAGGTTATTAACAGGACAATGGTGTGCCTATGATGAGAGGTTCAAGATGCTGCAGTTGGATCTTTTTTTTTTTTTATAATGTCACATGTTACTTTTTGGGGTCTTTGATGATGTAAATGGGTTCAACAAAACAGTAAACAGTCATGTATGTTATTCTTTGGAAAGTTTTCACAGTTATATGTAACTTTTTGGGGTCTTTAATGATGTAAATGGGTTCAACAAAATAGTAAGCAGTCATGTATGTTATTCTTTGGAAAGTTTTCATAGTTATATGTAACATTTTGGGGTCTTTGATGATGTAAATGGATTCAACAAAAGTGGAGACAATTATATGTAACTTTTTGGGGTCTTTGATGATGTAAATGGGTTCAACAAAAGTGAAGACAGTTATATGTAACTTTTTGGGTCTTTGATGATGTAAATGGGTTCAATAAAAGTTTGCACAGTCATATGTAGGTTTTTTGGGTTCCTTGATGATGTAAATGTGTTCAACAAAAGCTTGAACAATATTACATATTTTTTTGGTTCTTTGATGATGTATTTTTGGAGTCTTTGATGATGTAAATGTGTTCTATGTAAGGTTGGAAAGTTTTATGGAATATTTTGGGTTCTTTGAATCTGTGCATGGTACTAATAATCATGCATTGAAAATAGAAGCTACGGATTTCCAAGTTAAACTGTTTTGTACTGACAGAAATGGTCGATATCAACCATCCTAGACCATTTTCACTGACGACAGAAGCTATCGTCTTCTAAGTTAAGTTGTTCCGTACTGACAGAAATGGTCAACATCGACCATTTTCACTGAAACTGCATCCAGCGCCCCATAATACAAGAAATCGAACAAATCTCTAGCGAATGACAGCCGGTACAGTGGGTAGTAGTAAAAGCTTAAAGATGATTGTTTTAGAGAATGGTGGAGGATCAGCTGGAGCTTGAGATCCATGATTACGAAAATGGTTGAATCTGAGAACCGGATTTTGTTTGGAACCCGATTTAGTGTTAGAAAGTTCACGCTTTTTCGGAAAAAGAGGGGGGAATGAAATGTAGAGGGGGGTTAAAGGGGATTTGGGTTAGAAAGTTCTCGCTTTTCATTGTTGTTGCAGAAAAGAAGAAGAAAGAAGAATGAGAAAGAGAAGGATAGGAAGAAAAAGAAGATGAAATGTTACATAATTACACTGGTTTGAATTCTTTTTTTGATGGTCGTTATCAACCATCCTAGAAAAAGTTAAAAAAAAAAAAAAAAACCAAACTGGGTCCAAAGGACCCCTCCCGTGTCCAACGCGATATTGGGTCCTGGTAGGCCATATGGGTTCCTACAGGGATTTTTCCCGTAAACTCCTCTAATTTCAAAATAAGAGCACTTTGTTTTGCTATCATCCTAAAACTAGCAACTGACTTCAATGGACCATGGTAAAATGATTCTAATGAAAGTAAGGCCCAATAATAGATTGATTAAAACATCATATAATTAGTAAAATATGTATTTTGCACATAATCAATAATATAGTGGGCCCACTCTAATTATTGGAGAGCAAATTATGAAGTCCTATTTAGATCGGTCTCTTTATCTATTTCAGGACTAGTCTGAGACTCAAATCGAGATGGGACTTTAGCATAAATCCTAGACTTGTAACATTGGATCAAATCTGAGTTCATAAGTTTTTTGACATCTTTTTCAAAATATTTTCCAATTTTCTAAGTATTTTTCAATTTAAATAAATCACATCTATACTCCTAAAATGAGTCCTTAATGCTAATCAAAATCGGATTGGATTGCTTGGATCAGGCAAACCGTTTCTACTCTATGATTGTGGTCACTATAGTGTAGTAATTACAAATATGAATGGACCTCCACAATCTAGGAATAGCCGAAGCATTCATGTGCACACGACAAGTTATGAGCACAAACCTGACCTTTATCGCGTGAATTGAATCAATCTATTGGTGTCTGCAACGATGATCTTTTCGATTTTGAAAACTAGAACATACACGAGATTCAAACCCTAGTTGCAAGGACTGGTTCTTTGATTGCAAAAGTGATCGCAATCGCAAAATCCCTACTTCAGACTACTGATCTGCCACTGTAAGTTGAATATTTCATCCTTTTCAACTATTCATCGTCTCAAAACCCTATATTTATGCTCATCGCCGTTTGAAATGTTTTCGTCTCGTTTTCTCTGATTCCTATTCTAATTACGCACGCCTATTCAGGAAATGGCCAGAACAAAGTCTTCCCTTCTGTCACAACGCCAGAAGGAACAATCGCATGAAGAATAAGGTATCTCAACAAATGTTTTTTTTTTCTTTTAATGTTTGTAATGTTTGTAGACTACTTTTGGAGATGTTTGAAATGTTTAACAAGGTGTCACACATTCATTGCACTTTGTCAATTTGAAGTAAGTTTATTTGAGTTGCTGGAGAAAATTTTCAACTCTATAAAGAGTCTGTCTCCACTTGAACTGAATTTAACTGAGTTTTAATTGCATTTATCTAAATTCTGAACGCATTTATATGAATTTGTTACAAGTTTGTCTTTATTTAGGGGAAAAATCTTGTTCTATAATGCAATCATCCGAGATTCTATTAAACCTAATTGTATGCTGTATGAATATATGACTCTATAATGGATTGATATAACGTTTCAACAAATTTATCTGAGTTCTGAATGAATTTAAATCAATTTCTATTGACTTTATCTGAGATTGCAGCAATTGAATCTGAGTTTAGAATGAAATTTCCTGAATTTATATGGTATTTATGTGTCTGGAATGAGTTTATCTCATCTCAATGACTTTGGACTGAATTTATCTCAGTATTTAACTGAGTTTATTTGAGTTTGACTTGAGTTTAATTGATTTTACTTGAGTTTGTGTTTTAATAACACAAACATATAAGTTTATTCCAGTTTGTAATAAATTTATCTGAGTTGTATACAAAACTTATTTGCCTTCATATACAATTTATCTTAGTTTGTATGCAATTTATCTGTCTTTCTATGCAATGTATCTGAGTTTGTATGAAATTTATTTGAGTTTATATGCAATTTATCTAAGTTTGTATGCCATTTATTTGTTTTTGCATACACTTATCTAAATTTTAGATAAAATTTATCTGAGTTGTTTTACTATATACAGCAAGAAAGCAACCCAAAAGAAAGAGGGTTCAAAATAAAACAGCAATGGGAAGACAAATGCATAAAAAGAAGAAGGCCACTACTCATTACCAATTCATATCCAACTTGGTGTCAACGGTGAAATTATTTGACAGCATAAAGCAGTTGATAACTGACATGCATAAAGCTGAACTCAGGAATACCCCATTTTGGTATCTTATAGACTACATGTTGGAGGGGACGATTACAGAAAAGATGTGCAGAAAATATGACAAGGACATTATGTTAATACTTAATACATACAGCAGCCAAAGGAGCCAGTTTAGAATAGGAAAATCCTATCATCCACTCCAAATGACATCTTACCCATATTTGGCATACCAAATGGCACAAAACCACTGGATTTAAAGTATGCAAAGAGGAAGTCTTTTGGTTTTATATCTAGGAGATTCCAAGGCAGTCCTAGGATCTCAGCTCCACAAATAAAGCAATAGCTCCATGTAGCATTGAATGGCACAATAGAAGCTGATGTGGCTAGGCTACTGTGCCTGCATATTCTTGTGATCATCTTTTTTTTACAACCCACGGCAACACAATTAGATGGGCATACGTGGGCTACGTTGACAACTACATGGATATGAACCACTATGCTTGGGCAAAAGAGATAGCAAATTTTCTGATTTAGTGAATGCAAAGTGGAAGTCATGATTCTGATAAAGTCATTGGCTGCCTTATTGCATTACCGATACGATAGACAACTACCTTCTTACACTTGTGAATTTGAAGTTACAAAGAATGAATGATTTACATGACGTTTTTGCTTTTGTAACAGTTGGTTGTGTGAACACACAACAATTGTCAGTCCAAATGAGTCAATACATTTTCCAAGGATGCTAAAGTGGAATCTCAGGGCACTAAGTATGGCACTGACGAGAAAGACCCTATATACGCTACAATTTAATGAGGTGATTTATCTAATAATAATAATTTTTTATCTTAATTTTCAATATCTAAATTTAAGTGATTTTTTACTATAACATGTTCAGCCTAACAGTGTTACCAATTGCAGGTCCTCAATGACACGTTAGAGAGGACACTGGTTGAAGAGCAATAATTCATGTTATTGTTGAACAGCAGCAGTCGTGAAGAAGGGGACTTAGTGGAAATTGAAGGAGAAGAAGAAGAAACAGAAAAGGATAACAGTGAAGGAGAATAAATTGTCAAAGAAGATGAAGAGGAAGAAAAAAAAGGAGATGAAGGAGAAGAGCAAGAAGGAGATGAAGAAGAAGAACAAGAAGGGGAAGACGAGGAAAAGGAAGCAAAAAAGGAAGCAGAAGACAAAACGATTGAAGCCACCCTGTCGGATATGGACATAACGACAGAAACATTAGTCGTATCCGAGTTAGAAGAGCAGAGAGAAGAGAAGGGTAGTGAAGAAACAAATTTCACTGGTGTGGGGAGCCAGTCTATCTCATTTGGTTTGGAGATGACAAATTATGAACAGATGTCCATACAAACAGATCTGGTTGTTGCAAACATTTTAGCTGACATAATTGGTAGCACTGTGATGAAGTATACGAGGTGCCATCGAAAAACCAATCTGGATCGGAAGCAGCAACTGGTGATAACTTGCCTCGTCCTAGACACCCGGCACAATCCACCAAAAACAGCAAGCTCAAGAATCTTATTGAAAAGCGTGACAGGGCAAGTTCACTAGCCAATCAACTCACCAAGGAGAAGACAAAATTACAAGCATAGATTCATAGGATGGCTATTGAACTTGAAAGGACCTCAACAGAAAACAACAGCCTCAAAAAGGAAATGTCCAATAGCATATGTGCACTGACACAGAAACATTGACAGACTGTTACTCAAAATGGTAATGATCACATGACATGCCTAACATTTTGTGTTTGGAATTGATTAGGTTATTGATTGTTATACTGAGTTGCTAAATAGAGAACAAACAGAAATCCATGAGCAACTCACGACAATCTGACAAGAAGGCCTACTGCATCAAAACAAGTCAAGCTTCGTATTGAGTTTATGCTGGGTAACAGACAATGAATGTGTTAATCATGTCACCACTTAGATTGTTTTAATATCACAAACAATTAGAAAATCTATCTTAATGCATAAATTCGTTCTGAGCCAACGACCGAAATGAGGGACAAGATTCTGCACCCTCAAATCTCCCCAAGCAGAACTCCAAACCGCAGATTCATGCATTTTCCAATGAATTCGAACAGAAAAATGAAGGATACCGAGCCCTTCCACTGGATACCAATGGTGCTAGATCAGAAAGAAGGAGATTGGCTACATTACAATTCCTTACGACTAAGATATGCTAAAGCAGTCGATTATTACTTCGATGATGCACGAATTCTGGTATGTCTCGTTGACTGAGACCTTATTTACATCCTGATCCCCAGATGTGTAAATGCACATCCACTATTACGGTGTTTTCTTGATTTGGAAGAAACAATATATGTGGAGAATTACAATTATATCAATTTTGAAGAGAAACGGCCTTATTGAGCTCCATTACTAAGCGTGGAAGACGCCCCCAGAACAAAAAATGGCCTCATAAGTATCATTGAACCAATCCACTTATTCAATTAATTTTAGACTACCTTATATACAATGGACTAACAACAACATGTTCTTTTGCAGTGTTGATTGTGGGGCTATCGTTTGTTATCTAATGAAGCAACTTACTCATGGACAAGTAATGAAGCAACTTACTCATGGACAAGTAATTGCTTCAAAGTTACCACAAAGAGTTGTTGATGCTTTGAGGGCTGAGATAGTGAGCAAGTTCTTGAATGACACGCATCGCAGTTGGACCATTGAAAACTTCCACGCTAGGCAACAAACTGCTACTGCTGATTTTGAACAGTGACGGCCCACTGAAGAATGTAAGGTCCCCGACCTTAATAGGGTGTTTAATTTTCTAATATTGGCAATTAGCCTAATTAATTGTGTTTGTAGCTAATTAGGCGGGTTTAGTGGCTAAGCGAGTCTCTTTTATCATTAGAAAGATGTCCCAGAAGTTTAATTTGATTCCGAGTGCGATTAGTCTTAATAGGGGGTTAGGTTGTGATTAATAGAAAAAAAATGGGTATTTTTCTAGAAAATTCCGTTTTCGCTGAATTTGGGTTTGTTGGGAAGATCTCGCCGCGCTCGTCATCTTTCATTCTTGACTTGCCACGATTCGACACCTCAAAGACCCTTAAATAATTACATTTCTATCATTTCACTCAAATGGGCATTTTAGTCTTTTCTCCTTCATCCCCTTCATTTTAAACTAAACCCAACTACCTCATTCGTTCTCCCTCCCTCTACAACGTCTACAACTTCTTCTTCTCTGCCTCTTCTTTATTTATCTTCTTGCATGTGCCATCTAGGAGTGGGGATTCCAGTAACCAAGCACACCAATCTCTTTCTCTCTTCCTCCTCTACATATTGACCTAATTTGGTGAGTTTTCCTCAACACCTTCTCCTCTAAATTCAATCCTTCTTGCTGTTAGTGCATTGCATGCTAATGGATTCTTCATTTTATTCTTCCTTGGTGCTCCTTGGGTGTAGGAGAAGGGTTTTGAGAAGTGGTTTGGCTAGAAGAGCTCTCCTCCTCAATTCCCCTTTACATTTCCATTTTTCCCATTCCTTTGGTGAAGGCAAGTAGATTAGCATTATGTGTTGATCATGCATGTATGTTTACTTTATTCTTGTTAATGTATTGCTTAGATTTCCATCTAATGCAAAGCTTGATCACAATGTGGATTTCACATGTTAAATAGGCAATTTTGTTAGAGGACTTGAATGGGCTTGAAATGGATGGGTTGGTAAATGAAATAAATGGTGTGCAAGTATAAAATGTGGGAACTCTGAACCCATTGATGTGTACTCTGAAATTTGACTGAAAAAGGTTCAGAAATCACCCTTTCTGCATGGGCGGTCACCCAGCGGTTACCCTGCAGCTGGCCGCCTGATCAGGACAGAACCTGGGTAGGTTCTGTTTGTATATGCGGTTACCCCGCGGCTGGCCGACCTAGAAAAATATTGTGCGAGTAGTATGTTTACTACACGCGATGACCACTCGGCTATCTCACGGTAACATGGCGGTAAGCCGCCGACCCCAGGCGGCTAGCCGTCTATTTAGGAACCTGTTTTGAAAATGGGATCTCTACCATAGGTTTTGACCTTATAGGTGGGACCCCTTGACCCTACCCTTGCATAACCAATTGGGGAAAATGAAAACGGAGCACGATTGGCTTGGTGTGCTTCGTCGGTTGTCCAGGATTTCCCGTATATTATCATAACTTGGCCGAATGCGTGTGGAATTTAGTTAATCGGTGCCCAACAACTTCCGTACACCACGGGCCCACCAAACTAGGACACTATTGACTCATCCTCCATACGTACTCCGTTGGGGATACGTTTGATACACGGTGGACAACCCTTGACCTAGGTTTGGCTTGTTCTTCACTCTTGACTCATGAATCTTGTATCCGTAGCTTGTCCTACCTTGTACACTCTGTCCTGAATACTTATGTAACTTATAATTTAACTTGTAGAAATAAGATTTGACCGGACTTAGAGTGTATCCTTAGGTACCTTGCCTTGTATTGATGGACACGTGTGGATAGACTTGGAAGAGGGTACTCATGGAACTTGTGACTTGACTTGTATCTTAGCTTGACTTGGAGTAACCCTCGGCTTGTTATCTTGTACTGGGAAACCTATCCATGTGTACTGTCTTGGAACTTGTGTCATGTACAAACCATCACCATCACCTTGCATTCATGACCAGTTACAGACTGATGATTCTTGAGTGGGCCGGTTACTCGCACACTAGGGTGGGCATTCAGCTTTGGACGGTGTCCATGGCGCGAATAGCTTGGAGCGGGCTTGGACTGTGCTGCTATTCTTAGGACTGGGAGCTAGGATCCTCTTAGAGCCAGACTTTGGGTATTCGTAGTCAGCTTAGACATCACTTATACCCCCGGTAGATGGCTTGGACATCCTCGGAGTCTCCTTTTGCTTGCTTGCATTGCATTTCATGGATGGATACTCTTATTTATCTTACTAGGATTTATCTTGTTACTTGATTCTCTTTTTACTCATGCTTTATGCCTAACTTGTACCTTGTTATCTTATAATCATGTACCTGTCTTAATTCTCATTTGAAACACGTTATGAATAATGTATAATGCTTATCTCTTTGCCAACATATTTTTTACCCTTTATTCCATGGTGTGCAGAGGACACCTACTACTACTACGCAGACCCAGATGTCGAGGCAATCCCAGAGGATCCTCAACCGGGAGAGGAGGATGAGGTACAAGAGTGGAGTGCCGATGACGTAGTTTAGCGTCATCATTCCCGGCACTAGTGCGCATCACACGGGGATATCATCATCGTACCCTCCATCTCATCTTTTGGAGACTTCTATACTTTTGTACCTACCATGCTTATGTACATCTTTTTGTGTATCTTTTGTACCAAAACCTAAGTTTTTGGGGTGGTTTTGATGTTTATGAACTTTATATGTTTTCTCTTTTGAAACTTGAATATAGATAATTAAATGAAATCTATACTTTCTTTGATATCTCTACAGGTTTAATGAATGTGGTTATTGGACAAGTCCTGCTGATTAATTTGTTAATGAGGTTCAACTACACAATCCTCACATCAAACTTCAATCCTTGGGCATTAAGGGCCAAAAATTTTAATTAGCCCTCAGATTCACACCTTGGATTCGGTTTAATCACTAATCGGGTTCAAGGTCGTGATAGTAGTGGTATCAGAGCAATGGATGGTTTCTTAGGGTCAAAATTGTAGAAACCATAGGACGCGTGTGAGGATTTACGTTAGCCTACTGTTTATAGTAGGTCCTATGTTCTTATAGCCTTGTGTTGCTAGTTTTGGGTTGCATAGGGCCTAACTCTTATTTTTTTGCAATGACATGGCTAACGGCGCACCATCAGGATCGGGTTTCACACCTCCCACACCTCCCATATCGGATGGCCAATTTCAGTAATTCCTCAATGCTTATCTACAATCATAGACTGTGCAAACAGAGCGTAACAGGAAACAAAGAGAAGATTAGGTCGCCTTTCAAGCTCAAATGATAGAGGTGATGCAAAAGGTGTATGAACCCCGAGTTAAAGAGCGAGATCTCGATTATTTGGTTGAGAAGTTTATGAAAAGATTTCCCCTAGAGTTTTATGGAGTAGAGGATCTTGCAGAGGCAGATGAATGGACCATACAGATTAAGAAGATCTTCAAAGTGTTCAAGTGTACCGGTAAGTAGCAGGTTCAATTGGCAGCTCACATGTTTCAGGGGACAGCAGAAGGATGGTGGAAGACCATCAAGAGTGCTTATGACACTGTCGAGGACGGCCAGGCATGGGAAACTTTTGTCAAATAGTTCCAGGACAAATTCATCCCTGAGCACTACAAAGAGCAGAAAATAGTGGAGTTCGAGCAGCTTATACAGGATACTCTCACAGTTCAAGAGTATGAGATCCAGTTTACCCGTTTGTCTAGATTTGCAATGGCTTTGATCAAGCCGGATTCTGAGAAAGTTTGGAGGTTTATCAGAGGGCTGAGGCCCGATATTAAATTGCAAGTTCGGAGAGCAAGTTTACAGAGTATGACGCAGTGGTCAAGAAGGCATATTGGGCGGAGGAGTCACTCAAAGATGTCATAGTGTTAGGCAGCAGAGGATTATGGCCACGTTACCACAACTTATTGGACAGTTAATACCTACTCCTGCTCCTCTTCCTCCCCTTCAACAGCCTAAGAGACCGAGAATGGAACCAAGGCTGAAGCAGTCGCAGTAGAGATTAGAGTGTGCGCATTGTGGTGGAGGTCACTACTCTCGAGACTACCGGAAGCAGTCCCATGTTACCATTGTGGAGATCCCGGGCATAAGGTTCACCATTGCCCCCACAAAGACAAGGATTGCACCCCCAGCACTTCCAGCTCCGGCTCCTAGGCCTCCTGAACCTGCGCAACCGTTGAGGCTGGCACCTTCGATACAGATTAGACCATCGCAGCAGCAGCAACAAGTTATTGTCAAACCTCCCCAGCTGCCACAGCCACGTGCTCCAGCTCCTCAGTATAGAGCTCTGCAGTGACCTCAACATTGTAGCGACCATAGTATCGTGCGCAGAGGCCACATCAGTAGCACCATTGTCTGAGGCAGCTAAGCAGGGCATATGCGATCACACATGAGCAGGCAGAGGCAGCGGAGAACGTCATTGAAGGTACTCTCTCAGTTTATGGATTTGATGCTAGAGTTTTGTTCCATCCAAGTTCCACACATTGTTTTGTTGCATCAGCATTTGCATTACATTTTGGGAGGGATAGAGAGATGTTGCCGTTTGTTCTAGTAGTTGCTACTCTGGTATGCAGATCAGTAGCATGTGATTTTGTTTATTTTAGGTGCACAGTTCAGATTGGAGGTGCTCAGTTGACCGCCAGTTTGATTGTGTTGGTGATGTCCGACTTTGATGTTATTCTTGGTATGGACTGGTTAGCGGCGAACCGCGCGGTGTTGGATTGTTTCATCAAGACCGTGAGGTTGCAGGGTGTAGACCATAGTGTCAAGTTTGTTGGTGCCAAGAAGCCCACCTTCACTAGTTTGATTTCTACATTAAAAGCAGATCGCATAATGAGGAGCGGGTGTGAGGGTTACATCGCGTTTATCGCGGAGGACAAGCAGTCCAAACCCATAGATGAGATTCCAGTAGTACGCGAATTCCCGGATGTTTTTCCGGAGGAGATCTCGGGTTTGCCACCCGTGCATGAGATAGACTTCATGATAGAGCTACTACCAAGTACTACACCGATTTCAAAGGCCCCGTACAGAATGGCTCCTGCATAGTTGAAAGAGTTGAAGACTCAGTTAGAAGATCTGTTAGATAAGGGCTTCATCAGGCCAAGCGTATCGCCATGGGGAGCTCCAGTACTATTTGTTAAGAGGAAGGACGGGACTATGAGGATGTGCATCGATTACTGGCAATTGAACCAAGTAACGGTCAAGAACAAGTACTCACTTCCGAGAATAGATGAGTTATTTAATCAGCAACAGGGGGCCCAATTCTTTTTTAAGATTGATCTACATTCAGGATACCATAAGCTACGTGTCAAAGGGGAAGATATTCCTAAGACAGCGTTCCAGACTAGATATGACCACTTTGAGTTTCTAGTGATGCCTTTTGGTTTGACGAATGCACCGGCAGTGTTCATGGCATTATTGCACAAGATATTTGCTCTTTACCTTGACTAGTTCATAGTTGTGTTTATTGATGACGTATTGGTTTATTCCAAATCCAAGGAGGAACATGAACATCAGTTGAGGACTTCACTACAGCTTCTGAGAGACAGCCAGTTGTACGCCAAGCTGAGTAAATGCAAGTTCTAATTAGAACGGGTGTCATTTCTAGGCCACGTGATCTCCAAGGAAGGACTGGCAGTGGATTCTAAGAAGATAAAAGAAGTTGTCAATTGGGATAGTCCATAAAATGCAGCAGAGATTAGCAATTTCCTAGGACTTACGGGCTATTACAGAAGATTTGTGAAAGGATTATCTACTATTGCAGCCCCTCTTACTAGGTTGACCAGAAAGAGCGTTCCTTTTGTTTGGACCGAGGAATGTGAGAAGAGCTTCCAGGTGTTAAAGACCAGGTTGACCACAGCACCCATTCTTACTTTACCATCTGGTAGTGAAGGATTTGTTGTTTACGCAGATGCATAAGGAGTTGGTTTGGGTTGTGTCCTTATGCAAAATGACAAGGTGATAGCATATGGTTCGAGACAGTTGAAAGAACATGAGAAGAAGTACGCCACCCATGATTTAGAGCTTGTAGTCGTTATATTTGCACTCAAGATGTGGAGACATTACCTATACAGCGAGAAGTCTGAGGTGCACTCAGACCACAAGAGCCTATAGTATCTGTTTACACATAATGAATTGAACAACAGACAGCGGAGATGGATGGAGTACGTTAAAGATTATAACTTTCCTATCAAGTACCACCCTAGAAAGGTCAACGTGGTAGTAGATGCCTTGAGCAGAAAGTCAGCATTCAATGAATGTATAGTGCCTGAATGGAGATGTATGGGACAATTCAAAGATTTAGATGTTGACGTTTGGCCTATCAGTGAAAAAGTGATGATTAATAGCATGGCAGCCTAGGAACCGAATATAATGAACAGAATCAAAGAATGTCAGAAGGATGACCTAGAGTTACAGCGCATCATTGAAAACATAGATGAAAGGCCTGAATTCAGACTGATTGAGGGAGTTTTATATTGCAAGGACTGGCTGTGCATGCCATATGTACAGGACATAAAGACAAAGTTGATGACAGATGCGCACCGTACGAGATATTATATCCATCCAGGCAGCACTAAAATGTATCAGAATTTGAAGAACCACTATTGGTGGATGAACATGAAGAAAGATATTGCAGAATTCATTTCCAAGTGCTATACGTGTCAAGTGATCAAGACCGAACACAAGAAGCCTCCTGGTTTACTTCATCAGTTAGATATCCCTTTGTGGAAGTGGGAGCACATCACTACGGATTTTGTGTCAGGATTGCCAAATACCAGGAAAGGGAATGATGCTATATGGGTGATCTTGGACCGATTGACCAAGTCAGCTCATTTCATACCATTCAAGACCGGTCAGTTTATGGATAAGATAGCCAAGTTGTACAATGATGAGATAGTCAGGTTGCATGGAGTGCCTAAATCTATAGTTTCTGATCGGGATACCAAGTTTGTTTCTCGGTTTTGGACTACACTTCAGTCATCCTTGGGCACATAGTTGAAATTCAGCATAGCTTACCACCCTCAGGCGGACGAGCAGTCAGAGCGCACTATTCAAACTTTAGAGGATATGCTTCAGGCATGCATGTTGGATTTCAAGAAGGATTGGGATGAGAGTTTACCCCTCTGCGAATTCCCCTACAACAACAGCTACCATTCTAGCATTGGCATGGCACCGTTCGAGGCATTATATGGACGCAGATGTAGGACTCTGGTGTGTTCGGAAGGGGTCTGAGTACAAAGTTTCCATGGACCATCTATAGTTGTGATTCCAGTGAGAAAGTCAAGATTGTACAGATACATTTGAAGGAATTTCGCGACCGCCAGAAAAGCTACACAGATAAGAGACGGAGACCGCTTGAGTTTTAGGTTGGTGATAAGGTGTTTCTTAAGGTCTCTCCGATGCGTGGTGTTGTCAGATTTGGTCAAAAGAGGAAGCTTTCCAAGAGATATGTGGGACCATTCGAGATTTGTAGCCGGATTGGTGACATTGAGTATCGACTTGCCTTGCCGCTAGAGTTGTCCGGCATACACAACGTGTTCCACGTGTTAATGTTGCGCAAGTACGTTCCAGATCCCACCCACATGTTGCCACTGAGCCACTGCAGATTCAGCCTGATGCATTTTACGTGGAGCAGCCAACGCTGATTATAGACACAAAGGAGACGGTTTTGCGAACGAGGACCATTCCATGGGTCAAAGTTCAGTGGGAACACCACCATTCCGAGGAAGCAACGTGGGAACTCATGGACTAGATTAAGAAAGTCTATCATCATCTTCTTCCTGAGGAGGTATGTTTAGGCATTTGGAGGACCAAATGTTCTTTTTAGAGGGAATGGATGCAAGGTCCCCGACCTTAATAGGGTATTTAATTTCTTAATATTGGCGATTAGCCTAATTAATTGTGGTTCCAGCTAATTAGGCGGGTTTAGTGGCTAAGCGAGTCTCTTTTATCATTAGAAAGATGTCCCAGAAGTTTAATTTGATTCCGAGTGCGATTAGTCTTAATAGGAGGTTAGGTTGTGATTAATAGAAAAAAAATGGGTATTTTTCTGAAAAATTCCGTTTTCGCTGAATTTGGGTTCGTTGGGAAGATCTCGTCGCACTCGTCATCATTCGTTCTTGACTCGCCACAATTCGACGCCTCAAAGACCCTTAAATAATTACATTTCTATCATTTCACTCAAATGGGCATTTTAGTCTTTTCTCCTTCATCCCCTTCATTTTAAACTAAACCCAACTACCTCATTCGTTCTTCCTCCCTCTACAACGTATACAACTTCTTCTTCTCTGCCTCTTCTTTATTTATCTTCTTGCATGTGCCATCTAGGAGTGGGGATTCCAACAACCAAGCACACCGATCTCTTTCTCTCTTCCTCCTCTACATTTTGACCCAATTTGGTGAATTTTCCTCGACTCCTTCTCCTCTAAATTCATTCATTCTTGCTGTTAGTGCATTGCATGCTAATGGATTCTTCATTTTCTTCTTCCTTGGTGCTCCTTGGGTGTAGGAGAAGGGTTTTGAGAAATGGTTTGGCTAGGAGAGCTTTCCTCCTCAATTTCTCTCTCCATTTCCATTTTTCTCATTCCTTTGGTGAAGGCAAGTAGATTCGAATTATGTGTTGATCATGCATGTACATTTACTTCATTCTTGTTAATATATTGCTTAGATTTCCATCTAATGTCAAGCTTGATCACAATGTGGATTTTACATGTTAAATAGGTGATTTTGTTAAGAGGACTTGAATGGGCTTGAGATGGATGGGTTGATAAATGAAATAGATGGTGTGCAGGTATAGAATGTGGGAACTCTGATCCCATTGATGTATACTCCGGAATTTGACTAAAAAAGGTTCAGAAATCACCCTTTCTGCACGGGTGGTCACCCAGAGGTCACCCCACGGCTGGCCACCTGGTCAAGACAGAACCTGGGTAGGTTTTATTTGTACACTTGGTTACCCCGCGGTTAGCCGACCTGACAAAATATTGTGCGAGTAGTATGTTTACTACACGCGGTGACCACTCGGCTATCTCACGGCGACATGGCGGTAAGCTTATTTATCTTACTAGGATTTATCTTGTTACTTGATTCTCACTCATGCTTTATGCCTACCTTGTACCTTGTTATATTATAATCATATACATGTCTTAATTCTCATTTGAAATACGTTATGAGTAATGTATAATGCTTATCTCTTTGCCAATATATTGTTGAACATTTATTCCATGGTGTGCAGAGGACACCTACTACTACTACGCGGACCTAGATAACGAGGCAATCCTAGAGGATCCTCAACCGAGATAGGAGGATGAGGTACGAGAGTGGGGTGCTGATGACGTAGTTTAGCGTCATCATTCCCGGCACGAGTGCACGTCACACAGGGATATCATCGTCGTACCCTCCATCTCATCTTTTGGAGACTTCTATACTTTTGTACCTACCATACTTATGTAGATCTTTTGTGTATCTTTTGTACTAGGACCTAGGTTTTTGGGGTGGTCCTGATGTTTATAAACTTTATATATTTTCATTTTTGAAACTTGAATATAGATAATGGAATGAAATCTATACTTGCTTTGATATTTCTACAGGTTTAATGAATGTGGTTACTGGATAAGTCCCGTTGATTAGTTTGTTAATGAGGCTCAACTACACAATCCTCACAGCGGACTTCGATCCTTGGGCATTAAGGGAAATTTTTTTTTAATTTTCCCTAAAATTCACACCTCGGATTCGGTTTAATCACTAATCAGGTCCGGGGTCGTGACAAAGAACATGACGTAAACTTTAACAACATACATGTACACAAGTTGTTTTGGAAAGTTGGGTATTACAATGATGATAAAACAAATTCATGTAGAACTTTGTATATGATAAGTTTCAGTGCAACAAACTTGTAAATGTATTTTTTTGGTTCACATGAAGTTTGATGAAAGTTTTTTGTAAATGTAATTGTGGGTATTTTTTATTCTGTCATATATGTACATGAGCTTTGGATTAAATTTATCTGAGTTCTTATATAAATTTAACTAAGTTCTGTCAGAAATTTATCTGAGTTCTGGTGGAAATTATCTGAGTTCTACATCAATTTTAATCTCAATTTTGAACAAATTTTATCTGATTTAAACACATTTGTAAGAAATTAGTTATAAAAGTAAGAACACATTAAAATGTATAATAGCATTGAGACTTTGAATTATTATTCACTAATTAGAACTTATATTGTATTCTATATTCATGCTAAGAATGGACAATATTAAACCAAAACTACAATCAACTTCAGATTCAATGAATTATCCAAGAATAGGCTCCTTGTATGATTTCTTATTATGACTGCTGATCCAACCACATCACCCATATTTTATCTGCCGTGTGATCTCCCCTCTTGACAAGATCTCTTTTTTTTCGGCCTGCCAGGTGGCCGTCTAACCATAGGGTGGTAAATAGCAGCTTCAGCAACTATTGGCTTTTGCAACCCCACAGGTGGAATGGGGAATATCTGCTCATCGTATGCAAACCTATAGGTCTGAGTGTGAAAATAGTTATCCACAAAAAGATTCAGGTCATTTCTACTCTTCTGAATCGCAGCACAAGCATGCACGCATGGGAAGCCATTGATCTGCCACTAATAACAGAACAGATGTGATTATAAATGTCTACAATGACTAAGGGGTAAGAGAGAACATCATAAACAGTTTCACTCGAACGCCGGACAGTCCACGGCCTTCCAAGCTTGATTGAAGCATCCAGCCTCTTATCCATGTCTTGGCAAATGACTGTCTTCAATATGTTGGAAACTTCCCTCTTATTGGCCATTTGTTCCATTATCTGAACCCTGATTGTGTCCACCATCTTTGTAGATGGCGAGATTCTCTAATCCAGGAGTTGAAAGATTCAGTTGCATTCAAACACATCTCACCATACCACTGACCCTTAAAGTAGGCATTGCTCCATCTTTCATGAGGCAATCCACAAAGAAATCTGTCTACATTGGAGCCAACTTCAAGCTTCAACGCCCGCAGCTTAGCATGGAATGCCACTATGGTCAAGGCGTATGCACATTCCTGAAGCTTCATAACCACTCTCTCTCTCTAAATTCATTCGTGTACCGACGTGATAACTTCTCCCTCAAATTTCCCTTCAGGTGTTGGAGGCAAAAAGCATGATGAGCAAATTGAAATACACGTGAAACACTCTCTATGAGACCAAGATTTCTATCGGAAATAAAGGTGATAGTGCGATTATAAACCAGTACTTTTCTTAAATTCTGCAAAAACCATGTCCAATTGTCCTCAGTCTCTAAGTCCACCACCGCGAAAGCAAGAGGAAACAAACTTGTGACATGAATAAACGAACTTTTATATTTCAGCTAATAAGAAAAATATCAAAAAATGGTGATCGTTAATAAAAAGATTTGTCAAGAATATCATAATCAACAGAATTTCACTTTACCTTGATTTCCATCCTTTAATGTTGCTGCCAACAGATTTCCCTTGTGTCCCTGCCTTTCAAAAATGTCCTATCCCGAAATAACAAAGGATACACATGATTAAAACCAACAATTGAAGCATTGAACGACACAAAGAAGCGCTTGAAGAACATGGTTGATTGATGATAATCTAACACAAAAAGGCTTACTGGATTCGTCTCCTCCACCTCCTTAACATACCAACAAAGATCGTAAGGTCCGCGACCTTACTAGGTCATTGGGCCCAATAGCAAGCCCGCCGACCCCTTTATTTTGTTATTATTATAAATAATTATTTTGTTAGATATTTAAGTGGGTTAGACCTTGAACGAGTTTCTTCTAGCATTAGAATAGTGTCTGTGAAGTTTCGTTCGATTCTGAGTTCGTTTGATCATAGCAGGGGGTTACTTTGCAATTTAGGGAAAATTGAGTGTTTTTTCGTAAAATTTCAATCGCCATGATTTTGTGTTCGTTGGAAAGGTCTCGTCGCGCTGATCATTTTTGTCTCTTGGCTCGTCACGATCCGACAATCAGAAGCCCTTCAAGTGGCCCATTGGTTCACCAGACCCACTTAAGGGCAAACTTGTCTTTTCCCCTTCTCTTCTTCTTAAGCAGAGATTTGCCCTAATCTCTATCTTTTCTAATCTTTGTAATGAAACTACAGCAACCCTATTCTTCTTCCTCTTCATCTTCTCAAGCCCAGAACTCTTGGGAGAGATCATCTTGAAGATTCAAACCGGTAATCTTCTTCCTCGCGATCTTCTCTTTCCATTGATCTTAGTTTGGTAAGATTTCCCTCATCTTTGTTTTCCAATCATTTTCTCTTTTGGTTAGATTTAGGTTTGATCTCAATCTTTTCCTCTATTTTCTTCTCCTTTGCGTTCTACGTTGCCTTTGGTTGGGTTAGATTCGTGGATTTCGTGATAGAAGGCTTCTCCTCGAGTTTTCCCAATTTCATATTCTTCTTGGTTAAGGCAAGTAGATTTGCAATTTTATATTTAAACATGTGATGTATATTTCAATTGATTGGCTATGCTTTCTTGCTAGATTTCCCTAATTCCAAGCTTGTTATGGTATTGATTTGGGAATTAATATGTTAGATTAGGTTTGGGAATTTTTGGTTGGATTAAAGGATTCAATTGATAGCCTTAGGATGCTCTTAAATTTGAAAAAATGCATAGAAATGGTGATTGTGATGAATGGGGAGCATGGTGGCACATTTCTGCAGGTTTTCCAAACAATGGCCTGAAGAGGAAGAGGGCAGAACAACCAAATGTGGGGTTCCGGTGCAGTTCGATCGACCGGACACTCTGTCCGATTGATCGGACAGGGTTCCTGTCTCAGTTGACTGAGACAGTTCACTGTCCAATCGATCGAGCAAACTGTCCGATCGATCAGACAGAAAACATGCCTCAATTAAGTGTTTTCTGGCACTGTCCGATCGATAGGACAGCTCTGTCCGATCGATCGGATAGTAAAATTCTGACAGCACCTGGAAACTTCAAACACTTATAACTTTAATCCGTCCGTTGGTTTTGTACGTATAATATACCGTTGGAAAGCCCTTGAGACGTAGAATCCAATCGTTCTAGTTTCGTTACGATCAGAGATCGGGAAGTGATGCAAATAATTAGATTATTGCTTCAGCTCATATTTTATTGGAACTGAGACCGGTAACCTAGGTTTGAGCCTTAGATGTTGGAAACCATGAACCTACTCTCATCATACCATTAATGGGATTAAAATCATAGCGCGTGGCTTGGTGTGCTTCGATTTGGGTGTCTAGGTATTCGTGTAATATGCATGGGTTAACCGAATGCGTATGGAATTGTTTCAACAGATGCTTAACATGATTGTACACCAAGGAATTCTCCTAGAAGCATCATTGAATCAATTTTCCCCACGCACTCCATTAAAATAAGTACAATACATGAATGGCACCGCTTGCCTAGGTCTGGTTTGTAATTCCTCCTTGATTTATTAATTGTATCCGTTGTTATTGCTCCTTGTACACTCTCTTGGCATAATATACCTAATTAATTATGAAAAATAAACTCTTTAGAATTAGGATATGGACCTGACTTAGAGTGTACCTCAGGACCCTGTGTCATGTAGTTGATAAGCATGACTGGCTAGACTGAAGGGATTATCATGAGATTGGGTTTGTCTTATATTGGCTTGAATGAGATAATCCCCCTAAGCATATCTGGTATATTGAGTTAGCCAGACTTGATTGTCTTGGATTCCATGTGTTAACACCACTTATTATTATTATTATTTACATGTCATGGCCAGCTGCAGTTTGGGGATTTATTGATGGGCCGGTTACTCGGACATCGGGGTGGGCAGTCGGCTTTGGACGGCGTCTATGGCTTTGAATAGTTGGGCGCGGGCTTGGACCGTGCTACTATTCCTAGGACCGGGAGCTTAGATCCCCCTGGAGCCGGACTTTGGTATCAGTAGTCCAGATTGTGATTGTTACTGGTACCTCGTGAGATGGCTTGGACATCCTCGGAGTCTCCCTCTTGTTACTTGCATTGCATTGCATGAATAGTGGTGATTGTTAGTGTTGTTAGGATTCCTGTTATTGTTTCTGATGGTTATTATTCATGCTTTATGCCTAGCTTCGATTCCTTGTATTTGCACAATTATTATACCTGTCATTATTCTGATACTTGATGCATGTCATGTTCTTTTATATCTTACTTATCTATTGCTCAACATGTCGTTGACTATGTTCCTTGGTGTGCAAACACCTCAGGTGAGTACTTATATGTAAAGCTTACACCCTTACCTTGCATGAGACCTTTTGATGGGTTCTGACCCATCAGAAACAAAACCGTGAGGCCCGTGGGCCAAAGCGGACAATATCATGCATTGGTGTAGGGTAGGGCATGACATAATGGTATCAGAGCAATGGATGGTTTCTCAGGGTAAAAAAAAAAAATTTGTAGAAACCATAGGACGCGTGTGAGGATTCCGTTAGTTAAAAGGTTGGTCTTGTATTCCTTTTTCCTAGTATTGTGTTGTTAGCCGAGGCAGATTAGGACTAACCTTGATTATTTTACAGGACTATGGTTGGAAGATCAACCCGATCCAACAATGGTGCGCCCAACCGTGAGGCTAGCTCTTCTCAGAATGTCCCTGAGAATCAATTCCACCAGCTTATGGTAGCATTCATTCAGTCCCAGAAGGACTTGGCTGAGCAGAGTACTAGGCAAAATGAGAATCAGGCTGTGTTCCAAGCACAGATGCTTGAGGTAGTACAGAAGGTGGGACAGCCACAGGCTAAGGAGTACGACCTCAACGAATTGGTTGAGAAGTTCATAAAGAGGTTTCCACCCGAGTTCCATGGCATCGAAGACCCCTCTGTTGCAGATGAGTGGGTTGTCCAGATGGAAAAGATTTACAAAGTCTTCAAGTGCACGGGTATTCAGCAAGTGCAGCTTGCAGCCCACATGTTTCATGGGGCAGCAGAGAGATGGTGGAAAACCGTCAAACACCCATATGAGACAGTGGAGGAAGAGGTAGCCTGGAAGACATTCACCGAGCAGTTCCAGAAGAAGTTTATCCTCGAGCACTACAACGATTAGAAGATGGAAGAATTCGAGAGGTTGGTGCAGGGTGACTTACCAGTACAGGAGTATAAGATCTCCTTCACCCATCTATCCAGGTTTGCTGAGAACTTGATTAAGCCCGAGTCAGAGAGGGTTAGGAGATTTATCAAGGGATTACGAGCTGATATCAAGATGCAAGTTCAGAGCAGCAATCTGACTGATTATGACGATGTGGTCAAGAAAGCATACTGGGCAGAGGAGTCCTTGAAAGAAGTGATTGTGTTAGAGCAGCAAAGGATCTTTGCGTTGATGCCTCAACCCAAGGCACAGAGTTCTTCGTCCCGGTATTATCAGTAGCCAGCACCCAAGAGCCTGCGTGTTGAACTAGTGCTTAGACAGCTGCCACAGCGTATTACTTACACTTTTTGCGGGGGAAGTCATCATGTTCGGGACTGCAAGAAGCAGACTGGCACATGTTTTCACTGTGGGGATATAGGGCATAAGGTTCGCAATTGCCCAGGGAAGACAGGGGTGGCACCACCTACTTACCAAGCTCTGGCGCCTAGACCACCATGTTGACACCAAAAATGTCACTTTGCCTCATCAACATCAAAAGCTATATGGAGCCGCATCCTACTACAAACAGGCAAAGCTGCTTCAAGCATCAGATCTTGACAGAACCAAACAAAAACTACAAGATCTTTCAAAATAGCCAAAAGAAGGGTACACATGAAGTCCCGGGCCATTTCGACACCATCTGGCCTAACTTCAATCCTCCAACAGCTGAGCGGGAGCTCCTGACGGCGACAATGTCAAATACATCAAATCTTCGATCAGAGTCTATGGATGGTCTCAAAATACCTCCAAAAGGCTCCATGTCGAATTTCAAGTCAAACCGACAACGTTTGACCCGGTTTTGATGCTCCGAAGCAAAATCAAGCCTACCGGCGGCGAAGCTCCCCGGGACCATGGCACCCAAATCAGAGCTAATGGATCATCTCAAAATGACTCCAATAGGCTCCCCGTCAAATTTCAGGTCAATCGGACAGCGGATGACCGTACATCAAAGCTCGACATCTTCCGCACGGTGAAATCAAGTCAAGCATCGACGGGACCCCAAACGGCTTCAAACCTCAAATAAAAAGCCCATGGTTGGTCCTATCTAATGCCCAAGAAGCTTCACCTCAAATTTCAGGTCATTCCGACATCGTTTGACCCAGTTTCAACTCTTGGCGGAAAATCGGCTATAGAGTCTTCGGCTTTTCCATAAAATAGGAAACTTTGTGCTCTGATTTGCACACCCTTTTGACGGATTTTCTTTAGAGGAATCAAGCCAATAAATGAAGAGAAATCTCAAAGAAAAATACAGGAGAAAACAGAAGCGAAAAAGCCCGAGAAACGACCAAGAAACGGTGACCGGAAGGCGGCCGAAAAATGGACCAAAGTCCAAGGTCGCCAGCCCCATGGTCGCCGGCGACCATGGGTGCATGGTCGCCGGCGACCCTGGAAATCCGGGTCGCCGGATTTCCGCTGAAACGTCCGTTTTTCCGATTCTTTTCGCGTTTCGCAATGATTGGCCCCTGTGATTTTCTTAAAATCTGATTTTTGAGGCATGATATCCGTCGATCTTCGTCAACATCACGGATCCGCTATCAAAATCATTTGATCATCATCGGACACTCCGAAACCGCCAACCGGCCGTCCAAGAAAGCGCACTTTCTGCCCGACCGATCAAGAAATCGACTGGACAGATGTTGCTGGACCATTAGTGGCAACCAATGTCTGAATTTTCATCGTCATCCGACATCAAGCAACGTACGGATCCATCGATGATCATCGCAAGAAGAATTCCAAAAGACGCGGCGCGGCCCGCGACTCTTCAAGCGACTCGGCAGCCAATTAATGAAGTTAAATGACCCTTTTATGGCAATTTATTAGGGTCATTAACTCATTATTTTGAACGGCCCAATCAGAAGCCAAGAAATGGGAGTTACAAGTCAAATTAAGCATGACAATTAACCATGTAACTCCTATCATTATGGAGATTAATCATGGTAATTAATCATGAAACTCCCATCATCATGGAGATTAAAAGCCCATTACTCTCCATCGGCCAATCAAAATCCAAGAAAAAGGAGTTACAAAATTATGAAATTAAATCTTGTAACTCCTCCCATCATGGAGCATTAATATCATTAATGCATTAATGCCCATAAGACCTTCCTAATGGCCACCAAAAGCCTATAAATAGGAGGTCATTCCAAAGGGAAGGGGTCTTGAAAATTGGGTCCAGAAAAATTGTCTGAAAACTATCCTGAAGAATTCACTGCAAAAAAGGAAGCTCTCTCACTTTGAAGAAACTCTGCTGCAAACACTACAAGGTGATCGAAGTCCCTTGGGGGGCCACCCCCCCAAGATCTCCTCCTCTCTTCTTCTATTCAACATGGCCTAGATGCGGCTTTTCAGCCCGTCTACTTGGTTTTTTATTGGATATAAGACCTTCTCTTGGTCTTTATCCTCTAAAAATCTGAGGTCCAAGCCAAGCCAAGTGAATCAAAGCATCAAGTGTTCTCATCTGAAGGACGATGGCGGAGCCCATACATGACTCGCGACCGTCGATCTGAACAAGTCCCCACAATCGCTTGAGAAGTCAGATTCCTTTTCTTACTTTTCTATTGTATTGTATTTTTTAAAAGAGACATAAAAATCACATTTCTTGTCTTTAATGTGATAGTTCAGGATGATAGTGCCTCTGAAGCTCCATCTGCTGAGTTCACGGACTCTCAAAATGTATCCAGTAGCATATCTTCTGGAGCTACATATTCTCGGGGGACTTCCACTGAGATAATACCTTCTCAGCCATCGTCTCCTGAAACGGTGACATCAGAATTCAAGCCTCTTCCGACTGATCACCATGAAGAAGCTCTGACTGATGAAGTCTGCAAAGAAAACCCAGTCAATTGGTCCCAGGTACCCAACCTCATAGGAGATGTCTGGACCGATGAAATACTGGACAAAGAAGAAAAGTTGTTGGAAGCTGTTTAGGACTTGTTCCCGGAAAATGCTCCATGCAACGCAATAACTGAAGACTGCAATGCAGCTGCAAAGGCGCTTTCAGCAAATGGGGAAGACCAGCCCCTTGAGCCCGAAGGGGGTCTTCCGAAAGAAGAACCACCTCTAGAAGCTTTTGAAGTTGGGAAAGGTACCCGCTCTAGCCAGGATTACCACAAAAACTATAACCAACCTTCTTCTTCTTCTTCTCATGTAAATCCTTCGGGAAAACAAGCTGTAAATGCCCCAAGCGGCGGTGATAATGAAAATGGAGGCCTAAAGGAGGCTTTCAAGTATGACTTGATTGAGCACTTCAAACACATACCCGCACGACTGCACATCCTAGACTTATTACGAATGTCACCACAAACTCGTGATAGTCTCATTTCAGAACTGCAAAGGCTGAATCTGGATGTCGACAAACATGCCCCGCAAGTCCTGCAAATAGAAATGGACTATAGGGTCACAAAATCAAAAACCTCCTCAAAGGGAGAAAAGAAAGAAGCTGGAGGACCTTGCACTGAATGCCTCTCGGTCCAAAAAGCCGGAAGTGCTACCATCGCCATCAATAAGGAAGACCTCCTGCTAGGCGAGACGAAGCACAACCGACCCTTGTACTTCACAGGGTACATCAAAGAGATGCCGATACACAGAGTCCAGATCGACCCGGGTTCTGCACTCACCCTCATCTCTACTTCGGCACTCGAAGAACTAGGTATCCTACCTAGTAAACTAAGCCACACATCTATGTCCATCTTTGGATACGATGGGAGTGCTCAAAGGCCCATTGGCAAAATCCGGTTCAGGTTGCAAATCGGCGATCTTATCTCTGAGGTCACCGTATATGCAATAAAAACCCCTTCATGCTACAACATCCTTCTTGGACGCCCTTGGATACACGAGAACGGCATCGTTCCTTCGACTCTACATTAGTGCATCAAGTTTGTTGGCTACGACGGCTTGATACATCGAGTGTTTGCAGACAAAAAGCCCTTCAAGGGCAAGGAAGTCCATTTTGCAGACTCTCAGATGTACAAGGATGAAAAAGAAGGAAAGGAGGAGAAAACAGCATCCTTTGCTGGCAATCTCCAAAAAGATAAAGGCAAGGCTCCTCAGCGATCATCGGAAGAAAACAAACCTTCCGGCAAACTCAAAGAGAACAATCAGTCTCCCTTCGTCATCTCCTTCAAATCTTCCAAACCTTTGGTAATCACTACTAAAGCAAAGAAGACAGAGCAAAAGACAGGGGGCAAGTTTGCTGTCTCCTTGGTGTCTATCATACAAGACACGGATTCGGATTCAGAGACTGAAGACGATACATCATCAAGCCAAGCTTATACTCAGCAAGTTCGACCTGCTCTCACTCCGTTGGAGACCCCTGCTGACGTAGAAGATCCTGCGTCTGCTACCTTCGTCGTTCCGGAAACGTCGGCAGAAGAGAAACCAATCTTCTTCCATAGATCGAACGCTTCTTCATCAAACTGCCTGCTTGAGCCTTTCCAAAATGAAGGTATGCCTCAACTATCCTTGTATAGTCCAATGGCACAAGCTATCGTGAAGAAAATGGGCTATGACGCTCAAAATCCAATTGGTTTGGGAGGTGGCCGTGGTATTCTCACACCATTGGAACCCACCCTGACCAAAAGTCAGCTGGAAGATTGGAAACTCCACCGTCGCATAGACAAGTCTTCATACGGATTGGGGTATGATCCTGACACTCCAATGAGACAGCTGACACAAAGGCTGCAGAGTCGTTTTGCCGACCAAGCCTCAACATCTCATGTCGATGAAGACATCGATCTCCCTGGATATCTCTTTGAAGAGTTACCCGACAAGGACTCAGGAAGCTCATCAAATCGGTATGATTTCTCTGATGATGAAGAGGAATTGTCCGATGACACAGACGCACGGTTCTCTGGTTCAGAAGAGCCATCATCTCCAAAAGAAATACCTTACTTCAGCCCAGTTTCAGCTGGTGATTGGGATCATCTCATAGCAAGTCTTGAGAAGAATACCGATCAAGAAGATTTATGGACAGAAGCGGAGCCATGGTCTGAAAATGCCCTTAGAAATCCAGAAGGTCTTGTTGAGCTGGAAACCTCCGAAAATGTTGTGGAGGAACCACCTTCAAACCTTCCAACAGAAGATTCTGTTCAAAAGATAGACTTGGGAACACCAGATAACCCACGTCCTGTATTCATAAGCAAGAATATAAAGGATGAGGAGTTACCCGAATCCCAAAATAGCAGTCCACAAACTCAACCTGCAAGAAAATGTCAAGCCTGTCAAACAAGGCCAAAGAAGATTCCGTCCTGATGTGATGGACAAAATTGAACAAGAAGTTCAGAAACTCAAAAACGTTGGCTTCATCCGCGAGGAACAACATCCTGAATGGTTGGCCAACATCGTCCCTGTGACAAAGAAAAATGGGCAAATCAGAGTCTGTATTGACTATAGAGACCTGAATAATGCATGCCCCAAAGATGAATTCCCGCTCCCCATACCGGAGGTAATGATTGACAACACCTGCGGGTTTGAGCGAATGACTTTCATGGACGGCTTCTCTGGCTACAACCAGATGAAGATGCATTCCGAAGATGAAAGGCATACATCCTTTCGGACCCCATTTGGCGTGTATTGCTACACTGTCATGCCATTTGGTCTGAAAAATGCTGGTGCAACATATCAAAGGGCTATGATGAAGATATTCCAAGATATGCAGCACAAGACGGTCGAATGTTATGTTGATGACCTCGCCCTCAAAAGCAAAAGGAAATAAGACCATCTCCAAGATCTTCGAGAAGTCTTCCTCCGGCTTCGTAAACACAAACTGCGAATGAATCCCCTCAAATGCTTCTTCGGTGTCTCATCGGGTAAGTTAGTCGGATTCATAGTTTGGAAAGCTGGAATAGAACTTGACCCCATCAAAGTCAAGGCAATTCTAGAAATGCCATCTCCAAGAACCCTAAGGGAACTAAAAGGGCTTCAAGGAAGATTGGCATACATCCGACGGTTCATTTCCAATCTATCAGGAAAATGCCGTCCATTTTCTCGCCTGATGAAGAAAGGTGTAGACTTTGTTTGGGATGCTGAATGTGAAGCTGCATTTCAAGACAACAAGTCATACCTGACCAAGCCTCCGGTGTTGGCTGTTCCCACAACCGGAAAACCATTCATCTTGTACACAAGAGCTCTCGACTATTCTTTGGGCGCTCTACTTGCACAAGAAAATGATGGAGGAAAAGAAGCTACTCTATACTACCTCAGTCGCATGTTGGTAGGTGCAGAGCATCGCTACTCTCCAGCCGAAAAAGAATGCTTGGCAGTGATGTTCGCTGTACAAAAGCTGCGTCACTATTTGCTGTCAAACACAATATACCTGATATCGAGGATCAATCTCTTAAAGGTCCTTGTCACAAAAGCAGGTTCTCTCAATGCCCGGCTGGCAAAATGGTCAATCCTTCTGTCGCAATTTGATATTAGGTATGTACCACAGAAAGCAATCAAAGGTCAAGCTCTGGCAGACTTTCTCGCAGAGCATCCACTGCCTAAGGATTCTCTGCTCAGGGATGATCTCCCAGACGAACCTGTCTACAACGTGGAGACTTCCTCACCAAATGCCTCCTAGAACATGTACTTCGATGGTGCAACCAGGACAAATGAAAAAGGAAAGCCGATATCGGGAATTGGCATTCTCTTTGTTAGCCCCGATAAATACATGATTCCACATGCATTTTCACTACTGGAACCATGTTCAAATAATGCAGCTGAGTACCAAGCTCTGATTATAGGATTGGAACTCGCCCTCGAATCTGGCATCACCATGCTAGAAGCATTTGGGGATTCTCAACTGATAGTCAACCAGATGAATCAAGAATATGAAATCAGGAAGCCTGATCTGTTGCCTTACTACAACAAGGCGCAATCGCTTCGTCAAAACTTTGACATCTGTCACATCACCGACATCCGCAGAGGTGAAAACATCCGTGCAGATGCCCTGGCTGGACTTGCTGCATCCATGGCAACCTAAGAAGGGGAAAACATGAAATTACAGTGTGTCAGAAAAGGATTCTCCCTCCTCTCAACACACACCAAGCAGTTGTTGAATGCCACCGAGTGGTCGGAGGTCGGATTTCCATCCTTAAACCTCCGATAGGCGACTGGAGGGATCCGTTCATTGATTATATTATGTTCGGAATCCTACCTGAAGATCCAAAAGAGCGGGTAAGTATCCAAAGACGAGCCCCAAACTTTCATTTGGATATTCCCTCCAAAATGCTTTACAGAAAATCCTTCAATGGAGTACTTCTACGCTGCTTGTCACAACAAGAGGCGGAAGAAACTCTAAAAGAAGTTCATGCCGGTCTTTGTGGAGCCCATCAGGCTGGTCCCAAGCTCTACGATCAGATAAAAAGGTTAGGTTATTATTGGCCTACCATGGTGGCTGACGCAATACAGTTTGCTAAACGTTGCCAACAATGCCAAGTTCATGGAGATTATGTACACATGCCTCCAGAATGGCTACATCCTACAGCGATCTCATGGCCCTTCGAAGTCTGGGGTATGGACATCATAGGTCTTATCTCTCCCCCATCAAGCAAAGGTCATCGCTTCATCTTCGCCGCTACGGATTATTTCTCAAAGTGGTCAGAAGCATTTGCGTTTAGCGAAATGAAGACCTCGTCAGTCATTCAATTCTTACGAACCAACATCATTTGTCGCTTCGGCATACCTAAAAGATTCGTCCATGATAACGGATCACAATTCCGGGATCACAGATTCTACAGGTTCTGCGACAAATACAAAATTCAAAGTTGTCCTTCGACTCCGTATAACCCGGCAGCGAATGGACTAGCAGAAGCCTTCAACAAGACACTCTGCAAAATTCTCAAGAAAATGGTCTCTACTCGCAAAAGAGATTGGAGCGACAAAATGCCTAAAGCTTTATGGGCCTACCGGACTACCGTTCGAGGACCAACCCATAGCACACCATTCTCCTTGGTCTATGGATGTGAAGCAGTTGTCCCCCTAGAGGTACAAATTCCTTCTTTAAGGGTATCTCTACAAAATGAAATGACGCAAGAAAGCAACGTCAAATTGAGACTCCAAGAACTGGATAATCTCGATGAAAGACGACTCGAAGCTCTACAAAGCGTTGAGCTTTACCAAGCACGCATGGCAGGATTTTTTGACAAAAGGGTCAGGCAACGCGCCCACAAAAAGGGTGACTTGGTTCTGCGGTGAAAAGGCCAATGGTTTTTGCCCACAAATCCAAAGGCAAATTCGAACCAAAATGGGAGGGACCCTTCGTCATCGACAAAGTCTTCTCCAATGGCGCATATGCTCTTCTAAACATGGAAGGTGACAGATGTATGCTGCCCATCAATGGCAAGTTCTTGAAGCGGTACTACCTTTGAAGACTTCCTACATCGGGTCAAAGTGATGCCTGCATGGCCAAAGCCTATTCCTAGGTACTTGCTCGTCAAACCCACCCATTTTAGAGTTTTCATCCCTATGTTGAAATTTCTAAAAAGCCAAAAAACAATGCTTACTTTCAATGTTTCATTGTTCAAAAAAAAAATCAAACCCAAAATCCAAGTTTCGGAGCCTCTTCCCTAACTTGACCAAAACTTTCAATCGTTGAACCCAAAATTCATGGTTTGAAACAAAAATCAGGACTTAGGAATTTCCACCCTAGTCCACCCTGACTTTTACCACCAAAGATGGTTTTTAGTCAAAATTTATGACCCTCGTGTCTTTAAACAAAAAATGTTTTTTAAAAAAAAAACCGTGGGGAAGCGACGTTTAGTCGATACTCACACAAAACTCAAAAATCGGAAGGGTGCGAACCCCATTCAATACTTCCAAAACCCCAAAATCGCAAGAAAGCGACACCTCGTCGATACTTGCAAAATCTCAAAAAAATCGTGGAGACACAACGTTTCAGTTGATATCCACAACCCAAATTTCAAAACAAAAAAAACAAAGGTTCGAAAAAACCTCAAATTTCAAAAATCGTGGGGAGGCGACATTCCATCGATACCCACAAAACCAATTTTTTGAGAAAAAAGCAAGGAGGCGACATTCAGTCGATACTTGCACCCAAATCCGCGAGGAAGCGACATTCCATCGATACTCGCAACCGAATGAGCAAGGAAGCGACATTCCATCGATACTTGCAATACCATTCAGCAGGGAGGCGACTCTTAGTCGATACTTGCATTTTTGAAAACCAAAAACCGGCTTTCACTCCAAAACCCGGCTTTCACGCCAAAACCCGGCTTTTATGCCAAAAACCTGGCTTTCATGCCAAAAACCAAAATCTGGCTTCCATGCCAACAAAACAAAAACCTGGCTTTCATGCCAAAAATCAAAAAAATCTGGCTTGCATGCCAACAAAACAAAACTTGGTTTTCAAAAAACTTGGCTTCTATGCCACAAAATCTGGCTTTCACGCCAAACAAACAAAAATCGGCTTCCATGCCACAAAACAAAATTTGGCTCCCATGCCACAAAATCTTTGGCTTCCATGCCACAAAACAAAAACTTGGCTTTCACGCCGCAAAAATCGGCTCTCACGCCAAAAACCGGCTTCCATGCCACAAAACCAAAACTTGGCTTTCACGCCACAAAAATCGGCTTTCATGCCAAAAACCGGCTTTCATGCCAAACAAAATTTTGGCTTTCACGCCATCCAAAATTCGGCTATCAAGCTATACAAAAACCAGGCTTTTTGCCACAAAATCTGGCTTTCACGCCTAAAAACAACCATTTGACAAAAGATTTTCACAAAATGACAACCTTTTGATCAAATTTTCAAACAAACCATTCCCATTCAATTTTTGCTTATATTTCATCGAAAGTGAATTTAAGTGAAATAAGGGGATACAAAAAAAAAGTGCCAAAAATGTTTATACATGGAGGTACCAAAAAAAAAAAGAGAAGAAAAAGTTTGTTACAAATCAGGAGGCTAGTCCGACATGGTTTTCAGCCATAGGCTTAACTCCTCAAGCAAACACTTGGCCCTAGCCTCCAAAGCTTCCAGGCCGCGTTTTTTCAGAATCTTCCCATAAAAAGCAGTAGGCCGTCGCGATCCATCCTCAGCACGAGGAAGCTCTTCCCAGAGAATCTGCCATTGTTCATATTCTTGAGTCTTCCTCCGGAGATTGCTTTCGACCTCCTCAACTTGGCGAATGAGAGTCCTCTCTCTATCGCGAGCTTTCAAAGTGGCAGTCCACTTGGCAGCGACTTGTTCTTCCAACAGCTCAAGGCGCTGTCTGGCTTCGGTGACCTCCCTATCAAGGCGGTGCTGGACCTATGTCAGCTCAATAATAGCCAACTCGGTGACGTTCATCTCCCGAACGAGCTGCTTCCGAGTCCGCGAGATCTCATTCAGTTCAGATTTGACCTCGCTGGAAGGCTTCAAAAACATCTCGTTGAAGAAATCATCATTCGAAAAGCTCTTGGTCTCAGTCCACTTGTTACCTAGAGCGATGACTTCATCAACAAAAGCCTTGGCATCTGTAATGTCCAGACCAACTTCTTCGCTATCGGCAAGAATGTCCTGCACATGTTTCACCATGCCAAGACCAGCCTCCAAATGGCCAGAAGAAAGAGTCTCGGCCCATGAGCTCAAGACTCTCTTCAACACCTTCCTTGCAAACTGACGGGATGGCTCAGATGAAGACTCGCCATGCTCCGTTGGTCGACTACCCATGTCAGGCACCGTTGGAAGAGTAATCAAGAAGCTCTTTCCAACCGGGTCCGCTGGGGAAGGAATATCAGTAGGCGGACTCACCTCTGCCTCATCAAAATCGGTGGAATAAGTCCCAACTCCTGGATCGGTCACAGGTACTCCCTGCTCTGGTTCTGAAAAAGATAGAGGAACTTCTTCTGTCACCTCACAACCTGCCAATGAAAAATGAAAAATGTATGAATATAATCTTGTCAAAAATCAAAATATCAAGATTATCATTACAAAGTACCTTCTTCGACGACTGGTGGAATGCTTTCTGCCTCCATGAGCTCATCCGAAGCATCATCAAAAGTTGTGTCCATGGATGGCTCAAAGTCGTCGGAATCCTCTGGCAAGTCAGCTGGCAAATATATATATATATATATATATATGTCAGCAAGTGGCGGTAAAAAAAAAAAAAAAAATCATACCAGGAGGAGATTCTGGATCTACTTCAGAATCTCTGGGTTCTTCCTCAAATGCCACGATAGGATCCATCACCGCCTCATCGGTCGGAACCTCGGGCATCATCAAACCATCATCTTCTGCCAAAAGAAAGAAAGCAGTAGATCAAAACAAAAGCTCTCATGAAAGAAAAGAAACGGAAAAAGAAAAGGGAAAAGCATACCATCATCAATGGTCTCTTCCCCTCGGCTTCTCTTCTCTGGAGGCTCGTCATCATCCCCTGATGCCTCCTCAACAATGGTGGAAGGAATTTCCAGATCAGGAGAACTTTCGTGCCGCCTCTGACTTCGGCGGTGTCCTCGTCTCCTCTTGCCCCTACGGGACGAACTGCTGGAAGCACCCTCCCCACCATCAAAATCGGGCCTCTCGTCAGAGTCCTCACTGGACGGTCTGCTCTTCCCAGTAGACTCCATGGAAGCCTTTGCTCGCTCGGCTTGTATCCAAGCAGCAACCTCAGCCTCCTCCTCGGCAAGCTGTTCCAAGACCTCACCAGGTATCTCTTGTGCAGCTCCCAGTCTGATGACGTCCTGTTCTTCGAGAAAACCTGTTCTGTGCCTTTCTCCAGAAAGAAAAGCCAAAACTTCTTCTCAGCGGACGCCGTCTGACTTCCCAAGGCCCTTCCCGGAAGACTGCTTTACATCAAGCTCTTTCTTGGAAAGCCCCCGGTACGCTGAAAAGCTCTCCACAAACCATTTTGTGAAGCCAACCGTCCGAAAAGTAGGCAACTCAGGATAAGAAATCAGGGCAGTAGTGTCTTCCGCGCTATAAAAGGCCCATGCATTTCTCCCGTCCTGCAAACCTCCAAAACGCTTCACCTTGCTCGAAGGCGCTCCAACAACGCCTTGAGAGAAGCCCAACTGCATGGCAAAACGCGAGGGAACATACGGCTGGATGTCGACGAAAAGACGTATGCGGTACACCATCGTGCCGACACGTATGTTAAAAAGCCAACTCCTCTCTGCATTTGTCAAAGAATAGTGTCTCCCAGACCCCGCCCTGGTCGAATCACGGGAGACACCAAAATCAAAAGCCTTCTTCCTCAAACCCGGAGAAAGCTTCACTGAAGACTGCCCCATCTCGACGTCCCAGAATCATCGGATCCTCAAGCGGGCAGATAAAAGAGATTCGGAAACAGGCTTCCCTCTAGCCAACCGAATCATAAACGGATCATCGTCCTGAGCAGCACCCAATCGGTGGAAACTGGGACAGTGGTATACATACCACGAATAGAAAATGTGGGCTGAAAATACCCTATTCATGGGAAGCCCAAGCCGAACCAGGAAAGCAGCAGCCTGCAGTTCGGTACACAAATAGGAGTAAAGAGCAGGCACCAAAGCAAGCCGCTCTCCGAAAGCCATCTGACAAGCCGGAAAAATGCAATGCGGCCTGATGTGCGTTCCATCTCCTCCAGCAAAAATAGCCTTACCTAGCCAATAAGTGAGGTAAACAGCGAGATCTCTCCGCAGCTCAATGTCAGAATGAATGGAGTCTGTGCTTGCGAAGAATACCCTCAAATTCTCTCGCATGACGGAGATCTTCTTCGAATCCGGGTTCTTAGCCCTGGCTTCCTGGGTCGTACTCTCAGAAGACTCCCCACTGTCAAAGAAGTTGGAAGAAAAAAAGCTACCACTCCCCCAACTGCTACACCGGACTTTCGAGCCCTCCTTCTCCTTCAAAAAATCATAGAAGGCGACGAGCTGAAAGTACAAAAGCTTGAACTCCTCAGACTGCTCCTCAAGGATGCTGTCGATAGGCATAAACTCCTCATAGAGATTGCCGAGGATAGGCAGCCCAGTGATGGCACTCAGTTCCTTTAAAGAAAAACCAATCTCACCATTCGTGACAACGAAGGTGTTGGTTTGTGGAAGGAACGACTCCAGCATGGCCATAAAAGCCTCATCGGAGAAAACCACAGTTTGCCGAAAAGCGCGAACAGCATCAAAAATCTCGGCCTCCTTCAGAATGGCACCGCCAACCTGCAGGATGTAATCAGTCCACGACTCCCAGCTCGAGTCAGCACTGAAACGGCCACGAAGTCGAAAAGGCTTCACCCAATTGCTGCCATAGCCCTTGAAAATGCCAAGGCCCACCGGTCTCAAATCGACCGAAGAATGGTCTGAACCTTGGTAGCCGCTGGCCGGCATCAAAATGTCCATACGGGCAGGCGACTTCTCTGCAAAACCAGAAGGGCCGCCAACAAAAACCCCGGTCTTGATCACATTTGTCCTCTTCACCCAGCTTAGAGGATCTTCCCTCTTCGAGCATGTGGAGGAAAGGCTCATGATCGAGATTGTCCGATCGAAGGACGACCGGGTAGAAACAGTTCTCTTCTCACCATCAACTGTGAAGGAGAACTGAAAACATCTCCTTTGGTATGTTGAATCGTCGGGGACGGCATCACCAAAGAAGAAGGTAGGCTTGGGCACAATGCTCTGATCGTCCGTGACCCACGGACGGTTGCTTACCATAATCTTATAATACTCCTCATCCTTGAGGGCAATCAAACGTTGCCTCATCTCATATCGGTTGAGCGAGTCACACTCTTCCAAGTTCCTTTCAACATACTGAACCTCCTCCCAGGCCTGCTGTACGGCCGCATTAGAGGATCTGGTAGAACGGCGAGGCGCATCAGTGACCGGCTCCTTACCCTTGTTCGTTCTGGAGGAACTACCTGCAAAGGATGGAAAGAAAAAAAAATCAATCATCAAAATGACAGAATTTTGCTAAAAAATCTAGCGAAATTTTGGCATGATCCTGGGGCAATTCCGAAGAAAAGGGAAACACCCCGAAAGAAATAGGAGCTTGAAGATGGGCTCAACATCGCTGCAAGCCCATAATCATGGAAAATTCTCGAAGAAGGCTCGAACTCAAACATTGCTGCGAGATCAAGCCAAAGCTTCTCAAATATCCGCAAGATCGGAAAAGGGCTCAACATTGCTGCGAGCTCCAGAATCCAAAACTTGCAAAGCTCCTCAGAAAATCCCCGCAAGACCAAGAAAGGGCTCAACATTGCTGCGAGCTCCAAATCCCAAGACTTGCGAAAAGATTTCCAGGTTTGCACTATCATACTTCCAAAATTCCATTTTCTAAAAAAAAAATGCATAGAAGGAAAGTTCTCATGCATGCGCATCTCAGAACCCAAAAAAAAAAAGAGAAAATCTCTTTTCAAAAAAAAAAAAAAAAAAAATTTGCCCACAGGCCACGTGGCCATACAGCCATGACCGTACGGTCTTGTCCGTACGGCCACAAAAAAAAAAAAGGAGATAAAAAATAAAAAAAGAAAAGAAGAAAAAAAAACACACGGTAAAAAAGAAAAAAAGAAACCGTGAGAAAAAAAGAAAAGAAAAGAAAAGCCACGGTAAAAAAAAAACAGAGAGAAAACCGTGCAAGAAAAAGAAAAAAAGAAAAAGAAAGAAAGAAAGAAAAAAAGACGTGCAAAAAAAAAGGAAGAGATGCACGTGGAAAAAAAAAGAAGAGAAAGAAAAAGAAAAGAAAAGAAAAGAAAAAATGAAAACCTTTTCCTATTCCTACATGGGGTTTCTTAAGAAAAAGAAGAAACTTACTTGAAGCCATTGATGGAGAAGAAGAAGAAAAGGCTTGAAGATCCTTGAAGAAGAAGAATTCTTGATCTTAGAGCACTCTTGAAGGTTCTTGCAAAAAGAGAGCAATAGCAACAAGAGATCCAATCCCCTTGCTTTTATAGGAGAACGCAAACCAAAAGAGGAAAGGAGGAGAAAAGAAAGGAAGTAAGTGCTACAAATTAGCAAACTTCCTAAAAGAGAGGAATTATGGGATATTCTTTCCCAATGAGGAGATATTTTTGAGAAATTCTCTCCAAAAAGAGAGGGATTATGAGAAACTTTCTCCCAAAGAAAGATACTTTGAGAAAATCTCTCCCAAAATCAAGGAGACTTGAGAGATTCTCTCCAAGTAAGAATATTCTTAGATATTCTTAACAAAAATGACACCACATGAGATCTAAGCCATCTTTAAAGCTTAAGGTCCCATGGATTAGCCCACATGAGCCAGGTTTGACCACCTAGGCACTAAAAGTGGCTTTTAGTCAAAATTCCTCTTACCAAGAGCATACAAAAATGGTTCCATGCCTCCTTTGAGTTGATTGGACCATACAAAAAAAAAAATCCAAGCCTCATGAGTTTCCAAAAGTCCAAACCATCCCACCTCATGAACCAAATTAAGCCAAAACCTTGAAATTGACATTCCACAAAAACCCAAACCACTCCAACGGACCCAAAATTGTCCCAAAGAGTAACCAAAATCCAAATCATGGTCTCCTAACTCGCCACATACAGCTTGTTGGGTCACAAGGCCAAAACCAAAACCAAATCCCGGTCCCCTAACTTGCCACATACCGCTTGTTAGGTCACAAGACCAAAATCAAAATTCAAAACCCGACCCCCTAACCTACCACATATAGCTTGTTAGGTCACAAGGTCAAAAACCAAAAACCTTCTTGACCGCCTGATGCGCAACAAAAGCCTTTAGGTTCACAAGGTCAAAAAGAAAATCCAAAATCCAAAAACCCAACCCAAATGTCATTTTCAAAATTTTGCCTTGAGATGGTACGTGATGTCTCTCACTGCCATAAAATTCCCTTGGAAACTCAAAAGGCTACACTATCAAGAAAAATGCTCAGAAACTCTTGGTCAAGTCAGAAGTTCTCCTTCAAAGTTTTCTTCGAGGCACATTGACTGCAAAGGCTATCCAATTCGTCGCTGTACCTCGAGGGGGCATTTGTTGACACCAAAAATGTCACTTTGCCTCATCAACATCAAAAGCTATATGGAGCCGCATCCTACTAAAAACAGGCAAAGCTGCTTCAAGCATCAGATCTTGACAGAACCAAACAAAAACTACAATATCTTTCAAAATAGCCAAAAGAAGGGTACACATGAAGTCCCGGGCCATTTCGACACCATCTGGCCTAACTTCAATCCTCCAACAGCTGAGTGGGAGCTCCCGACGGCGACAATGTCAAATACATCAAATCTTCATTCAGAGTCTATGGATGGTCTCAAAATACCTCCAAAAGGCTCCATGTCGAATTTCAAGTCAAACCGACAACGTTTGACCCGGTTTTGATGCTCCGAAGCAAAATCAAGCCTACCGGCGGCGAAGCTCCCCGGGACCATGGCACCCAAATCAGAGCTAATGGATCACCTCAAAATGACTCCAATAGGCTCCCCGTCAAATTTCAGGTCAATCGGACATCGGATGACCGTACATCAAAGCTCGACATCTTCCGCACGGTGAAATCAAGTGAAGCATCGACGGGACCCCAAACGGCTTCAAAACTCAAATAAGAGCCCATGGTTGGTCCTATCTAATGCCCAAGAAGCTTCACCTCAAATTTCAGGTCATTCCGACATCGTTTGACCCAGTTTCAACTCTTGACGGAAAATCGGCTATAGAGTCTTCGGCTTTTCCAAAAAATAGGAAACTTTGTGCTCTGATTTGCACAGCCTTTCGACGGGTTTTCTTCAGAGGAATCAAGCCAATAAATGAAGAGAAATGTCAAAGAAAAATACAGGAGAAAACAGAAGCGAAAAAGCCCGAGAAACGACCAAGAAACGGCGACCGGAAGGCGGCCGAAAAATGGACCAAAGTCCAAGGTCGCCAGCCCCATGGTCGCCGGCGACCATGGGTGCATGGTCGCCGGCGACCCTGGAAATCCGGGTCGCCGGATTTCCGCCGAAACGTCTGTTTTTCCGATTCTTTTCGCGTTTCGCAATTATTGGCCCCTGTGATTTTCTTAAAATCTGATTTTTGAGGCATGATATCCGTCGATCTTCGTCAACATCACGGATCCGCTATCAAAATCATTTGATCATCATCGGACACTCCGAACGGCCGACCAAGAAAGCGCATTTTCCGCCCGACCGATCAAGAAATCGACTGGACAGATGTTGCCGGACCATTAGTGGCAACCAATGTCTGAATTTTCATCGTCATCCGACATCAAGCAATGTACGGATCCATCGATGATCATCGCAAGAAGAATTCCAAAAGACGCGGCGCGGCCCGCGACTCTTCAAGCGACTCGGCAGCCAATTAATGAAGTTAAATGACCCTTTTATGGCAATTTATTAGGGTCATTAACTCATTATTTTGAACGGCCCAATCAGAAGCCAAGAAATGGGAGTTACAAGTCCAATTAATCATGACAATTAACCATGTAACTCCTATCATTATGGAGATTAATCATGGTAATTAATCATGAAACTCCCATCATCATGGAGATTAAAAGCCCATTACTCTCCATCGGCCAATCAAAATCCAAGAAAAAGGAGTTACAAAATTATGAAATTAAATCTTGTAACTCCTCCCATCATGGAGCATTAATATCATTAATGCCCATAAGACCTTCCTAATGGCCACCAAAAGCCTATAAATAGGCGGTCATTCCAAAGGGAAGGGGTCTTGAAAATTGGGTCCAGAAAAATTGTCTGAAAACTATCCTGAAGAATTCTCTGCAAAAAAAGAAGCTCTCTCACTTTGAAGAAACTCTGCTGCAAACACTACAAGGTGATCGAAGTCCCTTAGGGGGCCACCCCCCCCAAGATCTCCTCTCTTCTTCTATCCAACATGGCCTAGATGCGGCTTTTCAGCCCGTCTTCTTGGTTTTTTATTGGATATAAGACCTTCTCTTGGTCTTTATCCTCTAAAAATCTGAGGTCCAAGCCAAGCCAAGTGAATCAAAGCATCAAGTGTTCTCATCTGAAGGACGATGGCGGAGCCCATACATGACTCGCGACCATCGATCTGAACGAGTCCCCACAATCGCTTGAGAAGTTAGATTCCTTTTCTTACTTTTCTATTGTATTGTATTTTTTAAAAGAGACATAAAAATCACATTTCTTGTCTTTACATTTTGATGAGATTTGTAAACTGCCTTTTACGGTACAAAATCGCCTTCTACGGCACAAAACTGCCTTTCACGGCAAATTAAACAAAATCGCCTCTCACGGCATTTTAAAACCTTGTCTCTTTCTTTAAAATATATGTGCAATGGAAAGTTAGAAAAAAGTTGATTTCCTTTTCTACTTGTGAAGGTGAATCTCCGGATCACCACTTCAAATTTCAAGTAGAATAGAAAATCTGGCATACCCGTACAAAAAAAAATGTTGATGCTTGCTCTTTTTTTTTTCTTCGCCCCGCCGCACCCCGGCTGACCCTGGACGGAGGAAGGCGAGAAAGAAAAAGACGGGTCCATCAAGTTGGCATACCCGGTGGGACATGTTCAAATGAGAACACGATGCTTAGAATCCTTGGCTCCCTTCTAGTTGGTGGCCTATGTTGGATCTTGTATCTAAAAAAAAACATGAGATGGGATTCTTTGGAAACTTCTTTCTTTGAACTTGTTTCCATTCTTTCTTTTCTTAACAAAAAAAAAGGGGTTTTCTCTCTTTTGGATTCAAATTGGATAAAACTTTGGTTCTTTCCTTTCGTTTGTTTGCGCTCGCAGAAATGTTTGAGCCAACGTTCGGATTGGGAAGGGTCATTTCCCTCTCTTTGATGGATCCATCGGAGATCTTTCAAAAAAAAAAAGAAAAAGTTATAAAAAAAAACTTTTCAAATTTCTCTCTTTTGAATTCAAATTAGAGAAACTTTGGTTCTTTCCTTTTCGTTTGTTTGCGCTCGCAGAAATGTTTGAGCCAACGTTCGGATTGGGAAGGACCATTTCCCTCTCTTTGATGGATCCATCGGAGATCTTTCAAAAAAAAAAAGAGAAAAGTACAAAAAAAAAACTTTTCAAATTTCTCTCTTTTGGATTCAAATTAGAGAAACTTTGGTTCTTTCCTTTTCGTTTGTTTGCGCTCGCAGAAATGTTTGAGCCAACGTTCGGACTGGGAAGGACCATTTCCCTCTCTTTGACGGATCCATTGGAGATCTTTCAAAAAAAAAAGAGAAAAGTTCAAAAAAAAAATCTTTTCAAATTTCTCTCTTTTGGATTCAAATTAAAGAAACTTTTGTCTTTTCCTTTTCGTGCAATGGCTCGCAGAAATGTTTGAGCCAACGTTCGGATTGGGAGGGGCCATTTTCCTCTCTTTGATGAGTCCATTGGAGGTCTTTCAAAAAAAGAGAGAGCATTAAGGTTGCACCAGTTGCGTTCTTTGACCAAAGTGGATCTAAGAAAAGCCTTGTCCAGAGTATGGAGGCAGCTAGACTGTTCGAGGTAAGGGTCCTTCAAACGGGTTCATTAAGTAATCCTACCCTTACCTGAGAGCTAATCTATCCACTAAGGTTTCATAAGACCGAATTGGAAGACCTATGTGCACTCTAAAAAAAAAAAAAAAATTTAAAAAAAAATTATAAAAAAAAAAAAACTTCTGTCACTATTGTGCTCAAATTGGAGGAATTTTGGTTCTAATCTTATTCGGATATAGGCTCGCAGAAATGTTTGAACCTGTATTCAGATTGGAATACCATTTGCCCTCTTTTATGAATTCAATCTTGACTTTTCAAAAAAAAAAAAAAAAACTCTCGTCACTATTGGATTCAAATCTGAGAAATTCTGGTTCTTTCCTTTCTCGGATATAGGCTCGCAGAAATGTTTGAACCTGTATTCGGATTGGAATACCATTTGCTCTCTTTTGCGAATCCAATCTTGACATTTCAAAAAATCCCATCTCGTGTCCTTCAAGGATGCGATTTACAACATTTGTGCCTAGCGGTGCTAGTACGCCCTTTCGGGTCTACTGTATTCGCGACCGACATATTTGTATCTCTAACCTTATATCATTTTACCTTGAGTGAGCTTCGCTTCTCGGTAATTTGAATTAAGGCTTACAATTGCTTCTAGCGGTCCCTGGAACGCTCATTTCGAGCCGACCATACTTGCGTTTAGAACAATTGTACCATCTATGGCTTTTTGGCCTTCTTCATTACGCTCAGAACGGGCCATGCCCCTGAGCGATTTGAAAAGACAAAACCATAGTATAGCCCATTTATGATCACCATATTCTTGTGATTACTAATGGATGTGGTCTTGTTTCAGAAAAGTTTTTTCAAAACTAACAATGGCAACTTCGTTGACCATCACCTTCGATGAGAACAAGTACCAAGTCATGCTTCAAGAGAAGCAAAGCAAGGGCACTTTCAAGCGCCCCGTCAGCTGTCGAAGCATCACCTCCCTCGGCAACTCCCAAAACACCGGGTCGACCTCCACTCCCCGGACCATCGTCTTTGGGTCACTGGGACCATTCCCACTACCTGCAAAAGAGACGGTGCCTGCTAAGAAGCAGAAGACCGCCCCCCAACGTGTCGCTACCCCGACACCAAAGGCGGTCACCAAGAAACCTGAGGCTCGTGGCAATCCCATGAGACCTCAACCTACAAAAAACCAAGTCTATCCCAAGACTTGGTCCCCGCAATCTTCACCAAAACAAAGAAGGTCCCGGACATCTGCAAAGCCAGAATACCTGGCTCCTCTCAAGGAACATAGGTTCTATCCTCTTGCTTACATCAAAGGAGAGAAACCTACCCTCCACCGAACAACAAAAACTACTCAGCACGAGCCGGCTTGCTCATACAAGCCCAAAATCAAATCGTGCATCACAAGGCCTCGACAAGAACTTGCTAGGGCCTACTCTCCTGCAACTCGACCCTTCATCTCAACAGGGGACGAGCTTGCAAAATTTAAAGCTTCGCTGCGACAGGCTAAGGACCGCGTCCAAATCCTGTCCCTGCCAGTCTTCAAGGAAGACAAGCTTGGTTGCTGCGCACGAGGGACCACGTCCTTCATTGCCAGAGCACAGCCCAAGCTAACCGAAGCTCAAATTGCTCGTCGCATACGTCGCCGCGCGGCATATCGACAAAAGAGATTAGATAAGCAAAGAACCCAGCATTCTGAGCTTCAAATCTCCCAAAAATGGGTCGAAAAAGAAAGACCCGACCAAGTTGTTGCTGTCCACATGGTTGGCAAAACCAAAAGACGCCAGAAGTCAGCGACAAAAATACATGTCAGACGACCGGTGACTCGCAGCGTCTCCCGGACGAGAAGACATCAGGAAGACTCTCCCACTCCTTCAAGCCAGGGACATCGGAGTGATCATTCCTCGGGCTCTTCATCTAAAAGAATGAGCTCCAGCTCAGTCACTAAGACAGTATCCTCTTTCCACTCACAAAGGATGAATGTCTTGGTCACAAACTCTGAGCAACCTCCACCACATGACGAATGGCTCTACGCATTCAGCAGCTAGAGCAAGGACAGCAGAGAATAGAGGTTCTGATGGAAAACCTCCTTCTCACTCTCCAGCGTCCACCAAACAATGACGAAGTTCCTCCACAAGATGAGGCAAACGGTGGAGAAGATGAGTCACGCGCCCTTACTAAAAAGGACGTGGACAATATTCTCGCCAAGGCAAAAGAAGAGGATACACTGAAGGAGCATGGGATCAAGCCACCATATCCCTTATGGATGGACTCGGTTCCGTTTCCCCAAAAGTTCAAACAACCTCTTCTCCAAACATATACGGGGAAAGGTTCGGCCAGACAGCATGTCATCCACTTTAAAATCCTGACAGGAACGATTGCGGATCAAGATGCACTCAAGATCCGGCTCTTTGCAAGTACCCTAAAAGGTACGGCCTTTGATTGGTATTCCACCTTGCCAGAGGACTCCATTCAAAACTGGACCATGCTAGAGACACGTTTCCTGACCCACTTCAAAGGTGAGGATCATCCTGTTACTATGGCTCAGCTCTGCAGCCTTAAGCCAAAGAAAAAGGAGGCTCTCAATGTGCAAACCAAGTCAGCTCCTCAGCCACCAAAGAAAGCTGAAAATAAAACTGCAGGTAAGAGACCTGAACTCTCTGATGCCTTCAAAGAACGAGTAGAAAAGAAATACCCGTTCGATGAAGATGTCGAAGAAATATTTGGGGCTCTCATGGCAAATGGCAAACTCACCTTGCCTGACCCCAAAAGACCGGGAGATGTTGGCAAAACCAACGATCCCCGATATTGTCCATACCACCAAATGGTCTCGCATCCTCTCAACCAATGTTTCGTTGTGAGAGAGAAGAACAACGAGATGTGGAAAAACGGAGTCATCACCTTTGACAAAAACTATGGGTCTGCCTCCGTTAACATGGTGTCATATGGATAAACATCCAAATCATCAAAGGAAAAAGTCACTACTTCCTTCAAGGTGATAAAAATGACCCAAACGTCCCAAGAAATGGTGCCTTACCCAACACCAGAAGGACAGCCCATATGGGTACATCCCGATCTCCTAGAAGATGAAAATTGGGAGATCGTCAAAACAAAGCCGACCGCTCAACAGCGAAGGCAAGCCAAGAGACAACTCCGCAAGCTCAAACAGCAGGAGAAGGCTCAAACAAAACAAGAGGTTCCTGAAAAAGCAGAAACCTCCTCTACCGCTTCACTGGGGGCAACAGAGGGGTCTCTCCTTAAAGTTCCAAGAGTGATAAGAAAATTCACTCTCAGTGATTTCATGCCACCACGGCTCAGAGATGAGACTACGCAGGGGGCATCATACTCTTGTAACTCGGTAGTTGGATTCTCCATGAATGGATACGAGTCCAGTGACACTACCAGTGATACCGATGAGTGGGAGGAATCCCTTGAAACCGGAGAATATCTCTCCGACGAAGAATGGATCCCGGAATCCCACCTTATGCCAGTAATCTGGTATAACCCCTTCCAGCCACAAGGATCCTGGTCTGATGATGATGAAGACCAAGAGGCTGCCCAAATTGCTGTTAACACAGCACAAACAAATGCTCTAGTGGATCCCAACCAGGTCGAACCACAAGGGGTAGATGAAGAAAAAGATTTGGCTCCTATGCCCGACCTTGAAGAATATGCGAGGATCTTGCAGCATCTAGCCATAGAGCAGGAGCAGGATCGCATCAACCAACTTCATCAAAATCCAGAACCGGAAGTCCCGGAAAATCTACAAGCATCTCTTCCAGTGACTCCGGAAAATGAAGAAAGTTGCTGGATTGATGATCCGCTTACATCGGAGGATGAGTCTGATTCCCAACGGTCCATTATGGAGGCATCTTCTATCGAAGTTGCCTGTAATGTGATAGTTCAAGATGATAGTGCCTCTGAAGCTCCATCTGCTGAGTCCACGAACTCTCAAAATGTATCCAGTAGCATAACTTCTGGAGCTACATATTCTCGGGTGACTTCCACTGAGATAACACCTTCTCAGCCATCGTCTCCTGAAACAGTGACATCAGAATTCAAGCCTCTTCCGACTAATCACCATGAAGAAGCTCTGACTGATGAAGTCTGCAAAGAAACCCAGTCAATTGGTCCCAGGTACCCAACCTCATAGGAGATGTCTGGACCGATGAAATACTGGACAAAGAAGAAAAGTTGTTGGAAGCTGTTCAGGACTTGTTCCCGGAAAATGCTCCATGCAACGCAATAACTGAAGACGGCAATGCTGCTGCAGAGGCGCTTTCAGCAAATGGGGAAGACCAGCCCCTTGAGCTCGAAGGGGGTCTTCCGAAAGAAGAACCACCTCTAGAAGCTTTTGAAGTTGGGAAAGGTACCCGCTCTGGCCGGGATTACCACAAAAACTATAACCAACCTTCTTCTTCTTCTTATGTAAATCCTTCGGGAAAACAAGCTGTAAATGCCCCAAGCGGCGGTGATAATGAAAATGCAGGCCTAAAGGAGGCTTTCAAGTATGACTTGATTGAGCACTTCAAACACATACCCGCACGACTGCACATCCTAGACTTATTACGAATGTCACCACAAACTCGTGATAGTCTCATTTCAGAACTGTAAAAGCTGAATCTGGATGTCGACAAACATGCCCCGTAAGTCCTGCAAATTGAAATGGACTATAGGGTCGCAAAATCAAAAACCTCCTCAAAGGGAGAAAAGAAAGAAGCTGGAGGACCTTGCACTGAATGCCTCTCGGTCCAAAAAGCCGGAAGTGCTACCATCGCCATCAATAAGGAAGACCTCCTGCTAGGCGAGACGAAGCACAACCGACCCTTGTACTTCACAGGGTACATCAAAGAGATGCCGATACACAGAGTCCAGATCGACCCGGGTTCTGCACTCACCCTCATCTCTACTTCGGCACTCGAAGAACTAGGTATCCCACCTAGTAAACTAAGCCACACATCTGTGTCCATCTTTGGATACGATGGGAGTGCTCAAAGGCCCATTGGCAAAATCCGGTTCAGGTTGCAAATCGGCGATCTTATCTCTGAGGTCACCGTATATGCAATAAAAACCCCTTCATGCTACAACATCCTTCTTGGACGCCCTTGGATACACGAGAACGGTATCGTTCCTTCGACTCTACATCAGTGCATCAAGTTTGTTGGCGACGACGGCTTGATACATCGAGTGTTTGCAGACAAAAAGCCCTTCAAGGGCAAGGAAGTCCATTTTGCAGACTCTCAGATGTACAAGGATGAAAAAGAAGGAAAGGAGGAGAAAACAGCATCCTTTGCCGGCAATCTCCAAAAAGATAAAGGCAAGGCTCCTCAGCGATCATCGGAAGAAAACAAACCTTCCGGCAAACTCAAAGAGAACAATCGGTCTCCCTTCGTCATCTCCTTCAAATCTTCCAAACCTTTGGTAATCACTACTAAAGCAAAGAAGACAGAGCAAAAGACAGGGGCAAGTTTGCAGTCTCCTTGGTGTCTATCATACAAGACACGGATTCGGATTCAGAGACTGAAGACGATACATCGTCAAGCCAAGCTGATACTCAGCAAGTTCGACCTGCTCTCACTCCGTTGGAGACCCCTGCTGACGTAGAAGATCCTGCGTCTGCTACCTTCGTCGTTCCGGAAACGTCGGCAGAAGAGAAACCAATCTTCTTCCATAGATCGAACGCTTCTTCATCAAACTGCCTGCTTGAGCCTTTCCAAAATGAAGGTATGCCTCAACTATCCTTGTATAGTCTAATGGCACAAGCTATCATGAAGAAAATGGGCTATGACGCTCAAAATCCAATTGGTTTGGGAGGTGGCCGTTGTATTCTCACACCATTGGAACCCACCCTGACCAAAAGTCAGCTGGAAGATTGGAAACTCCACCGTCGCATAGACAAGTCTTCATACAGATTGGGGTATGATCCTGACACTCCAATGAGACAGCTGACACAAAGGCTGCAGAGTCGTTTTGCCGACCAAGCCTCAACATCTCATGTCGATGAAGACATCGATCTCCCTGGATATCTCTTTGAAGAGTTACCCGACAAGGACTCAGGAAGCTCATCAAATTGGTATGATTTCTCTGATGATGAAGAGGAATTGTCCGATGACACAGACGCACGGTTCTCTGGTTCAGAAGAGCCATCGTCTCCAAAAGAAATACCTTACTTCAACCCAGTTTCAGCTTGTGATTGGGATCATCTCATAGCAAGTCTTGAGAAGAATACCGATCAAGAAGATTTATGGACAGAAGCGGAGCCATGGTCTGAAAATGCCCTTAGAAATCCAGAAGGTCTTGTTGAGCTGGAAACCTCCGAAAATGTTGTGGAGGAACCACCTTCAAACCTTCCGACAGAAGATTATGTTCAAAAGATAGACTTTGGAACACCAGATAACCCACATCCTGTATTCATAAGCAAGAATATAAAGGATGAGGAGTTACCCGAATCCCAAAATAGCAGTCCACAAACTCAACCAGCAAGAAAATGTCAAGCCTGTCAAACAAGGCCAAAGAAGATTCCGTCCTGATGTGATGGACAAAATTGAACAAGAAGTTCAGAAACTCAAAAGCGTTGGCTTCATCCGCGAGGAACAACATCCTGAATGGTTGGCCAACATCGTCCCTGTGACAAAGAAAAATGGGCAAATCAGAGTCTGTATTGACTATAGAGACCTGAATAATGCATACCCCAAAGATGAATTCCCGCTCCCCATACCGGAGGTAATGATTGACAACACCTGCGGGTTTGAGCGAATGACTTTCATGGACGGCTTCTCTGGCTACAACCAGATGAAGATGCATTCCGAAGATGAAAGGCATACATCCTTTCGGACCCCATTTGGCGTGTATTGCTACACTGTCATGCCATTTGGTCTGAAAAATGCTGGTGCAACATATCAAAGGGCTATGATGAAGATATTCCAAGATATGCAGCACAAGACGGTCGAATGTTATGTTGATGACCTCGCCCTCAAAAGCAAAAGGAAATAAGACCATCTCCAAGATCTTCGAGAAGTCTTCCTCCGGCTTCGTAAACACAAACTGCGAATGAATCCCCTCAAATGCTTCTTCGGTGTCTCATCGGGTAAGTTAGTCGGATTCATAGTTCGGAAAGCTGGAATAGAACTTGACCCCATCAAAGTCAAGGCAATTCTAGAAATGCCATCTCCAAGAACCCTAAGGGAACTAAAAGGGCTTCAAGGAAGATTGGCATACATCCGACGGTTCATTTCCAATCTATCAGGAAAATGCCGTCCATTTTCTCGCCTGATGAAGAAAGGTGTAGACTTTGTTTGGGATGCTGAATGTGAAGCTGCATTTCAAGACAACAAGTCATACCTGACCAAGCCTCCGGTGTTGGCTGTTCCCACAACCGGAAAACCATTCATCTTGTACACAAGAGCTCTCGACTATTCTTTGGGCGCTCTACTTGCACAAGAAAATGATGGAGGAAAAGAAGCTACTCTATACTACCTCAGTCGCATGTTGGTAGGTGCAGAGCATCGCTACTCTCCAGCCGAAAAAGAATGCTTGGCAGTGATGTTCGCTGTACAAAAGCTGCGTCACTATTTGCTGTCAAACACAATATACCTGATATCGAGGATCAATCTCTTAAAGGTCCTTTTCACAAAAGCAGGTTCTCTCAATGCCCGGCTGGCAAAATGGTCAATCCTTCTGTCGCAATTTGATATTAGGTATGTACCACAGAAAGCAATCAAAGGTCAAACTCTGGCAGACTTTCTCGCAGAGCATCCACTGCCTAAGGATTCTCTGCTCAGGGATGATCTCCCAGACGAACCTGTCTACAACGTGGAGACTTCCTCACCAAATGCCTCCTAGAACATGTACTTCGATGGTGCAACCAGGACAAATGAAAAAGGAAAGCCGATATCGGGAATTGGCATTCTCTTTGTTAGCCCCGATAAATACATGATTCCACATGCATTTTCACTACTGGAACCATGTTCAAATAATGCAGCTGAGTACCAAGCTCTGATTATAGGATTGGAACTCGCCCTCGAATCTGGCATCACCATGCTGGAAGCATTTGGGGATTCTCAACTGATCGTCAACCAGATGAATCAGGAATATGAAATCAGGAAGCCTGATCTGTTGCCTTACTACAACAAGGCGCAATCGCTTCGTCAAAACTTTGACATCTGTCACATCACCCACATCCGCAGAGGTGAAAACATCCGTGCAGATGCCCTGGCTGGACTTGCTGCATCCATGGCAACCCAAGAAGGGGAAAACATGCAAATTACAGTGTCAGAGAAGGATTCTCCCTCCTCTCAACACACACCAAGCAGTTGCTGAATGCCACCGAGTGGTCGGAGGTCGGATTTCCATCCTTAAACCTCCGATAGGCGACTGGAGGGATCCGTTCATTGATTATATTATGTTCGGAATCCTACCTGAAGATCCAAAAGAGCGGGTAAGTATCCAAAGACGAGCCCCAAACTTTCATTTGGATATTCCCTCCAAAATGCTTTACAGAAAATCCTTCAATGGAGTACTTCTACGCTACTTGTCACAACAAGAGGCGGAAGAAACTCTAAAAGAAGTTCATGCCGGTCTTTGTGGACCCATCAAGCTGGTCCCAAGCTCTACGATCAGATAAAAAGGTTAGGTTATTATTGGCCTACCATGGTGGCTGACGCAATACAGTTTGCTAAACGTTGCCAACAATGCCAAGTTCATGGAGATTATGTACACATGCCTCCAGAATGGCTACATCCTACAGCGATCTCATGGCCCTTCGAAGCCTGGGGTATGGACATCGTAGGTCCTATCTCTCCCCCCGTCAAGCAAAGGTCATCGCTTCATCTTCGCCGCTACGGATTATTTCTCAAAGTGGTCAGAAGCATTTGTGTTCAGCGAAATGAAGACCTCGTCAGTCATTCAATTCTTACGAACCAACATCATTTGTCGCTTCGGCATACCTAAAAGATTCGTCCATGATAACGGACCACAATTCCGGGATCACAGATTCTACAGGTTCTGCGACAAATACAAAATTCAAAGTTGTCCTTCGACTCCGTATAACCCGGCAGCGAATGGACTAGCAGAAGCCTTCAACAAGACACTCTGCAAAATTCTCAAGAAAATGGTCTCTACTCGCAAAAGAGATTGGAGCGACAAAATGCCTAAAGCTTTATGGGCCTACCGGACTACCGTTCGAGGACCAACCCATAGCACACCATTCTCCTTGGTCTATGGATGTGAAGCAGTTGTCCCCCTAGAGGTACAAATTCCTTCTTTAAAGGTATCTCTACAAAATGAAATGACGCAAGAAAGCAACGTCAAATTGAGACTCCAATAAATGAAGAGAAATGTCAAAGAAAAATACAGGAGAAAACAGAAGCGAAAAAGCCCGAGAAACGACCAAGAAACGGCGACCGGAAGGCGGCCGAAAAATGGACCAAAGTCCAAGGTCGCCAGCCCCATGGTCGCCGGCGACCATGGGTGCATGGTCGCCGGCGACCCTGGAAATCCGGGTCGCCGGATTTCCGCCGAAACGTCCGTTTTTCCGATTCTTTTCGCGTTTCGCAATGATTGGCCCCTGTGATTTTTTTAAAATCTGATTTTTGAGGCATGATATCCGTCGATCTTCGTCAACATCACGGATCCGCTATCAAAATCATTTGATCATCATCGGACACTCCGAAACCGCCAACCGGCCGACCAAGAAAGCGCACTTTCTGCCCGACCGATCAAGAAATCAACTGGACAGATGTTGCCGGACCATTAGTGGCAACCAATGTCTGAATTTTCATCGTCATCCGACATCAAGCAATGTACGGATCCATCGATGATCATCGCAAGAAGAATTCCAAAAGACGCGGCGCGGCCCGCGACTCTTCAAGCGAATCGGCAGCCAATTAATGAAGTTAAATGACCCTTTTATGGCAATTTATTAGGGTCATTAACTCATTATTTTGAACGGCCCAATCAGAAGCCAAGAAATGGGAGTTACAAGTCCAATTAATCATGACAATTAACCATGTAACTCCTATCATTATGGAGATTAATCATGGTAATTAATCATGAAACTCCCATCATCATGGAGATTAAAAGCCCATTACTCTCCATCGGCCAATCAAAATCCAAGAAAAAGGAGTTACAAAATTATGAAATTAAATCTTGTAACTCCTCCCATCATGGAGCATTAATATCATTAATGCCCATAAGACCTTCCTAATGGCCACCAAAAGCCTATAAATAGGCGGTCATTCCAAAGGGAAGGGGTCTTGAAAATTGGGTCCAGAAAAATTGTCTGAAAACTATCCTGAAGAATTCTCTGCAAAAAAAGAAGCTCTCTCACTTTGAAGAAACTCTGCTGCAAACACTACAAGGTGATCGAAGTCCCTTGGGGGGCCACCCCCCCAAGATCTCCTCTCTTCTTCTATCCAACATGGCCTAGATGCGGCTTTTCAGCCCGTCTACTTGGTTTTTTATTGGATATAAGACCTTCTCTTGGTCTTTATCCTCTAAAAATCTGAGGTCCAAGCCAAGCCAAGTGAATCAAAGCATCAAGTGTTCTCATCTGAAGGACGATGGCGGAGCCCATACATGACTCGCGACCGTCGATCTGAACGAGTCCCCACAATCGCTTGAGAAGTCAGATTCCTTTTCTTACTTTTCTATTGTATTGTATTTTTTAAAAGAGACATAAAAATCACATTTCTTGTCTTTACATTTTGATGAGATTTGTAAACTGCCTTTTACGGTACAAAATCGCCTTCTACGGCACAAAACTGCCTTTCACGGCAAATTAAACAAAATCGCCTCTCACGGCATTTTAAAACCTTGTCTCTTTCTTTAAAATATATGTGCAATGGAAAGTTAGAAAAAAGTTGATTTCCTTTTCTACTTGTGAAGGTGAATCTCCGGATCACCACTTCAAATTTCAAGTAGAATAGAAAATCTGGCATACCCGTACAAAAAAAAATGTTGATGCTTGCTCTTTTTTTTTTCTTCGCCCCGCCGCACCCCGGCGGACCCGGGACGGAGGAAGGCGAGAAAGAAAAAGACGGGTCCATCACACCACATCCAGCGCAGCCGTTGAGACAAGTGCCTCCTACACAAATTAGACCCCAGCAGCAGCAGATGATTGTTAGACCACCTCAGCCACCGCAGCAGCGCCCTCCAGTACCACAGCAGCGATACCAACAGAGACCTCCGACACCACCCAGATTCCAAACTCGTGGTCCTAGACCACAGCAGCAGTATCATCAGCAGCATCCCCAGCAGGCAGGGAGAGCTTATGCTCTAACGCATGAGGAAGCAGAGGCTGCAGGCAATGTCATAGAAGGTACACTTTCAATTTGTGGATTTGATGCTAATGTACTTTTTGATCTTGGATCCACACACTCATTTGTTGCACCAGCGTTTGCACTTCACTTGGGGGAGGATAAGGAGACACTACCCTATGATTTGATAGTAGCTACCCCTGTGGTAGATCGGTATCTTGTAATGTTGTCTACCCTAGATGTAGTGTTTAGATTGGAGAAGTTCAGCTGACTGCTAGTTTGATCATCTTACCGATGTCGGAGTTTGATGTGATCCTTGGTATGAATTGGTTAGCAGTGAACCGAGCGGTGTTAGATTGTTTTAACAAGACCGTGAGGTTGCAGGATACGAACCGTAGTGTTGAATTTGTTGGAGCCAAGAGGCCCACATCCACTCGGTTGATTTCTGCATTGAAGGTAGAACGGTTGATAAGGAGCGGTTGTGAAGGCTTTATCGCGTTTATCACGGAAGACAAGGAGTCCAAGACAGTCGATGAGATTCTTGTTTTGCGAGAATTCCCGGATTTGTTTCCGGATGAGATCCCTAGTTTTCCACCTGTTCGTGAGTTGGATTTCACGATAGAATTGCAGCCGGGTATCGCACCTATTTCAAAGGCCCTTATAGGATGGCTCGAACGGAATTGAAGGAGTTGAAGACTCAGATAGAGGATCCGTTTGATAAAGGTTTTATCAGGCCTAGTGTTTCGCCGTGGGGAGCTCCGGTAATATTTGTGAAGAAGGACGGGACTATAAGGATGTGTATAGATTACACACAGTTGAATCAGGTAACTGTCAAGAACAAGTACCCGTTACCGAGGATTGATGAGCTATTTGATCAGTTGCAGGGAGCTCAATTCTTTTCGAAGATAGACCTGCATTCTGGATACCATCAGTTGAGAGTCAGAAAGGAGGACATTCCTAAGACTGCATTCCAGACAAGATATGGTCATTTCGAGTTTCTCATGATGCCTTTCGGGTTGACCAATGCACCCGCAGTTTTTATGGCATTGATGAATAAGGTGTTTGCTCCTTTCTTGGATCAGTTTGTGGTAGTCTTCATTGATGATGTATTGGTATACTCAAAGTCTAAGGAAGAACATGAGCATCAGTTGAGGACATCATTGTAACTTTTAAGGGATAACCAATTGTATGCCAAGTTAAGCAAATGTGAATTCTGGTTGGAGAAAGTGGCAATTTTGGGCCATATTATTTCTAAGGATGGATTGACAGTGGACCCTAAAAAGGTAACAGCGGTTACTAATTGGGGTAGTCCACAAAATGTAGCGGAGATTCGCAGTTTTCTGGGACTTGCAGGTTACTATAGGAGAATTGTGAAAGGGTTTTCTACTATTGCTTCTCCATTCACTAAGTTGATGAGAAAGAATGTTCCGTTTGTGTGGACAGACGACTGTGAGAAGAGTTTCCAAGAGTTGAAGAATCGGTTGACTTCAGCGCCCATACTCGCTTTACCCTCTGGCAGTGGAGGATTCATAGTTTATACAGATGCATCCGGGATTGGTTTGAGCTGTGTTTTAATGCAGAATGACAAAGTGATAGCTTACGGGTCAAGACAATTAAAAGATCATGAGAAGAAGTATACCTCACACGACTTAGAATTGACAGCAGTGGTGTTTGCATTGAAGTTGTGGAGGCACTATTTGTATGGTGAAAGATTTGAAGTGCACACAGATCATAAGAGCCTGCAATACCTGTTCACGCAGGGTGATTTGAGCAACAGACAACGGAGGTGGATGGAGTACATAAAGGATTACGATTTTCAGATCAAGTACCACCCTAGGAAGGTGAACTCAGTCGAAAGGCAACTTTCAGTGGATGTGTTATGCCAGAATGGAGGTGGATGGAGCAGTTCGGGGATATGGATGTGGAAGTATGGCCTGTTAATGAGAAAATATTAGTTGCCACCATGGGCGTTTGAGAGCCAGAAATAGTTAACAGGATCAAGGAAGCGCAGAAAGATGATCCGGAGTTGAAGAGAATCATTGATCACATTGATGGCAATCCAGAGTTCAGACTGGTTGATGGATTTCTCTACTACATGGACAGGTTGTGTGTGCCAGATGTTCAAGACATCAAGTCAAAGCTGATGACAGATGCGCACCACACCAGATATTCGGTTCACCCAGGGAGTACCAAAATGTATCAGAATTTGAAGAATCACTATTGGTGGGTGAAGATGAAGAAGGAAATTGCAGAATTCGTTTCCAGGTGTATGACTTGTCAGCAAATTAAGGCAGAGCACAAGAAACCTCCTGGTTTGCTTCACCCGTTGGATATTCTTCAGTGGAAATGGGAGGACATCACAATGGATTTCGTGTCAGGTTTACCAAATACCAGGAAGTGCAATGATGCAATTTGGGTAATTATGGATAGATTAACAAAGTCAGCGCATTTCCTACCATTCAAGACTGATCAGTTTATAAACAAGATGACTACGTTGTACAGGGACAATATCATCAAGCTACATGGAGTGCCTAAGTCCATAGTATCCGATCGAGACCCTAAGTTTGTCTCTCGGTTTTGGTCTACATTTCAATCATCTATGGGTACTCAGTTGAAGTTCAGTATAGCTTACCACCCTCAGACAGATGGACAGTCAGAGCGTACTATCCAAACTTTGGAAGATCTTCTCAGAGCCTGTGTTTTGGATTTTAAGGAGAATTGGGATGAAAGTTTGCCTCTTTGTGAGTTTGCCTACAATAACAGTTATCATTCAAGTATTGGTATGGCACCATTCGAGGCATTGTATGGACGAAGATGTAGAACTCCAGCGTGTTGGGAGGAAGTAGGAGTTCGGAGTTTCCATGGCCCTTCAGAAATTGCTGATTCCAGCGAAAAAGTCAGAATTGTTTAGATGAGAATGAAGGAGTCACATGATCGTCAAAAGAGCTATGCAGATAAGAGGCGGAGACCTTTAGAGTTTCAGGTGGGAGATAAAGTATTTCTGAAGGTATCTCCGATGAGAGGAGTTGTCAGATTTGGACAGAAAGGGAAGCTTGCCAAGAGGTTTGTGGGACCATTTGAGATCAAGAGCAGGATTGGAGACGTGGCTTATCGTCTTGTGCTACCGCCTGAGCTAGCAGGTGTGCACGATGTTTTCCATGTCTTAATGCTTCGAAAGTATATTCCAGATCCTACTCACGTGTTGCAGCACGATCCACTTCAGCTACAAGCAATACGACCTACGTGGAGCGGCCAGCGCATATTATTGATACAAAGGAGGTAGTGCTGCGTACCAAAACCATCCAGTAGGTCAAAGTACAATTGGAGCATCACACTCCGGAGGAAGCTACGTGGGAGCTCAAAGACCAGCTGCAGAAGACGTATCCCTATCTCTTTCCTGATGAGGTATGTTTAGGCATTTGGGGGACCAAATGTTCTTTTTAGAGGTGAGAGATGTAAGGTTCGCGACCTTACTAGGTCATTGGGCCCAATAGCAAGCCTGCTAACCCGTTTATTTTGTTATTATTATAAATAATTATTTTGTTAGACATTTAAGAGGGTTAGACCTTGAACGAGTTTCTTGTAGCATTAGAATAGTGTCTGTGAAGTTTCGTTCGATTCTGAGTTCGTTTGATCATAGCAGGGGGTTAGTTTGCAATTTAGGGAAAATTGAGTGTTTTTTCGTAAAATTCCAATCGTCGTGATTTTGGGTTCGTTGGAAAGGTCTCGTCGCGCTGATCATTTTTGTCTCTTGCCTCGTCACGATTTGACAATCAGAAACCCTTCAAGTGGCCCATTGGTTCACTGGACCCACTTAAGGGCAAACTTGTCTTTTCCCCTTCTCTTCTTCTTAAGCAGAGATTTGCCCTAATCTCTATCTTTTCTAATCTTTGCAATGAAACTACAGCAGCCCTATTCTTCTTCCTCTTCATCTTCTCAAGCCCAGAACTCTTAGGAGAGATCATCTTGAAGATTCAAACCGGTAATCTTCTTCCTCGCGATCTTCTCTTTCCATTGATCTTAGTTTGGTAAGATTTCCCTCATCTTCGTTTTCCAATAATTTTCTCTTTTGGTTAGATTTAGGTTTGATCTCAATCTTTTCGTCTCTTTTCTTCTCCTTTGCGTTCTAGGTTGCGTTTGGTTGGGTTAGATTCGTGGATTTCGTGATAGAAGGCTTCTCCTCGAGTTTTCCCAATTTCATATTCTTCTTGGTTAAGGCAAGTAGATTTGCAATTTTATATTTAAACATGTGATGTATATTTCAATTGATTGGCTATGCTTTCTTGCTAGATTTCCCTAATTCCAAGCTTGTTATGGTATTGATTTGGGAAATAATATGTTAGATTAGGTTTGGGAATTTTTGGTTGGATTAAAGGATTCAATTGATAGCCTTAGGATGCTCTTAAATTTGATAAAATGCATAGAAATGGTGATTGTGATGAATGGGGAGCATGGTGGCTCATTTCTGCAGGTTTTCCATACAATGGCCTGAAGAGGAAGAGGGCAGAACACCCAAATGAGGGGTTCCGGTGCAGTGCCGATCGACCGAACACTCTGTCCGATCGATCGGACTCAGTTAACTGAGACAGTTCACTATCCAATCGATCGGGCAAACTGTCCGATCGATCAGACAGAAAACATGCCTCAGTTAAGTGTTTTCTGGCATTGTCCGATCGATAGGACAGCTCTGTCCGATCGATCGAATAGTAAAATTCTGACAGCACTTGGAAACTTCAAACACTTATAACTTTTAATCCGCCCGTTGGATTTCTACGTATAATATACCGTTGGAAAGCCCTTGAGACGTAGAATCCAATCGTTCTAATTTCGTTACGATCAGAGATCGGGAAGTGATGTAAATAATTAGATTATTGCTTCAGCTCATATTTTATTGGAACTGAGACCGGTAACCTAGGTTTGGGACTTAGATGTTGGAAACCATGAACCTACTCTCATCATACCATTAATGGGATTAAAATTGTAGCGCGTGGCTTGGTGTGCTTCGATGTGGGTGTCTAGGTATTCGTGTAATATGCATGGGTTAACCGAATGCGTATGGAATTGTTTCAACAGATGCTTAACATGATTGTACACCAAGGAATTCTCCTAGAAGCATCATTGAATCAATTTTCCCCACGCACTCCGTTAAAATAAGTACAATACATGAATGGCACCGCTTGCCTAGGTTTGGTTTGTAATTCCTCCTTGATTTATTAATTGTATCCGTTGTTATTGCTCGTTGTACACTCTCTTGGCATAATATATCTAATTAATTATGAAAAATAAACTCTTATAGAATTAGGATATGGACCTAACTTAGAGTGTGCCTCAGGACCCTGTGTCATGCAGTTGATAAACATGACTGGCTATACTGAAGGGATTATCATGAGATTGGATTTGTCTTGTATTGGCTTGAATGAGATAATCCCCCTGAGCATGTCTGTTATATTGAGCTAGCCAGACTTGATTGTCTTGGATTCCATGTGTCAACACCACTTACTATTATTATTATTTGCATGTTATGGCCAACTGCAGTTTGGGGATTTATTGATAGGCCGGTTACTCGGACATCGGGGTGGACAGTCAACTTTGGACGGCGTCCATGGCGTTGAATAGTTGGGAGCGGGCTTGGACCGTGCTACTATTCCTAGGACCGGGAGCTTGGATCCCCCTGGAGCCGGACTTTGGTATCAGTAGTTCGGATTGAGATTGTTACTGGGTACCCCGTGAGATGGCTTGAACATCCTCGGAGTCTCCCTCTTGTTACTTACATTGCATTGCATGGATAGTGGTGATTGTTAGTGTTGCTAGGATTCCTGTTATTGTTTCTGATGGTTATTATTCATGCTTTATACCTAGCTTCGATTCCTTGTATTCGCACGATTATTATACCTGTCATTATTCTGATACTTGATGCATGTCATGTTCATTTATATCTTGCTTATCTATTGCTCAACATGTCGTTGAATTTGTTCCTTGGTGTGCAGACACCTCAGGTGAGTACTTATATGTAGAGCTTACACCCTTACCTTGCATAAGGCCTTTTGATGGGTTCTGACCCATCAGAAACAAAACTGTGAGGCCTGAAGCGGACAATATCATGCATGGGTGGAGGGTGGGGCGTTACAAAGATGGTAAAAAAAAAAAAGCAACGAATCACCATACAACTTATTTCTAACCCTTTCCCACCCCCACCATGCGTGATGGTATATAATGGTAAGCCCGTAATTCACCTTAAAGTGATAGACGACATCAATCGTATGGTTAGCGGCTTCTCACGAATATGATCGATCATCAAATTAGCAACTGTCTCAGAGTTCATACTACTGTTCTTCGACGTTCGAACTGCTACACCATATGTATGCTCATTATCTAATGTCCTTACACAAAAATGGCCAGTGGACTTCTCAATTTTTGCATGAACATGCCATCTGCAACCCTTCAAATGATTGCAAGAGCATTCAACTGTCACCCTCGCCTGATCATTTTTCACATATACGACTTCAAACCCACCCTCAATCGAATATCTGCACAAGACATTTCTAAACTCCGCAACACCACCCTTAAACCTTTGCCCCACATCTCTAATACCAATTGCCCAGCCCGAAGACAGCAAAATCTTCTCTTTGTGCATACAAAATTGTGGAAGGAGATCTGTCTCCATATTTGTACCTTCATAATCCACTAATGCTAGAGCATCTTCAGCCGAATCCTCCCCATGGTCCTCTTGATCCTCGTCCCTTAATTCCTACAATTCTGATACAAATACATTCACTCTTCCCATTCCCATTGAAGATGCCAACATGGACAAGGAAAACAAATTTGAATCGCTGTCTAGCAAGCACTTTGGGTGGCCAAGCAATGCATACGTCAAACAAACCATGTTTACTGCTAAGTCCCTCCATTTGTTACAAACTTGACTCATCAAATCGTCATATCTCATGTTCTCACTCAAATGAATGACGGCAGTAAACATGCCAAGTTTACAGAGAAGCATGAGCGCCTGTGCCATTTAGAAGTCTACAAAATTCAAGGAAAATCAAGAATCATCAGCATGGAAAAACTTGTGCATAAGGTAAAAGATTCATAGGATTCATGTAAATTTATCTGAGTTTGTTCCAAATATGTGCAAATTTATCTGGGTTTGTTCACATAAACTCAGATAAATTTGTAGGCAAAACTCGATAAATTTGATACATAAATTATATAAAATTGCCCAAAACTCAAAAAATGTTGCTTATAACTAAGATATATATGTTACAAAAGTCACATAAATTTGTTGCGAAAGTCACATATCTTTGATTTTCAAGACACATAAATATCTACCATAACTAATATTAGAAAATTGAGTGTACTTAAACTTAGCTAAAAAAAAGAAAGAAATAAGATACTCACCATGAAGCCATAATGCAGAGAAACAAGAGAAAAGAACTAAGTAGAAGAAGATAGAAAGGAGAAGAACGATTTAGATGAACATGGACCGGAAATGCTTTAAGACTACTGTAAATAAGCCATTTATTGCTAGAGTTGTTTCCCAAATGGGAATTGTCTGGTACCTCACAGTTACCTGTGACAAAGTAAGTTAAAAGAGGCAACAAACAAAGAGCCATCAAAAGCTCTCTACTTAGATAAGAAATGATTATCAATGATGCATTGGTGATTTTAGATGATGGATCAAATTTATCATAGGGCCTCAGGTGGGCCCCACGGGTTGCGTCACATGGCGTGGGACAACTAACCTCGCAAGCTAATTTCAGAGCCCCTGTAATTAGCGAAAGGTCCCTGAAATGGAACGTTTAAAGGCTCTGGTCCACGCAAGTTCCGTTTAAGGGCTCTGGTCCAAGCAGCTAGATGTTTTTCAGCCAGAGGTCCCTACATATGCCAGATCACATATTTCGTGACTTATTTTCCCTTGTAAATACCGTAATACGTAACGCGAAAGTGTCTCAACACGTCACGCAAATTTGGCCCCGAATTATGGTCATAAACAATCATTTATGACTTATTTGGCCCTGTAATTCAACACAGATTTCGTTTTGAATCTCAAACAAAGAGGGTGGTGTTTAGAGATGTGGGGCAGAGGTCTGAGGGTGGTGTTGCGAAGTTTAGAAATGTCCAGTATAGATATTCAATTGAGATTGGATTTGAAGTCTTATATGTGAAAAATGATAAGGCGAGTGTGATAGTTAAATGCTCTTGCAGTCATTTGAAGGGTTATAGATGGCTTGTTCATGCATTGATTGAGAAGTCCACTGGCTATTTTTGTATCAGGACATCAAATAATGAGCATACATGTGGTGCAACAGTTCGAACGTCGAAGAACAGCCGTTTGAACTCTGAGACAATTGTTGATTTGGTGATTGATCATATTCGTGAGAAGCCGCTGACCATACCGATTGACGTCGTCCATCACTTTAAGGCGAATTACGAGCTTACCATTATATACCATCACGCATGGTGGGGGTGTGGAAAGGGCTAGAAATAAGTTATATGGTGATTCGTTGCTTTCTTTTGACCATCTTTGTTGGTATGTTAAGGTGGCGATGGAGACGAATCCAGGAAGCCTTTTTGTGTTAGATTATGATCAATCAACTATGTGCATCAAGAGTCTCTTTGTGTCGTTCTATGTTTCAATTGCTGGTTTTAATCATATTTGTCCTTCATTATTTCTGGACGGGACATTTTTGAAAGGGCGATATAAGGGAAATCTGTTAGCAGCAATAAGGAAGGATGGAAATCAAGGTAAAGTGACATTCTGTCGATTATGATATTCTTGACAATTTTTTTTATTAAGGATCACCATTTTTTGATATTTTGCTTATTAGCTGAAATCTAAAAGTTTGTTTATTCATGTCATAGGTCTGCTTCCTCTTTCTTTCGCGGTGGTGGACTTAGAGACGAAGGACAAGTGGACATGGTTTTTACATAATCTAAGGAAAGTACTGGTTTATGATAATACTATAACTTTTATTTCCATTAGAGATCTTGGTCTCATAGAGGGTGTTTCACGTGCTTTTTGCCTGCTACACCTGAAGGCAAATTTGAGGGAGAAGTTCTTAGGTGGATACACGAATGGATTTAGAGAGAGAATGGTTATGATGCTTCGGGAATGTGCATACGCCCGGACCATAGCAGCATTCCATGCCAAGCTGCAAGCGTTGAGGCGTGAAGGTGGCTCCAATGTAGACAGATTTCTTTGTGGATTGCCTCATGAAAGATGGAGCCATGCCTACTTTAAGGATCAATGGTACAGTGAGATGTGTTCGAATGCGGTTGAAGCTTTCAACTCGTGGATGAGAGAAGCTCGCCATCTTCCAATTACAAAGATGGTGGACACAATCATGGTTCAAATAATGGAACAGATGGCTAATAGGAGGAAAGTATCCAGCAAATGGAAGGTAATCATTTGCCTGGACATGGATAAGAGGCTGGTTGCTTCAATCAAGCTTGGAAGGTCGTGGATTGTCCGGCGTTTGAGTGAAGCTGTTTATGATGTTCACTCTTACCCCTCAGTCACTGTAGACATTTATAATCACATCTGTTCCTATTATTAGTGGCAGATCAATGGCTTTTCTTGTGCCTATGCTTGTGCTGCAATTCAAATGAGTGGAAAGGGCCTGAATCTTTTTGTGGATCACTACTTTTACACTCAGACATATAGGTCTGCATACGTTGAGCAGATATTCCCCATTCCACCTGTGGGGATGCCAAAGCCAATAGTTGCTGAAGCTGTTATTCACCACCCTATGGTTAGACGGCCACCTAGCAAGCCGAAAAAAAGAGGATTTTGTCAAGAGGGGAGGTCACACGGCAAATAAAATGTTGGCGATGTAGTCGGATCGACGGTCACAATAAGAAATCATGCAACGAGCCTATTCTTGGATAATTCATTGAATTTGACGTTGATTGTAGTTTTGGTTTAATATTGTTCATTCTTAGCATGTATATAAAATACAATATGAATTCTAATTAGTGAATAATAATTCAAAGGCTTAGTGCTATTATACATTTTAATGTGTTCTTACTTTTATAACTATTTCTTACAAATGTGTTTAAATCAGATAAAATTTATTCAAAATTGAGATTAAAATTGATGTAGAACTGAGACTAACTTGAATCAACAGCTTGATAAAGCGATTACAGAACTCGGTTAAATTTGTAGCAAAACTCAAATAATTTCCTCCATAACTCAGATAAATTTGTGACAGAACTCAGCTTAATTTATATCAAAATTTAGATAAATTTAATCTAGAGCTCATGTACATATACGACAGAACAAAAAATACCCACAATTACATCAACAAAAAACTTTCCTCAAACTTCATGTGAACCAAAAAAATACATTTACAAGTTTGTTGCACTGGCACTTTTCATATACAGAGTTCTACATGAATTTGTTTCATCATCATCGTAACATCCAACTTTCCAAAACAACTTGTGTACATATATGTTGTTAAAGTTTATGTCATGTTCTTCAGTGGGCCGTCACTATTCAAAATCACCAGTAGCAATTTGTTGCCTAGCATGGAAGTTTTTAATGCTCTAACTGCGATGCGTGTCATTCAAGAACTTGCTCACTATCTCAGCCTAAAAGCATCAACGCTTTGTGGTAGCTTTGAAGCAGTTACTTGTCCATGAGTATGTTGCTTCATTAGATAACAAACGATGACCCTGCAATCAACACTGCAAAAGAACATGTTGTTGTTAATCCATTGTAAATAAGGTAGTCTAAAATTAATGGAATAAGTGGATTGGTTCAATGATACTTTCAAGCCCATTTTTTGTTGTGGGGTGTCTTCCATGCTTAGTAATGGAGCTCAATCAGGCTGTGTCTCTTTAACATTGATATAATTGTAATTCTCCACATACTGTTTACGCTAATTCAAAAAAATCCCATATTTTTTTGGGGATGTGCATTTACACTTCTGGGGACCATGATGTAAATAAGGTCTCAGTCAACGAGACATACCAGAATTCGTGCATCATCGAAGTAATAATCGACTATTTTAGCGGATCTTTGTCATAAAGAATTGTAATGTAGCCAATCTCCTTCTTTCTGATCCAGCACCAACAGTGTCTAGTGGAAGTGCTTAGCGTCCATCCTTTTTTCATTCGAATTCATTGGAAAATGCACGAATCTATGGTTTGCAGTTCTACTTGAGGAGATCTGAGGGTGCGGAATTTTGTCCCTCATTTCGGTCGTTGTCGCAGTAACAAATTTATGCATTAAGACAGATTTTGTAACTATTTATTATATTAAAAAAATCTAAATGGTGACACGGTTAACACATTTATTGTCTGTTACCCAGCATAAACTTGTTACGGAGCATGACTTGTCTTGATGCAGCAGGCCTTATTGTCGAACTACAGTGAGTTGTTCATGGATTTCCGTTTGTTCTCTATATAGTAACTCAGCATAACAATCAATAACCTGATCAAATTCAAACACATAATGTTAGGCTTGTCATGTGAATATTACCATTTTGAGTATATGTATAAAATCAAGCAGCAGTCTGTCAATGTTTTTATGTCAGTGTGCTTATGCTACTGGACATTTCCCCTCCGCCGAGAACTGCAATGATGTCTTCGTAGGATATAGTGTGTATCCATTCACCTCCCGAAACTAGCGCCCCATAAATGCAATTTTACAAAGTGCTTAGTTAGTCGACAAGTGATTAATGTTTTTATAATATCTGTCGTTTTGCTTAGTTACATTGGATGGTAACTTACGTATTGCCCTCTACTTCGTAAATCTTCTTTAGCTTTTCAATGTTGGGCGCATTTATTTGCTTAGTAATTACATTTTTTCGGGGATGAAAGAGGTCTGTTGTTGACTGCATTTTCCTCATTGCTGTTCAGTTTTTTATTCTTTTGACCATGGAGGACTACTTCACCTCCTTAACAGCCTCAAATATCGGTTCAGATGACATGATCTAATCAATAATTTAGACAAACAATTAGATAAATTAAAATGTACACAAAGTCAAATAAATTCAATCCAACATCAGATTAATTCAGTTCAAAGAGAATATAAATCCATCACAAACTTAGATAAATTTGATGGAAACTCAGTTAAAATCACCCAAAAGTCAAATAAATTTGATGGAAACTCGCATAAAATCACCCAGAAGTCAGATAAATTTGATGAAAACTCAGATAAATTCAACAGAAACTCAGATATTTTGCATATAAAAACTCAGCTAAAATTTCATTCCAGCTTAGAAAAAATTATCTAAACAAGCACTGATGTGTAATTCACTTACCTTATCAACATTTTCTTCAATTGTTTGATTAGTAGCAACTTCCTCCATTGTTATTTCTGCGATGCTCGGCCCTTTTTTCTGTAACTTAGTTTTTTTTTTAAGGCTGGAAGATATCATCCAATGTTTTTCTAGCACATTCCAATCCCTTTTCTGTATATTCAATTGTCATGTCCTTCAAAAGTTGTTGCTGTTTAAAGTTATTTGATTTTAGATTATCAATTTTCTCCTCGGGCCTTCCACCTCATTTTCTGCGTTTGTTGCTCTTGAAGACTGAACATCTGACACATTTATAGTATGTTTCAGCTGCTCTTTGAGAGAGCTGACCAGGCAAAAAGATTCCTCTAGAGTCTGATGGACGTTCACATTATGTGTTTCGAGGGAAGTCTTTTCCTATGTCAACTGCTCGGCTAACAATAGAGCATCTTCTCTTTCTCTGAGCAAATTGGTGATCCTATTTTCTATTTCAAGCCTTTCCTTTTTTAGGTTGTTGTTTTATGCTAATGTCCTTTCAAGTTCAATAGCAATCCTATGAATCTGTGCTCGTAATTCTATCTTCTCCTTGGTGAGTTGATTGGCTAATGAACTTGCCATGTCACGCTCTTCAGTAAGATTCTTGTACTCGTTGTTTTCGGTGGATTGTGACGGGTCTCTAGGAGGAGGTAGGTTATCACTAGTTACTGCTTCCGATCCAGGTTGGTTTTTAGATGGCACCTCGTATACTGCATCGCCGGTGCTGTCAATTACGCTAGCTAAAATGTTTACGACAACCACATCTGTTTGTAGGGTCATCTATTCATAATCTGTTATCTTCAAACCAAAGGAGGTAGATTGGCTTCCCACACCAGTGAATCTGTTTCTTCATTGTTCTTCTCTTCTCTCTGCTCTTCTAACTCGGGTACGACTAATGTTTCTGTCGTTATGTCCATATCCGATTGAGTGGCTTCAATCATTTTGTCTTCTGTTTCCTCTTCTTCGTCTTCCCCTTCTTGTTCTTCTTCTTCATCTCCTTCTTCTTTCTCTTCTCCTTCATCTCCATTGTCTCCTTCCAATTCATCTCCTTCTTTTTCTTCCTCTTCATCTTCTTCTACTATTTATTCTCCTTCACTGTTCTCTTTTTCTGTTTCTCCTTCTCCTTCTATTTCCACTAAGTCCCCTTCTTCATAACTAATACTGTTCAACAACGACAGGTATCATTGCTCTTCAAGCAGTGTCCTCTCTAATGTGTCACTGAGGACCTGCATTTGGTAACAATGTTAGGCTGAACATGTTATAGTAAAAATTCAGATAAATTTAGATATTGAAAATTAAGATAAAAAATTCTTATTATTAGATAAATCACCTCATTAGCTTGTTGTGTATATAGGGGCTTTTTCTTGAGTGCCATACTCAGTGCCCTGAGATTCCACTTTAGTATCCTTGGAAAATGTATTGATTCATTTGGACTAACAATTGTTATGTGTTCACACAGCCAATACTGTTACAAAAGCAAAAAAGGCATATGTAAATGAATCATTCTTTGTAACTTCAAATACACAAGTGTAAGAAGGTAGTTGTCTATTGTACCGGTAAAACAATAAGGCAGCCAATGACTTTATCAAAACCATGACTTCTACTCTGTACTGACTCCTTCAGAAACTTTGTTATCTCTTCTGCCCAGGCATAGTGTTTCATATCCACGTAGTTGTCAACATAGCCCATGTATGCCCATCCTACTGTGTTGCCGTGGGTTGAAAAAAAGATGATCAGTTTTTGTTGTGCCATTCAATGCTATATGGAGATGTTGCTTCATCTGTAGAGCTGAGACCTTAGGACTGCCTTGGAGTCTCCTAGATATGAAATCAGAAGACTTCCTCTTTGCATACTTCAAATCCAGTGGTTTTGTGCCATTTGGTATGCCAAATATGAGCGAGATGTCATTTGCAGTGAATAGCACATAGGATTTTCCTATTCTGAACTGGCTCCTTTGGCTGCTATATGTATCAAGTATTAATATAATGTCCTTGTCATATTTTCTACACATCTTTTCTGTGATCGTCCCCTCCAACATGCAGTCTATAAGACTACCAAAATGGGGTCTTCCTGAGTTCAGCTTTATGCATGTCAGTTATCAACTGCTTTATGCTGTCAAATAATTTCACTGTTGACACCAAGTTGGATCTGAATTGGTAATGAGTAGCGGCCTTCTTCTTTTTATGCATTTGTTTTCTCATGGCTGTTTTATCTTGAACCCTCTTTCTTTTGGGTTGCTTTCTTGCTGTATATAGTAAAAAAACTTAGAAAAATTTTATCTAAAATTTAGATAAGTGTATACAAAGACAAATAAATTGCATACAAACTTAGATAAATTACATATGAACTCAGATAAATTGCATACAAACTCAGATACATTGCATAGAAAGACAGATAAATTGCATACAAGCTTAGATAAACTGTATATGAAGGCAGATAAGTTTTGTATTCAACTCAGATAAATTTATTACAAACTGGAATAAACTCAAATGTTTGTGTTATTAAAACACAAACTCAAGTAAAATCAAATAAACTCAAGTCAAACTCAATTAAACTCAGTTAAATACTGAGATAAATTCTGTCCAAAGTCATTGGGATGAGATAAATTCATTCCAGACACATAAATACCATATAAATTCAGGAAATCTCATTCCAAACTCAAAAGCATTTGCTGCAATCTCAGATAAAGTAAATAGAAATTGATTTAAATTCAATCAGAACTCAGATAAATTTGTTGAAATGTTATATCAATCCATTATAGAGTCATATATTCATACAGCATATAATTGGGTTCAATAGAATCCCGGATGATTGCATTACAGAACAAGATTTTTTTTCCCTAAACAAAGACAAACTTGTAACAAATTCATATAAATGCGTTCTGAATATAGATAAATGCAATTAAAACTCAGTTAAACTCAGTTTAAATGGAGACAGACCCTTTACAGAGTCGAAAATTTTCTCTAACAACTTAGATAAACTTACTTCATATTGACAAAGTAGCAACGAATGTGCGACACTTAGTTAAACATTTCGAACATCTCCAAAAGCAGTCTACAAACATTGTAAACATTAAAAGGAAAAAAGACACTTGTTGAGATACCTTCTTCTTCATGCGATTGTTCCTTTTGGCGTTGTGACATAAGTGAAGACTTTGTTCTGGCCATTTCCTGAATAGGCGTGCGTAAGTAGAAAAGGAATCAGAGTCTCCAACGTTCCTTCCTTGAGAAGTTCCAAGATTTTATCTGTATCTCAATTTTTGGCTCTTTTTTAATAAAGCGACAATGAATGAAAAGGGGATTTTTGACATTTTAGGTATGAGAATACGTGAGAGGGACCTTTGGCTGCATGAGTTTAGATCGTGGACTGTTTGCAACAAAATCAGAAGTTGAGGGAGCTCCGACCAAACACACTTAAAATATGTGCACAGTAGATACTTCGTTTGGCATCTTTTGTTACCTCCAACCAATGAAGTGGTAAGTGTGAGATACGAAACAATCATTGGACTCTATTTGGAAACAAAATAATGTGCGAGAGATTTTAGGAAGCATATATTTGGAAACTTTATGGACTATAGATTTTAGGACCAAATATCTAAGGCAAATTTCCCAAAGTGACACTCCAAGAGATAGAGCAATCATAAAAGAGTGATAGGGATGTGAAATAGCAATAGGAAATGGACCCATCATTTGATAATATCTCTGTCTATTAAAGACTCGATGGAGATTTGGACATCTTGCGAAATAGGAAAAGATAAGAATTTATCTAATATCTTGCCTATAGAGGCTGGCACTAGGGGTGTTCATGGGCCGGGCTGAGGCATATCTAGGCTCGGCCCTGCTTTAGAAACACTGGCCCAAGCCCGGCCTAAGCCCGACATGGGCCAAAAAAGTTAGGCCTGAGACCGCCCATTTAATCAATCAGGCCGGGCTAAATTGGGCTTTTCATCACTTTTGTGGGAATTAGAACACTAATTAAATTTAATTACATGCACTTCTTACACAAGCTGGGGTGGGCAGGGCATGGGCTTTCTATCAGTTAATCCAAGTCCGGCCTAATTATAAATCGGATCCTAATCACACATCCAAGCCCGGCCCAAAGCGGGCTAGGCTGGGGTTGGGCCATGAGCACCCCTAGCTGGAACCTAAAATAAGATATAACATTTGCAACAAAATAGGAAAATGAACCATCATTTAAGAATATAACCTCTATCTAAAAAGAGTCTACCGAAATTTGGGATTATTGCTACTCAAAATTGAAATCAAAATCGGCTCCAATTTTGTCAATTGAATCCTATTTGTTTCATATATAATAATGAGATAAGTACTTGCTGTTATTTGTAATTTTATAAACTACGGCCTCTTTGGTTTCATTAATTATATGTATTAAATTATAGACGGACATTGGCGATATTTTTATAACAAGGCCCGAGTTCAACACGAGCCTTTGTTGCTAGTAAATAACTAAACCTTTCAAAATAAATCCCATCCCCTCCTCTTAAATTTTCAGTTGAAAAGTGCCCCCTCCAATTGAACACCATGAATCCATGACAGAATCGTGATACGGTATTATTAGGTCGTGGTGCTAATCTGATGTGGGACGCACTCATTTTTAAATTCATTCATTACACACTCAAATCGCATTATTTTGGTTATCAAAGTTAGTACCCAATAATAATAATTGTGTTTGAGAAAGGATCGGTAGGAGTAATGATTGACCATGATTTCACCTAGGATGACAAATAGGTCAAGATTTACAGCTGTAAATGGGTCCCTGATTCTCATATTACCTGGAGGCTCCAACCGGTTAAAAGCCGAATTTGAGTCTTTTTTAGGCCCCGCTAAATAAATGAGTCCGGGTCCTTTTTTTGTACCTGTGACCTAAACGGGTCCGATTCCAGTTCCACACTGGTTTGGACTTGTGGACATGAGACTTGACACATTACCTCAATTTTCAAGAATCTCTCATTAAAATTAGATTTTTTTCCATACCATGCTTTACCTAGACCCAGACTTGGACCCGCCCCATGTATGATTCTAGTTCTGAGTCTGGTTCCATTTTCTCCTTAACGATTCCGGTGGACCTAGGCCGGAACCGACCCATTCACATCCCTATCGGGACTCATTCCATATAAAATTGACTATTCTAACTGCCAAAATACTAAAAGACCAAAATGTTTAAGTGGGTTCAAATATGTGGATGAAACCAAAACTAACCCCTTTAAGTAGGCTATATATGGTTTATACGTATTGAGTGGGTTGAGCCTAACATGACCCTTTAAGTGCGGGTCAGGTTTTCCTCCTTACAAGTACAACTGAAGTGTATAATTATGGGTTAGATCATGCATGTTAGGTTAGTGGATTGGGACTATTTGTAACTATATGGGAACATGCATTGCTATTTGGCCACGTAGAATCCTATGTAAGACCTTTGAATGAAATGATCTAGCATTAATCAACTTAACTCAATTTTACTATTAATCAAATATTACTTGTTAAGAAAATTGTCGATTTGGGGCCATCCAGCAGATTTCTTGATAATGCATGGTTCATAGTGAATAAATTAAGTATTTACTGTTATTTGTAATTCTATAAGCTGCGACTTCTTTGGTTTTTATTAATTATATGTATTAAAGAATAGACCAATATTGGAGATATGTTTATAACAACGCTGGATTTAGCGCAGGCTTTGTTGCTAGTAAATAACTAAACCTTTCAAAATAAATTCCATCTCCTCCTCTTTGGTTTTCGGTTATTAAACAGAAGTCTGATCGTATGGGGCATGACAGCCTCACAAGGACATGTCAGGCTATGGTTGGTCCACTCACTGTCAAAGTGGGAAAACCCCTTTAAAGGATCCCCATTCCATTGAATACCACGAGTCCATGACAGCTGACACGGGACACACTCCATTTTAATTCATTCATTACACACTCAAATTGCATTATTTTGGATTGAGATAAGAATGCAAAAAAATAAAAAATAATACAAGTAGCAAGTTTAAAATCTTTCACCCTTTTCGTTCCTCTCCGCCTCCCCCACCAGTCCTGTTATGTTAATATTTACGCGACTGTGTACATGAGAACCCGATCGATTTTTTCTTTCCTTTCTTCTTCTTCGTCTTCGGCTTTCCTTCATACGTACCAAATATTCTCACTTACGCCGGTGCTTAGATTAACCTAGAAAGAGGAGAGAGAGAATGTATGGAAATTCAGGAAAGCTCGGGAGAGGAGGCGGTGGCGGAAGAGGAGCATCGAAGCGGATGCTCCACAATCCCCTCCCTCTTCCGCCTCCTCACCGTCCCGCCGGCGCCGCACGCCTCCCTATCGGTGCCACCTCTTCTCGCAATCGCACCGCCGGGCCTGGCCCCGGTTCCGGCGGCGCCGCCCCTCCTGTGCCGGAGGAGACCTTCAGCTTGGCATCGAATGAGCCCCTTGCATTCAGCATGATTATGCGCCTCACCCCAGACCTCGTCGACGAGATCGGGCGCGTCGAGGCCCACGGCGGAGCGGCCAGGATCAAATTCGGCCCCAATTCAAACAACCCTTCTGGAAATGTAACTCACCCCACTTGCAAATTAGTTAAAAGAATCTTTTTTTTCTTCTTCTTCCTTTTGAAGTTTAGGATTTCCATCTCATACTGCTATTCTATTTTGTGTGTAAATTGTTAAATTGGATTGTGAGAAGAAGTTGGAAAAATTGGATTGTGAGAAGAAGTTGGAAGGATGTGCCAATTTAGGGCTGATGCTTGTTTATGTGACCGGATTGATTCCTTTTTATGTTGATTCATGGGGTTTTGTTTTCTTTAGGTTATTGATGTTGGTGGTAAGGACTTCACATTTACATGGTCGCGTGAATTGGGCGACTGCGATATTTATGAAGAACGTCGAAGTGGCGAGGATGGAAATGGTTTGCTTGTTGAATCTGGGTCTGTATGGCGCAAGCTTAATATACAGCGCATTTTGGATGAATCGACTAAGAACCATGTGAAAATGCGGACAGAGGAGGCTGAACGCCAACTTAAATCGCGAAAGTATGTTACAGAATTCTGATGCTTATTTGTTTCATTCAGTTATATTCAGCTAGACTTTTGCATGCTTATCTTTATGTGCCACCTTCTTTCTCAACTTCATTGGCCCTGTTTTACCAAAAAGAAAGAAAGAAAAAAAAAAAAAAAAAAAACCTTACCTTCGTTGGGCCCATCATTTGTCATCTATATTTTCACATTACACTGTTGAAATGCGACATGTGTTGATCATATGAATGGAAAGGTTGATTTATTCTCTTAGAGCTAGTCATTGGAATTCCAAGGCTAATGAGGTGATTTGAATATTTATTTGTATTATCATTTAGGAAGAATGTGATTTGAATTCTTTTTTGTATTACTATTGTGGAAGAAATTGATTTTAAACAGATTGAAGGATTTGATTGATAATCTGTGCTTGGGGTCTATGATTACGCTTGCTGTCTGAGTAAATCAATTCCAACTTGGATTGGAGTTACTTGTTTGGAAAATCTTCTGCTTGTGTTTGGGTTTAATTGTTTATAAAAATTGTCTAAAATTGGTGAAATCTCATTAGGAGTGTATAAACAAAGTGATGGGTACTTTTTTGGATTTAAGTCAAGAGGGCCAGATTATTTAGGACCTTTTCTGACTGTATTTTGTTAGATGTGAAACTCCTGAACATTCCTGACAGGACATTCTTACATATGTATATTATGATTTTGAAGAACGTACCATTGTATAAATTTTGGTTTAGAAATGCGAAAATTCTTTGCAACTTTCTTTGGTCTGGCAGTCACCTTCCCCACAAGAAGAATCAAATCAGTTGGAATGTTATCTGTGTCTTCCAAAAGGAGGAAGTCTGGGATTTCACTGAATCTCCAACAGCTATGATGCAACTATGATCAAATTGGGTGGCAAGTTCATTCCTCTTCCTCAATTTGGGCAGAATGTTTCAGTAACAGATATTGTAAAAAAGGCACTATGTGGAACCACTCTAACCCCATGGTAGGTTCATGTGCCTGGAAGAGGATTCACATTCTACATCCTTTTCTTCAACATAGTTCTAAATGGTGATGGGGACAAGGCTTGGTTGTGGTATGACTCCTAGTTGATGGCAGCATAATATCCAATTTGTTCCCTCACTTATCCTTTTCTATGGATGATTGTGTTGCTGCTCTTGTTGTTGGCAACACATGGCTATTCCAGATCACTTTCCGTCACTCTGAGCCGAAAGCCTTCCTCACTTAGGCTACAAGTGGAGTAAAGTCTCATCTTTCCAAGCAGAATCTGGCGACTTGGTCCTCTAGTATTGATAGAGTCTTCTCCTTTAAGGAGGCTTGGAATCTTATCCTCTTTCGCACAGGAAACCTTAGTTTTCCGTAGTTTAGAGCAAATTTCTTGAGCCCAACCAGTCCATTTTGCCTTAGCGTCTAATACATAAGGAATTACTGACCTCAAGCTGGTTCCAAACTGCAGGCATTTCTCTGGCATCCGACCATAGTTGAGAAGTCTGTTTTGGACCCCATTTCGGTTTGGCCTCCAAACGTAAATGATTCAGCCAATTTGGAATTTTGACTAGATCTTTCAGACAGAGTTATGTTTAGAAAAACAAGAAAAAGAAAAATTAGAAATATATAGAAAAATATCAGATTAATATTAAAATTTAAAAATATGATCTGATATTTTTAGTTAGTTATTCTACTAAATTAACTCGTAATATGGTATAAAATATAAACAATTAAACACATAATAATGTTGTCAACATAATAAATTTGTCATCATTATGCCCATAATCATAAAATTCAATAAAGATTCAAATATTCATCACAACCATATAGTTTAGAATTTAGATGCATCCCTCAAAAGTCACAACCATGACAGAATGGTGGGGGGCGGTGGGGGGGCGTGGGGGGGATTTCATAATTATGCCTCTGGTTGTCCAATCTGCCTCTCACAGTGAAACATGCATCCAACTGTTTTTCCATTGTACTTTTGCCTCCAGAATTTGGAGATGGGTCTTCTCCATGCTTGGCAAAGCAATGCTATTTCCTTTCTCCGCCTCTGCTATCTGGTTTTCTATGGCAGTCAGTAGTGGGAAAAAGGAAAAAGCAATCTTTAGGTGCTATTTTCTTCATTTCTTTGCGCTCAATATTGCTGTGGCTAGGAACATGTGTGTTTTTAAGATTACTCAGCCCTCATTGGACGGTGTTCTTTCCAAGCTGAAGAATGATCCCAGCTGGGCTCTTCATGATCTGAAGCAAGATTACAAAGAGCATCATATCCCCACAACCTTCTTAGTGATTTGTCTATTTAGCTTTGGGCGGCAACCCTTCACAACAGGTTTTTTATATTTTGCAGTTGAGCTCTCTCTGTTCTCAGCATGTTTCCCCTCCTGCTCTGAGTGATCTTCAGCGTTTTGCTGGCTCTTGCCCTAGCCATGGGTCGGTTGTGTCTGAAATTCAGCTCATTTGCCCTTGGCCTTCAGTTTAATTTTTTTCTGGTTTCTCAATGTCTCGTAGGTGTTATTTATTTTTATTTTAGTCAGCAACAACAACTTATCATTAAAAAGAGAGGAATAGAAAGAACAACAGGCCTCCAACAAAAATGGGACCGGGGACCCAAAGGTATAAAAGCATTATGCCTTCACCAAAAACAAAGAGAACTGCAATTAGGAAATAATTATAAAAAACTAGGGAAAAGCGGCAGACAGATGGGATCTTTCCATCCCTTGCTTAGCCGACTGCCCCACATGTTGGAAATCCACAGAAATTGAATAAGAGAATGCCTTAATCCCATTGAAATAAAGCTGAAACTTCCAAGGAGGCAAGGCACGAAAAGACCCCTAGGAGGTAGCATATAATGAGTCACCCTCCACCAATAGCTTGTTGGGAAACAGTGAACAAAAATGCAAAGCGCTTCCTAGGATCGCTAGCACCTGTTCTTCATTGTACTCCATGTAACCCACAAACTTGGAGAACAAGGCCACAACTGTCCCACCGTTATTGTGAAGCCCCTCTCCAATCCCGACTGGAGAGCAGGTGCGAGAAGACCCCAAGAGATAGCATATAAGGAGTCACCCTCCACCAATTGAGTGTTGGAAAATGGTGAACAAAAATCCAAAGCTTTTCTAGGATAGCTAGTGCCTGTTCTTCATTGTATTCCATGTGACCCACGAACTTGGAGATCAAGGCCACAACTGTCCCATCACCATTGTGAAGCTCCTCTCCAATCCCAACCGGACCTGACTTGTCTTTTGCCTCTTCCATCTACATTAAATCTCAACACACCTGGACTAGGAGCAGCCCAAGAAACCAACTTCCTCACCCTCGGAGGCCCACCTAAAAGAGAGGCCTCCCAATTGTGTAAAACCCCATTCATCCTTACGTTGTCAAGCTCACTCCAGCAAGAGACCCACTTGGCTATACTCATATGCACCAATTGAACAACATTCTCTGCCACCCTACCATTCCTTTCCTTTGAGACTGACCATAAGATAGCGAACGGAATGACCTCCACAGGACTGCCCACAACCAAAGAAAGGACTCAACCTCCATGCCTCAAACAAATCCGTTATGACCGTGGGAAGCACCAATGGACACGACTCTTAGCAAGAAAGTGCTTCCACCCTAAATAAGAGAAGTCACAATGGAGGAAGAAATGATCAACCGTTTGATTAATCTCCCCACAAAGTGGACACAAGTCTGAGATACCCTTAGTCAAAATGCCTCCCCCCTCGAGGAGATCCACCGCAGACACCTTTTTTTTTTTTTTTTTTGAAATCACAAGCCAACAGAAAGCTTCCATTCTTGGAGGAGCCAAGCCCAACCAAACAAGGGAACTGGAAGGCATAAAATCCGGCTCCACTCCCATGCACCTAGCGAAGGATTTTATAGAGAACACACCTGATGGGCATGGCTTCCAGATACGAAGATCCACCTCACCCCTGCAAACAAAAAAATGTTAAAAGAATACTCAATAAAGGTCCATGTTCTGACTCCTTAGACTGATACAAATCTCTTTTGAAGGACACATCCCAAAACACATAACCTCCTCTGAGCAGACTGCATATAGCTTGCAGTCCAGCTTGTGGGGCCCACTTAAATGCAAGTTAGTCAGTGGGAGGAGGCCAGGTGGAAAGGTCTCTTTATGGACAAGGGGAGCCAAAAATCAGCCCAACCGTATTGTCCTAGCCCTTGTGTTGACAGCAAAGTTTGGTGGCTTCTTCGTAACTATAGATTTTCTTGAGATTCAATCTAATGATGAGAAGGTTCAGTGAGTGTAAAATTGGGCCTGATGCCAGATCATGGGATGGAAAGAGTGCAAAGGGGCTGCATTGATGAAAGGTGGGCCCAAGTGAGCCCCACAGTGCTGGACTGCACTTGCAGTTGCTTGTGGGAGAACATTTTCCAATAGTATAATGACATTAAAAAAAACACAAATGGTATATCTTCTTACATATAGCTATAACAGATTAGAGATTTCTGTAGTAGCTGTATCATTCTGTGCCTGTCATGTGCATCATCATTGGGATGAATTGATCTTTTCCCTAACTGTGGGAGGGAGGGGGCATCTGTTTTGTGTGAACTTTTTCTGAGAGTTGTATCAATGTGTGCCTTTCACGTGCCTCAGTGTTTGAATGAGTTTATCTTTTACCTAATCGACGGAGGGACAGAGCCACATAGGGTAGGAGTATGTCTTTTGAGCAAACTGTTTCTGGCCTGTTACTTGGATTTAAGGATTCTTTATATCGCTCTTATGCATGATCGATGAACATTGCTTGGAAGTTTTGCGTGCGTGCGTGCGTGTATGCATGCGCATGTGCGCATGTGAGGCATGTGGTGCGCGTGCTTGTGTGCGTGTAGATTGGAAATAGTAAAGTTCTAATTATTTACTTTATCTTCTTGAATTTGTCCTACATATACATTCTGATTGCTTTTCCTTTTCTTCTGATTATAGAGCAATTGTGTTAGACCCAGCAAACCCATCTGTAAAGAATCAAGCGAAAACAATGGTTGCAGCTGCCATTGAATGTGAGTTCTTACTTGGTTTTTCTCAATTGTTCTCTCTCGTCTGGTTTTTGTGTACCTGCTTGTGTTTGCTCCTAATAGTTATGCAGCTGTAGTCCAAACAACTACCTAAAGCCTGCTGCAAAAATTACATTGTCCTACCAATAATTCTAAGTTCTTGTTTTTGAGCTGACAGGCATAGAAAGGAGCTTTACTGTTCATTTCATCGACATAGATTAGTGTACTGCAAATCTGCATTAAGGGAAGCTGGTCTTCCTTTTTGCTGAACCCATCATTACTTTGGTTTCCCCTTGCAAGATTAGTATTTTTCCTCTCATTGATTCTATCTCCTTTGTTATTTATCCCCTAATATTTTTTTGAAAAGGAGATAAAGTTACTGAGCTGTTGTTGTTAAGATTAGAACAAAAGCTTCCTCAATATGGACATTCCCTTCTTATTGGGAACCCATTCAATATCAATATTCTGTTTTCCTAAAAATGGTGAGTTGGCTAACCAGAGAATAATATATTTTCCTGGAGCTTCACTTCGTATTAGATAATCTTTACCCTTGATGCGACTTTTTCTTTCTCCTTCTATTGGTAGCATAAATTTTACTTCTAACAACGACACGTAGAAGCGGATATGTTTAATCAATCATACATCAAGCCACTAACTAAGACTATTCACCCTTAGATGAACACAAACAATGCTGTGTCCAAAATCTCATTGCTTTACATGGATCCTCTATCCTTTCAGCATCTTATAATCTGTAAGCTTTATGTCTTTTATTTTATTTTATTTTCTGTTTATTGAAAAATGTGGAAAGTTAAAAGTGATCGTTGAGCCCAAGCTTTAATCTAACATATATTTGAAGGTTTCAGTGTTTCCTTTATGCATTTGTTGGTTCTCTTTTGGATGTCACTGATTTGTCACACATCTAATGCAAATGTTGCGTTGCTAGCCAATTCAAGGAGGATGCCCTGGAAACAGAAGAAGGAACCTGCATTTAAAAAGAGGAAAATAGAATCAAGTCCAGGTGATGCCCGCCACTTCTGATTTATGTTGAATTAGTGATATACATCTTGACTTTGAAATACCATTGTTTTTTTTTTTATGATATTCTTGATTTGAATCACTAATATGCTTGACCTGTGTCTTTGGGCTTTTGTTTTGCCCCAGTTTCCTTTTCAGGTCCTCCAAAATCTATTTTCAAACCAGGAGTTTCCACAAAAACAACTGCTAAGGACAGACTCTCAGTGTCACCTTTACCATCACCACCTGAGCGATTGGCGGTTTCTGCATCTCCCCTGGGGATTGGAAATCTTTCAAAGGGTCAACCAAGTGCAGATGAAGTTATTACTACTCAGGTAATAAGTAAAGAGGACATTTTCAACTCCGAGAAAGAAATGCCCATCAGGGTTGTTCATGCAGCAACACAAGAAGTATCTGGACATAGAGTGAATGTAGGAGCTGCGCCAACAGATTTACGGAGCACTTTGATTAATCTACTCTTGGAAAATCCCAAGGGGATGAGCGTAAAGGTAAAACAGTAGAGATATAGTTTCCTGACCTAATGAGTCAACTAGACTCAGCCAGTTACTGTGTCGAGTCAACTAACAGACTCAACAGGTTAACGAGGCGAGCCAGTAAATTAATTTTTAAATTTCTTGTTAAAATGTGCAAATTCATAATAACTAAAGTATAGAAAATATAAAAATACAAATAGGATGCACATTTTTTGAAATATTGCATAATATTCACGTAACTAATTTTCAAATGTCACGCATATTTTAATTCTACCATTCTACAAATTGTATGGCCTATATGAGTTTTGTGTTTTTTTCTGGTCATGTAAGGATATGATTGGCTCTGGATGCCTTTGTCTACTCGGCTGTACCCAGACGAGTCAAAGTTGTCAAACTGGGTTGTGGGTCAACTAGGTGGATATGGTTTCAACCAAAACTCATCCAGACCGAGTTCAAACCTATCCAGTCACCTATTATGTGACAGTGTTGGGTCGATCAATCAGGTTCCTAGTCAACCCATTGGGTTGGAAAAGTATGGTCGAGGGGCCTTTCTCATTTCGAGATAACATGGGAGCTATTGTATTCCAACATCTATCAGAATCAACAATTAAGAAACACTCACAGGTCTTGTATGTATTCTTGAAGAGAAAAAAACTCCTCTTTGTATTATGCTTCATAGTTAAGATGAATTTTATGGACCTTGGTGTCTGCAAATGCACAGTTTGCTTAGCTAACAGGAATCTGTACATGTGTGGCCCACGTTTCTGTGATCAAGACTATTCATATTATGGGCCCCTGTAGTCTCGTACTTAGCTATTCATTAGAGGGTTTCAAACCGTTAAGTTTTTAGGGGCCCATATCTCAATCATGAGAGATCTGATCAATATGAGAGTTGGGCCCCACTATTTTAACTTGCACCAACCCATTGGCAGTGGCCTCAACTCTTCAATGTGTCGCATAGAGCTCTTTTCCGTGCCATGGGCGACACATCCAGGAGTTCACTGCTATATTCGACAATTCTCTGTTATTTTACCAAAAAAAAAAAAAGAAAAAGAAAAGCAATGCTTTACCGGGTGACTTTTTTTTTTTTGTTTTTGTTTTTATTGGGGGAGAGGTCCATTGTGGGGAGCGGGGGGGGATTGGTTTCTATGCATATGGATGGGATTGGTCTCTATGCATATGGATATGGGGATAAAAACTCAGCTTGATTCTACATCAGCTGTGTAGATATCAATGCCTCAAGATCATGGGTGGGAAAGAGGAAAAATGTTTAAAATGTAAGACCCAATGGTGGATTTAGGCCAGATATGTTTTGAAAATCGAAATTCAATTGTGTAGTCACATTAAGCGGTCCGCAAACGGGGGCGGCTGATGCTCAAGCAAAATTGGGTGTCGGGAGATATAATCTTGTAATTGATAATTGTATTTCGCTTGCTGAGTAAGCAACAGCTTTGGGGTTTGGCTTTCTTTTTCCTTTTGCTTCCCTTTCTTACTTCTCAGTTTATGTCTCCTATGCTGTTTTGCTTCTAATAAATTTGCATTACCATTAAAAAAAAAAAAAAAAAAAAATCGAAATTCAATGGTGGATTTTGTTCAGATGATTGTCTTATTAGGTTTCATGCTAATTCACGTGGGGCAATTGGTATTTGGTAGGAAACATGATCATAGGTGGGCCTCACATGTGTGGTTGTGATAATGTCATGTGCTACAGTCATCTGGCCATTTACTTATGTATTATATATAGTCATATAGTTCATTACTTATATAATTATATGTATGCATGTATGTAAATTAGCATAAATATATGTAATTTAGGTACCTGAGCCGTACCTCAACTTGGATTTCAATTAGCTTCAAAATCTAGCCTTTTGCCCATGGTTGCACCTAAGACAGGCTGCCATAGAATGGGCTTCAGATAATGGGCCAAATCCAACCCATAACCGTGGGCCAAGCCTGGGTCAATTGTGGCTAAGCTCAGGCTAGGGGTGCTCCAGGCCCGACTTGCTTTGGCGGGGTTTTGGCCTTGGGTTTTAGTACTTGGGCTAGGCTTGGATCAAAGTTTTTGGCCCATTTAATATATGGAGCGGGCTTGGATAAAGTGACAAATAGGCTGGAGCCCGACACAAATAAGTAATACATGTAGTTTATTAACTGTTTTACCCAAACATGTAATTAGAAAGCCTGGCCCGGCCTGGCTCTATTGACTAAACGGGCTGGCTCGGGCCTAATGTGTAAGACGGCCTGGACTGGGGCCACGCATTTATGGCCTGTGTTAGGCTTGGGCCATATGCAGGCTTGTGTTTCTAAAGGCAGGGCCTGGATATACGTCATCCCAGCCCAGTCTGGCCTGGCCCATGAAAACCTCTAGCTCGGGCCTCATGACTGGCGTAACACGCCCAACTGTGTGCAGGCCTCCCAATTGAAATCATATTTCCTTTCTTTCTTAGGATTATTGTTTCCTTTTTGGAATCCTTCTTATTTTAGTCTTATTTTTTAGCGTCTAAGTTCAATGAATGTTTTCAAGAAAGGAAAGGAAATCCATGTGTTAAGAGGATCTTCTTTCTTTAGATGGCCAAGATGCCTGTTTAAGGACCTCTTATTTGTTTCTTAGAATACTCTTCCATAGTATTCAGTTTTTCTCCTCCCTTTTAGATAGAACCCTAGAAGTACTAGCGCTAAGCTTGGCTTGGAGGCGCCTATGATTTAGGGGGATTCTTCAACACCAATCTGGCTTCGTCACCATGTCCGATTAAGTCCAGCCCAAATTGCATTCTCATGTAGGCAAGGAGCGGGGCATGGAGTTGTTGGGTTGGATAGCTGAAGTAGAACCTTGATTCTCTCAGCCACGAGCCTGTAGGTTTGATCACAATTCCTTTAATACATGTTACGATTTTTTAGTTTTATTAACTGAAGTAGGTTTTTTTTTTTTTCCAAATTGTAATTTAAGTAGTTTTTCAAGCTGCTAAATGCGGCGAGAGCGAGACTAGTTATTTTATAGAGTTTTGGCATCAAGATCTTTTATATATATATTTATAGCATTTCACTTATATTTTCTCAAAGGTAAGCTGACTGAAACTCGCAGCCCCATGGTTCTTACTTTCCAACTGTGCTATGGGTGCTCTGACTTATTTTAAATTGACTGGTAACAGACATGAGTTGAACCTACAACTCAAAGTTTGCAATACTGAGCACCTTCCACTGTCCCATGGGCCCTTGTCACGGGCACTTATCTTTCTTTCACATGCTTCTTATAATAATTTGCTAATCTACTGGTAGCTCAATTGGTGAGGAACCTCCTTTCCATAGAAACAACCAAGAATCAATCCCTGGCTGTAGCACTGATGGCGAGGGACTTGGGTGAGTGTCTGTGGAGGTAGGGGTGTGAGTATTTACCAGAGCCCCAAAAAAAATGCTTCTTGTAGTAAAATTAAAATACCACTACAAATTCAACTATAACAGACCTTTTATAAGAGGCTTTGTTAAGGGATTTTCCTACAAATATCATATCAGTATTGTTCTTTTCTGACGTCACTTGTTGAACATATACAAGTATCAGGATATCATAGATGCGCCTACATGTGAAGAATTGTGTGTACCAGCAAACTATATGTTTGTGGAGACTTGGACCCTCTATTACCTCCAACATTCAACCGACCATTTTCTTGTTAGAATTGAATGCTGATGCATTGTTTACTCTTTTCAAGTCATTGTTACATGCTTTGGAAGAAGACACGTATGAGCTGGAAATTAAAGGTTTTTCTTTGCATCCAAACAGAGGCTGTATTCTAGAACAGACGCTTGGTTATTCTGGAGTAGTATTCATCAATTTGATGTTGATTGACTAGGCATATAAAAGTTACACATGTATTAGCTCTTGCCTATACTGGAAAAGAGAAAAAAACTTGGACATTCTATTTCCTGCAACATTCAGCCACCCATATTCTTGCTTAGAGTTGAATGCTGATGCATTGTTTACTCTTTTCGCGTCACTGTTACATTGATGCAGCCCTCAATCCACGAATGAAAGTGTCAAACTCCGCAACAAGGGTTTACCAGATCCTCGACAGATTACTAGCGAGAGACTAACTCCATTGTTACATTTATGCAGCCCTCAATCCACGAATGAAAGTGGACAAACTCCACAACAAGGGTTTACTGGATCCTCAATGGATTCCGGACTAACTCCACAATGGGATTTGGCCAAATCCCAAGAGTTTCAGCGCACATGAACACTCTCAATCATAGCGAGGCACTCGCAATCACATAGAAACGAGGACAAATCTTTATTGAATAATGAAAAATTCCTCTCCTAATGTAGGGTTACATAATTATATAGGATGTGATGGGACATTCCTTCCTAAGCTGGAATTCCAATTCCCAAATCTTCTCTAATAAAGAAAGGAAACTAAATCTCCTAAAAACTTGCAATATAACCCAAATCAAACTAATTCTTAATTTAAAGACTGCTAATTAAAGCAAATCTTCTAATTAAGTGGCTGGTCCTGTTGGGCATGTGGGCTAGGCCCAATGGGACCTGGCCAACCTATGGGTCATGGGTCACATGCTTTGGTAGAAGGCACATGTGATCTAGGAAAACTTTTTTTTCTTGAATGGTCTGAGCTAGGAAATTAAACATTTTAATTTGCATCTGAACAAAGCTTGTATACTAGAACATACTTTTGGTTTTTCTGTAGTAGTTGTTTACCAATTTTGATGTTGTTGTTGATTAGGTTTATAAAAAAAATATCACATATGTTAGTTTTGCCTTTACTGAAAATAATATCATACTCCTTGACCAATTGTTCAATGCATTACTTTTCATCTAACTTGCACGGGTGCCAGTATGTTGGAACTTGGAATCTAACACGAGTACCGGGTGTCTGATTCAGCATGTCTCAGAACAAAGGATTCTTGCATTCAACGTAATAGTTAGATTAATTTAAATAAATAATTATGTTTAACTAGAAAGTAATGTGCAAAAATATCGTTAATAAGAGTAATTTACAAATCTTACTGTAAACAGTCAGGTAATGATCATATCAATTTCTTGCTTCACTTCCAAAATAAGAGAAGGCATAATATATTTCATCAATTGTAAAGCAATGTCTAAAGTAGCACTATAGGAATCCGTGAAGAACTGGTGTAGTATGTGACATGGATAAGTGGCTTTGTTCCATTGTGTCCATGTAACGTACCTTTTCATAATTAGCATATTGTCTTTTTCACTAATGTCATTAGAATACCTCATAGTGATTGAACTAACAGAATTCTATCATATCATCGCATGTGCAAGAGAGAGCACTTCTGTACATTAGATACAGTCTATCTTCCTGAATTTAGTAATTGCTACAAACATTTAAATCTTCCCTTATTTAATCATTCTTCTTTTTCCTGCTGATGGCATATATAGGCTTTGGAAAAGGCAGTAGGGGACACAAATCCTAACTCAGGCAGAAAGATTGAGGCAATTATCAAAAAGGTGAGTGAAAGGAAAATTTGAGATTACTTGACAAAGATGTAGCGATCTTATTTCTTCGTATTTTATTTTGAGCATCAGATTGCAACTTACCAAGCTCCCGGGAGATATATATTGAATCCAGAAGTGGAACTGGAAAACTTTAAGAAACCTTCATCTGAAAGCGGAAGGTACCTTGCATCCTTATGATTTGTGTTGATTTATTCTTGTCCTATTGAATTGTTTGATGGATACTTTCTTGTAATGTATGATTTAGAAGTGTTTGAAGGGAGAGAGAGGAGACAGTTGTACAGTGTTTGCATCTTTTTTTTACTGAATAGTCTTCAATTCAGTTTGATTGCAATCTATTGATTGAATGTTCTCTCTTTTCAGTTCTCCCGAGTGTGTAGGTGATCAAACACCAGTTGCTAAATCAATCTTCCCAGAGAAGACAACATCTGAAGAATTCGAGCCACAGACTCAATTGGGCTCAGGATTAGGAGAACAATCAAATGTTTTGGAAAAAATCAATTTAGAACAAATTTCTTTGGATCTCTTTGGTAGCGACAACAAGGCTGGTGATAACAGTGAAGGTAGGGCAGGTAGCTCAAGTGAGAGTGGGAGTGATAGTGATAGTGATAGTGACACTAGTGACAGTGGAAGCGACAGTGGAAGTCAAAGCAGAAGCAGAAGCAGAAGCAAAAGCAGAAGCCCTGCGGGAAGTGGAAGTGGAAGCAGCAGTGACAGTGAGAGTGATGGTTCCTCCAGTGGCAAGGAGGGATCTGATGAGGATGTGGATATCATGACAAGTGATGATGACAAAGATGAATCTGAGCTTAAGTTAAAAGTGCCAGAGTTGAAGCCATGCACAGCACCTGGTACATGGGAAACGTATGATGATGGTCATGAAAAAAATGGCAGTGATGACAATAAGTTGGATGGCCATCTTTCACCGGCAGCCTTAAATATGTTGGACATTGAGAAGTATGATGACACAGTAGATGCAGTTGATATTACTGATGAGTCACCTGTTGACAATAATGTCAAGATTTGTGAAAATCATAAAACTGAAGTGGCTTTGAATACTCAATTGATCCCTCGTGATACCAAAACCAGATCTATGGAAGAGCCCTTCTCTCAAGGACGACACAAGCAGTCAGAGCGACTGCAGACGTCTCATATTGGAAGTTTTGTCAATGACACAAGAGAGCAGATAGTGAAGCAGAGTACAGGTGACAAACAAACAATCGTAAAAGATAGTTCGGGTCCTGAGCAGTTCAACCTATCTGAAAGAGTTTTGAAAGCCAAATCCAAACGGGCTTCTGATCTAAAGCCCCTTTTCCATGAGGAGAAGCCGAGAAGTGCCAAGAAGTTTAAGTCAGGAAGTGCTTTACAAGATCCATACAAATATAATGCATCACCTATAAATGATAAAGCTAATAGGGATGGAAATGCTGGCTCTGGAAAGTCTATGGCATATGAAAATGGACCGTGGGCTCAGATTGATGCAAATCAGTCAGGTCAAAGAATTGGTGATCTTAATGCAAGGGGAAGGGCTCCTGACATTATGGAAAGACCTGGAAAATCCAATGAGAACTTGAGTAGGGGTACTAAACATTCTGAAAGGGGTTTCAGTTTTTCCAATGAATCTGCTTCAAGAAATGTCCATTTACAGCCCAAGTTTCAGATGCAAAAAGAGAAACCGCAAAGAGAAATGCAAGATGAGGATGACAAACCTTCTACAAGAAGTTTTCGAGAAAGTGGTATTGGACACAAGCCATTGATGATGTCTGACCCTCTAATTAGGAAATCTGAGGAGCAAGGTGTAAAGGTAAAAGATAATGTGCAGACAGTGCACTTACACCCACGATCAATGCCTGAGGAGAACAGCAAATCTGATGTGAACCGGGGAAGCATGCTGAAGAGAGAGCTTTCAGATTTGGAGTTAGGTGAATTTCGTGAGCCTGTCCCTGAGGAGACACACGGGGTCAAGCGGCCATTTGAGAGGAAAAACTCCTTCAAATCATCTGAGAACAGATCAAATGCTTCGGATAACCCAATTTATGATTTAGGTAAAGGAAGGCCTGTTGGAAAGCCGATTCAAGAATCTAAAAAGCCATCACCACCCAATCAAAGAATTGGTGGTCATTGTAATCAAGATGGGTTGTTCAGGAAGAAGCTGTCAGAAGATGATCATCTGGAAGATCCTACAAGGCCACAACAAAGATTTATTCCATCTCAAGCGCAGCAATTTCCAAGAATAGACCGTTCTGATGCAGAAGCTGGCTCTCATTTGGATAAGTTGGCTGACATGGCCGGTAAAGTTAGAAAGAATGAGGCAAAAGAAAATCCAGGGAGCACTCTAGAAAGCCATATGAAGATGCAGCAACATGATCCAAAACATGCGGGCCAACTGGCAGGTTTCATCACTGTCAAAGAAGCCAAACTGCAAAAATCTAATACACTGATGGAATCATCTGATAAAAAGAAGGATAGCATTTGGACGGAGAACAATTCTAACGGAGGAAAAAGGAGGGAATCTTCTTCGGATGAAGATAACTCATTGTACTCCAAGTATGAAAAAGATAAGCCAGAGCTCAAGGGCCCAATAGAAGATTACGCACAGTAAGTTACTTCTTTATTTGGTTGTATATGTGCATTTTCAGAACACAGAACAGTCAGAGGTGTCCTAAACAGTTATAGGAGTCCCATCTGCGAATAAATAAGTGCATCTGCATCTAATGGACATTTGTAGATGTGTCTGCCAACGAATTGGTATAGAAGTCCACTGTATGCAGAGACTCCTATCGAACAGGCAGACACATGCATGGTGTAGGCTTACATATGCATGCGTCTGACTATAATACATTATAGTTCTACCTTCTAATGGAGTCTGCCGGTTGATTGTTGAAGTGGCAGCTGCCCTAGTTAGTACTCACAAACACTACATTTAAATGATTTATGCAACTGTTGTTATTTAAGGTAGTAACTATGCTTAATAATTAGTAAGTAGTGGTAACAGTAATTCTTAGACAGAAAATGTGATCAATTCATGGAATAGTACTTCTGTGATATTTATATCATATTCCTTCACATATCATGTGATTCTATGCTATAATCATGTTGATTATATAACTCTAGTCTAATCACTGTGATTAATACTTATACCCACAGTCAACGCACATGTAAAATTCATATATACATGGGTATCCGTTTCTTGGACTATCTGCAAACCCCAAACAGAAAATTGGATTTAGATCCAGAACCTTCACAAATCTCACGAGCTCAAGACCTTCACTAGAATCCAAATTCTCACCAGAGTTCTGACCCCATTGCTATAAATCCATTAGTGGGGTCCACTTTTGAAATCCAAAAGTTATACTCAATTACCCACCCTCAGATTTATAACATTTAAAAGACATGATCAAAATAAAAATAAAAAAAGAAACAAATGGCATGTTTTACATGTCACCAATTTGACAGTGGGTACAACTCAAATTGGAGTTGAGTTAGGTGGGACATTGATTTGAGCATTTTGGAAAACCATATAAAATGTGTCACAAACAGTGTCACATTAACATATGCTAGTTTCATAAAGAGATGTCACAGATACCCGCAGAATTTTGAAAATATCCCATTAAAAGCATATTTTATTACTGCATTGTTAAGAACCCATCAATGTGAGGAGAAGTTGAGAATACTATTAAAGTGATAATATCATGATATTTCCCCAGAATCACTATGTTTTATGAAATTTTATGTGCTTCTAGATATTTAAATATCACCATCAAATCCTCGTCGCGTCTATTTTTGGGTCCGCTGCTTGTTGTGATGGAAGTTTTATTTTGGCTGTTAGCCTACCTGATATAACCCTCCTTTATCCGGGCCTGGGACTGGTAGTTACTACAAACTGGCAGAGTCACTTTTAGATATTTCAATTTATCTTTTATTTTAAATTAGTTTATTTTTGTGACATCTTCTCGTTAATAACCTAAGAAAATCTAAAACTTTATAATCTCCTGCTTATAGTGCTGGCATTAATGACCCGTCAACATTATTTGTGACAAAGGTTGCAAAAAGACAGAAAAAAGAATCTATACCAGTAATTTTAAGCCAGGAGGGTCCATCAAAGAACGCAGCTTATGTAATTTTTCTAAGTATTATTTAGCATTATGAAATTTTAATTAATGAATAACGAAAAAGGCTCAATCGAGGAGAGTGAATAAACCAATAAAGGAGTCCAACATCAACCCTTGGAATCTCCTCATATGGTTATTCCATGATAGTTGCATGGATAACTGAAAATTACTGAAAGGTGCCTTTGCAACTTCTGTGTCCCATATGTTCTTTAAATGACATATTTTACTGAACAAACTCATAGGCTCATATCTATGGTGTTTAAATTTGGCCCATGGTTTGATCACTGAGTTAGCGAAGTTGAATGAGTCTAACCAATTACTCTGCCAGATTCACTTGAATTACTGGGCTCAAATTCGAAGTTTGAGTCTTTTGAGTTTCAGCGTTTTTAAAACTATGATTGAGGGATGTCCAAACTCTTGATAGTTTGGTTAAATCTCTCTGTTGATGAACTCTAGGTGGAAAGGGGAAGAGAATTGCTATAGAATCCCTGTAGCCTGGAAATGGACAGGTGAATTACAGAAGGCCAATAGGTGATTAGAATTGTTCAACTTGTTACCCAAAATGTTGATTGGTGCTCTTTACAATCTTGATTGTGATAAGGAAGTATGACATGCTGTTCACTTCCTGTATCAGCTCATTCCTATTCTTGCACTAAACTTGGTTAAGTAAAATTTCTCCCTACCAGCAAAGTTATTGTTCCCCATTCTAATCTATTTGAGTTTCCTTATGGTGAGAAAATTGCTGTCAGTTGTTACTTAAATATCATGTTTTGTATGTAAATACAGTTTCTGGTTTGAGTTCTATGCATGTTATAAGTGTGTATGTGTGTGCTCAATTATGCATGCCCAGTGATGTAAATGCATTGGGTTGGGACAGGTGCATGTTCGAGCCTTGAACTGGACCCGATTAATTGTATATACCTTGCATTAGGCTGACCCCCATGGACCCTATTGAACGTCAACACAACACTGGGCCCAACTCAAAATCAATATACACTAGAAGATTAATGTAAGTGAGGGTGGGAGTTGATCCAATCTAATGCTCCTATCAACTGCTCTAAATATTAGTATTAGTCTATTGCTATATAAAATAAATATTGTATTGGTATTATTTTATATAATTAGTAAGGATGGGGAGATTGATGAAGATGTCGAACATAGGATAAAAGTGGGATGGTTGAAGTGAAGACTTGCTTCTGGGAGTGCTTTATGACTGACGACTGCCAACAAGACTGAATGGAAAATTTTACAGGATAGTGATTAGACCAGCTGTGACCTATGCAGTAGAATGTTGGCCAATCAAGAAACAACGTATGTACAAAATGGATGTGGCAGAGATGAGAATGTTGAGGTGGATGTGTGGTAAAACTAGGAAAAGGGAATGTTGAGGTGGATGTGTGGTAAAACTAGGAAGGATAAAATTAGAAATGAGCGATTTCGAGAGAGTTTAGGAGTAGCATCAATAGGGGATAAAGTTAGAGAAATTTGTTTGAAATGATTTGGGCATGTCCAACGCAAGCCAGCAACGATGCCAATAAGAAAAGGTTTGGCTATGTAGGTAGATGGCCCACCAAGGGAAGGGGTAGGCCGAAGAGGATGTGCATGGAGGTAGTAAAAATGTATCTGAAAAAGTGCAACTTATTTGAGGATTTGACTTAGGATTGATCAAAATTGAGAAACAAAATTCATTTAGTTGACCCCAACATAGTTGGGACAAGACTTTGATGATGCTGATGTACATTTAATGTAATAATGTATTTTTTTCATAACAATAAAATCTCACTCTACAAAGGAGGCGGACTGAAAAAAACTCTACCTAGCCAAGAAACAACAAAACGACTATAAAAGGAAAATAGCAAAACAACATAAATAAAATAGTAAAAAAAATTAAATGTCAAAAAAAAAAAAAAAAAAAAAAAACCACCGAAACGCGCCCTCCTTGGAGAGAGCATCCGCCATATTATATTATTATATAATAATATATTATCTCACATAATAAAAATTTCGGGCAAGTACCCTATTGAAGACCTAGATTTGGACCTAATTATCATTCAGAACCTTCGACTAATTGGGTAATCAGAGGTCCATTGACAACCCTATGTTCATATATTTCAATTTACTGTATATGGTCAGTTGATGCTTGTAACGACCCAGCCCACTACCAGTATGGTATTGTCTGCTTTGGCCCATGGGCCTCACGGCTTTAAAATGCGTTATACTGGGTTAAGGCTAGGTCGCCCTTGTAAAGTTGAGGGTTAGGATGCTCCCTTTTTTATGTGGGAGTCTTATTCCTCACCCTTGTTTTGGGAGTCAAGGCGGAAGTGTAACCCTATTTGGGGTACCAAACCCTATGGGTCTCACACCCTCCCACACCGGGAGGCAGAGCCATCTTTGGCTTTGATACCTTTTGTAACGACCGAGCCCACTACCAGTCTAATACTGCCACTTTGGCCCATGGGCCTCATGGCTTTAAAACGCGTTTACTGGGTCAAGGCGAGGTCGCCCTTTTAAAGCCCAAGGTGAGAATGCTCCCTTTCCAATGTGGGACTCTCATTCCTCACCCTGTTTTTGGGAGTCAAGGCGGAAGTGCAGTCCAGCTTGTGGTACCGAGCCCTTGGGGTCTCACAATGCTTCTTAGTTTGCATTGTAAATGGACGCATTGAAGAAATAGTTCAGATGGCTAAGTTGAGCATCAGTCATGAACAATTGACCTTTGATATAATCTAAAAGTAACTTTTACCAACATATGTATCTTATAAGAGGTTTTAGAATTTAAAGTCTTTAAAATAAGTCGTACAGAGACGGGTGCAACTTTAGTGGGGACATGCAAAGAGATGAACTTCCTATGAGAATTGAAGCTGAAGAGGCATCATAAAGCAATTCCTTCTGATACTTGGCTTTATAATTATTAAGGATGGAGAGATTGATGATGATGTCAAACATAGTATAATAACATGATGGTTGAATTGGAGACTTGATTCTAGAGTTATTTTTTATTAGTGCATTTCAACAAATTGAATGGAAAATTTTAGAGGATAGCCATTAGACCAACTATGACCCGTGGAGCAGAATGTTGGTCAATTAGGAAACACTACATGCAAAAAATGTGTAGCTGAGATGAGAATGTTGAGGTGGATTATGGTAAAATTAGGAAAAGAAAATAAAAAAAATGAGTGCATTTAGATGCATTTATGGGTAGCATCAGCAAGTGATAAATTAAGAGAGTTGTTTCAGATGGTTTAGGCATATCCAATGCAAGCCTACAACAGTGCAGTGAGAAGAATTTTTTCTATGCTGGTTGATGGCCCTTCAAGGAAAGGGGTAGGCCGAAGAGGACATGGATGGAAGTAGTAAGGTTGGATACGAAGAAGTGCAACCTATCCAAGGGTTTTGCCCAAGATAGACTAGAATTGAGAGACAGAATTCATGCAGTTGACCCCACCATAGTTGAGGTTGAAACAACTCAAGGAGACAAGGGATTGAAGAAGTTGTTGTGTTGGGCTAATGCTCCCAACCACCCTATTTATAATTTAAGTCTCATAGACAATAATGGTAACAAGTTTATCTGCACGAGTGCATTGAGGTTTGACTAACTACTTGAATCTAAGAAAATGTATGGTACATACTTGAAAGACTTCTAAATAATGGTTTTCCTCTTGAAATTATGGTACACCAAGGACCATATAAAATTAAGTGTCTTCACACCCCCTCAAGCTCACAATGGGTGGTTGGAAGCGTTGAGAGCTTGGTTAGTAATTGCTAAAAATGTGTACTCAGGAGGAGACTTGGTGAAGAGAACAAAAGGGATGATGAAGAGTGGAGATAACATGGAGAAGGATAATGTGCTTATGGAGATGAATTTGAATGAAATGTCATCAGTCTTTATATGTTTGCAACATTAATGAAAGACATCATTGTGAGAAATCTGCCTAGCACCAGTACACAGCATAGAGTCGTCGAAGCTTGGAGGAAAAGCACCCATATTGGTAAGTAGTCAGCAAAGCTAAATATTCGCAGCGGTGGTATGAGATAAGGCACGATATTTAGCTTCAGTAGAAGAATGAGAAACAACTTATTCTTTCTTGCTCTTCTAGAAAATAAGAAAGACCAAGGAAGATGTAGATAGTAGATACCCATAGTAGAATGGTGAGTGTCAACACGTCATGCCCAAAGAGTCAAATTAAGTAGTCAGCTGAAAAGAGCTATCATCGAAAAGAAGAGCTTGATTAATTTTCCCATGAAGATGGCGCAAAATTCACAGAACAACAACCCAATGAAGAGGAGTAGGAGCGGAGACAAGCTGGCTGACGACTTGAACCAGATAAGCAATATCAAGCAAAACAATAGTCAAGTAGACAAGACTGCCAGCAACTTGCCAATAGCGAGTAGAGTTAGAGAGGAGTCATAGCAAAAAAGAGAACTTGTGGTTAAGCTTAGTGGAGCGCTAATTGTTAGATACTTTATCTATGAAAGAAGATGGTCCTGCAGAGAGTAAGCATTCTCGGCGCCTACGAAGTATTGCAAGGGACTCGGATCTTCCTTGTCAAATTGGGAACTTAGGAAGGTCTTGAGATTCCTTCCTGATCTCCACTGGTGAGAAGCATATCATTGACATAGAGAAAAACAACACAATTGTGATTAGTAGAGAAGTAGAATAGAGTGGATTCATGGGAACTCTTTGAACGGGCAATACCGAGGATGGCATTGCCGAACCGATTAAACCAAGCATGAGGGGCTTGTTTGAGGCCATACAGTGCTCAACACAGTCAAGGTGGATGTGGAGTCATTTAGAGTTCTTCTTTGAGAAGGCCATTTAAGATGGCATTCTTTCCATCCATTTGAAATATGAGCCACTGACAAGTAGTAGCCACAGAGAAAATAGTACGAGCAGTGGTCATCTTGGTGACTAGAGCAAAGGTCATTAATGCCATACTCTTGCTTGCAGTCCTTAGCAGCAAGTCAGGTCTTGAAGCATTCAATGCTGTGATCAGATTGGGTATTGATTTTATACGCCCATTTGCAACCAATACCACATCGTCCAGCAGGGAGCGGAACAAGATCCCATGCATGAGTCTTGTGTAGAGTTTCTAGTTCTTCAGTCATAGCAGCCTGCCGGTATGGTGAGGTGGATGCTTCTTTATAGAACTGAGGCTCAATATAGGAAGAGTTGCAAGAAATTATTTGTAGGTTGGAGAAAAACGTCAAGAAGCAATAAAGCCCTAACAATCAAGAGGTTTGCAAATTCAAAGAGGATACCTGTGATGTGTTTCATCAATCGTGGGAGTAGGTGCAGATGATAAAGTAGGTAGCTCAATGGTTGGCTGTCGAGGTCCGCCCCGATAAACATGAGGAGGGGGAACGGAACAGATGATGGAGGGCAACAAAGGACTAGACTCGAGAAATAAATCAGGAAACGGATCAACAAAATATGAGTGAGGAGGATCATGATAAGGAGAAGCAACATGCATTGGATAAAATGGAATATGCTCAAGGAACCTATAATAACTGAATACTTAAAAGCATGCAACATATTGTGTCTTACCCTATTTGATACTCCACTTTTATGAGAAAAATCCGTGTCATACCATATTCATGGTGTGTTTCTACCGTATATGGGCATCATAGCAATGAATGTGACACAGCAAGAGATACGAAGACGATTGTCTTTAGGACCAGAACAATGAAACCCTCTATATACAGTGGCGGACACAGGATTTTCGTTTGAGGGGTACAGACCCTAACAGGTGGTATGGTTTTGGGGGCAAACCCAGGATCTTCATGTGGATTTTGAGGGTGGACCTACATTTTTTTTTTCTTTTCGATTCTTTGAAGTGAACCTAGAATTTTCATATAATTTTTGGAAGCGCACCATGGTTTGATGGGTGTGACTGCACCCAGATGCTTGTACTTGGGTCCTCCCCTGCCTTTATATTCAATCGAATAGCAATGGAAGATAAATGGTGAATTTTGGAGAAAGTTTAGACCGTTCTCGAAGAGGAAGAATAGAACATGTACACCCTAAAGGTAGAGTACTCTGGTTTATGATGGAAGAGTGCTTTAAAGTGGCGTGCAGCTAGATAGAACAAAGGAGGGATAGTGACATGCATGTCTGTGAGAAAGCCTTCTCCCCTAAAGGAGAGTGCGACTGTAGAAGAATAAAGAAGAGTGCAAATGGTATCCAAAGGAAGATGATATTTGCATTCAGAAATACTTTTTGTTTGTCCTTTGCGTATTAGGACAGAGTTGAGGAAGAGTTCCTTGTGAGAGAGAAGGTTGTGAAATCGAGGAGAGAGATATTCGCTGCTAGAATCAGACTTGAAAATTTTAATTCTGGTAGAAAATTGAGTTTCAATGATGTGATAAAATGAAACATATATGCCATATAATTCATATTCAAGCGTCATTAAATATGCCTATGTATATCTTGTATAATCATCAATAAAACAAAACATAGTAAATACTAAATAGAGCCTCCTTTGGTGGGTCGGGAGGCAGGTGAGGTACCCATATAACAGAGTTCACTAAATCCAAAGCATGTTTAGTATGAGTACTGCTTCGATGAGGGGTAAAGCAATAGATTTGGAAACATGACAACTTAAACAATCAGGTAAAATTCTCAAAAGTTACATTTCCCAAAATACCAAAAGAAATTAATTATTTTAAACAAGTAGCAGACATATGATCTAATCTAGAATTCAAAGGCAAAATAAAGATAGACGATTTGTAGCAACAATAACAACGGGTGGACGAGGCAAGTGAAGGAAATCAAGGATCAAAATCTAGGTTGTGGGGGGCTTAGCGGCCAATAACCAAACCGCTACGTAGCGGGCGATATGTAGCAGCTGCGGCAATGCATAGCGGTGTGAAATTTTTAAGTGGTAAAAAAATCTTGAATCTTGTATAACAACCAATCCTGTGTTTTTTAGTGATTTGAAACCATATAGTGGTAGAGACAACATTAGGAAAGCTATTGAGGAGAAGAAATAGGAAAAAAAAAACATGTTTAAAATTAAAACTGATTGACTTTACTGGGTTTTAGACCGTAGCGCCGCTATTTTCAAAATAACGTAGCGGCCTCGACCGTTAAAGCCGATAATGCGGCCGCTGCGTAGCTGTTTTGAAGCATGAAGGAAATTGAGAAAAAATATAAGCCATCTGGTTTATGCCCCATCTCAATCTAGCTCTCAGTTGATGGATCCTGCACCAAACATTCAGATGATGAGAATGTAATTATATATCCATCTTGAGCAAGTTGGCTTATAGGTGAACTATCCACGTATGGTTTAGGAATAAAAAGACAGGAACTAGAAAGCAAACCAGCGGTGATAGTTCCTATTTTAGTGACATGTAGAAGAGAGCCATTATCAGTATAAATGAAATGAGATGAGGGTGAGTAGGTGTGAGTAAGGACTGAAGCATCGGAGGTCATGTGACTAGAGGCACCAAAGTCAAATATCCAAGGGATAACTTTGTTATTTGTAGTGAGAGAAGGGGGCAGTGGTAGGTAAGGCTGCTGAAGACAAGAAAGGTGTAGACCCAGAGCTAGAAGATAGCATCATATACTAGAGCTGCTTAGCAATGATGGACTGAATCTAAGTAGTGAGAGCAGAAGAGGCAGGAGCACCTGAAAGAGTAGAAAATGGTTGTATCTGAGTTCCAATCTATGGATGATGTTGAGGATGACCAAGTCGTCAGGTTGACCTTTTGGGTGAAGAGGACAGTCGTCCTTCCAGTATCCTTTCCTTTTGCTGTAATTGCAAATGTCAGATGGCCCACCCTTTTGATGAGGTGGTCCAAGAGCAAGAAGTCTAGGATATGAGGTAGGTGAGGTAGAAACCAGTACATGGTCTACAACTGTAGTTCTCTTGGTGGCAAGAGAAGATTGTATGAGTTTTGACAGTATTTCGGACAATGCCAAATGTACTTAGGGGAGATGAAACAAATGCAAAAGCATATGCTTCTGACATGCTCATATTCAGGACGGAGTGCCATCTTTGTCTCAAAGGTGGGAGTCAAGGCGACGATGACGACTTATAAACTATAAATTTATCTAGTGGAGTTGACTTTTACAAAAAAATTAATTGTTACAGAAATATTTGAAATCGTTCCCATATGTTTACTTGGGTTATTATGAATTTTGGCCGGACTTGGGCATATGGTATGCAGGCACCATTGATATATTTGTGTGCATGCACATGTAAAGCATGAGACTTATTTTCTTGTTTTGAAGATGTTCGCGTGCATGCTTGTTCTGAAACTTAAAAAGTTGCTCGCATGTTGATTTTAAGAATAGGAGTTTGATTTTGTACTGATATTTTGCAGATACAAAGAATATGTGGAAGAATATAAAGAGAAATATGATTGTTACTGCTCATTGAACACGACTCTTGAGAATTATAGGTACTTTCTCTTTTTTATATGGTTTACATTACTGATTTTATCCCTGCCTTCAGTTCCTTAAACTGATTCTGTGGTAATGTAAATTTCTGAAAGATAAATGAGTTAGACTTGTGTAAATTCTCACAAGCATATTGTAAAACTCACCATTTGTAGGAGTGACTTTCTTAAACTGGGCCATGACCTTGAACTTGCAAAGGGCAGAGACATGGATGCGTACTATAACATCCAGGAACAGATCAAGGAGACTTATCGTCAGTGTAGAACGGTATGCTTTCGGGATTTTTTCTAATTGTAATTGTGAAATATGCTCTCATACTTACAAAACAATGTTTAGAGAGTGAATAACTTTTATCGTTAGTATGATATTGTGATAGAAGAATTTAGTGGAATCTTATCAAGTTCAGGGAAGTCGTATTCTTCATGCAAAATGTGTATGAATACCATAACTTTTTTTTGAACGGTATAAATACCATAACGCTTACAGATTGGATTTTAATCTATTGCATTAAGTACTTCAACATTGTTAATATGATATACTGTTTATACTTAAATAAGTTTGCTGATATACAGAATGCCCATGAGCAATGTGGATGAACCTTTAGCACAATAAATAACTTTTTTAATGAAATATTGATTCATCAAGCGAAATAGTGGTAATATTGCCATCATCATTGAAGCTTAGTTTCATCCATCTTTTTAACCATAAAAAAAAAAGAAAAGAAAAGAGCAATATGCGTAAAAGTAATAAAAAAAACCACTAAATTAAACAAAGTCTATCATTTTTAATTTAGAAAAACTACTTATTTTACTTTAGGAAAAATAAAAATGCCTTCTGCTTTATTTGTTACCAGTAAAAGTTCAGTCCTAGGAGGGATAGTCTCTTAAGTTTTATTCTTTTGTTGTCCACAATTACACTCACAAATTTACTTTTTGATAAATTACCTGACTCTAAGAATAATGCAGGCTGCGTGGCACTAACTTCAGCCCATTGTTCATCATGATGTTGTTTTTGGTAAATTTGTTTAAGCAATGTATTTCCAATTATTTGCATTTTATCTATTCAATCTTCAGAAGAAAAGCTAATTGACTTTGTTATTTAACTTCTATATTGGTTAAAACTTCCTTTCCAAACATTTTCTACTCATTTCATATAATTTGTCAATAGCAAGATTGTTGCACCTTCAAGTCACAGGCGTCTGCCATAGGTTCTCGGTATTGGGGTTAGGTTGTGGCCTGCAAGTGTGAATATAGGAATATTACCTTTAGGTTGTTTCTCATGAGTGTAATAGTTGGAATACCACTTTGGTTCTGGATTGACATTGTGAGGAAACTTTGGTATCACACACTTGGGCATCCAAGATCGAGTTGCTTTATGTTAATTGTCTTAGATGAGTTAGATCAAGCTGGTTTTTGGCCATGAAGCTTCTCATTAACCTACAGGCTAGGACAAAATGTTCTCTGGGACATAATCAAGAATGATAATATTATTTAACTTGGTTGTTTTCTCTTTAAATTGGTTGTTTTCTCTACTGCTGGAGCAAATTGGCTCAACTGTTTTTTCGTGAGGCTTTTTTCTGGTAGAAAAAAAATCTCAGATCAGGATCAATGATGATCAGACAAACCCATTCTGAAGGGATTACAGGAGAGGAGAATCCCAATCAATCAAGTATTACTTTACGAGCATTATCGTGGATGAGTTACATGGAAAAAAATACCCTATGTTTTGTTATTGAATTCTTCTCCCTCTGGCCCTTCATATATCTCATCTGAAGAATGTACAGGAGTGCGTGATGGCTGCAAGTGCTGCCAAGAAAAGGAAGCGAAGTGTGAAAGTATGTAGGTCATATTGCGGACTGAGTCAGATACCAGAAGTTTTTGCTGGAAAATCTGGACAGATTCTTTTTTTTTTTTTTTCCTTGGAATCAGTAATGAAGAAAAAACGTTTGTCAATAATGAAGAAAGTATAAATGGGGGTGTGTAAGGCGGTCATAAAAGCCTTTTGCTTGACCTGCACAAAAGGGTTGTGGTAAACTGACAACTTGTATGAGTGTGAGGGAGAGGGCCATAAAAAGCCTTTCACCTGACGTGCATAAAGAGGGTTGTGCTAACTTGACAACTCGTATGACCCTCCCTTCCCAACATATAAATACAGCAATTAAGATGGATGTTATTCGTAAAAGCAGTATAGACTCTCTTGATGATTTTGCTTTATGTACACATAACATTATTCTGATTACTAATTATGATGACAATGCTTCATTCCCATGTGCATTTATAGACTAGAAATTATTAAATAATACAATTTTCAGTATCCTATTATGTGGTTGCATGTGTTGATGTAATGAGTCAAACTTTTCCTGAACGAACTAGATTGTATTTAGATTAATCTCTTTTCTTTTTTTTTTCAACAAGTGGCACCTTCCACCTGTGCTATGGGCACTTGTCAAGAACTGTCAAAAGTATTTTGGATTACTGTCTGACAGTGACCAGTATAATTACTGAACATCTTGTGAAATACTGTTATTGCTTCATGATTTATATTCATACTCAATAATGCCCCACCTGGATGATGCAGAGACACCAACGGTTGAAGAATGTTTTTATTGTGCTTCACGAAGAGTTAAAGGTAAATTTTGAAGATTTGGTTACTTTTTCTTGCATTGGTTAGTGTTGTTTTGAGCTTATTTTGGGTTTCAGCAATTATTTCTTTTGAAACTCTGGCAGGTCCTCAAGCAGAGAATCAAAGAATTTGCAGAAGAATATACAAAAGATTGATGATTTTGCTCCATTTGTACCATTGTAACATCATGGAACTTTCTTTCTTCAAAGGAGCTACTGGAACCTCAGACTTGTATTATGGTTAGAAATGATGCAAGAGAATCTGAATGCCAATTTCTTCATTTTGTCAACTAACTCAAGAAATAGATGGTTATTCAATTTTCTTTTTTGATTTTTTTTTTTTTAGAAAATGGAATGTCATTTTCTCAAATCGTTGTAGAGGTATAGGCAATCGTCAGGTCGATCAAGTGTAGTGCCAATCCAGAAATATCTGGTTCCTTTGTATGATTATACATTGGGCAATGAAATTAATACTTTCCTGATTGTGTTTTGTTAGCATTTCCCTGAAATTGGAATGGTGATTGAGTGCATATGAAATCATTTGGATGATTGAATCCCATTTCATTTTAAAACAGAAATAGTGTTTTCAAATCCAATCAAACATGCTATAATGTAAACAATGTTGCATTGGCCTGTTTTCATCTCTGGGATTTATCCTTTCAGGAAAAACAGCCTCTAATATCATGGTTGCTCTGGGGATTATTTCTCCATTCATACTATCACGGTTGATCTTCCTTTTTCTCAAGTTATATCCACTGGATCCATTTATATACATGTAAGGTTCACCATTTACTTACAATTCAATAACTGATGTGGGAAGCAATTGTTGCCCTGGCCTCGCAAGATTCCACCATACTCATTTTCAGTTGACAAAACTTCTGACAGAATTATTTTGGCACTTATGAAACCGTTGTACCATTGAATTGAAGGAAAAAAGCTCGTGTATATTTCATAAAATAATTCAAATTTAAAGCTATTGAATTGAGAGAGATGATTTAGTGATGGATCTAAATTTTTACACATTTATTAAATTAAGGATGATGCTTTACCTATTATAGGATGTGTTTAGGATGGTGCTAAGTTGAAAAACACATTATTGGTGTTCTCCCAATATTTGATTCCTTGTTATGCCACAATTTTTTATTCCTTTTCCTTGTTGCATTGCATTGCTGGAGGGATAAAGTCTGATTGACAATTGATTTTCAGTTGCAGTAGAAGAAAAAAAAGATTAAATTTTTTTTTTCTTCTCTTTAGGGCCTTTTGACAGCCCTAAGGAAGGGCCAGGGCCTAATTGCCTAAACAAACAGTATCTATCTCATTGCGCTGCCAATATATGGGCCACTACATGTAAGTTTGGGCTTTGACCCATACGGTGTCTGGAACACTGTTTTAAAACTATGGGTGGAGTTGTGGAATGTTGTACACCAACTTCTTCTGAAAAAGGGATGACACATAGGCCTTCCCAGATGAGGGTAGCCTGAAATTCTCACTCCGTTTGAATCGGGGTAAGGGCCAGCCCATTGGATGAATTGCAGTAAATTGTTGCAATCGCTTGTCTGTTGGCTTCCATTTAATCTAATACAATATTAACTTTAACTCTTTTATTTTTTTTGTTTGGTAAAAGAATATAAACTTTTACTTGGTGCTGCTAATTCATGTAGTTGGATACTTGAAGTCCTTGACAAAAAAAGGCCCTTGGATAATTTTCTTGAGAAAAAAAGGTTAGATTGGATCCGTTTGTGCAGAGGTAAGTTGCCGCCGAAAAGGGCCTCGGTCTATTGGGTGCCGCTAAGGTTTCCGTGGTTCCGAGATTTTCAGCGAATGTTGAGCTTATGTTTTTTCCTTCCAGCGAGGATCCTGATTTTTCATTTATCTCGTAGAAAGGAAGTACCGCGGAAGAGGAAATGGCAGGCACTGCACAAACACTCCCAATAAGGAATAAAAATCTGCAATTTAGGGCTACATCATCGCATTTACGTGTACTGACTACTGACGTACATATATGTGAATTAATGTATTTTTTCTTGAAGATTTCTAGTGAGCAGTATTTTCAATTTTTTTCATATTTGGCATATAGTAAATATATGAAAAGTGTGTCTTGAAGTTTTTTAACCTACAAAAGTCGTGTTATATCTACTTTTTTTTTCCTAAAAAAACCAAAAAATGCAATTTGATTATTATATGGTAAAAGTTGCATTTAATGTATTAATCAAACCGTGAACAACCTCACCTCACCTGTTTTGCGGTTTAAAAATAGGTACAAAAGTCCTCCAAACCACTTTTTCTGCTGAAAAGCTTTGAGCAAATAGCAACTTACTTTTCAAGAAAGCACTATCAGCTTGTAAGAAGCCTAATTAGACAAATCTCACTAATTAAACAAAGAATCTCAAATGCCTTGATAGCTACAGGTAGGTAGGTGTTCATGGGCTCTAGATTAGGCCGTGTTGAGGCACATCTAGGCTTGGCTAGACTTAAAAAGTAGGCCCATATATAGCCCAAGACTAATCCTGGCTGTAGGTTCCTGGCCCTAGTACAGCTTACCTCAACTGTGCTTCTCCAATCCAGCTGGGCACTCTATTACTTGTATGGGCCTTTTATCACTTGTTGGGGCAAATGAGTCATTAAGCTAAAAATACTACTTCTTTGGGCTGGGTTGGCCTGCGCTACGCTTTCTATCCCTTATTCCAACTGGACCCAATTATAAAATGGGCATAAATTTTTAGATCCAAACCCCACCCAAGTACTAACATATAGAATCTGGATCTTCTGAGTCTATCCACGCACAGTGACCATGAGTGGACTACTCAAGGTTCGCCACGTCACCACGGACAACCCCTGCCCGAATGAATTGTAAACTGCCCGCAGTGAAGTGAAGGACCGTGAATGGTCCACTCACACGGTACACTCACGGTCACCTTGGGGTTTTTACTCACCAAATCCAGACACCTAACATATGAGGTCGAAACTAGGTTTGGATCCCTTGCAAGGACAACAGCTAAATTATTGTTAGAAATTTCATATATATATATATATAGAGAGAGAGAGAGAGAGATAGAGATAGAGAGAGAGAGAGAGAGAGAGAGAGATGGGGAAATTCATGCCCCCCTTCATAGAAATTCAACCAAAAAAGTGGGCCATAGGTTCATTGCGGCATGGCATAAATCTCATGGAAATGCGTGTCACTTGCATAGAAACTTAAATCTAGTTCGCACATCCAGCTGTGTTTGTCTTGCCTTTTAGGTTAAAGCTTGTTTTCAAGCAATTAAGTAAAATATATGGTAAAGTAATCTCAGCCGCCAAGATTTTACTTTACAATGTTCTGTTAGTCATAACAGTGGGAAAGTAATGTCTCAGCCACCAAGAAAACATAATATTTGTAATTTTACCTTACCACCCCCAAAATGCTTTACCTCATAGAACTCAAGTGGTTATTTTACCCCTTCCCCACTTTTCATCTCACTTCAGCTTGCTTTACCTCATCCAAACAAATACCTTGCTTGCTTTAGTAGAAAAGTTTACTTCACCTTTACCTTACCATCACATTTCACACTAATTTGACACGTATGTATTTTATACCTCTTCAATAAAACAAACATAATGCAGGTTAGTTTTCCACTCACCAGCCAACTGATTTTCAAAATTTCAAACAAACAAACAAACAAAGGACTTCTTCTGTGGGTCATATGGAAACGGCTACTATTAGAAAGCTCATATCCAACCTTCCCATCCTCTCTAAGCTAGAACAATGCAACTCCATGACTCGTCTCCTCCAAATCCACGCCCAAATGATCACCACCGGCCTCGCCCACAACACCTTCTGCGCAAGCAATCTCATCTCCTTCTGCGCCTTATCGGATTCGGGCGACATCAATTACGCCCACTTCCTTTTCCACCAAACCCCACAACCCAACCTATTCATCTACAACACCATGATTCGATCCTCCGCTCGAAGCCCGTCTCCTAAAGATTCAATCTTTTTATATACCCAGATGAGGACTAGAGGAATCTCGCCCGATCACTACACCTACCCTTTCCTTCTCAAGGCGTGCGGGAGGATTGAGGCTCTAGAACTTGGTAAAACGATTCATGGGGTGTTGCTAAAGGCTGCTCTGGATTCAGATTCATTCGTTCGCAGCTCACTGATCAATATGTACACAAATTGCGGATCGGTTGAGTCTGCACGCCGGCTGTTTGACAAAATGTCTGACTTTAATGTTGTCTCATGCAATGCGATGATAGGTGGTTATGTGAAGGTGGGCGATTTGGGTTCGGCCAAGTGGCTTTTTGATAAAATGCCTGAGAGAGATTTGGTGTCATGGAGCACCGTGATTGCTGGTTGTGTGCAGATTGGGGATTCGAAGAAGGCAATGGAGCTGTTTGGCGAGGCACAGACTTTGGGAATTAGGGTGGATGAGATCACTCTTGCCAGCCTGCTTTCGGCCAGTGCACATTTGGGAGCTCTTTATCAAGGCAAGTGGTTCCATGCTTACATTTATCGATCTTGTGTGAAACTAGATGCTGTCCTTGGTACATCATTAATAGATATGTATTCTAAGTGTGGGGGAATTGAGACTGCACTAACAGTTTTTCGATTAATGCCCAAAAAGGATACATTGGCCTGGAATGCAATCATCACAGGACTTGCCGTGAATGGATATGGTGAGAGGGCACTGCAGATCTTTCTGGAGATGCAGAGGGAGGGAGAGATGCCTGATGATGTAACTTTTATAGGTGTTCTATGTGCATGTAGCCATGCAGGATTGTTGGATGAAGGACTGAGGTACTATGAGAGCATGATTAGATTCTACAGGATTAAACCTAGAGTAGAACACTATGGCTGCATGGTGGATCTTTATGGCCGTGCGGGCCTTTTGGTGGATGCATTGGACTTTATAAGGAAACTCCCTGTTCAGCCTAATGCTGCTATTTGGGGAGCTTTACTAGGCGGGTGTTTCATCCATGGAAATATAGAACTAGGTGAGCATGTAGGGAGGATCCTTATCGAGTTAGAGCCTCAACATAGTGGCCGCTATGTTCTTTTGTCTAACCTTTATGCAAATGCTAATCGTTGGGATGATGTGAGGAATATTAGGGAGATGATGAAAGAACGGGGGATTAATAAGATACCCGGGCGGAGTAAGATAGAGGCAAAGGGCATGGTTCATGAATTTGTCATGGGGGATAAATCACATCCTCAAACAAAAGAAATATATCACAAGCTGGATGAGATGATGAAGCATCTAACACTTGCAGGTTATACGCCTGATACCTCAACCGTGTTATTTAACTTGGATGAAGAAGAAAAGGAGAATGCCCTTGGTTATCACAGTGAAAAGTTGGCTATCGCTTTTGGGTTGATCAACCTAGGACCAAACATGCCTATTAGAATAGTGAAGAACCTAAGGGTATGTGTAGATTGCCACTCGGCGACAAAACTTATCTCCAAGATTTATGACCGGAGGATCATTGTGAGGGATAGGAGTCGCTTCCACCATTTTGAACAAGGATATTGTTCTTGCAAGGACTACTGGTGATCCCAATTCAGACATTTTCTTCTCAACAGTAATGATATGCTGCGTATGCCCATGCACGTCCATAATGAGCTATTATATTATTGGATAGACCTTAACATGATGAATGTGATTACTCATGGGACATCTTGATGTGGTTGGAAAACATCATGACCCAACTCATTGTTGTTAAGAGTTGAATGAAGTTGAATGATGCTTAGCACCTTAATGGACTCGTTTTCAGTGCAGCAAGGACTTATGGAGGAGATCCAAGACAGTGCTGAACTGCTGATCAGTCACATTCCATTGTATTTCAGCTATCATGGCCCTCTAGCTACTAAATGACGTTCCAATTGAAGAAAGTCTTCACTATTTTTTATTCATTTGTGTTCTAGCATAAACATAGTTCAGTTTTGTCATAGATTATTCTAGGATTATGTAACTTCCAGAGCATATAAACTAAGGTTTCCTCATATCCTCCAAGAAAAAAAGTCTTGAAGCTGAAGAAAAAGAGTACGAGATAAAGTTATTTGTTGAAAAGGCTACTGTATGATTGTAATAGCATTACTATGGTAGTATGGTTCACTCCAAATACTTGGGTACAGAGATTTTCTTGTGTTTATTGGTTGCAGGTAGTAACTATTTGATATTGTTTGAATTAGTGTATAAAGGTTAGCTACCTCACATGACTGTTTCCTTTTCCTTTTGTTATATGACATTCTTGAGAGTGAAATTTGTACTTTGATCAAAGCAATTTCTGTGTAACATTATGGAATATGTGGGTTGTAGGAAAAGGCACAATAGATTCTATGATGAATTCAACTCCGAATTCCCATTTCTAAGTTGAGATACCCTTCTTTTTTGAGAAAATGATACTACAATGTGTGTCCAGTCCACTTATCAACAAGGTACGTTGTTGGATCAAATTGGCTAGCCTATAAATCATGACAGGCTTAAACATCTCCCAGGTCGAACCAGCTGTTGCAGTGAATTGGCATTCACGACATGATATTTATTGCTTTTGTGTGAATTAAAACATAAAGAAGAAGAAGACAGTTTTTCTTTTGAGTTTTGTATTGTGAGGGAAGTTTTCCTTGTCTCACATCAGTAAGGCTCAAAGGAGGAAGGCTTGTATATATGTTTGCGTAGCAAAGTGAAAAGGTGATGTAATGTGGAGCTTCTGAAAAATTCTTTTACACCTGCGCACCTGAGTCAAGTCATGTGCTTGTGATGCCTATTGACGCTGTCAAGAAGTTTTTTTATTTATTGGTAAAAAAAAATTTTATTAAAAGAAAATCAATACAAGAGAGCAATGATATAGAAAGCATTGAACCAAGCGAGAACAAAACAAGAGAACAGATATACAAAGGGAAATCATGACAGACAGTAACAATCCAGTCCCTCAGGAAGCTTCTTGGTTGATTTTATGGAGTCCTCGTCTCCTTTTAGTATTTTCTTCTAGGAACATCCCTTCTACTTCAAATTTGAGTAACTTGCCTGATTCTTATTTTGTTTGCTAGAAATCTATTTCTCTGTACCTTGTTTTCATTATTTAATTTTGGGTTGCCATTTTTTTAAGCTCAACAAGGACATAGTTACATGGAAAAGTCTTGATTTTATTATAATGGTTTCCCCCACTAATCCTCCAAGAATCTAGATTTTTGACTGCTTTAATTTCAAGGGACGACAACAAAACAAGTAGCAACAGTCAACTTGGAATATGTTATCAAGATAATTTTTCTCCAACAGACTCTCGCATGACGCTCTTCTATAGTTTTGAAAGGATTTTGAACCGTGTCTACTCTTTTATATTAGGACCCATTGATCAAACCTTCATTCATCCTACTCATCTTCTTCATCTTTATTGGATCAAATGGGTCATTACATCCAACACATACCATCATTCTATGCATCGTTCAAACTTGTGACCTGCAGGATACAAGCCATCTAATGTAAACTAGCCAAACCAAACTCGACAAAGACCGAGCTGATCGAGCTCTAGCGCGAATCAAGTACTCAAATTTGAGAAGCCTAGCTCAAACTCGAGTCCACAAACCTCGAGCTCGACTATAAACGAGCTGAGCTAAGTTTAGCCTGAGCTTGGCTCGATCTTTTTCAAAGTAAACTAATATTATGCTATATCAACTTATGTTTTAAGTACATTTGTTATAGGTAGCCCAAGTGATACATGCATAAATATAATTGTTGTACATAGCAAATAATATATAACATACCCTCAATCCAAAGGTCTAGTTCTTCCAAATCCATGCAAATTCATTGGATTCGATGCCTATAAGTGGGTTGTGAATGTATGGTCAATTTGGATGGATCTTAAGGTGGACCCCAGTGGGTATTCCGAACTGTGCAAACCGTAAGGACGATTCTTACAAACTTACAGAGCGTACTGCCTAGTGGGGCCCACCTTGAGACTCCATTGGTCATGGGATAGAGGGGGACCGAAAGATCCAAGTGGGGCCAACCTATATATCAAATTTGAAGTCAATGTAATACTTCTAATCCTTTCATCCCATGTCTACAAGTTTAACAGCTTTATATGAAACAAGAAAATTGACACTCAATTCAACGGTCTAGTTCATCCAAATCCATGCAAATTCATGTGATTCGGTACCTATAAGTGGGTTGTGAATGTGTGGTCAATTTGGATGGGTCATAAGGTGGGCCTCAGTGGTCCTTCCAAATTGTGTGGACCGCCTAGTGGGGCCCACTGTGAGACTCCACTGGTCATGAGACAGAGGGGGACAGAAAGATCCAAGTGGGGCTAACCTATATATCAAATTTGAAGCCAATTTATACCTCTAACCCCTTCATCCATGGTCCACAAGTTTAACAGTTTTATATGAAATAAGAAAAATTAACCCTCAATCCAACGGTCTAGTTCATCCAAATCCATGCAAATTCACGGGGTTCGGTGCTTATAAGTGGGTTGTAAATATTGATGGGTTGGTGAAGCCTGATTTAGACCTTCTTACTTAATTACAGGGGTATATCTGTAATGTGTCGGTTTAATCTGGACCATCTGTTATGAGGCCAGATCCGACGGTTGTGGTTGTCTAGAGGTTTAGGGTTTCATGTATTTATACTGGGTGGTGAGAGCATTGTTATTACGGTGAATATTGAGAGAGAACGAGAGAGACAGTGAGTGCTTGTACTCTTGTGGGAATCTCCAATAATAGTGAACGGCGTGAATCTCCCGTGGACGTAGGCAATCTTGCCGAACCACGTAAATCTGTGTCTCGTGGATTGATTGTGTGATTGATTGATTGTTGTTCTTAGATCGTGCGTGTGTTCTTGAGATCCCTAACAACTGGTATCAAAGCCAAGGGTTTCGCGCGCGATCAGGATCGAGATTGGAGAAGAGATCTTCTTGATCTCTTGATTCGCAAATCTCGGTGGGCCACTGTGCACGGAGGATCGTCGATCTGCAACCGTGAGTGTTGGAACCTACAGACGGTTTCACAGCCACAGTCGCTGCCGGAGAAGAAGGAAACCGCAGCCACAGCGCAGTCGTCGGAACCGGAAGGGACAGAGCTGCTGTCACCGTCCCTTGTCGTCTTCACCGGAGAAGGAAAAGAAAAAAAAAAGGTTTGTGCACTGTTGCAAATCGACGATCAGAGGTCTTCTTGATCAAACAAGTGGGCCACGCACTTGCCGTCCGCACCGTCTCCATCACGGGGATCGATCGCCGGAACTGCTGGACCGCTGCCGCCTTCTGTCCCCGTCGCAGTACGCCGTCCATCGCCTGCGTCGGAGAAGGCTTTTGCTCCTGTTTTCGCCGCCCGTCGCCCATCGTCAACAGACGATCTCCCTCCGTCCATCCCTGCACGACCGCCGTCGCCGCTGTTCCGTCGCCGTGCCGTCGTCGCCGCCTCGCAGTCCGGCTACCTGCCCGCCGTCGCCGCTGAAGAAGAAGACAGTGACTGGGCTACAGCTCTGTTCTGAAACAGAGCCAGTGAGGAAGAAGACCCAGTTGGGCCCGGGCTGGTTCAGGTCAGGTCTGACCTGACCCACTCCAGAAGCCCAGCAGTTCTTGGGTCAGCGTCCAGGCCAGGTTCCAGTCCAGGTCAGGTCTGACCCGGCCCAGTCCGTGAAGGAGAAGCCCAGTAGTCAGCAGACGCTGACGTCATCCTGAAGCAGTACGGTCAACCATCCAGTTTGACCGGATTCAAGGGCCAGAATTGTTTTTTGATTTCTGAAGCCATCCGGACTCAGAATTGCGCTCCGTTTTTTTTGTTGGATTCGTATCAACGAGATCTACAAGGTAGACGGAACGGATTGACAGTTTGACCAGCAGAATTCATATCAAGTAGATAGAGCTTGATTTGAGTGGGAGCAATGACGGACGACATGAAGCTCACGATTGAGAAGTTTAATGGCACAAACTTCGCGTACTGGAAGATGCAGATTGAAGATCTCCTCTACCAGAAGAATTTCTACCTGCCGCTTGGGGGAAAAGCCAAGAAACCTACAACAATGTCAGATGCAGAGTGGGAGGTACTCGACAGGAAAGCCTTAGGTACTGTTCGTCTCTCTCTATCAAAGTCTGTTACATTCAATATATCTAAGGAGAAAACCACTAAAGATGTTATGGATGCCCTATCTCGAATGTATGAAAAACCTTCTGCCTCAAATAAAGTTTTCTTGATGAGAAAGTTGTTTAACATGAAGATGGTTGAAGGTGGGGTTGTTGCTGAACACCTGAACGAGCTTAACACGGTCATGAGCCAGTTATCCTCTGTTAACGTACAATTCGAAGATGAAATTTGGGCTTTGTTGGTCTTGTCTTCTTTACCAGACAGCTGGAATGGTATGGTTACATCACTGAGTAATTCTTCAGGATCAACCAAACTGAAATTTGATGATGTTGTGAGTGCTATCCTCGATGAGGAAATTCGCAGGAAACCTTCAGGTGAATCATCAGGAAGTGTATTGAATGTGGGAAACAGAGGAAGGTCATCTGAGAGAGAGCAAAGTCATGGAAGATCAAAATCACGGAGTAAGTCAAGATCTTCAAAAGGCAAAATCGTGTGCTGGAATTGTGGCAAAAAGGGACATCTGAAAAAGGATTGCAGAGCTCCACCAAAGAAGAATAAGCAAAAGAACGGTAATAAGGATAACGAAGCTTCCGCAAATGTCGCAGGTGATGCTGTTCAAGATGCCTTAATTCTTGCTTTTGATTATAAGTCTGAATCTTGGGTTATAGATTCGGGTGCGTCCTTTCACGCCACTGCACATAAAGAATATCTCAAAAATTATGTACAAGGTGATTTTGGAAAAGTCTATCTTGGTGATGATGAACCTTGTGACATAATTGTCAAAGGAGATGTTCAGATTAAATTGCCAAATGGCAGTATATGGAAATTGAATGATGTCAGGCATGTACCTAGCCTGAAGAGAAACCTCATATCAGTTGGTCAGCTTGCTAGCTCTGGTCACGTAATTGTTTTTGCAGATGATTTCTGGAAAGTTACAAAAGAGAGTATGGTTGTTGCTCGCGGTAAGAAAGAAGGAACTCTTTATTTGACTAACAGCTCTACAAGTTCCATTGCAGTTGCAGATAAAGGCATTGACTCAAACACATGGCACTATAGACTCGGACACATGAGTGAGAAAGGGATGAAGATTCTTCATTCTAAAGGTAAGCTAGAAGGACTCAAGTCCTTGGACTTAGAGTTCTGTGAAGACTGTGTTTTCGGAAAGCAGAAGAAGGTTACATTCTCTAAAGTAGGCAGGCCACCGAAGTCAGAAAGGTTGGAACTAGTACACACGGATGTGTGGGGACAAACTCAGGTACCTTCTCTTGGTGGATCTTCTTACTTTGTTACATTCATTGATGATGCTACCAGGAAATTATGGGTATATCCCATGAAACACAAGTCTGACGTGTTTGATGTTTTCAAAAAGTGGAAAGCTTTGGTTGAAAACGAAACAGGTTTGAAACTGAAATGCCTAAGGTCTGATAATGGGGGAGAGTACTGCAGCAAAGAATTTGAGGAGTATTGTGCAAAAAATGGCATTAAGCGAGAGAAGACCATTCCCAATACACCACAGCAAAATGGTGTGGCTGAGCGCATGAACAGGACAATTGTTGAGCGTGCCAGAAGTATGAGGCTACATGCTGGATTGCCCAAGCAGTTTTGGGCGGAAGCAGTGAATGCTGCTGCATACTTGATCAATCGAGGGCCTTCAGTACCTTTGGATGGTGGACTACCAGAGGAAGCTTGGACCGGAAAAGAGGTAAACCTTTCACACTTAAAAGTATTTGGTTGTATCTCTTATGTTCATGTTGATGCTGAAAAAAGAGACAAACTAGATTCTAAATCTAGGAAATGCACTTTCATTGGATATGGTTCTGATGAGTTCGGTTACCGCTTCTGGGATGAAGAAAATAGAAAAATCATTAGAAGCAGAAATGTTATATTCAATGAGAAAGTGATGCACAAAAACAAGGACAAGGTGCATGAGGACAGCAATGAATATTTAGAACTGGATGACACTTCTGAAAATGATGTACCTGAAGTACATGGAAATGAAAACCCGCAGGTTGACACTTCTGAAAATGATGTACCTGAAGTACATGGAAATGAAAACCCGCAGGTGGACCCTCAAACACCTGCCCCAGTAAGAAGGTCATCTAGGACTTCTAAGCCTACACAGCGCTATTCACCTTCTTTGTTTTACTTGTTGTTAACTGATGGTGGTGAGCCAGAATGTTATGAAGAAGCATTGCAGGTTGAAACTCGGGCAAAGTGGGAACAAGCCATGGAAGATGAGATGAAATCTTTATCATCAAATCAGACATGGGACTTAGTTCAGTTGCCTAAGGGAAAGAAAGCTTTGCACAACAAGTGGGTGTACAAATTGAAGGAAGAACATAACGGTAGCAAGCGATACAAAGCCAGATTAGTTGCAAAAGGCTTCCAGCAGAAGGTAGGTATTGATTACTCTGAGTTATTTTCTCCTGTGGTTAAATTGAACACAATCAGAAGTGTGTTGAGCATTGTGGCGGTAGAAAATTTACACCTTGAGCAATTAGATGTGAAAACTGCGTTTCTCCATGGTGACTTGGAAGAAGACATCTATATGCATCAGCCACAGGGATATGCTGTGCCAGGAAAGGAGGAAATGATGTGTAAGCTCAAAAAGAGTTTATACGGTTTGAAGCAAGCCCCAAGACAATGGTATATTAAATTTGACAGTTTTATGTACAACACAGGTTACAAACGATGTCATGCAGACCATTGCTGTTATTTCAAAAGTTTTGATGACTGTTACATTATTCTACTCTTGTACGTAGACGATATGCTCGTTGCAGGTTCAAATATGCATGCGATAAATAATTTGAAGAAACAGTTGTCACAGGAATTTGAAATGAAGGATTTGGGTGCTGCAAATCAGATTCTTGGTATGAGAATTAGTAGAGACATGAAAAATCGCACATTGAAGTTGTCTCAGGCAGAATATGTTGAAAAGGTTCTAAACAAGTTCAACATGCATGGTGCTAAGCCAGTTAGTACTCCGTTAGCCAGCCACTTCAAACTCTCAAAAGAGTTGTCTCCTAAAACAGAACAGGAGAAGGAGAACATGTCCAAGGTCCCATATGCTTCAGCAGTTGGTAGCTTGATGTATGCTATGGTTTGCACCAGACCAGACATTGCTCATGCAGTGGGAGTTGTAAGCAGATTTATGAGTAATCCGGGAAAAATGCATTGGGAAGCAGTTAAGTGGATTCTCAGATATCTGAGAGGCACCACAAAGGCAGCATTGCATTTTGGAGGATCAGAGATTAAATTGCATGGCTATGTTGATTCGGACTTAGCAGGAGATCTTGATAGAAGCAGAAGCACTACAGGATATGTCTTCACATTGGGTAGTGCAGCAGTCAGTTGGAAATCTCAATTACAGGATGTCGTTGCACTTTCAACCACAGAAGCAGAGTATGTTGCCGCTACAGAAGCTAGTAAGGAAATGATTTGGTTACAGGAGTTATTGGAAGAGTTGGGTAAGAAGCAAGAGTCTAGCAGACTTTACAGTGACAGTAAGAGTGCCATCCATCTTGTAAAGAATTCAGCCTTTCATCCAAAAACCAAACACATTCGGATCAGATATCACTTCATACGATGGCTTCTGGAAGAAAAAGTGTTGAAACTGGAGAAGATTTTATCAAGTGAGAACCCTGCAGATATGTTCACTAAGGTGGTAACTACAGAGAAACTGAAGCTGTGCTCAGCTTCAGTTGGTCTTCAAGCATGAAGATGAGGTATCGAGATTCTTAGCCGTGTTCTGTTATTGTCAAAGCCGTTCAGTATGATCAGTCTTCAAGTGGGAGATTGATGGGTTGGTGAAGCCTGATTTAGACCTTCTTACTTAATTACAGGGGTATATCTGTAATGTGTCGGTTTAATCTGGACCATCTGTTATGAGGCCAGATCCGACGGTTGTGGTTGTCTAGAGGTTTAGGGTTTCATGTATTTATACTGGGTGGTGAGAGCATTGTTATTACGGTGAATATTGAGAGAGAACGAGAGAGACAGTGAGTGCTTGTACTCTTGTGGGAATCTCCAATAATAGTGAACGGCGTGAATCTCCCGTGGACGTAGGCAATCTTGCCGAACCACGTAAATCTGTGTCTCGTGGATTGATTGTGTGATTGATTGATTGTTGTTCTTAGATCGTGCGTGTGTTCTTGAGATCCCTAACAAATATGTGGTCAATTTGGATGGGTCATAAGGTGGGCCTCAGTGGGCGTTCTGAACTGTGCAGACCGTAAGGACCATCCTTATAGGACCGGTTCCTATATAAAATATATATATATATATATATAAACATACGCTTTTTTCATGTGCCACATGCTCATTTAAGAGATTTGCCGCTGGCCTTGTGGGGCTCCCCGGGGGCCACATTAATTCATGGTATGGTGGTGTTGGGGCATTTTCTGAAACACTGCATTATTGAGAGTCCCACATTTGAAAGATTCAAAAATTCAAAAATGGCCACAAGGAAATTTGCATAATTAAGGATCTGTGTCCCCCAATACTCTTATAAAGAAGAAGAGTGGAGGAAGCGACGGTTAGCAAAAGCTGTTTTTTTTTTGGACTCTTGAGAAAGAGGACATATCATCATTCTCTAATGCGACCCGAGCAGATGTGTTACCACTCACCATATATATCCACATCAAATTCCTGGATGTGTCTCTTGCGCCCACTGCTTTCTTAAACTATTTAAAATTATCTGCCTAGCCTTTGACTCCAACAGGTGGGATTTTTTTTAAGGTGTGTTTGTGCAGACATGGTGCCGTGGAAATGAGAAGGAAAAAGGTGTCGGATTCCTCGCTGGTTGCTTGGTGCAGTGAAAAGTACCAGTAGAGTCCCCATGTTTAACCCTTTTTCCTTGTGATGTGAGGATTCATGATTCCGACGTCTGGGCGAGAGTTTCCTCTTCCGCCGCACTAACACACCCTAAATGTAGGCTCCACACATGTGATTGGCAGCTTTATTAAATGGTGTGTTGCTACATTATAGTTTTGCCCATGCAATAAATCTTAGGGATTTTTATGAAAAAACTAGTCCTAAAACCTAATTAAAAGAATTAATTAAGAACGACACTACAACATTGAATTAGGGTGCGATACATAGCCAAGAAACCAATTTGTCCTACAATAATATCATTAGGGATCGATAAAAAATCACTTTCCAATTTTAACCTTCTTCTTCCCTAGAACGATCATTAGGGATTGTTCAAAGAAAAAAAAGAGAGCCCCCTTTGCGATTTTTCCCATCTTCTTCCTTGGGGTTTCTATTTTATCCCTTTCTTCGCAATACCTGATTCGGTGTCTGATTACAACGATGGAGAGATAGCCTTTGGACGAGAGACAGTATAATGGATGAACTCTTCTATTACATACCAAAATGCATACTAATGATCTATTCCATAGGCTTGTAGGTTGTATATGCAACTTTAGTAGTAAGTTCGGTGGCGTTATGAGAGCACTCTGAATCTGGATCTCTCTTTTAAAATTGATGTTGGAAACATTAATACTTTTCCAACTAATACTTGAATATGACCTTGAGAGCGATAATGTGTTTGCTATGCATAGAAAGATTGTAGATTTTGGAAAAGAAATGGGAAACGAAAATGGGGAAGAGGTTTTGAGTCGTAGAAAGCAAAAGAGGAAGGCGAGATAAGATGATGCGTTTCTTTGTTCCCTTTTTCTAGGTAGAAAATGGAGATAGAGCGAACGATATCATTCGGAGAATAAGAGGGGAAAATCTTTTATCAATGAGCCCTAACGATATCGTTTGGAGAACAAAGTTTTTCTTTTGAAATGAGCCATACGATATCATTCCAAGGCAAATTGGTCTTTTGGCCAAAGTAGGAAAACTCGAAACTTGGACTCGTCTCGTCTAATGGAAAATAAAAAATCGACTCTGATAGAGTGAATGCTGAGACTCGGGAGGGTCGTGTTCCTTTCAAAATAATTTTAAAAATATTTAAAAATAAATATGTTACTTATAAACCATAAATATACATTTATTTATATGTATTCATGACAATCAATGCAAATGAATAAACTTATATATGCAATAAAAGTACTATAATAGGGAAAACAAAATAAGTAAATATTGCATATTACATAATTTTTTTGTCGAAATACTAAATGTAAAAGAACAAATATAACTTTCAAATTACATTCCAAGCATCATCTTTTAAATTGCTAACTCCAATTATTGTGAATAGTTAATTAAAAACAATCATTAATTGTTCAAAATTAGATCTACCAATCAAATTATTAAAAAAGAAAACATATTATTGAGATGAGATGACTCAACTAAGTGTCTCTTGTATTTGACTCATTTCTTCTTCAAAATGAGATGACTCGGGAGTGTCAAGAGTCTAATCGGAGGGTTTTCCAACAATGGTTTGGACTATGTACAACACCCTAATTGAATGTTTTAGGGTCTTTCTTAATCAATTTCCATAATTAGGGTTTATGATTAATTTTTTCATAAAAATTCCAAAAATTAATGTTGGTATGTGCAAAAGAACATATGCTTTAATAATTACTTCTAGGATTAAATTGTCTAAAATACCAGTCTTGTTCTTTTTTTATAATACATTGATGACTTATTTTGGAAAAATAGATCCTTCCAATCATTAGGAAGAAAGTGAATCCCGGATCCTTCGAAAATCTTACCTCCATTGTTATTTTAATGAGCTTTTTGTATATAGCCCTCTAAAGTTTCTACAATTTGTAAATAGGTCCCTGAGGTTTTAGTATTTGCAAATAGGCTCCTCCATTTTCATTTTAATACCTTTTGTGTCTCCAGAATCAATAGCCTTCTAACCACCATATGGTTTTAGAGTGAAATGACATTTTTGTCCATCTCTTTTACCCGTATATGAATAATTTCAAAAGCGTTGACTCAAAATTTTTTTTATAAAGCATATAACATTACAATTTACGTAGCCGGAGAAAATATTTCTATATAATTTTTTTTATAAATATGGGGTTCATTTCATTAAATCCACATTAATCATGACGAGAATAACACGTGTACTTATAACTAGTTATGATTTTTCAATCCATACATGACCCACCTTTGGATTGATGAAAATTTCAAAATACATGATTAAGCTTCATGTGTAGGGGATGCAAAAAAAATATTGAGGGGAGGGGCAAATATTAAAAAAAATATTAATTTTCAGAATATGCGGGGGGAGGGGGGATCTTAAACTTTTTATCAAATATGGGTAGGGCTTAAGTCCCCAGGCCCTTGTACCGGGGTTCACCCTTGGTCATGTGCATGAGAGGGTTATTATTAAGAGAAACCATTGGGATTTGAGATAAAATAATGGTATTTTTGCAAATAAAAGTATACTCATTTTTGTTTAATTAATGTATGGGCAAAGCTGTCATTTATATAAAAATCTAACACAAATTTCATGGTGGATGCTCATTCTTGTTAGGAATATTGATCTTGGGGACATGAAAGGTATTAAAAAGAAAACGTAGGGGCCTATTTACAAATTCTACAAACCTTATGGGGGTCTATACAAAAAGCTCTATTTTAATTCTTTTATTAATTTTAAATTGTCCGTTTGACTTGTTTCCTTTGGTTGCAACATTCTTTTAGACTTAATCAAAATTCTCAGACCTAGGGATTTTAGTTTAGGAATTTAATAAGGGTTGGTGGAATGGAGCGCAGACGATTTGATGTGAAGCATTGGTCTAGGGTAAGAGGCTCATAACGTTTTGGGAAATGCAGTGCCTTTTTGGGTTTTCATCTTTTGTAGTCTTTTGCCAATGACCGTTGTTTCAGCAGGTCATGACATTTTGGATTGTGATTAAATTATCTTTTGTTATAAATGTTAACTCTAATTATTATATATGAAAGGGACTGTTTCTAATTGAGAAATCAGCCTCTTTCAATCCTATTTATTTTGACCAAACAATTTACTTTGACCCCTCCACCCTTTTAGATGGCTTTTTAACTTGTCTCTCCACGGTACAACTCTCTCTCCCTTAATTAACTCCTTAGAACGTTTCGGTCACACTAACTAAGGTCTCGTGCAAGGTAAGGGTGTAGGCTCTACATATAAACCCACCCATTCACTTTCCTCTCTATAGTCGCGCATGCATGATATTGTCCACTTTGACCCACGGGCCTCACGGTTTTGTTTCTGATGGGGCAGAACTCATCAAAAGGCCTCATGCAAGGTAAGGGTGTAGGCTCTACATATAAACCCATTCACTTTCCTCTCTATAGTTGATGTGGGACTCCAGGGCGTCACACTAACTCTCCTTTCCATGGTATGGTCTCTCCTTCGCTTTAATGTCCCATTCTTTTCCTCACTTCCGTGGAATTAATTTCAAAATGTTCCTCGTAACGTCACTGATCTTTGACCTTGTAGACACAAAGCACGTGATGATACAGATCTCATCATCTGAGAAAGATGGGTCCAAGAAAGTGAAAGGAGTTGCTTGATTCTCAACGAAGAGATAACATGTCAGGTAACAACCTATATTAGACAGTCTTCCAGTATCTGCGCCATCAACGAGTTTAAATCCATAAGGACAGTGATTACCCTTATAGCAATGTAGTTGTTGCCGTATCAACCATCGAATCTCCGAAGACTATATGGTTGAGAATTTTGAAGGAGTGGTGGCATGCACGTGATTAAGGTACGTACCACTTCTGAAGTAGGAAGATGCCATAAGATTATTGGTATTGTAGTGTGAGATTAGTCAAACAACATGATTCTGATGGCATAAGATTTTGTTTGCAGAGTCTCAGGTTATTCGCAACCACAACATATAAGCCCTTCATGTTAGGCGAAATCTATACACGGTGAGAGATGTTTTCTACTTTGAATTTCATTTCATTTATTTTTTAATGTTTTGGCATTTGTGATTTACAACCATATATTCTGATTTATTTAAGAATGTCTCTGCCTAACAACTTGGATTATGCAAATTGAGAGAGATTTACATTTACTGCACCTTTAAATTGGTACGGTGCATCCTCATGATTATATAGTTTCACAAATTCTAATCAATTGAAAGAGTTAGTTACCACTAGCTGTTTGTGTTGCTACCATTCGGTATATGGGAATTTCTCATTGGAAACTTTGATAGTTTAGTTTTGGATAAAATTGTCGGCATTGCGCATGCTTTTGTAAATCACATTTTTTTGTTTCAGTGAAAGGTGTTTGGTTAAATACCTGAAATAAATATTTTCTGTCAATTTGATTTTGAATTCATTTCAATGTTTCTTCTAGATTTCTTTATATTTTTGGAAGTGAGACTGAAACTGAATTCTTTAAGATTTAGACTCAATTTTGTATAAAATACAATGAGATTCTTCATATAAACTGTTTTTTTTTTTTTTTTTTGCAGATTTAAATTGAGTTCTTTTTATAAAATATTCTGGGTTGTTTATACTTCAAAACTTTTCCACTATCAATGTTGAGATCCCTTGAGAAATCATGCCCCTTCCCACCATCAACATCGAGTTCCCTTAAAAACTCATGCCCCCTCTTGCGCTTCTTTACAAATCTGTTTTCTTAGAGTTAGTACATATAGCCCTGAGATTCTCTTGCAAAATCTATTTTCTTAGGTTCTCACATGATTTGATGGGTGGCTTATGGTGGTGAAAAGGTGGTTGTTTGTAGTATTTCCAATGTATCTGAAATTGACAAGTTGAGCTCCATCGAAGAATTGCGTAGTAAGTTGTATCTCAGTTCTTATTCTTTTTATTGAGTACAAACTTTGAAAATGATCAATTTTTTGTCATGTCTAGGATCTATTCTCATCCTCTGTTTTACTTCTCCTTTAGTTTTTCTTTGGGTGTACAGAATTGATCTACTCCAATATTTATGTTGAGACTTTTTATAAATAGTATATTTGTTTATCTTAAATTTAGTATTTTCAAAAAATATCTCAGAGAAAACAATAAATTTTCAGACATTAAGAAAAAAATAATGTTGAATATTAAATGACCACAGATGTTTCTTTCAAAAGTAACTACTATGGTTTTAAGTTTGGTTTTTGTTTTGTTCAGCTCTATGATATTTTAGCATTTTAGGTGCTTTATTCTAACAACCTCAATCCATAATCTTTTACCACAAGTAATAAAAGACAATAATACCACTTCTTCTATTCGGTTATCATGTTCATGTTTTTTGAAATATCACTTAAATGTAAAGAAATTCTCATTTTTAATAATTATCGGTTGTATGCATGTATGTTTATAGTGGTTGCTCTCGTGAGCTATCATTTTTCTTTGTGAGTTTGACCTTATCACAATATTCATTTGTTTTATTGATTTCTTTTTATTCTTTGGACATGAAAATATAGCTTTTAAAGAGGTCCATAATAGCATGGTCTTCCGTCACTTTCTTTGGGATGCTAAAAAAGTATTGAATTCAGAGTAGCAAAATAAAAAAAGAAAAAAAGAGAGTTGGATAGGGAGCTTATCCATATTCATCCCATTGAACCTTATCCCTGTACCATTATATGAGAGGATTGGCAAGCCTTGTGCTTTTCCCGTTGCTCTGTATAAATGCTACGTACAATGAAATATAAATAAAATAAATATGAAAAAAATACCTTGAGAACGAACAACGATTAGACATCTAATTCGCATGTAAAAACATGTGAATAAGTGCGACAAATTTTGTTGTGATACTTATGAGTTCTGAAGTCTTTGAGGATTATAGTTTGTTTTATGCTCCCATTCATGAATGAATGAAACTTCTATTAAGTTGACATGACAGTGATATGTACGAATATTGCGTAGATGGAATCTTTTTTTTATTTTCCTAAAACATATTTTTTTTTATTCAAATAAGGAAACTTTTGTATTGACATGTATTGATTCTACTTTTTTTTGTCTACTTCCATCTTGATTTTTTAATTTCTTTTCTCATATTGGTTATCTTCTACTTTAGTTTGATGCAACTTTATTTTTCTTTTTTAAAATGTGAAGTTAGTAAATAATTTCATTAGGTTTGGACTATGGATGCGATCTAAACAACTACAGTTGCCCGTGCTAAGCACGGGAGCTTTTCGCTAGTTTATATATATGAAAGGGACTGTTTCAAATTGAGAAATCAGCCTCTTTCAATCCAATTTATTATTTTGACCAGCCAATTTATTTTGACCCCTCTAAGATGGATTGTTAACTTTTATCTCTACATTCTATAACTTTATATCCCATACTTAACTCCACGGAACGTTTTGTTACGCTAATTCCTATTTTGAGACGTTTTATCAGATCTTTAACAAAAAGATTCTCCACTCTCCACGTTCTCTATCTCCCCATTAACTCCTCCCTCCCATAACTCCTCGAAACGTTTCTATTAAATGAGAAATGCCCCTTTATTTTGATTTCCAGCTCTTCCTCTTCCCTCCCATCAAAACTACTCCTTTCCCCTCATGTTCTCTACTGCGGCAATCTCGAAAAGCCTACGGTCAAGTTGAAGCCCACATCGCCCATGACTCAACCAAAGACAAGGAAGAAGACAGCACCATAGGGCTTTGCAGTCATCAAGTCGCCATTTGATCCATGGAAGGATTTTAGGGATTCAACATCCAAGAGTCAACACACTTGGATGAGTTGTTTGCTTGCTATTTCTGTTAAATTCAGATGAGCATCTTAACATGATTGTGAAGGTGTTTGAGCAGATATAGTTTGATCTCACTACAACTTGATTTTGGTAGTAGATAGAAGGAAAGGCTCGAAAAGATGGGATTTTTTATGCTAATGTAAATGGATAAATTATATTGGAATGTTTGGTGCATTCTTCTATTTTACTATGTCTATCATTGGTTTCGATTATAGATTATTTCTATCATTTTTTAAATGCTCAATCCGCATGTCCTTTTTATTTTGTGTTTATGTTCCTACTTGGTGCTTGGTATGAACATTCTCTAATAATTTTTCGTGTGGAATAAATGAGGTCAACATGTCACTATGTATTCTGATCTCAATTGAGAAATCAGCCCTCATCCTCAATTTATTTTGACTTTCTACCCAATCTCACTTAAATGACTCATCCACCTCTTTTCCACGTTTCTAGATTGTAACTGGTGTCCCAAATATCTCATAGTTTGATTACAACCTGAACCCATTATTTAATACCACCATTTATATATGAGGAGATTTACAAAACACCCGAAGCATTTTGTAAATCCAAAACACCCCATAACGATTCAGGTGGAGTTATTTGCTGCTTTTTCTTCCTCTTCTAATGACTTTAGAACTTCAAATGCTTTTGCATATATGGAATGCCTAAAAATTTGGTAAATTGGAGATAATGATGAATCCAATATCCTAGGGGGCTCTTTATAAATTTAAATGCTTGTACATCTGTCGCGCCTAAGAATTTGCTACAAGATGTTACACGATTTGTTTTACTAAAAACATGTAGAGGTAATGTGCAAGTCATTTCTTCAGTGGGGCCCACTGATAAAAGTGGAAAATGCTTAAAACAATGGTGGCTTTTACAAGTTGTTACGGACCCACTTACAATAAAAAAATAATGATTAAAACATATGGTGATTTGCATAAAGTGTCAGGGGCCCACTTATAAAAAATATAATTCAATTAAAATAAATGCCCTCATCTTTTATGGGCCTGCGAGAATTCATTCAAATAAGATAAGCCCACCATCAACGATTACTATATAAAACTAGAAATTCATAATTTTACAATGGGTCCAAATCTTATTTGTGTAAATGAGGGCTCATAAATATCCGGCCATTTATTTTCATAAATTTGGATTATTAGTAGGTGGACCGCATGGAGGAAGGTTACAAATATTTACAAGCACGACAGGTAACAAAGAAAGAAATGAATGAGTCCCTTATTTTTTGCATAGCTCACAACTAATGCTCCTTATTTCTGTCTAAATGTCTCCTCATACGGGCATTCAATCCACAAAACGATACCTAACCATAAATAAACGGTTGTTATTGGATGTTTTATAGGAGTGTGAACGGCTGAACGCAACTTTTTTTTTTTTTGATGTGGGGAGTTTTTGAGAATTGACTCTAATTCCGAAATTGATTTTGATGTTAGGAGGGATTTTAGGAATTTTAGATTTTATATTTATTGAAAAAGATGTCGGATGAGGATAGTCGATTGACACCTGTTAATCTTTTCTATTTTTTTAGGAAGTGCAGTAATAGTCTATAGCCAATCTTGCCTAATTTTTTTAGTGATTTAAGATTATTTAGAATTTTAGGAAGATTTGGATTCTTTTGCATCTCATTCAAGTTACCAGTGATTCCCATACACACACACACGAGACAAAAAAAGGGGGGCTACCAGTGATAATTTCAACTAACAAGATGGTAGTCTGGTTTGATCCATAATTTCATACTAAAAGTTCCATTCCAATCTCACTATCCAAGGTAGGAATGTAATAGTGACTATCCTTAAAGTCTTTCTAAACATATCTCTTAGTAAAAAATTTCCCATGTCTTTTAAGTATATCCAATAAAACTCTTTCCTAATTAATCCATTGCATTATAAATGGTTTCCAAATTTTAATGACAGCATCTAACCAAGTCCTTTTGTGGGTACACAAGAGGCTTCGATTATCCGGATTCTAACCTAGACACTTTTTATCCTTTAACTTTGTACCTTTCTTTTAATCTAGAAAGGGGTCAAATATAAGACTATACTACTTCTCTGCGTACTAAAGAATTTAATAAATGTTCATGACCCTTTCTTCCATCTCTGCTAACTATCTTCTCTTGTTTATTATTAGTGCTAATTTAGTATAATACTTTTCTTCATATCTAAGAATGGACCATATAAGAGATATTGATGTTCTATAAAGTATGGCTTTTCTGTATATATCTGCAACCTATAAATATTAAATATATTTTACAGCGGATTTATATTTACTAAGAATTCTTTTTATAATTCTGAATACATTCTATAATTAATTAATATTTACTAAACAAACTTCTTTTTACCATGTAAAAAGGATTTCTTTTCAAACTGACTTATTTTAAAATTTTATCTTTTTTAATGAAAATTATTTAATCACGTTGAAAGTCTGCAATGGATTTTAAAAGATTTTCATTCACATTGCAAACCAAGCAAAGAGGCATTCATTTTGAAATTAGACACTTTTTCAAATAGAGCCTGGGCTTAACAAAGTTACGGTTCTATAAGTCATGTAATATTTGATATTTAATGGATATAAGTTATTTGTTTCTATAAGTGTTGGAGCCTCCTATTAGTCCAATCGAATTATCTGTCGAGTACATCTACTATTGAGTAATAACCAATGGTAAAGTAGATGATGAGGACTTTCTACTATTTGACCATAGGGCTGATAGCATTACCATTTAGAATTCTCTTGGGCATGTTCGTTTGGATTATGAGCCAACATGATCCATCCATCATTGGGCCATATGGTGATTGATTGGTCGTAGCTAAAAATGACTCCATCTGATAATCCCAACCAGTAAAGTTGATGGATTGGATGATGATGATGATGGGGGCATTTTGCTCCAAAACATGGCAACATATTGATTTCAAAAACTGATTTTCCTATATCCAAACAACTTATTTTATGGTTGCGTAGGATTATGATATTAACCACTTATACGTTTCTTACTTGAGTCTGGCCGTCTGGGCTTATTTAGTTTATATTTATCATGCCATTGACTTTGATTGCAAACCATCTCAAAATAATTCATACAGAAGAATCTCATTAGTTTATCTTCTTTTTTTTATATCTTTTTATAAATATTAAATAATACAAATTATATTGCCCATGCTAAAAACGAGCATAGAAATGTTTTAAGATATGATACCTTGATTTTCTCAATTTCTATTATTTTCTTTTATTAAGTGCTTTTATTTGTGAAATTAACCAAATATAAGTTTTTTTATTATTATAATAACTGATTTTGATGACAGTTTTTTTTTTAAAATGTTGATGGTATTTATGTGGTACTTTTACCATCTCAATATATTTCAGAAGAAAAAGTTATTATTTTAAATTTTTTACTTTTTTTTCAATATTATGAGTTAATTGACCTTGCTAAGCACGGACATGGTTTGCTAGTATTAATGAATGGAGTTGTTGTTTCGTTTTGCTATCCAATATATGAGATGCTATGATGGTTGTTTAACCATCTTGTACTTGTTACATTACTTATGGCTCGCACAAGCCTCCCCCATGGTCCCTCATGGATTTGGGTGCTTGTTGTTAACCTCACGTAACGGAATCATGTGGGAAAACACATGTGTATAGGGGACACATAAATTAGCACTGTCGTCATCCTTGCACGCGTCGTGGCCCCAACCTATTTAAAGTGGGGTTGTGACAACTTTCGGTCCCTTTCTTCTAATTTTATTAGTTTTTTATTTAATTTTCTTATATTGTTTTTATTTATTCTTGCAAGTGCAAAAGAGGGTCTACTGTTATTAATAAGGATGCTTTTTTAACTCTGTAAAGGGATTTGGATGCACTTCATACTCTATAGAGGGATTTGAGATGCCAGCAGATTCATTAAGGTTGCTTGTACATTAATGGAACTTCGAGAATATTGGGTGATCCAAATATCCCTTTCATTACATAATTATAACTCTTGGTTTCTCAAAGCCTAAAATAATAGTTATTTTTTAGGTGTATTTATTTATGTGATTGGAATTTGACTGTGCTTAATTGTCAAATTAGTATTAAATTTAAAATACTGTTAATTCATAAAAGGTAAGAGAATGAAAATGGCTTAAAATCTTCAAAAATAGGAGTTTACTCGAATGATTTGGTACATGAAATTCATGTGAAGGTGCGAGATGAAGCAAACAATTTAACTGTTTCTTATTTTATAAATTAAACAAAATAAAACATCTAGAACTCCTAAGTCACAAAAGCACGTATGACTTTTTCGTTAAAAAAATATTAAAAAAATTATGGCCCAAGAATTTTCTTAGCGGCTCTTTTCACACGAGAGGTTTTACAAAATAACCTCGGTCGACGCTCAATACTTTGAGGCAATGTAGAAAAAAATAAATAATGGTTTTTTTTTAGGCCTTGAACCTTGACCTAGTCCTGTGTCCCGCCCTGGCCTGGTCCTAACCCTCAAGGGTAGGGTATATAGTAATAGATTTCGTTTACGGAATCTTTCGTTCAGTCTTTCGGCCAAAACTAAAGAGGGTGAAAAAAATTCTTGTTTGAGTTCCAGTCAGTTCCGGCCCATTCCTGTCTATTTCGGTTAGAGGCACAATCTTCATTAATTTATTTTTATTTTTCTCTCCATGTCCATATCAAGAAATATACGTGATTTATATTTTATTTATACTTTTCTAATTTTTTACATATGTATATATTTAATTTTTATTATTTCAAAAAATTATTCCAAAAGGTTTTACTGAAAGTCCAAAATATTAGACTCTTTCATCTTGGAGACTAGACCGAAAATTGATAACAATTAATGAAGGGCAGGCCCTTGGACGGTTTTGTCCCACCCAGGCTAGCGCAAGGGCTCACGCGGCCCGACCCTTTGACAGCCCTGCACATGGAAAAACTGGACCCGAGTGGGAACTGGGTGGCGATTGCTGGTAAGACGCCCTTCTCGATTGGTACTCTCAACTACATTAATAGAGTACCTGTCCAGAACGGCATCTTCTCGATAGGAAAGGGAAGGAAAAGGAAAAATAACCTGATCTTCTCCCTCTCTCAACTCTCTCTCTCGATTCTGCTCTCTTCATCTGCGCTCTTTCTTCTCTGCTATCTCTCGACAATTGTCTCTTTGTCTAGCCTCTACGACGACGGGACATGGGTTTTTGAAGCCGTAATGGTAATGGATTACTCAGTACTTGCATCTGTGGTGGGAATCTTTTGCTTTTTAATCTTTGGATACGATATCGGAGTATCAGGTGGAGTTACTCGCGCGAATGCATTCCTTGAGAAATTCTTTCCTTCTATATATATAGGAACAGGCAATCTCTATCGTCTTGGAAGGAAAATAAATACTGCAATCTTGATGACCAACTGTTGATATTGTTCACTTCCTCGCTTTACCTTTCGGGATTGATTGCGTCTTTAGTGGCTCCATGGGTTTCAAGAGCTATTGGAAGGAAGCCATCAATGATCTTGGCAGCATCTGTGTTCCTCATTGGCTCCATCATCAATGGAGCCGCGGAAAATGTTTGGATGCTAATTGGAGGACGGCTGTTTCATGGGATCGGCATAGGTTTTGTCATTCAAGTTGCACCCATGTATGTTTCTGATATTGCAATTCCAAATATTTTCCTATACTCATGCAAAATTTTTTGTAAATTGTATCATGATAGGAATTGTATCCGGGACTCTATGGAGTTGGGCTCTCAATCATATGATGAACGATGTTAAGGGATGGAGAATAAGTTTAGCTATTCCTGCAGTCCCAGCTTTTATAGCAATAGTTGGAATTTTGTTTCTACCCGAGACTCCAAATTCTCTAATCGAGAGAGGACATGAAGAGGAGGCATTCGCCATTTTGAAGAGGATCCGAGGCGTGGAAGATGTAAGCGAAGAGTTGTCTGATCTCATCAGAGTGAGCAATGCCTCGAAACATCCGTGGAAAATTGTGACGAGGAAGTACAGGCTTCAATTTGCCATTTCTCTGCTCATTCCCTTTTTCCAACATCTTACCTTCATCAATGTTGTCATTTTGTACGCGCCGGTCCTCATGGAAACCCTCATCGAAACCTTAGGTTTTGGAAATAAAGCTTCTGTCTTTTCCACCGTACATACTGCCATAGTCATGTCCCTGATGCAGATTATTTTGATTTATTTGGATCATAATGGTTGGTCTGGGAGACGCTTTAAGCTCTTAGTGGGTGGTGCTCTGATGATCATTTCACAGATAGCAATTGGTGTTGATTTGAAATTTGGATTTTCCGGCCAGGCATCTCAGTCAATTGTATATAAAATCATACTAGCGGTTCTGATGTGCATCCATACTGCTGGCTTCACGCGGTCTTGGGGCCTACCTGGATGGTTGGTCGAGAGAGAGATATTTCCATTAGAAATCTAGTCCGCAGGTGTAACCATCAATGCCTCTGTCAACCTTTTCATGGCCTTTGTTATAGCACATGCTTTCCTTCCTGCCCTTTGCCACCTCAAGTTCTTCCTATTCTTCATCTTTGCTGGTGTACTTGCTATCTCGACATTGTTGATTTACTTTTTTGTTCCTGAGACAAAGGACATTCCTATAGAGCAGGTCTCGAACTTCTGGAAGGAGCACTGGTACTGGAGCAGATTCTTCTCAAATGAAGAGGGTCAAACAGCATAGAATTTAGTTTGAACGTTGTTGGAGATATTAGTAGAATTTAATTTTGAATGTTAGTAGAGAGATTCTAGGAGATATTAGAAAGATCTGAATGTCTGGAGTTTATTCAGCTTTTTCTTTTCTTTTTTTTTTTTTTTCTTTTTGAAAGTTATCATGGTATGTATTATAGACCTTTAAAATCTTTTCTCTTTGAAAGTAATGTACTCCAAACCTCCATTGCCCAGTAATGTTATGTCTCAGATCTGCAAAGGAACACATCATGTTTCATTGGACTTTGTTCAATCACTAGGTGTGACATCATATGGTTTCGTGGACATATTTCCTATTGAAGATCGCAGAAGTGCCCTTTGTGAGGATGCTTATGCCCCTTTTCTTCGGTTATCTGTCAAATTATCCTCATTTAATATTTAAAATTACTGTGTCTTTCTCTGTATGACATCTTGAATATGCTGATATTGTAATTCTTTTGTTGATAGTCTCTTGTGGAGATCAATTCCCATATTGCTGGTGCTCAAAATAGTGGAGGTATTTTCATTTTGATCTTAGCTGATGTGATTTTTGATGCTGTTATCGATTTCTCCGTTGCAAGTTCTAATTGCAGTTAATATTTTAGCAAACACTGGTAATTTAATTTAGTTTCTATTGTAAGATCTAAAAACGGTTTGTAACATAAATAAACCTAAGGATCTTGATTTATGCATTAACAATGGACAATCCGAATAACTAGAGACATACCTTGTGCCATGATCTTGATGATGAGCGATATGGATCGATCTAAAGCTTTTATTGCTTAGAGATTAACAGCCTTTGGGTTTTCTCGTATCTCCTTGTCACTCACTCCAAGATGCGTGAGCATTAATGGATACTTCGCAAAAGACGTAAGTCAAGAGAGAGGAGTGGAAACCCTTCTTATAAAGGGGCTTTCGGCGATAGTTTCCTCAACATTTCAGTTTCAGACCTTAGATCTACAATATTTTTTCATAGTGTGCTGGGTCCTTTTTCCAAATTTGAAGACCTAAAATGTCCAAGCTACCATTTCTTTAAACGTTCTTATTTATTTAAAAATAAATCATTCCCCATGATTAGTAGGATATGCTATTAATAATGGTCAACTACTATTTAATTGGCCAGGTTTAATGAAAAATCCATTAATGAGAATTTCAAATAAATTTTAAAAAAAACACAAATAAATTTCAAAAAACGTAAACGCAAAGAAATTTCAAAAGACGTAAATAAATTTCAAAAGAAAGCAGATAAATTTAAAAAAACGCAAATAAATTTAAAAAAAACCATAAAGAAATTTCAAAAGACATAAATAAAATTTAAAGACGCAAATATATTTAAAAAAATCCAGATACATTTTCCAAAACTAAGATAAACCAATTTTCCAAATTTCAGAAAAAATTGCCAAAACTCAAGTTTTTTTTCACAAACTCAGTTAAATTCTTTTCAAAAACCGTAAATAAATTTTAAAAGACGCAAATAAATTTCGAAAGACACAAATATATTTAAAAGAAAATGCAAATAGATTTTAAAAAAAAGCAAATAAATTTTCCAAAAAACTCAAATAGATTTTTCAAAGACTCAGATAAATTTTAAAAAAAAAACTCTCATAAATTTGCCAAAACAGATAAATTTGCTTGGTAGGGTTGGTTCTGATCGCAATGGGTCATCGTAGTCAATCAGAGGATCGGGACTTTTGCATCCGAATTAGCATATCTGTCCGGATTGCAGAGGACCTTGTCAGGATTTAGATTTGCCCAAGAAGAGGGCAGCCACCCACGGGTGTGGGCTCGGGGAAGAATATGAGAACTGGGTTCTCAATTTTCGCTGGACACCACATTCTGATCGAAGAAGACAGTGAGCAGGGAATGGCGATCAAGGTTCTGGTCTTGCCGAAGAAAAAGAAGACCATTGTCGGTCTTGTTGTAGAACCAAAACCGGTGAAAGGAGGAGACGATCTTGTCTCTATTTGCAGGTTAGGCTAACCTTGCTGCTCGTCCCTCGCCAGTTTTCTGCGCGCTTCGCCTAAGAAAGAAGATCCCGCCGGTCTCCATCGTTGCTGCCGCTGCACCATTGCCGAAGAGGAAGGAAAAGTAGGTTACAGACAACCGGAATATCAGGTAGATTTCAAACTCTTCGTCAGATAAACGGGGGAGAGAACTGCTAGACACCATGTTCTGATCGGAGAAGAAAAGTGAGTAGGGAAGGGCAATCAAGGTTCTAGTCTTGTCGGAGAAGAAGAAGACCACTGCCAGTCTTGTTGGAGAACCAGAACCGGTGAAGGGAGGAGACGCTCTCGTCTCTATTTGCAGGTCAGGCTGACCTCGCCACTTATCCCTAACCGATTTTCAGTGAGCGTTGCCGAAGAAGGAAGATCCCGCCAGTCTCCATTGCCATTACCGCTACGCCATCGGCAAAAAGGAAGGAGACGTAGGTTGCAGACAACCGAAATGTCAGCCAAATCCCGAAATCTTCATATAAAAAAGGGAGAGAACCTTGCCCTAGGAACAAGAGAGAATGGAAGATTTGAATTTTTAAAATTCAATCATGCAATTTTATCGAGAACATCATGGCATTTATTAGTATACAATTAGTGATGTATAAACCGTTAAATAAGTATAAGGTATCAATAAATATTTATTTTTTGTTATCATTAAATCAAAATATAAGGGTAAAAATACAATCCAAACCAGCAATCTAATATAGTAGGATATCTCTTATAGTTAAAAAATTGTTCATGAAGGGAAAAATAACCCGAAAAAGATTAAAGAAAAAAGAAGAAGATATAAACAGGGCACATACGTACGGTCCAATGCTTTAATCAAATGCATGTTCTTTATTCGTATCTAAAACCTCGCCAAAGCTGTAAAATTTCTTAAAGACATTTCCTTAACTACTAAATGGTCTTTTAAAAGTAAAAACATTAAAAGAAAGAAAAGAAAAAGATTCCTAATGTAAACTTATTGGTTGTAACTATTCTTGCTTAGTCAAATCGCTTGAATCTATGATTCAAAGAAACTAGTATTGAATCGTAAGATTCACATATGAATCCTAAGATTCATCTGTAAATGGGATTCGCTATATTGATACAAATCATTTTCCTTAGGACTTAGGATACGAATCGTAGGAGTTTGATAACTATGATTTTGGGCACCACATTACTACGTCCTGAATTGTAGAAGGCTTGGGCTTCTAAACTAGGCTCATTGCTATCCCACACAACTGAGTTATTACTAATGTTGACTAGGCATTAATGCTTAATGACGTTTCATGGCATATACTTAATTTACTCTTCATGTCAAATTTTTACCTAGTGCATTATAATCTTGAATGACGTCTAATGACTTTAAGCGATAGGTTCTCATGGCAACATGTGAAAATATCGCAACAGCAAAGGACATTGCGATACAGTGCGGCATACTTGTTAATGGAGAAGAAACTGCAGAGCACGCTGTTTGTGATGGAAAAGGTTTCGGAGGACTCACTCCTAAAATAATATTAGATGCTGTTGAGAATTTATTGGTACAATTTTAACATTTATTCTCTATATCTTTTGTTATCTATTCTTGTATTTAAGTTAGGATCTTAGTAATTGGCTGCAGATGAGTTCTCTCTTTGTTTTCTTTAATTCTGCACTTTTTGTCCCCTTTTCAAGATTGGCAATTGGGTTAAGTGCTCTTGCATGTCACTCATATTAGATTAATCATAGCTTTTGGATTGCAAATATTACGCCATGTATGGAGTGACTCCTCATGTTTAGCTTGAGGCAATAAGAATTATTATACTTATGTTAAGTATAGTAATTCTTGTTGCCTCAAGCTAAACATGAGGAGTCACTCCATACATGGCGTAATATTTGCAATCCAAAAGCTATGATTAATCTAATATGAGTGACATGGAAGAGCACTTAACCCAATTGCCAATCTTGAGAAGGGGACTACAGAGTGCAGAATTAAAGAAAACACATAAATCACTCATCTACAGCCAATTACTAAGATCCTAACTTAAATACAGGAATAGATAACAAAAGATACAGAGAATTGAGGTTAAAATTATACCAATAAATTCTCACTAGCATCTAATATTATTTCAAGAGAAAGTCATCTGAAACCTTTTCCATCACAAATAGCGTGCGCTGCAGTTTCTTCTTCATTAACAAGTACGCAGCACCGTATCGCGATTTCCTTTGCTGTTGCGATATTTTCACATGTTGTCATGAGAACTTATCGCCTGAAGTCATTAGACGTCATTCAAGATTATCATGCACTAGGTAAAAATTTGACATGAAAAGCAAATTAAGTACATGCCAAGAAACATCATTAAGCGTCAATGCCTAGTCAATTTGGGAAAAGGTTGTTTAAATTTTTAAAGTAGAATTTTGTATATTCTTTTATTTCTATATTATTAGAAATGGTGATTTATGCGGTGATTTTCTTAAGTTGTTATTTTCTCCTAGCTTGTTGAGTAGATATTCTTGGATAATTATGTTGAAAATGCTCTGATATATGTTTTCTCCTTTTCATTGCTCACTATGGTGCATGAAAGGAATATGTATAGGTATGCTCATTCCATGTTATTGTGCTTTAATGCACTACTACTTGCAGACTGTTTTCTACAGATGAAGCCTCCTCATTCTACTCGTCCTACACAATATCCTTTTTTGGTTCGTTCATTTTAAGTTCTTAATGAAGAATTTTCTTGTATGTTCTGCTCCTTTTTCTGGTGGGTTGGATATTAGTTGTTGCTATTCTGTTTTGAATTTTTATGATGGGGTGGGTTGGATATTTCTATGAAAGGGCAATTAAATTCAAAACAGCATAGCAACAACTAATATCCAACCCACCAGAAAAAGGAGCAGAACATACTAGCCAAAGAAAATTCGTCATTAAGAACTTCAAATGAATGAACCAAAAAAAGATATAGTGCAGGGATATTGTGCAGGACGAATAGAATGAGGAGGCTTCATCTACAGAAATCAGTCTACAAGTAGTAGTGCATTAAAGCACAACAACATGGAACAAAATTTCCTTATCCAAAGTAAATGGAAAAGAAATAAAAAAGAGCATACCTATACATATCCCTTTCATGCACCCTAGTGAGCAATTCACACTTGGATGAAACTTAAAGAAGGAAAAGGAGAAAACATATATCAAAGCATTTTCAACACAATTATCTAAGAATATCTAATCAACAAGCTAGGAGAAAATAACAACTTAAGAAAATCACCGCATAAATCACCATTTCCAATAATATAGAAATAAAAGAATATACAAAATACTACAATAAAAATGTAAACAACCTTTCACCAAATTGACAATCTAAAACAAAAGAAACTGAAACATTCCAGATAACTCCACTCATTTCATTTGAATCCAAAAAAAAAAAAAAAAACCTACTGAGGGTGCTTGGAATTTGGATGTACACCAAAACTGAAAGCATTTTGAATGTTTTGTCTAAACTGATGATTATTTGTTTATTTGAGTGTTTTGGAACAGAGATTCAAGCACGTAAGCATATTCGGTCAATTGGAATTTTTCCATCTTTTGTAACCTAAACCATTATCATTGTTGAGTGATGGCATAAAAAACACCAAAAGAAAATCCGATTGTCATTTCCACACCATACCACATAAAATTTTTTTTGCAAACATTCTGAATATTTTATCAAAATGGATGGTTATATGCTCCTTTTGAGTGTTTTGGAACAGAAATTTAAGCACAAAAGCACAGTAGGTCAGAGTGGGAATTTCTCATTTGAAGCATATTCCGGTCCTGAAGCTGGTGGAAACTGCAAGAAACCAGTTATCCATGGTGAAAAATTCTCGCCTGAAACAAGGACAGGAATGAGAATCGAAGGAAAAAGAGGAAAGAATGGAGGCCAAAAATACAAACACTATAGTAATATTAGCTTTTCTCAGAAGATGGAAGAGAAACAAATTTTCCAAATAATTGCAAGATCCTAGATTCAAGAACTTAAAACTTAGAAATCCAAATACAAAAACATCAAACTAAATTATGAAGTAGAGATAAGCAAATTACTGACCAGAAAGCATATGGGGTGTTCTTCAAGAACAACCGCAGGCTCTAGATTTTAGAATCAGATTCCTCAGAGTCTTATCATCCCCATTCTTTTGCTGATACACGCCTTGAGGCCATTCAAAACTTTTATACAGAACAGAAAAGCTTTTCTTGTGCCCAAAACAGAAATTTACAAATTATATATATATATATATATATAAAAGAAAAAAAAGAAATAGCTGAGAGAAAAGCATACCCTTTTTTTAATGGTGGACACATACCTCACTAAGAGCATACAAACATCCAGCATTATTTATGAATCCTCCCATCCAAACCTTGGATTTGTCAAACCATTACGTTTCAGAAATTATGCAATTTGAAATCACATAAAATTAAATAATCTCCATTTTATCAAATTTATTTTTAAAAAGGAGAAAAACATCTCTGGTTCAAATTCCTATTTCAAACAATGCCTTCTACAACCATTTAAAAATAAAAATGAAATTCATGTCAGCATTTAAGAAAACCATAGAAGAAACTGTATCAATTAAAACCCAACATATTCAAGAACAGAGAGCAAGGACATATTCTTGATCATCATTCTTATTTTCTGGATGAGCAACATTAATTTGTTCATTGAAGAACCTACATAGAAATACATAGGCCATAGATTGCCTTCAAAGAAAGAAACAAAACACTAACTGTGTGCTGTTGATGAGGAAGCATATAAATCATTACCCAAGGCTTCGTCCACCTTTGTATGCTAAAGACACCATTTGTAAAGGCTTGCTCATGAAAATCCACATATGCCATGTTTTTTTGCCCATTTCACTATGCCATTTCTTTGGTGCATATGAACAAGTTGTATGAAACCTACAATATAAGTCCCTATAAAGAAAGCAAAGTAAAAAAGGGAAAAAATAGAGCATATATTCCATTAAATAGTTCAATGCTCTTATACAAAATCATAGTCGCATGCAATATACAATCGAAAAATAGTAAAGGAAAACAAATAAAATATGTAATTCTATTTCACAAGATCATTCCTCATGCATACAAAAGACACAAGACAAGATCTTACAAAATACAACTGGAATGATTAGGATAAAACAAATGAATGCAACTTGAAACAGAAATCAATATCTACTTCTCAATTAGAAAAAAGCTAATCATTGATGAACCTGGAGCATGTTATTAAGTAGTGCAGGATTAATCATTTTGTGTTTTTAGAGTAGCAGCTAAACGTTTTGGGTCAAACCTAACATAGACAACGATAATAATGGTCGTAAATAAACACATTTATAACTATTTAAATGAAAATCGCCGACAAAAGAAAATGGTAGGAAGGAAAAAAAACCAAATGTAGATGTACACATTTAGGAGAGAATATTTTTAAATAAAAAATCTTTCTATAGTGTTATTACCAGAACTCTCCAACAGATATTTCACCTGTTTCATAGCAATGAGAAGAATTGACAATATCCATGAAATAGGTTCCTATAGACTGCCACATATAATATAAATACAAGAACAATTGCTGTAAGAAAGACAATTGCACCACATTACACTACATATTGAATATACTTGAAGAGATTTTAAAATAATATCACTTATATTCCAGCTAAATTATGAATGAAATACTTCACGCATGGTTTTCTATTGGCACTTCTTTAATCATAAGTCAATGGAAAATGTAAGGTATTTGTTTATTTTGTTGTATACATTTTTTCTTTTCACGGGAAATGAAAAGAACAGTGACCAAAAGTAAAGATACATGTCAAACAAGGATCAAAGAAATTAAAAAGGAATGCAATCATTAGATTTCAAATGATCTAGAAAATAAATGATACTGATATGAACCAGCATACTTGTTTAAAACAAAAGTAGGTACAACAGGGAAAAGAAGAACATAGAAATTGGGAGGGGAAAAGGAAATAGGCAAATTAGTAAACTCAAGAGAGAATGATATTTATGCTTACACAAAATTATAGGTAAATAATACCAATATGGAACAATGGCTTATGAGGCTACAATCATCAAAATAGTCGTCTCCACCTTCAATACTACAATAACATCCAATCTCAAAAGGAATTAAGACCATGTCCCACAGCAAGAAATATCCGTACAGAATAATGAGAGGGGGGGGGGGGGGGGGGGGGGTGGGGGGGGGTGGAGAGAGAACTTACCTGTTGAGACTGAATATGCTTTTGAGATAGTGTTTCTTCACTCTTTTAGAAAGATTCAATTCAGAAACGTTCATTTGAATGTGAAAATTTACCAAATTCAAAGTTCTGCCTATGATTAAAAGATCTAGGTCATCAAAGGAGAGGTGGGCCCTTTCATTTGAAAAATGACGCTGCCATCGACAACATAAATTTTTTTCCTCTATTCTGGTCGTTTACCTTTCAAATAAGAGGCAATACTAAATTATTCAGAAAAAGATATTAGTGCTTAAAAAAATTTAATGTCATCAATTGATAAACTTTCCTAACCCATAAAAAGGTCAAAACGCAATAACTTAATATGCCATTTTTCTAGCACATAATATTAAGTGAATTCCTTCACAGCCACAAACAAAGAACACACTCATACCAATTTAAAAAAGGGAACTAAAATCTGCCCAAATCATATCTAAATCCACAATTAGAGACATCACCTGGTCATTAAGTAGCTCTGACAAAGCTTATGATCATAAGCAACCAATTAACACATATGGTTACAATAGGGTTACCTTTTCTGAAATGAGTTCTATGAAATAAACTGAAAAAGATGGTCTGAATACACATATCTTCAGTAAACACTCATTCATAGGAATTCAATACAAAGTAAGGGCCGGGGCCATTAACGACAATCTAAAATCAATCATTAGAAACATGGAGACAAAAAAAAAACGAACAACATCAATAACAAGTTGTGAAACCACAAAATATGTACATTACCTCTTCCTCATTTTTTTTCCATCTCTGTAGAAGCCAAGGCGGTGAGAAATCATCAGAGAGAGTCGATAGAGTGGGGAAAATTGTAATACGTTGTTGAAGTTGAGAGCCAAATCAGTTGAGTGTGTATGCTCTGGAAGAGAAGGAAACGCCATTTGCATCATGGAGATGGAGAACAAGTCGTCCTCCTTCCATCTTTTTTTCTCCCCAAGCAAATGAAGAGAAATCAGGGATTTACTGAAGTTTCATTCAAACCTGCACCAATCAATACCACATCAAGAGACAAGACATGAAAATATGATCTCAAGAAAAGGCACAATTAAAATAAACACTTTTAAAACAAGAACCCAAAAGATCAAAAGAGGTAATAATCAGTCATGATAAAGTAAAATAAAATAAAACCCTGGCAAGCACAAGCCTTCAAGCATAAAGAGCTTGCCTTTGATATCGACAATCTCCTCATTGATTTCTTCGGTGGTCTTGGCTCTAATCTCCTTCATCTCTCCTTCTCTCTTCGCCATCATCTTCACGTACGGAGGAAGAGGGGTTTCTTCCAAGAGACTATGATGGAGGGTTTTGGGTTCGGATTCCTCGGAAAGATGATTTGGTGTTGGAATAACAAGAATGAGTTAGGGTTTTGGAGGAAGAGAAGGAGAGTGGAGAAGGCAAAGGAGAAGGAGAACATCGAAACGAAAGCAACGAAGCCGATGACATTTCTACAAAGAGCTTCTCGCTTACCATTCGTCCGGTGCAGAGTGGAACAATCCAGAGATGGGAGAATGAGCAGTTGCATGTAAGTGGGCCTTGTTTATCAATCAGTCGTCCATTTGGATGGCATGCATGCATTAGATGAATCTAAGTGGGCTCCAAAGGATGGGTGCGTAGAGAATCGCTTGAGCATGTCGATCTTCTCTTTTATCTAATGGTAAGCCGTCCATTTGGATGGCTATGGGTGTGTAGAGAATCACTTGAGCTTGAGCATGTCGATCTTCTCTTTTATTACTTAGTGGAGCCCTGCACGTACCTTATACGTAAAATAACTAGAGTTGACACTACCATGAGCAAATCCACAATGCTATATTGAAATATTTAATTATGTTCGTTAAATAGGATATAGATAAGAAATAAATCAGTGACAAGTAAGCTTTACATCAGGGCATGAATAGACCAAATGTGAGTAATCCCAAAAAAGAATAGAAATTCTCTCCAGCTATATATACGAGAAACCCGAAAAAAAATCACTACTTCACGGCACATACATCTTCTCATTTATACATGCATACTAAATAATACTTGGGGAGTTAGAGGAGGTGTTAACCATACTCCTACTGTAAATCTCGAGCTCTACTATGCCTAGGTGTTTTTTCTACCTCTTCATACTGTAAATTTTGTATATTAGCTGCCTCCGCGTTAGTAAGAAGCTCAGAGGAAAACTAATGCATGGCTGAACATCCATCCTAATAATTCAAGTCCAAGTCCAAGTCCAAGGGCGAGTGAACATCCCATCGCCTGCTTCAATCTATCTATATATCTAAGGGTATGTGATATCACTTCGGTTAATCACAGGCCTCCAAAACAAAAAACCTGATTTTTTAGGATATATGAGAACAGCTGTCAACACCTCACCACACTCCTCTCTCTCCAGTCTAATCTCTCTCCACTATCGTCTCTCTCCACTACCCTTTTTGGAACTGCTCTCTAACTAACTTTGGAACTGCTATCTCTAGAATATGAAAAAAAAAAAAAACACTAATCAACGGATTAGTATCTCTCTCACAACTTAATTTTTCTTCCATTTCTTTGGATTCGGTTTCACCCATTTTCTACACATACAAACCATTGCTAAACTTCTTCTCTCTATTCTAAACTCTAAAATCGGAGTTTATTGTTTCTCTTTGACTTTGGCAATTGCTGCATCAAAATGAGAGATCGGTGTCTCTTCTCACTCTACCTTTGGCAGTGGCTACACCAAAAAGAGTATTCCTCATCATGCCGCCAAAGAAATACGAGACGTAAGCCTCGCCAAATTCTATAATTCTTCTTTTACCATTCTGTCATTTCATCTCTCTTCTTCTTTTGCTAAGTATTTTGAAGATTACACTGACCGGATTTGGAAAAAATGGAGATGATAAGGCGAAGATTACGAAATGCTGCCCTATCCCTACATTGATAGAGAGAAACTTCCAATCCATGCTTCGAGAATTTTTTTTTTTAAAAGTCAATAAAAATAAAATCAAAAGCTCCTTGGTTTCTCATCCATCCAACCCAAAACAGTGACAAGGAAATCAATTTCCATGAATTGCCCAAATCCCTTATCATCAACCCAAACTAAAACATCTCCTTTCAATAGATTTGGACGCTTTCGATGATCAAGTCCGGCAGCTGGTATATCACAATGTGGGTTCCACCTTAACAAATAGTGTTCTAATTAGTTGGAAGAGAAGGGACCCACGTAGTGTGAGACGATCACAACCATTGAAATGGGGCCATCCATAATAAATGATTGGATAAGACGGGCTTTGTAAGCATAAGATAAGATCACGTGTGGAAAAGGATAAAGATGTGACTAACTGTGCAAAAAATTGATGATCATCCTAATCACAAAAGATATTGTTTTGGAAGTTTTCAATTTTTATGATCAGTATTATTTGGAAATTCACAGTTGGCTAAGGCTAATCCTTTTGTGGCCAATTTAATGAGTGTGTAAAATGGACTAGCAAATTTTAGACGATTGTCAAATGTGGACTTAAACATTCTTGGTGGGGTATCAATAGGGCCTTCCTATGAGGGCATCTAGACTGGCCCGTAATGAGGCTGCAAAAAGAGGCCTTCTGTTTTCCTTTAAAAGTCCAAGGGTTAGACTTGGACAAAATTATTAAAGGCCTGCCCAATTTGAGGGTCGGGCTTGAACAATATAAGGCCCATTCCGGCCCAACCCTCTTGTTTATATGCATTTAATTATCAGGTGCAAATACAAATAGATATCGTATAATTAAAAATAGTTTTAGGATATGAGAATTTCTGATATGTTTTCATTTTTGAATATGATGTACCCACTTATGAGTTTTGTTGTAAGGTTCATACTAAGTCTTGGATGTAGGCTCTATACCTACTTGTGGCCACAAAATGGCCTATAATTGGACTTTTCAGTCCAAACTTTGGGCAAATAAGTGATTAGGGCTCATTTACAACGTTCATTGTAAGATATGATCAAATAAGTTTGGATTGATGATTGAAATTTACACGTAAAATTAAGGCTACCAAAGGCATTATAAGTCAAAATTATATTTTTGTTTGGACATATGGCTCAATAGATACTGTGATTAATGCATGATATTGTTCTCAAAACACATTATCATCAACAATTGCCCACATATAGATCCCGCCTACCAAGCTGTTTTCATCACAGAGTTTTGTGGATTTTTTTCCAATTCCCTCCAAGTTTGGACTGCCGGTTGTAGTTTTCATCACTCACAAACAGGTCTGATCTGATCTGTAATTGGTCAACATCATGAGGCCCACATATAGATCCGGTAAGCAATTTTATTGTCACCTGCTGGGTTTTCTGCATCAGATCTATCTGTGCATCTGCTGCCATTGTTGAGAGAGATGGAGATAGTCTGTGAACTGTATTAATTAAAAGGGCAGAACCCACTTATCTTAGAGTGAGTCATGTATTCTAAAAAGGCCCACTCATCCTGGCCCACATGGTCCGCCCCATCCGGAGCCCCATGGCCATGTACCTCCCCAACCAAAACCACATGGCCCTCCGCACCATGGGCCACCCCAACCAGAGCCACATGGCCCTCCACACCATGGGCCACCCCAGACAGAGCCACATGGCACACCTGGCCCAAAGCCACATGGCCCTCCTGAGCCACATGCACCTCCTCCAGGTGGTCCTGGACATCATGGCCCACCGCATCACTGACTAATGATCATAAGTACTCATTTTAGCTCACAGTGGTTGTTATGATCTGCTGCTTACTCTATGTGCTGCATGTACGCATATGTGACTAAATAAAGCAGTATGTAATTTAGGATGCACTTCCTTCTCTCAAGGTTTGAGTGATTTGAAGATTTCCATCTTCTTTTTTGGTGAGTCAGTGTCTATATTAGTCTGAGTGTTAAATGGATTTTGTTTGTACTCAGCTGTGACATATTTTTCTTCACCTTCATCTAATTACTGAACCCAGAAATAGCAATTTAAGTATTTTTTAATGTCTTTGGGTTCCATCTTTGGATGGGTCACGGTCTAACTACAAAGATCAATTCTAAAATGGAGTTTTCAATTTTAGTTTGTATTCATATAGGCTGATTAGATATGCAAATGGATTAGATCTGGGGTAGAACAATGGTGGGTTCAGACTCGAAACTGTCAGTTTGGATTTGGATACGGATCTGATACAGAACCCATGTGTTGTATCCCAGTTGCTGTATCATATAACAAAATGAGTCTAATTATTTACTAAGAGATGAAAATAAAATTAAAAATTGAGGGTAACATAGAAAATCGTTACAGTAACAATAAGAAGGAATTTCTTTTTGTTTTATGAAATGGGAAAAGAAAACCCATAAAATGTGTTGTTTTCAAGAAAATTTTCGCATACAGGGTATTGTAGATTAGAAGAAAGGATTAAGTCATAATGAAATAATGAAAAAGGGGCAGTTTACTAGATTAGTAAAAAACTCTTACACAATTGATCACGTCAAAATTTAATTACATAATTTGGTCACTGTAACATCTTATCATTTAATTAAATTGCTGATATGATATGCATGTATACATCTTTGTAATAAGATGAATTACTTGAGAGAATTTGGTGTTTTACTGTGTTCTCATCTAGGCATAGAATAATTAAAACAAATTAGTTTGCATAGAATAATTGGTATGCCATGTAGTCTGATAATAATTATAATTTGCATAGAATAATTTATATCAAGAGCTATAATCCCTTTAAATTTGATAATTTGTAGTATGCAATTATCTGATTAAATTATGTACATCAATTTACTTAAATTTGCCGTATTTAAGTAAAAGAGGACACATTTTAAATCATCTAAAATTATTTCGTCAGTTTTTTTTTTTTTTAAATAGGGATATCTAGCCATTTAAAGGTACTATCTGATGACCTTTTTCCTCATCTTTTATAAAAAATTAAATTGACTTGCTTTACTCTGTTGTTTTATTGTGATCATGTCTTTTATTTATTACTTTTACACGTGTCCTGGCTTCATCAAACTACATTTACACCTCACGTAAATAATAAAAATTCTGGAAAAACACATAAATATCAAATTACAAACAAAAAGGACTCAAAAGTTTACTAATTAATAAATTTAATAAAAACAATTCGTATTAGTATGTGCATTTGGTGGTTTTGTGGTCCGTGCATAGCACGGGGTTTTGCTAGTAAAGTAAAAGAGCATGTAAACAAGCAATGGCAACAAGCATATGAGATTCAAGGGGTTACAAAGAAAAGGATAGTACTTTCTTGAAATGCGTGATAAAAATACAGAACTTGCATACAACAGCCTGAAGATGGCCAAATTGAAGTCCTATATTATAGATCGGCATGAAAATGCCTAAATGCACAAAAAGCAGACATCCCCCAAATATTTATCATAGCACGATCTGGCCGGTCTATATATAATAAATAAACACATCTGTACATGTTGCATCCTTCATGTTGTTACAATCATACATGCTGGAAGCACATCCAAAGAGGATGTTCCAAATGGCAAGTCTTAAATCACAACCCTTCAAAATATTTTCTTTTACTTTATCCTTTTTCCAGTTGGTAACCACACCACGCTTCTGGTTAACTCAAACAGAACTAAGAAATAGACCGAGAAAAGTTTTATACTACTAAACCTTTCTCTGAGTTTGTGAACTAAAAAGACAGGTCATTAACAATCCATGTAAATGTATCAAAAAATAAAAAGGAAAAGAAAGTATTCAGGGAAGAAGGGGATCCCTCACAGTTACCATTACATGTTGCAAATTAGATACGAACTTACACAAGCAAACTACCATAACTTCTGAAAAGATAATTACAACAAATGAGCGTAGAGAATAACATGAAACAATATTCAGTATAGATCACTGTACATCACAAGAGGAACACATGGACGTGACAGGTTAAGAAAATTACTGTCACGGAGAGAAATTGTCCAAAGAAAATAAAATTATCCCATACACTAAAAGAGAAAAAATAGGGAAGGAAGAAGAAACCAGTCACACCTAAGTCCCTAAAAACCAAAAAGAGAGGTTAAATTGCATCAATGCCATAAATTGTACCTTTGGCTTCATCTTTACACTTTTGGATACAGATATGACTTTGAGCATGGATAAATTCACTCCAAATGAGAAAGACTTGAATGCTAATAGAGGTGATTGAGAATGAACAAAATATAGGCCTTCATGAATGTTACCATTTCCAAGGTGAGTACACCTTGCTTTGAACCCTGCAAATAACAAGTTGGTTAATCTTTATTTTGATGCATTACCATCATCAAGTTGGAAGTAAAAAATGCCAGATTTATGGGATTGAATTAGCCCCATATTTTATTTAAATAGCATCAGTAGTTAGTATTATAGTTTTTTTTCCATTTTTTTGGGATGATAACTACTCAAACCCTTAACCTCATTATTGCGACAGTGACCCCCTTCCAACTGTGCTACAGGTTCTTCACATGAGTACTCTAACTTTTCAATAGTAGAAACCTGCCAAGCAAGGGAAAAAAACAGGATTATTATAGAGATATTTGGTTTCGCTAGATTTGAAGAAGGTAAAGTCCTTGAGATTTGGTTGCTTAAAACATAGGCATGAGTAGTACAAGATAAAAATGAAAAAAAAATATAAAGAAGGCAAAATCCTTGAGATTTGGTTGCTTAAAACATAGGCATAAGTAGTACAAGATAAAAATGAAAAAAATATAATATTATTATGCACACTATCTGATTTGAGGAGCCCAAAAACAAAGTGTAGTTTCATATGTAAGATGAATGAAAATTTGGGAATCATGAGGAAATCTTTGACCCATTACCAGAAGCTTATATGTTGTCTTTAAAAACCATCAGTGTTAATTATCATGCACTTAACATGGGCATAAGTACTACAAAATAAAAATAAAAAATATAATATTATTTGACACACTATCTGATTTGAGGAGTCCAAAAACATATTGTAGTTTTATATGCAAGATGAAAAGAAATTTGGGGATCATAAGCAAATCTTTGAACCATTAACAGAGGACAATTGATTAGATTCTGGTAATATCAAAAGGTTCTATGTTGTCCTCTAGAACCACCAGAATTCATTATCATGCAATTAACAAAACTATAATATGTAAGCTTTACACACTTCCATGTGTAGATCAGTTGACTTGTACTGCTCATGTTTCTCCGTCTCGGGGCCAATTTTCTATATTACATGATCTAGTATAAGCAGATTTTTGTCCCATGCCAAATGTACAGCTACTATCATATTGAGAATACTTGTCATTTGATAGAGTTAACTTCATATGTAAATTTTAATAATGAGCCAAAAATGAGAAGTCCTTCAGTATTTTTTTTATTGAAAGTACATTTTATTATAGCTGCAAATGCTTGAAAGATGCGTGGCAACTCGTGGAGTGTCAAGGATATCTCAAACCTAGGAAATATAAGGTAGCATTTGGTTCGCTGGAATGGTTTTAAGCAGGAATGGAATGGAGAGTGGAATGAGCTTGGAATGGAATGAAGCAAGAATAGTCATTTCCATTCCAGCATTTAGTAAGCTGAGGAATCAACCCAGTAATAGAATTCTTTGCATTAGGTACATTGAAATGATGTCTGGAATGGAATAAAATTTTCATAAAACCGATCAAAATACCCTTGTATGAATTTGGACAAAATCTCATAGGGTTCTAAAGGGGAAATCTGCAAGAGACCTAGATTGCCTAGAAATGCAGTTGGACCCTGAGTCGCAAACGACCCTGAAACTAGAATCTCGCCGGTGAGATTTTTGTGCCAAAGATCCAACCCCACGGTCACCGGCAACTCCCCAAGCTCGCTCGGGATGTAGCCAAAGAGCTGATTGAAGGAGAGATTGAGCGTTCTAGACAGTGATTTCAGCTTCCTGAGCTTCGCCGGGATGGACCCTTCGAACCCATTTGAAGAAAGGTCGAGCCGAACCAAACCACCTAACTCAGGCCATATCTTGTCCGGAATCTCACCGGAAAATCGGTTTTGGGCCAGAGAGAGGCGCTGGAGCTTGCGGGAATTGGAGAGAGAGTCCAGGAAGGGGCTGGACAGGGAGTTGCTGGAGAGATCGAGGGAGGAGATTGGGGAGGCTGCATAGATCCAGAGGGAGATTTCCGGAGAGGTTGTCGCCGTGGAGAGTAGAGGCGTTGGAAAGAGAAGAGGGAATATAGCCATAGAGGCGATTTCTGTAGAGGTCAGGGCGGCGGAGGGAGGCGAGGGAGCCGAGCTCCAACGAGAGGTATGCCCGTTTATTGTCTCTGGCAACGGTGACAGAGACGACCTGGGGGTCGGAGAGGCTAGAGATGGTGGGGCAGGAGACACCAGACCAGTTGTAGGGGGTGGTGTCATTTTCATTTCAGACAGAGAAGGGCGCCGTCGGCGGAGATAGTGATGGAGAAGACGACGGATCTGCGGCGATTTTCAGGGCGAGGAGGGAGAGACCATCTGGTGATAGAGAAGACTGAGAGGCAACGACTTTGTTGACTGAAAATGGAGATGAGGGCATTTTCGTCTCAACCAAACATTAGGCAGGAATGGAATGGCCATTCCTCTGCCTCCTCAGTGGAATGACCATTCCTCTGCATAAAGGAATGGTGATTCCGGAGGTAATGGTCATTCCGGCACTTTTTTGCGAACCAAACGCTATAATGATCATTCCGTTGGAAAGACCATTCCATTCCCACCTTCATTACAGCGAACCAAACACTACATAAGTGCTCCATATATATTTATTTATTATTTTTATTTTTTTTTTTTGTTTTTTTGAGTCCCTCCTGAATCTTAGAATAGAAAAAACTATAACATGGAGTAGTACCAAGCCTCCATTTGCTGCTAAGCAGAACATGTTTCTATTGAACTCCTTCCACCTTGATGTTAGAAGGTCAATAAAAAATCATATAAATCATATAAATAATAAATAATTGTAAATATTTAATCGAATGCTGCTATTCCTCAAAATGAATGACTATGTAGATTGTAGAAAGATTGGTACCTCCATATGTGTGGCCTTTGCAGATACCATGGTTAGAATGATATCACTATGGCAGTGTAGTAGCAATTTCAGTTGTAACAGTCACTCTGTCATACAATTAAGAACCAACTTGTGTAAATAATGGCTAATATTTTACAAATAGCAGTCATATTTACTTGAAACCTTCTTTAAATACAATAGTGAGAAAGGAATATGATTTGGTTTTAATAAAGGCTTGTAAGAAAAGTATCTCATTTATGCAAAATTAACAAGTTATTGACAATTAATTATTTAATATGTCTCGCGCTTGCTGTTTGAGTTTTCCATTTTCCTATCTCACAGAACAAAACAGTTTCAATTTTACATTTTAAATGCTATGCACAAATTCATATTCCAAACATAGGGTGAGAACTAAATACAAAGTTCTACCGTAAGGAAACACGAAATACAGACAATTTGGGAGCCTCAGTTAAGATTCAAGAAATAAAACAGACATATAATTAAAATTAACAGAGCATGAAGGCTATCAATGGGCCTAACTTTGGTCCAAACAGGAATGAGAAAGCAAAGATCAACTCTTCATCATCATTTTCTTAACTCTGGTTGCACCCATTTTTTTTAGAATGAAGATTTTATTGCAACATTAAAAAAAATTGAAGAAGAAGACACAATCAAAAGATAATAATTTTAGTAGACAGTGATCACTTACATGTATGAAAACTCTCTCCATTCCAAAAGTGGCTAACGGTCAATGAAGAATTTGTTAAAATGCCATGTTCTTCCTTACACAATTACTCATAGAGGAAAAACATCATACCCACAAAATTCACTGTATTGAAAATGTTGCAGTATCTAAATAAGAAGAATGTTAAAAGAAAACTGAAAAAAGAACAGGGAAAAAAACATTTGAGACATTGATTTGAGATAGATTCCAATCTTATTCACATTTTCCTTTTCTTTTCTCCACCACCTTTAAAATTAAAAAACAGAGAAATAAAAAAAAATTGCTCGATTTATTGAAATGTATTAAAACAAAATTTTATTACGTTTAAAATATCAGCATCTACTCAACAGAAAATATTTATAAAAAAAAAAAAAACAAGTTTCTAAAGCCAAGCATAAACTCAGACCTTTTTCAATTGGAGTAAGAAAAAAAAAATTCAATCTCTTTCATATTAGAAAAAAAAAGTATTTAAATGTCGATCAACCATCACAAATTCTATTTCTCTTGTGACAAAAATCAAGACATAAAAATTTAAAAAGAAAAAAAAAAACCTCATGACTAAAGAAAATGATCTTTCCATATCTCCTCCTCCTTTGTTGCCGTTGTTGTTGTTTTTATCTTTGTATTAAAAACGACGATCTCTACTGTTGCTGTTATTGTTTCAGTTCATGCTCAGGGCGGGAGAAGGGATTGGGGTTTGAAGTTTATGAAGTAGGAGATTTGTGATTCGGGTTCTACAGAGAGAATTGGATACGAGCGAGAGACATGGAGATGGAGATGGACGATTGAGATAGGGGAGAGAGAAGCAACCTTTTGAGAAACGAAAGAGGGATTTATGGGGGGCTTCGGTCGGAGGTCCCTCAACTCATCACTTTCTTGCAAATGGTCCACAATCTAAACGCATGTAGCCAAAGGTCCCTCACACACTTTCTCATACCTGAAATGTCTAGTTTACCCATTCTTTAAATCATATCCCATGATTAGTGGGATATCACATTAATAATGGTCAACAACCATTTAATTGGCCACGATTAATGGAATCCCATTAATGAGATTTTTTCAAATAAATTCTAAAAACACACAAGTAAATTTCAAAATAACGCAAATAAATTTAAAAAGATGCAAATAAGTTTCAAAAGATACAAATAAATTTCAGAAAATGTAAATAAATTTCAAAAGACTCAAATAAATCTCAAAAGATCCAAAGAAAATTAAAAAATGCAAATAAATTTCAAAAGACGCAAATGAAATTAAAAAACACAAACACATTTGCCAAAACTAAGATAAATCAATTTTCCAAATTTCTGAAAAAATTATAAAAAAATCGAGTATATTTGCAAAAACTCAGTTAAATTTATTTCCAAAAACGCAAATAAATTTGAAAAGACACAAATAAATTTCAAAAGACTCAAATAAAATTAAAAAATGCAAATAGATTTCAAAAAACGTAAATAAATTTGCTAAAAAACTTGGATAAATTTGCTAAAAACACAAAAATATGATAGGAGACAGATAAATTTGATAAAAGCTCAAATAAATTTCACCAAAACTCAGAGAAATTTTTAAAAACTCAGATAAATATGACAAAACTTAAGATAAACTTTACGAAAATGCAGCCTGGTGACCGGCATCGATTTGCTCCGGCGTGGGACCCAACTTAGATTAGGGTGCCGCTCACTGTTTCCGTTCTACAATTTGAAGAGGTGTTGATCTGCTCAAGCGTGGGACCCAACTTGTATCAGGTGGCCACTCCATGTTTCCGTTCTGCAATATAAGGATTTGGAGAGCAATTGTGACAAAAATCTGAAACTGTGGCCCACTGATTGTCTCGGTTTCTAGCTTTCCGACCGTTTTTCCTTGCCAAATTCGTATATCCTCAGAGGCATGTAGCGATTTTGAGGTGGTTGATGGTCCTCGGAGCATAAAAACACAGTCTTTTGCCCCATTTTGGATGCGGAAACCAGTAGGAATTCCTAAAATTTCTGTTAGCGATTGATCAGATCCTTGTTGATATCCAGCAGATCTCATCGATTCGGTCGACAATTTCCACAGATCTACCAGATCGACCGACCAACCCTAGCATTTTTAGAAAAATTCAACATCATTTTTAGTATCTCTTTGCAATTTCTAGTGTATCGAAGAGCAAAAACAGCTACGAAAGGAAATCAAATCCGTTTCGATGTCGTTTAAGAGCATTGTCCGCGAGCTAAGGGAGATGAGAGACGGGATCGGAAGCATGTCTAGGTGAGGAATAGAAAGGAAGCTGGTGCAGAGCCGAGCTCGAAAACCAAAAACGGCTGTTTTATGCCCTAAGCACCGATTCAACTGGTCTAGGTTGAAGAAGAAGAGGAAGAATACAAGATTTAAAATTTTAAATTTCAAAATTTTATGCCTAAAATGGTTGAAAAGGTAAATCAGTAACGAAATATGTGATTGTGCGAACGTAGGGACCTTTGGCTGCAAATTGTCTAGTTGAGTGGACCAGAGCCCTTAAACAGAATTAGCGTGGACCAGAGGCTGAAAACATTCCACTCTAGGGACCTTTCGCTAATTTTTCCATTTTTTTTCTCCAAAGAGCCAGTCAAGATCAATCGAGAGAAAAAGGAAGGGTAGCATGTAAGTGGGCATGTGCAGTGGTGTTTAGAAAACCCTCCATGTGGCACACATGCAAGTAAGTGGCCCCCACAGCAGGGGTGTGTAGAGAATGGAAAAAGCATCTTAATTGTATCAAGAAGAATCGAGAGGGGGAAGGAAACCAACAACGCAGAGGTCTGGGCCCACACCCACTTCCACTTGGCAAGTATGCATCTTCTGATTGCATTTAGGTGGACATGAGCTGGGTTTTTAAGTGGGCCCCACAAGTGTGTAGAGAAATAGAAGAACTTCAAGTTCTCCGCTTTTATTGTAAGGGTAGTAGAAGTAGATAGACATCTAAGGGTAATACTAAGGGTAAGCCCGCATGCATGCATGAGCATTAAATGTATCTAAGTGGACCCCAAAAGATGGGTGTGTAGATAGTTGCTTGCGCATGTCAATCTTCTCTCTTATAGGGTAATAGATAGAGGTATAGATACATATAGATATAGAAAAACAAATTTTTCAGTAAAATTATATATGCAGGTAGTGGATAAAGTTTGTTCAACTCCTCTCGGACGCATTTTTTATATATATTTTAAATAACAAAACTCAACCACTATTAAAAATCCCAACTGACCTACATGTGTCATTGGTTCAGTTTGATACTACAAATTAAAACCCATCAAGGGACAAGATGAGCATAGGACAAGATATTTGTTTACCAGGTCCTGCTCTTGTTGCCATGCCTACATGAAACCGATAATATCCTCTGCTTGCCTCATCTCCACTAATAACAAGGCATATATTGCTTAGCGAGCTATCCTTAGACCTAATATTCGCTCATGAGAGGTCAAACTTTAGGTATATTCCTCGTGCGATATTTTAGGGCCATGCGATATCGCACACATTATACTGTGCGATATCTTAGGGCCATGCGATATTACAAATATTACCTTGTGCGATATACTAGGGCCGTGTAATATCCTAGGGCCGTGCAATATTGCAAATATTACCTAGTGCGATATCTTAGGGCCTTGCGATATCATGCATTATTGTACAAGCAATTCTGCAGAAAATATATAAAACTTGACTGTTGTTGGGCAAATGTCAAATGTAAGACTAATTGTACGGTCAATATCCCTAATAAAAATGTTCAAAGGTTCTTGACTCATTTAAGAGTCACTTCCATAATGGAATTGTCATTGTGCTGCGCATTTCTTCTTTTTACTCATGAGAGTGACATAGACCTTCAGCTCAATTAAATGTAGAACGTTAAGTATATCTTCAAACATGGCTTTCTTATAGCCCCTAACCATTTGGAAATTTGCATTTAGCTGTAGGGGCCTAATTCTTTACAAGAATTCTTGATAGGAATTCCAACTATTTGGGAATTCTTAAATTCTTGTTAGGAATTTTCTATTCTTTATGTAGAGTTTGAAGAATTTTGAAATGCCAAAATTTTCAAATACTAAAAAATAAGACATTTGCAAATCCCACCTCACCCTTTTAGCATTTATGAATTTCAAAACTCTGAAATTCTGATGGCTTTGTGGTGAAAGGAAGCAGTCAAATTCTAAATGTGAGCCACTTGAAAGGTGGGCCCCACATTATTGCTCCTAAAAAGTGAGTTCCACGTTGTATTTTTGAAGGTGTGCTCCAAGTACAGCAATTTTTGTAAAAATGTTTGTAACTCTTAACCCCTCCCCTTGAATAGGGCAAAAATCGGAAAGGTAGGCTCCATGTTCTACTTCCGCAAAGTAGATCTAATATTGTAATTTTATAGGTGGGTCCCATGTATAATAATTCCTAAAAAGTTGTGCCACGTTAAAATTTCTATAGATGGACCCACATTGTAATTCGTGAAGGTAGGTCCCATATTCACAACAACAAAAGGTGGCCCACATTTTAATTCCTATAAACACAGGCCTCATGTTGTAATTCTTAAATGTGAGCCCCACATTCTTATTTCTAAATGTGAGTCCCACATTGTAATTTCAAATGATACGGCAGATGTATGACATAAATTCTGAAGGTGGGCCCTAGGTCTAATTACAAAAGGTGGAACCCATGTTAAAATTTCGAAATGTTGCCTTCATACAACAATGTCTAAAGGTGGGTCCACATTGTAAGTACTAAAGGTGGGCCAACGTCGTAGTCCCAATAAGTGGGGCCAATATTTCACTTTCAAATGGTGGGTCCTATGTATACAATCACAAAGGTGGGCCTACGTACCACAATGCAGAAAGGTATAATTTTAGTTAGGAATTCTTATAGCTATGTAATTTATGAAAATGAGGATGCATGAAATCCTTTGTTAGGAACTCCAATATGACTAAAATAGGAAATTCATAAAATGATAGAATTTTGCAACATTCCAAGTTTCGAGCATTTAAAATTTCTAGACAACCACCAAAGATGACTTCCACTAAAGAAATGTGCTCTGGTTTCCAAATACTGACCTCCTGAAAAGTTGCTTCTAACTTTCTTTATTTCTTTGAATTCTAGCTATCTAAATGTTCTTGAAGGCCCCTTTTTTGTTTGTTGCTGAAATTTTGAGAATTCTTGTATAAGGATTTTAGAGTTCCCTAAAAGCTATCACCCACATTGAATTCAAAATCCTCATGTCCAATCCAACATTTGAAATGTTGGAATCCTGAGAATTCTAAGGGTGGCAACGGTCATCACTGAGGAGTTCTTGCGATTTTCCATACTTTCGTGGAAAAGTATAGAAAATCACTAGGAGTCGTCCTCTGATGCTTGTTTCCGATTTTTCTTCTCAAATTGGACCTCCCCCATTGGATTTGGGCAAACCACGTGCTCGAAGAAAGATGGAAGATCAATGAATCGGTAAAATGCCTTTGAGGTGAAAGCTTAGGCATTGATTTTTCATGAATTTTGAAAAAATTGAAAAAAAGAATTTATAACTATTGGATTATACATCTATAGGTGATAGAAACCCTCTCTGTTTATCAAACATGGAACTCTCCTCGGGAATCTTTTTTGAGGATACTTTGGATCCAGCTGAACAGAGGACTCCTCTAAATAAAGGGCTTCCCTCTATTTGTCAAACGTGTCTTAAAGATTTTTTGTGACTTTTCAAGTGGGTTGGAGTTCTTAATTCCAACTATGAAACATATAATTTTAAATTCAAACGAAACAACTATCATATCAATTCAGATATCCCTAACATAAGAAATTCTTGTTAGAAATAACTCTAAAGAAGTAGGCCTTGCGTAATTTGAATCTCCGTGAAGGAGAAACATGTAGAGGATTCCAAATTTTCCCTTGGCATGTTCTTTTGGAAGAATTCCTAACACTCTGAATTCACACCGTCAGAAATTTCTTATAGCCGGTCAAAAGATGCATCCTTGGAATTCTTTTAGCTAGTGTTTCTTTGGCAAAAACTTGAAATCGAACACCCTAAAAATATGAATCTTGTAAATAAATAAATATATATTTATTTTATAAAAAATAGATTTATTTTTAAATACTAAAAAGAACATGATTCTCTCAAGTCTCCACATTGACTAAGGGCCTGTTGTTTTGCTGGAATTCTAGGAATTCCTGAATTCCCAGACATGGTGGAATTCCTGGATGCTGAGGATCCAGGAATTCCACTAAAATGCAAAGGAATTGGAATTCCTGGATTCCCAAAAGTCAAAAAGACCTTTCATGTGGCTGGAATCTAGAAATACTAGTGAAGAAACAGTATAAAAAAATTCCACCAAAATGCAAAGGGAGTGGAATTCCTAGATTCCCAAAGGTCAAAACAACCTTTCATGTGGTTGGAACCTAAAAATTCCAGTGATGAAACATGTAATTCAGAAATTTCAAAAGACAGCATGTCATATTATATCTAAAAATTCCTGAACACAGTGAACTCCTGGCAAAAATTCCATTAAAGAAATAAAGCATCCAAGAATTCCACCAAAATGCAAAGGGAGTGGAATTCCTAGATTCCCAAATGTCAAAAAGACCTTTCATGTGGCTGGAATCTAGAAATACTAGTGAAGGAACAACATTCAGAAATTCCACCAAAATGCAAAGGGAGTGGAATTCCTGGATTTCCAAAAGTCAAAAAGACCTTTAATGTGGTTGGAATCCAGAAATACTAGTGAAGAAACAACATTCAGAAATTCCACCAAAATACAAAAGAAGTAGAATTTCTAAATTCCCAAAGGTCAAAAAAACCTTTTATGTGGTTGGAATCTAAAAATTTTAGTAAATAGAAACATATAATTTAGTAATTTCAAAAGACAGCACGTTACATCATATCTAAAAACTCCTTGACACAGTGAGCATGTTACATCATATCTAAAAACTCCTTGACACAATGAACTCCCGGTAAAAACTTGACACAGTGAACTTCCGGTAAAAATCACCCAAAGGTGGACGGACCCACCCAAATTAAATCTGGTTTGACCATATAGCCGTTACCAGTTGGGAACCGACTCAAATATATGAAGGCAAAAAGTATAACAGATATCCATGCGGACGGGAACGAGCATCACATTTGTAAAAACAAGCTCTCATTCTAAGAAGCTACGCACCAACAACAACAGAAAGAAAAATCTCTTCCTCTTTTCACAGCAATCTGAAACAAGGCTCTCTGTTCTTTGACAAATCACACGCACTAACTCTCATCTCTCGCTTTCTGTCTTTGCAATTATTGCAAGAAAGCTTTGTTATTACTGTATTGTTCGTCTGATTCTCTGTTTTGCAGGAATTTTTCCTTTTTTTGTCTTCTTTGTGCTCTTTTGTTTTTGTGTTATAATACCATGGACAGGGAATCTCGTAGCCCACTTCATGACCATAGTCGCCGAACCGTCAGAAGGCCACTGCTTCCCAATCAAAACCATGTAAGTGGATCCATCTTTCAAATTCATGATTGCCCTTCTCTTTGATTTTTGTTTCTGGGTTTTCTTCTTTTTGTTCTTTCTTGTTCATATAAGATGAAGATGTGGATGGAATTCGATTTCTGGGTGTTCTGTTTTGCTCGTTCTTGTTCATAAAAGAAGGTGGTGTGGGTAAAATTCGAATAGAAGTCGATTCTGGGTTTTCATTTTTGGTTCGTTCTTGTAAAAGAAGATGTTGGAAGAATTCGATTCTTGGGTTTTCTCTTTTGTCCGTTCTTGTCCATAGAGGAAAAGAATATCAGTAGATTCCATTTGAATTTGTTCACCATCTCTGATTGGGGTTTTGGTTATGCATTTATTATGTTACACGTCACCTACTTGTTTGCATTTCTTTGCTTTGATTTTTTTTTCTAGGTTCTGTTTTCCGTTTGCTCTTGTAGAAAGTGGAAAAGAAAAGATACCAACTGAAGCCGGTTTGAATGTCTTAGTCTTCTCTCTGATCTAGGGTTATGGTGCTGATTTTGTTTACTCTTATCTATCCAGTTAATTTTGGGTTTTCTTTTCCTTTGGTCCTAGATTAATAAAAACATGTTTTTGTAGAATCCTATTTGAATTTTTGCTGATAACTCTTCGTTGGTTTCGGGTTTTGATTCTGTTTTTTTTTTTTTTTTTTTTTTTTTTTTTTTTACTATGTTGTATCAATTAGAATGAATGGCTTCAGTTTTTTTTTTTTATTATTATTTATCTTTGGGTCTTCTTTTCTGTTCTTGATTACGAAAGAAAAAAGAATGAGAGAAAAAAATTTATATAGATACCATCTGAATTTTTTCACTCTCTCTCTCTCTCTATATATATATATATATATATAATTTAGGGTTTTGGTTCTGTTTTCATTACTTATTGTTTATGACTTTTCTTTGACTTCTAATTTTGGGTTTTCTTTTCTTTTTGTTCCTATTACAAAAAAATAATTCAGTAGAATCCAATTTTTATCCCCCACCATCTCTTTGATTTAGATAGTAATATCCATTCATTCAATGGTTTACCACTTTTCTTTGATTTTTATCTTTGGGTTTTCTTTTCTGTTCTTTTTTAGAAAAAATAATTTCAATAGATCCCATTTGAATCTCGTCATTATCTCTCCAATTTAGGGTTTTGTGTTGTTTCTATTAACTGTTGTTATCCATTCAAAGTTTTCTTATTTTACATGATTGCCCTTTCTTTGCTCTTCATTTTTGGGTCTTCTTTCATGCCTGTCCTGACGCAGGCCCGGGTACTGAATGAACTCAAGGACAATATATAAATTATTGCAATACTGCTGTTACAGTAGATTATATAGGGACTGCTCCTTCTTTGGACTTGAATTAGACTAGAAAAAATTGGGTTCCGATCTACCTATCACTGGGTCTCATGCACACGACAACATAAAAAGACTAGAGATTTAATAAAGAACAACAAACAATGGAGGAAAAGTGTCAACTGTGCGCCCACCTTCCTGTAGACTGATACAGTTCATATATAGACTAAAGAAACTCTAGGAAACTCAAAACAAATCAAGTACCCACCTCATCAAATCACTACTTCCTATTATGAGGTCCTTAATTGACTCAATCTAGACAACTAATTGGAAAAGGAAAAGTCAAATAACCCAGTGACTGTGGCTGCGCTATGCTAGTCACTAGTCAGTCTACTGTGCACACTGAAAATCCACACAAATCTGATTAAAAAAAAAATAAAAAAATCTCCCCTTATTATCCTACAGTGATTTTCTAATGATATCATACTAGTTTGATTCAATTGGAAGGAGATAAAGCAAGAAATAAACAAAAAATCCTACTGTTATGCTGTCTGGAATGTCCAGGCCAAGAATTCTTCTTGTGGGGTCCAGTGGTCCACATGGTTCCACCTTTTGAGAAGATGGGCCATGGGCCTCACCATGATGTAGCCCATGCTTGGGCGACGAAAGGGATCTTGGACTCAAATGGGTTTGAGATCAATTGGGCCTGCCCATTATACACCACCAAAACAGTGATTGAACTGTCTGCACACTGCTTGATTCTGAACTAAATTTCAGAATTTACAAAATTTTGCCCTGTTTGTTCTAGTATTTTAAAACAGTCCTAAATGATGAGAAGTTTTGTAATCTTTGACTGTTTTGGACTTTCTAATTAAATTGGAGTGTTCACTGCTTCACGCATGTTCAATCAAATGCCCCTAGGTATGCCAATGTTTGCTCAATTATGTGATTTTCAGTCTCAATCGTGCCATATGCATCATGTCCATGGAAGATTAGTAGAATCTCATTTGAACCTCCTTGTCATCTTTGATATATTAGGTTCTATTTTTATTGCTTAATCTATCTATAGAATCATTTATGATTTTACTTCTTCTTTCGATGATGTGCAGGGTGACAGATTCATCCCAAATAGATCTTCCATGGATTTAGACATGGCTCATTACTTGTTGATGGATTCAAGAAAACAAAACAAGAACATGGAAACTGTTTCTCCTTGGGGGGAGGCTTATGGGACGCTTCTGGCAGAAACTCTGATGATGAATAGAACCCGAATCCTTTCTTTTAGTAGCAAACCTCCCACACCCGCCAATGGAATTTTCAAAGATGTCTTTTTGGACAGTATATCTGACTATCAAGTGAAATCGGTGAAGCAACGCAGATACATTTCCAAGGCATGTTCTCTGTCTTCTCTTGATTGTTTGATGCATGGGTTGATTTTCCTGCCATGTATGCTACTGTTTGTATTGTTTTTGTTTATGTGTGATTGTGTTGATCATTTCTTCTCAATTGATTTGACTGCAGTCTGCAGAGAGGACACTGGATGCACCAGAGATAATAGATGACTACTATCTGAACCTGCTCGATTGGAGCAGTAATAATAATTTGGCAATTGCTCTAGGAAATACGGTTCATTTGTGGGATGCTTCAAACGGTTCTACTTTTATTCTTTTGAGCGCAGATCAAGAAATTGGCCCTGTAACCAGTGTCAGTTGGGCTCCTAATGGGCAGCATATTGCTATTGGGATGAATAGTTCCATTGTCGAGATCTGGGACACTACTGTCCACCGAAAGGTGTGTGCTTTGACCTTAATTCATATGGCCCTCTTTCCTTTCTTGTTGGTAGTTTGGGTGTGGAGAGTAGCAATTTCGGTAATAAAGCTGCACGTTTGATGCTCGAGTCTCTTGTTTTCCTTTCGGTTCTTAAGAAAGTGCAGTAGGATATAGGTCAAAATAAATAAATAAAAATAAAAGTCTAGTAGTTTATATTTTCTCTAACTGATTTCCTATTATTTACATTATGCAAATGCATGATCTTATATGAATTCACCTCTCTGATGTTGTTGGTTTTGCCTTCTGATTGAATTTATTCTGGCAGTTGAGAACTTTGCAAGGTGGGCATCGATCTCGAGTGGGTTCTCTTTCTTGGAACAATCACATTCTATCAACAGGAGGAAAAGATGCCTTGATAATTAACAATGACGTGAGAATAAGATCTCACATTACACAAACATACAGAGGCCACCACGAAGAAGTGTGCGGACTAAAATGGTCAGGCTCCAGCAGACAATTGGCAAGTGGGGGCAATGACAATCTCCTTCACATATGGGACTTGGCAATGGCTTCTTACAATTCTCCAACCCAATGGATTCACAGATTTGATGATCACGTGGCTACTGTGAAGGCACTGGCGTGGAGTCCATTTCAGAGCAATCTACTTGCTTCTGGTGGTGGTAGTGGAGATAGGTGCATTAAGTTCTGGAACACAAACACTGGTGCCTGTTTAAATTCTGCCGACACGGGATCGCAAGTGTGCTCATTGCTTTGGAGCAAGAACAGGGGGGAGTTGTTAAGCTCTCATGGATATACAAAAAACCAACTCACCTTGTGGAAGTATCCATCAATGGCTAAGATAACAGAGCTCACTGGTCATACTTCTAGAGTTCTGTTTATGGCTCAGGTATTTCTGCCAAACCTCTTGCTACTAAACCTAAACATGTTTAGAGTAGGTTTTGTTAAATTTTATTAGTTTCTGATTGCTTTTGGGTATTGACTGAATGTTTCAGAGTCCAAATGGATGCACAGTAGCATCAGCTGGGGCTGATGAATTTTTGAAGTTTTGGAATGTCTTTGGGTCTCCAGAGATTGCTAAGCCTGCAACAAAAACATCAAATGCAGGGCCTTTCACCGATATTATTCATATAAGATGAAGTGTTTGATTAGAGAACATAGATCTGTCTAGAATGCAGGGCTTTCCAGGTTTACTGAACCCTGAATGGAAGGGAAAAAAATCATTGAGGTTTTGAGGGAGGTATTTATAAACGCCCATCACCCTTTGCTTTTTTTTTTTTTCCCCATTTTGTATGGATTGAGTTAATTTATTATTTTATTTTAATTTTTTACCTTGAACATTACTATTTGTTGCAGATAAAAATGCTGTGAAGATTGTGTGCAGGAGCCCTCTCAGAAGAGTAATTTCTTATTCATTACTTTTTACAACGCCATTGATTTAGAGTTTGCAACCGAGATTTTTCTTCTTTCCTCCCTCTTCTCATTTTCCATTGTTTTACTTTCTTGTACCACAATGGTCTCTATACCTCCTTTTTTTTTTTTTTTAAATGTGTATCTTATAATTCATGTATTTTTAGGATTTTTTCTTTTTGATTTTCAAGAAAACGACATCATTTAAGCATCATTTTCCACAAGTTAGTATTTCCAAAATTATGTGTATGGAGTTTAGAACAACGTTTCCCGTATAAAATAAGAACTATATTGGTTGATTTGGTACAAAACTCAATCTATTGATTTAAAAAGCTAAGAAATTTGGACAAGAATGCATGCAAAAAGTTTTTCATGTGCCATAGGAGACTCACCAGTCACTCCTCTCTTATGGCATTGCATGGGTTTTGTTAATGCATCTACATTCTGAATGATCTCGTCTTCTTCTTCTTCTTCTTCTTTCTAAAGTTCCTTGGTATGAGTCCTCTGCATTGATCTCAGACCTAGGGCCTAGGGTATGGTTCCTGTGTCTCCTAATGGGACTATGCTCAAACCAACACACTAGATGTGTGGTTTGTGCTTTTTTTTTTTTTTTAGCTTAAAGGAAAATATGCATTAATAAACAAAAGAATTGGCTTAGGACTTAGGAGACTAATCCCCAAAAGAAGCCATGAAGGCGGGGTTTGGGGAACAGAGCATCCTCAGAGAGAAGCAAAATGAAACAGAAACAAAGGAGCATAGTGGAGCAAAGGAACTGCTCAGACTGAAAAAAAAAAAAAAAAATCCCACGGCCCGGCCCCATTGCAACTTCCTATAAAACAATCTGCTAGCTGGGCTTAGCTATCTTCAGCTACCTGAAAATTTTAGAAAGAGCATTACTTTGGACAGGTTTAGAGAGCTTTGCCAGTGCTTGTTCCCATTCCTCCTCTATGAAAGCCACGTTGTTACTTAAATTTGGGCTGAGACCCTGGAAAATGGCATTAAGTGTGATCAAGATAACCACACCAATGCCGACTGATCCGAAGAGCTTGAACCTGCTTGGAGACTGTTCCATAAATCTGGATGGAGGGATGGGTTTTGAGAGGTGTATTTGGTTGTATTCAAGCTTACCTCTAGAGAATGGAAAAGAAAGGGCAGAGGAAGAAAAGCTGTTGGCCAGAGTCTCTTCGATAGCAGCAGAGAGTGTCTTGGATCAAGATGGACTCCAATAGATTGTGCCCACGAATAGGTCGTGATCTTGCCAAGGAAAAACATCCAAGAAAAGCAAGCGTGCCTCGGTTGAAGAAGCTTACTCAATACCACATAGGCCCAGGGGAGATGGTAGCTCCTACATCGGACAGCATCCCGAGCTCACTGAAGAGTAAGAGACCCTGGGCGGGAAGCATTCCAACTGAGGCTATCTTGAGGGCATGATGAATGAAGAGTAAGCTTGTGCATGGAATGGAAGCAAGCTGCAAGCACTGCAGGCAGGGTGCTCGGCACTCTCCATTGATCATTATCTATGATGAAGCTTACTGGGTCTGAGAAAGAGAGAGATGCACGGCAAGAGAAACAGCCAAATCAAGAAACAACTCTTGTCATACCAAAGACTAGTATTCTGGCCATTCCCAACAACCCAGGAACTGCCCATTCTAGGAAAGGGGCTAGTGCTTCAAATGCAAGAGCCAACTTTAATATCTGTAGGATTGGAATTTCTGAAATAGGTGGCTTTCATCCAATTAGCCCACAAGGAATTAATGGTGAGAGCCTTCCAGCTGAGCGGTGGTTGGTGCTTTGTAATGTTGAAGCTTCTAATATGTATTCTACTCCATATATATTAGTAATAAAATTTCTTTCTTTTGCTCTGTATGTTTCCCCACTTTTGGGCTTTAACCACATTAAAAAATGATGCACATCTCTCTGTTTGGTAAATTGTTGTCTATCTCAATAATTGTTCTTTTTCTTTCTATTCCTATGCCATAGATCAATATAAATATGCAAACATGAATATCTTAATTTGGACTTTTCTTACTGTAAATCAATTCTAATAGAATTCAGTTCTTTTCTGTGGATGTTTCCCCACTGATTTGGGGTTTTACTTTACTACGTTAAAAATGTTGTGCCTCATTTTTCCCTTTCAATTTCGTTGCCATAAATTAGGATAAATATGCTTATCCAACTGGTGGATTTCTCTTGTAGGCTCAAAATGGTTATCATGTTAAGTGGTAATATATAAACTTCATAAGCAGATTTAGTGAGCATATAAACTTTATCATCATGGTATTGTTGGGTGAAGGATAATCATCATTATCGAAGCGTTGTTTAAACTATCCAGGGGCTAGCTTCATGAATTCTACGTGGGGATGGATAATTTTTTCTAGTCCTCAATAAAAGCCAGATTAGAAGAAAAATAGAGGCAAATAAAACTTTTCATAATCATAAGTGAAACACATCACAGAGCTAACTATTAGCACAAAAATGGGTGACAAATGAAACAATATTTGGATCAGTTATGTGCTCGCTCTATATCATATAATACATGATAAATTGAATAGAAGCACATCATTTAGTAGCAGTAGCTATTTCATTGCTGCAAATGATAGCAGTTTGATTTTTCTCTGAATTACAGTAACACTGATATCCATGGTTTGGACCCATGGCCCTTCATCCATGTGTAAGTAGAAACAACTATTGATCCATTGGACCTCATGGGTTATCATCCCCTAAAAATATTGTCAATTGATGATATAATAGCTTATGATTGATAGCCATATTCTAAGTAAAAAAACAAATAAAAAAGAAAACAGAAAAGGCTTGGATTGCCCAGAATTTCTGATCCTGTGTTTCTTTTGTCATGGTCTATTAATATTCTCAACTGAGAATGGTAAATATCTTCAGAAAGACATTCCAGTAATAGAATGAAGCAGAAAGCAAATGTTTATGAGGTGATGGATGGCAAGTAGAAAAGCATCTTTTTAAGAGATTACTTTTGCAATGTGTCACAGTCAATCAAGAGATGGATAAAAATCTCTAGATACATGACATTGAATGATATCCAGTAATTATGGTGTAAACTTCTGAATTTCCATCTAATTGGCATTCATTCTTTACTATTGCAGCTTCCTAACTTGTTGAATCAACCATTAATCCATTGTACCATACCATACTGGCAGTTCATCTGTTCAATCACCAAATATGAAACATTACATTATCCATTATATGATAGCTCTTTACACAGGATTCCGCAGTGAAAAGTTCATTCTAGATAGTAATTGCAGTCAACCTGACAGAGGTACCATTTCTTTTACTTAGTTTACTCAGAAAATTCTACCCAATTTCATTATGCAAGACTGAAAAGTTACAGAGAATTGGTTGTTGTTTCTATAAGAGGAATAAACTGCAGATAAAAGACCAAGGGAAGAATTATGAAAGAGGCAAGGGGTGTAGGATATTAGGTATTAATGTAGATGCAACTCTCACCTTCCTAGGATTAGAATTACTAGGGTGGTGGCTGGATTATCATTTTTCCACCTCCCCTTATTCATTTTCTACTAGAGAGGATGGTCATTTTTAGCAATTCACACTTTTTTCTTCAATTTAACTATTTTTGGAAGTTGGTGTCTTACAAATCCTATGAAATCAATTACATGAAGCGGACACCTACAGGTACACATTTAAGGACCAAATATGTTCTTCATAGAAACTACTTAGTTTAAGACCATGCGAGTCACAGTCACGTACTTTAGTAAGAGATTGTGAAGAGCAACCAGACAACATGCTTGTGACAAGAAGTTACAATATAGGTTACTTGCATTGATTTGGTTCATACTTATTTTAAAATGATCTGTTGTTTTTTCCATAATTTGACTGATAGTGTTTGTGTTTTATCAGTGAATTTCTTGCTTTAACTGTAAATATGGTGTAGACTTGCTCTTCATGGACATTAAACTGTCTTGGCACAAAAACCTATATGAGGATGTCATCAAGATTTGAGAACATTCAACTGCTGAACCTTACAGGTTGATTGCAAAATAATCACAATGATTGGAGGATCTCAAGTCCTCAAAACTATCTAAGGAAACTTGACTGTGAATGTGGCTTAAGTCATTTTTTACTATCTAAGGAACCATCTTAGTAGATTTTGTTTGATGAACCCCAAAGGAAAATAAATCTTAGTGAATGGACAACGGCAAGCACTCAATCAAAGAGTTAAATAGGGGGTGGATTTTAACAAATTGATCAAAATAACTTGTCTCAATGAACAGTCCAATTAGAGTATCCCCAACAAACAAATTCATCATGTTTCTTAGAACAAGACTAAAAAGAAAAAAATAAAATAAAAATGTGAAACATGTTTATTAATCATTTACTAGCTTAATAGTTTATTTAAGAAGTGTAACATATTTTCTATCATCTAATTGATTGTGTGGCCCAAGTCTAACCTTTTTTTATATTTATGAATGCCAAAACTAAACTTGGATTTGAAGATCATAGCATTGAGTCAAGAGTGCTAAATCAATGGTTGACTTGCATACTTCTAGCCATAATTATTTTGGGGTCAAGAACGTGATTACTATCATAAATAAGAATATTTTTAGTCATAAGACATTCTCATCTAATCATCTATCACGTATGAAGGTAGCTAAAGTGGGCCTCATAATGCGGTTTGGGCCACTAAAATTTTGACCATGGGTAATTTTGATTATTTGATGTAGCATGCAAATTGTGTCTATTATATTTTAGTTTTGAGTTTTGAATTTTTGGGTTTTGGAAGAACGCAACTCTCCTATTCGATTGGATCCACTTAAAACCATTGTGTAGCCTAAATTCCAATTTAAATTTATGAACTTAGAAGCTTGGGCAAACTAAACATTCTAATAAGTGACTATAAATTCCAATTTTTTCGAGAGTCGACGGCAGCCCTCATTTTCTGTGTTGAGGGTTGCCGTCAACCCTCGCTATGACGCATCAGGGCTGACGTCTACTTTGGCATGGCATAATGTTAATACCTGCGTTATTATCGACCCTGGCAGTGTCGAAGAATTGGAGGTACTTCCAGTGGAGATTGAATTCGGCCTAGGGTGTTGCAAAGGTCTCGGTCACAGCAGTAAAGAGATCCAAGGGTTGCGGTTCACCTCTGGGGCCTTGGATTCTCTATTGCAGAGGATTTGAACTCACTGGCTGTGCAGGCCAGAATTGGAGACGAGAAGATCAGATAAGGAAGATTAGGCCGGAATTGGGTTCAGCCAAGAAGAGGAGTTTTGCTTCGGCAATCGGTAAGACGTGGTTTGGTTAGGAAAGTAGATCACTACTCAAATCCTGTACCAAGATTTCGTGAGCAGTGTCAGAGGAGTGTGCTTGATGCGGGGAACTGACAGTGTAATATTATCCAAATGCCTCTTTGAAAAACAAGAAGAGAAACTTCAGACTAAGAGCGAGTACCATGGCTACATGAGACTAAACTGTTGGATGGAGTTGAAGGTAGTAAGCCCGCACAAGAAGTTGGAAATCTTCCTTTAATTTTTCCGACATGCACACCAACCCCTTATGAAGAAGGCCGGGGATGGGCATGAAATTGAATTTGGATCCCACTAGCTCTGCCAATTCGTGGACTTTACCACCCGACGAAGAGTATACATGAAATTGGTACAATTCTACGTCCAGTCACTTTGGCTAGTTCCTCGAAACGAGGGTCCATACTCACTGGAGATTCTGGGTCTTTCAATTTCATGGCTATGAGGTTTTTAGATGATTTTCAAGTCCATTGCTAAGAACGGCCTCTGACATTTGAGGTAAGGTGTGATAGTTCTCACCTGGCAAGATGAAATAGGAGAGAGAAGCTTTGGAGCTTCTATTTCGGCCAGCCATCAAAGAGAGGAGGATTCGATTGGTCACAGATCGGGGATCTGCATAAAAATCGGGGTGTTGATTGGACCAGTCCCATTACCGAAGAAAGGATTCTTTGTTTTAGGTTTTAGATTCCCTTAGAGATTGGAGAGGTTTCAGCCGAGCATGATGGGGAAGAAGGATTCGCGTAAAGTAAGAGAAACATGAGGGGCGATGTCGGCCCTCAATATAGAAAATGAGTGTTGATGTCGACCCTCGAAAAAAAGGGTAAAAAAAAGGGGTCTTTGAGTTGGAAGGCTGGCTTGGTATGGGGTTGGCTAAAGTGACCTTTTGGTGCAACGGCTACCTAAAGTTCGTGGGACCTTTTGGTCAGTGGAAAAATGGTCCCACAGACTTAATACTCTTCCGTGGGAAAATGAAAAGTAAAGTTCCGACCCCTCCCCCACCGAAATGCTTTTCTGTAAAACCTCGGTTAGCTCATTTTTGTGTTTTTTCTCGCAAAAAAGTGGCTTCACCAAATATGAGAAAGTTTCAATGCCGTGAATTGACAAAATTCCCATGCCTTTTATGCATAAATGCAGCTACACAATTGTCTGGTCTTGTTTGTTTCCAAGAGAGAATAATATTGAAACGAAGGGGGTAGAGTAAAAAAGTGCAGAAATACAAAATTCTACTCCTTCCCAATTTATCCAAGTTGAAAAGTGAAACAAATCGGCATCAGGTGAGCCAAACCCACTACTTTATGTCATATCAAGGTTTACTCTTCCCTTTTCCTTTTCCATTCAAACACTCATTAAAGGGCCCGTTTGTTAACAGAAGTGGCCATTCCTCTCTTCAAAGGAATCCTTGGTGCTATAGAATTGGACTTTTATAAGGGAGATGATTCATCGTGATGAGAGCTACATATTGCATATTTTACTCCTCATTAGTCCAAATTTTATCAGCATCTCATATGCCTATTATATACTTTACATGGAGATTTTATTCTTCTATTACATTAACGGATTATTGGATTATCGTGTATAAATCCAATTATTTATAGCGCATTTTTATATAATTTCTCTTGTGTAGGTGGACCGCACGACTACCCTAACCTTTCGGGGGATTTCAATAAAGAAGTTACATGAAGAAATCTTGGTAAAGAAATCTTGGTGAAGTGTTGAATAATTTCAAAATAAGAGGAGAAGGCTTTAAAGATAAAAGAAGTCAATTTCTAATACAGAGGAGTGGTTGGTGTATTAGTTGGAACTTGGGTGGGTATGAAAAAAATTACGGGTTCAAACCCCAATAATTACATATTTATTTTACAAGGTAGCTTCAATCAAGTGGAACAATCAAATGTCCTCGATGTTTCTATAAATTGGAATGTATTTGTAGAGAGGAAAAAAAGTTTTTTTTTGGCAAGTTAGTCTTTTATCAATTTCATTTTACATTCTCTATACTTTTAGATTGAAATTAGGAGCTTAAGCGTATCTAATTTAGAGAGAGTGTGTAATTGAAGATCATTAATGAAGATTTGGAGCTCTTTCTTGATGTTTAGTGGCTAAAGATCTTGGATTAGGCCCTCCTTTTGAAGCTAAGTGATGTGATTAATTCAATTATATGCATATTTTAGTTTAAATTCCCTATTTGTTCTTTGATTGATTAGTGGATTTTAGATCTAATTATACTAATCCCTCTCATTTCTCATGCTCTATTTCTACACTTGATTCTTTGTGGTTGCATTAAGTTCCCTTACACAGCAGGCTTTAGAGCCCTTATCTTTGATCTTTTGTAACTTGATTTTGATGATTAATTGTTAGGGTAGCTAGATGATGATCTAGGATCATGGCTTTTGATTTTTTATTTACTTTGATGTTCATTGCTATATCATCTAATCCAATTAAGCAAGATATTGCTAACTAGATTGTAGATTTGAGAGTTGAATTAGAACATGCTTTGTTTGAATTAATTACATACTTAGTGGATTTTGAATTGCCTAATCTCTTATTTTTATTGTTGTTAATTTAATCTTTATTTGATTTGTTATTTCTACTTCTAGATTGTTAGATATATACTTCACATCACTTGTTTTAAAATCTTATACATTTCACACCACATCTTGACGTTAAATCTTCTATTTCCACCACCATTCATCCACTAGTTTAGTGCAGCTTGTTAGATTAGCTTAGATCTAATTAATTTCATATCTTATATTGTTAATTAATTATTTACATTCCATAGTTTAATGGTTTTAATTGCTCACTTCAATTGTCTTTATTAGTTATATCTTAGTTCAATTCTATTTAAATCGAATCCATCGCTTCTTCTCTCATCTCTCATTGAGATCGATAATCTGGACTCTTTAGTCCTTTACAACTTGACTACATCGTAGTCTTGCGGTTAAGCGTTACACATCATAGTGTCGGTTACATCGCATTCCACGTTTGGCTAATATAGAGAAATCAACAATGATTTCTTTAAATTCATGTTTGGTAAGCATATCAATATTTGCGGAAAAAAAAACCCTCTCTTGAGCCGGTCGTTCTATCATTCTTCATAGTGCCAAAGACAATATGGGCAATCGATTATGAGAATCTCTTTAAATGAGACAACTTTTTTCCTCTTAACTTCCATACTTGCAATTAAATCACAACAATGCCATGTTGTATATCTATATTGCATTCAACTCATCAGCATCTAATCGGTGTTTAGAACGATGTCACTTATCAGGTGCATCACCATTGTAGTAATTGTTAACCATATAAAAAAAAAAAAAACCTCTTACCGTACAAAAGATGGCATGCATACGAAAAGTTTACACTGCAAAAAATATTTACAATCCAGAGACTACTTAGCATTCAGGTCTACATATACAAATACGAACCCACAGGAAGTATTTACATTCAACAATATATTTACAATCCATAAACTGCTTAATTCCAAAAAAGTATCTACTATCCAGAAACTACTTGCATTCATGTCTACATACAACCACAGGAAATACTCACATTTCAAAAAAATATTTACTATCAAGAAACTACTTACAATCTTGTATACATACAAATACCCAACCATTCAACCATCCAGAATGATCGTTGAAATTCAACCTTCCAGAATCACTGTACAATCTAGGAACCCACTACATACAAATATTCAACCATCTGGAAATTGTGGATGAACACATGCCAAAATTAGCGAACCACAACAAACGAGTGGTAGCTTAGTTTGCAAAAAAGACTCTATACCTCGGGAAGCAGAGAGGTTTTGTATTTGATGCTTACCTTCGTTGGCTGCCCTCCAAAGTTTTACCCAGTGCATGTGCATAGGAGGGTTTATATGTGCCTCTAGGGATTAGTTATTGGTTGTCTAGAATTGAGTGTCCCTCGGACTTAGGGCTAAAGGCTCCTGAACTTGATTGGGCGGGAGATATCCGAGGTTATAAAAAAAAAAAAAGATCGGTGAACGGCTAAACATGCATACATCTGCTTGTACAAAATCAACACCCACCCTAGCAAAAACACACCGTGATCATTTGACTCTGTAAAACCAAAAAAGAAATATGCTAGATTGGTAAACATTTGCTAATCATACATTTTAAACTAGATCCTAAGTAAATTAAACCTAAGGGCCTGTTTATTTACAGAAATTCCTAAAATTCAAATCTACTGAAAGTTGCAGAATTTGAGATGCTGGAATTATAAAATGTTGCCGAATTCTAGCATTTTTGAATTTCCTGTTTCTTTCATGAAAAATTTTTTGCTTGAGAATTTCATCCAATATGAATTCTACAAGTGCAAAAGAAAAAGGATGTCTCTCTCCATCCCTGCCTCCCTCTCTATCAATGCAAAGGAAAATCTAAAACCCGCGACCTTTGATTGTATGAGTGAGAGAGAGAGAGAGAGGAGAAGGGCAGGTTGTTTTCTATTCGATAAAGACTCTCAAAAACCCTTTTTATTCCCTTTCCATAAAAAAACTCTAGAAAAAGAAGCATGCAACTAGATGGAAGAAAATTAAGAAATAAAGCAAATGGGTAAAAGAGGTGCAGAGGAAGAAGATGATCAGACCTAATTGTTTTGCTGTCCCGTAGAAGAGAATTTGGCATTGTGTCGTTGGGGGAGCCAAATTTGCAACGAAGTGGGTCGGAGATGTTTCTACCAAGAAAAAAGTCTCTCGGAATGACTAGATTTATAAATCCTAGAGTAAAGGCTTGCATTTGGGAATTCCAGCTTCTAAGAGTTTCAAAATACTACTTCCCTCAAATGCCGGGAATTTCAGTAAGTGAGAATATGAAATTTCTGACCGGAATTTTGAATTTCCAAACAATCTGAATTTCTATAAAAAATGCTTGTAAATAAACAGGCTCTAAGCATCACATAACTATGCGAGAAGAATATGTGACAACTTAAAAGAAAATAAGAATTCATTGACATAAGAGAGTTAATTTAAAACCATAAATCCAATGCCAAATAATTGATCATAATACAACCAACAAACATCCAAATCCTCTTATGGGTGCCAACCATCATTTGACATCCTTATTATATCACCACCAACCATCATCAACCATTGATCCTTCCCCGGCACTCTTGAGAAGTGGCACATGTCCTCTTTCGTGTGTGGTGACCATGATGATGATCATCACGCCCAATGTAAACTATATCCTGATGAGGGGTGTTCATGGCAGAATTGTGCTGGGCTGATCCGTATTTGAGCTCGGATCAATTTTAGAAACATAGGCCCAAATCCAGTCTAAGCCTGACATGGGTCATAAGTTCCTACTTCCTAGCCCGAGCTAGACCTCCCTTCAGGATCTAAGATTTTAGTATAAGTGGCGCGGATCACAACGGTTGATTGAAAATTTCATTAGCTAAATCGAACCCATTGGGCAGTTCCAATAGTCAGCCCCCATCGGCCTTTTCACGCCTAAATTCAAATCACAAAGTGGTTTAAACCTTGCCTATATCAACCAAACCAAGTCTACTGATGTGAATCACTGCAAACTTAGGTTCGACAACAAGATCCCTATTCTCTATTAGACCCAAATCTCAATTTCCTCCATCTCTGCAAATCCAAGATTCCCACCAAGAACTCATCTAAAAATAAAGATGAGGAAGAGAACATCTCAAAACGAAGGAAAATTTGCAGTTGCAAAACCCACATCTCAAGTCAAAATTTTATGGGTGCATTTCTGCATGATCCCTGGATATCCTCTTCCGCGGCAGTGATGTTCCATCCTCTGGTTTGGAATCTCGATTTTCTCTCTAGGTGCGCAAAGCGGGGCAAAAAATGTGTTATTCCGAGTACATACAGAAGTATTTCAGTATTTAGAAATCAAATTTACACTACAGTGAAATAGTACAAGTACAGAAACAAATTACAAAATATAAATGCACTTACTGTTTAGAGGCAGGAAACAGTACTCTTTGTTGAAAATGTGAAGTCTAGAAATTTGCAGTAGATCAAGGCTAGTGTTTAACACTATGTCCTTAAGACAAAATTCGCCCCCACAAAGGTGCTAATAAGTCTCCAATGGCGTCTTGTCTCCCACGATACAATGATCATACACACAGTAGCAGCACAACAAACTGTGTGACAATTGAACCAAATAGTGTAGCAGGACTCTCTCTTCTTGACTCTGAATGATGACCCAATGCAAGTGCAGTAGTGAAAATTGAATGATGAAAACAACATGAACGAGATGCATTTATAGCTTGCAATCAGGTCTCTTCATATGGGTAGCATCTGTGCAGAACAGAGACAGTGAATTCTCTTCTTTGGACACACCATTTCGGATGCGAATGAGTACACACCTCTTGGACACACACCATTTGGAAAAGGAATTTTATTAAGTAAAATTTCTCCAAAAATAATAAATTGCTAGTGGGCCGAGCCAGGCCCAACTCACGCGTGAAGCTCAAGCCCGGTTCGGGGCGGGGCAGCGTGCGCGCGCGTGGTGGTGACCCCACCTTGGTCTAGGTCCTCCCTCATCCACAAAAATAGAATGTCCCTTGGGGCTCATCCTATACTACCAAGGTAAACATATTTATACCCAAAGAATGTGTTGCTTCCAAGCAATGTGGGAAGCAAGTTCACCACTTCCATGTTCAAGTAGTGGTGTTTAGGAGGCAATTTCTCATTCACTCCTTAATGGATTAGAGCAACCTAATACATGTCCTTAAACTACTCATGGAGTAGATTACATCCCCATGTATTCCCACCTAAAAGGATAAGTGGGTCCCACTTTTATTTTAGCTCAAAGTTGACCAAAATAAGGGTGCTCTAGGCCATTTTTTCCAACAAAATGTCAATAGGTGGCTTTTCTCTCTAAACCAAACAACTCATCAAGGAAGGTGCCAATATCTCCACTGTATTTCTGCAGCGACGCTGCCGCACGTACACACCCTATGCCAATGGTGGAGTCAGAAAATATACCCTTGGTGCAATAGCAAAACAGAGTTTTTTGGAGTGGCCAATGTAAAAGAATTCTGAGATTTTCTTCAAGATATTTTAGGGTTTCTTTTTTTTCGCAATTTAGGTTGGGGCACTGCAAGCCCCTCCCTAGTTTGTCCGCCTTATATATGTCACGCATCTTTGCTCTCCTTTCACATTTTTCATTCAAACACCTTAAGTAAAATTCTATGTCACATCATTCAATTCTTACTTTCCTTCTAGTCAATTATAGTAAGTGGATTCCGGGTGGGCTGTCTAACAATTAGATGATCGTGGCATTTATTCTAAGTAATCAATATGGAACAGATACTATCCTCTCATCTTCTTGAAGCTATTCATGTCTAACGGATGCTATTATTTTTCAATTTACTATTTTGTAAACTACTTGGTTGGACTCAGCCTCTCTTCTGATGGGTTGTAATATTTGTATGGTGACAAATACAGATAATGGGTGGAGCCATGGTGGAAGCTTGGCCAAGAGCCTTACAAGATCAAGGATAGAGCTGGAGAGTAGGGGTGCATATGGCATAGTCAAGGGCCCTAAGTTACAAGTGCAAAAATTCATGAAACTAACACCTGACAATGGCCCAAAGGTTAAGTAGGCGGCACACATAGCAGGTGAGAGGTGACCAAAACATGAGATTCTTAAGGGCCCATTCGTTCTTCATATACCCAATTTATGTAACTAGATTTATGCAAAAACAACTTGAATACTTTGGTTTATCTTTAATTTTTTAATTTTAGTAGGTGATTCAATTTATAGGCAAATTACATTTACATGTCAGCTGAGTTCTACACAATTGAATACCTAGCTAGGATCCCATGTAATGCTTCAATTTATAAAGCTCTAATATGACAAATATGAATACAAAACGGGTATTCTGTGTAGTTTTTAATTTAACCAAAAAAAGAAAAAAGAGCTAAGATTTGAATTGTTTGATCATTTATGTTAAGTTTTAGTTTCTTCTGCTTTGGTTCAAATAACTTTAACATTGTAAAGACAAGGTTTTTGTAGAAAATATAGTGTTGTTTTATCTCTCATTTTCCTATATATTTTATAATGGGGTATATTATTATAAATTTCATAATCTATTTACATAATTTTGGTAAAAGAGCAATTAGTTAAATATTGCTTTAAAACTGCAACAGTGGATGTATAGGAGCCTGGGATCATCAACATCTGAAGGACCCAATACCCTAATTTGCATCAGTTGGTTTCATTTCAAAACAAGTTACCGTCAGAAAAGAAGAAACCTTTTGTAGAAAGCTCAACCAATCAAGGTCCAAGTCCCCGTCCAAAGGCTAATTTTATTTTCAATCCTAGGAACAATGCCAGAGCCCAATAAAACCATCGAGTTGGGGTCTCGGTCCAGATATGGTGAAGATGGAATGAAGGTGAGAGAAAAAGATGTATACTGGGTGGGTGGGTAGGTGGGTGGGGGACTGGGGGTGGAAGTTTATTACATGATATCATCACATGTTTGTATCAGAGGTGCTCATGGGCCAGGCCATCCCGGGCATGATCTGAGTCCATGCCACATTGGGCCAGGCCTGGATCTAATCTAGACCTGTTTTGTATTTGGGCCGGGCTTTGATTAAGTGAAAGAAACCAAAACCAAAAAATGGGCCTTAATATGTTTGGATGTAGAGGTAACTCATGGACCAGGGTATCCCGGGGGTTTGGGCATTTATTAATTACTTGATATTTTAATATGTTTGTATGTAGAGGTACTCATGGACCAGGGTATCCTGAGCCTGATCTGAGCCCATCCAACTTTGGGCTAGGCCTGGATCTATAATATAAACCTGTTTAATATTTGGGCCAGCTCTCAATTAAGTGATGGAAACCTAAAACCTTTTTTTCATTTGCTAGATGGGTGAGTGATACCGAATATGTGAGACAACTTACCCATTCAGGGATCGATCATTGGGTAGATGGGTGAGATGAGACGCCCTTGACCGACCACCCTCCCACGCAAAAAAAAAAAAAAAGAAAAGGAAAATTCCTGGGTCCTGCCAATGTAAAATCCTACCTGCTCATACGAAATCCCACACTTGCACATGCAATGAATTGGCACTCATCACTAGATTGATCACATTTATAAATATGATTTATTCCATTGGAGTTAATCATATATTTTAGGTATGGTCAATCTAACGAAGTGAGCTGTTTGTTATTTTCCAATCGTGCTGTCACTGTTTGAAATTCAAGCTATGAGCCCATTTATGATAAATCCAACCGGTTCATTCGACATCTCACACTTGCTCATCCAATGAATCGGCATTCTTGGCTAGATTGATCACGTTTGGAAATGTGATTTATTCCATTGAAGTTGATCATATATTTTAGGTATGATCAAAATCTTAGGATGGTTTTCACTCTTACTAAAGTGATATTTTACATAGCGCCTACATTTATATTGCTGTGAGATATGAGCAGCTTGAATTCACGAATGGTGGGCCCAATTTATGTGTCCTAGATTTAAAAGTGAGAACAAATTAATGAGATGGACTCATTCAGAATTTGGGCACATCATCCCAATTGGACCACCAAAGTTACAGTTTTTTCTTAATTCAATCTAATTGATAAGTATAATTCAGATAAAAGTCACACAGCTATTTAGGGTTCAAGTTTGAGTCAATGGGTCTGGTATATATATATATATATATATATATATATATATTGGAGTGATCCAAACATAAATCAAAGTATCTTTGGGTCTAATTCCAATACACAACTTATCTAGACCAGACCCAGACCCCCACCCAAAAATAGAATGGCTCCAAGATATTAAGTTCCTGAAAACCCTGTCCTGATGGGTTGGCTTCAGGCAAATAGGTAACCACCTCTAACTAGTACCCATCAATCAATGCTTAATGAGCTATTGGATGAGCATGTTTAGGCTTTTTCTGGCTCATTGCCAACCCTAATTGCCTTGCATGCACATGCAATATCCACTTACAAAGACTGATAAAATAAATGGTGCATGAAAAGAAAAAGAAAGAACTGTCATTGCTCTGATGATCATGTGTTAGCCACGGTAATTGTGGGACCTCCTCCACCCAATGGGGCTCACCCCATGTCACTGTCAACCCTAGTCAACTTCACAACTTGACCTATCTCTTTAGAGATTTGGCTACTGCATTTGATGGATATTTCTCAATGACTTGTCTATGAGAAGAAAAGGTGATACCTAACCGTCCATTGAGAGATGATGATTTGTGGCCAAATAGAGGCTATAAAACTAGGGTGGGGTCAACCAGACCTGTGGGAAAGGAATCCACATACACCCCTTTTGTAGTTGGGCTACAAAGCTCTAGCTAGGAGGACCCTTTCCTCTATCAGCGTATCTCACTTCAGATTCAACTGATCTTTTTCTCTGGCTCTTTCTTCTTTTGCTTCTCTCCCTAAAAGTTCTCCCTCTCTTTCTTGTTTTTGGAAATGGTGGGTGGAGGCCGTTTCTACATGTTTGAAACTTTGAATTGAATTCTCTCTCTCTCATTGTCAGTAAAGTTGTATGTGATATGATTCTGGTGGTCCCCTGAGCTTTGTATAACTTTACCTGGAACAGAAGAAAATAGCTTTGAAACCCAAGTTGGGTTTAGTACAAACTGGACCAAAAGTAAATATGCTTTGCAAATTTGCTAAAAGGAAGAAAGACCAATTAACTAAAACAATCTTGGCCAGTCACGCTATCTTTGCTATGTAGCCAAATAAAGGGCAAGAGTGACAATGCTGCCCTTGGAACAAAGAGACCCTGTGGTGATTTTTTCAAGGTTTTGTAGAATTCTGTGGGGCTGTAATTGAGTTGGGTCCTAGCATACATGGTTAAGGGTATTAAGGGTTTTGATTTTAATGGTTTTGTAATTGAATCCAATTAGATTGGGCCTACAAGTTTAGAAGTTGGAAAGTCTGCTTGACTCAGTGAGTTGTCTCGCGACTTCAATCGATTTCTATGGACATGAACAAAAGCTTGTATATGTTAAGACTTACTAACCATGGAGGTAAATGTCCTATATCAATCAAAACTGTATGAAGAAGACCCGTAGGATTAAGGACTTTGTTATATTCCTTCATTTAAACGGCTCGAGGAAACTGTATGGAGTTGGTTCCATGGGCTAAAACTTCTAAACTTCTGTAATACATAAATATTACAGAAACATTTCATGTAACCGGATTTCATTAAGCTAAATGATAAGGTCATTAGAAACCAATGGCTCAGATAATGGGCCATGTGGGTAATTAGGTATGTTATATTCAGTTTAAAACCTGTTCGTAGAACGAGAGGATTCTGCTTTCTTCAGATTTTTTTTTTTTCAACGAGAGAGATTATTCTGATCACCTTAATTTTCTGTGCAAAGTGATATAGTAATTTTGACTGGTTTGGATTATAAACGTGGTTCTCATTGATAGATTTCTCGAGTTTGACTCGGAATAGAGAATGCAACTCCCATTTTTACAAATATTGATTATGAAAAAGTATTGGTTTTCAGATCTAGAGCTTTACTTGGGGTTTATTAGGAAAATGTTATGGAAAATAATTAAACTGATCTTTAAATTGCTAAACTAATAAATAAATAAGTAAATTTAAATTTATTATTTAGAATTTATCCCCACCACACAAAGTATCTTATTGACAATCATAATCAATCAGAAAGAATCTCTCATTTAATTGTTCAATCGATAAGATAATTGGATTTGAATGGATAAGATAAGATTACATTTGTTTGACACTAGCAAAGTTGACTAAGTGGTTTCAAATGGGTCACACATCCAATTTGGTCAATACTTGAATGGAACATGCTCAATGAACATGGGTCACTATATGCTAGCATGCTCCCACTTGACCCATGTGCCCTTTATTTTATAAATTTCATATTTAAAAAACTTTTGTTTTCCAAAATGACTCAATTGTATCTTTAACTCAAAAAATTTGATATGCTTTCAATAAAAACAATAATCCAATCGCACATATATTGCACAAGTGTCTTAAAAAAAAAAGTTCAAACTCTAAGGTTGGTCTTTTATGTTCAAATTAGGAAATTCATCTTTAATCTTCATTTTTAACAACCCTATGAATTTAATTCAAGTCTATCTTGTTTGATTCAAACAAATAGGGCCTAAATGCAAATCATGATTATTGCATGTTATATATTTATATAATCCCTTCATGTAGCACAAAGCATTGCCGACTCTAGCTAGTACGATCAAATCCACAACGAATGAACCTTTACCTTCAAAAAATAATACCTAAATAAATGCATCCACAAAAATTTGTCTTCTCATTTACAATTCTTACCTAACATACATTCCACAAGTACATACAAATGGTTATGAGGAAAGAAATTGCAAAATCATGTAGATATATTATTAATGTCAATTTAAAAAGTGGATCATGAACCACATTAGACCAGTTTGCAAAGACCCATCCTAGATACATATTAAAAGAATTTACAAGAATCTTTTAAGAAGAAGTCTTTGCATTTGACACTTTATGATTTTGCATCTTCCCCCACACAACGTGTTACATAATCGACAGGTTTGGCTCTTTTAGATCTTTCTTTTTTATTGGAGAAGAAGATGGCATATTGAATTTTTAGTGGCTTCAAAATGGCGTCAATAACTCAATGTCTGAAGATAAAATTCTGCATCAAACTGGCAAAAGGATTTACCTTGCTTAGACTTCATATAATCAGTACATCCTTTTTAAAGCCGAACTTTTCTATACCTTGCTAACCTTGCAATATCACACCACACCTTCTTTGCTAACATCGAATGATTGTCCTGAATTTGCTTTGATATTTATTGTGATCAATTTGAGGGTGGACCCAACCCCTATTGGATAATGATTTTTCCAGGCCGTGTACAGGTGGGTCATTTATTTTGGACATTTTATAGTTTTAAATACCAGGCCTGGTAGGAAAGCTCACTAATTTCTCACAGCTTCTGAGAATACTAGCACAATAACCCGTGCTTAACACGATTACGTCCATGCATTTCAAATTGAGTACTATCCATATATTTAATATTTATACATTGTAAATTAATGTATACACTGTAGAGAAAGATATATCAAAATCATAACAAATGATTATTACAAATTTAATATTTATAAATTTGTAGAGTTTTTATTTATGAACCTTTACTTGACTAATGCGCTAATTTACTGTGAAATTTCCATTCCATCTGACCAACACTTAAAATCCTGCTTTTTAAAACAGACAAAAGGGAGTAACAGGAGTGAGTTACAAAGGGAACCGGTGAATATAGAGAAATGAAGTTGTTGTGTAGGGCGTATTTCTCTAGTAGAATTTCTGATAGGAATTTGCTATGTTAGGGATTTTTGGACATAATGTGACATTTTGTCCCCTGATATTTGCAAATGCCATGTTTTTACAATTATTTCAAAATTCCAGCCACCTAAAAGGTGTCAAATTACCTTTGGGAATTCAGAAATTCCAGCTCCTTTACTGTTTGTGGAGTTTATGAATGCTAAAGTACGAGGGAGCATTTTTTAATCCCACCATGTCGGAGAACTTCAAAATTCTCCAGATAGGAATTCCCTAAATTCCTCTAAAGAAACATGCCCATGATAAGGGAAATAAGAAAAGTGGAGAAGGTGAGTACTTGGATGTTGAAAGTGGAGTAGATGAGAGTTGGTAATTGGATAGTTGTAAGGAATAATCAACAGAGATAAAAGTTAAGCAACCAAACACCGTTCAAAGCAGCCTTTCCTGGAGAAAGTTAAGCAATTTTTCTTGGACTGCTTGAAAGGTATGGCAAGCTCAATCCTAGGTCAGAATTCCAACAAGCCTACGCATCCTATCCTGAGATTCTTAGTGTGATTTCCTCTTCCTGTTTTCTCTTGTTTTCTTTTGTCTGTCATGTTCCCCTATAGCTTCTTTTTTTCCTTTCTGTTATAATGTTGTTTCCTTTTGCCCATTTTGGGTTAGCTCATTTGTATCTTAGCCTTCTTTTGGCTTTCTGGGAGCTTCTGCCCTTTCTTGCTTAATATAAACTTTACCTTAAAGAAAAGAAAAAAAGAAGAAATAAAAGTCTCATAAACCATGGGGATAAATGTGTAATTGTTTGAGATAATGAGATAACTGTCATTTAGAATCGCAAGACACGATCAAAATTCAATCCAAATCCCTTGGCTTTAATATATTATAATTACAGACTGTTATTATGTCCATAGTTGCCAATTAGAAACCTTGTGTTACCCTGTGATTTTTGTACAATAATGGGATATTTATTTTGTAAATGCCAAGTAATTGGAGTTTCCTAACTCATTTTTACTTACCTGAACCAACTCAATAATCACTAATAATTTTTTATGACATGGGTGTCTTTAGGGTCTTTAACCCAACATGACTAATCCCCTAGGTGGCGCCAGTTAAAACCACACAAACGTACATTAGGAAAATCTAGGGCAATTTTTAATAAAAGACGTGTGGAGCAAACCCATGCCTTACGCCACTCCATCATCTCTTAGTTGGGTCAATAATCACCTGTCCAAGAAAATTTAATAAAATATGCACAAGTGAAAAAACTAAAGTTGAATTTCTAGTAGAGTCGAGTTTATAAATAGGAGATTAGATTAGCTACTTTTCCCCTCGTATTGCATGAGTAGAATATAGAAAGTCTTCAAAAAAGGAAGTCTAGAGCTATTATTTTAAAATTTGGCTGAGCTTTATCGCCCTATATCGAATGGTTTCCACCATGGTCTATTTGGTTCGAAACGTACAACATATTTGTTTAACATTTCATATCTTTATATTTTTGTTCGACATCTTATTTACAGGTAAACGATTAAAACACTCCAAAAGTGAGAAACATGAGAGACCCTAGTGGTAAGGGTGTCTAATCTCACACAATGTCCCTAGGATCAATCCCTAGGTGAGGTCGCCTAGCCTTCCGAACCAATAATCTAATGTTGCAAAAAAAAAAAAAAAAAAAACAAAATCTCATTTTATTAAAAACCAAAAGATATATGCACCTTGTTAATTATAACGGCCGCACTTGAGATTACATTTCTAGAACACTACATTACATTTTTGTAACACTAAGTATACGTTTACACAATCATGTTTTTATAGAAAGGTGTGGAAATTTTGGTCAATTTTGAAGAGTGAAAATCTTTCACATTTGTTACGGCTGTTTTTCTAAATTTTTTTTATTTCATGAAAAAGCATTTCCAATGAAGTTGGAGTTGGAACAGGTTTTTTTATATGGAAAAGGAAAAAGTCGTCCATTGATCTAATGATCCACAAACCTACTTAAAAATGCCCTAATCATTTCAGAGATTTATGAAAGATGCAAAGAAATCAATTTGGCCATAACATCTATGTTAGCCTTTTCGTCCGAATGCACCCCAAATGACTTACTTTTTAGATGATCCCTTTAGAAAAGGGAGGATTCTCACAAATCTTTCTAGTTACTTCGTTCCCTATTTGCACTTGCAAGAATCTTGAAGAAAAGAATTTTTTACTGAGTTTTCTTAGGAAGAACTTTTCTATAAATTTAATCTCACGATTTTCTCTCATAGAGATAGAAAATAAATTCCCCTTTGATTTTGCCAACTAAACCTTTCTTGAAACCTAACCCGATTCAATGTTTTGAGAAACTAACGACAAGTTGGTCATTGCAACGAGACGGTGGAAAGAGAAAAGAACTAAGGGGCCCTTTCTTTCCTGGAATTTCTTGTAGGAATTCCGATTATCTAGGAATTTCGGAATTTTTGTCAGAAATCCAGTATTTCTTTACTGAAATTCCTGGGATTTAGAAATTCTAGCATTTGCAAATGCCATAAACTTGGCATTTCCAAAACCCACCTTTCCATCGGTCATTCCAAAAAACTCTCATGGTAGGAATTTCGGGAGAACTTGCGTTCTAACTCTAGCACTTATTGGTCATGATGGATCTTGATTCTCAAGCTATGGCAAGGAGAAAGAAGGTCGATTTTTGCTTCTTCTACACTTTAAGATGATTACTATGATTTTTTCCCTTTTTGTCTTGCGATTATGGTATCTTTTTTTTAGTGGGTTTGGACTTTGGAGATGGAGATAGAGAACGATGATAGAGGTCAAAATCAGAAATGTTTTTCTTCTTGCTCCATTACCCCCTCAAAAATTTATAGATCTAAATCTCTGTTAGCATTGTTCTCCATCTAGGCAATAAACAGAGACCAAATCCAGATCTGTTTTTTTTTTCTTTTTGCTATCTAATACTTCTCTGTAAGCTATCATCAAACCAACCAAACTTGCCAAATTTACATTAGTGGTCAAGTGTTTGATGAAACACCCTGAGTACAAACGTTTTTTTATTGGGTCTGATTTTGTATTTTTTGCATGACAAAACCCAACCAAATGAGTGTCAAAATGAGTTGAACAAACATAGGATTGATGGATAAAAAAAAGAAAAGAAAAATGCCACATGATAACCAATCCACAAACTAGAGAAACTGGAACATTGGGACTTTGCATTTATCTCATCGCCAGGACTATCATTATGACTGGTGGAAGGCATCCATTCAAAGACTTCATTCCCTTCAGTCGTGATACTTGTTTGGATATGTTTATGATTGGAGCTCTAAGTCAGCAGGGCTCTGGAATCAAGTTGAATTACAAAACATGAGTCTTTTTTATGAGCCCAATTGGATTAGCTATGGTTTATTAGTAGAACTCTTTTAGCCAAGTCTAGATTGATGAGATAGGACATGATGACAGCAATAATGAATCCCATTGTCTAATGAGTCCAAAAAATAAGATTGGGGAACAATGGTAGATTCAATGTTCCTCAAATCATGATGAGCATCTACCCAATTTCAGCTTGTTCTTTTTTCATAACCCCTAAAATTGGAATCCAGGAATGCATTAACCGGATAGATTGAGAGAACGAAGGTTCTGAAAATGTCTTCATCATCTTGTGATTGGGTCACATCTTTGGAGACTCAGCAAAGAAAAAATAAATAAATAAGTCATCAAGCCTTTATCGGCCACACCCATCTAGGAATATCACAATATCTCCTTCGCTATTATAGATTTATCTTCTGTTGACATGTAAAAGGGAGCCAAATAAAACAACGACAGGGATAGATGGCAAAAGATCATCCTTTAAGTTAAAGATGCCTAGTTAACTGATAATAAGCTCTCCAATGTCAGTCACCTCAGTGGTGTTTTTAGCAAACAATATTAGATAGCTTCACAATTCCACTGCAACAAGCGGTACATCCAAACACCATCTCAACAGTTTCTGATAAATATACCATTGAGCTTCTTCCTATCAATATAAACCACAGGTGGCCCCTGTTGGCTAACTTAATTCTGAGACCTAAATCATGGAACTTTCTTATAGTTCATTTGGTGTGGTCGTTGTTTTAATTTTTGAAGGTTTATGGTATGAGATCTCCAGATTGGTCCACTCAATAAATTAGTCCAATAGTGTGCAAAAAATAATAATCTACGCAGCGAAAATAAAATCACAAGCACACACCACACTGACACCAGATTTTTGCGTGGAAAACCCTAATCGGGTGAAAATCCACGGATCCCAACTGGATCAATAATCAAGCACTATGAATCTCGCAATTATAAGAAAATCAGATTTCATCCCTAGATATCCCCTACCTAAGGACTGAAGTTACCTTGTGTCGCTTCATGATTCAACGACTTCACACCGCTGATTGCAACAGACTTAACCTCGCTCTTGACTCTTTAAATCTTCTCGCAAGAAGATAATCTTCTATAAAATATGCAGAAGAAACTGGTTATAGAGAACTTGGCAGCACAACTTCTTACTAAATTTTTAGAGAAGAATTCTCTCAATTAAATCCCTAATTCAGAAATTTGAGAGGTGAGGTGTCTTTAGCATATCCTTTGAGTCATTTAAATAGCCCTTGGGACATGCTTAATGTTGCATTACTTGATTAGGATTAAAACAAGTAGTTTTGACACAATTAGAATAGAGTATCTAATTTTCGTAGGACTCTACCACATGTCCACTTGAGCACACATTTCATCTGCTCGAGCAGATGGGGTTCTATTTCAGTGTCTGGTCATTCCGACACATGTCCGCTCGAGCGGATAATCTGGTTGCTTGAGCGGATCCCATTTTGGTTGATTCGGAAATTCAACACCCTTTTTATCCTAGCTTTCTTCTTCTAATTCTTTCCAATATTCTATCTTTAGAGACATTTTCTAAAAATAAGAGTTACAACTCAAAAGAACCAGAGTTTTGTCCAACCCATGAATTTAGCCAACACTAAAAAATTCTAATAATTCTTCTATTGATCAATTGGTATTTGTTGCTATTGTTGCTCTCTCTTTGTTAGTATTCCATGGTAAAGCTCAGCCACTTCCTCTTCTCATAGGGAGAACATGGGTCATCATGATAGCTTCTGTGAAAAGTCATTAAAATTCCTGACACTTGTTTGGAATGAAATATGTCTTTGACAACATGAACTGTAATGCTTACACTTGAAAATAGGCCTAATAAGTTAGAGTATGAAAGATAATTCATGGAATCTTATCACTTAAATGTGTTGTCATAATCATATCATCATTTTGATATCAAATCAAAGAGGAACTGTAGGGAATCTAACACGACCCTCTATTTTTAATGATGTTATTCTCATCCCTTTTCATTGCCTTTTATAGTGCTTTTTCATTGTAGGATCGGACACAAGAAAGTCAGTGAATATTAAGAGGATTCCTATGCTTAACACTCAATGGAAGGTATTATCTCTTCCCCAAACCTTAATTTAATATGATATTAGTAATTCCACGGTATTAAAGAAAGTGTGATTTGATATTTGATAGTTGCAATGTCATTTTATACTTGCATCACTATATCGTATTTATGCATAAGTATTGCATTATAACATAATCACGTAAAAAATGATTTATACCTGCTGTTGTCGCCGTTGTGGTTGTATGTTGTTAGTTGATTGTACTATGGCTATCCTTAGAAGATGAACGACCTAGGAACCAACGGCGTATTTCATATTTTTCGAACAACTTTGGTATCCATGGATGATTGTATTTAATCGATATTATGTTTGGCAAATTTGATGTGGTTGTATGTGTACATTAGTGTATGAAGGAAGATGGAGGAAATTTGTGATAGAAGTTTTTTCCACCTGTTTTGAAATGTGGTAATATGAAATGAATTTTGATTTTTTGGGAATGAGATGAGAGATAGGTTCCATTTGAATGTACAACCTATTCACCCTTTTAAGCTGTTTGCTTCCTGAATATTATACATTGGACTCAATGTTTGGTTGCTAGCATTCCAAGAAAAGGACTCACTTTTTGGATGATGACATGTAATTATTTTTTACATGGTTATCGTTTACATCGATTATGCTTTTCTTCTTCTTCTTCTTCCTGAATTGTGAAAGTGGGCCCCAGTATTGAGTCCTACATTTTATCATTAATAGGACATGTATGTGCATTGAGTTGTATAAATATATTGATGGGCATTTTAAATTTAAATTTGTGTATAAACAATGTATACAAGAGTAAAATTACAGTTATATATCCTTATAGTTACGAAATAGGGAATTCAAAAAATTTTAGAAATTCAAAAATTTTTATATAAAAATTCAGACACTAGGAAAAGAGGAGATTTAGAAATGTAGCATTTGAAAATCTCAAACCGCCACCGTAGATGAATACCAAGAATAATTTTAAGAGAGAAACGGGCCCTTGAAAAGCCGGCACACCACATGTGGACGCGGAGGGAAGAGGATTGAATTTTGAAGGGAATGGGGGCAGTATAGTATTTTCACTCTCCACATGCAATGCAACGGGTTCCGGCAAGAACTGGCGCGTAGCGTGGATAGAAGATAATGTGTGGGGCCCACAGCATTTGCAATTAATTTTTCCCAATCATTCCATGCAGGGGGCGATCCACTCCCCAGAAACCCAGAATCCACGTTGTCTGTCCTCAACCGGTAACAAAAGCAGCAACCCCCTCCTTCTGCTTGACACGTGTCCACCGGCCGAAGGAGACCGACACGTGTCGGATCAGGCAGCGATACGGCCTCGTCTCTTTTACCCCAGCCGCCTGTTGCCCGTACGCACCCCGAAATCGTCGGCCTCTCTCCTCTCCCCTCTTTAACTTCCTCGTACCAGACAGATTCCCGCGCCTTTCGGTGGTCCCCTACCCATCTAAGCTTTAGCTGCTCCCTCACCAATGGTATTGTATTAGTACCACGCATCTTTCTCGTTCTCAGGTCGAGGGACCACGGATTCTTGAATGTCCGGCGGACTACAGATCTGGATTCTCTCTCTCTCTCTCTCTCCAATCTCTCTCTCTCTCTCTCAGCCTCGCATCAACACGCGAATGCTGTGAGTCCGGATGTAGCAGCCCCTTTATCCGATGATGGGCCCCACGTTTTGTTTCCTCCATCAACCACCTGATCAAATGATGATGATTCTTGGAATTGCCCGCTATTAAGTAATGTGATGTCCATTCCACTCTACGACTTGTAATAGCTGTTCAAATTCAAGGAACAAATGTGAGAATGCACACCGTTCCCAAGTTGCTCAACTAAGTAATGGACATGCATGGAGCGCGTAGGCGAATTGAGTATCTTTGTAAACCAAATTAAAAAAGTGGTTAAATCTATAAATTGCATCGGAAGATAGATAATGAAATTCTCAGTTTTCTCTTTTGTGATAATCCAATCAAGAGAGTTGGGATCCAACGTTGCCTACACAATATTTCTTATGACTCCATCTTTCCACTTGGTAGCACTTGGATTAAGTTTGAAAATGAAATATGAAAGAGACGAATTTTGATAATTTAATATTCGAAGTGATGCACTTAAAATCTGCATGAGATGCTTCCAAACCTTGAATTTCTTAGAAATTTGTGCAAATTCCAAATTAGGTATAGTACTTGCCACAAAACGGCCTTCACATGGAGGTTGTCCTCATTCCTGTTTGGCTAGTTCCACGGAATCAAAAATCACTTCTGTCTAATTGCTACGTAAGTTTCCTTCCAAACTTAGTTTTGATGTACTATTCCTTTGTATATATTTTAGCCCAACCATTGAAGTTGTTTACTACTTTTAAATAATATGACTGATTTTACCCTTTTATTGTTGTAACGTCAATATGAAAATATTTATACGATATTTTGCTATCGAGAAATGATTATTTAGTGATTTTTTAAAATATTAGCTATATCTATCACATGGACGTTCATAGAAATAACCATAACCTATAGTTTAACCATCAAATTACGTTTAAGGAAATTTTCTACTTACAAAAGTCTTCACATGGGTGGATTTTCAATTCCATGACTCACAAATCCAACGAGGGTCAAGGGTCTACTTTTGTGGATGGTGGGGATTTAAAATCTGTTTCTGTGATCTAAACCGTCAACTTACACACAATATTTGAGTGGGTGCTCAAAATCAGCTGATCAAAGGAATTATTTCAGCAGCAAGGGTATTTGAAAGTGGACTGCAAATGATTAATGATGTAGATCGGTGATTAGTCATTTGTTTCTAGAATTAATTTATACGGCCTATTTTGCTTATTGCTGATCACATTGCAAGGATTGTTTACTTAAAAGGTATATAATTCATGTGAGAAATGGGTCACATGAAGTTGGAACCATGCCATGGACGGACCAGATCAACCAATAAGAATTTTTTTTTCCTCTAAGAAATTTTGCTTATGCATTGTTTTCAGCAGGTTCAATCAAACTCAACAATCAATATGATATGATTCTTCATAAACATGTATGATTCAGTGTACTTCACATGATTGATGTTCCAAATCTGTTACTACTGAAATAAATTAGGGCCATCAATGTTGTTCATCTTTGGTTGGATGGTAGGGGTAGTTAAGGTGTTTTTTTTTTCTAAAGAGATGCCACTATAAATTGGGCTTGCTAGATGGCTTAAATGGATACTTCTCATGATAACTTGCTTTGTTCTCTGTCGTGTACTCGTGTTTAACATGCTTTGATTATAACCATCAAATCACAGGTTATTAGTATCTTTTGTAATTTAAGGTATGGCCCACATGCCTGAAACTCACCCTAAAAGAAAATTTTGGTTTTTATTCAACCTTTTCGATCTATTACCAACTCCCTACATCTTCAAGTCCCAGCATGGGATAATACTACTCTCTATTATGGAAAATGTTATTTCTGTCTTCCAAAATGTTCCAAATCTGCCATAGCTATATTAAATCTCTCTCGGAAGGCAGAAGTGGTGAATCTTGGCAGAAGAATAAAATCCTATTATGACCAAATGACCTATTTATAAGCAGAAAAAAAATAGTAATTAGCAGAATAGGTGCACGCTTTTTTTTTTTTTTTCTTTACTTTGAAAAAAAGAAAGCAAAATTTGAATGAGAGTAGAAGACATTCTTTGTGAAGGACGAATTCACCATCTAATAAAGCAAAATCTTCTACTGCATGCACCCAGAGCCATGCAGGAGTGCTCATCCAGACCGTTTCCAAAGGCAGAAAACCCCCCAAAACTTCATGGGACCCCACCATTTCATGGTAATTTAATTTTGGTTATTTATATGGAAGGCTTTACATGGATAGAATAGGACTAATAGCTAGGGTGGACCCCACCATCTCCTTGAGATCAGTATTCCTTGAAACAGATGTTCAGTTCCATGGGAAAATTGTCATTTGCTGTTAAAGAAAGTCTGCCCAATGAAGAGAAAAAGATTAAAGAGAATGGCTTAAGTAAGCTATTTAGCATTTTCCCTTCATTCAAAGTTCAGAAAAAGTAAAGACCCCTCCTCAAGAAAAGTTCCCCTCCTCCTTCCACACGTGCCTCCTGTGCCTTCTCGCACGTGACATTGATTGTCATTTACTACTAGCCTCTAGTAGCCTCTGGCAAATGGGGGGCTACCATCCAGTGCAGATACAATTGTTTTTTTCCTCCAAAATTCTTCTTCTCTTCTTCCATTTGAATCTTCCTCTTCTCTTCCACGTGACTCGTTTTATTATATATCCTCGACCTCTCTCCCTCTCACACTACTTCACCTCTTTTTTGCATGTCATCCTATTAGCATCATAACATCAATAAGAAGGGTGGCAGTAGGACCATCATTTGAATGGCTCCAATTAACCTATCCAGCACAGGCCATTTGTGTGTTGGAAATCCATTGAGGTATACTTTAGGCCACTTTAGAGTAACCCCAAACATCAAAATTATGAGCTATTGCACAAAACGTATGTTTTACTGATATAGGCAACATAGATTTTAATCTTAAACCCTCAAGCCGCAACCCATACAGCATTTGAACCATTTGAACTGAACATGAAATCAAACATGACCAAAATGTCAATGACACTTGTAAATATATCATCAGGAGTCTTCCAAGTTGCAACCAACCCAGTTAGGTTTTAACCAGATAAATTAAATCCTTGATTTAAACACGTGATGGCAACAACTAGCCTAAAAATTAAAATCCACAAAACCCTCACTTATTTGGCGTAGGAAAAGAGTTCTGTATTGATTGGAATGATTTCTTCTCATAAATTGCATGGTCGTGAAGTTAATTAATTAAATAATTAACTAGATCTATCATAAACCCACAGTTGAATGATACAATAAACTTCAGTTTCATCACGTTCCATTGGACGGCCGAGATTGCCCAAATCACATGATCTGGCCAGTCCATCACTCCATTCTCGACCGTTGGTCTCCAACCAGCGCAGGTCACGCTGCACAGCAGACACTCTCTGTAGTCTGCTCTCCGTACGGGGCGCACACCAGGAGAAAGAAGGGGGAAGGGCAGGAGCGGATGAAGGTGCGAAACGGGAATCAGGTGGGCCCCACAACGACCGGTCCTTCTGCCCATCAGGGCTACAGGTCCCTACACGTGTGAGGTGTAGAGGGTGGGCCCCACGGCAATTGGCCAGATTCGCCAGATATAGAGGCCGAGAAGGAGAATATATATATGGAAACAGATCGATAGATATATCTCACATACGTTTATGTGACCAAATCCCATCTCTGTCCTCTCCACTTCTCATTTCATTCATTTTTAAGAGAGAGAAGGAAAAAAAAATCGGTTTTGAGTTATCTTTCACTTCACACACACTCTCTCTCTCTCTCTCTCTCTCTCTACAAATCCAAACGGACCAAACCCATTGTTTTCTTCACATCACTACAACTTCAAAACCCTAAAAATTTTTCTTTTTCCTTTCTGATATGTCAACAGCTCTTTATCTTTGGTCATCTTCTTCAAATGGAGACCAAGATGAAGAGCAGAAGCTTCCATTAGAAGCTCGTGAGCAGTTGAATGTTGAACCAGCAAAGCCAGCAAGATCGAAGCGCGCGGCGAAATCTCACGCCGCCTTGCCGAAGAAGCAGCCGCAGAGAGGCCTCGGCGTCGCTCAGCTCGAGCGGCTCCGAATGCAGAACGACCGACCTCTACCTCCTTCTCCGGTTCCTGCGGCTCTCGATCTCTCTCAGAACCACCATTTCCCTTTCGCCTTCCCCGCAGTCGATCCGGAAACCGGCATGTCCGTGGCTAGGCTCGCTCCGGCGAGCTACTACGACGCCTTCGCCGAAGCTCAGATCAGATCGCAGCAGCTTGCACTGCAGAGGTACCGGATCGCGAACGGCGGCGGGATGCCTCCGGCCGACTCGCGAGGGATTTTCCCCGATCCGACGCAGCTGGATCGGTGCAGGATTCCAGCGCCGGAGACGAGTTTTCAGGGACGGAGCGGGTTTCCGTACGGCGGAGCAACGAACGTGGAGGCGATGATGGTGGCGAGAGAGCTCTCTTCAAGCCAAAAGACTCAGTGCTTGTCGAACCAGTGCGAGGTTTGCGCCAAGGTGAGTGAGTGAGTGAGTCCGGAGATTTCTATGATTTTTGAGATTTGGGTTGTTTTCAGGATCGAGTGTTTGGTTGGTTTTTAAATACGAATTCGGTTTTTCTCCGAGCAGAAGAGGTTTCAAGGCGAGAATCTAGGATTTCAGGATTTTGGTAACGGTAGCAGCGGAGGTGGATTCATGGATGTGGCAATCAACGGCGGAGATTTTCTGGGGCTGAATATCGGGAGCGGGAGTAGGGGTTTCGGTGGGAGAGGAGAATGGCGTGGGGGTTCGTCTGGAATGCATGTCGATCAGGTAACGCAAAATAAAAAGGAAAATGGTTTTTTTCTTTTCTTGGAAAAGGAGCTTCAATTTCCATGAACACAACAATCATGACTTGTTTGGATTTGGAAAGAAAATGAGGTGGAGAAAAGTTCCTAGAGAATATTTTCTCCACTTAATTCTTTTCTTCACATCCAGGTATAATTTAAGGGCCATCAAACTATCTGTTTTGATATCAGTCAAGTTTGTCCAATCTTGTTCATACACACAAAAAATTCATACTAAGATAATCCTCATATATGTTTGTTTTGATGACTTGTAAAGGGAAAAAATGTTGTTGGTTGGGAAGAAATCCATTCTAAGACAAAGTTCTTTGGATTTAGTTTCCTTTATAATAAAATCATAGATTTAAACGTGTGAGATTGTTGGGTTAATGTGATGTTAGGCGTAGGACCAATCATTATAGCATCTATGGATGGGTATAGATTTTTGGGATCATGTGCACCACTGTCACTTTTTTTTTTTTTTCTAAAAAGGAACTTTCATAACTTTTATTTGAATTTATTACAAAAATTGCCCAAACCCCTCTGCACAGTTTCGGAAATTAAATATTCTGTTGATTATAGCGAGAACTGAATGAACTGTATTTTGATTTGACATGTTCAAGACCCCCCATGAATTACGAAAAGTGCCAATCTCCCTCAATCTACAATTAATAGCATAAGTTTCACTGAGGATATTAGTAACCACACTGTTAGATGTTTGATGTGTAAATTAAAGCACAAGTTATTTTAACACTATTTCAATCCAGCAGTTTTGAAATCTGATTTACTGCTATGGATGGGACCTAGTAATATGTATAATATGAGCATGTTGAATCAAAAGCTATTTTAAAGTGATCAAATCATGTGTAGAAAAAAACACTGTTTCCTAATCAAGACCTGACTGTTTCTCTATTATAGTTTCTAATGTTGCTAATTGTACATTATGTCATGTTTGGCAATTTATTAAGAAGAGACGGTTTATTTGGGAGAGAGAAGATGAGGGATAATCAAGGAATGAAGGATAAGGGGTGATGGAGAAGTGATCACTTTATTTCCCTCACTTCTTTTAGTTTCATTCTTGATGATGGAGAAACAAGAAATTGTAGCATCTAGTTTCCAAAGCATGCTCATAGGCATTCATTTTTTTATTTTTTTTTTGGTAGAAGCATTCTTCCTTGTTGAGAAACTACTTCCTTGTAGATCAACCGTAGCTCCCTTTCTCATCCAGATGTCTTGTTTGTGTCTAAGCCCCTTTTTGAGAAACTACTTCCCTAATTTAGTATAAAACCAACCATGACCAACTTGCTAGAAATCTGTAGCAAATCGCATTCTCGGTTATGGTTGATGGTGAAAAAAAAAGAAAAGAAATCTTCATAGTGTCATAGATGTGATATTTATATGTCCAATTTGGAGCCTTAAAATAGATGATGTATGGGTTAAAACTTAAAAGAACAGGTCAATGGCCCACATTCATTGAGTAGCTAAGATCATCCAATTATTGAAATTTTGTATCATGGGGCATCCCTGTAAAGCTTTTTCTCAATTTTACATGTGGTAAAGTAGCTGTATATATATGTTACAAATAACAGTAATCATATGCATTGGACAATGGAAACAGGGGTTATTTTAGGGTTTGAGGCCCACTCACTAAAATTTAATATTTCCATCCCCTACTCGAGTATTTTGGTCCTACCGACGTTATTTAAGTCATGACAATATCATGATGACCAAAGTACACCTGCAGTGATCAGATTAATGACTTTTGGAAAGTGTAAGTAAAGTTTTATTTGGCTTGTTTAAACAGCAGAAATTGCAAGGTCATCCGGCATTGGGATGCGATTATAATGGAATTAGAAAGGCTGAAAAAGCTGCTAAAAGAACTAATGTACTTTAATTTTCTGCAATTTCCGGTATCCATGTAATGCATAGAAATGGAACTTTATTTGGTTTTGTGCCAGGAAATGGAGGATGTAAATATTGCTGTTCAAAGAAAAGGGAAGTCAGTGGGGGGATGCTATTATAAAGAGTACGAATTTTTCCCTCGGAAAGACTGCGGCGGCAGTAGAGGAGGAAGTGGGTCAGTTGCAGTTGGTGCAGCAGAAGCTTCAGTTGCTGAAGCTGCTGCTTCTAATTTCCTTGATTTGTCTCTAAAGCTTTCCTTCTAACACAGAGAAGAAGAAGAAAAGAGGAAAAGAAAGAGAATTGGGTTTGTTCTCTTTCTCTTTTGTCTTGTTCATGGTCTTGGTTTTTCTCTTGTTGTGAAACTAACAGATGCCAGGCCATCATATTTTTATACTCGGCTAGCTAGTCGGAAAAAAAAAAAAAAAAAATGCTGACGGTTGTTCTTGTTTTCCCTACTTCTTTCCAAGTTCTGTAGTTGATTGCATCCTATACTTCTTAGTCTATGTTTGTGTGATGATTATCCATTTTCCTCCTTTTATCACCTAAGTGCAATGATTATTTGTAGACAACGGTTTCCCTTAAAAAATAAATTAAAAGAAGAGGGGATTTCTAGCTTTCAATGTGCAGTTTTCCCTAGCCAGTCCAGCCCAATGATCTGATTGACCCCACCATGGATAGAGGTTCTGCCAAAACCAAATCTTGAATACAGCATCATTCCAAGAAAGAGGCCAAAGATAACATGGATATGTAGCTAAGAGATATTGATCAATGATCACTTGCACTGACCATGTGCGGGCCACCAGATGAACTGTAGTGATCCTACTTTTAAGTCGTGGGATCACCACCCTGGGCCTAACCAGATGAGTGGTTTGGGTAATGCGCATACTCATGCTGGCGAATATGGGGCTGATTAGCCTCTTGGAAATGGTCAAGGCCCAAGTCAATTTGATAATTCTCTCAAGTTGGTGGAAAAAAGTGCATGGTACTAGAACGTAGTTTTTTATTTCCCATCTAAATAGATATGCTTATAATGTTAGGGTTTCCATTTGTCTTGTCATTCATTCCAAGAATCAGGTGATCTGATGAAGAAACAGATTTTCCATTCAATCGATTTTACATTAATACTAGCAAGTTCATCAAATGGATAGCACATAGCAGTGTATAATGTGGAGAGCATGATATTTATAAAATTGAAGAAATTGATGATTCTCGGAGATTCTCAACATGAGTGATCATTCTCCGTATACAAATGTACCGTGAACAGAATCAATCCAAGATTAGGGCCCTTACCATCTTACATGTGTGAAACAATCCCAGCAGATATACTACAATCCCACAAAATATGATACAATCTTTCTAGATTTTATCCTCTCCTATATATTGTAATCCTACCTACAAAACAAATACCAATATATTTAATCTTTCTAGTGTTGGGTCAGTTAGAGACTGTTGATAGTTCACTATCAGTGTCAGTCTTTGAAGTCACTAAAATTAATATTAAAAACTACTAGAAAGTTTTCCTGTCGCAAGAACTTTATCATACCATTCCACCATTGGTTTAAGAATGCCCGATTTCTCTTCATTTAATAAATAAAGTGGACCCCAGCCAATAGACGTAGTAGCTATGCTTCGCAATGTTCACTGAGCACCATGGGCTCATTTGTTTCCTACATATTCTAACACATGTATTAGTAACCGTCTATCTGTTTGCATAGAAAAGATGTGATCGAAGAAGGGTTATTAAATAAGTGAGGGGTAAATATTATGAAGTGAGGGGTGAAGGATATGATATAGAAATGCAAATGAGACCTTGGTTTTTGTCAGTATTAATTTTTCATCTTTTCCGGGTTCAATTTCTACTCAAGGGGAGGTAATGCAATGGTTGGATGTCAATTTTTGAATAGTCACATGTGGTTCTTCATTTTTAACCACTTACAGAATTACAACCCTATACATTCAATTACTTGAATCCATGGGTCCTATAAAGTGGTGTAAAATGAAGGAAAAAGTAAAAATAAAAGTGGGAGATGGAAAATAAATACCCAGCCATCCTGGTAATTCAAACACTAGGAAAGTTAGGTCTCATCTACATCTCTACTTTTTATGCTTCACTCCTCACAACTTTAATGATCCTTTGTTGAAGCAAATGGACTACATATTTAATTCCCTGCAAACAAACGTGCCTTTTAAGCAGTGCCAGACCCATGCATACACCCGCCCCAGGTTGATTTTGAAATTGCAAAAATTTAATTAAATGGCCTTACCTGTCCCACATATATATAATAATTAGTTGCCCCACAATTAAACCTTGTGATCGCCCCACGTTACAAAACCTTGGTGACTGAGAGTACCAGATCCTATTCGTGTTGTTTTCTTTCGACATCTTCTTTCTACTGAGAACTCGAGATCCTCTTTGCACTGATCAAACTTCTCGTCGCCAATACTCTCATGGTTAGTCTCTATCTCGCCAAATAACCCTAAATAAAACAATCTCCCTCCCTCCTCATAATTAGTATAATCCTAACCACTCTAGCCCTTAATCTCCAAATCTTAATTTCAAACCCTTAATATCCAAATCCCAATTCAAACCCCAAGCCCTAAATCACCTAATCTAAGCAAATCTACAAGTCTGAAGATTACCAAATCACCATTGGGCACATTTTAATTTTCAATTCACAAATAAATCAGGCCCTAGGGTTCATATGTTTGGATAATTTGAGTTACATTTAAGTGGCGATTTTACTTATTTGCCATGAGCCTATGACCAACTGTAGGGAATTATTTTTGTAGTTAGGTAAGTGTAGGCAATCAAAATTCTTAGGTCGAAATAGAATCCCTTTGGGAACCCAAATTGGGTAACTGGGTGCTCACCCAAATCACTATTTCAATGCATCTTAACAACTAGGATTAAAAGAAATGTTGCCTTAATTGTTTTGATGACGACGACATGATGATCTCTTGAATTTGGGAGAGTCAGTGGGAAGACCCTTCAATTAAACAAGAGATTTGAGCATGGAAAACTGCCCAATCATTTGTTATTTTAATATGAAAAAAGTTAGCAAACTTGAGTAAAAGTTTAGCCCCACCTAAATAAAAATCCTAGGTCCGCCACAGCTTTTAAGGCATTATTGAGAATTAGTGGCTTAATGTTTATTTGCAGACCTATTTATATACTTAGTGATACGTGGTATCTCTAGAGCTTTCAAACATTGCCACTTTTTACCAAAAAAAAAAAAAACCACCATGGAATATCATCAATCGCTTCACATGCAAACACCCAGCGGCCATGAACTGGCACTGGATACTGATTTGACCTATATGCATGGAATAGTGCATGTATAAAGCCATCAAAATGAGTCACTGAAATCAAGTATGCCAATCATTTGATTGGACCAACATTGGACCCACTGCCAATCTCCACCTAAATTTATCCATCACTTCGGTTAATTATCAAACATCACAAAATGCATAATATAACTAACTGAGGCGTCTTACTCTAATATACAGAAAACAAATTAAGCTGAACTTGGATATTCTTTTGCACTCCGGACATAGAAAGGCCTTATTTCCATAGCTGTCTTTCAAAGTCTGAAACCTCTCAAAACCAGTTGCTTTAATTTAATTTGTGGGTGACTGATAACAACAATAATAGCTACAACAATTAGATGAAGGGGGTGTTAGGTAAATCTCTCAGAGGGAGAAGAGTACAGTGTTCTGCAATGAATTATTTCCCATATCCTTTGTTGTTGCCTTGATATAAAGTGGTCAGAAATGGAGTGATACTGTCTGCATTTCCTACTAGGAAGGAGCAAGCAGGGAGGGGGTGTTGGGGGTACGGAAAGAAGAGCCGTTGAGATAAAGGTGGAAATAGATAGAAAGAATGTTTCAGAGGGTTCTGTTCAGGGAAGCGTTTTGTCGACCCAGGCATCATTATTTAATATTATGTTGTAGGGTGTGAGGGGGGAGAGGAAGAGACTTGAGCGGTAGTCCTCCAGAGTGCTGCAGGAGTGGAGGCCGTACATTTTTCTTTCACTAATGAGTTCTCATTACCTTCTGGTTTTCTCTCTCCACAGATGTACTCTGGTAGATAAGGGTTTTTGTTTTGGCCAATGGGGCAAATTCACAGTGAGGATTGATGACCCTCTGGGCCTCTACATGCCTTTTTTTTTTAAGACGAATTCAGATCCTCAAACAGCCTTTCTCATTACCAGTTGTAGGTTTAAAGTAACACAAGGGCCCAGGCTAGCAGGGGAGGTTTGTGGGGCCCACTGTCTGTGAACCCCACCAGATTTTTATGCACCTGGCTAGCCATCTGCTTGGCCCCACCTTTGATCAGTGTAAATCTATCTCGATCATCAGTCACCACCTGCCCCTCTGGTATGGCAGCAGGCTCTCTGGGGGTGTGCAAGTGGTTATTAAATCAAGGATTATGATGTTTTGCAGGGTGGTTATAATCTAAAATTGACCTAAACTTATACAACACCCTTAAAATTTAAGGGTATTAAATCAAGGATTATGATGTTTTGCAGGGTGGTTATTATTATTATTATTTTTAGAATTAGACCTTTTCGGTCACCTAATTCATTGTTTAATCCTTGGGTTCTCTCCCTCACTTGTCCAAGCAATACTCCACTGTGGGTGTGCAAGTGGTCTTCTCTCTAACAAATGCGGGTTCATTTCCGTGTCAGTTGGGTCTCTGAAAGGCCCAGTCAACTTTAGGTTGGACTGAAAAAAGTAACAAAAACGCTCCATTTATAGGCATGCCTCACAATGTAGATAATATGTGAGCAGTCTCTGCACAGGTGAAACTCCTCTCAGGTTATAAAGTGGATAATTGAAATAAACTTCACTAATTTCTTTGATAGTTGTCCATTTTTATAGAGGGGGTTTAGGGGTCCGGTTATGGCCAGGCAAAAACTTATCTAAGCATGGCCCGTTTAGGTATTGGGCCTAGTATTTAGGCCTGCGCATCCAGCCCAATGCAGACACGGCTTGGGGTATCCCGACCCATGAACCAACCAGTTTTTATTAGTTCGTTTTGGATTCTTTTTCTTCAATAAATATAACCATCTCAGCAAAAGAATAAAGTTAGTTGAGTCACTGCTACAATTTGATAAAGAAGAAGAAAAAACAAAAGCTGTAGTGTTGGGGGATACCCTTCAATTTTTTTCTCTATTCACTTGCAAAAAAAAGTTGTAGATGTGGGAATTCTAAGGAGTGATACATGTCAACCAATGTATGCAGCCATTGAATCTTCTCTTGATTATTATCTGGGAGTGCTACATGTGGTACAGATTATCTCTATACTCTAGTTAATACAAATCTGTATTGAAGCAGATTCTGACCGTATAAAAGCATTGCGATGCCCATCAAACTCTCCATGGACAGCGAGATTTCAGGGGCAGAAATTGGCATCCACCATGCATAGGTTTGAAGTCATCCAATTCTCCATATCCTACACCCTCACATGATTCAGTTCAGCAAAAAGGTTTCAAGAAACCGTGTGGCTCCTATTCAAATTAATGCACATGAAATGAATATCCTATATCATTCAAATTGATTTGTAGACTGTTTGCCCGGGCTGTGGGCATACTTTTTGCTAGATTCATTATTTTTTTTGTTCCTAATGGGGTATGCCCCTTTGAAATCTTTATCCTCTGATTTAGATGATAGGATCTCTTTCTTGTATTCTATTATTCTTTGGAAATGAAGTACAAACTTATTCTTCCAAAAAAAAAAAAAAAAAAAAGTTGTAGAGTTGGTGGATGTTATTGTTAGACAGTTACTATTTGTCACGCCCCCAAAATTAGGCCGGGCCCAACTCGATCCCAAGGGTGTGAGAATTGAGGTCAATTAAAATTTTTCTCACAGTTCATACTTGAGACCCTAATTTCGGGTGGATCGAAGTCCGCGGTGAGGTTATGTATGATGATCAGTCACCATAATCTAGTCACAGAAGCATCAAGAAAGAAACAACTTGCGCAGATGGTAAAAGCATAACCATAAAGATAATAGAGCGGAAGTAGTACAGAAGTGCATAAGTTCAAATAAGTTTACAACGTCTTAAATTAAGTTAAGGCCTAACACAACCATGACATCAAAATAAAAGGGCTATAGGCCCAAAGGTAACAATCTCAAAAGTCTACCGATATGTATGGTTCTACGGTGCTAGGCTCGACAAGTCAAACTACGTCGTTGGCGCTCCACTCAGTAAGTCCGTCATCCGGCGGAACCTCTTTCTCCACCTTGCCCTCCGACTCGAGAGGGGCAACGGTACCTAAGCACCAAATATAGCACCATTAATAAATGGCAAGTAAATAGATATGAGTAACAGTGTAACATGTGCCAATCGAGACCAATATGTTATAAGGTGTGTAAACACTGAATAAACGGAACATAACTAACGCATAAATAATCAAACCATCATATGCCATCAGAATGAATGTACTTAGGCCAACCCCTATACCCAGACGAGCTGGTCAAACAACTGCAACCCAGGCAAACCCGATATGGTGGCGTACGTCCACCCATGATCTGCAGACAGTAAGTGGAAACTATATACACACAAGCCTACACATGTGCACACACACCCAACTCACACATATGCACACACATACACCTACACATATGTACGCACACTCAAACCCATGCATACACACATACCCAAAACAAGGTGCCCGGTTAGCCTCTCGTTGGGTGTCCTCATCACATCGTCAACAGAACTAAAGGGAGAGGCCACCAAGTGAGCCTAAAAGTACACGTAATAAACTAACGAAGTGGGTGTATACACCAATCATGTAATATATATATATATGAGGAGTCATAAGCTAACCTTAACCTAACCGGACCATATGGTAAAGGGCCAAGGGGAGTATGTACTAACCAACCTAAAGGTAAGGTCAAATATCACATGTGGGGCCCATGTTGTCTATTACGATCGGGTCTAGGATGCCTTTTGTAATCATTTAGTGCTTCTAAAGTTGTTGGCACACTAAGAATCAACTACGCCACCCACATAGCTCAATATGGGTCCCTCAGGTGTTACTGTACAATCCACAAGGAGATGCTAGGCCTACCCACCCCTTGCTAGAGGGCCAATTCGTATTCATAGGCCAAGTGGGGCGAGGGTCTAAATTTCAAAGTCAAAAGGGTCCCATTCCCAATAATCCAAAATTCTGGGAAGTGTATTCTACAATGCTAGGTCAATAGTTTATTTCTGATGGGCTTTGTTAGTGCCGTATATTGTTAAGGGTCCTTGTAATGGCATAGATTCCACTAGTTGAAATAATATAAAATAGTGATCAATCATTTATTAGTGTCTGATATTAAGTTATAGTCCTCTATAGACACTATTATCACATTGCACTCATGTCTTAGTAGTGATTGTTATCATTTAATGGTAACCAACATGTAATAGCTTCACCTCGTTGATTGTTATAATGCAAGTACTAATGGGAGTTATAAATTATTTTTATAATCAACATGCTTAATGTGTTGGTCTCATATTTGTGACTCATATAAGTTAACGGTCCTATATATATTGGTGACTAATGCATTATTAATGACTCTTGCAATTTAAAAGTCCTAGATTGAAGATTATAGTAGTGTTATAAATAGAGAGGATTGGTCCCAAGAATGGTATCAAGTTTTATGTCAATCCACTCTTCTTTATATATTGCTTATAGCTTGATATAACAATGATGAAATGAAATTCATATTTAAGCAACTACATATCTATAAACTAGTAATAAACTAATGAGTTAGTTAATGAAACTTAACAAGAGAAGATTATAATTGCAATGGCATAAATCAAATATTTTTATCAATCTTGTTTTATGTAACTATCCACCATTAATGCATTTTAAATTCACACCCACCAACCTAAATATCATAAATGCACATGGTAGAGAAGGTTAGCACACTTAAAGCATTACAAACAACCAAATAAATATGCCTACACCATTAATCATGTCTATATACTTTCCTTTGGCTTAGTTGAGCAAAAACCCCTTTCTTAGAGCCTAGGGTTGCCTCAAACCTTGCTCTTCACACCTCCTCACTTCAAACCAAGCAAAGAACCCACTTCCTACATGCCAAAATGAAAGGGAAAACCCTCTAAATCACCAATGCATGCTCCTAATGTTGAAAGAAGAAAACTACGTGAGTTTAGAGAGAGGGTTTGCTTACCTATTGATGAGAATGAGAAAGGAGGAAGATGAAGGGGATGATGGGGAGACTCTTGAGCATTGGGGAAAGCATTGGAAACTCTTGGAAGCCCTAGCTTGGTTGGTAGAGAAATGGGGGAGAAGGAGTAGAGAGGTTGTAGAGAAGAGAAGGAATGCAATGAAATGAAATGGGGAAATGGGGCTTTAGGATTTACAAGGGGGTTTTCTTTTAGGAATTTTGCACATAAGGCCAAGTTGTTAAGTTGTTTACAAGAAAGTCCTTAGCAAATGGGTTCGGGCTCATAATAAAAGTGCCTTGGGCCAACGGGTTAAGGTGGGTCCAAGTAAGTATGATATGCATGACCCACTACCTAATGCACCACGTGCTTGCCAGTAAACCCAATTAAGCACCCTAAATCCTAGTGATTAGTGACTAACCCCCTCTAATAAAGGCATGGGACCTTAATGCTATCTTCTTGCAAGTCTTTGAAAATTCACAATATTGATGAAGAGGTCAGGGAAAAAACCTCAAAGTGAAAAAGGCTGCTTGTGATGACTTCCTGTTCCGTGGTGGGATGCTAAGAAATTTTGGTACAACTAAAACAGGAGAAGGGATGTCATTAGACCTCCATCTATTGGGTTACCCATGATAGGTCTAATCCAAAAGATTCAAGTATGGATCCTCCTTTTCAACCCAATTGGTTATTGGGTCTATTCTAAGTCATGCCAGAGTATGCAATTGCCTGAGTGACATTCATGCATAAGGTACTATATATCATAGAAAGTGTATATTGGTCATTAATACTATCTTAAATAAGATTTATAGAAAAATGGATGATAGTTGCAACTAGAGTGGTTGTTTTAGGCTTGACTTTGGAACCTTAACATTCGGGTTGTAGGTTTAAACCAACCCAACTCAGGATTGCAGTTGGGTTCGATTTGTGTCTGTGTCCATCCAATTAGGGTCTAGGTTATAATTTAACTCCCAACAAATATGTTTAATGTGCCTTGAAGGCGGTGGCTCAATTGGTTTGAGCCTTGGGTTTGCTCCCCAACGGGGCTGGGACCCATGAGAGACCCTAGCTATGCAGAAAGAAGCTTGCTTCCGCAATTTAAAGTCGGAGCTATAGAGACTTTTCAACTATTAGGTGAGAAGTGGGTTACCCAATCAACGGGAAAACCCCTTCATCTTGATATGAGTTATTTTATTTTATTTTTATAGAAAAGGAATTACCTTAAAAGAGGAAAATCAGACAACCAAGAAGACACCAACAAAAAAGAGTAAAAAAAAAAAAAAGCTTACCATCTAGCGAAAAGGATGCTAGAAGCTAAACTCCAATCTACATCTTGCCTAGAAGAGTAACCAAACTTGGCTATGAGCCAAGCCATTTAATGTTCTAGGAATGTATTTAAAGTCTGCTAAACAAGACCAAGCATTAAAGGCTTTCATGTCGGAAATGTTTGGATTAATGGATCAGTCATAATTGCCCTTCAACGCTAGCACCACTTCATGCGCATCCAAACCAACATGAAGCCTGACAAAGCCATTCTTCTTGCCTTCTCCAACCCATTTAAGACTACCGTTGCTTCGGCCTCCTTTGAATAGGCAACTTTGTGCCCTTGTGTAGCACCTGCATCCACAATAACACTATTTAACATTATTACAAAACCAAAAGAAGCATAACCCTCTTCAGACTTGTAGGTTGCATCAGAGAAGATTATGAAATCTTCCTTATTAGGAATCACTGTAGGGACTTTGGAGACCTTAGAAGTATTTTTAGCTTTTTTAATGGAAATGTCCCTATCAAGACCAATGGGATCCTCAAGAATCTTTTGGGCTAAAGTTAATAACTTTGGAAGGGTTTAGAATTTGACCTCTGTGAATGAAGTCATTTCTGGCTTTCCAAATAGTCCACCACATTGAGAGAATCCCCATCTTAGAGTGGGTATCCCCAAGAAGAGGATTCGGGTGGCCATGCTCACAAGAGTTCTTCCACCATTCCATTAAATTTGTTGAACGAATAGAATCGGAAAAAAACCCCACTGCGAGCCAAACCAACTTGCTCTAGTGAAATCACAATGCATAAGAGCATGTCCAATCGAGTCTTCCTCTTTTCCACATATAGGACATTTATAATTCAAATAGCTAATTTTAGATTTGACAATGGTTCTTACCAGGATAGCATTTCTGAGACATTTCCATCCAAATGTAAGTACCCTTTGAGGAAGAGGAAGTCTCCATAAATCTTTCTAATTTTCCATTGAAACGAGGATAGCATCATTTCCGCTACAAATTAGTCTATAGGCAGATTTAATTGTAAGATGGTCATTTTTTGATATGGGTCAAATTCTATCGTCCTTTGTAAGAGATCTAGAGATATAGATTTTAATAATATATAGCCTCAACATCAGTAGGGTTGTAAAAACGAGCTTTTAGGGTATTGGTGTCCCACTTTTTATCTGTATTCCATAGGTCTTTAACTTTGGGACTTGAATTAATTATAAAAGAAAAATGATTTCTCAACCTTTTTTTTGCAAGGGATCCAGTTACTCTTCCAGACTGAAATATTTTCCCCATTACTAATAATCCATCCAACCTTCTCACTTATAAAATCAACCCCCTCAACAAACCGGCCCCTTCCAAAACCAGGAGTTACATTTTCTGAACTTAGCTTCCCAAATATTACTTCTGGGACAATATTTAGCCCTTAAAATCTTGCAACATAGGAGGTCTTCATTACTAAGACATCTCCAACATGTTTTGGCTAAGGGGGCTAAATTATTGCTTTAGTGTCTCTTTTTCCTAAGGCCCCTTCAGAAATTCGCTTGCACAATTCAACCCATTTAATAGTATGAACTCTCCTTTTTTTCTCCACTATCACCCCACCAAGAAGCTCTAATAATTTTATCAATAGTGTATATAATTTTATTTGGGAGAAGAGAACTGATATGTTGTAAATAGGAATAGCTGAGGCCATTGACTTAATTAGGGTATTCCTACCTGCTTGTGATAATAAGGGAATTTTCCAAGAGCTAATTTTGCTTTTAACTTTATTAAAAAGCCCTTCAAGATTCATATTTTTGTTTTTCCCGATGGCCAAGAGATTCCCAAGGTATTTTTCATTCTTGTCCATAATTTTCATACCTAGAATTGAAGCAACATATTTACATCTTTTCTGGCAAGCCCCCTTACTAAAGTAGACGGTGGATTTATGGAAGTTTATTAGTTGGCCTGAGATATCATAGTAGTCCTCCAACAAGCTTTTAATTTCCCTAGCTTCTCTTATATTTGCATTGCAAAAACTAAAGCTATCATCAGCAAAAAAGAGTGTGAAATGCTATGGGTGTTTCTAGATACTCCAACCCCTTGAATGGATCCCATCTCTTCCCCCTTAGTGAGCATACGGGACAAAACTTCAGCTCCCAATATAATTAAACAAGTTTGGGGAGAGGGGGTCTCCTTGTCTTAACCCTCTAGAGGTATCGATATTTCTTAAAGGGGATCCATTTAGCAAGATGGAGTAGGAAACAGATGACATGCATTCTTTAATAAGTTGAATAAATTTATAATTAAAACCAAGAGCATGGAGAGTCTTTGATAAAAAAAATATCACTCCATTCGATCTTAAGCTTTAGCCATATCAAGCTTTAAACCCATAGTTTTACTTTTCTTCTTAGCTTTAAATGAATGAATCACTTCATGGGCGATAATATAATTGTCAGCAATCAACCTTCCCTTTAGAAATGCACTTTGTGAGGGACTAGTAATATTAGGGAGGACATCTTTAATCTTATACATGACACTGCACAGGCTTATACGTCTAAATTCACTCAAAGTAGAAGCTTGGGATTTCTTAGGGATCAATACTATGAAGGTTCTATTAATTTTTCCCAAGGAGAATTTGTTCGAAAAACTTCTGAACTATTTTGACAACATGGCCACCAACAGTATCCCACATATGTTTATAGGATTTTGCTGGATATCCGTCAGAGCCCGAAGATTTTAGGGAACCTAAACTAAAGACAACATCTTTTATTTCTTTATCTTAAGGGATTGCTACTAACTTGGTATTCTCATCTTGTGAGATAACTGGTCTTATCAAATTTTTTACCAGGCCCAAGTCTTAGGCCCAATAGATGTCATTATGTCCTTTAAGTGATTGCAGAATTCAGACCTTATTTCCCCCCTGCTATTCAACCAAACACCATCATTATTTTTTACTTTGTTAATCTTGTTTCTTCTCCTTCTATTAATAGTACTAGAATGAAAAAAAAATGTGTTTCTATTCCCCTCTTTGAGCAATAACTCCCTAGATTTCTGTCTCCATAGGTCCTCCTCTTAACTAAGTATTCATCAAATTTAGTGCTAAGTTCCAATCCTTCAACAATACTATCATCACAAGGGGTTTTGTATCTAATAGATTCAAGTTCTGCTCTAGTGGATGTGATAACTTCCTCTACTTTTCCCATCTTCTTTTTGTTCCTTGTGATCAGATCTTTACTTTGGTAGAATAATATTTTATTAATATTTTTTTCATCCACCCCATTAGCATTCTGCCAACTACATTTGATCAAATTCTCACAATCATCCTCTCTTAGCCACAAATTATGGAATCTGAAAGCTCGCAGTGACCTGGAGTTCTTAGGAGTGGGTTGATAGGAAAATTGGAGAGTGGTAAGATCCACCAGCTGTTAGAACAACTAGGGGACTTCAGGAAACATATTTTTCCATTCAATATTCACATCCGCTTTATCAAGCCTTTCCTTAATATAAGTAAGTCCCTATTTTATATATATATATATATATAAATTAGTTAAAATCCTATTGAAAAATACTCTGTTGAGGTCAACGTCCACCCTCGCTCTTGAGCGGTCATAATTGTGGTCAAGCCCTCGCCCTCACCATAGAACCATTGTTGTGCCGTTTCCCATCACCAATTGGTTTTGGGATAAGTGGTAGTTAAATGGGGTGTATGATCCTACATATTCGACCGACCATTTGCTTCAATAGGACCTGCAATACAAAATACTTTGGATCGATTGTAGAATGGCAACATTACTGGCATGAAAGACTTATCCATTTTCACCATTATCATCTATGCTATCATAGGTCGTGAACAATGTTTAGGAAATCTCATCACACTTATCTGAATCAAATTGTAAAATGAAAATCTAAAACGCTAAGAAAATGTTTTGTTATCTACCTCCATTTAATTAGCAACGGTGCCTTCTTCATAATCTAAGTCCACATTAGATTTATCAAATCCTACATACTTAGATGTTAATCTCACCCTCTAGTAGCACCCAAATTCTTTATCTTGGGGCCCTATGAACATCTAAATAGATGTGAGGTTCAAAGCTAGTAGTCATTTTATACATCCTAAAAGCGCAAATAGCTTATCTCCCTTTTTTTTCTCTACATTCTTGTGTGCTCCCAATTTGTAATTTAAAGGGTTTAACATTTTCATAAAACCGATCAACCCTAAAGTGTCATATCTTACAACCTCAAGGATTTTGAAAACTAAGTGTAATTACTCTGCCCAATCTTGCCCCACTTATAAATACTTTAGATAATATCTAGATAGTTTTTAATAAAAGTATATTATATCTTGCACATTTTAAAGGCTTGAAGAAATGAAAGAGTTGTGAGTGATCAAATCTTCTTACATAAATAGTTTAAAATATATATTAGTTTTTATTACAAAATTAAGATTCTAGTTTTTATTAAACCTGACCCGTATGGTGATGGGTGGGTTTGATATTGCAAGTTAGAGAACCATCACAGGCCCAGTTAGGGATTGACCCAGACAAGTTCAGATTTACCCTAATCCATATACTCTAATGGAGACATTTTCAATATGGTAGGGCCCTCTATCTCGGAGGAGCAAAATCCCAGCCTTATAGCTGCTCCTTCTATGGCTAAGATTTGGGAGGCAGTTTTTCAGCTAAAGAGAATTAGCTCTTTTGGTCCGAATGGCTTCTCAAGGACTTTCTTGACTAGCTGCTGGCATCTAGTAGGTCAAGATGTCTCCTCCACGATCCTCCATTTCTTCTCTTCAGGAAGACTATTGAGATCCACTGATGCCTATCTCCTTACTCTAATCCCCAAAAAAACCTCCCCAGCTTCCTTTGCTCATTTTTGTCCTATTAGGCTTTTAAATTTCTCTTACAAAGTTATCTCCAAGATTTTGGCTAAGAGGCTCTCGGTCATCCTCCCTCCCTTATATCAAAGCACCAAGCAACTTTTGTTAGAGGTAGATCTATTCATCATGTTGCTCTAGCCCATGAGCTCTTCCAAAAGTTGAACTCCAAAGTTAGTGGTGGCTCGGTTTGCTTAAACTTGGATATTACTAAGGCTTTTGACAAGTTGCAGTGGAACTTTCTCTTCAGGGCTCTTCAGTTCTTTAACTTCTCTACTGAGTGGATTATTTTGATTTGAGAATTGGTTTGTATAGGCAAAGTCTACATTTTGATTAACAAAAGCCCGTGTGGTTTCTTTGGCTCCTCCTACAGTCTGCGTCGAGGAGACCCTCTCTCCCCTTACCTCTTCATCTTAGCAGAAAAGATTCTCAATCTCAATGTAGACATCCTTAGACTTAAGGGCAGAATTATTCCGATCTCTCCTGTTCCCTCGTCTCCATGCCACCTGCTCTATGCTGATGACATTCTAGTTTTCCTGAAGGCCACCAAGAGAAGTCTAAGTAGTCTGCAAGGTCTTCTCAATTTATATCAAGACTCTTCAAGGCGGCTCTTCATCCTCCAGAAGAGTCAATTATTTGTGGGTAAGGTCTCAACTAGGAGAGCTAATGTGATAGCTGGTGTTCTATCCATTTCTTAGGCCTCTCCTCCTTCAATTTACCTTGGAGTTCCCCTCTTCTTTGGAAGTCCTAGGCATAGGCTTTTTAACAAAATCTTAGATTCGATTAGATCAAGGCTGTCTAGCTAGAAGCTCAGATGTATCTCTTTTGCTGGAAGACTCACATTGGTCAAGCATCTATTCCTATCATCTATTCCTCTTCATTTCTCGCTGGTTATTCCCATTCCTAGCATGACTTCTCTTAATTTAGAGACTTATGAGGAATTTCTTGTGGTCAAGCTCTTAGGAGGGTACTAGGAGCAACCTCGTCAAATGGGAGACTATATGTTTACCAAAACAAGAGGGCTTGGGCTTCGGAGGATAAAGGAGTTCAATGAGGCCTCTTTGCTCAAATTGGGCTGGTCAACAGCTATAGCTGACTCTTTGTGAGCGGTCTGGTTTCATGCTAGATATTTTAAGGACTCTTCCATTTGGTCCTATGGCAATCCCGTTGGCAGGTCTTGCATTTGGAGAAGACTGCGTTCTTTGTCTCCTTTTTTGTAGCATGGTAGTAAGTGGCAGGTGGGTAATGGGCTTTCTATCAGCTTATGGTATGATCATTGGATTGACCAAGTTTCTATCTCTTCTAGATTTCCTTCTTTTTTCTTCTCTCCTAGAGATAGGGTTATTGATATAATCCAAGTGAATTCTTGGAACATCCCCTCCGACCTGCCAGTCAACTTGAAGGACTTCTTGCTCCTATCCTCTGGTGGAATATTGATTTCTGACAGCTCTCCCACGGACTCCCTTTCCTGGAGGGACTCCTCTTCTGGTACACTCTCCATTAAGGAAGCATGGCATCTCCTGAGAACCAGAGATGTTGAACTCCCTTGGACAGCCCTCATATGGAATAAGCTTGTGAATCCTAGGTTGGCTTGTTTCTCATGGCATTTGCTTCTTAGGAAAATGCCAACTGATATAGTGGCTAAAACCAGGGGTTGCTATATGGCTTCTAGATGTTACTTCTACCACCTTTGTGAAGAATCTGACCTTCACCTTTTCTTCTCTAGTGAATTGGCAAATGCTTTTGGTCTTGGCTTCTTGGTCCATGTGGTCTCCTCCTCCTTGCTCCAACCTCAGGTACAGCTATTTGGGAAGCCATTTCAGCTGGTGAAAATGTCTCCGGAAGAAAATGGGCAGCTGCAATCTTCTTCCTTGCCATCTTTACCCTCTGGTTTCTCCGCAATGACTCCAAGCATAATAATTGGAAGGCTGACTTAAGGCGTGCAAAGGTAATCCTTGAGGATCGCATCAAAGGTATGATTATATCTCAATCTACAGCAAAGATCTCTATTCATCATCATCCTATATTGGTTTTTTTGGGTTTGGCTTAATTTCATGCTTATGCTCGGTATAGCTTTCTGTTATCCCTTGTTGTATTTTCATTCTTTCTCCTTTTGTTTCTTGTAGCCTCTTTGGCCTTGGGGTCTTTTGGCCCTTTTTCTCTCATCTCCTTTTCTTTATACAATTTACCATTTAGCAAAATATATATATATATATATATATATACTCAACCTATTGCCATCCTTGTTTCAAAGCTAAAATTTAGAGGAATAGGATCAAAACTTAATGCAAAATGCTATTTTTTAATTTATAATCATTTATAAATATTTGGCCACGCTTATCCCACTTCACCTTGGCAAACAAACAATTTCTAAGTTCTTCCTCTTAATCCAAAGTGTGATGATGGGTATAAGATGCTAATATTTAAGTCATGCCTGGCAATCAAATTCTCGAAAATTCCTCATTGATTTTTCACAAGGATTTAGGAAACCCACCATTGGCAATTGTAAATTATTAGGATTTGGACCAAGGGAAATTCTCAATTTTTGTAAATTTACCCACCAACACCAATTTTTCTCAGCTATACATACTAATATTTGAAATTCTCAACTATGCAAATCTTTAGTGAGGAATCCTCAAACTTGTGGCAATGTGAATACTCAAATTAACAAATTCCTCACAATTCCTCAACCTAAACATGCCATTGTTACGGAGTATAGAATGCAATGGCCTGGGTTGCCCTTGTACAGGTCAACCAACTAATTAGTTTTAAGATGAATTAATATATTTGAGATTTTAATGTATGTATGATATAATTTCTTTAACAAATGTATGTTTGTTTTAAGATCTTTACTAAATGTGTTTTATTTTTGGTCAAAGAAACTATAATAAGAACAACAATGGAAACATCCAGAAAAAAACTAAGAGAGCACACATAAAAAGGAACCCAACCAAACTAGGACCCAAAAAACACCATAATATTCCTATCCCCCATATAAGTTATCTGTCCACAACTATATGCAACCAGATTCAATGCTCTAGGAATATTAGAGACTTTAAAGAGTTGAGAAGATGTTGCCAAAGAAGATATACTTGCAAAATGGGGTCAATAGACCAGTCCGGGTTTCCTTTAATTGCCTGGACAATTTCAAAAGCATCAGATAGAAGGTGGGATTTTGGAAAAGCCCTCATCTTAACTTCGCTTAAGGCTACAAAAATTGCCCTCGTCTATCTTCTTTGGAGGAATAGACTTTTAACCCATCCAATGAGCAATCCAAAACCCTTTACTAAATGTGTTAATGAGTCTAAGGATCACAAAGGGTCGGAGTAGCTAAAACCCTTATTAGGCTGATCCCTACACATATTGACAAAGAGGGGTTATCCATGAGCCGAGTTGGGGTTTGGAATGAAGCTTGTCCAAGCTTGGCCTTTATGGTTTTCAAGCCTAATACTGAGAGCCAGATTCAACCAGTGGACTTGATATTAGACTAGGTCTAACCCATTTGCAAAATCTACGTTCATGTTTGTGCTTAATCTGCCGGGTATGGTCCTTTGAGCATACACAGGCCAAGCCTAAACCCATTTAATTATCGGGCTAGAAAATTAGGCTTGGCCTGGCACATGAGCATGAAGTCATAATTCACAACCCATATCTGCCCTATATGGGCCAAGCTTAGCTCAACATACCTGACCCACAAGCACCCTTCTACCTAACCCATCCCCTAATACAGTTGGGTCACCTTTTAACCTGATCCATTTCATCCTCAACCATTCTAATCTGTCTAGAAGAATTGAATAAAAATGTTATAACCATTATGAGATATAGATCACGGGTGGATGCCCACATAACATGAGTTAGGGTTAGAATCTTATTGTAATTAGGGTTTCTCTATTAGGATGTTACTTTACCTATAAATAGGCATCCTCCCTTGTATTTGTATATACTTAAGATAATAGAAAAGCTCTCTACTTTTCTCTCTAATCTTCTCTCTTTTTCTAACAACAACATTGCAAATCAAATATATCACAATAATATGTTTTTTTTTTTTTTGGTCCAATAAATACTTGCACACTACAGACATTCACCCAAGTTTCTATCCATCGATGCTACAACCAGTGATTGGTCCCTGGTTGTTTATGTGGAAGGGATGTGCTTCCCCGCTGAGCTATACCAATGGATTGGCATCACCATAAATATGCATGACATTTAACATCTGGATTTTGAGAACCTAACATTAAGGGCTCAGATAATTTTATGAGATGACCATTGTGCCCCACCCTCATTGATACCCAAATTACTTAGGTCTTGTTTGGCATCACATCTAGAGAACATTTCTTCATTCGCATGAAATGAAAACCATGAGAATGGTCGTTCCCATGGAACTTGTTTTTGGAATATAATGGGTTAAAAATAGAAAGTTAGAAACTTTGAAGCTCTGTGGATTGAGACTCCTTTAATAAAATCATAGACTCAATGCTGTGAGATTGTGGGGTTAATGTGATATTAGGGGGGTAGGACCAACCATTATAGCATCTAGGGATGGGTATAGTCAAAGGGGCGAACCTAGCATAACCACGCAGGTGCGGTCGCACCCGTTAAACCACATTGCGCTTATAAAAACTGTGGACCCACCCTCAAAATCCACATGAAAATCCTCAATTTGTCCCTAAAACCAAACTACCTATTAAGGTTCGCACCCCTCAAATAAAAGTGTATTTCAATCTCGCAGTTTGAAAATCTGATTTAATGCGATTGATGGGAACTTGTAAATATGTAATGTGCGCATGTTGGATCAAAAGATATATATATATATATATATGTATATTTAATAGTAATGGAGGGTGTCCCAGTCCTTTGGGCCTGACTAATCCCTAAGGCCTAGGGGAAGCTGGGTAAATCCCTTCTTGCGGCCCCAATATTGGATCAAAAGCTATTTAAAGTGGTCAAATCTTGTGGTAGAAAAAAAAATGTTTCCTAATCAAGACCTGACTGTTTCTCTGATACAGTTTCCAATGTTACATTATGGCACGTTTCGTAATGTTTTTAGAAGAGCTGGCTTCTTTGGGTAGGAGGAGATTAGGGATAATCAAGGAATGAAGGATGAGGGGTAATGTAGAAGTGATCACCTGATTTCGGTCACATCCTTTTAGTTTCATTCTTGATGATGGAGAAACAAGATATTGTAGCATCTACTTTCTTAAATAATTATATGCACTGTTCATTTCTTCCTGGTTGAGAAACTACTTCCATGTAGATCAAGCGAACTCCATTTCTCGTCTAAATGTCCTCTGGCTATGAGAAAAACCACAACCAACTTGCTAGAAATCTCTGACAAATAGCATCCTTGGTTATGGTCGACGGTGAAAAAAAATCTTCATAAAGTCATCGTATATGTGATGTTTACATGTCTAATCTGGGGCCTTGAAATATATGATCTATGGGTTAACAGAAAAGTTCAATTGGCCCACATTCATTGAGTGGCTAAGATCATCCAATCATTGAGATTTTGTATCTTTGGATATCCTTGAAAAGCTTTTTTCTCAATTTTACGTGTCGTAAAGTAGTTGTATATATGTTGCAAACAACAGTAATCATATGCAAAAAATGGAAACAAGGGTTATTTTAAGGGTTGGGGCCCACCCACTAAAACTTAATTTTTCCATCCTCTAGTCGAGTATTTCGTTCCTGCCGATGGTCTTTAAGTCACAACAATGTCATGATTAAAGTACACCTGCAGTGATCTGATTAGGGAAGTGTAAGTATACTTCGCTGGTGAAAACAGTAGTAATTTCAAGGTCATCTGGCATTGGGATGCGATTATAATGGAATTAGAAAGGGAGAAAAGGCTGGTAAAAGAGCTAATGTACTATAATTTTCTGCAATTTCCGGTATCATGTAATACATAGGAATGTGATTTTATTTGGTTTTGTGCAATGGAGGATGTAAATATTGCTGTTCAAGGCAAAGGGAAGTCAGTGTGGGATTGCTGTAATAAAGAATACGAATTTGTGGACGTGGGTCAGTTGCGCAGCTGGTGCAGTTGCTGAAGCTGCTGCTTCTATTTTTCTTGATTTGTCTTTAAAGCTTTCCTTCTAATACAGAAAAGAAAAGGAAGAAGGAAAGAGGAAAAGAAAGAGACTTGGATTTCTTCTCTCTCTTTTATCTTGCTTGCAACTGATAACATTGGTCCTGGTCTTGGTTTTTCTTGTTTTGTGAAACTAACATATGCAAGGCGACCAGATTTTTACACTCGGCTAGTAGAAAGAAAGTAATAAAATAAAAAAAGAAATGCTGACCCTTGTTCTTTGCTTTTCCCTACTTGTTTGTGTTCTGTAGTGATTGCATCCTATTCTTCTCGGTCTATGTTTATATGATGAGAATCTTTCTCTTTTTATCATCTAAGTGCATGTTTGGTATCTCTATTTTTGACCTATATTTGTCTATTTGTCTAAATCAGATAGAGGTTAGAAAAATTAGAGCGTTTGGTAGATGACTTTATCCCCTTCTTATCTTAGAGAAGTAGAGGCGAATCCTCTAAAATTGAAATGCCCTCTTTTTTTTATATCTCTTTTTTTAATGGCTCTATTTTAAATGGTCTTTCAGAAAAAGAGTTAAGATGCCAAACATGGCCTAAGTGTATTGATGTATTTGTAGTTAAACTTAAAAGTGGGGTTTTTTTTTTTTTTGAAAAAAGAGGAAGAGGATTTGTAGGTTTCAATCTGCAGTTTTTCATTGGTCAGTTATCCAATCCTATCAGAGTGAAATTGGGCCTTAGATTTCTCAATCGGAGCTATATTGAGGGAGATGCAGGCTTATAAAGTTGATTGATGCATTCTCAAGCGGGAGCCAGGTGTGTTCCACCAACTTGGGCGGGGGATGTTATCATCATCCCACGCCCCACCTTGGCATGTAATGGAGTCAGCCCATGGAGTTAGAGCATTCCACATCCATATTGGGCTTAAGAGTGGGCCATTTCACGCCCAACTCTTTTCTTACATTTTTCATTCTAATATTCGAGTCACGATCACTTTTGATCCTTCCATCATATTTTCACCACAATACATTGTTGGCAATCTCTCTTTGAGTAGACTTTTGTAGACTCAAGATCCCCCGATCCAATTTATATTGAAGGAGATGTTTCCTCCGAAAGATTACCATTTTTCTGCTTTTAAGCCGGACCGGGGATCCCACATTTAATTCTTTGTTAATCGTGGGTGTGAAGATGCATTTTCTTTATATAAGCGACTGATTTAGGCAAGAAGAGGCACCTCCTTGCCTAAGTCTCATTTTTCCTCCTTTCCAAATTTATGCGAAACTTTTGAACAGTCAAGATTTTTTAACTGTCGGTCGGATTTTTGCCCGTGACATATGTATGCAAGGGTCTTTCTAAGTAGATATCCATAGAGCCCAAAATCATCCCGACCCGATTTATAATAAGAAGGATGTGGGCCTTGGAAGCTCCCCATTTAGCATTTTTTTTTAGCGTGGAGGGGTTCCCACACTGCATTTGATTTCCTTTTCCACCCTTCTCAATCTCGAAATAAATCTGAACCCTGGCTTCGCCCCCGCCCTGCCCCTACCTGGCACACTGCACTACGATAATTTTTTTATTGTGCACTTCTTCCAAACTCTTATTTTGATGCAATTAGTATCATTTTCTTCATCTAGGTGTCCCGGATGTACTTTTGACGGTCCCGGAAGTCATTTTTCGTAGTTCTGTACTTTCTCTTAGAATCTTGGACTTTCTGCGGAATCCATTTTCAATACTTTTGAAGTTCCTTTTCCTTTGTCAAATTTGCTTGTCTACAGTGATATCAAGCAAATGATGCTGCAAACGGCAAAATGAAGACATATTAGAAGAAACAAAAATGTAGAAAACCCGGATTGCCCAAAGAGATGCATAACTTAGAAGAAAGACGCGTGAGAGAAATGCAGGAGAGTAAAAGAGGAGAGATGAATGGAGTTTGGAGCAATGTACGAAAACTTATAAAGACATGAAATAGGAGGAGATACGAGTACGAGTAGTTACATTAACCACTTGGCCATGTGGCATTCTAAAATAACTGAGAAAGATTTTAAAAGAGATTCAATGTTTGGGAGTGGCAGTACTTTAAAAAACCCATAATCAAGATTGTGCATCTAGGGTCTAAAATGAAGTTCAATTGGGAATTTAAAATTTGCAATTATGAGACGACCAGATCCCAACAGCAAGCATTTCATGGCCTACTGATCACACTCTCGGAGCACACGTGATTTCATGGTCTCCTCTTGACTTAGGACAGGTACACAGGAAAACATGAACGCATTTCTTCTTCTCATATGTAGAACTGACTCTGGATTGAATGTAAGTCATCAAAAGGCCTCCTTCATGTATCCACCAATAACCCTGTGCTCTTTCCCTGCACTGTGTAATTGATATTGAATGTGAGCTATTTATTTAGACTTCAAATATTAGGATATGTCTCATGCAGATTTCATAAATGCCCTCTATTTTTCTTCCTTTGATTAATCTGAACTTGGAGAAATGAGCTAAAACTGATCTCATGCTGATTTCATAAATGCCCTCTATTTTTCATTGTTTGATTAAGCAGAACTTGGAGAAATGGACTAGAAATGCAAGTAGGCCAGGCTGGCTTTATGTTCCCACTTGACTGAGTACATTGGTCCGTGGCCTGACTGTGCTTCTTTCTAGCCCAGTAAGTAAATGAACTGGGTTTTAACACTGTCTACCATATTATCCATTGATATGATGCACCACAAACAAGACTTACCTTAGCGAAGGGCTATGCTCATCCAGGCTGAAGTATTAGGTAGAAAAAGTAAATGGGCTTGTACATGGAATTAGGAACTCACAAGACAACAGAAATCCAGCATTGTCATATGTATCATTGGAGTAAGGTCAGAGATCTAGATACCAGAAAGCTGTTCATGATTCGCACCTGAAGTATCAGAAGATCTAAATTTTGAATAGGTCCAGTCCAAAAGCACGGTTCCAATTTTTTTAAATCCCAGCTAGACCATCAATCAGCGATGACCTTGTTGTAAGTCTTCCTTTTTGAAATAACAGCTAGGATCAACTGCTAAATCTGTCGATTCTCATAACCAATGGTCAAGATCTCGCGGGATTTGGACTCAACCCCATGCATTCCTAGTACCTCCTAAAACATGACTGATTTCAGCTTGGGCCCATTTGGATCTTTGTAAACATAGTGTAGACAACTTGAGTGGTAGGGAGTGACACTTCTCACGTGGCTGCCTATTGTTCGAAACCTGGGTACGTCACCTCTTCCCACTTGAGTGCGCTATGCATATAGGTATTTGGACAACCTATTCACACACATTTGGGCCTCGTTTGATTGTATGGAATGGGCTCCAATGAAGTATTATTAAAGAGATGAGGGGTGAAGGATACAAGGTTGAGATGTAGATATGCCCTGGACATTTGTAGGATTTTAGTTACTTGGGTGATGGCTGGTTATTCGTTTCCACTCTATCATTCATTCATTGTTCAGAGATGATCATTTGGTCATCATTTGGATATTCAGTCTAGGGGTATTCATGGGCCAGGTCAAGCAAGGCTAAGATATATCTAGGCCCTTCCTGACTTTAGAGAAACAGGCCCCTTATCCGTTCTAAGCCTGATAAAGGTCGTAAGTGCTTTGCTCAAACCTGTCCATTTAGTCAATTGGGCCAAGCCGGGCCAAGCTATCTATACTTTGTTCGGGCTTTCTGTTTTTATGAGGCAAATCACACAAATGTACAAGCACTACTTTTTCAGGTTGGGCTTAGATATCTCCTTCACTTGATACAAGCTCGGCCCAATATCCGATTCACAAAAATTTTAGATCCAAACCCGTTCCAAATACTATTCACCTTTGTTGCTTTAGATTTATCAACTTTCAGAAATATAAAGTCTCATTATTCCTAGGAGTTAATTACATGAAACAAATGGCACCTAGTATGGAAATAGAATACCTTTCCTTCTCAGAAGCAATACATTCATACAAGGAATTAAATGTCATTTATAAGGAGTCCAAACAACAACATTTTGCTCTTGTAACTCATCTTTCTGTGAACTGAGTTCCAATAATCAGATTTTTCGTGTACATAGGCCCTGTTTCGACCCTCAGAGCTTGGTCTCCCTCCACTTAAGTTACCAGTAAATCTTACTACCTCAAATTTGTTGTGGCGAAAACCAAAACAAATTATTACTCATTTGTAAATCAGACTATCCAAATGGATGGGCCCTCATTTTTGTGTTTTCCCGTAGAGATTGGATGAGGAAAACTGGTATCCTCATGCCCTTTCATGTTCGACTCAAAATCTAAAACAAAGAAGGAAATCAATACCCCCTCACTGAAGCTAATTTTTTATGCTACTAAGTGGGCCTCACAGAGAAAATTAATTTTATGTGGTAATAGCATCCATGTGAAAACATGTATGAGATTAAAACAAATTTGCTTGGAGCCCAATACAGAGCAAGAGATGATGTTAACCACATAGGTTTGTGTGTGAAGACTGTTTTCGTGTGAAACTGATCTTTCTTGGCTTACAATCAGAGAGCTTTTTAAGATTCTGCAGTATTTGTAACTAGAATCGCATACCTGTAGGCATTGTGTTCACTGTACAGATGCCAAGGAAAGGCAAATCAAATTGGTGTGGTGATATATAAAACTTGTATTGATTTGTGTATTTCTCAATGAATGTACAACTAATATATATACAAAAGGAAGTCTATCTGTATTGAGAATGCCAAGGCTTTAATTACAAGTCATATCTTAACTAATACATCATGCAGCCAGCCAAGTGTCCACGCATCATACAGCTAATAATATAAAACTTAAGAACAAACAGAAGTATTAAGTCATCTGGAGAATTCGTGTCAGTGAGATAGAAACGTTGCCGGCCACAGAGATGGAAAGAATGTTCATGGTTGTGCTTTTTCCCTCATTAAATGAACTTTACGAGCGTCCGACCAGAACTCTTGATGCTGGTGCCTAGGAGGAGAGACCATTCCGAGCAGCGGCGGATTTAGGATTTTCATTAGATTAGAGCTCACGATCATTAATTAAAAATAAAAAAGATCAAAATCAACGCCTACTATCAATAATCTCTACTTAGTACATAGTTTAAAGACATTATTTTCTCATTTATATTTTTTTCATAATCCGCTACTAATCAAAATATTGCTTCCATACATATGGTATAAAGGTATGGTGAGGGAGCAGACAGATATGCTATGCTATCATGAGCTTGATGTGGAAGAAGGAGAACAACTCAGCTAAGGGTTCCAAGTTTTTTCGTTTGGGAGATCTCTGTTACTGAGAGAGATGGGTTTTTCGAGACCAGGAGTGGGGCAATTACTTTACTGGAATTGGGCATGACCCATATGGCCCATGCAACTTTTAACATTTTTTGGATCAGACTGCCCAAAGTCCGCATAATGTAGGTCCGCCACTGCTTGAGATGATGGAAAGGAGTCTCTCCACCCGCTCCAATTAGGGGATGTTTGTGTAGGGCCAAAGAAAACCTATTTTTCTCACTTAATCCTCTTTTAGGAATTTTTTTTTTTTTCATTCCTCTCATTTGAAATGCTTTTTCATGGACTCTAAGAAAATTTAACTTATATTTTCATGGCTGCACCAGGCTCAAGAATTTCTTATTACAAAAGGGGGCTAATTTTTTATGCCTTTTCTGAAAGATGATAGTACCACAAAAATGCCCTATAATAGGGACTAGCACAAAAACCCATGCTAATCATGGGTATGCATGAAGAGGTACGATTCTGTGTATGTTAAAAACAGGGGAGATGGGAGTCCATAAGTGGGAGAAGTATATTAGTGGAGGGTGGAGGGAGAGTATAACACAGTTCTAAAAACTAAGAGTAACTTCCGGTCAAAACAAAAGGTACTATCAAAATTGAATCCAAAACCTTCTTGCTTAACTTATTATAATGGGAATGGAATTGTTCCGTGGTGGAACTTTTAAGTGGGAGGGCTGAAGCAGGTTTGGATTTTTATAGTTTGATATCAGTCAAATTTAAGCTATAGGTTCAGGTTTCTGTGCTCTTTTCTGCTTATAACTGTGTCTATGTGCTTTTTTTGTGTGTGTGTGTGTGTGTGGAAAGTAATTTAAACATTTTTGTATAATACAAGTGTTAGAGGACATTGCGAAAGTCCAAGATATTCTAAGATTAATTCCTCTATAATGTTTTGATGTAAAAGAAAAATATAATATCGAACCCGACCATCCAAAATGAGAGTCACATGTACTGTTTATATGAGTCTTGTTGTAGAACTAACAATCCCGTGAAGCCTTTACGAAAAAAAAAATCTTTCTTACCAAAAAAAAAAAAAATACAAAAATAATCTTGTGAAGCACGAGAGTGCACTTATCTTTTTTTTTTTTTTTTTTTTTCAAATCTGTGTTAAGTAAAAATAGAAACATCCATTATGAGAGGAGCTTGTTTCTCTCTCTCTCTCTCTCTCTCTCTCTCTCTCTCTCATGCAAATTACTAACATAACCAAACAGACATGCTCGGTCGCTGAGTCCCTCGCCATCAATGCTACAATTAAGGATTGATCCCTAGTTATTTTGGCGTAAGAGAGGTACCTCACCACTTGAACTACAAGTATATTGACATTTTGGGAGATGCCATAGAGGTGCTGCTTTGATGAGTTCGAGGTTTGCACTTTACCCGTTAGATAAAATAAAATTACTACTAAATTTTAGCAAAATCAATTAGGAGAACCTCACAAACTTAGGCTGGTGGCACTTTATAGGATTATTTGGGAAAGGCTTGGACCTTTTTATTGGAAACTCGAACCTACAACGGCTAATAAGGGTGCAATAATGAGCACCTTCCACTATTCCAACAAACTTTAGTCATGGACTTGGATTAATTATGAAATAAAAGATGGGGCCTAGGGCCGTACCTAAGCAAGGTCCGGCCTGAAATTTACTAATGATTATATATTCAAAGGGCAGATATGGCGTCCTACATGCAGTACACTTTACCTATTCTAGATTTAATCAGTTAGGTGACAATTTTAATAGTTTTGTAAATAGGCCAATCTCTCATTGGCCCAGTAGATTTGGTCTACTGCGTTCATCCATTTCGCTTTTCAGCTAGATTGGGCTACCGGCTGACAAGGCGATAGTTGATACTTCATGCTTTATTGTGAGTGCCCAAGGTTCGAATATTAGGTAGAGTTGCTGAATTCGAATTTATTGGCTTATCCATAGCTGGGTTAGGTCCTTTTTTACGGTGCACCCCAGACCTGAACCAGTATTATTAAAGGGGCTCATCAAGCTGGCACTAGAATTAGGTCTAGGTTATCATCCGTACTAATTATTGTTTAATCAGTTTTTCGACTATAGATTTGGATCCAATTAAGACACCTAAAGCCGACGATAAAATTTTAAAAATCAATTTTCTCAAAAGAGATTTATTTTTCTACAAAATTCATCGAACCCCAAGACCTCATTCCCTTCATAAAATTACTAAAGTTACCTAAGCATAACCCATCAAATCTAAGCATAGACCATCAAAGAGAATAAAACCCTAAACATGATCTATAAAAAATAAGCATAGGTAATCAAAAGCCTACTCTAGCATTAAGAAATACAATATGGAAGGTACTGACTGGTACGAAGACAAGCCTATTAAAGCATTAGATTAGCACATCAGTAACTCAATCAAACAAGCATTAACAAAAAGAAAGGGTTAGGAATACTTAACTTCTTCCTTTGCCTTGATTGCAATTCTAACCAATCATTGCACAAAAGTAAACTGATTTTTTCATTGATAGTATATCTTTAGTACAAAGCTTCTGCTCCTTTCTAGATTTACGTTTTGCTTGGATAAGGTCCAAAACGACCTTCTTACAAAAAAAATATATATATCATAATAAAGTAGAGAACTTAGAACTAGAAGAACCCTAGATCTAGAAAAGGGGAGAGAGGGGATGGTGATGGTTCTCCCCGTATGGGAGAGAGAAAATGGAAGTCCCTTATGGGGGAAGTCCCTATTTATAATTTTTTTCTCTCTTTTATGTCTTTAATTTGTCTCTAGCTTGGACTCCTCTGACTTGGCTTGCACTCCAAGCAACTGCCTTATAAGAGATGACTCGAAATTCTGATTGATCTCTTGCCAAGCTCATCTTCTTTCTTGTGAAGATCTTCCGGTAGTCGGCACCATTAGAGATCTCCTCATGTAGTGCCGAGATGAGTCATCAATGGTATGGATTTATTTGCAATCCTGCCTAAAAATATACATGAGAATTTTCAAGCCCATAACTTGGTCGATTTAGCTCCTATTTGCATGATATTGGGCTCCGCATACATCTACTCTAAATAAGCTTTCGAATGGTAGGTGAATTTCAGTGATCCGATAGTCAGATTTAAAGTTATGGTCATTTGAAGATATGCTGTCTTGTGAAAAATGGGATTGACTTTTGAAATTTGATTTGCAATGGACTCTATCTCTTTGGTTGAGTCAAATCTCTCTAGAAGAGATTTCCAACTAAGACTCTATTTCTGATTTCTTCTTGAATACTCTTTCCTTGTTTTGAGTTTCAAATCTTAATAGGAGTGGAATGAGTTCTGGAAACTTGGAAACTGGAGAGGGGAGAATTATCAACTTTTTGTGCAACAACATTGTGACCCACCCTTTACTGGGCGTGCCTAGGGAAGCACGCCCAGCATGGGTGTGGTTCCCTCTTTTCTTTTCTTTTCTTTTTTTCGTCTTTCTTCTTTTCTTCAAATTTCTCCCCATGTGGGCCCCTATTGCTATGACAATTCCTACACAGTAAAACAACTAAATCACTTGCAAAGAATAAAATAAAAGTGTTGTGCATGCTATGCATGGGGCCTACCTAATGAAAATTTTGCCTAACGAGTTGATGCAATGGAGCCACGGTGCTTAGAGTCTAATTGGTGGGATCCAGGAGTGATGCAAACTATCAACTTCACCAATGATGTAAGATTAATGGTTTTTTTTACTGAAATTCCAAATTTATGCTTATATTCATGAAATCATAAAATTATAATGCAATTGGTCCTAATTGAGTCCACAAATGCACATGAAACAATGGCTTTTGACTCAATTTTGTGGACTTATCAGGCAACATATATACTTTTAATAGTTAGAAGTCCCATTGAGGAGCCAAACCAAGCTTCCCTAGCATGCTCACATTGGGCATGAATGTTCGTTTCCTCATTTTTCTAGCATAAAGGACATCCGGCACCATAACTAATTCCATTAGTGTTCAACCATTTGCGAACCTAAAGGGCATCTCTAAGACAGTTTCATCCAAAAAAAACACTACTTTGTAGTAGTTTGATTTCCAAAAGTCCTTCCAAACAACAACTGAAAGATGTTGGGGTCTACCATTATCAGAGAGTATTCCAAAAGTTGATTTGATTGATAGTTCCCTAGATTTATTAAAGAGCCACACTCTCTTATCCTCATTGTTTTGCCTTGGAATGAAAATTTTCATAATATTTTCTAAATTAGTGGTATCATCAAAAGTATTACGAAATCAACATTCCATTATTTATTAGCATTCCAAAGGTCTTTGATTATAGGATTCAGGATAACCACATTAGAGGCTGGTTTCCTAAGACCCCTTTTGCAGAAGAATTCTTTTGTCATCCCAAATAAAAACGTTGTTCCCATTCCCAAGAATCCAACCCGCATTGTTATTAATAAAATCAGTTACCCCAGCAAAATCCTTATAGAATAATGAGTCTCTCTTCGTAAACTTGGCTTCCCACAAAGATTTGTTGGGAAAGTATTTCTATTTAAGAACCTTAGACCATAAGAGACTCATTATTGAGGCATCTCTAAGTAGTCCTGGCCAATAGAGCTAAATTACTCGTATTAGAGACCCCAATCTCATAGCCCCCTTCTTCTTGTAATTTACAAATCTTAACTCCATTTTATAATATCATTATCACCCCCACCGAGATTTTTCAATCATTTTGTGAATTTCCTAGTTTTCTTGGAAAGCTGGAGAACTAACATAATGTAAACCGGGATGGCTACGTCAACTGATTTGATCACCCTATTTTTACCGATTTAAGATAATAAAGACCCTTGCAAAGACATAATTTCTACATTTAATTTTAGCTAAAAGGGCTTCAAAACGTGATACTATACCTCTCTTGCTCATAGTGGGGTTTTCAAGATATTCTTCATCTTCTCTTATTAACCCCTTTCCAAAAAAAATTGATGAATTATCTCCCCTAGATCTGCTAACCCCTTTACTAAATTAGGTTGTTGGTTTATTAAAGTTAACCAACTGACCCGACATATACATTTGATCATCCAGAATATCTTTAACTCTCCCCAATGCCTTTTCGGAGGTTATCTCACCATGATTGTATCACGCTATTAGAAAAATTCAAGGCTAGACTGTCCGGCTGGAAATCTAGCATTCTATGTTATACAGGTCGTCTGGAGTTAATCAAATCTACATTGACTACTCTACATATTTATTGGGCTTCCATATACCTACTTCCAAAACCCGTTCTTAGTGCTATTGATCGACTTATGCGGGATTTCTTTTGGAATAATGGACTGGAAGTTATTTGCATCCTATAGCATGGAGCACTATATGTAAGCCTTTTGACCATGGTGGCTTAGGTGTCCAATCTGTATTTATCTTAAATCAGGCTACTATAACAAAGCAGGTGTGGAAGTTGTTGTTGGAACATGTGGGTTTATGCTAAATACAATAAGGATAAGTCTTTCTGGGACATTAAAATTCTAGCTACAACTTCATGGGGATGGCGTTCAATTCTATGTTTGCAAAGCCAAGCACTACATTTTTTTCATCATTTGATAGGAAATGGCACATCTATTCTACACGCCTATGGACTAATCCATGGATGGAAAGTGGGCATCTGGTCGATCAGTATGGCATGCGGCCAAGTTATGATCTTGGACTTGATTTGAATATCTTGGTAAGTAATTGTATTCATGTTGGTACTTGGCATTTTCCAATGCGCAGATCTACTGCTCTACAGGACATCTTGGGACATATTACTACTCAGGTTTTTCCAGCTACTAATTATCCTGATGAGATTATTTGGACCTTAGAAGATTGTGGGAAGTTCTCTTTGAAATCAGCATATAATATGATTGCAAATCATGATGGGATTCTGGCTCCATGGACTAACATTATTTGGTGTAAGGGACAAATTAAAAAGCACTTTATTTGCTCATGGATGGTGATGACAGGATGCCTGAAAACAAGAGACTTTCTTCTACAGCGAAATGCTCACTGTGACTCTTCTTGTTCCTTATGTGCGGCAACTTGGGAGTCCATTGAGAATATTTTTCTTTATTACCCTTTCACAAATAATGTATGGAGATTTATGCTTCGCTTGCTTAGTCTCCACCCTATCACTTGTGCGTCACCTATTGAGATGATTGAGTCTATTCTTTCACGGGTAAATCAAAATGATAAGGCTATGATCACCTTAGGTAAGCTGATTTTCCCGGCTGTCGCTTGGAATGTGTGGCAAGAGAGAAATTCACGCATTTTCCGAGGAAAGAATTTGGACTGGAGATATGTAGCATATCAGACTTAAGCTCAAATTCGGAGTCGGATTCTCTTTTTAGGCCTTCACCTACCTGATCAGGTTTCCTGTCACTGGGATCTTCTCCCATACCGCATTAAACATGTGAGGAATGTTGTTCGTGCTCCACCAAATAAGTAGAGGCTCACTATTGCACGGCTTGCTCCAATGGTTATGGGCATTTTATGGTCTGACTTGGAAGTGCTTTATTGTGCTCCTTCAATCATTATTGATAATTTGGTAAATGATGTTTAAGTATTGTTGGACTTAGCCCCACCTCATTTGACTCAGTTTTGTTATGAATTGGAGGACGATTTATTGGAGATTGCTAAGTCTCCAACACTTTCAAATTGGCATTCTCGATTTCAAATGCGGCGACTCCATGATCTCTAGCATGCAAAACATACACAACAACTCATCAAGATCTCGAAGTCATTATGGCGATTACTTCGTAAAATGAAGTAGATTCCTGGTCCAAAAGTCTTTTTTTATTTAGAACTTCATCATTTAATTCATCATTAATGCTTGAGCTGGTGTGTGGCTCTAAGTAATGTCTAGATGTAAGCTTCTGATTATTTTCGCCCAATTGTGGGATAGTTTTTCTTTCCTTTTCCTTTGTCGGGGACAAGGTTTTGTTTATGGGTTTTCTTTGAATAGAATCTAACTTACTATTTAAAAAAAAAAAACAAAAAACTTTCCTTATCATATTAATTTTAGCACTACAAAAGAAAAAACTATCAGTAACAAAAAATAAATAAATAAAAAGGAAATACTAGGGGCGTTTCTAAAAGTTGTAGCCCCATTAATGGACCCTTCACTCTCCGGATTAATTAGCATTTGTTACACAACTTCGGCACCCAAAATAAATAGATACAAAGATAAGGTCCTCTACTTGGGACAACATTTTTAAAAGGAGATCCATTGAGAAGGATTGAAAAAGAGACCAGGGAAATGCATGCTCTAATAATCTGAACAAATTATTTATGAAAGCCAAACATCTCTAAAACTGACCCAATAAAATCCCACTCCATCCTATCATAGCTTCAAGCCATATATTTAATTTTTATTTTCCTTCTAAAAGAATGGAGAGTTTTATGCGCCACAGTATAATTATTCAAAATAGCTCTTCCCTTGACAAATGCACTTTAGAAAGTACCCACTAATTTTGTCATCACTTTTTGAAACTCATTGGCCACAACTTTATCTATGATTTTATATATAACTTTATGTAAGCTAATAGGCCTATAGTCATTGGCTTTTCGCAGTTTATTCTTTTTAGGGATATAACTAATTCTCCCCAATGAAGAATTAGTTGTGAAAAAAAAAAACCTTGGACTAAATGGATAATATCTGTGTCAATCGATTTCCACATATGTTGAAATTTTTTTGCTAGGAAACCATCCGAACCCAAACATAGAGATGAGAGGCAAATTATCTTCCCTGGTGATCATAGGTTCAATAAAGTCTTCCTTTCTACTCCCCACCCAAATCCCTTCCCCATTTTTATCTTTTCTATCTTGTTAGCCTTCCTTCTAGTTATTGTACTAGAATTAAAAAAATGTACTAATCTCATCTCCCTCCCTAAGTTATGACTCCTGCAATTTTTGCCTCCACATCTCCTCCTAGAAAGGTTCTCTTCATGCGCATTGCTATGATAATTTTCCTTGACTAAATTTGAACCATTCACTTCCCCTTTAGTGTTACATTTTCTAGCTAGTTTACTTCTAGTTTCTTTTATAACCTTTTCATTCTTAATTCTTATTCCACTTAACCAGATCTTTACCAATAAGATATAGGGTCTACTAATATTATCCCCATTTAGGGTCTACTAATATTATCCCCATTTCTTACTTTTTGTTTTTTTTCCCTTCTTTCAATGAAAGCATTCTCATAATTATTCTCTCGACCAGAAGCTAAAAACTGTACGTGGGAGAGAGGGAGAGAGAGAGAGAGAGAGATTGTTCTTGTAAGGCTTGTACCTTTAGATAGGATTGGTGTATAGTCCAACCCTTCCACTGTCGGCCTATGAAATACAACTTTTAAAAAATATAGTATTGTGTGCATGCGTGCGGAAGCGTGAAACAATTGAACAACCATGCTACACAAGAAAGACTAGAGGATTTTACGTGGTTCGGCAAAATCACCTACGTCCACGACAAGAAAGCAACGACTCATATCTTGACTCTCTTTAATGTATGGGTCAAAGCGCACCTCTAGACTTTTGTACAAATGATTTGATGCATTCATGAAGAAATTGGTTAAAAACAAATTCAAGTCTTGCTTGGACTTGACCCATGTCACTCACCATTGAAGAGTGAAGACTGCGTCCGGTGACAATAGACACTGGGACATACCTTTCAGCGAGGTATGGGAGACTAAAGACATTGTTGGTTATTTCCTGGTGGCTTGAGTTGTACAAAATATTTAATTGATGGATTTGGATGTGGAAATTTGAACATACAGTTCGAAATCTATGTGCATTCTGACGATGGGAAGCTCCGCATATATCTTTTGTTATCATTCGTATGGAAATGAATTAATACCAAACTCTAGGGCTCCCTTATCATATAATGATAACCTCCACATCCAAATCCACCGTAGATGTGTGGGGATGGAAACATTCAGCGGGGTGATAAGGCAAATTCCACAGCCTGTCTCAAGAGGTAAGCTCTGCACGGGACAGATGCACGGAGCAAAAGGACATACCCTACATGAATTGATTTTTCTAATTATTTCGAAGCAATGTCACTGTCCGCAGTTACCTCTATTTTGGCTTTCATTGCCAGCATATCAGACCTCATGTTGTGATCCTACCAAGGTAGACAAATTTTTGTTGGTCTGCAACAGTGTAATGAGCAAACGCGTGAACGTTCACAGCATACAGGTGATATTTATTTGCAGAATCCAAAGCTTTCAATTTGTGGGTCCAGCCTCGTCCCAATGTCACACTCAACTTATGGCCCTATAAATGCATCACAGTTGATGATCCTAATTGCTCTAATGGTGCCCAATAAATGGACCGTTAAAATGAAGAACGACTAGTGGTCCTAAAGACATTTTTAATGACGTAAATGAAACATTGCAAGCCATGTCCTATCCCTCTGGGTCTCCCCACATAGATTGTGGCAGAAAATTAAAATTTACACTGAGCAGGTTATTTTTTCCGTACCTTGTGTGAAGCATTTTTTTCACATTACGAAGAAAACCAAGTCCGTCACCTCATCAAAAGGGTTATTCAAGAAGTCAAAAAAAAACAAGAAAAAAAAAATAAAAAAAAGCATTTTCATTTTCCACCCCACATGGTAAAAAAAACGGCTCCACCAATCAGACGAGGGTTATTTTTTTTCTTTTTCCTTGTACAAAAAAATGGTTACACCAAATATGAAATTTACCCTACTACAAAAAAGCATTTTCATTTTCCACACCACAGAGGTGTCATTGGATTTCATCACTAGAAATCCTATTGCTACAGATCACAGAGAACTTTAGGCCTATTATACGGTCATATCATTTGATTAAGGTAATTAGTGCCCCACTCCTAATTAACAGCTCTTACACTCTCTGATTTCATTAGTATGCAAACTTCAAATATGACTTTTTCTATTTTTTCTTTTTGAAGTGGCATCACTTAGAACAGTACATGGACCGACCAAACCAATGCATTAGATTAGCAATTGAACCGACCTTTTCAGAAATCAAAGGCAGGCAGGTCTCAGTAATGAGAAGACCCTAGATCAGACATAAATACTCAGGTGCCTAATTCAAGCCATCTTCAATTTTGTTTTGACTCTTATGGACAATAGATTCTCAACCTCTGTAGCCCACAGGGGGGCACCACAGAGGTCCCACACCGGATCTTTCTCCAAGAAAATGTGAATATGAATCACAGAATTCACATAACTTGGGTAGTCCTTTTCACAACTATTGAATTGGTTGCAGGTCACTTTATATGAATTCCTGACTCCATAGGCCACACGAAGACGAGAATGGGAAACGACATTTTTTATCGCTCGTTGCGATTGTCACGCATACGTCAATCGCAGGTCATGGTCATTGGTCCCACCCACGTGTCATCTTTACAAGGGTCATGCAAATTAGACAAATTATCGCCTGAAGAGTCCAATCCGTCTCTCTGCATTCCAATCAGATTTATCAAATCGACAAACGACATTGGTTGGAAAGTGAGCCCCACAAGGTGCCTAGTGAGTTTCTTGAAAGACCCGACCGGGAGAACAACGAGACTCTGTTGTAAAGGGATCTTTTGTTTTCATGTGAATCACATGCATAATATTTAGGCATATTCAAGCTTGTCACTAAGATATGAAAATGGTGCATGAATAAATTCACTTTCACAGCTCATTTTTCGTAGCAGAATCCTGTTGATCTGTTCCATGCCTCCAGAAGAAAGAGGTCCCCTAGGATTTTGATTTGCTATACGGAAAAAGGGTTGTGTTTTGTCCAATGGGGCCCATCAAAAAGTTTTTATCTATTGGGATTGCCTCAAATGCGCTCGTTATTGTGTGCTCGAGGGCTAGGGCTCGCACCACCACATCACATCCAATGGTTGTGCAGCTGGCCATCGCACCTAAAGTAGCCCATTATCTTTTTCATTTTTACCCACCTGAGTTATTCATCTTCTTTATTGGCTACAAATGGGTAAGAAGTCTTTTTTTTCTCCCCTTTATTATAGGATGTTGAGAAATTTGTAAACAAGTTCAAATCGTTAGATTGGATTTTTTAGACTTTTGTGGGCTGCAAGCCGATTTACGGTACACACCGTTCATTTTGTTCCTATTGCTAAAAACGGCTAAGAGATAAAAAATTTATGTTTATTTTTCATGAATTTTGAGAAATTTGAAAAAAATATCCACAAAATCCAAAATCACGTAGCCATCAGATGTACCCAGAATCACATTTTAAAATATTTATTTTAATAAAATTGGAGTGTGTTTCACATGGGCCTCATTTGCATTGATAATAGATGTGACTGCGTACCATTTAAGCATATGGATCATATTCACAAGCAGACAAACGGCCCTTAATACTTTATGTATTGGATCCTCTAAACTAGGCCTCGCCCAATTACTAGGTGCCTAGATGAATGCATCAGCGTGGGGTTCAACCATAAAGTCCAAACCGTCCAAAAGCACTGTCCCAGTGCACATTGGAGCTGAACAAGACTTAATTCTAAAATTAGCTCAGCCCACCGTCAGATTGGTCAAATGCAACCTAGATGATTTCACTTCCTTTTATTACCTTAACCAAGTTAATACTAACAGCATGAAACTTCACTCATCGCTGCGACACAAGATGGCAGCAATTCTGAATGGACTGGATTTAATTGGAGGATCCTGGTGATGGACTTACAGGGTGGGCCACACGTGAGCCGGGTTATGACTACGACACGGTTCCCTGTCGTTACGGAACGGAAAGGCCTATCCACTTTTCCTCTTGAAATTCTGTGTAAATCCAATTTCTTCCAACCACGATTCCTTACTTTGACAGAAAAAAACACCACTCTCCAGCGAGTAAAACAGTAAAAGGAGCAGCAGAAAAGAAAAAGTGCAAAAGCAAACACTTCCTTCCCTGCTTTCAAGAAATGAGTTTTTTTATTCCTGACCGAAACCAAATGCCCAAAACAGGAATACAAATGCAACCCTTCTTACCTTCAAAGCACCCTTTTGTTTCACCTGCGTCCGTTGCGTGACAAAAAGAAATACATAAAAACCTCCAACAATACCCTTTTGTCATAGATCCACCCGTGGGACCCAATTATAAAATTGAAACTATTGAAAATGATTGGCCCACCTCATATCACCTCAGTAAAAATCCCACTCTGATACATGTCATTAAACATGGCAAACCTGGTCCAAGTGAGATTTTTATCAGAGCTAATAATATATGGTGGGGCAGCAAGTTTGAACGGTTCTGATTCTAATGGTGGGTCCTACTGACAAATTTGCAGTTCAGAGAATTCTGTGAGAAATCTATTCTGCAATTTTTTACTTTTTATTTTTACCAAGAAAAGCGATTTCTCTGCTGCAGCAGCGCTTTTTTTTTTTTTTTTGATCTACTTTTGCTTTCTTCCTTCTCAGCACCGCTGCATCTGCTGCGAAAGCTGATGAAATGTTTCATTGCAGCAGAAGTCGCTCAACTTTGGCCTCTTTATCTCTGCTTCTGATCTGATAATATCGCTTCTGCTGCTCATGTTGTTAGTGTTTTCACTTTCCGAAGTCAGAAAATCGCAGTCGAGGGCACTAACTGCCTTGTCTGAACTAGAAGCCCTATCAAACACGATCGAACCGTAGCCGTCCATCACAACATCCTGCATAAGATTGCAGCAATCCAACAGCTCCTCCTACACCACACCACCCAAATCAGTAAAAGAGAAGAAAATCGAAGCTCATATCTTTCTAACTTTCTGCTTGCTTACTTTGTTTATGTATGGACATGAGGAAATAGCCTGGAGAAAGCATGGGAATTGCATAGGGGAAAGCTCGTGAGAAGCAGAGAGCAGAGCCGATGCAGTGACGATCGATGGTTTATACTTCAAGATCTTGATCTCTGCAAAAACTAAACGGTCGGGCTTCGATTTTAGGAAATGAATGGAAAGGGAATTAAGAGATGTACCGTTCTGAGCTTTGAAGATGAGATCTGTAGCTCGGGCTTTGAGAGACTGTTTCAGCGGCGGATCGTTCCGTTCGAAGAAACAGAGGAAGAAGTGTAGGAAAGCGAACGGCGTTATCGATCGCATCCTCCAATTTAGGGCTCCGAGTATCAGAAGCTCCATGCGTTGAATCGTCTGCGAGTCGAAGATGATTCCTTCCTCCATCTGTTTCAAAGAAGAATCGAAAAAACAAAAAAGAAGATGAACAGATGATTTGATTGGTAAAAACATAATCTTTTCTTAGTTCTTCCAATTTACCTGGAAATCAGTTAGAGAAAGAGAGGTTTTCATCATCTTAGCAGCAAGAGAAAGGCAAGAAACTGAGAGAAGCTTCAAAATCCAAGGCTTTGCACTCTGTAACACAAAGATCTGTTACAACATTCGCTGATCGAACAGAAACGAAATCGAAAATCCCAATCGATCGAAAATGTAGTAAAAATCAAGCCTTTTTAATCTTTTCTGAGAGATTACCAGCATTCCTCGTCTGGAGACGAACCGATTGAGATAATTCATGGCGAGATAAGCAACGAACGGATCGATGTTGCAGGAAAACCGCGCCTGGTGAGAGAAAATCAGATCAAAACGCATTCTACAGAGATTAAAGTGTTAACATTCAACACGAATATAGAGATTCGATCTCTACACTTTTCTTTTACCTTGACAATCGAAGATGTAGCGTCGCGTTGGAGGGAGACGAGAGAATGTTGCGATTTGAGGCTCTGGAAGTGAGATTCTGAGGGCATGTGGTCCGATTCGGAGGCGAAAAGCTCTGAAATCATATCGGTTTGGTCCTGCTCTTGAGATTTGGAGCTCGTTAGTGGGTTTTCGAGATCGAAATCTTCCATTTCTTCTTCTTCTTCTTCTTCTTCTTGCTTTCAAATTCAGATTTCCTTCTCTCGTATCTCTGCAGAGACGATTGTGTCTTCCATTGCCATGTCCCTCCCTATGTATATGTCCTTTTAGCTGTCTAAATGACGAAAATGCCCTCGGTTTCTTGGGAGATGCTACGGACGTCCTTGTCCAGAGTCCAGTGTACGGGGCACGAGAAAAGTTTTTATCGGCAATTTCTCGGATGATTGTCGTCGCGGGAGAAATTAAAATTAATTTATCCCGAGATTAGAATTCCAACCATCCACGTGGCACAGGATCGCCAGATCTGAGCCGTTTACTGTCTGGAGTCAAATTGGTCAACCACTCGTCTCCGCGTATCGAATGGGTCTCATTCCATGTCTTGTGGGTGTGAAACGAATGAGTAGGCAGTCACCCGTGATGTCAGGCCTCTGCATCCATCAGTGGGTCCCGCTTAAGCATCCAATACCACGTAAGATTGATATAATGTGTGAAATATATAGAATTTGAAATATACACACACTTGTAGGGGTGTCATGAGTTTCAAATGTGTGTGATGAATTGATGGCCACTCTATGGATGGAGTGAAATTTGGCCCAACATCAACATGCATGGGCATTGGGAGAGACTGATCTAAAGAGGATCCGGACTCGGGTTTGGTCCTGTGGTTCTTGGCCAACTTGTTCACCTTGGACCCACTAGATGTGTCTATGGAGGCCATGGTAGGCAATTTGATCAATCTTTTCATTTGGGGACAAAAAAATTTTTTTGTATCCTTTTCTTTTCACAGTTTGACTAGGGTTGAAACTACTCTGTAAAAAGGTTGTTGCTGTAGAGAAGTGATTAGAATTTAGTGTCAATTCCAAATCAAAGAGTTCTATTCAATATGAAAATTTATCATTTTATCTGTATAAAAAGGGGTGTAAACCAATTAAAAAAGAAGATGGGAAACATTGAGCTGCCGCTGTGGATAAGGCGCTCGCTCCCACAGCTCCACCCGGAGATCGATCCCTAGGTGGGCTTCAAATCTCCCTGCCACTAGGCCAATTGGCAGAAAAAAAAAAAAAAAAAAAAAAGGAACAATTAAAAGAGATCCGGCATGGACAATTATTTCTTGGAGATTTGAGAATAGCGATTGCGTCTTGGGAGACTCTCCTTATAAAATTTCTAATAAATTTAGTAAGAACCATAATCTTAATTTAATTTGATTAAGGAATGGGTGTGATTCAGTTCTTTACTCTTTTTTTTCTATTTTGCTATATCCTTGAAATCACACGCTCTAGTCACACACTCATGGCACCGAGACCGGCTTAGGTTGTTTAGAGGTTGTTTGCCTTTTAAGTTTGTAATAAGAAAATGGCACTTATTAATGAAAATGCTACATTTGTAGATGTTGTAGATTCAAATGTAACATACGCGAAAGATATTACCATGTTTGTCAAAATGACCACTTTAGCACGAGTAAATAAGTACATCCAATGGTTTCAAAAGGATTTGGGTGTTTCAAACTTCTTCACAAGTTTCTCAAAATCCATAAAGAATTAAAATACGAAACTAAACTTCTTGATATTTACCAATAATACATGAATATTGAATGGTTTGAATGATGGATTGGGGCACACAAAAGTGTAGAAAATTAGGGTTTAGGAGGGAACTTTTTCACAAATTACTCAAGATTTATGAAGATTTAAGATATTTAGCTTTAAAATGAAAGGATTTAATAGTTCAATGAACAAAGTGAATGTTGTGGATTACAAATACGGGGTTCACGAGAATGAGAAGAAATAAAGGTGGTTGATGGGCCCTCCAAAAATGCAATCACTGGCGCTTTTTTTTTTTTTTTTGCAAGAGGAATGTGAATCACTTTCATCCATAAGAAAAAAAAATACTAGGAGTCAAAGTTCTAAAAATATATTTAGTTTTATGGATTTATTATAATTAAGATGCACATTAATTTACAAACATTAGAGAAAGAAAAGTAATAAGAAAATGATTAATTTTATATGAAATAAGCTGCTAGAATCAAAGAAAAACGTATTCTTAATACATTTATGAATAGGCACCAAAAACCATATGGGATATTTTCTTTTCTTTTTTTTTTTTCTTTATTTGCGACTCCTAGTAATGATGGATTCTCAAAACATAGAAGTAAAAATAAATATGAATGCTTCTAATAGAATTAAATACAGATGTCTAATAGACATTTGTTAAGGGCACGTTTGTGTGATATTTGTGGAAAATACTCTATCATAAATTTATTTTCTTCTTTTGTTTGGGCCACCATTAAATTGATTTCTTATAAAAATCCATGATTAAAACACAAAAAAGGAGAAAAAGTAATAAATATAAATGTAAAAAAGTAAAAAAAAATATAGAACGAATAAATCTAAAGCTAACTCCTTTGACTCATAAAACACTTTTAGAATCATATCAATTATTGAAATTCTTATATATGGTAAATATATGAAGTGCATATTATTAGGGTTTCATATAAGAAATCATGTAAATGATATGGAGCATATTCACTGAAAAAGTTGTGACGGGAATTTGATCTTTTAACCCCCATGTGATCACATGGTATCAATGACAACATGAAGATCTATTGTGTTCGACATCTACCTTCATTGACCAATTCACATAGTTTTACACGATACATGTGGATATGAGGGCTTGCATACATCCTTAGGGATTAGTTATTGGTCGTCCAGAATCAAATGTCCCTCAGGCTTAGGGCCAAAAGCTTCTGCATTGGGCTGAGTGGGAGATACCCTTAGTTATCGAAAAAAAAAAAGAACAACAACATGAAGATCTACATTCCCCATAACAGTAGAGATGATATGAAAATTTGGCCCTCATCAAAAGGAGAATTGTCCTCAAAATCTACATTCCCCATAACAATAGGATGCTCTGAAACAATATCTCCATGTTTCGTAGAAATAAGGAATCCAGACACAAAAGTAAGCACTCAAAACTCAATGAAAACTCAGTCACAACTCAATTTTATTAACTGTAAATTGTATTTATATATATATATTTTTTTGAGATGACTTTTGATTCTTTTTTGGAAAATGACTTGGTTAACACTCAATCAAGTTTACGGGTATTTACAAAAGAAAAGGGGTTTTTATGAAAAAAATTAAGTTTAAATCTTAATTAAATAGTTTTATGAAGAAAAACTATAAACTGACGAAATAATTGTTCGTATATTTTTGGGACGAAATTACCCCAGTTGACGATACCGTGAACTGATTGATGATATCGTCAACATTCATTGTAAAAAATGATATTTTGATCCATCTTCTTCCACCTAATGCTTGAGTCTAAAAAACCCCATGGTTAATCAAGAGACCAAGGCTATTAAATCAAAGGCTTGGATGATCACTCGAGACTTGTGTCTTGCACCACCCACAAGGAGACTATTCCATCTATCTTATATCCCTAATGATGGGAATGCATCCAAGTGGCCCCATGAGCTCGACCACATGAGTACAGTATGAAGGCTATTTGTAGGTCAAAAAGTTTCAGCACTGTTAAAGGGTTGTATAGGTACAATGAAAGGTGTACTTACACCCTTTTTCTAGTTTTATTTTGGGTCTTCGTCATGGTAATGTTACTATATATGTTGAACTTGATGACATTAGATATGGATTTATCATGGTAAATTATTCAAAAGATATTGTAATTCTAACTATCTCGATAGATTAATTATGAGTAAACAATATAACTATTAGAATTAAAAAAATTTCAGTTAATCATTTCTACTAAAACCTTAAGTTGTTAGCAAAGGCGGCATAACCCCCTCTCATAGAACCCGATCGACACACACTTTTGGCAACATATACGTTTTTTTAATATCGAGTCAATTTTCATCGGATTCAAACTCACGACCAGCCGACTCTACTACTATATTAAGCATTCATGCCAAATTCAACCTTCTATGATATTCTCTAATAATAACATTCGTTCAAGTCATTCTTCACCGATTTTCAAGAAAATTTTTTTAGGAAGCATCAAATCCTACAGTTCCACAGAAGCCATCATTTATTTATGCACAAACAAACATTCGATCATCCAAAAGTGTATTTGGACGGGTGATTGTGATTTGACTATGTCAACTTCTAGGCGTGTTTTTTCCAAGGCAGACATAGAGGACCCAAACCCCTCCCAAAAGCACCCGTTTCCTTCTCTCTGAATTATTTTTGCCTAAAAAAAAACAAGAAGCCAAACAGGCGAGACAATCATTAGAAAGAAGCCAAACATTATTAACACGCTACTATTTGATTTTAATCCATCTTTAAATTAATGAACGGGTGTCCATGTGTAATTTCATCAATATTATGTATGTACAAGGAATGCTAGAAATTGCCGAGGCGTTCTCATAAAATATACCACTCTGTAATCAATATTGATCATTCCCATCAAACTATTCACAATGCTGTTTGTGACTTTACTTAGGTTCAGAAGAAGGACTTGATCATTTCTCTCATATCATTATTCCACTTAGGGTCAAACTACAGGCCATGACCCCAGACCAAATTACATAACCAATTGGGAAAAAAGGTCATATCGCATTATTGAAACAAATGAGCAAGGCAGATGACTCTAGCATGCTCAGCCTGTAATCAAATCAAGCTAAGTTTAAGTCACACCTAACTCTTATATATAATAATATGAAATTCCATATTGCAGTTCAGCTAGTTAGGGACACCAAACGCTCTACGGGCTTGGTAAATGATCGATGGATAAGTCCAACTCTTCCCAAGCCAAAACGAAGAAAAAGGCCCCTCGTTTTTTTTTCAGAGTTTTGGTTGTTATTGTTACAAATTACTATTTAATGGCATATCCATAGCAAGGACGAGTAGAGTTTTTTCCTGGAGGCTGAGAGTTCGAAATTGTGCTACCACACTAGGGCCAGAGGGGATTTACCCGGCTCCTCCTAGTCCAGTATAATTAGTTCGGCCCTAAGGGCTGGGACACCCTCCATTGTAGAAAAAAAGAAAAAAGAAAGAGCATATCCATAGGGTTGGAAATTTCATATATGAGCAGCGGATTGCGGGAGCTGCCGTATCCTGACCCTTGATAAGATGAGACTCTTCCAATCCAGACAGGCCTGTGATTGAAGGGCATTGATCCGATTTTCCATTATCCCCATCTTGCGGCTATAAATGAGTGCAAGCAAACAATCTCTTTGGCACTAGGCCTTGTTTGGTATCTCTACTCTTTTTGGATAGACGCATCAAAATAGAGCCATTAAAAAGAAAGTTATAAAAAGAGAGGCTAGAATCAAAAGAAGTGTTTGGTAATGCAAGGATCTATGTTAAATAGATTTTTTCGCATTGATGGTTCAAAGTTCTTTTTTTTTTTTACTACAAATTTCTCAAGATCCATAAGATATCAACCCTTAAAAATTGACCCTCTGGCCATATTCACCCTTCCAAAGAGATCTAATTGTTTGGATTTTGTGTTTGGGTCCCACAAAATTCAGAAAATTATATCAGATGGATCAAGTTTTTTTACACATATCTCGAGATTGGTGATGATCCAACGGTTGAAATTTGGTCTCATTGCCGCGTTTCATTTTGTGAACATTTCCAACAGTTTGAATATTGATTTACTCTCCTAGAAATAAATAAAAAAAGAAAAACGTTACTGTTTATGGACAAATCCAATATTGAGCATAATACATCAATGGTTGCTATTGTTTTGCAATTATCTCGAGATCTACAAGGTATCGAAACTTCAAATCAAAGAGATCTTACGGTTTGGATCTTGCATCTGGAGCCCATAGATTCCAGAAAATTGCATCCAATGGCTCACGTTTTGTTGCACATATCTTGATATCGATGATGGTCCAACAGTTGAAATTTGGTCTTATGGCCGTATTTGATCTTGTGAACATTTTCAACGGCTTGGATATTGATTTACCCTCTTACATTTTGAAAAAAGAGGACCGGGGCGTGAATGGGCCAGAAACACTTTTCACCGGCCTTTGTTTATTTCTCTCTACTTTCTACATGCATCCAATGGTGGGGATGTGGGAAATAGAGGCATTGCCTCCACTTGTCTACACCATTTAGAGGCTGCCAAACGCCCCTATTTTCAAAATCTGTACCCGATTTAGAAATTTTGAAAAATAAAGGCAAAAAATAGGGATGCTTTTTTGCAGTGAGAGAATCTCATGGTTTGATTTTTTTACGCGGATGTCAACATGTCAATTGTAGCGACTAGTTTACTGTAGAAGGTTTGCAGGTAAGCAGGGCTCACCGGTCCCACTAGATAAAAGTGGCTGTAGTGGGCATGTAACAAGATCATTGACGTAGGATATTCCTTATAGCTGGATTATTCATACGTGGGTTTTACATGACGATTGTGTTAGATCAAGAAAAGTGGTTTGCAACATAGATCAAATCTATAGATCAAAACTTAAGGCGTACCTTGTGTCATGATCATGATGATGAATGGTTTAGATCTGATCTTTGGCACATCCCGTTTGGAGATCTGCAGTCTTGATTCAGTAGATTTTCCTCTTGTCTCTTCTACACTCACCCCAATATGTGTGAGAATGGTGGTATAATGACAAAATGGTGAGTAAAAGAGATGACCCGAAAAACACCTATTGTAGAAAACTTAATAGAGATTTCCTCCCATCAAGGAAATCTTAATAATGACTAATTTCCTTAATTTTCTCTTATTAATCAAGACATTACAATGAGTGATGACTAAGCTTACTAAAGTGAGTTCAATCTTATTTAAGTATATTGGAAAAAAAAAATCAAAAGTAGAAAGCTCTAAGGTCAAAGAATGTGTACATGTGGGGTCCATCATTGTTAAATGTGTGGTTAAGTGGACCATATACATCTAACAGATTGTTGATAATTTTTATCAGTGAAGATCCCTCCCTCCAAGTAATCATAATGACTTGACTATACATAAGTGCACACTATGCGTTGAATTCTGGGATTTTTTAAATTATTATCGAGGAACTGCCCTCTTCAATAGTAACTTCATAATGTGTTGAGAGACTATTTCAATGATCCAGTGCTTCTTTTTCTCATAACACCTCTTTCATTGCTTCAATGTAGTTTTGGTGATGATTACTACTAATTTAATGTTAAGTAAAAAAGTTGGTGGGTTTCATAATACCCCAATGATAAGAATAAAGTAGTTAAACCCATCAAACAAGGGTCATTTAATGATGATGAAAACTATATTGGATTCATCTATATGAAGAATAGAAGTGCTCCACGAGTGTTGGACACCAAGGTTGACTCGCTTAGGATAGAATTGACCCCACTAAATCATGATGAAGCCTACTGTAATAAGTAACATGCTCCACTCCATGAGTAGATTTTCTCGTCATTCGTTATATCCACCATATTTCAGTCTTTTGGAATCAGTTCTATCATCCATCCTTAGGTGGACCCCATTACCATATTGTTTTTTTTTTTTTTTACACCAGCGTGGGTGCTGGACCCTTGTGTGGGTTGTCGAAGCCCACAAAATAGGAAAATAAGTTTACACAAATTTGAAGGAGAGCTTGCACAAGTAGAAAAGCAGCATATCTAAACGACAAGTGAGGGTTGTAAACCAATCAAGCAACCTCTAATTGTCGGTACACTAATTATATGCGGGGCATCTCACTTGATATTTTCTAGTTTTATATTAGTTCGGGTGGTTTGATGGGCTTTGGAAAGAAAATGAGTTTTGCTATAGTGCCTAATCGATGGAAAAAATGCTGGTCAAACTGGCTACATTTACACGGAAATGGACCCTTGAAAGGTACTTGTGAAATTTACATCTAACCGCATTCATTTTCCTAGAAATCCCATAACTGTGTCTTAATTGTACAATTCCCACTCGTATCTGCTCGAAAACATCAGTGAAAAACCTTGACCCTAGTCAAATGCAGTTTTTTGGATGTTTCACAAAATCCAGTGTATTTTATATTTTCATCTAAAAGAATGAGAATCCTCTAGACTCAATGCAGTTCAAATTAATTCCGGGGAATAACATGGAATGAACATTAAATCGAGTCAGTTTAAGAAGGACTAATACCTTCAGTTTAAGCTGATCAAATTACATATGAGCAAGTTATTATCTTTTATAATGAGAAAATCAGATTTCATTAACCATAAATAAGTCAGACTTCAACATTCAGTCAAGGTAATTGACTGAAGTTTCTAAATTAGTAGAGGAGGTTATTTGAAAAAAAGTAAAAATAAAGAGAGGTGGCTATCCTAAGTTCATAAATTATAGGTGGTCAGCCATTACATTCCTGAAATGCTTTTCATTTCTATGAACACAAATAGTTATAGCAGATGCATTGAATGAGACAATTTCTCTCAAAACATACATGGATGAAAATTTTAAAATTAGGAACAAGTCAGTCATCTACCCACAATAAATTAGAAAAAACAGAGGAAACAGGTTAGAGACAATATTGTGGACCATTTTAATTAGGTTCAGAAAACGGGCTAGTCAATAAAGCAATCAATAAAATCCGTGTGGCTTGATATTATATATTCATGCCTAATCATATCCAACCGTGCTCCCTTTGTCTCCATGCATCTAGATGAGTCCCACTAAAAATAACTAGAGTTTACTAAAATTTCTAAAGCTTATATAAGGAGAGTTATGTCCTTTATCCATAGAAAGTAGCAGTCACATGTTGTATCGCTGAAGACTTAACCCTCAACAACACTAAATATCAATATATACGAGAAGTGATACCACTTAAATAGCTTAAGTTTTATATTTTTACTAGTAATCTATTATTTTCTATTTTCTGATTTCTCTGGATTTTTTTTTTACACTTTCTAGAACTGGCTAGCCATATCAGTCTGCATGGGTGGCACTGATTGCAATGGATGGCACTGACTCATCCCATTTTGGACCAATATGAAAGTCAGCTCCAAAATTTAAAACCTTGGTGTGACCCTACAATAAGTGAGACTAGAGAGGGTGTTGTACAAATCTCACTAGAACCAGCCAGTTGGTTTTTTTGTTTTTTTCTCTTGAAGTTAGTCACACAAACCTTACCGAAGCCCCTTCACTGTGAGCTCTACAGCCAACCGGGGGCTGACCTCCTCACCACTCAGCAAGCTAGTCTTCGTTAGTATAAACTAGAAGAACTTAAACCAAAGAAAAGTAAAAAATTATAAGAAAGATACATGAGAGAGAAGAACTTAAACCAAAGAAAAGTAAAAAATTATAAGAAAGATACATGTGAGAGAGAGAGAGAGAGAGCTAGAAGAACTTAAACCAAAGAAAAGTAAAAAATTATAAGAAAGATACATGTGAGAGAGAGAGAGAGAGAGGATGGAGCCAATCACATCGCCTCTTTACGCCTTGGAATATACCATTTGCACTTTCTTCCTCAACTTTTTAAGGTGTCTCTTGGAACGGGATTCTCTGGTGCTTTGGTTGAAGGGAAAGACAGGTAAAGACAGTAACTGTCCCATGGCCCACGGTAGTAATCAATCGACTCATTTGCTTTTCTCTTCTTTCCCCACGTTTCAACTTTTCTTTATTTTTCTCTTATCAAAAAATAAAAAAAAATTCTCTTTATAGTTTTTAGGGGATTTCTTTTTTCAAGGAGACTTTCCAGGGGTCTAAAATTGTTCATCTTGCAGTTTGTGCTCCCTCTTTAACCCCTCACTTGAGAGGAAATTGATGGCATGCTTGGAATGATATGGGTGATATCATTATATTGTGTTTGGGAGAATGAAGGCGCATGCTCATGCCTCACTCCCCATGCAGATAACACCATCATTTCCAGACACTCAAATGGGCCACACACTATACTACTAAAACACACCTATGAGTCATTCAGACTAATGTGTTTTTTTTTTTTTTTAACCCCAGCCAAGGTTATAAGGGTTTTTTTCTTTCTTGCTTATAGGCAGTGGAAATAAAAATTTTGAAAGTCAAAGGTTTTTTTTTATTTTTATTTTTTGGGGGGCCATGTGTGAAGATTTCCAAAGTCATGGACATGGCCACCCCCTGTCCCTCCTGTTCTGCACTTGCTTAGAGTTATCAAAGTAAAAATCTGATCCCCTTGTAGGATTCGCTTCGTTTATTACTCATTTGAGGGAGGGATAATGGAAAGGTATCATTTCGAATTAGGTTTTTGGCAAAAAATCATCTCAATAAGATTTTAGCGATCTTAAAGTTTTACCTTCTTAAATTATTATTTTATAAAATTTAATCCAATGCTAAGTATAATTCAGATTAATATTAAATTAGGTTGGTCCAATTCATGGGGTCAGAGAATGGCAATGAGTCGATTTTACTAAGGGAATTCACACTGACTGAAAATTTAAAATCCTTTTAGATCATTTCTCTCTCTGATTTTCTGAATTTAGAAAACCTTTTGAGTATGATACATTAAAAATGATTGAAATAGCCCCAGGAATTCTCCAATTCTGATTCTTTCTAAGTTCAATATTTGAGGAATTTCAATGGTAAAGTGTTTGACAAGAATTTTGAGGTGTTTACGTTGAGGCATAATTGCCTAGAGAATTCCAAATGCCTCAAAAACTATGATGGAAACTCTACCATTGGACTTTACTCAATTGTTAATTTAAAAGGAAATTTGAAAATTTGGTATTTCATTCCTAGGCTATTTTAGCCATTTTGTTTTAGCTGGTTTGTATTCTCTAATGTCTCACTCAGGCTTCCTCTTCCTTGAAGGAGTGAGTTTCACCGTAAGAATGACTATACAATCTTTTCATAACGTGGGTATACGCATGGCATTTTTACCCGACATGACTATTCCCCTAGGTGCATGCACAACCCCGCAACACACATTCACTAGGCAAGTCTAAGTCGAGATTTGAACACAAGATGTGGGGGGCAAACCCACGCCTCAATGACATGATTAATATTGATCAATAACGGATAAGATTGCATTAATCATATCATTAATCGTATGCTGAACCTTATGGTGATACCAACTTTTATCAGAGTGAAATTTGAGGACTTCATATAAATGGGTAAGGAGCTCGTTTTTGGAGGCTCAGATTTTTAATAGGCAAGCCCACACTAGAGTACTTTGACTCCTTCCACTAAGAAGTAGTGTCATGCCCTCGGACCGAGGCCATGATAATCAAGTCCTTAATCCGGGGTCGCGGCGCTGCGAGTTAGAAAATTCCGCCCGTACATGCTAATTATATTTCCCACAGGATTCCTCGGTGAGGATTTCAGACGATCCATCACAACCAATTAATCAATTACACAACGAATAGTAATGTGCGGAAGCATATAGCAAAACAAAATCCAAATAATCGTAATAATAGATGTATAAGCTTTGTATCGAAAGAGAAATATATAACAGCATAACCCATAGTTAAATTTAAGTTGTGAGGATCACAAAAGTATATTAAGCTTTTGCATCCCAACATAAGCCAACAAAGGCTAGTAAAAAATTCCCAAAATAAAATATCATTCCCCAAAATGTTATCGAAGCTCAAATCCCAACATGATGTCTACATGACATCATTAGGCTGCCACTCGCGCTCCACAGACAGCTCTACTGTCTCAACCGTGCGCTCCGCCTTAACATCTGCGGGTCTGACATCTGACACCAAACAAGAGAATATCAGACATGACGGTCTGGCAGGTGAATAAAACAGATAAGGTATACAAATTATATCAGTGTTATATTTAAAATCATAAAGTGCATTTAAACAAAACATAAAAAAAGATGTGTAAAAATAACAATTTCTGTACATAAGGAAATTCACATTTAAAGCATTTCAAACTGACTGATAAATAATCAAAACATTGGCAACCTACATTTAGTTATATTCCCATAATACCGAAGTAATAAGAGCACACAGATAGAAACTGTTGCCATACAAAATGGCCGGAACAGAGCCGTTGCCATTCAAAATGGCCGGTGCAAAACCGTTGCTATACGAGATGGCCGGAACAGACAGAAACCGTTGCCATGGCTGGAGCAAACAAACAGAGGGTCCAAACTGCAGTTGGCAAATTATTGAGGATCCTAAGCAGGGTGATTAGCCCGACAAAGTAACCCATGCTTAGTGGTGCCGATCAAAATCCGAAACGATACAATCAAACTAACAAAATACATTTCCATTGATAAAAAGAACTACTCTTGGCAAAACACAAACGGACAAATACGAACAAGTCAAATGAGTAGTTTTATCGATTATTTCAAATGTGGCTAATCACTCAAACCCATACACCATTCATATGCTAAGATTACATTATTTGATCTTTGTGGATTTTGAACTAGAATGTCAAAGTTTATATATACATAGATTGGTGCCTTGAAGGTGGAACGACATTCCAGGTCCCAAATCAAGTTAAAGGCTCTTAGAATATTCTGCATTTTCAATCTCATCAAAACCCTACAAATAAAATTCAAGTTTTCAAATTCGGTAAGCTCTTGGTTACCTGTCGGCTAGCCGAGGTAGGGCATGTCGACTAGCCGCCAATTGATCAACAGCTGACCGTCAGATCCAAAATCAGAAAAAAGTCGTATTATGGAAATGGAACCGAAATGAGGTTTGGTCACCTCCAGGTTAGTCGTCGGTTACCTGTCGGTTAACCGACAGTTGACCGACAGATCTCCTGATGAAAAACATAATTCTGGATTTGCGATCGAATTGAGGTCGGTCACCTGTCGGTTAGCCAAACTGGCGTTCAATCGCCACTTCGGTTAACCGACACCTGACCGACTTTCTGCGGGTAGATACATTCCAAATCAAAATTTCGTTTCCCTTCTCCATTCATTCATTTCCTTTTACCTTCTCTTTCATTCATACCATAATTGAGCTTCATTGCTCTCATCACATATCATCCAACCTCACCAATCTCATTCCATTCCAATATCCCTTAGCAACAAAATTTCAAGGTTCAACATAAGTAGAAATACAGAAATTTAAAACAAATTAGAATTGCATCCTCATAAAATTATTCAAGCTATCATAGACATAAAAACCTGTAGAAAATTTATATAAATCTTGGATATAAAACCTTATGAAATTAGCTATCCATAAGAAAAGGAAAACAAATCAAATGAAATACCAAACTTTGGAGAAAAACACTCATTCCATTGCATGCAATCCAAATCGATTTATTCACTTGCCTTGGGCTGTCGAAAACGAATTCTAATCACTCCAAGGATTTCTGCACACAGCTCTCCCTCCAATCTACACCTAAGCCCCATGAAATACAACTCAAAATCCACAGAATTTGGAAAAACAAAGGAGTTCTCCATGAAGCTCCTTGCATGCATGATAAAAGGATTCTAAAGGATCAAATAAACCCATTGGTGAAAGGAGGAAGCCATTGCTTATCTCTAGGTGGTTCAATCAAGAAGAAAAGCTTGGAGAAGAAGATAGTTGCAGCTGGAATCTTTCACAAACCCTATCTATGGCAAGCTAGAGATGAGGAGTAGGGAATGGCGTGGTCTGTTTTCTATCTTAGGCTTGGTTTCTTTGACATGCAAAGGAGAGAAGGTAAGAAGAAGAGAGGAACTCTTTTGGTTCGGTTGTTGCAGAAAATAAAGAATGAGGAAGGAGGAGGAGTCAACATGGGTTGGGTTTAAAAATGAGTTGAGTTGTGGGCCCCAATGCCCCTAATACTTCAAGGGTTTAAAACTCACTTTTGCGGGTCCCGAATGAGGTCGACGAAGAAGAGAAAAATGATTGTCGAAAAATGTAGTTTCTAAGAAAGTACATTTTCCTCATGATTTTCAAATTTCAAAACTCATGCACAGATTGGGTGTAAAAAGACAGATTTGCCCTCTTTCTCGACAAACGAGATTTTTGGGGTTCGGATTTAAACGAAGTGAACATAAAAGTTGTTGGGATCAAAATAACAAATCTAAGAAGATCAAAATCAATATTTTTTGAAATCAATGTCAATCCCTCACACTATCACGCGTCACACGGGCCACCCTAGGCCCGGTCACACCAGACTCAACGCTCTCAAAATTTTTCAAAGCTATTCAAAATTCTAATTTAACTAACAAATCAAGCTAATCGTCCTCTAATTCTATTTAGAGACTAATCACGGTTAAAATAATAATTAAAAATACTAAACCTGGGTCAGGGTCTGACAAGCAGCATGATCAGTTAGACACTTGGCCGATCCAGACTCTCACCACTCTAATAGGAACACATTTCTCATAATCCCTACCAATTCAATACCGGCAAACAAACTGGCATAAAGCATCTCTTTTATTTATCTCGAAAATTGACCTTTGTCGGCTCATAAGCTGTCGCTCCATGCCTGAAATATGGATCCACTTTTGAGTCAAAGTCAAAGTGGATACAGCAACTTCATGCCCTAAAGGGCTTGTTTCTCTACCTAGAATATATAGAAATTGAATATATATAAATTAATGGCAATGAGCACCACTGAAGGACGCGAGGGACTGCAAGATATGAGCTCAGGTGGGCGAAGGATATAAGGTAAAAAGTATTGATGAGACCTTGGCTTCTTAGGATTGAATTACTAGGGTTGATGGCTGGGGATGGTATTCATTACCCATCTTTCATTGATTTAAACTCCATTAAAGGGGAGGGTATTTGATGTCCATTTTCGAGAACTCAATTTTGATTCTTCATTTTTTACCACTTTTAGAATACAAAGTCGTAGAATTCCTGGGCATTCAATCACATGAAACAAACGGGCCCCTAATATAGGCCCTGTTAGTAGTTTTTTTAGTCCATTGAGGCCTACTGCAAACTCCTAAGCTTTGGCGTCCGTTCAGCTGGGTGAAAACAACCCACTGAACTCATAAGCATTTGTGATTATGATTGAAAAGAGTAGTAGTGGTTATAGTTAAATCTTGGGATAAAATACTGTCCACAGTTTGCTGTCCAAACCATTCATTTTCTCTGGGCTTAGATGAGCTAAAAACGTTTTAGGCCTTAATATTGATATTCTTTGTATTGAACGAGCTAAAGCCAGAATACTATGCATCTGTATGGAGGCCATTAAAGAATGCTGAGGATCTGTATAGAGCCCATTAAAAATTAGCTTATAGGGTCTGGGCCATTGTCTTAGATTTGAGCCTCATAACAATGTAATTTTTTTTCATTTCCCCCCTCAATATTTATGCTTTTTCCCATTTCTGTAGATTCTTCATTACTATATTAAATTCACCTATATATGGATACAATCCGTATGCTATAGACAATGGCCTCATGGTAGCTCATGCCCAGTGCACATATACTTGTATGTATGGGTCTAGGTCACATAACTCACCCAGGCTCTGCGTTGTCACGCCGGCTGTTTAAGCCCAATAACTGTATGTGAATTGTTTTGATTTTATAAGAGCTGTACCACCACTTCAGGGCCTAGGCCTGTGGCCCAAATCTATTACATGGAACTAAGGGTCTTTTTGTTTCATCTAATTGAATTACTAGGTATTCTAAGATTTTAAATTTCTATTAGTGGCTAAAAAATGAAGAATCAAAGGTGAATATCCATAAATGAGATATCAAATAACCTTCCGTTTAATGGAAATAGAATCAAGAAAAGATGGAAAATGAATATCCAGCCATCACCGCATAACCTTCCGTTTAATGGAAATAGAATCAAGAAAATATGGAAAATGAATATCCAGCCATCACCGCAGCAATTCAAATCCTTGGAATATTAAAGTTCCCATCTATTTAACTACTTGATATCCTTCACCCCTTACCTCTTTCATTTTTTTTTCTTTTTCGCTTTTTATTATATTTTTATGCTTGCTTGGGTTAGGGGGCAAGGGGAGACTACATAAATGGCTCTGCCTAAGGATTGATCCTTGCATGGTGTGGTGAAAGCGGGAGTCCTATGCACAGAGACACCCAATATTCTCCATTCCACCTTTTAAAAATATTCAGTGGAGCTCATTTGACAATGAATTTCTACAAATTCTATGCAAGTGCCAAGATATCTTGCCCAAATCTCTGTTCAAAATTGGTTGTTTTTGTGACCTTTGGCCTTTGGGGCTCTGCTTGCAACCTTGAACATTACAGCTATATAAGTTTGGGTGTAGCTAACCGTGAAGGCAGTGAATGAACACCGTACCACTAAAGTACACCAGCAACTATTGGGCTAATGGTCCATTCCCGAGCCTGTTTGAATTGGGCTATGGGATTATTGTGGGCCCGTCGTACAATTATTTGCATATGTTTGTAGGACCAGTTTACATTCCTAGTATGAAAAATAGCAGTCCGAGAACGGCCACTTATCTCACAGGTAAGTGGTGGCGGTTCTCACCTGCCCGCCCAAGGTTCAAACCCAGGGTATGTCATATTTTTCCACTTATGTGGGCTCTCTTCCCGCTTATATAGGCTTCTTTCTCACTTAGGTGGGCCTTCTTCCCGCTTGTGTGGGCTGTCTTCCCTTCTGTGTGTGGTCTCTCATTTGGGTCTCAGCCCCCTTATAGGAAAAGAAAGAAAAAAAAAAAGAAAAGAAAAATAGCAGCCCAACATAAATGTATGTGCAACAACCATCTAATGAGGTATTTAACGACCATTAAATTGGCATTTCGTATGAAAGATATCTGGGCTCAGCCTACGGGTCTATAAAATGCATAGAAATTTTCTAAGTTTTAAGGAAGAGAGAAAAAAAGTTGAATAAAAAAAAAAAGTGATTTAAGAACTAAAACAGGGATATAGGAGTGAAAGGAGGTTCTATTTGTTAAGGAGAAACAGTCAATGCCTGTTCCCTCTCTCCAGAACTGAACTCAACAGCTTATTCCTATCCATATTTCCACAGATGATCTTATCTCTTATTTGTTGTAACAGCATTCACTTATTATATATATGATTGCTCTCACAGTAAGACACAGTGAGAAAGATATTAATACAGAAACTCTTTAGAATTCAAGTTAGTATCAGAGCCTTATCCACCATGGCCGGTTCTTCTTCTTCATCTTCATCAACAATTGTCTTATTATCACCACTTTCTTCCTTCACCTTCTCTACTTTTACTCTCAATATTTCCCATGCTCTTCCAGTCAAACTTGATCGCAATAACTTCCTACCATGGCACTCTCAATTTCTACCTGTTCTGCGTCTTCACAATGCCATGGGCTTTATTGATGGCTCCTCCCCCTGTCCCTCTCAATTTGTTCTTGATCATCATGGAAACCCAATTGATACAGTTAATCCCGAGTTTCTGAAATGGCAAACTCTAGACCAGACTCTGCTTAGCTGGTTCATTTCATCTCTCACTGAGCCTGTGCTTGCTCAAGTGGTAGGTTTGTCTACAGCCAGAGATGTTTGGCAGTCTCTTGAGAAAACCAACTCGGCTCAATCTCGAGCCAAAAATCATGAATCTAAAGTACCAGCTGCATACCCTTAAGAAAGGGTCTCTCTCTATGTCTGATTATCTTCAAAAGAAGAAGTCCATTGTTGACAATCTTGCTGTTGTGGCTCGGCCAGTTTCTGATTTTGATATGGCTTCTAGTCTTCTTAGTGGTCTTAGCTCCGAATATGAGGCTTTCGTCACCTCAATAACCACTCGTGTAGAACCCATTTCTCTTGATGACTTAACTGGGTTTCTACTCTCTCAAGAAGCATGAATTGAAGAAACATCTGCCACAATTGAAGTTCCCACAGCGAATTTGGCAACTCATTCTATTGGTACACAGAGGAAGAGGGCGGTCTCCTACTACTAATCGAGGCCACGAATGTGGTCGTGGTCATGGCCGCCATCAATATGAACAAAGAACTTCTGGTTGATCTTTTATTGGTCGTCCAACTTGCCAAGTTTGTCACAAGTATGGTCATTCAGCCATTCAATGCTATCACAGGTATGACCCAGACTATCAAAGTGAAAATCCAGCACCTGTTGTGCTGCTTGCTGGTTCTCCCATTGGTTCTGATGCTGCGTGTGATGGGTTGGTGAAGCCTGATTTAGACTTTATTTATTTACAGGGGTTTATCTGTAATGTGTCGGTTTAATCTGGACCATCTGTTATGAGGCCAGATCCGACGGTTGTGATTGTCTAGAGGTTTAGGGTTTAATGTATTTATACTGGGTGGTGAGAGCATTGTTATTACGGTGAAATTGGGAGAGAACAAGAGAGACAGTGAGTGTTTGTACTCTTGTGGGAATCTCCAATAATAGTGAACGGCGTGAATCTCCCGTGGATGTAGGCAATCTTGCCGAACCACGTAAATCTGTGTCTCGTGGATTGATTGTGTGATTGATTGATTGTTTCTCGTAGATCGTGTGTGTGTTGCGATCCCTAACAACTGGTATCAGAGCCTAAGGTTTCGCGAGCGATCAGGATCGAGATTGGGTTTAATCCAAGAGAAGAGATCATCTTGATCTCTTAAGTCGCAGCACGGTAATCAGAAAAAAAAAAGGTTCGGGCACTGTAGTAAATCGACGATCAGAGGTTTTGATCAAAGAAGTGGGCCACGTGCTTGTCGTTCCCACCGTCGCCATCCATCACCGCCCAGCATCGCCGGAGAAGAAGGAAGTCGCAGTCGCCGGAACCGGAAGGGAGAGAACTGTTGTCACCGTCCCTTGTCGTCTCCATCGGAGAAGGAAAAGAAAAAAAAAAGGGGGTCCTGCCGCTGCCCACATTGCCGTCGCAGCCGTTGCCGGACGCTGCGGTCTTCCGTCCCCGTCGCCGCCTCACAGTCTGGCTGCCCGCCCGTCGTCGCCACTGAAGACGAAGAGGGAGACTGGGCTGCAGTCTTTGTTCTGAAACAGAGATTGTGAGGAAGAAGACCCAGTTGGGCCCGTCCCAGGTCTTGGGTTGGTTCAGGTCAGGTCCGACCTGACCCACTCTAGAAGCCCAGCCGTTCTTGGGTCAGTTTCCAGGCCAGGTTCCAGTCCAGGTCAGGTCTGACCCGGCCCAGTCCGTGAAGGAGAAGCCCAGCAGCCAGACGCTGACGTCATCCTGACGCAGCAGTACGGTCAACAACCCAGTTTGACCGGATTCAAGGGCCAAAATTGTTTCTTGATTTCTGAAGCCATCCGGACTTAGAATTGCGCTCCGTTTTTTTTGGTGGATTCGTATCAACGAGATCTACAAGGTAGACAGAACGGATTGACAGTTTGACTAGCAGAATTTATATCAAGTAGATAGAGCTTGATTTGAGTGGGAGCAATGACGGATGACATGAAGCTCACAATTGAGAAGTTTAATGGCACAAACTTCGCGTACTGGAAGATGCAGATTGAAGATCTCCTCTACCAGAAGAATTTCTACTTGCCGCTTGGAGGAAAAGCCAAGAAACTTACAACAATGTCAGATGCAGAGTGGGAGGTACTCGACAGGAAAGCCTTAGGTACTGTTCGTCTCTCTCTATTAAAGTTTGTTACATTCAATATATCAAAGGAGAAAACCACTAAAGATGTTATGGATGCCCTATCTCGAATGTATGAAAAAGCTTCCGCCTCAAATAAAGTTTTCTTGATGAGAAAGTTGTTTAATATGAAGATGGTTGAAGGTGGGGTTGTTGCTGAACACCTGAACGAGTTTAACACGGTCATGAGCCAGTTATCCTCTGTTAACGTACACTTCGAAGATGAAATTTGGGCTTTGTTGGTCTTGTCTTCTTTACTAGACAGCTGGAATGGTATGGTTACATCACTGAGTAATTCTTTAGGACCAGCCAAACTGAAATTTGATGATGTTGTGAGTGCTATCCTCGATGAGGAAATTCGCAGGAAACCTTCAGGCGAATCATCAGGAAGTGTATTGAATGTGGGAAACAGAGGAAGGTCATCTGAGAGAGATCAAAGTCATGGAAGATCAAAATCACGGAGCAAGTCAAGATCTTCAAAAGGCAGAATCGAGTGCTGGAATTGTGGCAAAAAGGGACATCTGAAAAAGGATTGCAGAGCTCCACCAAAGAAGAATAAGCAAAAGAACGGTTATAAGGATAACGAAGCTTCCGCAAATGTCGCAGGTGATGCTGTTCAAGATGCCTTAATTCTTGCTTTTGATTATAAGTCTGAATCTTGGGTTATAGATTCGGGTGCGTCCTTTCACGCCACTGCACATAAAGAATATCTCAAAAATTATGTACAAGGTGATTTTGGAAAAGTCTATCTTGGTGATGATGAACCTTGTGACATAATTGGCAAGGGAGATGTTCAAATTAAACCGCCAAATGGCAGTATATGGCAATTGAATGATGTCAAGCATGTACCTAGCCTGAAGAGAAACCTCATATCAGTTGGTCAGCTTGCTAGCTCTGGTCACATAATTGTTTTTGCAGATGATTTCTGGAAAGTTACAAAAGGGAGTATGGTTGTTGCTCTCGGTAAGAAAGAAGGAACTCTTTATTTGACCAACAGCTCTACAAGTTCCATTACAGTTGCAGATAAAGGCATTGACTCAAACACATGGCACTATAGACTCGGACACATGAGTGAGAAAGGGATGAAGATTCTTCATTCTAAAGGTAAGCTAGAAGGACTCAAGTCCTTGGACTTAGAGTTCTGTGAAGACTGTGTTTTCGGAAAGCAGAAAAAGTTACATTTTCTAAAGTAGGCAGGCCACCGAAGTCAGAAAGGTTGGAACTAGTACACACGGATGTGTGGGGACAAACTCAGGTACCTTCTCTTGGTGGATCTTCTTACTTTGTTACATTCATTGATGATGCTACTAGGAAATTATGGGTATATCCCATGAAACACAAGTCTAACGTGTTTGATATTTTCAAGAAGTGGAAAGTCTTGGTTGAAAACGAAACAGGTTTGAAACTGAAATGCCTAAGGTCTGATAATGGGGGAGAGTACCGCAGCAAAGAATTTGAGGAGTATTGTGCAAAAAATGGCATTAAGAGAGAGAAGACCATTCCCAATACACCACAGCAAAATGGTGTGGCTGAGGGCATGAACAGGACAATTGTTGAGCGTGCCAGAAGTATGAGGCTACATGCTGGATTGCCCAAGCAGTTTTGGGTGGAAGCAGTGAATGCTGCTGCATACTTGATCAATCGAGGGCCTTCAGTACCTTTGGATGGTGGACTACCAGAGGAAGCTTGGACCGGAAAAGAGGTAAACCTTTCACACTTAAAAGTATTTGGTTGTATCTCTTATGTTCATGTTGATGCTGAAAAAAGAGACAAACTAGATTCTAAATCTAGGAAATGCAGTTTCATTGGATATGGTTCTGATGAGTTCGGTTACCGCTTCTGGGATGAAGAAAATAGAAAAATCATTAGAAGCAGAAATGTTATATTCAATATGAAAGTGATGCACAAAAACAAGGACAAGGTGCATGAGGACAGCAATGAATATTTAGAACTGGATGACACTTCTGAAAATGATGTACCTAAAGTACATGGAAATGAAAACCCGCAGGTGGACCCTCAAACACCTGCCCCAGTAAGAAGGTCATCTAGGACTCCTAAGCCTACACAGCGCTATTCACCTTCTTTGTTTTACTTGTTGTTAACTGATGGTTGTGAGCCAGAATGTTATGAAGAAGCATTGCAGGTTGAAACTCGGGCAAGGTGGGAACAAGCCATGGAAGATGAGATGAAATCTTTATCATCAAACCAGACATGGGACTTAGTTCAGTTGCCTAAGGGAAAGAAAGCATTGCACAACAAGTGGGTGTACAAATTGAAGGAAGAACATAACGGTAGCAAGCGATACAAAGCCAGATTAGTTGCAAAAGGCTTCCAGCAGAAGGCAGGTATTGATTACTCTAAGTTATTTTCTCCTGTGGTTAAATTGAACACAATCAGAAGTGTGTTGAGCATTGTGGCGGTAGAAAATTTACATCTTGAGCAATTAGATGTGAAAACTGCGTTTCTCCATGGTGACTTGGAAGAAGACATCTATATGCATCAGCCACAGGGATATGCTGTGCCAGGGAAAGAGGAAATGGTGTGTAAGCTCAAAAAGAGTTTATACGGTTTGAAGCAAGCCCCAAGACAATTGTATATTAAATTTGACAGTTTTATGTACAACACAGGTTACAAACGATGTCATGCAGACTATTGTTGTTATTTCAAAAGTTTTGATGACTGTTACATTATTCTACTCTTGTACGTAGATGATATGCTCGTTGCAGGTTCAAATATGCATGCAATAAATAATTTGAAGAAACAGTTGTCACAAGAATTTGAAATGAAGGATTTGGGTGCTGCAAATCAGATTCTTGGTATGAGAATTAGTAGAGACATGAAAAATCGCACATTGAAGTTGTCTCACGCAGAATATGTTGAAAAGGTTCTAAACAAGTTCAACATGCATGGTGCTAAGCCAGTTAGCACTCCGCTAGCCAGCCACTTCAAACTCTCAAAAGAGTTGTCTCCTAAGACAGAACAGGAGAAGGAGAACATGTCCAAGGTCCCATATGCTTCAGCTGTTGGTAGCTTGATGTATGCTATGGTTTGCACTAGACCAGACATTGCTCATGCAGTGGGAGTTGTAAGCAGATTTATGAGTAATCCGGGAAAAATGCATTGGGAAGCAGTTAAGTGGATTCTCAGATATCTGAGAGGCACCACAAAGGCAGCATTGCATTTTGGATAAATTGCATGGCTATGTTGATTCGGACTTGGCAGGAGATCTTGATAGAAGCAGAAGCACTACAGGATATGTCTTCACATTGGGCAGTGCAGCAGTCAGTTGGAAATCTCAATTACAGGATGTCGTTGCACTTTCAACCACAGAAGCAGAGTATGTTGCCGCTACAGAAGCTAGTAAGGAAATGATTTGGTTACAGGAGTTAATGGAAGAGTTGGGTAAGAAGCAAGAGTCTAGCAGGCTTTACAGTGACAGTAAGAGTGCCATCCATCTTGCAAAGAATTCAGCCTTTCATCCAAAAACCAAACACATTCGGATCAGATATCACTTCATATGATGGCTTCTGGAAGAAAAAGTGTTGAAACTGGAGAAGATTTTATCAAGTGAGAATCCTGCAGATATGTTTACTAAGGCGGTAACTACAGAGAAACTGAAGCTGTGCTCAGCTTCAGTTGGTCTTCAAGCATGAAGATGAGGTATCGAGATTCTTAGCCGTGTTCTGTTATTGTCAAAGCCATTCAGTATGATCAGTCTTCAAGTGGGCGATTGATGGGTTGGTGAAGCCTGATTTAGACTTTATTTATTTACAGGGGTTTATCTGTAATGTGTCGGTTTAATCTGGACCATCTGTTATGAGGCCAGATCCGACGGTTGTGATTGTCTAGAGGTTTAGGGTTTCATGTATTTATACTGGGTGGTGAGAGCATTGTTATTACGGCGAAATTGAGAGAGATCAAGAGAGACAGTGAGTGTTTGTACTCTTGTGGGAATCTCCAATAATAGTGAACGGCGTGAATCTCCCGTGGATGTAGGCAATCTTGCCGAACCACGTAAATCTGTGTCTCGTGGATTGACTGTGTGATTGATTGATTGTTTCTCGTAGATCGTGCGTGTGTTGCGATCCCTAACAGCGTGGTATTCGAACTCCGGTGCGACTCATCACCTGACTGCTGACATGGTAAATTTGTCCACTCATTCCGAGTATCATGGTCTTGATCAGGTTCATGTTGGTAATGGCAATGCCCTGTCTATTACACATGTTGGATCCTCTTCGCTTCACACTCCTTCACAATCTTTTCGTTTGACTAATTTATTGCGTGTGCCCAATATTACTAAAAATCTTCTTTCTGTTCGACAACCAAATATAATAATGTTGTTTTTGAATTTCATCCCTCTTGTTGCTATGTTAAGGATCAACTGAGCAGCCAAATCTTTCCACGCGGGATGCTTAAAGACGGTCTCCATGTTCTTGACCTCCTGGATTTTGCTCCTCCAATTGCACTTGTAGGTGAGCGCACATCTACTGATGTCTGGCATGCTTGTCTTGGTCATCCCTCTTCAAAGGTTCTTGCAAGAGTTCGGTCCCAGTATCATTTACCATTTTCTTCTTCTATTAGTTCCTTTTGTGATGCCTGTCACTGTAATAAAAGCAAGAGATTGGCATTTACTTCCTCGTTATCTACTTGTAATCTTCCATTGGAATTATTACATTCCGCTCTTTGGGGACCCGATCTAGTTACAGCTACTAGTGGACATTGTTATTACATCCATTTTATTGATCATTTTAGTCGTTTTATGTGGGTGTTTCCATTGCATCACAAATCTAATGCCCTTTCTGTTTTTATTTTATTTAAATCACAAATTGAAAAGTTACTTGGGCTACCAATCAAGCAGCTCCAAACTGATGGTGGCGGTGAATTCAAGAAATTTTCTTCATTTTTAGCTTCTAATGGTATTTCTCACCCGTTCTCTTGTCCTCATACTCATGCCGAGAATGGAATCGCTGAAAGAAAGCACCGCCACTTGGTTGAAACTGGCCTCACCCTTCTGGCCCGTGCCTCCATTCCATTGTACTATTGGGTCAATGCTTTTGAAACTGCTGCATTCTTAATTAATCATATGCCAACACCTGTTTTATCTAATATATCTCCCTATGAAAAACTTTCTTGTAAAACTCCAGAGTATTCTTTCCTTCGTGTTTTTGGTTGTGCATGTTATCCAAATCTCAGGCCTTAAAACAAAAACAAACTCCAACCAAGATCCATTCGATGTGTATTTCCAGGCTACTCCAATATGCATGAAGGATATAAATGTTTACATCGAGGTATTGGTCAGCTCTATATATCCAGAGATGTTGTTTTCGATGAAGACAATTTTCCCTTTTCCAGGCCTATTCTTTCTTCTTCATCCCCTCCACCTTCACCTCTCTTTGTCTCTCCATTTCATACAACTACACCTCTGACTGAGGGGGTGGGATTTTCCTTTTCTCCCATTGGTGCTAACTCACTTCTGCATACAGCAACTGCATCAACATCCCTGTCCAATGCAGTTTCTACTATCCAACCAGTTTTATCTCCAATCTTGCCCAATACATCTGAACCACTGCTTCCATCTCATCCAATGGTCACTCAAACTCGTGATCACACCAGGTGACCTAAGACATATCCAGACTTTGTTACTCGGCACTCCCTACCTCGTGGATTGATTGCCCATTGTCATCAGGATGAGGTTGAACCCACATGTTTTACTCAAGCCAATAAGAATCCAAAATGGAGAACTGCTATGGGGGAGGAATTCAATGCACTCATCGCAGTGGGACTTGGTAGCTTGTACCCTCGCATTGTAACATGAACTTGGTTGGCTGTAAGTGGGTCTTTTGCATTAAGCGGAAGGCCGATGGCTCGGTTGAACGGTATAAGGCTCGCTTGGTTGCTAAGGGGTTTCACCAACAACCAGGGGTGGATTTTTAGGAGACCTTCAGTCCAGTGATAAAACCTACTACAATTCGTCTCATTTTGAGCCTCGCTTTGACATTCAAGTGGCCCTTGTGCCAGCTAGACGTCCAAAATGCATTTTTACATGGCTACTTACATGAGGACGTCTACATGGTTCAACCACTAGGCTTTCAAAACAAACACTTTCCTACTCATGTTTGTAAGCTAAAAAGGGCTTTATACGGTCTCAAGTAGGCCCCTCATGATTGGTATCATAGGCTAAGCTCATTTCTCTACTCTATTGGTTTTTCTACTTCTCGGTTGGATACATCTCTCTTCTATAAGAGAACAGGGGATTTCATTCTTCTTATTTTGATATATGTTGACGACATTATCGTCACTGGGAATAACATGCATCAGCTTAATACCTTGTTATGATTGTTAGGTGCTGAATTTGCGCTTAAGGACTTGGGGTCCCTCGCTTTCTTCCTTGGCATTGAAGCCTTGCCTCAACAAAAAGGGCTTTTGCTGTTTCAGTGCAAGTACATACAAGACCTACTACTTAAGACAAAACTGGATGGTGTAAAACCTGTTAGCACTCTAATGGCAACAGGAAGCCAACTTAGTTGTCTCTCTGGTTCGCCTTTCTCCGATCCATACCTCTATCGTAGTACAGTTGGCGCACTTCAATTTCTTACCATTACTAGGCCCGACATAGCCTACTCTGTCAGCAAAGTTTCTCAGTTTATGCAAACTCCAACTGATGCTCACTGGACTGCTGTGAAATGTATCTTGCGGTATCTCAAGCATACTATCATGTATGGTCTCCTTTTGCAGCCTATCTCTCATTTTCAACTCTATGGTTTTAGTGATGCTGCAGATGATCGCAAATCTACTAATGGGTATGGTGTTTTTCTTGGTTCAAATCTTCTCAGCTGGAGCTCAAAGAAGCAAGCTACTGTCTCCAAGTCCAGTACCGAAGCCGAATATCGCAGTGTTGCACTTGTTTCTTATGAGCTCCTTGGCTTCAACAACTGCTCTGTGAACTTGGTTTTTCACTACCACGTTGTGTTGTAATTTGGTGTGATAATATTGGCACTATTTATCTTTCCACCAATCCAGTCTTCCATGTTAGAACCAAGTATGTTAAGGTGGATGTGCATTTTGTACGTGATCTTGTCAGGAAAGGTCGACTGCAAGTAATGTATCTTTTTACTACAGATCAGCATGCAGACATTTTTACGAAACCTCTGAGCTTTCCTCGTTTCTCTACTCTGCGCAACAAGCTCACTGTTCATGCTGACCAGTCTCGCTTGAGGGGGGCGTGTTAAGGAGAAATAGTCCATGCCTATTCCCTCTCTCCAGAACTAAACTCAACAGCTCATTCCTACCATATCTCAACAGATGATCTTATCTCTTATTTGTTGTAACAGCATTCACTTATTATATATATGATTGCTCTCACAGTAAGACACAGTGAGAAAGATATTAATACAGAAATTCTTTAGAATTCAAGTCTATTGCTCATTGCTTTTAGTTAATCTGGTTATACGCTGAACATCTTGATAACTATTTTCAATGGAAAACTAGCTTAACAATCCCCTACAATTTGGATATAACGGCTCCTTACCCGAACACGCCACCTCTTTCTGCTCGTGCGAGCTTCTTTTCCACTTTTGTGGGCTGCCTTTCCGTATATGCGCGAGCTCTCTCTTGGTTCCCATCCCCCTTGGTTAGGGGAAAAAAATAGAGGTACTAAATACACACTGAAAATTGATCTCTGTATACTGAATTTCTTTTACCAAAATACCCACATAGAAAATCACCCAAAAAGACATCTATCAAACTCTCTACATCCCCAACTTCTTTCTACACACCCCACTCCCATCCGATCCACCACGCCCCTCCAGAGCACGCCGGAGGGCAGATGGAGAGGGAGAGAGAGAGGGAGGGAGGATGAGGAGAGAGAGGGAGGGGGAGAGGGAGAGGCAAAGATGGACAAAGGGTGGCGGCGGTAGGCATGGAGAGGGAGAGGGACAGGGGGCGGCGACTGGTGGTGGCGGGTAGGGAGATGGAGAGGGGGAGAGAGAGAGGGAGAAACAGAGGGACGAGGAGAGAAGGGAGAGACTGGGAGAGGGAGAGGGAGAGGGAGAGAGGGAGGCAGGCAGGGAGGGAGAAGGAGAGAGACAATGAGAGGGGGAGAGGGAGAGGGAGAGCGAAAAAGGGATGGAGACAAGGAGATGGAGAGGGAGAGAGACCGGGTGAAGGAAAGTGGGCGCGGACGGAGGCAGGTAGGAAGAGGAAGATAGAATATGCAGAGAGAAGTCGAGAGACTAGATGTTAGGGTATTTTGAGAAGTATAGGGTGCATAGAGAGCAACCATGGCGAGTGTAGAGAATAGCAGTGTGTAGGGATAAATTTTGAGTGTGCATTTAGTAGCTCTTTGAAAAAAAAAAGAAAAGAAAAATCCTTTACAAGCAAGATCAAGAAGAAAGTGGAAGAGAGATGTTAAAAGATTTTAGGGCAGGTGAAGGATAGCATGTAGTGGCCCATGTTGGTTGGGCTTGCTCAATTGGATGTCTGCCTATTGAATCCACTTGGCCATACTTGTCAGTGTTAACTTGATAAAAATGAATCTTATCTTTTCCATGCAAATTCTATCGAATAAGCAATCAAATGAGAAAATATCTCTGATTGATTATGATTCCTAATTAGGGTGCGTTTGTGCACCCAATTTTTGTGGAAGTGGATATTAAGACCCTTTCCACTCCGTATGCATTTCTTTTTATTAACTGTAGTTGTAGGCCATTTTGTCATAGAAAACGAAAGAGAATAATACATTTTTCCAAGTGACGATTTGGAAGTCCTCCTCTCCCCCACAAAAAAAAAAAAAAAAAAAAAGTGTTTTGGCCTTTAGTTGCACTGCACAAACACGTCCTCCCTCTTAAGGACTTTCTTTTTATGGAAAATCCCCTCAATAAGCCCTAAGTACTCTTCTCTATCTTTAATTCTAGTTACCTATCAGAAAGATATTCAGGCCTAGCCGTACCAACAATTTTGTTTAATTTAATGGGTCATGGAAAAAAGGGCTTTTGACCCTGCATGGCCCCAAGAATCTGGATCGAGAATCTAAATCGTACCTGTTAACCCATAGTTTCAAAATTCTTCCAGAAGGGTGATTCCGGCCAGATATTAGGTCGGCCAACTATTGAGGTGAACGTCCACCCTCGCTCCTGAGCGGTCATAATTATGGTCGAGCTCTCGCCCTCACCATAAAACTATTGTTGTGCCGTTTCCTATCACTAATTGGTTTTTGGGATAAGTGGTACTTCAATAGGGTGTAAGACCCTACAAATGGTATCGGAGCCTGGTAGGTTGGGTGTTTGAGTCAAGGGACACGCGTTTTGCTAGTTCGCAGCAGGAGTCGCGACGGGTGTGCCGTTGAGGGAGGGATTGTTAAGGTCAACGTCCACCCTCGCTCTTGAGCGGTCATAATTGTAGTCGAGCCCTCGCCCTCACCATAAAACTATTATTGTGCCATTTCCTATCTCCAATTGATTTTGGGATAAGTGGTACCTCAATGGGGTATCAGATCCTACACCAATCTATTGAGCCCATTCCATAGGTCCAATGAGACATCCATTTAATTAGAAATTATATTTAGAGTTTGATTTATTTAGAAGTCTTTAATTAGGAGTTTATTTGATTTTGACTGTTTTTCAAGTAGTTTCCTCTTTAAATTAGGTTTCTTTAATTATTAGGAAAGTCTTAGTGCATAACAAAAATGTCTAGTTCTATATATAGAGGACATTCCTCAGTTGCATTTAGAATGATTACTTCAATTAATCAAGAACTTCTCCGAGTTTATTGTGACTTTATGGGTTGTTCCAGTGTTTTGTTTGTGTCATACTGGCTGGAATCCCTCTTGGATTTGATCAATCATTCGGGAGATTGATCTATCACCTCAATCGTGGATCTTGGCTGCGATAATTGGTACCAGAGCTGAAGGGCGAACCCCGAAAGGACAATAGTCGTTTCTAGATTTTATCTATCCAATCATCAATCATCGTCACCATACAACCAGCCATCCATTCGCCATCGTCAACAAACCACTACCGCCCCATTGCCTTACTCGAATCGCCAAACCTAACACCCTAACCCATCCTCCATCATCATCCCACCGACCCAAACCCATCCCCTTACACGCAAACCGAACCTCGTCCAGCCCCATCGTCCAAGTCGTAAGGCCCTCTCATTCTCTTAGTTTTGTTCGTTCATTGAGCCCCACAGCAGCCAGCTAAAAGTATCCAGCACGTGTCTCCTTTACACGTGATTAGGCTTGCTCTGAGTTTGGGTTCGACCCAAACCCGTACCAACAGAGATAGTATTAAAAAAAAGAAAAGAAAGGGTCTTTATTCCCACGTGCAATCCAAGCTCCAGCTGGCCTAGCCTTCTACAATTTGGGCCTAACCTACAGTCTGGGCCTAACCTACCGTTTGGGCCTGATCTGAGTCCAGACCCAACCCAGCCCACCAGCTTAAACCCAAAAAAAAAGAAAAAACCACCAGATCGTACACTCGAGTAGAAAAAATAAATTTATCCTCCAATCAGGTCAACCAAACCTGACTGAAATTGTGCATACACTTATTCTAAGTTCTTTTTGATTCACACCATCATGAAAATCTTTGGGAACTCAATTGAAATTCAAAGAATTTGGTATAAACTCACATATGGAGATTGGTATTTTGCAAATGAGTTCTACTTTGACCAATTTCTTAATCTGAAGCAAGACAATTTGACGATTGATGAATATACCTGCCAATTTCAAGAATTGCATGACATATGTGAATTGAAGGAAGATGAAATACATGATTTAGCTCGTTATGTCCAAGGCTAAAGACCAGACATCTTGGCAAATATGAATTATTGCAAAACAAGTAAAGAGACATACTTAGAAGCCCTCCATGTTGAGTATATGCTTAGAAGGTCTCTCAGGCAACAATGTCGACGAAAAGCCCACATTGAAGAAGAAGATTTTCAGCAAAGATTAAGAGCCCATACTGTGGAAAGACTTTTTCCAAGAGAAGACAATCACACTCTTGTCATTCGCAGACTCCTTAATACAAATGAAAAGGAAGAAGAAGAATGGAGACAGGCTCAGAAATTTCACACACGGGTAAGAGTCAAAGACAGGTAAGTTAATGTGTATATTGACAATGGTAGTGCAATAAATGTTGTCGCACAAGAGATTATTGACAAACTTTATTTCTCAACTGAGAAGCTTCCTAAGCCCTACAAAGTCACAAGGTCTAATGGTGATGTTATCCCTGTGACTCATAGATGTTTGGTAGCATTCAAGATTGGCACTTATGAGGATAAAATTTGGTGTGAAGTGATCCATATGAATATTGCTCATGTCCTTTTTGGACGTCCAATATGTCTTTTTGATCGAAAAGTGCACAATGATAAAGATGATAACACATATTCTTTTTTGTGGAATGGAAAAGGGACTAGACTCATTTCAATGAATTCAACAACCCCGTTTTTGTCTACATCATCACCTTCCACAAGAAAGTCACAAAAGGAGCAAACAGTTGAAATAGAAGTCATGATGGCACCACAAGTCAAGCAGAATACATCAAGGTCCTCATCAAAGAGCAAGTTTATGACAAACCTGATTTCATGGGTACAACCAATACTGATCTAAGTAATGTCAGTCAAGAGCCGCAAAAGGTCGAGGAAGAGCAAAGACAAGCATACATTGAAGACTCTGATCAAGTTAGCAAGAAGATTGAACATCCTGTGGATCTAATTGTCATGCCACTTCCCAAAAATCCAATTGGATAATCGAAAACCAAATCAATTGTTTCATCGGTTTCATAAGAAGATCAACTTGTCAAAGTCCCTCACACTGACTTCATCTTTAGGGATCAACGATGGATAGTCAATGTTCATGATCTGTTGATTCGGTGGCAACTACTAAAGCATCTGATCGACACTAAGATGTGCAACACTTAACTGCAGGACTACAGTGTCGTCAAGTAGTAAATGACTAAAGAGTTCGGATTATCAATCCCACGGAGACAGGATGGAACTAGCGATGAATCTAATTACAGAAGAATTGAACTAAGATATAGCTATTATAGACAATTGAAGTGAACAATTAAAATTACTAAACTATGCAATGTATACAACTAATTGGAACTAAAAGATGCAAGGATTAATTGGATCAAACTAATATAAGCTGTCTAAGAAAGGCAAGTAAATAAAACAACAAGTTAGTTATTCAATTAAACTATTCTAAGCAAGATTTAAACAAGTAATTGATAAAGGAAATTAACTACACTAGTTAACTAACTAGATCAAACTACACGTAAACAATGCAAGAAATATAATAAAAGGACTAAGTAAATGTATGGAGAGATTTTTCCGCAACTAATTAGATTCAAAATGTTCGCGGATTGTTCCAGGACTACCTATGTTAGCAGGTGTAAGAATCCGTGGGGTCCAACCTTTTCGTGATTGGAGATGAGCAAACGGTCGTTTTTTCTTGTGTACGAGTATGTCAATTTTCTAATCTACTTGAAAACAACAAGCGGTGATCCAAAGATCAACCTTTTCGTGCAGAAAAGAAAATAAGCTTTTTTTCTAACTCTTATTACATAATGCGTCAAAAAAGAGACATAATTTGGATTTTGGATGTCGTGGAAGGCGAATTTCATTTGTTCATCATAAAAGGCGATGTTTTTGCCGTGAGAGGCGGTTTTGTGTTTGCCGTGAGAGGTGATTTTTGAGTGCAGTGAAAGGCGATTTGCAATTCTCATCAGAAAATGACAAGACTTGTGATTTTTTGTCTCTTTAAAAATACAAAAACAATGAGAAAAAAGAAAAGGAGATCTGACTTCTCAGGAGATTGCGGGGACTGATTCAGATTGCTGTTTTTGGACTCCATCGTCATTTTCTGATAATAGTGGATGCTTTTGATTCTCTTGGGTAGGCTTGAACCTCGGATTTTTAGAGAATAAGGATCAAGTAGAGATCCTATATCCAATAAAAATAAAAATAAAGTAAACAGGCTAAGGAGCCGCGTCTATGCCTTGGGGATAGAAGGAGAGAGCCTTGGGGGGTGGCTCCTCATGGTTTTTTAATCACGTTGTAGTTGTTGTTGTTGTAGAACTGCTTCAACGGAAGAGATTTTTTTGTAGGAGCGTCATAGTGGGTATCGCCACTCTCTTTGATAATCTCCAAACTCTTTGGTAAAGAACCCAACATCGCCTTTCTTCTTGTCTTAGACGCCGCCAGAATTTACAAAATTGATAAAAATATAATTATATAAATTCCTATGTCTCGACGATGAGACTTACATGGAAATCTAATAAAGGAGATAAAATGGGCTTTAGGGAGACCACAATGCATTGCCCATTCGCGAGAAACCTAGAAAACAATGATGCCCTTTATAAGTTGCCCTAAATAAACCAATAACAAAAAAAAAAAAGGAAAGAAAAAGACTTGTGGGCCATGATTGACACTTAGATGTGCAACGTTTAACCGCAAGACTACGGTGTCATCAAGTAGTAAAGGACTAAAGAGTCCAGGTTATCGATCCCATGGATAGAGGATGGAGCAAACGATGAATTCAACTTAAGTAGAATTGAACTAAGATTTAGCTAATATAGACAATTGAAGTGAAAAATTAAGACTACTAGACTATGAGTGAAAAATATAATTAAATTAACTGGAATGTGAAATAAAACTAAAATAGTAACTAAACTACTCTAACTAACAATTTAAAATATGAAATTAATAAGATCTAACAAACTACACTAAACTAGTAGATGAATGGTGGTGAAAATGGAATATTTAATGTGAATATGTGGTGTGAAATGTGTAGAATTCTAAAACAAATTGTGTGAAATGTGTATGGTTTTAAAAGAAGGATTCAAATTAACATTAATAAAAATAAGAGATTAGGCTGTCCAAAAATCCACCAAGTATGTAATTAATCCAATCAATGCATGTTCTAATTCAACTCCAAAATCTACAATCAAATTAGCAATCTATTGCCTAATTGGATTGGATAATATAGCAATAAAGATCAAAGTAAGGAAAATAAAAAACCAAGATCCTAAATCATCATCTAGCTATCCTAATAATAAATCATCAAAATCAAGCTACAAAAGATCAAAGATAAGGGCTTTAGAGCATGTTATATGAGAGAACTTAGTCCAACTACAAAGTATCAACTGAGATTATCAAAGCATCAAGTGTAGAGATAAAGCACGAGAAATGAGAGAGATTAGCACAATTAGATCTAAAATCAATCAAAGCACAAGTAGGGAATTTTAACTAAAACATGCATGTAATTGAACTAATCACATTATTTATCTTCAAAATGAGAGCCTAATCCAAGAGCTTTAGCCACTAAACATCAAGAAAGAGGTCTAAATCTTCATTAATGATTTTCAATTACACACTCTCTCTAGATTAGTTATAAATAAGCTCCTGATTACTATCTAAAAGTATAGAGAATGTAAAATAAAATTGCTAAAGACTAACTTGCCCAAAAATCACCCCCCCCCCCCCCCCCCACAAATACATTCCAATTTATAGAAACATTGAGGATATTTGATTGGCTCATTTGCTTTCACATAGATTGCTTCAATTTAATTGGTTGCAACAAACTTTTCTTCCAAAAGCTAAAAGCATATGCGCTTTTTGTGTTATGTGGTTATTTATTTTGGAGGCTTTTGATTGGCTCATATCTTTTTATATGGATTTACGCCAATGGCAAGCTCTGATTGGTGGAGAGGCACAAAAAAAAAAAAAAAAAATGTAATTATTGAGGTTTGAACTCATATCCTATTTCATAGAAACCTAAGCTCTAACCAATATACCAACCACTCCTTCGTGTTTGAAAATGACTTCTTTTCTTTTTAAAGTCTTCTCCTCTTATTTTGGAATTCTTCAACTCTTCCTAAGATTTCTTCACAAAGATTCCATCATGCAACTTCTTTTATTGATATCGCATTTTGATGCCTTAGGACACTAGCCGGAAAGTTGGGGTAGTCGCGGGGTCTACCTACACAAGAGAAATTATATAAAAATGAGCTATAAATAATCGGATTTATACATGATCATCTGATAATCCGTTAATGTGATATAATGATAAAATCTCCGTGTAAAGCAAATGATATACATATGAGATGCTGATAAAATATTAACTAATGAAGGGTAAAATATGCAATATTTAACACTCATAATACCCCCAAACCTACATTTTGCTAGTCCTGAGCAAAAAGTATGAAGAAAAACTAAACTATATGTAAGAAAATATGGTAAAGATCCTAACTCACTTTCGCAGGAATTGCGGCTACACTTAGCTCGTGCAACAAGCCGTTAAACCCCTAGGTTTACCCTAATGGACGAGTTTTGTCTCGTGAGGGTTTTCAGCGAATAAATCCCACAAAAATCTTTTTATTTTGAAAACAAATATTCTTGGTGTCCAACGATCTTTAGCAAGCTAATAAGAATGAGTACTAAACAACTATGTCAATCAACACCTAAGTCCCACTATGCATGTGTGTGAATTTAGCTAATGATTGTGCAATCTTCAGGGAAAGCTTTCGACAGAGGGACCCGCTGCTATGATTTTTTATCCGCTCGTCGGATCTCGGAGTTCTATTTAGGGACGGAAAGCCCTTGACGAGTAGAACGTGATGAGCCAACTCCCAGGGCGATCAGAGGCCTAGAAGCGATAGGTGATTTTTCAGGCGGGCACCCTGGGGGGTGTGGGACCTACTGCTACTATTTTTTTATCAACCCGTCGGATTTCGGAGTTCTATATATGGTCGTAAAGCTCTCGACGAGTAGATCATGACGAGATAACTTCCAGGGTGATCAGAGATCTAAAAGCGATAGGTGACTTTTCTGGCAAGTGTCCCGGAGATGCGGGACCCACCGTTATCATTTTAAAATCCTGATTTTCACCCTGACAGCTAACTCTGTCCTTAACTGCCCTGATTGCTACCCTGTACACTCTGGCTATCAACAACTCTCTTTTATCCATTCATCTACCCATTTGTTTATTTATCTCTACTACTGGATGGGGCACCTCGATGATCCATGCGGGGCCTAGTTGGTGTCCGGGAAACTTTGTCTCTGGGTATTTTCCAGGGACAAATGCATCCTAATTTATTTCAATTCTAACTGGTGATTTTTTATTTAAAACATGATTGGAACATCATTAAATAGGGTGGCCTAAATTACCCCTCATAGGGTACCAAAATGAGGTGCCTACAATGTGATGTGAAATGTGTAGGATTTTAAAACAAGTTGTGTGAAATGTGCATGATTTTAAAACAAGGATTCAAATTAACAATAATAAAAATAAGCGATTAGATAATCCAAAATCCACCGAGTATGTAGTTAATCCAATCAATGCATGTTCTAATTCGACTCCCAAATCTACAATCCAACTAGCGATCTCTTGCCTAATTCGATTGGATGATATAGCAATGAAGATCAAAGTAAAGAAAATAAAAAACCAAGATCCTAGATCATCATCTAACTACCATAACAATAAATCATCAAAATAACGCTACAAAAGATCAAAGATAAGGGCTCTAGAGCATACTATGTGAGAGAGCTTAATTCAACTACAAAGCATCAATTGAGATTATCAAAGCATCAAGTGTAGAGATAAAGCATGAGAAATGAGAAAGATTAGCACAATTATATCTAAAATCTACTAATCAATCAAGACACAAGTAGGGGATCTAAATTAAAACATGCATGCAATTGAGCTAATCATATTACTTAGCATAAAAAGGAAAGCCTAATCCAAGAGCTTTAGCCACTAAACATAAAGAAAGAGCTCCAAATCTTCATTAATGATCTTCAATTACACACTCTCTCTAGATTAGCTACAAATAAGCTCCGAATTACAATATAAAAGTATAGAGAAGGTAAAATAAAATTGCTAAAAGACTAACTTGTCAAAAAATCCGTCTCTCTACAAATTCAATCCAATTTATAGAAACATCGTGAACATTTGATTGGCTCATTTGTTTTCACATGAATTGCTTCAATTTGATTGGTTGCAACAAACTTCCCTTCAAAAAGCTAAAAGCATATGTGCCTTTTGTGTTATGTTGTCCTTCATTTTGGAGGCTTTTGATTGGCTTATATCCTTTCACATGGATTTGTGCCATTGCAAGCTTTGATTGGTGGAGAGGCTAGAGTTGGATATAATATTTTCTATGTAAAAAAAATGTAATTGTTGAGGTCTTGCCAAAAGATCCCCACTATCTACAAATACATTCTAATTTATAGAAACATTAAGGATATTTGATTGGCTCATTTGCTTTCACATGGATTGCTTCAATTTGATTGCTAAAAGTATATGTGCCTTTTGTATTATGTGGCCTTCACTTTGGAGGCTTTTGATTGGCTCATATCCTTTCACTTGGATTTGTGCCATGGCAAGCTTTGATTGGTGGAGAGGCTAGAGTTGGATGGAATGTTTTCTATGTAAAAAAAAAATAATAATAATAATGTAATTGTTGGGGCTTTTGGCAAGACCTCAACAATTTCATTCCAATTTATAGAAACATTGAGGACATTTGACTGGCTAATTTTCTTTCATATGGATTGCTTCAATTTGATTGCTAAAAGTATATGTGCCATTTGTGTTATGTGGCCTTCACTTTGGAGGCTTTTGATTTGCTCATATCCTTTCACTTGGATTTGTGCCATGGCAAGCTTTGATTGGTGGAGAGGCTAGAGTCCGATGGAATATTTTCTATGTTAAAAGAAAATTAATTGTTGGGGTTTGAACTAATAACCTATTTCATAACAACCCAAGCTCTAACCAAGACAACAACCACTCATTTATGTTTGAAAATGACTTCTTTTCTTCTTAAAGTCTTCTCCTCTTATTTTGGAATTCTTCACCTCTTCTTAAGATTTCTTCACAAACACTCCATCATGTAACTTCTTTTATTGAAATCGCTTTTTGATGCCTTGGGACTAGTCGGAAGGTTGGGGTAGTTGCGGGGTCCACCTACACAAGTGAAATTACATAAAAATGTGTTATAAATAATTAAGTTTATACAAGATAATCCAATAATCCATTAATGTGATAGAAGGATAAAATCTCCGTGTAAAGCAAATGATATGCATATGAGATGCTGATAAAATATGGACTAATGGGAGGTAAAATATGCAATATTTAATACTCATCACACCCCCAAACCTACATTTTTCTAGTCACGAGCAAAAACTGTGAAGAAAAACTAAACTATATGTAAGAAAACATGGTAAAGATCCTAACTCACTTTCGCAGGAATCGCGGTTGCACTTAGCTCGTGCAACAAGCCGTTAAACCCCTAGGTTTACCCTAGTAGACGAGTTTTGTCTCGTGAGGGTTTTCAGCGAATAAATCCTACAAAATTCTTTTTATTTTGAAAAGAAAATATTTTTGGTGTCCAATGGTCTTTAGCAAGCTAATAAGAATGAGTACTAAGTTAGGAATACTAACAACTACGTCAATCAACACCTAAGTCCCACTGTGTATGTGTGTGTATTTAGCCAATGATCATGCAATCTTCAGGTCTAAGCTCACACAACCTTAATCTCATTTTGAATACATTTTTCCGTGACTGCAGCCTTACAGGTCATACTCTTAACAATGGATGCACACGGATCTTACTGACTAGCTCTCAGTATGTGAGTATGAACAAGGCCAAGGACTCACATAATTGATGAAGAACGGAGCTTATGTATAGAAGGATTGATCTCATAGAGTATGAACAAGGCTAGGGACTCCTGCTTCATTAAAGAGTTTCAATTGGATTAGTAACTATCTCTTTTTATGGCTAGCATGGGGACCACTAGGGATTCCTTAAAAACTGGCTCCAACTAAGATATCTGGACCCCGTATCTCATGTGAACTCCAGATCCACAGTTAATTATAGATTACTCCACTATATATATGTAATTATACTCCAGTCTTAGGAATATTTACAAGAAGACCATAAACTTCCCAATAACTACAAGTAGGCCCCTCCATCAATTATATCTACGAACCTATTGGATTAAATCTGTCCAACCAAATTGGATCCATATCTTATTATCCTTATGACCCAATAAAGAGAGAAAGAGCGACAGGTGGCAATGTGTGTGTCTGTATGGGACGTCCCACATGCTTTCTTTTATGATTCCTGGTTGCTTAGTTTCTAAGCAATTTGAGTTATAAGGCAACTTCTAAAATTAGGACTCTCCGTTGCTTCTTTTTCTTTTGTTTCTTCTCTCTTTCATTCTCTAACTTTCCTTGCTTCTAAAGTATATTGGATTTCTTTCCGTCTTTATCTTCAATTTGAGTTTCGAACTTTCAGAAATCTTCAAACAGCTAAATGAGTTTTCCGGTGGGGGAGAATGTGAGAACTCAGTCCGAGCGGAACACTTAACCATTGGGCATAGCGTATCAACCATGAGCTTTCAACAGAGAATCTCCTCAAGCCCACATCGGAAATATCGAAGTCCTAATCACCCTGGGCTTATAAGTCAAACCCCATGTTAACTCAACATGATGTGTTTTAAACCTATGTTGCCTTAGATCTTATAAAAGCTTCGGAGTTAAGCGTGCTTGGGCGGGAGTAGGATAGGGATGGGTGACCGCTTGGGAAATCTCCGCACGCACATGTGGGCCAAACCGGACAATATCATGCCGAGTTGGGCTTATCGAAAATGGAGTAATGAAGCTTTCATTTGGAAATTTGACAATCGATCTCAACATATTTAGTATTTGCAAACAACCGCGAGATGTTGATAATGATTTTGACGAGGTTGATCTCATTGAAATCCTCGATCGTCGTGGACACCCTTCAAGAGTCTTCATATTCCAACTCTTTGGAAACAATTGAGTCAAGCAAAGCCATGGCCTGTTTTAATGGCAACCAATGATGTGATCTTTGATGAAATGGCCAATGCAATCTGGAAACCCCAATTTGAGGACCTTTGGCCAATTGATTCAAACCCATGTCCACTAAAGAGAGGCCACCCCGCCTGAATTGACACCTTTTCCCCCATATCTTCGGTATGCTTACCTAGGGGAGGATGAACCATTTCGAGTAGTTATTTCCTCACACTTCGATAAAGACCAAGAGAGACAATTGTTGAAAGTGCTCAAGCAATACAAAAGTGCGATAGCATGGAACGTGGTTGATATCAAGGGAATTAGCCCTTTAGTGTGCACGCGTAAAATTTACCTAAAAGACAATGCAAGACCTTCTAGGCAAATGAAACATCGGCTTAGTCCAACCATGTAAGAGTTGGTTAGGGCTGAAGTGCTTAAACTATTAGATGCGGGTATCATCTATTCCGTTTCAGACGGTCAATAGGTTAGCCCTACGCAAGTTGTACCTAAGAAAGCCATCGTGATTGTTATAAAAAAAAGGCCAAAGATGAGCTTGTTCCAACTAGAATACCAACATGTTGACCCGTTTGCATTTACTATATGAAGTTAAATGTTGTCACACGAAAGGACCACTATTGCTTCTTAGACGGATATTCGGGCTACAACCTGATAGAGATAGTGCTTGACGACCAAGAGAAAACCATATTTACATGTCCCTTTGGAACCTTTGCTCACCGAAGGATTTCATTTGGACTAAGTAATGCTCCTACCACATTTCAGAGATGCATGTTTAGTATTTTTAGTGGCATGGTGGAGGATTTTCTCGATTTTTTCGTGGATGACTTCTCCGTATTTAGTGTTTCATTTGATGATTGCTTGAGCAATGTGGAGAAGGTCTAGCTAGGTGTGAAGGAAAAAGCTGGTTCTTAAGTAGTGGAAATGGTCGACCCTGTCATTAATTACTATTTAGTGAATAGAAAATTATAAAACTGTGGACTTTCTTTGATTTTCCCTATCCACTTTAGATTTTCATACACTGCCGCTCTCTCTGTTTTTTAAAGGCTACAAACAACCTAACTAGACTTTTCTTTCTACATGTATAAACACATGTACACGTGAACAGGCACTAAGTATTATAAACCATATAAACATTAATTACTATGTAGAGAATAGATCATTATAAAAATGTGGACTTCCTTAGAATTTCCCTAACCACTTTAGATTTTCATACACTGCCGCTCTCTTGTTTTTTAAAGGCAACAAACAACCTAACAAGGCTTTTCTTTCTACGTGTATAAACACATGTAGACGTGAACAAGCACTAGGTACTATAAACCATATAAAGCAGTTAAATACAACTATAAAAATCGACCCGATGTTTCTACCCAAAAAAAAGTTCTACTATAAACCATAACTCAGTTGGTATCAAGGAGTAAGGGCTTGTATTTCTCTTCTCTTTGGCCTGTGCCTGTAACCATGGTCTCCTCATCTGCTATGCCCGTACTCTCAGTCAGCATATCTTTCAGTACCAGCAAAGATGTAAAGCATATGTTGGACACAGTCCCAGAAATACAGTCAATCCCTCCTGAGTTCATCTTGCCAGCAGAGAAACGCCCGTCATCAGTTCACCAAGGTTCGATCCCGGACCTCAGCGGCTTGGACGGATCAGATTCGGAGAGAATGTGGGCCATTCAGGAAATTAGCTCGGCTTGCAAGGAATGGTGATGCTTCCTGGCAAGTGCACCTCTCTCTCTCTCTCTCTCTCTCTCTCTCTCTCTCTCTCTCTCTCTCTCTCAAACACACACACACATAAAAGAATTTTCATTTTAATTTCTAGCATATCTTATCTATTTTCTGTATAGGGATTGTTACTGGGAAAAACCTTCTTCCATTCCATAGCAACAAGTTGTGACATGGAATTAGGTTGAGCCCCATCTGTTCAAGCTCACTAATAGGAAAAGTTATATATGAATATTGGAACGCAAAAGGATGAATGAGATGGATTGCATTAAAACAGAACAACTAAACTGTGCGGGTAAAACACCGTAATGACGAAATTAAGCTGGGATTACAGTAGGACTCGCTGATTACCTCGGCCTCTGTAGTCATAGCCCGTCAGCTCGGCAGCTCGGTCAAGAGTGCCAGCACGGCAGCGCGGTTCGGCAGCTCGGCGTGAGTGCCAGCTCAGTACAGAGGCATAGCACGGCCCAGCCATTCTTGGTCTCAGACCAAAATGCTAAGGCAGAGTGGGCCACCACCTTCCTCCGGGAAATGCGGCGCGCCCTGACAAGATATGAGCATTCATTTATGACGATAGGATTGCTCATTTATGGCGATAAGAAGTTAGCTTTATCAGCCCTTTACATCAACTGACTGAAGACATGGAAAGTGAGGATGGGATGTTGCCCTTTTCACCTACCGCTGCCTGTCAGGGTGAGGATCGATGGGACCTCACCCCACCTACCCCCACTCATAGAGAGAATGAACTAGGAATGTCCACATATATACACTTGGGATCAGCCCCAAGGAGGTACGCAACTCACAATACTCTCCACATCGTCTCATTCCCTTCTTCCTCCTCCTGCTTAGTTTTCTCAGAACTAACTCAGGCATTGGAGCGCCTTCGGCTCATGGCAGCCAGGGGCTCTGACTCTAGCCTTTTTCCTTCCTTTTCAGGTTCTTGGCGTTCAGTAATCCCTGTCCTGAGAAGCTTATCTCAATCTCATCTCAATCTAAGTAGGTGTCGTTTTTACCGCCTACAGTTTGGCGCCGTATGTGGGAAATCTGAACTAAAAGCTTGTAAGCACCATGCCTCCAAAAACCAGAAATGGCGAAGGACACTCTAAAGGCAAGGCTCTATCCATACAGCCTACGTTGGTGCAGAATCTTCCACATCCACCCCCTCAACAAAGGAGGTCAGGGGGGAGGTCTCCCACGATCCAGACGCAGTCACGGTCTAGGGGGTTGACCATGCCTTCCCTTCGCGACGTCCCACCTCCGGAACAGCCCCGCCATAGCCATGAGCGGGCCAGGCAAGGCGACAAGTCGGCCACCAAGCCACGTGAAAAGTCAGCGCGGGCTGGATCGCAGTCACACCATCAAGCCAGCCACGATCAAAACGAAGACCCCCGCCTGAATGACATCAGGGCTCAGAACCGCCTCATCCAGGAGCAGCATGAGCTTATCCAGCAGCTCAAGCAACAGCTCGAGGACAAAAAGGGTCAGAGTCCACCACCCAGGCGCCTGGACTACGGGCGAGACCTGAGGCACGTCCTCAATAATAAGAGGCGCAACCGAGACCACGGAGAAGAGGGTTCCAGCAGCAGTCATGTGCGTGAAGGACCGAGGAAGCAGCGCCAGGTATCGGAAGATGAAGAACTGAAGCAATGGATCAACCGGCAGGTGAAGCAGACGATTCGCCAAAATATGGAGACAGCTGGTATCGTCCGAGGCCAGTATAGTGCCTTTGAAGCTGAGGACACTGGCGCGTCTCCTTTCTCTAGGGAGATAAGAAAATACTCACTCCCCGAGAAGTTCAGCGTCCCGAGGTTCGCCCTGTACGACGGAACCTCGGACCCTGCGGCTCACCTCCGACATTACGTCCAGAGGATGTCAGTCTGGGGGGATGACGACTCCCTAAACTGTCGAGTTTTCTCCTCCAGTTTGGCGGATCTCCCCCTGCGGTGGTTTTGCTCGCTTCCTGAAGGCTCCATCTCCAGTTGGCGGCAACTCCGGACCTCCTTCCTAGAAAAATTCTAGGCTCATCGCGTCATCCCAAAGACCGATGCTGACCTAATGGCCCTCCAGATGCAGGAAGACGAGAGCGTCACCCAGTTCGCTCGTCGGTTCTGGACTGTCTACAGCCAGATCGAGTGCGCTTCTGAAGAGTTAGCAGTAAAGTCCTTCCAGCTGTCTCTGCGGCCGGGCATCCAGCTTCGGGCACAGTTGGTCATGTACCCCGTGACCACCATGAAAGAGCTGATGACCCGAGCAAATCGGTTCATAATGGCAGAAGAAGACGAGGTGCGAGGTGGCGAAAACTTCGGCCTCACCAAGAAGACCCAACCAGCCAAGGGAGATAGCAGGTCCTCCAGGAGGGAGGATCGTCGCAGAGATCCGTCCCCGGATTGGCACAAGGCCCGGTCCTCGGATCAGCACCAAACCCCCTCTACTTCGGCAGCGGCATCGGGGAACGGCAGAAGGTCAGGCGACGAGGTGGCCTCCCACGTGGCAGTGAATACCATCTTTAAGGAGCCAATCTATAGGCTCCTCAAGAAAATAAAAGCGCAGCCTTTCTTCAAGTGGCCGCGGCCGATGACAACTGATCCCTCCTCTCGGGACCAGAGTAAGTTCTGTGCATACCACAAGCAAAATGGGCACAGAACCGACGAATGCAGGAGCTACAAATCCCACCTGGAGAGCCTCGTGAAGGAGGGGCACCTCAGGGATTACATCAAGGAGGAAGGCCGAGGCGCCGACCGACCTCCACGGCGAGACGCTGACAACCAGGACAGCGAGCCAGAAGGCATCATCAACGTTATTCACCTCGCCACCCCACCCAAGGGGAGCTCTCAGGCTCGTGCCGAGGCAAGGCGAGCCTCCCATTAGAAGCAGGTGCTGACCGCGGCACCAGAGCCGGCCGCGAAGAAAGCCAAAACGGAGGGGGTCAAAGTATGGTTTTCTGACAAGGACTTGGAAGACGTCGAACTCCCACATAACGACGCTCTAGTGCTCACCTTGAAGCTGTAGAACTTCTTAGTTCAGAGAGTCCTTGTCGACCCCGGCAGTTCGTCCGAAATCTTGTACTATGATTGCTTCAAGAAGTTGAAACTTAAGGACGAGGACCTCCAGGCTGCCCGTACCCCTCTGGTCGGCTTCAACTCCAAGCCTGTCTACCCCAAGGGTAAGATCTCCCTTAGAGTCCAAGTGGGTGGCGCCTGTAGGCAAGTTGACTTCCTAGTAGTCAATGTCCCCTCCCCATACAATGTTATAATGGGGAGGACGTGGCTACATAGCATGGAGGCGGTGCCCTCCACCCGCCATCAGAAGCTCAAATTCCCTCTGGAAAACCAGTCAGGCCGAACGGATGTGATCACCATCAGAGGCGACCATCACACGGCCAGACAATGCTTGCTGGCCGTGCTGCCTGGAGAAGCCGAATCATCCCAAGTCAATGTGGCTGAACTGGACAGAGAGGCCGAGCTCGGGGACGTTGGCAGGGCTCCAGCGCAGAAAAGCATTGAGGACCTCACCAAGGTCAACATTGATCCCGCCGACCCAGACAGATTCTTCCTAATTGGAAGCCAGCTCCCCGAGTCTGAGAAGACAGAACTGCTTGACCTCCTCGTGGAGAATAAAGCGGTCTTTGCCTGGACACCCTATGAGATGCCCGGCATTGACCCGACAGTCATGTGCCATAAATTAAAGGTGGATCCCAACCATAAGCCCGTGCTTCAAAAACCGCGCCGGACTGGGGTCCCGCAAACTGAGGCCGTGATTGAGGAAGTTTAGAAGCTCCTCGAGGCAGGCGCAATCAAGGAGGTCCACTATCCGCAGTGGCTGGCCAACACGGTGGTGGTCAAAAAGAAGACGGGAAAATGGAGGGTCTGCGTGGACTTCACCGACCTCAATAAGGCCCGTCCCAAAGACAGCTTCCCTCTTCCAAAGATAGACCAGCTTATCGACGCCACTGCCGGACACGACCGAATGAGTTTCCTAGATGCCTACCGGGGGTACCATCAGATCCCCCTGTATGCGGCAGACCAGGACAAGATAGCTTTTATCACTCCCAGGGGCACCTATTGTTACAAGGTGATGCCCTTCGGGTTAAAGAATGCGGGAGCGACATACCAGCGGTTGGTGACGAAGATGTTCCAAGCCCAGCTCGGCAAGATGGTGGAGGTCTACATCGATGATATGGTCGTCAAATCCAAAAGGTCGCAAGACCACTTGACCGACCTCCGCCAGATTTTTGACATCCTTCGCCAGTTCCAGTTGAAGCTGAATGCATCTAAGTACGCCTTTGGTGTCGGTTCCGGCAAGTTCTTAGGGAGCCTGGTCACAAGAAGGGGGATCGAAGCGAACCCTGACCAGATCACCGCAATCCAGGAGCTCCAGTGTCCGACCTCGGCAAAACAAGTTCAGCGGCTGACCGGAATGGCTGCCGCCCTGAACCGATTTATCAGCCGAGCTTCGGACAAATGCAGACCTTTCTTCCAACTCTTGCGAAAGGGCTCCAAGTTTCAATGGACGACGGATTGTTCTCAGGCGCTGCAACAGCTTAAACACTACCTTTCTTCTCCACCGCTGCTGTCAACCCTGACGATGGAGAGGCACTATATTTGTACCTGTCGGTCTCGGACCACGCAGTGAGCTCGGTGCTCATCAGAGAGGACAACGGCCAACAAAGGCCTATCTATTACACGAGCAAAACCCTGCTGGACGCCGAGACTCGGTACTTGCAGCTTGAAAAGCTCGCCTTGGCGCTCGTTAGCGCCTCGAGAAAGCTCTCCCATTACTTCCTAACCTTCACAATAGTGGTCGTAACAGAATACCCACTGAAGGCTCTCCTCCGGAAGGCAGACTTCTCCGGACGGATCTCCAAATGGGCTATCGAACTGGGGCAATATGACATCAACTATCAGCCTAGAACAACCATCAAAGCTCAAGTCCTAGTGGACTTTATCGTGGAATTTACTCCTCAGAGTTCGGCGCCGACCTTCCTCGACACCGAACTGGGGGGCGATAAGGGTGTAGAGTTTGTCACCGAGACCGAGCAAGAACAGTCCTGGAGAAAGCTTCTGGACTCGTCCTGGAAAGTCTTTGTCGACGGATCCTCAACATCTAAAAGAGCCAGCGCTGGCATAGTCCTCCAGTCCCCAGAGGGCCTCGTCATCAAACAAGCTGTGACACTCGGTTTCAAGGCACCTAATAACGAGGCCGAGTAAGAAGCGCTCATTGCCGGACTTAACGGTGCCAAAATCTTGAAAGTTCGATGCGTAGTGGTTTTCAGCGATTCTCAGTTGGTGACAAGCCAGCTCAGCGGAGATTACCAAGCTCGGGACGATAGGATGGCGGCCTATCTAGCCCACGCCAAGGGACTTCTCTCCCAGTTTGAAAGGGCCGGGGTCTGGCAGATCGGCAGAGAATCCAATTCCCATGCAGACGCCCTTGCCAGCCTTGCCTCGGCTGTCGAAGCCGGTAATAAGAGGACTGTTGATGTAGAGACGCTACAAGAGCCCAGCATCGACATCCAGCGACCTCGGCAGCTCATGTGCCTTAACCTCGGTTCGAGCTGGATGGACCCCATCGTTGCATACCTGAAGGACGACCAGCTACCCGAAGACAAGTTCGAAGCCCGTAAGGTCAGGTTAAAGGCGAACCGGTTCTGGCTCTCCCCAGACTATCGGCTCTACAGGAAGTCATTCACCGGGCCCTACCTCCAGTGCGTTCACTCCAGCAAAGTCGACGATTTTCTCTACGAAATTCACGAAGGAATCTGCGGCAGTCATATAGGAGGTCAGTCTCTTGCGTACCGAGCTATTAGCCAAGGTTACTGGTGGCCGTACATGCAGAAGGACGCCCAGCTATACGCCAGAAAATGCGAGAAGTACCAGAAGTTCTCACATTCTCTCCACCAGCCAGCCCAGGACCTGAGCCCCCTCTCCTGTCCGTGGCCTTTCGCCCAGTGGGGCCTGGACATCGTTGGACCACTCCACCGAACTCCAGGGAACAAAAGATTGTTGATAGTGGCCACGGACTACTTCACAAAATGGGTCGAAGCTGAACCTCTGTCCTCCATCACCGAATTAGATACGAAGAACTTCGTGTGGAAGAACATCATCACGAGATTTAGAATTCCCCGAACTCTCATTTCCGACAACGAAACGCAATTCGATTCCAACTTCTTCAAGAGCTTCTGCCAGGAGTACGGCATTCGAAATGTCTACTCCACCCTGGCGTACCCACAAAGCAATGGTCAGGCCGAGATCTCAAACAAAGTACTCCTCGACGGAATTAAAAAGAGACTCGACCGAGCTAAAGGTCGATGGGCAGAGGAGCTACCAAGTGTTCTATGGGCCTACCGAACTACTCCAAGGCCACCTCGGCTACCCCGTTCTCCCTTGCCTACGGCATGGAAGCAGTCATTCCCCTTGAGGTCGGCCTCCCGACCTTGAGGTCGGAACTCTGTGACCAGGGCCTTAATGATCTGAACGTAGCGCGAGAGCTGGACTTGGCTGAAGAACGAAGAGAGGCGGCAGTTATCCGCCTGGCCGCCTATCAACAACAGTTGGCCAGGGGATACAACCCGAAGGTCAAGGAGAGAAAATTCGCGATGTGAGAGCTAGTCTTAAAGAAAACACTTCCCGGCGACCGAGATCCAAACGAAGGCAAGCTGGCGCCCAACTGGCAGGGACCGTTCAGAATAACTTCAACAGCTGGGAGATCTGCCTACCGACTTGAAGACATGAAGGGGAAGGAGCTCCCACGACCATGGAATGCGATGCATCTCAAAAAGTTCTACTTCTGAAAAATGTATTCAAGAATTCAAATATCAATAACAGGCGATTTTTCTGGAATGACTCTCTACATTTGCTCCAAAAAACCCTTAGGCCCGGCAACTCAGAGTGCCAACCGTCAGCTCGGTGCCACCACCAGCTTCGACGGCACAGCCATCAACATCAGGGTCCGGTGCCAGCACCACCCCGCGGCTCGGCAGCTCTGTTCAGAGCGCCAACCGTCCTCAGCTCGGTGCCTGCACAAGCTTTGGCGGCACAGCCATAAGCGTCCAAGGGTCCGGTGCCAGCACCACCCCGCGGCTCGGCAGCTCTGTTCAGAGCGCCAATCGTCCTCAGCTCGGTGCCCGCACCAGCTTTGGCGGCACAGCCATAAGCGTCCAAGGGTCCGGTGCCAGCGCCACCCCGCGGCTCGGCAGCTCTGTTCAGAGCGCCAACCGTCCTCAGCTCGGTGCCCGCACCAGTTTTGGCGGCACAGCCATAAGCGTCCAAGGGTCTGGTGCCAGCACCACCCCGCGGCTCGGCAGCTCTGTTCAGAGCGCCAACCGTTCTCAGCTCGGTGCCCGCACCAGCTTTGGCGGCACAGCCATAAGCGTCCAAGGGTCCGGTACCAGCACCACCCCGCGGCTCGGCAGCTCTGTTCAGAGCGCCAACCGTCCTCAGCTCAGTGCCTGCACCAGCTTTGGCGGCACAGCCATAAGCGTCCAAGGGTCCGGTGCCAGCGCCACCCCGCGGCTCGGCAGCTCTGTTCAGAGCGCCAACCGTCCTCAGCTCGGTGCCTGCACCAGCTTTGGCGGCACAGCCATAAGCGTCCAAGGGTCCGGTGCCAGCACCACCCCGCGGCTCGGCAGCTCTGTTCAGAGCGCCAACCGTCCTCAGCTCGGTGCCCGCACCAGCTTTGGCGGCACAGCCATAAGCATCCAAGGGTCCGATGCCAGCGCCACCCCGCGGCTCGACAGCTCTGTTTAGAGCGCCAACCGTCCTCTGCTCAGTGCCCGTACCAGCTTTGGCGGCACAGCCATAAACGTCCAAGGGTCCGGTGCCTGCACCACCCCGCTGCTCGACAGCTCTGTTCAGAGCGCCAACCATCCTCAGCTCGATGCATGCACCAGCTTTGGCGGCACAGCCATAAGCGTCCAAGGGTCCGTTCCCAGCACCACCCCGCGGCTCGGCAGCTCTGTTCAGAGCGCCAACCGTCCTCAGCTCGGTGCCCGCACCAGCCTTGGCGGCACAGCCATAAGCGTCCAGGGGTCCGGTGCCAGCACCACCCCCGGCTCGGCAACTCATTCGAGTACCTGCCCTCCTGGCTCAATTCTAGCACCAGCTGGGGCCATAAAGTCAAACTTCCAAGAATACCTCGAGTTAGCTTCTGCTCTCAGGGGTCATGGACGCCGATCAAGACCACGGTTCGTAAACTAAGTCTCGGTCATGGGCAGACATCCAATTTTGAGAATGACAAGGAGTTCGGTTATCCAGACCAACAACTTAACAAATAAAGCATAGCGACATGAAGTCGACCACACACCCATTTCATCAGAGACAAGGAGAAGGAGAGCCAGAGAGTGCGAAGAAAGTTCTTATTAATCAAGATCCTGATTACTAGATGAATGGAAATGCAATAAAAGAAAAATTACAAAAGGGACTCAGAGGGCTGCAGCTTCCACATTGCAGTCAATCTCTGGAGGGATCTCAGAAGAGACCTCGGCCACGACCGCGCTGGCCTCGGGAGCGGTCGGGGTAGCTTCAGAGACTACCGCGCCTGCTTCAGGAACGCGGGACTCGGGAGAGACGGCTTCGAGAGGGGCCTCGACGACCGCGGGCGCATGGGAGTCCTCAGGGTTGGCGTTGGCAGCTGGAGCCTCTGGGGGCGCCTCGGGGGCGGCGCTCGCCTTTGGACAGGCTTGCGGAGGAAGGTGAGGGGAAGCCCGAGACACAGCTACGAGGTCCGAGTCCGAGCAAGGGAACCTTGAGGTATTCTGGAAGAAAGGGCTATCTTCAGGGACCCCAGCCTTCTTCAAGGCTGCTTTCCAGCCAAGCTCCCAGGCTCGGTCCCGGATCCCTGGCAGCTGAGCCTTGTAGTCAGCTGACAGTCTGCCGAACTCCTCCCCCATGATGGAGTCGTGCTCAGCCAGGAACTCCTCCTTGAGCCTGGCCTCTTGTTTTGCCAGAGCAGACTCAATCTCAACCGCCTTCCCCCTCACCGCCATCTCTAGGGAACCTTGCGCCTGGTTCCGCTGAAAGAGGAGCCTCTTGTTCGTCCCCTTCGCATTCTGCAGGTCCTCTTCCAGCCGCCCAACCGCGATCCGGAGGTCGTCGAGCTCGGAGGAAAGATGGAGGTTTTGGGTCTTCTCCTCCGACAGCTCGTCCTTGAGGCGCTCGACCACGACCTGGGACTCCTCGAAATCGAAGACAAGGCCAGCATTTCTGCCCACCTCTTCTGCCAACATCGCGTCCTTGGCCGCCAAGGACGCCCGCAGCTCGTCCCTCTAGACCACCCATTCCGCCTCCCTCGCCTCGGCTGCATCGAGGCTCTCTATGCCCATCTGGCATTTCTGCAACAGCTGCAAGAAGAGAACCCGAAGTCAATAAAAGAACACCGGACTAAAAGCTATGGGGGGAAGTATTGCACTTACCGATACCAGAGAGCGCATCGAGGAGAGCAGGAGTGACTCGTTGTCTATATCAGCCCACCTTGCCATGTCTTGAGGAGGGGCACAGGCGTGTCCCAACGCTGCGACCACTTGGGGATTGGTCGCGCGGTCTGTCTCGGCCAGCTGTCTCCCCAGAACTTCCTCAATGGCCGGCCTCCACGGAACCAGAGGGGGGGGGGCAGGATTGTCCCGCCAGCAGGCGGAGGCGAAGAGGGGCCAGGCGAGGCCTCAACCCTTGGTCTCTTCTCGGGTCGCCTGCCCTCAGTGACCTCGGCGGAGCGAGCCCAACCACCAGCCCGTGCAGCGTGATCGAGGGGTGGATCACCAGCGACGACGGCCGGAGGCGGAGCCGGGGCGACCTCGGCCGCGGCAGACCGTGTAGCCCCGGTCGCGGCTGCACGAACCGTCTCGGCATCTGGGGCAGGAGTTCCACCCGCAGCTGCAGAAGGTGTCGCAGCCATTGCCCGAGGGGGATCCCGGGCCTCGCCTCCGATGTCCCCGAAGGCCGCCGCAGACAGGTCTTCTGCAGCGTAATGCCGCCCGCGCTGGCGTAGCATCTCTTCCTCTTCCTCTTCCTCTTCCTCTTCCACTTCCTCGGAGCTGGAAGCTACTAGCCTCTTCCTTCGAGAAGGCCGGGGCTCGGCTCCCGAGGTCCCGACAGGCTCCGCGACGGGAAGTGCTGGAGCACGGTCTCCAGACTCGATTAAACTTCCAGCAGGAATCGCGACTGTCACTCCTGCCGAGCTGGGCACCGCGGTCGTCGCTGATCCGAGGCTGACGTCTTCCCCGCGCAGCACGGAGTCTATTCCCGACACCCTTCTGGAGGTGTTGAAGGATCTGTAGTGGGGCACGTACCCCAGAAGAGACCACGCAGCACGGCAGTTGTGGCCACGGTAGTTCCTCACCTTCTCGTGCCACGCGCTATTCACCCTCCAGTGGTTTTTCCTGGCGAGCTCTCTCTTCTCCCGAAAATCTGCATAGACAAAAAAATTGTGTTAGGAGCCAGGCGTAGAAAAGAGAAAGAACTGCAAACCGAAAGGACTTCGGTCTTTACTTGGAGGAGTTCCAATTTTTCGAGGAATCCGGACCGTGGTGGCAGGCTCCGCTTCACCAAACTCCCATCCTCCTCTGACGAGTACTCGGTCTTCGCCCGCGTACTTGTTGGAGTCCTCCAGCGCGGTCACAAACCCAGTCCGGCGGACCCTCAATCGGAGGTAATAGGTGTCCCCTTCTGCGGATTTGCAGAGGTCATACGTGTCCTCGATGTCCGGGACACCGAGGCCGATTCTCAGAATCTCGTTTAGCCGCACTACTCCCATTATGATTTTGTATCCATTGGGGAGTAGTTGGCATGGGCACAACCTCCACTCCCGGAGGCAGTCCCGGACCAGTGGATGCAGGGGGAAGCGGACCCATCTTTCCACTACAGAGACCAGCCAGAACAGCATCCAGCCATTGCGGTAGGCGAGGCCGTCATCAGGGCCATCCGGTCTGACCTCCACATTGGCGGGGACCTTGTATGCATCCCTAAAATGATCTATGGAGCCTGGGTCTCCTAACAGATGTCTATAGATCCCCATTCTCAACTCAGACGAGAGTCTACCTAAAAGAAAAGACGAGGAAAACAGAAAGAAGTCCTACGAAAGGGGACTGCACGAACAGGATCGTCGGAAGTTCGCGGGCATCGGAAAAGTTCTCTTGCAGAGCGCAGTAGAAATTTGAAGAAAGTAGAAGAAAGTAGAAGGAAGTGAAGTTGAAGGAGACGCCCTGATTTATAAGGCCTAGAGACGTCGTTTCGACTTTCGAGAAGAGCCTTTAAGAGGCGTCCCCTCAATCAGCCCTAACGTCTTCTCGAAGTAATTGCGTGACAGCCAAAAGAGGCGACACGTGCCACCATCGGCGCGATATCAGAGGGCTATTAAATATCCTGGACAGGCGAAGAGACATCTCGAAGGGGACCGTACGTTAGCGACGGCCACCAGGCCTAAGGGGGACCCCCCTAATCCGGAGTTCCTTTGTCCCGGTAGCTCCCTCCCATACGACGGTAACCCTCACTCGAGCTCGGTAGCGAAGCCAGTTATACGGTCACCAAGCTCCCGACCTCCTCGAGCTGGAAGACTCAGAAGTCCAAAGCTAGGGGTCAATTGTGTGGGTAAAACACCGTAATGACGAAATTAAGCTGGGATTACAGTAGGACTCGCTGATCACCTCGGCCTCTGTAGTCATAGTCCGTCAGCTCGACAGCTCGGTCAAGAGTGCCAGCACGGCAGCGCGGTTCGGCAGCTCGGCGTGAGTGCCAGCTCAGTACAGAGGCACAGCACGGCCCAGCCATTCTTGGTCTCGGACCAAAATGCTAAGGCAGAGTGGGCCGCCACCTTCCTCCGGGAAATGCGGCGCGCTCTGACAAGATATGAGCATTCATTTATGACGATAGAATCGCTCATTTATGGCGATAAGAAGTTAGCTTTATCAGCCCTTTACATCAACTGACTGAAGGCATGGAAAGTGAGGATGGGATGTTGCCTTTTTCACCTACCGCTGCCTGTCAGGGTGAGGATCGATGGGACCTCACCCCACCTACCCCCCCTCACAGAGAGAATGAACGTGGAATGTCCACATATATACACTTGGGATCAGCCCCAAGGAGGTACGCAACTCACTATACTCTCCACATCGTCTCATTCCCTTCTTCCTCCTCCTGCTTAGTTTTCTCATAACTAACTCAGGCATCGGAGCGCCTTCGGCTCACGGCAGCCAGGGGCTCTGACTCTAGCCTTTTTCCTTCCTTTTCAGATTCTTGGCGTTCAGTAATCCCTGTCCTGAGAAGCTTATCTCAATCTCATCTCAATCTAAGTAGGTGTCGTTTTTACCGCCTACATAAACCATAACTGTTTTTGGGTAGGCATAAAAGAGAATCAATGATTCTATCATTTAATGGAACAAAGCCCATCTCTTACTTGGAATTGCAGTTCAGTTTTTTTTGACCTTTTTCTCCTATTTTAAAACGAGCAGTTGATGGTTTTTTTTTTTTTTTTTTTTCAACAGCTTGTTCTTTAATGAAGCTCTCATTTCTATAACTTAAATTGCAAGTGGGTTATAGAAAACAAAAAAGAAGTGGATTTTAAGAGTTGACAAGCAATTGGGCCGTTCAAGGGGTTCAGGGAATTTCTTAATGGGATAAAATGAATACATATTTCCACGATATCAAATTTGGGGTGGAAGTGGAAAATGGTAGATTGGAACCCCGATACGTGTTTGGATAACAAGATCTGGATCTGACATGGAACCTGCTTGTTTTTTCCGGACCTTACAACAATCTAAAAGAAAGGGATTAGGTTTAAGATCCCGACCCAAAATAAAACATGTGCATTAATATAATTAATTGAAAGAACGCACACACAAGTGGAAAAATTAAATTGTATATGATTAAAGCAACGTGGACTAAAAAAATATGAATAAGGCTCAAGATATTTATACCCTTAAATCCTATATATACTTCTAATAAGTGAATGTAACCTCTTACATTTAGATCCTTGGGTTGGAATATACAAAAAAACCAGTTCTTAATCCAAATGTTTCGGGTCCTACATGCACGGATCTGGGTCCATCGCACGCTCTTAAATCCAAAAATAGGTTTCACACCTACTTTATTTGGAACCGAAGAATTTGAGTAATTGGATAATTAGATACATGCTTGCAAAATAGAAAACTAATTTCATGGAATAAGGGAAGAAATGTAAAACAGAAAAGAAGAATGAAAAAGAAAAGTGATGGGAGGCCCAATGCCATCAAAAGTAAGTATTTCGTACCTCCAATGCTTTTAAAGATTTTGGGGGTTTCCCTGTAAAAATCCCTTTTTTTCTCCAAAATTGCAATAAGTAATCAATGATGACAATGGTAATTAATATGATTAATCACCAACTAGCTAGTTAGAGATGTTAGTGAACCTTCGATTTCCAAGCTATTTTTTTTCTTGTACCCTAGCCTAGGGGGCTGGGACCCAAGAGAGCCCACACAAGTGGTAAGATAAAATCCACACTAGGAAAATGAGATCTCACACAATTGAGAAGAGGAAGCCCACAAAGTTGAAGGAGAGCCCAAACACATGGGAAGAGTGCCATATAGAAGGACTGAACCCTAGGCAACCGGGTGATGTGCAGAGTTTCCAACCAACTGAGCAACCCGGTCTAGTTGATTAGCAAGTTACTTAAAAGATCGATTGGAAAATTTCAAATATAGACCTTCATTTTGTATCTATTTGATAATTACGACTTCCGCATCCTATGGAGTCTTATCCAATTACTAGACCCATATACATAAATATACATATAGATATATACATATATACATACATATACATATATATTTATATATATGCATACATACATATAGTCCGGATCCCTTGTCAATGATATTACACAAGAACCGTGTAACACATATCGGAAACTCCATCATGGGGCCCACAGATATAATACGGACCATTCAAGATGAGTCGTATCCCCTCCAAGGTTATTTCCTAGAATTTCATTTCAATTAAAGTGGGCCACACCATCCAATTGATAACATGATTGGAACGCGATCATCCACATATCAGCGGGGATACCATGTTAGTGCCTAGTCATATTCTCAATAATGTTTTCAATCGGCTGGTGGGATCCAATCTAATTGAATTGAAATTTTAGGATATCCCTAGAGGGTATGGGATTTATCTTAAACGGTCTGGATCATATCTATGTGGGGGCCATGATGGAGCTCTGGTCATGTATTACATGGTTCCGTGCAATAGCTATGACTGGGGATTTGGACTCATATAAAATACAACTTTTTTTTTTTTGTAGAAAGACTCATATATACCATTCATTACACAAAATACATATTTGTAAATATCACGTAATATTGGTTGACATATAACAACGGACCTACTGTGGACATCTGCAAAAACGGAAGATTTTCACCTAGGAGCAAACTTCATACTATGCTCATGCAAAAAAATTAGCTCCATGTAATGTTATCGGACATTTGGCTAGATTCCACCTGACAGGGAGATATATGATTCATTTTGAGTGGTCTAGATCTTAATCAATTGTCCCCAATGAGGGACCTCTTATGAATTTCTAGTAATGATCAGGAAAGTCTTGCGTGGGACACATATCAAACCAAATGTTAACATTGGTGAATTCATGTTGGCCCATCAATCTAAGGTTGGATCAATCTTTTCAATATTAAAGTTGGAGATTTTCTTTTCTTTTTTTTTTCTTTTTTTTTTTTCCAATTACCAGATCACTAAACATGGTGTCAAGCAATGTTTAATGGAAGAGTTGAATAGAGTGCTGGAAGACTACTACTCTCTCCACTAGGAACAGAAGGTAAAGTATGTATCAAACGATGTCACCAGTCCTGTGAGGTATGGTACAAGCTTAAATACACCGCTGGTGCATGAAAACACTCGGTATTGGAGGGACTACCTGTGCCACTTTGGCCACCCTTTGGAAAATAATATACAACACTGGCCAGCTGATCCTCTCAGTTACAGGTATGCCTGACTTTTCTAGTTTAATTTTTTATTGAAAACTAGTCTGGTACATCTTGGATCAAGTCAACCTCGGATTAAGGTTGGCCCATCTAGAGTTTGGGTCATGTGGTCAGGTTGAAAGTAGGTACAGATCCATGTCGGGTTGAACTTTTCCAAAATTCAGGCCTGGTTACAATTGGTATTGCTTACTGTGTGGGTAAAACACCGTAATAACGAGATTAAGCGAGGAACACAGTAGAACTTGCTGTCCACCTCGGCCTCTAATCACAGCCCAGCAGCTCGACAGCTCGGTCAGGAGTGCCAGCACGGCAGGGCGACTCGGCAGCTCGGCTTGAGTGCCAGCTCAGCACAATGTGCCCAGCGCGGCCAAGCCACTCTTGGTCTCGGAGCAAAACGCTGAAGGCAGAGTGGGCCGTCACCTTCCTCCGGGAAGTACGGCGCGCCCTGACAGATAAGAGCATTCATTTATGACGATAGGATTGCTCATTTATGGCGATAAGAAGTTAGCTTTATCAGCCCTTAATATCAACTGATTGAAGGCATGGAAAGTGAGGATGGGATGTTCCCTTTTCACCTACTGCTGCATGTCAGGGTAAGGATCGATGGGACCTCACCCCACCTACCCCCACTCACAGAGAGGATGAACGACGAAGGTCGAGGGACATACATACACGGGGGATCAGCCCCAGGGAGGTACGCAACTCGCAATACTCAACACATCGTCTCATTCCCCTCTCATGCCTCCTCCTGCTTAGTCTTTTTCGAGAACTAACTCAGGCATCGGAGCGCCTTCGGCTCACAGCAGCCAGGGGCTCTAACCGAAGCCGTTTTCCTTCCCTTTTCAGGTTTCTTGGCGTCCGGTATTCCCTGATCTACAAAGTTCATCTCAATCTAAGTGGGTGTCGTGTTTTCACTGCCTACAGTTTGGCGCCGTCTGTGGGGATCACTGAACGAAAAGCCTTCTAATACCATGCCTCCAAAAATCAGAAATGGTGAAGGACCCTCCAAGGGCAAGGGACCGACCACGCAGCCTGTACTGGTACTGGGTCCACCCCCTCAACAGAGAAGATCAGGAGGAAGGTCTCCTACAGTCCAGTCGGTATCACAGTCTAGGGGATTGACGATGCTTTCCCTTCACAATGATATGCCTCCAGAGCAGCCCCACCGCAGCGGTGAGCACGCCAGGCGAGGTGACAAGTCAGTCACCAAGCTGCGTGAAAGGTCAGCAAGAGGGGGACCTCAGTCCCACCATCAGGTCAACCCTGACGAAGGCGAAGACCCTCGCCTGGATGAGGTCAGAGCTTAAAACCGCCTCCTTCAAGAGCAGGACGAGCTTATCCTGCGTCTCAAACAGCAGCTCCAGGAGAAGAGAAGGGCTCGGAGCCCACTTCACGGGCATAGCCATGCCTCAGGTCCTCCACCCAGGCACAGCCAGGCTCCTCCGGGCCACGGGTGGGACCTGAGGCACGTCCTCGATGATAAGAGGCGTGATCGGATCCATAGAGAAGAGGACTCCAGCAGCAGCCACAAGCATGTGGAGCCAAAGAAGCAGCGGAGGATACCATAAGACGAAGAGGAGCTCAGGCAATGGATCGACCGGCAGGTCAAGCAGACTGTTCGCCAGAATATGGAGATTGCTGGTATCGCTCGAGACCAGTGCAGCGCCTTTGAAGCTGAAGACACAGGCGCATCTCCTTTCTCCAGGGAGATCAGAAAGTACTCCCTCCCCGAGAAGTTCAACGTCCCGAGGTTCACCCTGTATGATGGAACCTCGGACCCTGCGGCTCACCTTCGACACTACGTCCAGAGGATGTCGATCTGGGGGGAGAACGATTTCCTGAACTGTTAAGTTTTTTCCTCCAGTTTGGGAGATCTCCCCCTACGATGGTTCTGCTCACTCCCAGGAGGCTCCATCTCCAGTTGGCAACAGCTTCGAACATCCTTCCTGGAGAAGTTCCAGGCCCACCGCGTCATCCCTAAGACCGATGCTGACCTGATGGCCCTCCGGCTGCGAGAGGACGAGAACGTCACCCAGTTCGCCCGTCGCTTCTGGACTGTTTACAGCCAGATTGAGTGCGCCTCTGAGGAGATGGCGGTGAAATCCTTTCAGCTGGCCCTGCGCCAGGGCATCCAGCTCCGGGCACAGCTGGTCATGTATCCCGTAGCAACCATGAAGGAGCTCATGACCCGGGCAAACCGGTTCATTCGGGCAGAGGAGGACGAGGTTCGCGGGTGGGAGAACTTCGGCCTCTCCCAGAAGAACCGACCACCCAAAGGAGACAAAGACAACAGGTACTCCAGGAGGGAGGACCGCCGCAGAGACCCGTCCCCGGATCGGCACAAGGCCCGGTCCTCAGATCGTCGACGGAACCCCTCCACCTCGGTCGCAGCCTCGGGGAGCAGCAGGAGGACAGGGAACGATGCTGCCACCTTCAAAGCGGTAAACACGATTTTCAAGGAGCCCATCTATAAGCTCCTCCGCAAAATAGAGGCACATCCCTTCTTCAAATGGCCGCAGCCCATGAGAGGTGACCCCTCTTCCCGGGACCAGGGCAAGTTTTGCGCTTATCACAAGCAGAATGGGCATAGGACTGATGAGTGCAAAAGCTTCAAGTCCCACCTCGAGAACCTTGTGAAAGAGGGGCACCTGAGGGACTACGTCAAGAAGGAAGGACGGGACAGCAGCCGACCTTCGTGCCGACATGATGGCGGACAGGATAGCGAGCCAGAAGGCATCATCAATGTCATCCACCTCGCTCCCCCAGCGAAGGGGAGCTCCCAAGCCCGTGCCGAGGCCAGAAGAGCCTCCCATCAGAAGTAGGTGTTGACTGCGGCGCCGGGACCAGCTGCAAAGAAGGCTAAGACAGAGGGGCCCAGAATATGGTTCTCCGACAGGGATCTAGAGGACGTAGAACTCCCACATAACGACCCTCTAGTGCTCACCTTGAAGCTGCAAAACTTCTTGGTTCAGAGAGTCCTTGTCGATTCAGGCAGCTTGTCCGAGATCTTGTACTACGATTGCTTTCAGAAGCTGAAACTCAAGGACGAGGACCTCCAAACTGTCCGAACTCCTCTCGTCGGCTTCAGCTCAAAGCCAGTGTAACCGAAGGGGAAGATCTCCCTCAAAGTCCAAGTAGGAGGCGCCTCCAGGCAGGTTGACTTCCTGGTCGTCGACGTCCCCTCCCTGTACAATGTCATAATGGGAAGGACGTGGCTGCATGGCATTGAGGCTGTGCCCTCCACCCGTCATCAGAAGCTCAAGTTCTCCCTAGAGAACTCATCCGGTCGGACCGACGTGATCACTATAAGAGGCGACCAGCAAATGGCCAGACAATGCTTGATGGCCGTGCTGCCTGGAGAAGCCGAATCATCTCAGGTCCATATGGCCGAGCTGGACAGGGAAGGCGAGCTTGGCGATGTTGGCAGGGCCCCGGCGCAGAAAAGCATCGAGGACCTCACCGAGGTCAGGATCGACCCCGCCGACCCGAACAGATTTTTCCTAGTCGGAAGCCAGCTCCCCAAGACCGAGAAGACACAGCTACTGGACCTCCTCCTCGAGAATAAAGAGGTCTTTGCGTGGACGCCTTACGAGATGCCTGGCATCGACCTAGCAGTCATGTGCCACAAGTTGAAGGTGGACCCTAACCACAAGCCCGTGATCCAAAAAGCACGCCGAACCGGGGTCCCACAAACTGTGGCCGTAACGGAAGAGGTCGAAAAGCTGCTCGAAGCACACGCAATAAAAGAGGTCCACTATCCGCAGTTGCTAGCCAACACACTAGTGGTCAAGAAGAAGACGGGGAAGTGGAGGGTTTGTGTCGACTTCACTGACCTCAATACAACCTGTCCCAAGGACAGTTTCCCCCTTCCAAAGATCGACCAGCTCATTGACGTCACTGCCGGACACGACCGTATGAGTTTCCTCGACGCTTACCGAGGATACCACCAGATACCACTGTTCGTACCTGACCAAGAGAATACAGCCTTCATCACACCCCGGGGCACCTACTGTTATAAGGTAATGCCCTTCGGGCTGAAGAACGCAGGGGCGACATACCAGCGGCTGGTGACCAAGCTGTTTCAAGCGCAGCTCGAGAAGACAGTGGAGGTCTACATCGACGATATGCTCGTCAAGTCCAGAGAATCTCAGGACCATTTGGCTGACCTCCGCCAGGTTTTCGGCATCCTCCACTAGTTCCACTTAAAGCTAAATGCGTCTAAATGCGCCTTCGGTGTCGGCTCCGGAAAGTTCCTAGGGAGCCTGGTCACGAGAAGGGGGATTGAAGCAAACCCTGACCAGATCACGGCGATCCAGGAGCTCTAAAGCCCGACCTCGGCTAAACAAGTCCAGAGGCTGACCGGCATGGCTGCCGCGCTCAATCGCTTCATCAGCCGAGCTTCCGACAAGTGCAGGCCTTTCTTCCAGCTCCTACACAAAGGCTCAAAATTCCAATGGACGCCGGACTGCGATCAGGCCCTGCAACAGCTCAAGTACTACCTCTCTTCACCTCCGCTATTGTCGACCCCAACCCATGGCGAAGCACTGTATCTGTACCTCGCAGTCTCGGACCACGCAGTGAGCTCGGTGCTCATCAGAGAAGAAGATGGCCAGCAGAGGCCTATCTATTACACCAGCAAGATCCTGCTCGACGTCGAGACCCAGTATTTACAGCTCGAGAAGCTTGCCCTGGCGCTCGTCAGCACCTCGCGAAAGCTCTCCCATTACTTCCAAACTTTCACTATCGTGGTCATAATCAAGCACCCATTAAAGGCTCTCTTCCGAAAGGCAGACTTCTCCAGTCGAATCTCCAAATGGGCTGTCGAACTGGGGCAATACGATATCAAGTATCAGCCTAGAACGGCCATCAAAGCCCAAGTTTTAGCAGACTTCATTGTCGAATTCACTTCTCAGAGTTCGGCGCCGACCCTGCTCGACACCGAACTAGGGGGCCATAAGGATACAAAGGCAGCAACCGAGACAGAGCATGAACAGTCCTGGAAAGTCTTCGTCGACGGATCCTCAACTAAGGCTGGCACTGGCATAGTCCTCTAGTCCCCAGAGGGCCTTGTCATCGAGCAAGCTCTAACATTCGGCTTCAAAGCATCCAATAATGAGGCCGAGTACGAAGCACTCATTGCCGGACTGAACAGTGCCAAAATCTTGGAAGCTCGACATATTGTGGTTTTCAGCGATTCCCAATTGGTGACGAACCAACTCAGCGGAGACTACCAGGCTCGGGACGACAGAATGGCGGCCTACTTAGCTCACACGAAGGATCTCCTCTCCCAGTTCGAAAGGACCGAGATCCGACAGGTCGACAGAGAGTCCAATTCCCATGCCGACGCCCTTGCCAGCCTCGCCTCAGCGGTCGAGGCCGGTAATAGAAGAACTGTCGAAGTAGAGACACTGTGCGAGCCCAGCATCGAACTACAGCGACCTCGGCAACTCTTGTGCGTGGATCTTGGCTTGAGCTGGATGGACCCGGTCATCGCCTATTTGAAGGACGACCTGCTACCCGAAGACAGGTTGGAGGCACAGAAGATTAGGCTGAAAGCAGCCCGGTTTTGGCTCTCCCCAGATGGCAAGCTCTATAGGAAGTCGTTTACCGGACCCTACCTCTAGTGCGTCCACCCAAGCAGAGTCGACGACTTCCTTTAAGAAATTCATGAGGGGATCTGCGGCAGCCACATCGGAGGTCGGCCGCTTGCCTACTGAGCAATCAGCCAAGGGTACTGGTGGCCGTACATGCAGAAGGACGCTCAAGTCTATGCCAGGAAATGCAAAAAAGTGCCAGAAATTCTCACACTCTCTCCATCAGCCAACGCAGGACCTAAGCCCTCTATCCAGCCCGTGGCCTTTCGCTCAGTGGGGTCTGGACATCGTCGGTCCGCTACACCGAACTCCAGGGAACAAAAGATGGCTGATAGTAGCTACGGACTACTTCACAAAGTGGGTCGAAGCAGAGCCTTTGTCCTCCAGCACTGAACAAGACACGAAGAACTTTGTGTGGAAGAACATCATCACGAGATTTGGAATCCCTCGAACTCTTATCTATTACAATGGGACCCAGTTCGATTCCAACTTCTTCAAAAGCTTCTGCCAGGAGTACGGCATCCGAAACGTCTACTCCAACCCAGCGTACCCACAAAGCAATGGCCAGGCCGAGATCTCAAGCAAAGTGATCCTTGACGGACTCAAGAAGAGACTCGACCTAGCCAAGGGAAGGTGGGCAGCTTCCTAGTGTTCTATGGGCTTACAGGACAACTCCAAGGCGCTCCACCTCGGCTACACCATTCTCCCTTGCCTACGGCATGGAAGCAGTCATTCCCCTTGAGGTCGGCCTCCCGACCTTGAGGTCGGAAATCTGTAACCAGGGGCTGAACGACTTGAATGTGGCTTGAGAGCTGGATTTCGCGGAAGAACGAAGAGAGACAGCAGCTATCTGCCTGGCTGCCTATCAATAGCAGTTGGCCAGGGGATACAACCAGAAGGTCAAAGCAAGAAGATTCGCGGTGGGGGAACTAGTCCTGAAGAAAACGCTTCCTGGCGACCAAAATCCTAATGAAGGGAAATTAGCACCCAACTGGCAGGGGCCTTATAAAGTGCTATCAACGGCGGGTAGGGCCGCGTATAGGCTCGAGGACATGGAAGGCAAAGGGCTGCCGCGACCATGGAACACAATGCATCTCAAAAAGTTCTACTTTTGAAAACATGTAAAAGGGTTTGAACAGCAATAAAAGGGAACATTCTTGAGCAGATCTTTTTCAAAATTTGCTTCTAAGTTATGTAGCTCGGCCGCAATGCCAGCTATCTCAGGGTCCGGTGACAGCACCACCCCGCGGCTCGGCAGCTCTGTTCAGAGTGCCAACCGTCCTCAGCTCGGTGCCTGCACCAGCTTTGGCGGCACAGCCATGAGCACCTTAGGGTCCAGTGACAGCACCACCCCACGGCTCGGCAGCTCTGTTCAGAGTGCCAACCGTCCTCAGCTCGGTGCCTGCACCAGCTTTGGCGGCACAGCCATGAGCACCTCAGGGTCCTGTGACAGCACCACCCCGCGGCTCGGCAGCTCTGTTCAGAGTGCCAACCGTCCTCAGCTCGGTGCCTGCACCAGCGTTGGTGGCACAGCCATGAGCACCTCAGGGTCCGGTGACAGCACCACCCCGCGGCTCGGCAGCTCTGTTCAGAGTGCCAACCGTCCTCAGCTCGGTGCCTGCACCAGCTTTGGCGGCACAGCTATGAGCACCGCAGGGTCCGGTGACAGCACCACCCCGCGGCTCGGCATCTCTGTTCAGAGTGCCAACCGTCCTCAGCTCGGTGCCTGCACCAGCTTTGGCGGCACAGCCATGAGCACCTCAGGGTCCGGTGACAGCACCACCCCGCGGCTCGGCAGCTCTGTTCAGAGTGTCAACCGTCCTCAGCTCGGTGCCTCCACCAGCTTTGGCGGTACAGCCATGAGCATCCCAGGGTCCGGTGACAGCACCACCCCTGGCTCAGCAGCTCAGTCAGAGTGCCAGCCGTCCTAGCTCGGTTCCAGCACTAGCTGCTGCGGTAAAGCCAAAAACGTCCAAGAACACTGACTGCGGCGCTCAAGAACACCAAGTTGTCAGCTTCCGCTCTCAAGGGTTATGGATGCTGATCGGGACCACGGTTCATAGACTAAATCTCGGTCAAGGGCAAACATCCAATTTTAACCTTTTAAAGACTTACGAATAATTCGGTTATTCAAACCAACTACTTAGCAAATGAAGCATAAAAAGGCACATGTCATTTGCGCGTTCATTCCATCAAAGAAGAAAAAAGAAAGTTAGGGGGTTCAAAGAAAATCGCTCTTCCATTGATAGAATTTGGATTACAAGGATAGAAGGAATACAATGAAAGAAAGGAAAAATACAATCAGGGGCTAAAGGGGCTACAACTTCCACGTTGCAGTCGATCTCTAGAGTAGCCTCGGCCACGACCGCGCTGGCCTCGGGCGCAGTTGAGGTGGCTTCAGAAACGACCGCGCTCGCTTCGGGAACACTAGCCTCAGAAGCGGCGGCTTCAGGAAGGGCCTGGACGACCATGGGCGCATGGGAGTCTTCAAGGTTGGCGCTGGCAGCTGGAAGGGCCACTGAAGGCGCCTCAGGGGCGGCGCTCTCCTCCAGGCAGGTTTGCAGAGGAAGGTAAGGGGAAGCCAGAGATATGGCTATAAGTTCCGAGTCCGAGCAAGGGAACTTTGGGGGATTCCTGAGGAGAGGGCTATCCTCAGGAACCCTAGCCTTCTTCAAGGCTGCTTTCCATCCAAGCTCCCAGGCTCGGTCCCGGATCCCTGGTAGCTGAGCCTTGTAGTCAGCCGTCAGTTTGCCAACCTCCTCCCCCATGATGGAGTTATGCTCAGCCAAGAACTCCTCCTTGAGCCTGGCTTCTTGTTTCGCCAGAGCAGACTCGATCTCGGCCGCTTTCCCCCTCAGCGCCATCTCCAGGGAGCTTTGCCCCAAGTTCCGCTGGGAGAGGAGCCTCTTGTTTGTCCCTCTGACTTCCCGCAGGTCCTCTTCCAGCCGCACCACCTCGGTCCGGAGTTCGTCAAGCTCAAAGGCAAGATGGAGTTCTGGGTCCCCTCTTCCTTCAGCTCTTCCCTGAGGTGCTCAACCAGGACCTGGGACTCTTTGAGGTCGAAGACGAGGCCAGCATTTCTGTCCACCTCTACTACCAGCATCGCCTCCTTAGCCGCTAAGGACGCCTGCAGCTCCTCCCTCTCGGCCACCCATTCAGCCTCCCTGGCCTCGGCTGCGTCCAGCCTCTTTATGCCCATCTGGCATTTCTGCAACAGCTGCAAGAAGAAAAGTAGACGTCAATAAAAGAATACCGATCTAAAAGCCCTGGGGAAATACTACACTTACCGATACCAGCGAGTGCATCGAGGAGAGCAGGAGCGACTCGTTGTCCATCTTAGCCCACCTCGCCATGTCCTGAGGAAGGGCGCAGGCGTGTCCCAGCGGGGCGACCACTTGGGGATCGGTCGCACGGTCTGTTTCGGCCAGCTGCCTCCCCAGTACTTCCTCAATGGCCGGCCTCCACGGAGCCAGAGGAGGGGGCGAGATTGTTCCGCCAGCAGGCGGAGGCGACGAGGGGCCAGGCGAGGCCTCAACCCTTGCTCTCTTCTCGGGTCGACCCCCCTCAGTGACCTCGGCGGAGCGAGCCCGACCTCCAGCCCTTGTAACACGGTCGGGGGGTGAGTCGTCTACGACGATAGTCGTTGGAGGCAAAGCCGAGGCGACCTCGACCGCAACGGACTGAGTGGCCTTGGTCGCGGTTGCGTAGACAGTCTTGGCAACCGGGGCAGTAGGAGTTCCGCCCGCAGCAGCCGGAGGCGTTGCAGCCACTGCCTGAGGGGGATCCCGGGCCTCGCCCCCGATGTCCCCGAAGGCCGCCACAGACAGGTCTTCTGCAGCGTAGCGTTGCCCGCATTGGCGTAGCATCTCTCCCTCCTCTTCCTCTTCCTCCGAGCTGGAAGATGCCGAGCTCTCAGACGAACTGGAAGCTACTAGCCTCTTCCTTCGCGAAGGTCGGGGCTCGGCTCCCGAGGTCCTGTCAGGCTCTGTGACTGGAAGTGCTGAAGCGCGGTGTCCAGACTCAATCAGACGTCCAGTAGGTATCGCGACAGTCACTGCCGCCGAGCTGGGCACCGCCGTCGTCGCTGACCCTAAGCTGACGCCTTCCCCGCGCAGCCCTTCTTGAGGTGTTGAAGGATCTATAGTGGGGCGTATACCCCAGGAGGGACCATGCAACACGACAGTTGTGACCGCGGTAGTTTCTCGCCTTCTCGTGCCACGCACTGTTCACCCTCCTGCGGTTATTCCTGGCGAGCTCGCTTTTTTCGCGAAAATCAGCAGACAAGAAAATTGTGTTAGAAGTCAGGCGTAGAAGAAAGAAAAAACTGCAAACCGAAAAGACTTCGGTCTTTACTTGGTGGAGTTCCTATTTTTCGAGGAATCCGGACCGTGGTGCTAGGCTCCGCTTCACCGAACTCCCATCCTCCTCTGACGAGTACTCGGTCTTCGCCTGCGTATTTGTTGGAATCCTCTAGCGCGGTCACAAACCCAATCCGGCGGACCCTCAGCCGAAGGTAATAGGTGTCCCCTTCTGCGGATTTGCAGAGGTCATACGTGTCCTCGATGTCCGAGACACCAACGCCGATCTCCAGGATCTCGTTCAGCCGCACTACTCCCATTATAATTTTGTAGCCGTTGAGAAGTAGTTAGCATGGGCACAACCTCCACTCCCGGAGGCAGTCCCTAACCAGTGGATGGAGGGGGAAGCGGACCCCTCCCTCCACAACGGAGACCAGCCAGAACGGCATCCAGCCATCGTGGTAGGCGAGGCCATCATCAAGGCCATCTGGTCTGACCTCCACATTAGCGGGGATCTTGTACGCATCCCTAAAGTAGGCTATGGAACCCGGGTCTCCTAACAGATGTCTATAGATCCTCATTCTCAACCTAGACGAAAGTCTACCCAAAAGAAAAGACAAGAGAGAAGCAGAAAGAAGCCCTACGAAGGAGGGCTGCACAAACAGGATCGCCGGAAGTTCGCAGACGTTGAAGAAGTTCTCTTGCAGAGCGCAGTAGAAATTCGAAAAAGGTAAAAGAAGGTGTAGACGAAGGAGATGCCCTAATTTATAAGGGCCAGAGACGTTGTTTCGGCTTTCGAGAAGAGCCTTTAAGAGGCGTCCCCTCAATCAGCCCTAACGTCGCATCTCGCAGCCCTAACGTCTTCTCAAAGTAATTGCGTGGCAGCCAAAAGAGGCGACACGTGCCACCATCGGCGCAATATCTGAGGGCTATTAAATATCCTGGACAGGCGAAGAGACATCTTGAAAGGGACCGTACGTTAGCGACGGCCATCAGGCTCAGGAGGGACCCTTCTGATCCGAATCTCCTCTGTCCCGGTAACCCCTTCCCACACGTCGGTGACCCTCACTCGAGCTCGGTAGCGGTGCCGGCTAGACAGTCACCAAGCTTCCGACCTCCTCGAGCTGGAGGACTCTCAGAAGTCAAAAGCTAGGGGGCAATTGTGTGGGTAAAACACCGTAATGACGAGATTAAGCGAGGAACACAGTAGTACTTGCTATCCACGTCGGCCTCTAATCACAGCTCGGCAGCTCGGTCAGGAGTGCCAGCACGGCAGGGCGACTCGGCAGCTCGGCTTGAGTGCCAGCTCAGCACAATGTGCCCAGCGCGGCCAAGCCACTCTTGGTCTCGGAGCAAAACGCTGAAGGCAGAATGGGCCGTCACCTTCCTCCGGGAAGTACGACGCGCCCTGACAGATAGGAGCATTCATTTATGACGATAGGATTGCTCATTTATGGCGATAAGAAGTTAGCTTTATCAGCCCTTAACATCAACTGACTGAAGGCATGGAAAGTGAGGATGAGATGTTCCCTTTTCACCTACCGCTGCATGTCAGGGTAAGGATCGATGAAACCTCACCCCACCTACCCCCACTCACAGAGAGGATGAACGAGGAAGGTCGAGGGACATACATACACGGGGGATCAGCCCCAGGGAAGTACGCAACTCGCAATACTCAACACATCGTCTCATTCCCCTCTCCTGCCTCCTCCTGCTTAGTCTTTTTCGAGAACTAACTCAGGCATCGGAGCGCCTTCGGCTCACAGCAGCCAGGGGCTCTAACCGAAGCCGTTTTCCTTCCCTTTTCAGGTTCTTGGCGTTCGGTATTCCCTGATCTACAAAGTTCATCTCAATCTAAGTGGGTGTCGTGTTTTCACCGCCTACACTTACATAGATGTAAAGGTGAAAACGTTCTAAATGGAGAGAGGAGAGATATTTTCTTGATGGCTGAGTGGAGAAAATGGACATGACTGGAATCTTAGAATTTGTGCTACACTTCTTTTATCACATAGGTAAAACAGGGAAGAACTACGGGGCAACACCCTTCTTAAATGAATGGTGGGCTCCACTTTTTTAAAACCAAGTGAGTTACCAGCTGTTGCCCATGGTATTAATTGTATGTAAGTCTTCAAAGTCAATTTTAATAGGCCATTTCAATTCAGCTCAAGTGATAATTGATAGTTTTTACATAGATGTAAAAAGTGAAAACATGTTAAACAGAGAGAGAGGTGAAAACATGAAAACATGTTAAACCTCCTATGGTTATTGGATCCATGGGTCTGCACTAATTCGAATTGACTAGATCGTTGAATTGAATGACACTTTTATTTATATATATATATATATATTTAACTTTTCAAATTGGAGGATATGGATCAAAGGGGTGGAGATTCATGGGTCCACCCTTGCAGGTGTGGCCCACAGTCCTATATGGATAATCGAGATCATGTAGGGGATCACCCCCTCCCTAAACTGAACTCTACTTTAGATTCATGTCTTCTCTCACTGCTTGGGGTACTCTGCGCATTTACATTCATGTACGATTGGTTTGGATTGTGTGAAGGGATGTAGCAAAACGATTTTTGGAAGAGATGCGGGTACTAGCCCTAAATATAGCAGAGGCTATTTCGCAAGGCCTAGGCCTTGAGAGAGATCACATAAAAAAGGCCTTTGGCCAGGGGTGGCAAATCATGGCAGCCAACTTCTATCCACAATGCCCTCAGCCCAATCTGACATTGGGCGTTTCACAACATTGGGACAAGGGTGCTCTAACCTTACTCATGCAGAATGATGTGGATGGATTACAAGTGAAACATAAAGGAAGGTGGGTCGCAGTCCGGCCCACACCGGGAATGTTTACTGTCACCCTTGGAAATTACATGGAGGTAAGCAGTAAGCTTAACAAGAAGAAAATGGATTCTTCATTGTTTTTTCAATTTATTTATTTTTTTATTCCATAGCGTAATTAAATGGGACTTTCTTCAAGTTCAAACCGATGCCCCTACCAACAAACCAACAAAAAGACACAAATGGCCCATTTTAACTTGCACAAGATGGACTGGCTTTTCAATTTTATCTATAGCAACTTTTCAACTATTTGAGTGTCCTACTAGATTCGCTAGAAAGGTCCACATGGGCAGATCTTCATGTGGTTTATGGTGTGCGAACAATCAGTCCCTTAATTAATTAGAGAACATTAGTTTAAGAGATGCATGGTTTTTAGTGATAAATCTCTTACAAACTATCATGTAGATTGGTGGCAATCATAGCCAGATAGACTGGGCATTGGCGCGTGCATAGTTTTAGGCCCATCACAGTATGTGAAAGAAAGTGGGACATCAGTTTTGCAAATGATAGGCCGAAGCATTACTTCCAAGCTCGTATACTTGACCTGGAATATACATAAGACCTGATGGCTAAACAGGTGGGCTTGGACAATATTTGATCCAAAATCGGCCCACGACCAGCCTTACCCATGTGAATGATGCTACTAACAAATTCATGGTATTATTTCATATGAATAACTCTCTGTTTCTGCAGGAGTTGAGTAATGGGAAATACAAGAGCATCCAACACCGCACTGTGGTTAACAAGGAAAGGATGAGGATTACAGTTTCAGTGGGCCATCGACCCGAGCACGATGCAATCATGGCCCCCGCACATCAGCTTGTGGAGAAAGATGGCGGCCCCAGGTTCAAGTCCTTGAGGTTTGGAGACAACATTAAGCTCCAGAAAACCATCGTCTCAAAAGGAAAGCATGCACTCGAAGCATTAGCATTCCATCAAGACACTGCTGTTATGCCATCTCAATCGGCAGTTGAGAGAACAGTTGAATAAAGTAATAGAAAGTGAAGGGAATTACTCATTCCCATTCATTTCAACATATTTGAGATTCTAGTTCTTTTTATAATTTAAATTAAGTAGATTTTGTTTCCAATGGTTTGTAGCTACTTTATTCTAGTGGTATAAAAATTTGGTTAGTTTGCACCGAGATCCTTAATTAGTAGAAAGGAGAGCCAACAAAATTTGTGCGATATGGAAGACGGAACATTGTTCTCAGCCACATTTGATTTGAAAATGTAGATTAGTTCTCAGCAAACTATGAAATGTGATTAGGACCTAGAAAAAAAATAGTAGACCCAAATAGATCCATGGCCATTTAAACAGTCGGCCCGAGAAACAACAGAGAACGCATGCATATATGCCAAGATCATTTGTTCAATGAGTAAACCACAATCCGCCATGCCTTTTAAATAATGAAGGACACTCTTGGCATCTTCGAAGTGGGTCAATGGTGGCGCATGAAGAGTTAGAAAAATTACCTAGCATTTTACATTAAACCCATCTTGTCATTGTGAAATATAAAGGAGACCCCACAAGATTTCTATACATTCTATGATCAGATATTAGATCAATATCTTGCCGTGATAGTTCATATTCTGTTGCAATGTTGTTGAATACAGGGTTGCTTTTATCCATCTTGAACTTGGCCAAAATATCCACGGAATATTTCGTTTGATTGATTAATTGGACATCTGTGGATTTAAAAGCTTGCATTCCAAGAAACAACATTTGTCTGCGAACTGCCTTCTTACCATTAGATCGTTCTCTATGTACTAGAAACATTGACGCAGTGTGGAGGGTACCCCATGATTCTCATGGATCTAGGGCCTCCCTAAGAGCAGACTATACGTGGTGTGAGCCAGGGCGGAACCGAGAATTTTGTTTAGGGGGGGCCAAAGAAAAAAAAATTTAAACAAAATTGTAAAATTTAGTAATAAAATATGCAACAATCAAGTTATTGAAGTTGTGCTTGGCGTTCTTTCATCGAATTGAAATCATCAATTATTGTTTCAATACTGAACTTCTCTGCAATCTCATTTTCAATATATACAATTAAATAATCCGAAAGAAACTCATCTTCCATTCTTTTGCGAAGTGCAGTTTTAACAATCTTCATGGCTGAGAATGCACATTCTGTTGAAACTGGAAGAGTCAATATAAGACATATCAATCGATATATGAGAGGATAGATGTCTGACTTTCCCGTTTCTACTAATCCATTGCAAAGTTCAGCTACGGTCTTCATTTCCTTCAAATATGGATGGTGAGGTACATCACACTCATAATGTTGTAGCTAGAACATCAAATGGATTTTTTCTTGATCATTATAATCTTGAGGATAAAATTGATTCACAAGATTACAAATATCATCAATCTTGAATGACATGTAACCATTCCTGGGATCCAAGGAAGAACTAAGAATGAGAAGTTGCATAGTACGCTCATTAAACTTTCTATTTAACTCTTGTAATTGAGAGTCCACTATAGCTGTAAAGACATCCACTCGATAATGATGCTCCATTGTAATTGGATATTGTTGATGGCGAACTGGACCTCTACCTGCAGTATATCGAGCATCCATATCAGGAATATGTATGTCATATTCTTTGCAGAACAACAATACTTTATCAAGTAATTTATTCCAGCGGCTTTCCCTCAATTCTTGGATGATTGCTTTTGTAGTAGAGATTAAGTGCATAGCATTTAAAATATCTTGAGATTTGAGTTGTAAAGCTTGGCACAAATCATTAGTGACTCCTAATATTTCTTTCATAAGATGCAAATTAAAGATGAACGCAAAATACGTTATTGTATCATAGGCTGAGTCTGCATCCCCACGTTGAGTATATGTTGATCCATCATCAATGATATTCTTAAGAACCGAACATGTTGCATTATACATATTTAATAAGCTGCATAAAGAGTTATAATGAGAACTCCAACGAGTATCACCTGGCCGTTGCAAGGTGCCAATTTGATTAAGCCCTTTACCAGTTTCAAGTTTATCAATGGCAATCATACGTTCAAGTTCAACAGCTTGTAACTTGTCATGACGCTTGCAAGATACACCGACAATATTGATGATAAAACTTATTTTTGAGAAAAACTGGTGGATAGGAATAACTTCGCTGGAAGCCGCAACCAAAGTCAACTGGAGACGAAGAGCTAAACAATGAACATAGTATGCATATGGGCAATCATTCAGAAATAAAGCCTGCAACCCATTCCATTCACCCCGCATGTTACTTGCACCATCATATCCTTGCCCTCGAATATTTTGAATGCTTAGATTATAATGAGAAAGGACCGCTGATATCTCTTTTTTGAGAGTTTGTGACATTGTGTTTTTAACATAAACAAGACCAAAAAATCTCTCACGTATAAAACCTTTTTTTGTCAACAAATCTTAAAACAAGAGCCATTTGCTCTCTCTTAGATTGATCTTGAGCTTCGTCCACAATAATATAGAATTTTTGCATCATTAATTTCCTCTCGAATTGCATTTCGAACTTTCTCTGAAAAAATATGTAAGATTTCATTTTGGATTTTAGGTGAAGTATATGTAGCATTTCCAGGGGCTTTATCTAACACAACATCCGCAACTTTTTCATTATATGATGCCAGAATTTTAATCATTTCAATGAAATTACCGCGGTTCTTAAAGTTCGCATGTTCATTGTGACCTCTAAAAGCACACGCTTGAAAAGTAAGCCATCAGACAACATCTATAGAGGTCTTCAGTCACAATCTGTTGTTTGCAGTTTGGGTAGAAGACTGTGTATGAAGTGCCTTCTCGATATGTTGCAACTGATTCATCAAGTCTCTACAAGATTGCTCAGATGCATTATGTGGTGAGTTTGGATCTCTTCCTATATGATTTAAGAAAGCACACTTCTTTCCATCATTGACTTTCTTCCAGTTACGAAATCCTTCAACAGTAAACGCGCTTGCTCCAAAACGCCCAGCTGTCTTTTTATTAAAGAGAAAGCATGGGAGACAAAATGCTGCATCTTTCACAGGAGAATACTCTAACCAAGAAGGAAACATTCTAAACCAAGAAGATTGAAATCACCGTGGATGTTTTTTCGATCCAGAAAATGGATAAACAGAAAGAATATGTTCATAAGGCCCAGCTTTGATGTAAGCACGTCTAATTTCATTTTGTTGATCAACAGGATATTCCCAAATTTGACGGCGCAATCCTGGATCACGCTCTAAAGAAGCAATATCAATTTCTATAAATTCAACTCTTGGAGATTTTGAAGGGCGTGAACTTTGTGGTTCATGGGATAAATCATTGGTAGTACATGGTGATATTGTACTTTCCTCTAGATTTTGACCATTTTTCCTCTTAAAAAAATCAATAGTTGATGATTTAACCATGGTCATGACTCCTATAAAAAAAATGAAAAATTAAAATCATATTAAAAAATTTATAAAATTATCATAAAATGCACTAAATAAAAAAATATAAATAAAATTCAACTCATTGCTATAAACTAAAGAAAACACAATGCACCAATATCTAATCATGTGAAGTGTGATTCATATGACACATCAAAATATACAATGTAACAATTAACAAATCAAAAAATAAAAAGTGACAAAGAAGTGAAATAAGAAATTACTTAAAGTTGAAAACAAGAGGACGAGTTCAAGTAGAAAGGATTGGACCTGCTGCTAGTCTAGTCTACTAAGTTTAGGACAGTAGTACTGATAGTGATGAGATGCACATGGGTCACAAAGAAGTGAAATAAAATATTACTTAAAGTTGAAAACAAGAGGAGTAGAGGACGAGTTCAAGTTGGGGATTGGACCTGTTGGTGCCTGGTAGTCTAGTACTGATATTGATGAAAAATGCAGATGCGGGAGAGGAGAGGAAGAGGCAGAGCCGCAAAGGAGGCTCCCAGTCCCAGTGGTGATTGTCTCGTCGATTGTGGTGCTGCCGTGCGGAATGAGGATCGGGGAGGGTTGTTGCTTGTTGGGAGTGGGGAATGGGGCGAGACTGCGCGAGGATCTCCGGATTTTTGGTCACAGAGCAGGGAAGAAAGGAAAAAGATCCTCTTCCTAATGCTAGTTCCTTGACTGCAGGCTGGAGGCTGCCTTTCCTTATTTCTTGTCGTGTTTTCCTTCCCTTGCCGTCTCTTTGGGTTTTTTTTTTCTTTGCAAAATAGCATCGAAAATTAAGGGATTTTGTGAATCACGAATCTTAAAATGATGGGGGGGCCAACCGATTTCTCCTCTACAAAAATCTTAGATCTTTGGGGGGGGCCATGGCCCTTGCCGGCGCCCCTAGTTCTGCCCCTCGGTGTGAGCTTCTACCATGTAGCAAACGGGATATGCAACCATGTGCCGATCTGACACTTAATCTTGATTTTCCACAGGGCCTTGCATCCATGGCCATCATAACTGTGGATGCTGACATTAATATCTTTAAGCAATTTGGGAGTCAGGCCCACGTGATTCATGGTCTGAATTGGGAGTATGTTCACGGCTGACCCCGGGTCAATTTGTATTCTAAATATTTCGACCTCCTATATGTATTCTGTGTAGTAGAGAGGTCGACAATATTTACTTTCTACCGGCACTAGGTCATCTTGATCAAAGGTGGTCGGGTTGTTTTTCTAGAAATAGGTTACGAAACAATCAACGCTTCCTGCTCTCGGGACCTGTTCTTGTTGTTGGGATAGCGCTTTCAGCAATGCTTTTCGGGTGCCTTCATCCATCCTGATTAGATCCAGTAGGGAGACTTTCACTAGGACCCAAGACGTGTGATCAATAATGCCGTAGCGAAAGCCTTTGTCCTTTGGGCTGGCCACTTCCTCTAAGAGCGAAGGCCTCTCTGTTCGTTCTAAGGGATTCTTCGAATAGTCTTTCGAGAATTCTTTCTCGGAGCGAGTATGCAGAGCTCATATTTTCTTGGGTTATGTCATCTGGCTCTGTGTTCTGAGTATTGGCAGCATAGCAATGCGTCCATATCTCAGATTGACAATGGGCTCGCTCGCTACCGCCGTAGCCGAAATTGGGGTTCGCTGCCATTTTCTGCATTGCTCCAATAGCAACAAGTTTCGGATTCCCAGAAACGATGGTAATGACATTGACGGCTTGTGGGAATCCTTCTTCTTTGAACGCAAGGACTCATGTGTCGACGAGATCTTAAGTGATATTCCTTAGAGTACCGCAGAGAGGAGGGGGTGACTGATGAACTGATGATATCGGCAATACTTGGCGTCATGGATTTTTCCGACCTCCTCGGGCCTTTTGGGCGTGAGGGGTTGTATCTTCCCAGACTTCAAGAGTTCTTCATAGATTCCTTCCATTTCTTGGTCCTTGAAATCATACCCCCGGAGTGGTTGGATACGCACTCCCATCTATTTCCCATATTGCGTGGATGCCATAGCCAAGGAGTCCTTCCTTTTACTTATAGAGGCATCGGGTTTCATTAGGAGAGTCTCCTGGGCTCATTCTCTTGCTTTTCTCGCCTTATCACTTCCTCTGTGTTCACAGCTACTTCGAATATTTGCACGAACGAGATGGGTTTCACAGTCACGAAGTAGTTTTGAAACTCCATTCTCAAGTTCCGTATGCAGATGTTGAAGACGGTTTGCCAATTGATCTCTCGGCGCTGCATAGAGAGGTTCCTCCATCTATCCAGGTATGCTTCCATAGACTCGTTTTTCCCTTGATGTGTTTCCAACAACACCTTGGAGGTTACAGGTGGTGCTTCTGCTTGAAACTGGATTGTGAACACTGCTTGAAGGTCCTAGAAAGTTTGTACGGGCCCCTCGAGTAGCCCTTCAAACCATTTGAAAGTGTTCCCCACCAGCGTACTAGCAAACAACATTATTTGTTGAGCGTCATTTTTAAATGCCCTCCTGTCCTCATGGAGAGGTGTCATAAATGTTGTAGGGCCAGACTTGTCCCATCAAAAGTAGGTATGTTGGGCCTCCTATATTTTTTAGGAAACCGCACATTTTCCATCCATTCAGGATAAGGCATTCCTTTGGTGGGGTGATACCCACAAACTTCTATCATAATCCTGTGTACCTCCAACGCGCCCCCCCAACTTCTGCCTTGGATGCTATCGCTCACCCTTCCTGGTTCTGGGATCCTCTGGCGTATCCGTCGAATGGTTGGGAGTGTGAGGGTCCCGTTTTCGGTTCTGGGACCACTTCCTTCACGATACCTTCATCTGAACCGGCCAACTCCTTTTCTAAATTCTTATTTTCAATAGAACTTTCCAGCTTCTCCTTTAGTTTTACCAACATATCCGTCATATTCTCAATTTGATCTTCTTGTCTTTGTAGATGATTCCGAAGAGGTTCTTCCGGTTCATACCTCACTAGGCTATCTTCAAGGCCCTTGTCTTCACTGACCTCTGCCATGCAGACGTTGAAAGACCGCGTTCCATTTGGAGAGATGGTCCATCCATATGTGCTTTCTCCCTTGGTTAGACCATGGGGTCTCATTTCCGTATGTTTTCCTCCTGTGGTAACTACTTCTCTCCGGCGAGGGGGTCTTCGACTTAGATCACCTGACATCTCCGTCTCATCATTTACTATTACGACAACAGTGGTTTCACTTTTAGGAGGGTGTTAGCATCGGTAACCTGGTCCGTTGCTTAGGCCCGTCTCCCTCGGCAAACCATGTTTTCGGCTTTTCATTTTCGAAGATTACTTTGGGACCACTTGATGAGAATGAACCTTTTGAGGTGGGCACATCATTCTGTTGTAGGCAGGACCACACAGATATCGGTCGGGCATGATTCCCACTGAGACTGCATTTAGGAATTCTCTTCCTGTTCCTGCCAGGGCTATCATTCCATTCTTCGATGTGTTCTCTGAAGGTAACTTTTATCTTTTATGGCGCCTCCTCCCTAGTCCCAGCCTTTTCGCATGCTGAAACGAGCGCGGGTCTAGGGTCGGCGACTTTATTTCCTTTGCTACAGATTACCTCCTTTCTGGCTAAGGTGCTTTGCTTTTTTCTGGCTTTTGATGAGTTCTTCAATGTTAGCATGGCGTTCCACATGGCGATAATTGTACTCTACGCCTCAACCAGCACCCTCCTAGCCACTACCAATGGGCTTTCCGCTGCTCTTGCATAAGCCGAATGGCCTTTTCTAGTGACCAATCCCTTTTCGCGCGATACTTATGCAGGGTCTCCTTGCCGACAAGTACCCTTGTCGTCTGGGAGTCTCTCAAATGAAGTACTATTTGATAATGGGAGTTACTGGTATTACATTTATGGTACAGGGACGAATGATCCCGTCCCGCGTGATACTTCGACCAATGTCCCCTTGCTGTCTAAGATTTCTACCAGTCTCCTGGGGGCTCTCCAGCGAAGTGTCGTTTGGTACCGGGCTTTATCAAGGAGAAGACAGATTTCTTCCTCTGGGATAAAGAGGACGAGGAGGAATTTGTTGAAAACATCATCTATGATTTCTTTGTAGTTGTAAAGCTATCTAACAGTTGTAGCGCCGAGTCCCCAATGAAGTCACCACGTACGGTATGTAAACATTAGTCAGGAAATATTAAACATGCCAGTTTAAGAAGAAAGAAATGTGTGTGTATGGCAATCTTATTGAACAACCAAAGACTCCGTGCTAACACTAAACTTCTGGTCTGTCAACTAGTGACTGCCAGTACTCCTTTTTACAAAGAGATCATAGACGATGGTTAGTTCTTCTGAGAGTGAAATGAAGGGATCCGGAGTACTCCCTCTCTTTTGGTTGCCCCTTTTCCTTGCCCCTTCTTAGGACTAGCGCCTTCTTTTTATAGGCTTTTCCGCACGTGCCAACCCTGTCTTGCCTTCGCCTTACGTGCCTCCGCTGGTCCTGCCTTTGTCGGTTCCTTTCATAGACATGCCTATCTCATAAAAAGAGCATTATGCCTTCCTTATCAAATGGGCGATCAATTTGTGCTATGGCTTTGTCTAGGTTGAGCCCATAGCATTTCCTGAGGCCTGATCCATTATATTTGTCCACAGGGTCATTTGGGTCAATCCATCAAATATAAAAAAAAACAAAAGAATAGAACAAGATTTTGACGCATCAAAGAAGAAGAAAGGAAAATAAGAATTAACAAAAAAATAAAAAGGAGATTGGTGCTAAATATTCATTAGAGAGTGTCGGCCCCTTCTGGAGTACCCCCTTTGTATCCCTTGCTAAAGAATAGGGTTTGGCTACTTTAGAAAGAAATGATGAATGAAGGAAATAATAAACTTGTGTGAACGAAACACATGAGAGATCAATAGGGTCCACTGATCACCCAATTTGAGGAGGGAACTAATGTGTTGCCGCAATTGTTCAAAGAAGGAAGGGGATTTCCCAGGGCACAGTAAGTCCACTGATAGCTCTGTCTCGAAAGGAGACTTACATGTTGCATGCCACCATCATTCAAAGTCATAGGTCATTTGGGGCATGCAAGGAGAGGGATGCACATTATTAAGATGTTTTCATACATCAAAGGAGTTATCAGTTCAAATAAACCACCAATTATCCTAAAACACATAATTTATTGGCAAAGGAAGGATACTAGAGAACAAGAGATCATAGTTTTGATTGCATGTAATTCTTTTTTTCAGATTTTCCATAAAAGGGACAAAAGGGCCTACCAAACCGTATGTGCATAAAAACTTAGATCTATTCCTTCATTGTGTCCCCACTATAGCTCTAGATGGACTAAAAACTCTTATTAAGAGATCAGTCCATTTGTCGCTGCTTTCCAAGTTCCAAAAAGATTAAATTAGAAAAGAAAGACAATAAATTAATGCAAGTATAAGTTATGAATGGATCTAATATAATAGAATCATATAAAAGAAGTTATAATATAGACTAAAATGAAAATAAGAGTTTCAGAATGACTTCACCAAGATTTGAAAAAACTTGAGCTTCAGACAAGAGGAGAGCTCCTAATGGTGAGGGATTTTCCAAGCTTTTGTGTGATTAATATTATCTCCCTTTCTTCTTTCTCTTTAATATCCCACTTCTTATTTTGTCTCCTTTTCATTTCTTCTTTCCCTTATTTCATTTTATTTTCTCCTTTGCATATTTCCCTTTGCCTTTTCCCCTTTGATGAAAGGGGTCAGAGGGTTTTGGCATCAATTTTTATGCTTAGATGGAGGAGTTTCAAATTCAAATCCAAATTTGATTAGGAGGCTAAATCATTCTAAGTCAGTATACTAGAGTCTCAAGCACAATAAAGTTTTTTATGCCATATTACTAGACCCAACCATCAAATTTTTGAAACTTGTATACTATACAAAGCTATTGAAAAGTAGTAGATCAACCTATAACATGGGATTGAATCTCAAGGAGTCCCGTATGAGCAAAATTTCTAGAAGTCATAACTTTAGATCCAACCATGAGACTTTTTTAGTTCGATATGTCATTGGAAAGCTATCAACAAGTAGATCAATATGAAATATAGATAAAGACCATATAATTCTAATTAAGATATTCCAAAAACTGAAACACTGGGGCTTTAGAATTGGAGCTGCTCTCGTAGGGTCCAACACACACTAGAGACTACAACTTTAGATCCAATCGTCGAAACGTTGAGTTCCATAAGCATTGTTATTTCTTTTTTACGCTTAAAAGGCAAATTGTATTAAAGAAAATAGAAGGGAAGAGCTGAAGATCAGCTCCCCAGATCACAGAAGGATAAAAATAAAAAAATGGAGCTCCGCTCTCAACAGACTTAAGAGGAGCCAAAATGAAAAAGTGGAAGAAAAGGAAAGAAAAAAAAATTACAGAGGAGGAGCATCTCTCAAAAAATAAATGACAGTCGAAAGTGGAGGACCATGAAAAGGCTTGTTCAGTTGATACAAGGCTGAATTTAACTGGATCCAAAGAAGCCTTCTAGATACATGTTGAGAGGGGAGTTTGTTCGAGAATCTAACTTCATTCATAGTTTTTTAGATGACATAAATGATGTAGAAGAAAACTACTGTCATTCCACATTTGGCCAGCTTGTCACAACCAGAGCAGAGAGAAGATCATAAGTAGCATGGGTTGAAACGAGTTGAATTGCAACTAACACTCTCGAGAATCCATGAACAGAGCTCTGTTGCATAGGGGCAGGAGAAAAAAAGGTGACTAATAGATTCACTGTCCGAATTGCAAAGAGAACAAACAGAGGAGAGGTTAACATCATTTTTTTGCACCCAATCATCGGCTGGGGTTCTTCTATATAAGACTCTCCACGAGAAGTAAGAGAGTCTGGGATTCAGTAGAGAATGACAAATTAGGTGTGCCCAAGGCTTGATATCTGATCTGGAATGGACTATATCCCAAGCACCTCTCAAGGAAAGATCAGCAGTGTAGAAGGAGGACCATATAATAGTATCAGGAACAAAGGCATTAATTTGGATTGTCCTGGCCTTAGAAAGGAAACTTGCAACTTCAGCGGGAAGGTCTTAGGAGAAATTCCAATTGTTTCCAGCAATGATGTGAGACACTCTAGCCGAAGGAGAGACGAAGATATGAGGAAACTTTTCTGCAATAATTGTGCCCTCTAACCACCCGTCATACCACAAACTGATGGAAGACACATTACCAATTTTTCACTAATAGTTAAGCTTAAGGAAAGGGTAGAGCTTCCATATGAATTTCCAAATGCATAAGCGTTGTTATTTTAATGAGTAACCAAACATGAATTATAATTCTAGACCATCTAAAGATATAAATAATTTCAGAAAAGTAAACACTTAGACCCTATGATAAGTGTTAAATATTGCATATTTTAGCCCTTATTAGTCCGAGTTTTATCAGCATCTCATATGTATATCATTTGCTTTACATGGAGATTTTATCCTTCTATCACATTAACAAATTATCGGATTATCATGCATAAATCCGATTATCTATAGCGCAATTTTATGTAATTTCTCTTGTGTAGGTGGACCCCACGACTACCCCAACCTTCCGTCTAGAGTCTCAAGGCATTAAGAAGATATTTCAATAAAGAAGTTAGATGAAGAAATCTTGGTGAAGTGTTGAAGAATTTCAAAAGAATAGGAGAAGACTTTTAGGATAAAATGAGTCATTTTCTAACACAAATGAGTAGTTGGTATATTGGTTAGAACTTGGGTGGGTATGAAATATATTATATGTTCAAACCCTAACAATTACATATTTTTTTACACAGAAAATATTCCATCCAACTCTAGCATCTCCACCAATCAAAGCCAACAAATTGTGAGTTAATCAAATGTCCTCAATGTTTCTATAAATGGGAATGTATTTGTAGAGAGAAAAAAAAGCTTTTGGCAAGTTAGTCTTTTAGCAATTTTATTTTACCTTCTCTATACTTTTAGATTGTAATTAGGAGCTTAAGTGTAGCTAAACTAGAGAGTGTGTGTGTAATTAAAGATCATTAATGAAGATTTAGAGCTCTTTCTTGATGTTTAGTGGCTAAAGCTCTTAGATTATGCCCTTCTTTTGAAGCTAAGTCATGTGATTAGTTCATTTACATGCATGTTTTAGTTTGAACTCTCTATTTGTGACTTGTTTGATTACTAGATTTTAGATCTAATTATGCTAATCTCTCTCATTTTTCATACTCTATCTCTACACTTGATGCTTGGATAATCTCAATTGATACTTTATAGTTAGATTAAATCATCTCACATAGCATGCTCTATAGCCCTTATCTTTGATCTTTTGTAACTTGATTTTGATGTTTAATTATTAGAGTGGTTAGGTTATGATCTTGGATCTTGGGTTTTGATTTTTTTTACTTTAAGCTTCATTGTTATATCATCCAACCCAATTAGGTAAGAGATTGCTAATTGGATTGTAGATTTGGGAGTTGAATTAAAGCATGCATTAGTTGGATTAATTACATACTTAGCGAATTTTGAGTTGCCAAATCTCTAATTTTTATTTTTGTTAATTTTAATCTTTATTTGATTTGTTATTTCCACTTCTAAATAGTTAGATTTACATTTCACATCACTTGTTTTAAAATCCTACACATTTCACACCACATCTTTACCTTAAATATTCCATTTCCACCACTATTCATACACCAGTTTAGTGTAGTTTGTTAGATTAGCTTAGATTTTATTAATTTCATAGTTTAGATTATTAATTATTCATTTACATTGCATAGTTTAATAATTTTAATTGCTCACTTCAAGTGTCTATATTAGCTATACCTTAGCTCAATTATACTTTAATTGGATTCACCCTACTGGTAGGGTCATTTAATTTTGGGGTCCTACATGCACTAAGATTTTAGACGTCACAATATTAGACCCAATCGTTGGATTTTGAATATCTATATACTGCTGAAAAGCTCTTGAGGTATAGATTAAGATAGCAAAAGATCTAATTTATTAAAATTTAAAATTTTTAAAAATGGCTTAATGAGACTGATTTCCCTTGGACAAGAAGCTTTGAATTTTTAGAAGTTTTAAGTGACTTGCACCCTAGTTCATGTTCATTAAGAATTTTCAGCATCTAACCATTTACCAGAATTTACGTTGTTCATGACTTCTTTGAGTGTCATAAGAACTTCTTTAATTCCAATATTTTCCTCTTCTAAATATACAACATAGTCATCCAAAATTGCAGGTCTTCTCACTCGAGTCGATCTTCTTAATACTTTCGAATTAACTTCATTGTTGTTAGGAACTTGACCACCTTCAATAGTCTGTTCTGGGAGTTATTGATTACTAATGGGTTGATGACCCTCTAGATTATCGTTATTCACGAGTTCAAGAGAATCATGTCGTTCATTTGGTGATAGTTGTACCATTTGATTAATGTTATACATGATATCAAGTGGAATAACTTCTTTACTTTGATTGAGTGATATTGAATCCATGATATCTTTATAAATAATGTTCCTCATTTCATTAGTCCCATTATTCTGGTGACTTTTCAAAAATTTGGCATTATTGGACTCTACTATTCTAGTGGTTGGATTAGGGCAGTAAAACCTAGACCCTTTAGACCTCTCCGAATAACTGATGAAATATCCGCTTATTATTCTACGATCTAACTTCTTTTCTTATGGGTTAAGCTCTTTCACTTCAGAAGGACATCCCAAGACTTGAAAATGATTTCAGCTGGGTTTTTGACCTATCCATAACACAAAAGGAGTTTTGGGAATAGCTTTAGAAGGGACTCAATTTAAGACATACATAGCCATCTTTAGTGCTTCACCCCACATAGATTTGGATAAATTGGTGCTACTTACCATACTTCTAATCATATTCATCTTTGTCCTATTTCTTCTCTTAGCAACATCATTCTCTTAAGGTGTTCTTGGCATTGTGTACTGAGCATTAATACCTCTATCTTCTAGAAATTTAGGGAATGGTCCTGGGTTACAGGCCGATTCGGTGTATCTCCCAAAATATTCTCTACCTCTATCTGACCTCACAACTTTAGTAATTTTATCTAATTTCTTTTCTACTTCGGCTTTGAATATTTTGAAAACACTCAAGGCCTCATTATTTTCTTTAATTAGATAAACATATCCAAAATGTATGTAACGCCCCAATTCCGAATACCAAAGATAACGCTAAGGTACCCGAATTTGGTGCGTTGCTTCTCGGAAAATCCGAGAACTTCTAAGATCGTAGTCCGCAGTGAGGTCAAATTTTGAAACTTTTTAAACAATGACATAATCAACAGTTGTATTGCGAAGCATAAGTAAAGATAGCGGAAACAATAATATCATATAACTGAGTCAAATATAACAGTGCGGAAGTCTAATAAAGTCTCAAAGTGTAATTATCAAAGTTTATACAAAATGTCTATCTACCCGCTCACTACATAAATCCTCTCAAAACCCAAAAAGATCTGCACTCATTCCCCTTGTGCAGGCGCTCCGTCTTCCGGCTCGACCACCTGGTCAGCCGGCCCCCACCCGTAGTCACCTACTACAGGCGCCTCGTAGTACGCGTCGTCCGCGGGATCATGGTCGGAACCTAAGCACCAAAGATGGGTCAGATCCAAGGATCTGGCAAGGCACCATATGCAGATAATACAGGATGTATACAACAAAAGAGAATAGAGACGTGCATGTAATTATAAGAGTAACAAAGATACATGATCTAGGCAATTGAGTAGTAATTAACAGTTTAAAATCAGAAATGTAAAGTATTCTAATCTAATCAGATAACAAATGACACATTCACACAAGCTGGATATATCAAGGGATATTATGCCGCGGCCCTCCCATACTGTAAACAGTTTGTGTGGGGAAAAATGGTAAGATAACCATGCAAGGGATAACAGCCCTGCTAATAATAACATACATAATATAACACCGATTACACCCCTTTATCGCACCAATCACACCCCTTTATCAGATTAGCTCGGACCCGGTATCACACCGTCCGTCTAATCACAGCTCATCATAATAGCTCTAAGTAACTAATATAGCTCCTACCAGTGATGATCAGTCAACTGGCTGAGCTTAGATCAACTGAGTTAATGTTTAGTGCCGACCCAGGGAACAAGAACAGGTTTGTGTCTGTCTAGGCTTGTCTTGCGTGAGCAAAATTCTAACCAAGTCTCTAAGAGGTTAAGTTATAATATCATGGAACACACTCCAATATCCAAATTCAAGTCCAACATCATTGGATCTACTCCAAGGCCCACAACCATGGCCTGAGGCAATACAAGTGCAACACTATGTTCATTCCACAAGTAATCATCCCATGCTCATACACATTGAACCAACGATCCATTAAACCTAACCTCTCCATTCTATAGTTTCACATACCCAACCTTAGGCCGTATGAGGGCCCGCCTAGCCACAGACACGGGTAATTTATCTCCAAACACATCATAGGGTCACCACTAAATTGTCCTAGGTCCAGGTCCTCCAATTTCCATTAATTAACAGGTTTATAACAATAATAAGGACAGGAGACTAGAACAATACATAAAATCCTTCAAATCATAGAATCAAGTGGAATAGACAAAGGTCCAGTCCTTTGTAATGTTCCACTCTTAATTTAGGCCTCATCATGTGATTGGATCCCTAACGGTAGTCTCAGATCTCAAAGATAATAAATCTGGTGCTCCTGAAGTTATGGACATCATGGACTACATTTAAGGATCGAATCATTGACGATTCAAATCCTAAAACCCCAATTGGTGGACCCTACGATTCAAGGCTGAGCTACCCCATTGATTCGTGTTTGGCACACTTGATGGAAGCCTATTTAGATGGTTAATGGACCCCACAATTGTTCAAACATCAAAAGAAACTGAAATCAGGAAACTCACTGTTCACAGTGTTCCCGGTAGACATCATCCCTTGGGATGTCGACCAGGTACACTGGATGTTGACCCCCAGGTCGACATCCTGCAGTGTCCTCGGTCGACATCATGGCCGTGATGTCGACCGGGTCCACAGAGACCTGGAGGCAAACAGCTGGGGGCTGTGTACTGTGTACTCAGGTTCCACAGTGTACCTGGTCAACATCGTGGCCTGGATGTCGACCGGGTCCACATGAAATGTGCACAGACTGAAGTTCCTAGTCCCAGTTATTTCCTGCAGGGTCTTGTGTATTCGATCGACCGGGTACATTATCTGTAAATTTTTACAGAAGCTAAGTAGGACTTGGTTTTTCTCTATATTCAGTGTGCCCGGTCGACCAGGTACACACACTGAGCTGAATATCCATATTTCTGGGATTTTCCTCCTTCAACCCATTTTTCATCCAATTCTTCTCCAATCTCCTCCATTCATCACAGAAACATTCACAAATAATAAAACTTCTATAACCTCCAATCCATCATCCAACCGGGCCATTGATCTTCCAAATGGGAGAACCCATCCATCAAATGGCCATTATCCATAACCAAAGCTCAAAAGAGGGATCTAAACATGCATCTCTCTAATTGAATCGAAATTGTAGAATCAAGAGAAGAAAAGCATGCATCATGTGAAATTAGCATAGGGTACTTGCCTTTGAGTAGTAGAAAAGGGAAATTAGAGTGTAAGATGAGATCCAATAGAGTTGTTGTTGCAAATTGGGTTGATCTCCTAGCCTTCTTGTGCTGGGATTTGGGGAATTAGGGTTTCTTAGGGAGAGGTAGGGAAGATGAGAGTGAATTAGAGTCTTAGGCTATGTTTGCAATAGTTTGGCTTATATAGATTAGGATTTAGGACAATTACCTAAAGGGTAGCTTAGTTGTAAATGGGGGAGAGATAGGGCCATGGGTAGGTCTTTAGGTGGAAATTTTAGAAGGTTCCTAACTCTTAATGCCCCTCCTATTAATTCTAATATTAGCTAAGTCCTAATCTAATCAAAACATACTAAATTAACAATAAGCACCTATTATCTATAAAGAATTCTATAAAAGCTAAATTCTAAGACTTAGGTACATTAGCAAATATTTTACTAATTTCTATTAATTAGCATATTAAAGTAGGTAATATCATATTAATAATTATTTAAAAACAAATTGAGGGCCCACAAGGGGTGGGGCCTCACATGTAAGTAGTCATCTATCAAGGTAATAAGATATTCTTCACCCGTAAAACAAGGTATATGCATTTTCAGAAAAATATCTGTATGGATTAATTCGAGAAGTCCAAAACTCCTTATGACACTTTTTTTTAATTGTCTTAAGTTGTTACCTTTGAAACAATCAATATAGACACCAAGATCGGTGAAGTCAAGGATTGGCAATATTCCATCCTTCACAAATCTTTCCATTCTCTCTTTCGAGATATGCCCCATCTTTTTATGCCATAAATTAGCGGAGTTTGTCATGTCCCCAGAACCTGATTAGAAATAAACTGAATCCAGGGAGTGAAGTTTAGGGATAATTAAAAAATTTTGCCATATTAGCCCAAGGATCCTAAGCCTGTTGTGAGGATGATGTGTTTAAAGCCTCACTTAATAGTATAATATGCGGAACTTGATTTAAATCAAATCATCATTTCAGTAACGTATTAATTAGCAAGAACAGAAATTATTCTCATTAAATATTAAAGTTGAATCAATAAATTAGTAAAGCTAAACAAAAGACAATTAAATCTTAAAGAAATGGCCATCCCAAAGTCCTAGACCATTAGGTTAAACATAAGAGTCAATAATAAGAATGGTCCAACAGTTAATGATAAATGAATAATAAAGAATCTAATAGAAATCCCATGAAGCTCTCTCGTGCTGAGTAAGACAACGCTACTCTACGTCATCAGCACATCGCTCTCGCTCCTCTGCCGATTGGAGGTCCTCTGGGATCTCCTCATTTGCTGGCTCCTGGTAGTACTCTGTGGTGGTGTCTGTACACCAAGGAACAAGAGTCAACGATGTGTTGAGCAAAACATAAGCAATGCATAATAACAATGTATAACATGTGTCAAGATATGAGTAAAGATAAGTATAGATCATATGAGCACAAGGTAAAGAAGCTAAGCGTATAACATGAGTATAAAGCAAGAGTCGGTAACAAGTATCCTAGCATCACCTACCAAGAGCAACCATCAACACAATGCAAATGCAAGATACAAGCAAGGGAGACTCCGAGGAAATACAAGCTACCTCACGGGATACCAGTAGCAATCATATTCAAATTACTAATACCAAAGTCTGGCTCCAAGGTTATCTAAGCTCCTAGTCTTAGGAGTAGCAATACGGTCCAAGCTTGCACCTAGCTATCCAACGCCATGGACGCAGTCCAAGCTGACTGCCTGTCCCGGTGTCCGAGTAACCGGCCCACCTAAACCTTCCAAACTGTAGCTGGTCATAAAATGCAATCCTCCCCCCCACAGTGGATCGTATTGTGGTTGGATAATGGGAAGTGATGCAGTGCTTGACACGAGAATCAAACAAGCATATCTGGCTAGTTTAATCTACAAGACCATAGTATCAAGACTACTCCAATCGAGCCAAGTTACAAAACAAGTCCATGAATCCCACCGGGCAGTCCTCTAACTATGTAGCCACACATGTTTATCACGTACAAGATAACAAGGTCCTAGGGTACACTTTAAGTCTGGTCCAAGTCCTAATTCTACAAAGATTTATGTTTATTAGTTAATTATATATTTTATGCCAAGTAGAGTGTACAAGGATACGATAACGACAATTATAATTCACAAGTCAAGGAGGAAGTTACAATCCAATGTTAGGCAAGGGTTGTCATCCATGTACCGTACATGATCCAACGGAGCACGTATGGAATTGGAGTTAACAATGCATTATTGGAGGAAATCATTGGGGTACAGAATTAGTGAGCATCGATTAACACAATTCCACTCGCATTCGGATAAACCATGCTTAACACACAAAAAACCTAGACAACCAACGAAGCACCCAAGCCGTGTGCTTTGATTTCATTCCCATCATTGGTCAAGTGAGGGTAGGTTCAAAGGATCCATCATCTAAGGCCCAAACCTAAGTTAAAAGTCTTTTTTTTTTTTCCAAACAGAAAGGGCATGGTTCATTGATCCAAATATGTACTCTCTTTCCCTACCTCTGATCATTATGAAATATGGGTCAATGAATTCTACATCCCGAGGGCTTTCCAACAATATATAGACCTTCGCAATTCGACGGACGGATTAAAAGTTATGGTGTGTTGAATTTGTCATATTATAAATCAGAATATCATCTGATCAATCGGATGTTAGGACGGATTAATCGGTCCTTGGGAGGCATCCAGTTAACAGGGGTTTGTCCCCTGTCTGTTCAATTGGATGTTAGGTCCGATCGATCAGACCACGAATAGAAACACCCAAATTGGGTATTTGTTATCTTTCTTCCCTGGCCATTCTAGTGATTTTTCCTTCAAAACAAAGCCTCCTTGCTATCCCGAAACATACTTCCATCCCTTAAATATATAATCTAACATATTGTGCAATTTAGGGCCAATCTATACCAAGTCCTATTCTAACATGTTAATCCAAAAGCCAAATCAATGACAAGCTTGGTTTAGGGTGATCTATCAAATACATCATCAAGTTCAAGAAAACATACAAGTATACACTCATTAAACATTGCGTAATTACTTGCCTTTTGTCCAGGAGATGAGAGTTGAAGACAAGATTGGGGAAAACTTCAAAAGCAAATCCTAGCCCAAAACCCGTTTATATCCAAAAGCTCTCTTTCGCTCCTAAAACTCTTAGAAGAAGAGAGAAACAAAATACATCAATAAGCAGAGTACTATCAATGAGGGAGATGAGATTTGGAAGAGAAGGGTTGAGGGATGCTTACCAAAGTTATATCAATCGAGAGAGGAGATCGAAAGGAAAAGGATTATCGGTTTGAATCGTCGAGATTTATTCTCCTTTGGTTATATCCGAGCTTAAAGATGAAGAGGAGAAAAGAGAGGGGTTGTTGTGTTCTTTTGTTGCAGAGAATGAAAAGAGACGATTAGGGCTGATCATGGGTTATGGAGAATGGGGAAGAGGAAATGACAGATTTGCCCGTAATAAGTGCGTCCAAGGAAATTGAGTTATTTGAGGACTTTCAGTTCGTCGAATCGTGACGAGCCAAGAGAGAAAAGCAACAAGCATGACAAGACCTTTCCAATGAGCCCAAACTCGAGGAAAATAGAGTTTTCCGAAAAACACCATATTTTCTCCTAAATTGCAAACTACCCCTTTGCTAGGGCTAAACTCACTCGAAATCGCACGAAACTTCACGGCCACTATTCTATTAGTAAAACGCATACACTAAACCCACCTAATTAACTAGCATGACAATTAATGGGTCAAATTGTGAAGTTAATGGGCTAACTGACCCATTAACATCAAGAACCTTATAGAGTTCTCATTCATAATCCCTCTTTTCATGCTTATATTCATTTCGTAATTAATGTACTGAATCTGATTTTAACTTTTACAAACCAACACACATAAAACCATTTTTGACTAAAATATTATTTCTAACAACTTTAATAATCCAAGTTCGAAGTTAAATACAAAATGATCATGATCTAGTTCGGAAACAGAAATTAAGTTTTTAGAAATAGCCAAGACATAGAAGGTTTCATGGAGATCCATCGACAAACCAGTATCTACCATGAGTCAGGAGGTGCCAATCGCCTCAACTCTTGATTCCTGTCGGTTCCCCATCATGATGGTACACTGACCATCACTTGGACTTCACCTTAAAAGAAATCCCTGCACACAACCAGATACATAAACAGTTGCACCAGAGTAGACTCACTAGATTTTTTGTGGGACATCTACTAAATTTGTTTCGGATCAAACAAGAGACAAATGACCATGATTACCATTTGAATCGGACCAATTTCTCCTCTTCAGACAAGCCGCCTTGAAGTGACCCTTCTTTCCGACCCTTCTTTCCACAAAAGAAAGATTTCTTTGTGGCCCATTTCTTCTTTCCTGGCTTTTCACCTTCTTTTAAACTTCAACATTTTTTTTCTTATTCTTTCATGTAGACTTTCCTTAGGAGACAAAGTTCACAATGAGTTGACCTTTGGCCTAAAGCCTTCTTTCTTCTTAGTTACATCTTGCAATCAACTCATTCATAGTCCACGGAGTTAAGCTCTGATTGTATGCTACCATGAGCGGTTAAGGATGAATTGTATCAGATATCCATATGATACACTCATCGACATCCTTCATCTTGGTAGCGAGATTAGTCATAGTTAAGATATGTTCTCTCACTCCCACTGTCCCATCGTATCTCGAATTTGTTAAACGGTTAATAAAAGATGCACCAAGAGCCTTATTCGTTACCTTAAGTTGTTTCTTTACAGATTCTATAAAAGTTTTTGCAGGCTACCAGAATGGTACTAGTTCTAATTTAACCAATCAACATGCAGCGAAAATAACCAATCAAATAATATAGAACTAGCTATCTACCAGTCACACGCCACAAGAAGGCAGACACAATATTTAGCGTGGAAACCCTATCCAGGGAAAAAAAACCACAAACCATAGATCAAGAACTTACGAAGAGTTACAAGATACACCGACAGCTCCTTTCCCTCAATCTGTACCTCGACCTAAGGACTGTAGTTGTTCCTGTAAAGAATCTACTAACATGACATCCATCGTGCCCCATTTTCCTTACTTGATCTCCTCGCACCTTGTTAGTTAAGATGAACTATCTTCTACAAGAAAGGTAGAAGCAGCAACAACCTTCTATAATAATCTCTCAATGGCTCTAGAGAATCTTTCTCTCTCTACGATATCTATGGCTCATATTAATGAGAGGTGTACTTTCTAGGGTTGAGAGTAATACCATATATATAGCTCTATATTCGTGCATTGTCGTTAGAACACAAATAAGACTCAAGGTGGGAAACAAAGTCTTAATAGGAAACAATTTCGTATTAGATCTGGAAACTTTCCCGAAATTTTGCGCCTGTCCGATTGATCGGAAGTGCATCCGATCGATCGGACCACCCAAATAACTGAGGCGCTTGGGCCCGGGGGATTTTGCCCGGTCTTCTCTTTTCTTCTATTCTTCGCTTCAGCTCTTCCGACGACACAACCATAGTCCATTCTTAAGTAAAATAGAAAATACAACTCAATGGACCCAGAGTTTTATCCAACCCATGAATTAACCAACCAAAATTACTAACAATCTCCCCCTTTGGCAATTCATGGACAAAACTTCCTAGAACAATACAAATAATCTACCAAAAAAAACCAAAATACATTGAATTTTCAACCCAAAAAAAAAAATTTAGCAACACCTGTAGATCTTTGCTTGTTTTCTTCCCCTACCTTCATTATTCTTCCCCTTTTTGTCCATAATTGACAAACAATCATTTTTCAAACAGCTTCTGTCAATCTGGATTCTGTAGCTCTCCCTCAATATTGACTCTCCTTCAATATGATCTTCATATCAACACTGGGTTGGGGGCATGATCTTGCAAATCAGGGGTGATGAAGCTTTGGTACGCACACTTGCATATTCAGACATTTCAGCAAAGTGTGTACCAATACAGATGGAAGGTCTTCTTTCTTGACCCATACAGCTTTGTTTGTTATAAGTGATTCTTCCTTCTGCGTTTTCCTTTGCTTTTGATTTGATGACTTTCACAGCTTATTACAATGGGGTCGAATGTGCCGTTTAATTCCATAGTGATGGCAAGTGGCTATATGTTCAGGATGTGACACATTCTTCGTCTTAGCAACTGTATTTGTAACATGAACAACAAGATTAGCAGCAACTGAATTTTGAACAAAACAATTAGTACCTTTGGCTTTAGATGTAGATACCTGGTCAGCGTAGCCAATGCCATGCATGTCAGTAGTTGCCTTTTTACTACACAAGATGTCATCAAGTTTTTTATAACCTGAATTCATCTTGTTTTGTAAAGCCTTGGTAGTATCCAACTCAGAAAAAACCATCTTGAGTCTTCCTTGCAGGTTAGTATTTTCAGCTTTCAAGGTCTTCATAGCGTGATTGATTAAATCACACTTCTGTACTTCAGCAGTCAATTTATATGCTAACTTGTTATTTCCTACCTCTAAGTGACTCACTTTAGTAAGAGCTTTTGACAATTTGGCTGTCAAAGAAGTATTCTACTCTTCAGATTATTTCCAGCTTGTAGCCATTAGCTTCCTCACGGACTTTGTAAATAATAACTGACACTCAGCTTTCCAATCATGTTCAATCTCTGACTCACTAACATCTTGATCAGTCCCATCATCAAAAGAAAGTGATGGACTAATAGAAATTGAAGTTCCCATGAATGCCATGACTTTTTCTTTGCTAGCATCAGGCTTCTCAGACTTAGATTTTTTTATCATCTTCGTCAGTTGTATCATCATCCCAAGTCAAATTGAAAGCGCCGTCCCCACCACCCCCACCCCCACCCCCACCCCCCCCGGCGCCCCCGTTTTTTTTTTTTTTTTGCTTTCTATTAACACAAGCACTAGCAATGTGTCAATAACCATGACACTCAAAACATTGAATCCCCTTAGAAGATTTCTTCTTCACATAATTTTTAGGGATTTTCCAATCACTTTTCTTCTCCTTCGTAAACAATTGAAAGTGTTTCATAAATTGGACAACAACTTGGGGATCTATCTCCTCATAATCAGAATCAGGATCCCTAGCAATTTTCTTGAAAGATTCTCTGGAAGCTCTCAAACCAACAACTTTGGATTTTGATTTTCCATTAGTCCTTAGGTTTGCTTCAAAAGTTTGAAGGTTGCCAACCAAATCCTCAACTTTGAAAATTTTTACAGGCTATCAGAATAGATACTAGTTCTAATTTAACCAATCAACATGCAGCGGAAATAACCAATCAGACAATATAGAACTAGCTATCTACCAATCACATACCACAAGAAGGCAGACACAATATTTAGCGTGGAAGCCATATCCAAGGAGAAAAACCACGAACCAGAAATAAAAACTTACAAAGAGTTACAAGATATACTCACAGCTCCTTTCCCTCAGTTTGTACCTCGACCTAAGGACTGTAGCTGTTCTTACAAATAATCCACTAGCACGGCATCCACTGTGCCCCGCTCTCCTTACTTGATCTCCTCGCACCTTGTCAGTCAAAATGAACTATCTTCTACAAGAAAGGTAGAAGCAGCAACAACCTTCTAGAGCAACCCTTCAGAATAATCTTTCAATGGCTCTAGAGAATATTTCTCTCTTTAAAATATCTCTGATTTAGATTAATGAGAGGCATACTTTCAAGGATTGAAAACAAACCCTATATATAGCCCCAAATTCATGCCTTGTAGTTAGAACACAAATAGGACTCAAAGTGGGGAACAAAGTCTCAATAGGAAACAATTTTGTATCAAATCTGGAAACTTTCTCGAAATTCCGTACCAGTCTGATGTATCGGACAATGCATCTGATCGATTGAACCACCCAAATAACTAGAGCGCTTCTACTGTTCAATCGATCGATCAGAGGCTCTGTCCGATCGGGCCTGGGGGGTTTCGCCCAGTCTTCTCTTTTCTCCTATTCTTCGCTTCAGCTCTTCCAGTGACACAACCACAGTCCATTCTAAAATAAAATATAAAATACAACTCAATAGACTCCGAGTTTTGTCCAATCCATGAATTAGCCAATAAAAAATACTAACATTCTAAAAGGTCCTTTGCACTATCTTTTATTGCAATGATCCTCTAAGACCCCTTGATATTGAGTTTGATATTATCTTGAGGCAAAATCTTGCTACATTTTACCCATTTTTCACAATCTGCCTTTTCAATGGCAGAACTCGTGTTTTGGGCTTTGCAAGGCATGGGCTCATTAATCGAAATGTGGTAGTGAGCAGCAACATATCTAACCAATCAACAAAACTTGATCTGTCCTGTATTGGTATGGATCCTAGGCAAGAGGGTAGGGACATGGATATGGACGCTCAGAAAATGTAAACATACACACATTACTCTTATGATCTGAATTTAAATAATAATGCAAAGTTAATGTAAAACATACTGAATTAACTTGGTGAGTAATGGGTACGTCATTGCAATTCCACCTTTGGGTTAAAAAGAAACATGTGAATTATAACTCTACTTTTATTAATAAAATCATGTTAATAATACATGCCTCGAATTAATTGACTACACCATTGGGTCATAGAACAACTTAACCCGCGATATATTTATAAGCATGCCTTATTCCAATTTCAAGTTATCGAAAGACAATCAAACCTTTGGGCTGATCCTCATTCTCCTAAATGAAATTTTCATTTAGTATCGTTGTCTATCACACAATTGGATTGGTGATTTCTTTAATTTTAATCTCAATATACATAATTGATCATAATCGGGCCACTAATTGGTCACTTCCAAATTAATCAAGAAATTGCTTATTGAATTAAAATATACAACAACACTGTGTGATCTCATAAGTCGATCCCTTAAGATTATTATAAATAATTTGGATTTATCAATGAGTTAATGGCCCACAAATTCTTTAACTTGGCACAAAATAAATCCAAATGATAATCATTTGATTTATTTTATTTTATTAGATCACAACTTTAATTAGGATTTCTTATATAAGATCAGTGGTTCAAATAACTTTGATTGGGCTATATGATCAAATCCTAATATCTTTAATTTATTCATCATTATGATAAATCCATTCAATCCAACCAGTTGACACTACTAAAATTAGTTTGGCATAAACAAATAAGCAATCATATAATGAACTAATAATAACTCTGATTTAAAAATAAATGAATTTGATGCGGACATAGACCTTGTATGAGTTAATCATTATGCTTAATCTATTATGCCAAGAATAGAATCCATGTATTACTGATCTGAAGCGTTGAAACTGAAGATCAGGCTGAAACAAATACACTGGCGAAAATAGACTGAAATTCTGAATTCAGATGTGCCCGTAATCATCGAAATAGGTTTTCAGCCGTTAAATATTTTTACTGATCTGGTCAAAATGGTTGTCGACCAATTGCACCATTATATTTCTATCATCCCGATTCTGAATTTCAACAGTTCTGATTGGTGAAATCAATCTCATAATGACTCGATTAACAAGACTTACACAAATCCACCATACAACTTAACATGTACAGTAGATATCCGGTTAGTTTGTTGGGTCATAGCACGTTGGTTTTGATCTCTGCTGGTCTCACTTGATGGACCTGCACATTGACTTCAATAAACGATTGTGCTAAACTTTCATTGTCTGCTAGACTCAGGCCTAGACAAACACCAATTGAAAAAACTATATATAGGTCAAGTAAACTGACCTGTTACCTGACCTGGATTAGGCCAACAAACCCAGGCAACCAACTGTGCACAGAGGTGTAGCCTTCACAGAAACTGCACAATTGCAGCCTGTGCAGAACGATTATGCACAGTCCCTTCATTTTTCTTTTATTGAAGCTCTTTATGCACAATCCTTTTCTGTGCAAAAGCACCAATGTGTTTAGGAAGTCTACTTGTTCAGTGTAATTCCTGAGCATGAAAGCCATGACATGTTCCTTTATCTCCGATCTCTTCCAAAAACTGCTGGAAGAATTCTTTTGGGAAGCCATTGGGGCTTAGAGCTTTGCTTCTAACCACTGTCGAATGTTACTTGAACCTCATCAATGGCAAAATAACGTTCTAGGCTGTTCCATCCATATTGTGAGAGCCTGCCCTTCCTGATAATGACCAGCGATTGCTTTGTGTTGCATTGTCGTCGGTGGCGGACCCAAGATTTTTAATTGGGTGGGGTGGACAATGGTCAATTGAAAATGTCAAAATCAATGCCAGTTATTGTGAGAGCCTGCCATTGGCATTGGTATTGACCTTTTCAATTGACCATTGTCCGCCCCACCCAATTAAAATTCCCGGGTCCGCCACCGACGACAATGCAACACAAAGCAATCACTGGTCATTATCAGGAAGGGCAGGCTCTCACAATAACTGGCGTTGATTTTGACCTTTTCAATTAACTATTGTCCGCCCCACCCAATTAAAAATCCTAGGTCCACCACCGACGACAATGCAACACAAAGCAATCACTGGTCATTATCAAGAAGGGCATGCTCTTACAATAACTGGCATTGATTTTGACCTTTTCAATTGACCATTGTCCGCCCCACCCAATTAAAAATCCTGAGTCCGCCACCGACGACAATGCCACACAAAGCAATCACTGGTCATTATCAGGAAGGGCAGGCTCTCACAACATGGATGGAACAGCCTTCACCAATGGGATCCACATGGAATCATGACAATCCAGTCAATCCAAAATCCTGATTATTCAGATCAAATCATTTTGAACCTAATGGCTCCGATAACAAATGTAAATTTTTCTAACAGCCTCAGTATCGGATCTAAATAATACAAGAAAACAAAGCAATCAATTCTAAACCACATACCTCCAGCCTCCATAACTTTTCTGATCTTGTTGCTTGAAGGAGGATTTACAACTCTAACATTATTCTCTGTTATGCCGTTTGAGTGATGGATTCAGGCAAGGATGACAGGTATCAGAGTTACCCACATTTTGGCCTTTTATAGACCCTCCCAGATCCGTTTCATTCATCAAGGAACGGATGATGGCCTTACGATTTCGTAAATGACAGTAATGAAAAGAAATGACCAGGCCCATAAGTTTTAAAAGAAACAACGGAAAGAGGAGCTCTTATTGGCACGGACGTTTCAAAGAGGAAGTGGGCTCATGTGGTGGTCATGTGGACCACATAAAATTGTTTTCCAACAAGAACTATATAACTATAAGCAAGTATATACATCCTCTACTTCATGAGGACTTCTTATTTATATTAAAATACATAGAAACTCAATACCTAGCAATTTTTTAAAAGTGGTAAAAAATAAAGAGTAAAGGGTAGTATTCATTTTTCATATTCCTTTCATTTTATTTTCATAAAAAAAAAAAAAAAGGTTGCTTGATGTTCATTTTTGAAAATTCTTCTTTAAGTTTCATTTTTAACCACTTCAAACAATCCAATGTATTGAATTCCAATGTATTTTAATGCAAACGAACGTGCCATAAAGTCTGTAAATTACAATCCTGCTGGTGTAGTTCTCTCAGCCTCGTGTCATAGACCTTACTCTTCTAGATATAAGTGCTTTAAGCAAAATAGAAAAATGAAAAAAAATAGAAAAAAAAATCAATAAGAAACTAGGTGAAACAACTGTAGAATTCCTTCTTATTCCTAGCTCCTGCATTACATGGATTTATTGCTATTACAAATACCCCCTAGATGATAGATCAACAGTCCGATTAAACTTTTTTTTTTTATTCAAATCTTCCCAACAAGAGCATCGGCTTTCTCTTTTATCAACTTCCAAGCTGCATCCACGTGGCGCTCTTCAGTAACCGTGGCCCCCACCGCAAATCTAAGCAGGTAGACTCCGCCGACGATAGTATGGGTCATGTAAACTCGCCCAGTCGAGTTAATCGAGTCAAGCAATTTCCGATTCAACTCATCCACCGAGTCAAATTTGCCAGGCGGGTTCAATCGAAAACACACCAACGAGAACCGCCTCGGCACGACGATCTCAAAACGTGGATCAGCAGCAACAAGGGCTTCTAAGGCCTTCGCCATCCGAACATCGGACCAGATGTGGGTCTGGAGGTTCGCTACGCCATGGCTCCTAAGTACGAGCCATAGGCGCAAGGCCCGGAACCGTCGGCCCACCCCCACCTGCCAGTCCTTGTAATCCACCACCGATTTCGACTCACTGGGTTTGTTCCTCAAGTACTCAGGGTCAATGCTCAGCCCTTTTGCTAACAGGCTCGGCTTCTTAACCCACAAGCAACAACAATCTAAGTAAGTCAAAAGCCACTTGTGTGGGCTAATGCTGACCGAGTCTGCCCGCTCAACCCCATCCAAGTACTGCCTAAACTCCGGGCAGATGCAGGCACTGCCCGCATAGGCGGCATCCACGTGGAGCCACGTATCAAACCTTTCTGCCACATCAGCAAGATCTTTGACTGGGTCAACAGCAGTCGAAGACGTAGTCCCAACGGTGGCACATACATAAACTGGCATCAACCCGGCTTCCACGTCAGCCTTCATAGCCCGCATGACTTGTACCGGGTCAAGTGAAAAGTCGGTATCGGCAAGAGTCGGAATGGAACGGATGTTGGAAGGGAGAAACCCCGCGATCTGACAAGCCTTGGTGTAGGTGGAGTGGGTCTGGTCGGAGCCGTAGACGACGAGCTTGGCAATGTTGTCCTTGCCGACCTTTTCGAGCGCTCGGTCGCGAGCCGCGACCAGGGTGCAGAGGATCGCCTCGCTTGTGGTCCCTCGTATCAACCCACCACCCGTGCCGCGGAACATAAATGATCTGTTGTTGATGGGAGAAAAAGGGAGAATATTATGAAGATTGGATATGTTAGGTTAAGGATGAATTTATAAATTAATAATATTGTACTCTAAAAATATGTCCAGTGATACTTACCGTTTAATCCCTTTCAAACTGTAACTCTAAAAGATAATGACAAAAGAATTCCAAAATGACAACACAGTCCGTCAGTTTTTTCTTTCAAACATTTTTGCTAAATCCCATGATATCTTGACTCATGATATCACAATATCATGAGTTTTCTATAATTAAAATCCCATAATATTGTGGGTCTTTTACATAGTTTATTGAAGAAGATTTTCACAGATTTATACCTCCCACTGACTAATAAACAAATACAAATTTTATTTTTCAAAACTCAATATAATGTGAAAGATTAAAATATATTTTCCCTGCCGTAGTCAGTCTAATACATAATCAGTCACATGCATTTCAAAAATCTAAGAAACCATACGATAACGTGAACTGTAATATCATGGCAAATTTGTCCAAAACCTTTTTTGACCGAGTGAAGTGATGTCCAAAACTTTTTTTGACCGAGTGAAGTGACTCTAGTCATTTTAAGGTCTTTTGTCATTATATCTGTTGGAATCCAACTTTAAAGAAGAGTTAAACCATAAAAATCCCACTTTAACTGATTTCATCTTAAGATGTAGTCCCTAAACTTCTGCTTTTCACCTGGGCAACTTGAGGAGTTTCGCGAGCCAGTCCATGACAATGGTCTCGAGCTCGGTGGCGGCGGGCGAGGCGAGCCAGTTGAACCGGACCGAGTTGAACGAGGTGCAGAGCATCTCGCCGAGGAACGCTGCAGTGCTCACTGTAGCAGGGAAGTAGGCAAAGAAGTTGGGGCTAAGCCAGTTGGTCATCCCCGGGATTATATCGTTTCGGACGCCATTCAGTATCGTTTCTAGAGTTTCGGGTTCATGTGGAGCAGCGGCAGGGAGGCAGTCACGTAGATAACCCGGTTCTACTCGGCTGAGAACCGGGTAGTTCTCAATGTTCTTGCAGTAGTCCGCAATGAAATCAACGGTCTGATGGGCTTGTTTTCTGAACTCTTCTGGATCCAACGGATGAAATTGGACCTCAGAAGAGTTGGGAAAAGGACTATCGAGACTTCCCATTTCAAGCTCTGAAGGTAAAGAAGAGTGAGATGAGAGCTTGTTTTGTTGAGAAGAGAAGAGAAGATGGTGGTTTGATGAAGTAGAAGCTGGTGCAGTTTAAATAAATGTAAGGAATGAGTTGTAATGAAAGGTGGTCCAAGGCCAATAAATCAACACTGTCCAGTTGTTAGCCCCGCCCCGGACTAATCGTAATTAAGACTAATTAATCCCAATTAGTGTCGCTTAAGCATGATTAATTGTACTAATTGTGATTAATGAATAGAATGAGTTGCGTTAATCTCAAATGATTGAATTAAGCCTAATGAAGTGAATTTGGATGGGATTGAATTGATTAAGATGAGTTTAAACTCAAACAAGGTAAACTAAGGACCTTTTTGTAAATACTAGTTTTCACGTATTTCGTCAAATATGGAAATTCTTGATACCAACATGTGTATCTCGAAGAGTACGTCAACTTTCATAATACACTTAGTTTCATTTGACCTAAGGTTGGTCAAATGGGTCTTAATTTGACCCAAAATGTAAATAAGAAGAATGGAAGGGGACTTAAGTGCAAAAGCTATCTTATATATGCTAAGAGATGAGCCTTCCCCATTTTTCAAACCCTAGGCACCTCTTCTTCCTTTTCTCTTCCATTTTCTAGATCAAGAGTGGATATTGAGAAGGAGTTCAAAAGATTTTGGGGGAAGCTTCATCTACTTCGTCTTCTCCATTGGGACATCCTCCATTGTTGAAAGCTTGGAGTTTGCTTGGGAGAGATTGTGCCAAACCTAGCCAAACAAAATGGGGTTTTTGGTCAAAGAGGCTTCCAAGGAGGCAAGTATAAGCATTTCTTGTGAATAATGTTAGTATTGTGGCATTTAATGGAGATTGCATAGGAAATGGGTTTGTATGCATTTTTCCCATTGATTTCCTTATAATGGATTGTTATGGGTTGATTGAATGATTGGAAATGTCATTAATGTGGGGATTAAATGATGAATGAGGAGTGGACAGGAGGTCCAAAATTGATTGCAGGTGGTTGTGGTAATGAATGGAGAAAGGAATGAAGAAGAGAGAGAGTTGCAGAAATGCGGACTGGTTTTCTGAAGCGTTCGCTCGAGCGAACTTCGAAACACTCTCTGGATGAACGGAGTGAAGTTCTGAAGCATTCGCTCGAGCGAACTTTGTGTTCGCTCAAGCGCACCACTCTTTGGATGAAGGCGCTTGAGCGGACAAGGGTCTGCTCAAGCTACCAATTCTCTATTTGAGTTCGCTCGAGCGACCATTTCTCTGTTTGAGTTCACTCGAGCGAACTTTGGGTTCTCTCGAGCGACCACTTCTCTGTCTGGGTCCGTTCGAGCGAACCTGATACTGGACAGTGCATTGATTGAGGCCGAAAATCTGGCCAATCGATCGGACCGGTTGGTTTTGGATTTCTAGGAAACATGGACACTTTTTGGACAGTTATGTGTCCTCAAAATTAGCTTTGTGGCTAATTACTGCAAAATATAGAGATTGATGGGGATTATGGATAATGAAATAGAAACTTTGAGAATTGAACCCATGGATTAACAATGGGTTAAATGATAATTGATTGTAGACTATACCTCTATGAGTGTGAATCACGGGGACTCCAATGTACATATAAATACAAATGTGATGTCCATCGAGAATAATACGTACATTAGATAACCAACAGTTACACCCAAATGGTAGGTAGGAACTGGAATAGAAATGAGTAGAATCGGGTAGTCAGTAATTCTCTCATGCCCTTGTGTTCTGTAGCACTTCATTCCAATCTCACAAGATTGATAGCATTGTTTGTCTCTTTTCCATTGTTAAGAATGGAATCACTGTATTGAATTGAATCCAGAAATGGATTAGTAATGAAATGTATTGACCCTTGAGTCTGGTACTACCTAACTATTGCATGAAATTCTAAATGAATTAATAAATGATTATGTACATAAGGCCAGGGTCATGAATGGTGCGCCCTTCCGCCCTGAGCCAAATGACTATTCCTACTGCAGTAGATGGATTTGGGGGCGTTTCGGAGCTCAGTGGTGATGCTAGTGTCCCTGGCCCGGACACTGGTAAGTCCCACAAATTCCGATTGTATCTACGGGTACTGATTGATGCCTTCCATTTAGAAAATAAATCCTTCATTTGAGGGAAGATGGTAAATTAAATGAAATGAAATGACATGAAATGAAATGAAATGAAGCTATGGTAGTTGCCATCTTGTACATGTTTATTGATTGACTTATATACTCCTCCATTGTATAGAATTGGAATTGTTCACTAAATATATTGAATGAATCGAGTAATGTACTAACATATGCTATAACAAGTTTTGTTTATACATTGTTGAACCGTCGTGTTCATTAGTGTTATTGATGGCATTACAGGCCCGATTGCCCATGCCGGCCCAGCAGCGGCAGCGGAGGAGACCGTTGCGGTTCCTCCGGAGGATTGATCGAATGGGATGGTCGGAACACCATTTGATATGGTCGTTCGAGTGCGTAAAGTGGACTATTGATATTTTGGGGAAATTCTTTTGAGAATTATTTTGTAATAGTTGAAATACATTTTGGAAATGTAATATTTTGGGAACTTGTATAGTCATCAATTTGCATAGTGTTTAGATATGCTAAAGTTGATGAAAGAAAGAAAAAGAGCGATACATGTATAAGGAACTTTATTTTGTATACATGTACATTTTGAATTAATTGTCAATGTGTATTTCCGCAAATTGTACAATTGACAGGTATGTATGGATGAATGTATCTCTTGTGGATTCTGCTTTAGCTTAGGTTAATTCAAAGTTCACGGGAGTAAGTATGGTTCACGGCCCTGGATTATCGTAACTCGGGCCCTGGTCGTGACACCAGTAGTCTATTACCTCTCCAATCTAGAGCCTCTCAAGCAGCATTGTTTGAAGTTCTTGCTGTATTGGCTCTTTGCTAAAAGTCGCGTCTAAAAATCATGTAGTTTTAACTCCTCATGTTTTATTGTATGTTGTTTACGTGGTTTGCATGCAAATCCATTTTGCCCCGACCATTGTGCACACAAAAGTCGGTCCCAGTTGATGGCCTTATACGCATCAAATCAAAGTATGGTCTCACTTGCTGCACGTATTAGGAGGTACACAAATGATATTGAGTTCTTTGAAATTTCAATAGTTGACGATGAAAGAGATTTTGGTCATGAGTGTAAATAACTGTGCCGAGCTTGAGAATGAGTTGAGCCGACTCTACCGTGGCTTGAGCTCGGCTGAGCTTGACGAGGTTTGAGCTCAACTTGAGCATTAGCTCAAGCTTGATTTTAATCGAGGTGAGCTCGAGTTCTGGCTTGGGCTTTACTTGTCTATAGTAACTTGTTTAACTTGAGTTCAAACTGGAACTTGAGCTCGAGCTTGGTTCACCCAATTGATTGAAAGTCCAAATCCTCTGAGGCTTTAACCTATAGAAATCCCGACTTAAAAGTGTTCAACTTCACATTAGGTCCCACCTTTGGAATCAGAACTGTTACAAATAAATAACCCTTAGGGATATGAGGTATCATCAAATTCTACATTAATTAGAGTTTTTCCTAACATTGGATTGACCATTTGATAAAAAGAATGATAATGAATATGTATAAGATTGTGGTACTTACATACCGTTTTCTTATCAATCGGTCAATCCAACGGTGGAAAAACTCTAATTGCAGTAAAATTAGAGGATGCAGCATTATCTTGAGGCCATTTTTTTTTTTTTTTTCACAGCTCGGATTGAAATAGGTGGGCCTGGAGCTCCACTCCTTTTAACTTTGAGTTTTTCTAGGTCAATACCTAAAAGAACCTAAATGCATTGTTAAATAAGTCTCTTGATGATGATAATGATGGTGATTCTCTTGATGATGATGAACCAACAAACTTGATTGGAAGTTTATAAGCTAACAGAGCCAAGTGCTTGATTGCAAGCTTATAAGCTAGTAGAGCCAAGTTGGCTCCATCAAGCTCAGGTGAAGCTGGACTAACTGTCAAGCCAAGTTAGAGCTCAAGCCAATGAAGCTAGAGCCAAGCTGGCTCCCAAGCTGATTCTGCTTGACAGACCTAAATTGTCAAATAGTAAAATGATGGAGAATTTTTGCAATAAGACATGGCCTTCCATCAACTTTCTAGAAAAGTAATCAAACGGTGCACGTTTTCCGCATGTCTAGGGAAAAAAGGCTATCACGATGGGCTTAATAATGCACACCGTTCAGATAAGAAACAGGGATCCGTACTCTATTATTTAGTTGAGTATGAGATTCCATCAAAATTCTTTTTTTGTTCAAACGAGTAACTGAGAGTGTGGATTAATTAACTAGCCTGAGATTTAAAAAGAAAAAAGAAAAAAGAAAAAATGGGCCTCAGATTCCAGACAGATCTTGAACGAATGGGACGTGGAATCCATCAAGAGAAAGCTGAGCTGGCTATTGATGCAGGTGTCTCCAAATATTGGAAAATATTTTTATAGAAGTACGTATGTGAGAGAGAGAGAGAAGGAGATCATTCTAGCAAAGGAGAATAGTTTTAAGGCCGTACGGTAATTGTCTCAAGAGCTAAATTAAAGTGTATTCGTATGCAAATGGAACAGATGCATTGCAGGCCATGATGTGAAAAACGACTAGCCTAATAACTCTATTTTGTCCTCTTTTGATTTTTTTGTATTCGTACGCAAATGGAGCAGATGCATTGTAGGCCATGATGTAAAAAACGACTAGCCTATTAACTCTATTTTGTCCTCTTTTGATTTTTTTGTATTCGTACGCAAATGGAACAAATGCATTGCAGGCCATGATGTAAAAAACGACTAGCCTATTAACTCTATTTTGTCCTCTTTTGATGTTTTTGTATTCTTCTTAGCCTTGTCCGAGAGTTTCTTTCTTTTCTTTTTCAATAAAATTAATTTTTCTACAAAATAATAATTAAAAAAAAAAAAAGAGATATGGCCAACAGGCAAGTAACACACGTACATAGTAGATCTTTTATTTAAACTTTAATTCAACTAATGAGCACCACATCAATATCTATTGGTTTTAATTCTAGAAACTATTTTTCATTTAGGGTTTTTAAAAGAAAGATCCTCTTAAATCTCATATAAAAAATGATAGAGGCACTAAACACTCCAGATCTACAACTAAGCATGTAAAAAGGTTGTGTCAAACGTCTATAGCTTAGCCCAGCCATGTACCCCAGTCAAGGGGGTTAGTACCCAAGAGAGAGAGACCGCATACACACGGGAAGGTAGCACACTCAAGTGGAAAGGAGACCCGGACAAGCGAGAAGAAAGTTGTTGCGCAAAGGCGTGCCACAATGCTGCTCCCTGCGACAGTTCTAAAAAAAGGCCCGCAGGCGCGATGTCAAATGCCATATAAAACATCGAGCTGTGCCTCTTTCCATCACCAATTGGTTTTGGAGGGAATGGTAGCTTAGTGGGCACATAATTTCCTACAAGTGGTACCAGAGTTGTAGGTCACAGGTTCAAGTCGCTAGAGCGCCATCGTGAGGGGGTGATTGTTGGGTAGAGGCATGCCACAATGCCGCTACATGCGACCGCTTTAAAACCAAGCCCTAGGGCGTAATGTCGAATGCCTTGTAAAACATTGAGTTGGGCCATTTCGATCGCCAATTGGTTTTGGAAGGAATGGTAGCTCAAAGGGTGCATAAGATCATACAAAAGTCCACATAAGTGGGAAAGGAACACACACAAGTGGGAAGATGTGACGTAAGTGTTACTTTCTTTTGGCTAGAAATCTTTTCGTAAGTGTGTATTATTTTGCGACTCTAAGTTTCCAACAATTTCAATACAAATGTGGAGTGGATGGGAGCACAATTAATATAGGATTATGGGATCTACCAGGTACATTCAATGACCATTACATGCATTCTTTCAAAATATTCTTTTTTTAATTGTTTACTTTTTCTTTTTTAAGTCAATTTCAGATTGATGGGATAATGCTATAACAATGATTATGGTGAAATTCCCTCTCTTTCAAATTCAGTATTTTGCAGGATTTAGTTATATGATCCAAATTCCCTTTCTTTTGATAATATAGTGGTTTAACTCTTGTTGTATGCGTCCTAAACACAAGCATAAACCATAACATAGTATTGTGAGAAATGGCTGGTGATAGCAATGAGGAAGAGAGGAGCAATGAGGAAGGGAGGAAGAAGAAGCTTGGGGAACTAAGAACAATGCCATTTATTCTAGGTGAGCTATCTCTATTTAGAATTTTTTTGTCTTGTAAAATTATGTTTCCAGCTAATGAATTCTGTGACAGATTTGCAACAGTTGGTTTCAATGCAAAACATGATCACCTATTTAACAGAGGAGCTTTACAATTTCATTAAATTGGCCTATTTAATTCTTCCCATAGATAATTGGTATTTGGTTGAGTGATGTGCTTCTTGTAAATTTTCTAATAGAATAATTTATTTTCTTTGTTTATTGCTGTTAACATCTAGTTTCATTCGCTTGTAGAAAATTCCGGTATCGTTTTAGGTATTCTTTTTTTTTTTAATTTGAACTTTTTTGATACTTTTAGTTTTTTTTTTCTTGTTCGATATTCATCTAAGTTGTTGAAGTTATCCAATTATGAATTATAAGACAATTTTCTCACTATTTTGGCTCCAATAGGATTTTTAGAGTTGATTTTGCATCTTGTCTTTAGAAGATTGTAACTTCATGAGATTGCTAGTATTCGTAGCTGTTGACTTGTCTGGACATGTTATGCTTTAGTTTCATATTTTGGTATTGAACTCCTTGAGTTTGTCATATATTGAAGTGTAATTGTCTTTAGCTAAGATGATATCCAAAACTTCGTTAGCTAACTCAGGCCTAACAATATTAATTGCAGGTGTTGGATGTTGTCTTGATGACTGCTATGAGAGGATGAGTAATAAGAAGGTGAAGTCTCTTCTATGAAGAAATGGACAAGAAAACTTTCTTGCTTTGGTTGTAGCTGTTAGAGGCAAATCTACAAGCTTCATGAAAGTGGGCAAAAAGGTCCCATGTACTGTGCCAGCCGTTCAAAATGATATCTTGTGTTTGAATCTCATTAGTCATTCAAGTAGACAATGAGAAATTGATGGGTCTTGTTCAATTTGATTATATAAGGAATAGAATCTATAAATTAAATTGTTAATAATAGTGTTCTTTATTAATTTTTTGTAGACTTTGATTAATGTATTGTCTTAAACAGGTTTATGTAAGAATAGGTTGCTGAACATGAAATGCAACATAATCTTTTATTAAATATTTTTTTATTTTTTATTTTAAAAAGAAATCCACCCCTGCTAGAACATAAATTCATCGTTCAATATGCCCGCGGTAATGTTTTTCCGGTGGTCGGAAGTGCTGCAAAAAAAAATGTAGCGGCAGCAAGCGCATCATCCACGGTTAATTTGTATACCGTCAACGAGCAGCAGGCGACGTGGCCGCCACTATAAGATTTACCAGCGACTAATTTAGTTTTAGCGGCAGCCTGGTTTTTCTTGTAATGTAGTTAGATAGACCCTCGGTTTTGATCTAGCAAAACCAAGTGAAGAAACAGGAAGCAAGAGAAAGGTTGGATCCCACTTAAAAGACGGAAACGACTGCTAGAGTATTCCTTCACAAAGGCTCTGATATCATTTAGAATTATGTGAAGCAGTATGCTATGTTGTAATAGGTCCTTCACTCTCTCAGTCAACTAAGTGAGGCCTTCTTTCTTCATTAAATAGAAAGAAAGAAGCATAATACACAATGGATAGATGGTTACATGGAGATAAGATTAGGTAGCAGGTAAGGTCAGCACATTCTATTAGATAAACAGAGAGGGATGGAGAGGAACTACACGTAGGTGGTGTTAGGGAGAGACTTTCGCAGAAGTAGTTGTGTTCAGTTTTGACTCATTCATGCTCCCATTTAATCTGAGATACAATTGAGACTGTACTATAGTATCAACACATGAATCACTATTTATATGATTGTGTGCCCCAATTTTTATGACTCCTGAGATGGGTTCGTCTATGTAGGCGGTAAAAACTACACCTACTTAGATTGAGGAGATGAACCTCTTAGATCAGGGAAGACCGAACGCCGAGAACCTCCACGGGGCTGAGGGACCTGAAAAGGGAAGGAGAAAAGCTTGGGTCAGAGCCCCTAGCTGCCGTGAGCCGAAGGCGCTCCGATGCCTGAGTTAGTTCTAGAAAAAGGCTAAACCGGAGGAGGCAGGAGAAGGGAACGAGACGATGTGGTGAGTATTGCGAGTTGCGTACCTCTATGGGGCTGATCCCAAGTGTATATATGTGGGCATTCCTCGTTCATTCTCTCTGTGAGTGGGGGTAGGTGGGGTGAGGTCCCATCGATCCTTACCCTGACAGGCAGCAGTAGGTGAAAAGGCAACATCCCATCCTCACTTTCCACGCCTTCAGTCAGTTGATGTAGAAGGCTGATAAAGCTAACTTCTTATCGCCATAAATGAGCGATCCTATCGTCATAAATGAATGCTCCTATCTGTCAGGGCGCGCCGCATTTCCCGGAGGAAGGTGGCAGCCCACTCTGCCTTCAGCATTTTGTTCCGAGACCAAGAATGGCTTGGCCGTGCTGTGCTTTTGTGCTGAGCTGGCATTTACGGCGAGCTGCCGAGCCGCCCTGCCGTGCTGGTACTCTTGACCGAGCTGCCGAGCTGACAGGCTATGACTACAGAGGCCGAGGTGATCAGCGAGTCCTACTGTAATCCTTGCTTAATTTCGCCATTTCGGTGTTTTACCCACACAATTGCCCCCTAGCTTTTGACTTCTAAGAGTCCTCCAGCTCGAGGAGGTCGGAAGCTTGGTGTCTGTATAGCCGGCTCCGCTACCGAGCTCCAGTGAGGGTTACCGACGTATGAGAGGGAGCTATCGGGACAGAGGAGCTTCGGATCAGGAGGGTCCCCCTGGACCTGGTGGCCGTCGCTAACGTATGGTCCCCTTCGAGATGTCTCTTCGCCTGTCCAGGATATTTAATAGCCCTCAGATATCGCGCCGATGGTGGCACGTGTCGCCTCTTTTGGTTGCCACGCAATTACTTCGAGAAGACGTTAGGGCTGCGAGATGGGACGTTGGGGCTGATTGAGGGGACGCCTCTTAAAGGCTCTTCTCGAAAGCCGAAACGACGTCTCTGGCCCTTATAAATCAGGGCGTCTCCTTCGTCTTCACTTTCTTCAAATTTCTACTGCGCTCTGCAAGAGAACTTTTTCAACGTCCGCAAACTTCCGGCGATCCTGTCTGTGCAGTCCCCCTTCGTAGGGCTTCTTTCTGTTTCTCTCGTCTTTTCTTTTAGGTAGACTCTCGTCTGGGCTGAGAATGGGGATCTATAGACATCTGTTAGGAGACCCAGCTTTCATAGCCTATTTTAGGGATGCATACAAGGTCCCCACCAATGTGGAGGTCAGACCGGATGGCCCTGATAACGGCCTCGCCTACCGCAATGGCTGGATGCCGTTCTGGCTGGTCTCCGTAGTGGAAGGAGGGTTCCGCTTCCCCCTTCATCCACTGGTCCGGGACTGCCTCCGGGAGTGGAGGTTGTGTCCATGCCAACTACTTCCCAATGGATACAAAATCATAATGGGAGTAGTGCGGCTGAACGAGATTCTGAAAATCGGCCTCGGTGTCCCGGACATCGAGGACACGTATGACCTCTGCAAATCCGCAGAAGGGGACACCTATTACCTCCGGCTGAGGGTCTGCCGGACTGGGTTTGTGACCGCGCTGGAGGATTCCAACAAGTACGCGGGCGAAGACCGAGTACTCGTCAGGGGAGGATGGGAGTTTGGTGAAGCGGAGCCTGGCACCACGGTCCGGATTCCTCGAAAAATAGGAACTCCTCCAAGTAAAGACCGAAGTCCTTTCGGTTTGCAGTTCTTTCTCTTTTTTACGCCTGGCTCCTAACACAATTTTTTTTGTCTATGCAGATTTTCGCGAAAAGAGGGAGCTCGCCAGGAAGAACCACTGGAGGGTGAACAGCGCGTGGCACGAGAAGGTGAGAAACTACCGCGGCCACAACTGTCGTGCTGCGTGGTCTCTCCTGGGGTACGTGCCCCATTACAGATCCTTCACCACCTCCAGAAGGGTGTCGGGAATAGACTCCGTGCTGCGCGGGGAAGGCGTCAGCCTAGGATCAGCGACGACCGCGGTGCCCAGCTCGGCGGCAGTGACAGTCGCGATTCCTGCTGGAGGTCTAATTGCGTCTGGAGACCGTGCTCCAGCACTTCCCGTCGCGGAGCCTGTCGGGACCTCGGGAGCCGAGCCTCGGCCTTCTCGAAGGAAGAGGCTAGTAGCTTCCAACTCCGAGGAAGAGGAAGAGGAAGAAATGCTACGCCAGCGCGGGCGGCGCTACGCTGCAGAAGACCCGTCTGCGGCGGCCTTCGGGGACATCGGAGGCGAGGTCCGGGATTCCCCTCAGGCAGTGGTTGCGACGCCTCCGGCCGTTGCGGGTGGAACTCTCCCCCAAATGCCGAAACGGTCCGTGCAGCAGCGACCGAGGCTACTCAGTCAGCTGCGGCCGAGGTCGCCTCAGTTTTGCCTCCTACAACCATTGTCGTGGGCGACTCATTCCCCGATCACGCTACAAGGGCTAGAGGTTGGGCTCGCTCCGTCGAGGCCACTGAGGGGGGTAGACCCGAAAAGAGAGCAAGGGTTAAGGCCTCGCCTGGCCCCTCTTCGCCTCCGCCTGCTGGCGGAACGATCTCGCCTCCTCCTCTGGCGCCGTGGAGGCCGGCCATCGAGGAAGTCCTGGGGAGGCAGCTGGCCGAGACAGACCGTGCGACCGATCCCCAAGTGGTCGCCGCGCTGGGACGCGCCTGCGCCCTTCCTTAGGACATGGCGAGGTGGGCTGGGATGGACAACGAGTCGCTTTTGCTCTCCTCGATGCGCTCGCTGGTATCGGTAAGTGCAATATCCCCCCTAGAGCTTTTAGTCCGGTGTTCTTTTATTGACTTCGGGTTCTCTTTTTGCAGCTGTTGCAGAAATGCCAGATGGGCATAGAGAGGCTTGACGCAGCCGAGGCGAGGGAGGCGGAATGGGTGGTTGAGAGGGACGAGCTGCGGGCGTCCTTGGCGGCTAAGGATGCGATGCTGGCAGAAGAGGTAGGCAGAAGTGCTGGCCTCGTCTTCGATCTCGAGAAGTCCCAAGTCGTGGTCGGGCGTCTTAGGGGCGAGCTGAAGGACGAGGAGACCCATAACCTCCATCTTGCCTCCGAGCTTGACGATCTCCGGACCGTGGTGGCGCGGCTGGAAGAGGACCTGCGGAATGCAAAGGGGACAAACAGGAAGCTCCTCTCTCAGCGGAACCAGGCGCAAGGTTCCCTGGAGATGGCTTTGAGGGGGAAGGCGGCCGAGATTGAGTCTGCTCTGGCGAAACAAGAAGCCAGGCTCAAGGAGGAGTTCCTGGCTGAGCATGACTCCATCATGGGGGAGGAGGTTGGCAGACTGTCGGCTGACTACAAGGCTCAGCTGCCAGGGATCCGGGACCGAGCCTGGGAGCTCGGATGGAAAGCAGCCTTGAAGAAGGCTGGGGTCCCTAAGGACAGCCCTCTCCTCCGTAATCCCCCAAGGTTACCTTGCTCGGACTCGGAACTCGCTGCCGCGTCTCTGACTTCCCCTTGCCTTCCTCCGCAACCCTGCCCGGAGGCGAGCGCCGCCCCCGAGGCGCCTCCAGAGGCTCCTCCAGCTGCCAGTGCGAACCTTAAAGACCCCCATGCGCCCGCGGTCATCAAGGCCCCTCCCGAAGTCGTTGCTCCTAAGGCTAGCGTTCCTGAGGCAAGCGCGGTCGTCTCTGAAGCCACTCCGACCGCTCCGGAGGCCAACGCGGTCGTGGCCGAGGTCCCTCCTGAGATCCCTCCAGAGAGTGACTGCAATGTGGAAGCTGCAGCCCTCAAGGTCCCTTTTGTAATTTTTCTTTTATTGTATTTCCATTCATCTTGTAATCAGGATCTCGATTAATGAAAACTTTCTTCGCATTCTCTGGCTTTCTTTCTCCTTGTGTCTGATGAAATGGGTGTGTGGTCGACTTCATGTCGCCATGCTTTATTTGCTAAGTTGTTGGTCTGGATAACCGAACTACTTGTCATTCTCAAAATTGGATATCTGCCCATGACCGAGACTTAGTTTATGAACCGTGGTTTTGATCGGCGTCCATGACCCTTGAGAGCAGAAGCTGACAACTCGAGGTATTCTTGGAAGTTTTTGGCTTTATCGCCGCAGCTGGTGCTAGAATTGAGCCAGGACGGCAGGCACTCGACTGAGCTGCCGAGCCGGGGGTGGTGTTGGCACCGGACCCCTGGACGCTTATGGTTGTGCCGCCAAAGCTGGTGCGGGCACCGAGCTGAGGACGGTTGGCACTCTGAACAGAGCTACCAAGTCGCGGGGTGGTGCTGGCACCGGACCCCTGGACGCTTATAGCTGTGCCGCCAAAGCTGGTGCGGGCACCGAGCTGAGGACGGTTGGCGCTCTGAACAGAGCTGCCGAGCCGCGGGGTGGTGCTGGCACCGGACCCTTGGACGCTTATGGCTGTGCCGCCAAAGCTGGTGCGGGCACCGAGCAGAGGACGGTTGGCGCTCTGAACAGAGCTGCCGAGCCGCGGGGTGGTGCTGGCACCGGACCCTTGGACGCTTATGGCTGTGCTGCCAAAGCTGGTGCGGGCACCGAGCTGAGGACGATTGGCGCTCTGAACAAAGCTGCCGAGCCGCGGGGTGGTGCTGGCACCGGACCCTTGGACGCTTATGGCTGTGCCGCCAAAGCTGGTGCGGGCACCGATCTGAGGACGGTTGGCGCTCTGAACAGAGCTGACGAGCCGCGGGGTGGTGCTGGCACCGGACCCTTAGGGAGCTGGTACAGCGACCGAATTGCGTAACTTGGAAACAATTTTGAAAAAGGTCTGCTGAAGAATATTGCTCTTTATTACTGTTTGAACCCTTAAGTACATGTTTTCAAAAGTAAAACTTTTTGAGATGCATCGCATTCCATGGTCGTGGCAGCTCCCTCCCCTCCATGTCTTCAAGTCGGTAGGCAGATCTCCTAGTTGTTGAAATTATTCTGAACGGTCCCTGCCAATTGAGTGCCAGCTTGCCTTCATTTGGATCTCGGCCGCCGGGAAGTGTTTTCTTCAGGACTAGCTCTCCCACCGAGAATTTTCTCTCCTTGACCTTCGGGTTGTATCCCCTGGCCAACTTTTGCTGATAGGCGGCCAGGCGGATAGCTGCCGCCTCTCTTCGTTCTTCAGCTAAGTCCAGCTCTCGAGCTACGTTCAGATCATTGAGGCCCTGGTCACAGAGTTCCGACCTCAAGGTCGGGAGGCCGACCTCAAGGGGAATAACTACTTCCATGCCGTAGGCAAGGGAGAACGGGGTGGCCGAAGTGGAGTGCCTTGGAGTAGTCCGATAGGCCCATAGAACACTCGGTAGCTCCTCTGCCCATCTTCCTTTGGCTCGGTCTAGTCTCTTTTTAATTCCGTCGAGGAGCACTTTATTTGAGAGCTCGGCCTGACCATTACTTTGTGGATACGCCGGGGTGGAGTAAACATTTTGAATGTCGTGCTCCTGGTAGAAGCTCTTGAAGAAGTTGGAATCGAACTGCGTTCCGTTGTCGGAAATGAGAGTTCGGGGGATTCCAAATCTCGTGATGATGTTCTTCCACACAAAGTTCTTTGTGTCTAATTCGGTGATGGAGGACAGAGGTTCGGCTTCAACCCATTTCGTGAAGTAGTCCGTGGCCACTATCAACCATCTTTTGTTCCCTGGAGTTCGGTGGAGTGGTCCAACGATGTTCAGGCCCCACTGGGTGAAAGGCCACGGACTGGAGAGAGGGCTCAGGTCCTGAGCTGGCTGGCGGAGAGAGTGTGAGAACTTCTGGCACTTTTCGCATTTTCTGGCGTAGAGCTCGGCGTCCTTCTGCATGTACGGCCACCAGTAACCTTAGCTGATAGCTCAGTATGCAAGAGACCGACCTCCTATATGACTGCCGCAGATTCCTTCGTGAATTTCATAGAGGAAATCGTCGACTTTGCTGGGGTGAACGCACTGGAGGTAGGGCCCGGTGAATGACTTCCTGTAGAGCCTACCGTCTGGGGAGAGCCAGAACCGGGTCGCCTTTAACCTGACCTTACGAGCTTCAGTCTTGTCCTCGGGTAGCTGGTCGTCCTTTAGGTATGCAACGATGGGGTCCATCCAGCTCTGACCGAGATCAAGACACATGAGCTGCCGAGGTCGCTGGAGGTCGATGCTGGGCTCTTGTAGCGTCTCTACTTCAACAGTTCTTTTATTACCGGCTTCGACAGCCGAGGCGAGGCTGGCAAGGGCGTCCGTATGGGAATTGGATTCTCTGCCGATCTGCCGGACCTCGGCCCTTTCGAACTAGGAGAGAAGTCCCTTGGAGTGGGCTAGGTAGGCCGCCATCCTATCGTCCCGAGCTTGGTAATCTCCGCTGAGCTGGCTTGTCACCAACTGAGAATCGCTGAAAACCACTATGCATCGAGCTTCCAAGATTTTGGCACTGTTAAGTCCGGGGATGAGCGCTTCATACTCGGCCTCGTTGTTAGATGCCTTGAAACCGAGTGTCAGAGCTTGTTCGATGACGAGGCCCTCTGGAGACTGGAGGACTATGCCTGCGCTAGCTCTTTTGGATGTTGAGGATCCGTCGACAAAGACTTTCCAGGACGAGTCCAGAAGCTTTTTCCAGGACTGTTATTGCTCTGTCTCGGTGACTGCCTCTGCACCCTTACTGCCCCCCAGTTCGGTGTCGAGCGGGGTCAGCGCCGAACTCTGAGGAGTAAAATCCACGATAAAGTTCGCTAGGACTTGAGCTTTGATGGTTGTTCTGGGCTGATAGTTGATGTCATATTGCCCCAGTTCGACAGCCCATCTAGAGATCCGTCCGGAGAAGTCTGCCTTCCGGAGGAGAGCCTTTAGTGGGTATTCTGTTACGACCACTATTGTGAAGGTTTGGAGGTAATGGGAGAGCTTTCGCGAGGCGCTAACGAGCGCCAAGGCGAGCTTTTCGAGCTACAAGTACCGGGTCTCGGCGTCCAGCAGGGTTTTGCTCGTAAAATATATAGGCCTTTGTTGGCCGTCGTCCTCTCTGATGAGCACCGAGCTCACTGCGTGGTCCGAGACTGCCAGGTACAAGTACAGTGCCTCTTCGTTAGTCGGGGTTGACAACAACGGTGGAGAAGAAAGGTAGTGTTTAAGCTGTTGCAGCGCCTGAGAACAATCCGACGTCCATTGAAACTTGGAGCCCTTTCGCAGGAGTTGGAAGAAAGGTCTGCATTTGTCTGAAGCTCGGCTGATAAATCGGTTCAGGGCGGCAGCCATTCCGGTCAGCCGCTGAACTTGTTTTGCCAAGGTCGGACTCTGGAGCTCCTGGATTACGGTGATCTGGTCAGGGTTCGCTTCAATCCCCCTTCTTGTGACCAGGCTTCCTAAGAACTTGCCGGAACCGACACCAAAGGCGCATTTTGATGCATTCAGTTTTAACTGGAACTGGCGAAGGATGTCAAAAATCTGGCGGAGGTCGGTCAAGTGGTCCTACGACCTTTTGGATTTGACGACCATATCATCAATGTAGACCTCCACCGTCTTGCCGAGCTGGGCCTGGAACATCTTCATCACCAACCGCTGGTACGTCGCTCCCGCATTCTTTAACCCGAAGGGCATCACCTTATAACAATAGGTGCCCCTGGGAGTGATGAAAGTTGTCTTTTCCTGATCCGCCGCATACAGGGGGATCTGATGGTACCCCCGGTAGGCATCCAGGAAACTCATTCGGTCGTGTCCGGCAGTGGCGTCGATGAGCTGGTCTATCTTTGGAAGAGGGAAGCTGTCTTTGGGACAGGCCTTATTGAGGTCGGTGAAGTCCACGCAGACCTTCCATTTTCCCGTCTTCTTTTTTACCACCACCGTGTTGGCCAGCCACTGCGGATAGTGGACCTCCTTTATTACGCCTGCCTAGAGGAGCTTCTGAACTTCTTCAGTCACGGCCTCTGTTTGTGGGCCCAGTCCGGCGCGGTTTTTGAAGCACGGGCTTATGGTTGGGATCCACTTTTAATTTATGGCACATGATTGTCGGGTCAATGCCGGGCATCTCATAAGGTGTCCAAGCAAAGACTGCTTTACTTTCCACGAAGAGGTCAAGCAGCTCTGTCTTCTCGGACTCGGGGAGCTGGCTTCCAATTAGGAAGAATTTGTCTGGGTCGGCGGGATCAATGTTGACCTTGGTGAGGTCCTCGATGCTTTTCTGCGCCGGAGCCCGGCCTACGTCCCCGAACTCGGCCTCTCTGTCCAGCTCAGCCACGTGAACTTGTGACGATTCGGCTTCACCAGGCAGCACGGCCATCAGGCATTGCCTGGCCATGCGCTGGTCGCCTCTGACAGTGATCACACTTGTCCGGCCAGACTGGTTCTCCAGAGGGAATTTGAGCTTTTGATGACGGGTGGAGGGCACAGCCTCCATCCCATGTAGCCACGACCTCCCCATTATGACATTGTAAGGGGAGGGTACATCGACCACTAGGAAGTCGACTTGCCTGCAAGCGCCCCCCACTTGGACTCTGAGGGAGATCTTCCCCTTCGGGTACACCGGCTGGAAGCTGAAGCCGACCAGAGGGGTACGGGCAGTCTGGAGGCTCTCGTCCTTGAGTCCCAATTTTTTGAAGCAATCATAGTACAGTATCTTAGATGAACTGCCTGGGTCAACAAGGACTCTTTGAACCAAGAAGTTCTGCAGCTTCAAGGTGAGCACGAGAGGGTCGTTATGCGGGAGTTCGACGTCCTCCAAGTCCTTGTCAAAGAACCATACCCTAGGCTCCTCTGTCTTGGCTTTCTTCGCGGCCGGCTCTGGTGCCGCAGTCAACACCTGCTTCTGGTGGGAGGCTTTCCTGGTCTCAGCGCTTGCCTGGGAGCTCCCCTTGGACGGAGGAGCGAGGTGGATGACATTAATGATGCCCTCCGGCTCGCTGTCCTGGCCGTTAGCATTTCGATGTGGGGGTACGCTGTCATCCCGGCCTTCCTTCTTGATGTGGTCCCCCAGGTGCCCTTCCCTCACAAGGCTATCCAGGTGGGACTTGAAGCTCTTGCATTCATCGGTCCTGTGCCCATTCTGCTTGTGATATGCACAGAACTTACTCTGGTCCCGGGAGGAAGGGTCACCTTTCAATGGCTGCGGCCACTTGAAGAAGGGCTGCGCCTTTATTTTGTTGAGGAGCTTATAGATTGGCTCCTTGAAGATGGTATTTACTGCCTTGAAGGAGGCCGCCTCGTGCCCTGACCTCCTGCCGCTCCCCGATGCTGTTGCCGAGGTGGAGGGGGGCCTGCGCCGATTCGGGGACAGCTCCTTGCGCCGGTCCTCTCTCCTGGAGGACCTGCCGTCTGCCTTGGATGGTTGGTCCTTCTGGGTGAGGCCGGAGTTTTTCCGACCTCGAACCTCGTCTTCTTATGCCAGAATGAACCGGTTTGCTCGGGTCATCAGTTCTTTCATGGTGATCACGGGGTACATGACCAACTATGCCCGAAGCTGGATGCCCGGCCTCAGAGCCAGCTGGAAGGACTTTACTGCTAACTCTTCAGAAGCGCACTCGATCTGGCTGTAGACAGTCCAGAACCGACGAGCGAACTGGGTGACGCTCTCGTCTTCCTGCATCCGGAGGGCCATCAGGTCAGCATCGGTCTTTGGGATGACGCGATGAGCCTGGATTATTTCTAGGAAGGAGGTCTGGAGCTGCCACCAACTGGAGATGGAGCCTTCAGGAAGCGAGCAAAACCACCGCAGGGGGAGATCCGCCAAGCTGGAGGAGAAAACTCAACAGTTCAGGGAGTCGTCGTCCCCCCAGACCAACATCCTCTGGACGTAATGTCGGAGGTGAGCCGCAGGGTCCGAGGTTCCGTCATACAGGGCGAACCTCGAGACGCTGAACTTCTCGGGGAGTGAGCATTTCCTTATCTCCCTAGAGAAAGGAGACGCGCCAGTGTCCTCAGCCTCAAAGGTGCTATACTGGTCTCGGGCGATACCAGTAGTCTCGATATTCTGGCGGATCGTCTGCTTCACCTGCCGGTCGATCCACTGTTTCAGTTCTTCATTTGCCGATACCTGGCGCTGCTTCTTCGGTTCTTCACGCACGTGTCCGCTGCTGGAGCCTTCTTCTCCATGGTCCCAGTCGCGCCTCTTATTATTGAGGATGTGCCTTAGGTCTCGCCCGTAGTCCAGGCGCCTGGGTGGTGGACTCCTACCCTTTTTTTCCGCGAGCTGTTGCTTAAGCTGCTGGATAAGCTCGTGCTGCTCCTGGATGAGGCGGTTCTGAGCCCTGATGTCATCCAGGCGGGGGTCTTCGTTTTGATCAAGGCTGGCTTGATAATGTGACTGAGATCCAGCCCGTGCGGAGGTGGGACGTCGCGAAGGGAAGGCATGGTCAATCCCCTAGATCGTGACTGTGTCTGGATCGTGGGAGACCTCCCTCCTGACCTCCTTTGTTGAGGGGATGGAGGTGGAAGATTCTGCACCAGCGCAGGCTGTATGGACAGAGCCTTGCCTTTGGAGGGTCCTTCGCCATTTCTGGTTTTTGGAGGCATGGTGCTTACAAGCTTTTAGTTCAGTAACTTCCCACAGACGGCGCCAAACTGTAGGCGGTAAAAACTACACCTACTTAGATTGAGGAGATGAACCTCTTAGATCAGGGAAGACCGAACGCCGAGAACCTCCACGGGGCTAAGGGACCTGAAAAGGGAAGGAGAAAAGCTTGGGTCAGAGCCCCTGGCTGCCGTGAGCCGAAGGCGCTCCGATGCCTGAGTTAGTTCTGGAAAAAGGCTAAACCGGAGGAGGCAGGAGAGGGGAATGAGACGATGTGGTGAGTATTGCGAGTTGCGTACCTCTATGGGGCTGATCCCAAGTGTATATATGTGGGCATTCCTCGTTCATTCTCTCTGTGAGTGGGGGTAGGTGGGGGGAGGTCCCATCGATCCTTACCCTGACAGGCAGCAGTAGGTGAAAAGGCAACAACTCATCCTCACTTTCCACTCCTTCAGTCAGTTGATGTAGAGGGCTGATAAAGCTAACTTCTTATCGCCATAAATGAGCGATCCTATCGTCATAAATGAATGCTCCTATCTGTCAGGGCGCGCCGCATTTCCCGGAGGAAGGTGGCGGCCCACTCTGCCTTCAACATTTTGTTCCGAGACCAAGAATGGCTTGGCCGTGCTGAGCTGGCATTCACGCCGAGCTGCCGAGCCGCCCTGCCGTGCTGGTACTTTTGACCGAGCTGCCGAGCTGACATGCTATGACTACAGAGGCCGAGGTGATCAGCGAGTCCTACTGTAATCCTTGCTTAATTTCGTCATTTCAGTGTTTTACCCACACAGTCTACATTGTCTACAAAAGCTAAGAAGTCCTTCTCGTGAAGAATAAAATAAATAAGAAATCAATAAAGGGATGGAAATAGGAAGTTCTTGGCCAGGCCTACGTCCATCAGTCATAACCAGTATTGGTCTGGAATCGGACCCATTTTATTTCTATGAGTGAGATTTGGTTCTATAGTCGGACTCATTTGTCAATGAGAACATAAGTTGGATTCAAAGCGCATTCTTTTCTAGTTTGATGACATTTGAAGACTCGGTACATCGGAGACCCATTTACAATCCTAGTAACCACAGATCTGTGCAACAACAATTAGAATTATAACCATGGGAGGATTTAGATGAAAATATGACAAGTATGAAAATTATGGAGAGTCAATTTGACATGTGAAATCAAAGGAAAAAAAGGCTTTCACTGATTGATGCTCAAAAAATCGAGGTGGAAGGATGCGTTAAAAGGACCAAATGGACATCACATTTTCAAATTACAATTTGGTATAAAATTCAAATTGTTAAGACTGCATGTCCTCAATCCAGTGGATGATCTGAATAAATTAATTTGTTTCATTAATTAAATTCTAATTTTATACTTTATTCATGTGATGAATGGTATTTTATTCTATGTTTGCACATCATCAATAACCAAAGCCCACAAGTGTGTTAGATGTAATCCATATGTGTTGATGTGATTCACATACATTAAACATGGATCACAAATTTTATACTTAAAAGTATTTCACAACCAGTGATGAGATTGGGCATCTCCTCTTATAAGGTTGCAGCACTGTGATCACTATGAAATAGTGTGGTTTGTCTTGATCATCAGGGGATAAGACTCTGGATCATTGTGCTGGTGCATTGGACGTACTGAAAGACCATGAGTAGCATTTTATGCAAATCCGTCTTTGATTTAAAGACTTCTCTCATAATTTCCAAGCAATAGGCCCTTAATCCTGAAAGATTAATGGCCTCAAGTTTCTACTATGCATTTACTTTGAGTCATCAATAAGTGAGGCCAATTGTAGGTCAACACATCAATGTCTTGGATACTTGGTAGTGAGACCGTGGGAACATATAATTCTCAAGATGGAATCTATTCCCTTAATATCCCCTTGTACCAATTAATAGATTTTATCATTGGTAAGTGCGTATCCATCTCAATTAAGAGTTAATTAGATGGTACTGATGATTACTGTGATTAATTAGGTCACAAAAATAGTAAGAGATGGATCTAATTTGGTTGGAAAGATTTATTCCAATAGATCCATGAATATAATTAATGGAAGGGCCTACTTGTAGTAATTGGGAAGTTTAGAGTCTTCTTGTAAATATTTCTAAGACCGAAGTACAATTGCATTTACTTAGTGGACTTATTTGCAATTAACTGTGGGTCCAAAGTTCACAAGAGATGTGGAGTTCAGGTTCTCAGTTGGAACTAAATTCTAAGGAATCCCTAATGGTCTCTATACTAGCCCTAAAAAGATAAGGTTGCTAATCCAATTAAAACTCTTAAGGAAAGGAGGAGTGTGACACATACTAAAAATAGAACTGAGACTTCTAATCTTGGACTAAGAGGAGGCACTCCATAAACTATAAATAAGAGGTGAGGGTTGGAGATCTCTTCACACAATAATCTCTCACATTCCCCTCTGTTATTCTCCTCTCTCTCCCCTGGTTTCCTACTAGAGTACTAGAGTTTTCTTCTGCTTGGAGATCTCACAATTCTCCTTTAGAAGTTCTCTAAGAGGGTTATAGCGTAGAAGAACATAAAGGCAAGAGAGATCAAAGTTTGCGAAAAAGAATTTTCGTAGAGATTAAGTTTCTAAGTTCTTGGTTAAAGCACAACCAAGCTCCTCGATATAGATCTATTTCTAATTGGTTTTAATAGATGTTCTATGCTTGTGTTATTTATTTATTTATCTGCCTTCTTGATAAATCTTTGATCTTAATGCATGAAATTAGGGTTTTAAATCTTGGGGTTAGGTTCTTAGCCTTATAGATATTCGATCCCTACTTCCAATGGGTCAAAAGTTTTTGAATACTTATCTACGAGGCCCACCTACTTCCAACACAAATTACACCAAGAAAAGTGTGATGGCTTCGTCTTCTGCTTCCTCCTCCCCTTCTTCTTCATCTTCCTCCTCCTCCTCTTCTTTTTCTTCATCTCAGGCATGGGCAAGGATACCCCTCTATTTGTTCTCATCCAGCATGGCCCCCACAGCAAATCTAATCAGGTAGACTCCTCCGACAACAGTATGGGTTATGTAAAGTCGCCTAGTCATGTTAACTGAGTCAAGCAATTTTCGATTCAACTCATCCATTGAGTCAAATTTGCCAGGCGGGTTCAATCGAAAACGAGAACCACCTCGGCACGACGATCTCAAACCGTGGATCAGCAACAACAAGGGCTTCAAATGCCTTCGCCATCCGAACATCGGACATGATGTGGGTCTGGAGGTTCGCTATGCCATGGCTCCTAAGTACGAGCCATAGGCGCAAGGCCCTGAACCGTCGCCCCACCCCGACCTACCAGTCCTTGTAATCCACCACCAGTTACAAGTCACTGGGTTTGCTCTTCAAGTACTCAGGATCAATGCTCAACGCTTTTACTAGCAAACAGGGCTTCTTGACCACAATCAACAACAATCTAAGAGGATACAGCATTATCTTACGGGCATTTATTTTTTTACAGTTCGGATTTCAATAGGTGGGACCCACTATAGAGTTCCACTCCTTTTTAACTTTGAGTTTTTCTAGGTCAATGCCTAAAATGACCTAAATGCATTGTTAATTAAGACTCTTGATAATGATGATTATGTTGATGATAATGATCGTGATGCAGGTTAATCCGGCGAACCAACAAGCTTGACTGGAAGCTTATAAGCTAATAGAGCCAAGTTGGCTCCATAAAGCTCAGGTGTAGCTTGACTAACTGTCAAGCCAAGTTAGAGCTGAAACCAATGAAATCAGAGTCAAGCCGGCTCGCAAGCTGATTCTGTTTTTTTCATTTTTTATACCCCAATCAAGGGAGTTAGGACCTAAGAGAGAGCTCGCATACACACGGGAATATAACTCACTCAAGTGTTAGGCAGAGCTATTATTCCTACATAAAGAGGATAATTCCAATATGGTGAGCTGTTGCCTTTTGGTCATGCTTGTGGGGATGCAAAGAGCTTGAACACATGTTTACAAGGTCCATGGCGGTAGAATTGTGGAAGGAGATTCCTCTAATGCAATTTCTTAGGCCTCAAATGAATTCTGATTTTGCCTGCCGGTCACTGCTTCTCTTTTTTTGCATATCCTAATATTGGCAAACTCGACTGCAAAAGCCCTTGCCACAATTGGAGTTGAACACGTGATGCATATTTTCAGTGACTAATTGCCTTTAATATGGTAGGAGCAACAAATCAGCCTTCTGGAGCTGATTCCGTACCCTTCCCTTCTTTCTTTTATAAAATAACTTTCGTATCAATTGTTGAAAAACTAACTGCACATGGCTCCTGCTCAAGTCCCAAATCCCAATTCAGTTTGACAGTTTGACTTGTTAACAGAGTCCATTTCATGAACTTTCCAATGAAAGTACATGCACACCAAATCAATTCATTTAATTTAACAAAAGGGAACAGAGAAAAAAGGCATCCAAGTCCCCATTATGCTCATTAAGTACTAGAAGAAAAAGAAACAAAAGAATAGATTGCTCTCTCAATAGAAAATGCATTGACACGCAAAACGCAGACCGTAAAATCTTCAATCTCAATCATCTACCACGAAAACACCATGAAAACGCCACCTCGCTAAAACTTAATCATGGAATAATTTCCAACCCATCCAATCAGATGGCAAAATGAATGGCAAAATGAATGGCCAAGATCATCGTAAAATGGGTCCAATCATGAAACCATGAATTTGAAGGAACTTGACATCAGTGCTTATGTATGGCAGAAATCACACCAATTTGAGAATGCAACCGTGCCGAGCTTGAGAATGTCACTTTCACAATAATTTGATGTCACTTTCACATATTTACTATGCAGCACTATCCAGTCACTCTCAGACACTATTCAACCGTCACTATTCACAATCATGCCGACAAATCACTATTCACCGATCACTATTTGGTACAGTTCATGAAAAAAAGCATCTCAGTTACTGTTCAAATAGTGTCCCGATCACTATCAATGAAGCAAAATGAAAACTGAAGATAAAAATTTAGATTTCAAATGCATTCGCGTTCGGAGCAATAATGCAGCCACATGCAGCCTCAATGAGAATGCGTTGAGCCGACTCTACCGTGGCTTGAGCTCGGCTGAGCTTCACGAGGTTTGAGCTCCACTTGAGCTAATACTCAAGCTTGATTTTAATCGATGTGACCTCGAGTTCTGGCTTGGGCTTTACTTGTCTATAGTAACTTGCTTAAATTGAGTTCAAACTGGAGCTTGAGCTCGACCTTAGTCTCATCAATTTAACTTGTTATTCACCCAATTGATTGAAAGTCCAAATCCTCCAAGTCTTTAACCTATAGAAATCCCGAGTTAAAAGTGTTCAACTCCACATTGGGTACCACCTTTGGAACCAGAACTGTTCCAAATAAATAACCCCTAGGGATATGAGGTATCATCAAATTCTACATCAATTAGAGTTTTTCCTAACAATGGATTGACCATTTGATGAAAAGAATGTTAATGAATATGCATAAGATTGTGTTACTTGCCTTTTTCTTATCAATCGGTCAATCCAACGGTGGAAAAACTCTAATTGTTGCAAGATTAGAGGATACAGCATTATCTTAAGGGCATTTATTTTTTCACAACTCGGATTTCAATAGGTGGGCCCCACTATGGAGTTCCACTCCTTTTAACTTTGAGTTTTTCTATTTCAGTGCCTAAAGGACCTAAGTGCATCGTTAAATGAGACTCTTGATGATGATGATGCTAACGATCGTGATGCAGGTTAATTCGGCAAACTAACAAGCTTGATTGGAAGCTTATAAGCTAATAAAGCCAAGTTGGCTCCATCAAGCTCAGGTGCAGCTTGACTAACTGTTAAGCCAAGTAAGAACTCAAACCAATTAAGCCAGAGTCAAGCTGGCTCACAAGCTGATTCATCTTCTTCTTCTTTTTTTTGTTCCCCAGTCAAGGGGGCTAGGACCCAAGAGAGAGCCCACATACGACACACGGGAAGGTAGCCCACTCAAGTGGGAAGAAAACCTATACAAGCGAGAAGAAAGTTGTTGGGCAGAGGCGTACCACAATGCCACTCCCTGCGACCGGTCTAAAACAAAGCCCGCGGGCGCGATATAGAATGTCGTATAAAACATTGAGTTGTGCATCTTCCATCACCAATTGGTTTTGGAAGGAATGGTAGCTTAGTGGATGCATAAGATCCTACAAGTGGTATCAGAGTTTCAAGTCACGGGTTCGAATTGCTGGAGCACCATCGTGAGGGGGAGATTGTTGGGTAGAGGCATGCCACAATGCTGCTCCCTACGACCGCTCTAAAAACAAGCCCGCAGGCGCGAAGTCGAATGCCCTGTAAAACATTGAATTGATACGATCCTACAAAAGCCCACAGAACTAGGAAAGGAACACACACAAGTGGGACGCTCCTTACCACTAGGGTGAGATGCCGTTCTTAAACTGATTCTGCTTGACAAACGTAAATTGTCAAACAGTAAAATGATGGAGAATTTTTCCAATGCTACGTGGCCTTCCATCAACTTCGTAGACAAGTAATTAAATGGTGCAAGTTTGCTGCATCTCTATGGAAAAAAGGCTACCATTTTCTGCTTAATAATGCCCACTGTTCAGATAAGGAACAGTTTGGCCCCTTTTATTTATTTGAGTTTGGATCTCCTGTCTCAACATTTCATCCAATCAAGATTTGTCTAATGTATATAAAAGTTTGGGGTGCGAGATCTCTAGATTGGTCCACTCAATAAATCAACCCAAAAGTGTGCAAAAACAATAAACATGCAGCGGAAATAAAATCACAAGCACACACCACAAGGACACCAAATTTTTATGTGGAAAACCCTAACCAGGTGAAAAACTACGGATCCAAACTGGATTTAATCAAGCACTATGAATCTCGCAATTACAAGAAACTCAAATTTCTTCCCCAGATATCTCCTACCTAAGGACTGAAATTACCTTGTGTTGCTTCACGCTTCAACGACTTCACACCGCTGATTGCAACAGACCCAATCCAGCACTTGACTCCTCAAATCTTCTCGCAAAAAGAAAAACTTCTACAAAGAATGCAGAAGTTCTTGGTTTTAGAGAACTTGGCAGCACAACTCCTTAATAAAACTCTAAAGAAGAATTCTCTCAACTAAATCTCCAAATCAGAACTTGAGAGGCGAGGGATCCTTTTAGAATAGCCCTTGAGTCCTTTATATAGCCTTGGATCCGTGCCTCATGTGTTGTAATATGATTAGGAATCAGCAACACAACTTTGAGACAAATCAGGGAAGAAAACAAGGAAGTTTCTAAAAATTCGCGCAGGTTCGCTTGAGCGACCAGAGAGTCCGCTCGAGCGGACAAGCCACTGTCTGCGAATATCAGATCGTCGCTCGTGCGAGCACAAAGGTGGGTCGAGCGAAGGAGCTTCTGTCTGGGTTTGCTCGAGCGAATGCATTGATCGCTCGAGCGAATCATGTTCTGTATGATTCGGAATTTCAGCGATTTTTCTCCTAGCCTTCTATCTTCAGAATCCTTTTCTAAATATGAAATACAACTCAATGGACCCCTAGAGTTTTGTCCGACCTATGAATTGAGTCAACACAAAATTCTAACAGTATAAAATCTCATCTTTTCTTTTTTTTCATTCAAAGAAGCAAATGAGAGAGTGGATAAGCTCGTATGAAATCTTATAATATGGTTGGCAGATCTTGATTAAATGAAATAATATCTCCCTATTTTGTTACAGGGATCTCCACTCTATTTAATAATACAACCCGTCAAGAGAAAGCTAGCTATTGATGCTCGTGGCTCCAAATGGAAATATTTGAATGGAAGTACGAATGCAAATGGAGCAGAGATGCAGCATGCAGGGTGTCGATGATGGGAAGGAGAAGAACTAAATTAGAGAGGTCCAAAGCTCACGTGTTTTCAGATGCAAATGGAGCAGATGCAGCATGCAGGCCATCAATGGAAAAACGACTAGCCAATTAACTCTGTTTTGTCCTCTTTTGATTTTTTGTATTCTACTTGGCCTTGTCCAAGAGTTTCTTTTTTTTTCTTTCCTAATGGAGATCTTTTTTCTATGAAATAATAATTGAAAAAAAGAGATATGGCCTACAGGCAAGTAACACATGTACATAGTAGACTTTTATTTAAACTTTAAATCAAAACTAATGACTATTGGTTTTACTTCTAGAAACATTTTTTCATTTAGGATTTTTAAAAGAAAGATCCTCTTAAATCCCATAAAAATGATGGAGGGACAAAAGACTTCATACCTACAACTAAGCATGTAAAACAAGTTTTGTCAAACATCTACAACCTAGCCCAGCCGCGAAGTGCCGGCCCGTGAATGTCACAAGTCAGGCCGTGTCGTGCCCAGGTCGGCTGGGGTTCAACCCAGCACGGCCCACAGGCTAAACCCTAGAAGTGCTCATGCAGGCTAGCCCATGATTCGGGTCGGGATGGCCCGGCACAGAGCTTCCTATTTTTTTAAAAAAACAAATTGAGATAAAATCACAAACCGTCATGAATCGCAACCATCCTCGATCAAGTTTGGAACGGAATTTATAACCATGATAATTTCCTTCAAATAAAATTTAAAACTTTGATTATTTACAACTTAGAAGTTTGATAATTTTCTTGAAATAAAGTTTATAACTTTTTTTGATAGTTTCCAATTTGGAATAAAACTTTACAAATTACAACTATGATAATTTACAAATGTTATTTTTTTTCTTGATTTTGATATTAACAAGTTATAATTATGCTATTTTGATAAATTTTTAAAAATAAAAAATACAAATTATACTACGATATTTTTATAATTTTGATTGTTTAAAACTATAATATTTATAATGCTAATATGTTGTCTTCTAATTCTTCTCCGGCTGTAAGTTTTGCTTCCACTTCTCTGCTAAAATTCAATCTCTACTATTTCTTCTGATTATCTTGTCCTCATGTTGTCGATAAGTCGCCTACCTATACTATAAACTTGTTCCAATGCAACTATAGACATCGAATTTGTTAGTAAACTTCGGGTTATAGCAGAAAATATGAAAAACCTAGCTTCGGTTCTTCTCCAGGAGGCCAAAAAGGTTGAAACTAACAAGCCTTAGAGAAAGAGAGAGCATAGAGAGTGTGTAGTTACTGACTGTTGAGAAATGAGGGGAGGGGTATCTATCGATCTCTAAGGGCCTATTTGTGCAGGGCAGGTTTCAGCGGAAAACCTCTGCCAACAGGGTGCCAGAATGTCCGGCTCGTACTTCTCTTGTTCGGTGCAGCCACGGAAACGTTGCATTTTCTGATCTTTTATGCTTATTTTCCACACAAGGAGTGGATTACGGGATACCAGCATGAAGGTCGGAAACCTCTTCCGCGGATGCGCACAAACACCCCCTAAGTATTGAAATAACTAAAAATACCCCTTTTGACTGTTGGGAGTGGGGGTTTAAAATGGTCAAAAAATCCCAACAGGCCAATGTGCCGTGCTGGACGGCAGCATGTTGACCAGCATGCTAGGCCTAAGCGGCCTGGCCTATTTTCCATGCCTATCTACAATATAGGGCCTCCGCCTCCTACCCTTTTAATGTGTTTTTTTACCACATTCCATGTTGCTAAGAATGTTTTTGACTAATTAAACTGGCCCCCATATCATGAACCCAGTGGATTGGTTTGTCCATATAAATTATGATGGAATGTGAATGCAATTGTGAATGGACCTAAATGGAATTGAAGGGAACTAACAGAACTGAATGGAACAGAGACTGTCACCTTCTCAAAACACAAATATGAATTTTACACATTCCATGGTTTTATGGAATAGAAGTTAATCCTACATTCCATTGTATTATTTAATGGTGAAAATATGTGTCAAAAGGCTTTATTTACACATCATTTTCACACCTCATTTTATGCGTCTAGTACGTATATGAGAACAAATAAACATGATGATGCATAATTAACCATTACACCTGAAAATCATTTACGTATGTAAATAAATAATTATAAACAAAGGAACCCTTATGGAGATCCGTCTATACTTAAAAAAATATTAAAAATAGTGAATGGCATGCTACCATTCAGAAAAAAATATAAAATATAGTACTATAAGATCGAGCAAGAGATTTTGTTAAGCTATACTAATAAAGAAGAAAGATATTGGTTGTAAGTAGGTCTTGAGAAGGAAAGATCACACAACTTTGGAGATGTTACACATATGAACTTAGATTGGCGTCAATCAAAGTTAGAAAAACTCGATGTCAAAATAGCTTTTATCCTTTTTTCAATATTTTTTTTTTTTTTTAATTTTTGATGCACCCTCACCCTGCTTTGTCAAATTGAAAAAGAAGACTGTTTGCATATTGTGAGAATCACTTCACGGCTTGAAGCAGTCTATAAGTCTGCAAGTCTATAAGTCTGTGGTACAATAGTTTCGACACGTATTGATGCCTCTGATTTAAAAGACTTCCAGACAACTTTTTTTGTATAACTGAGATTTATGTCGATGAAAAGTTTATAGTGTGGAAAACGTATCTAATATAATTAAATGGGACATGTTGATGACCATGTCTTTCCTGATAGTTTTGATTTACAGCCATGAGGAATGGGGTAGATATGGACAGCTGTTTAACATTTTAAGAGGGTGATATAACATTCCTCAAATGTCAACGTATAAGATTTTGTAATCAATTGAAAAATTCTTTTATTTTATCATGTGTGTAAGATCCGATTTAAAAGAAAGATGATAATTCATCATCGTCCAAACTTTATCCATGATCTTTTTTTTACATTCAAGCCTAGTTGTGACTGCGCTTTTAACCCAAAGAGTACAGCTCATCATGTGTTTTTTCTCTAGTTATTACAAACTTTTGTTGTCCTTCCTCCCCTGGTTCTTTAAACTTGCAAGGGATGGTTATTTTTTAAGGAGGGAATTTTTTAAAAATGTGTCATTTTGATGTGACCCTTTATGTGGAAAATTGAGGTTTTACATTCTTTTACTAATCTAGTAAATTGCCAAACGGACGCTAAAAGTACCTAAGAGACTTCTTTTAATTTTCCTTCTATTTGAGCATCCTAGTATAAGTTCCCACTGATATGCTTATTTCAATTCTATCACTTTCTTTTTCTGAACTACACAATCCGTCTAGCATATAAACCTTTCTTCCAAGTTTTAGTATATAATGACATGGATCATTCCTATTTTAGGAAGGGCTTAGTTGTTACCAATAACCACCCTGATCAGGTGCAAATGTCTCGCATGTATCCCATGCGCATTGGCATGTGGGTCCCACCTAAGGCCCCACTAATTATGTGGGGGTTATGGGAGCTCGAAAGATCTTGATGTTGTAAGAAAGGATTTTTAAAAGAGGGGAAAATAAAGAGAAGATACGTGTGTGCTGAACGTGAAGTGCCGGGATTAATTGCTAGAATGTGGAGCTTTACTCCATTAATTATACAACCAAAGACTCCGGGCTAACACTAAGTTTCCGATCAGTTTGATCCAAAGTACTCTATATGGCCCACCTAATATATAGTAATATATATTATATTAGATGAGCCTCTTTCAGCTGGTGTGGACTTGTTGCTTATTTAAGTAATTTGCACAAAGCCTTTTGGGGCCCACTAGAGCCACATTAACTCATAGGAAGGTGGGGATTAAAAGATCTAGATGTGATCCACTTGTAGGAAAGAATTCATTTCCATCAAAACATCCTAATCCCTTGATATATGACCCTTAGGTAGCGTTTGGTTCGCTGTAATGGTTTTAGGCATGAATGGAATTGGAGAGTGGAATGAGTCTAGAATGGAATAAGGCGGGAATGGTGATTCCCATTCCAACGTTTAATTTTACTGAAAAATCAATCAAATAATAGAATGGTGATTCCTATTCTTGCATTTGTTACGCCAGAATGATGCCCGGAATAGAATAAGATTTACATAAGAAAGACCAAAATACCCTCCTCCTCAAGCTCCTCTACTTTGTAGTTTTTGCTACATCTGGGAGGGGTTTTGTTGGAGTTTTCGGGTCATTCTTGCCATCGCCTGCTCCAATCTCTCATCATCTGAAAAAACACGACTTGGGTTTCCCACAAAAGGCGAGATCGTTGCCGTCGGGTCGCCCCCAACATTCAACTGAGAGAAATGCTCCTCCAAAACCAAACCCGATTGGCCGCCTCCGTCATTGACATGATCACGAATTGGGGGAAGATTTGACAGGCACGACGCGGACGAAGTAGAACTGAACGACGACGTCATCCCCATCATCAGCGAGTCAGGCACGGAGTGAATCTCCTGCCTGGAGATCTTACCCGCCTTCCTTGACGGCGAATCGAGGGATTGGGGCAGCTTCGAATCAGCACCAGCAATGGCATCGTCGAGGCCAAGGAGGCAATTGTCGTTGGCGAGGAGGAATCAGCGGAGAGGCTGTGGGGGATGACGCCGGTTGTGTTGAGGGCTTCGATGAACTAGTGATCGGACTTGGAGTCGTTGAGGAGGGAGCTGACGAAGGAGACGCTGTCAGGCTTAGAGAGAGGGAAGAGGAAGAGGCAGAGGTTGGGGGGGGCGGCGAAGGAGAGGAGAGGAGGCGGTCGTACTCGTCGATCATGTTGTTGAGATCCTCTTAACCCCTTGATTAACGCCGACGACTAGGAGTCAAAAGAGGAGGAGGGTGGAGGGATGAGGGGTTGATGTGATAAAAAGGGCATTTTGGTCTCAATGATAAAATATAAAGGAATGGAATGACCATTCCTTCCCCTCCCCAGTGGAATGATAATTCCCTTACATAAAGGAATGGTGATTCTGGAGGTAATGGTCATTCTGCCACTTTTTTCCAAACCAAACGCGGAAATGATCATTCCGTTGGAATGACGATTCCATTCCGACCTTCATTACAGCGAACCAAATGCTACCTTAAGTTTAATAATTTTGTAATGCACCATTTTCCTTTTTAAATCCAACAGTCAAATCTCATTCATATCAGTGTTAGGAACATGGGATAGGTGACATTCAATGGGGCAGTAGTATGTGTCCTATTATGATGGATCATAGGAGATATTTTCAAGTGAGCTGTGTACATCTAAGCTATTTGCACATGAGATCACCTTATGCAACAAGCACTTTAGGGCCTATTTCTCCGGATGTATTTCCGACAATAACTTGGAGTGTTAGGGGTTTCTGACATTGGTGTAAAAGTTATCCCCTTAGCATTTCAAATGTTGTGTTTCATTGCTGGAACTATGAATACCAACCCACCAAAAAAGGCACTTTTACGGCTTATTTCTTTAGTAAAATTCCCGATGAGAATATGTGATGTTGGGAGTTTCTGACATTGTTAATATAGTTGTCACTTTGGTATGTGAAATTCTATATTTCTTTGTTAGAATTATGAATTTCAACCACCCGAAGTCACAAATATCCTTTTGAATTCTCTAAATTCCAACCTCATTGACATTTATAAACGCTTCTCCAGTTATAAAGATTTTTGAATTCCATGTGGGGGCCGCATCCAAAAAAGAATTTTATGAGTTCTCCTAAAAATTCAGGCCCTTCGCCTTTAGAATTCTTTGAATTCTAGCATTTCAAACGCTTAATAGGTCATGAAGCATTTACAATTCTACTTAGGAGACAATATTAAAAAATTTTAAGATTTTTCAAACAAAAATTCTCAAAATTTCTTGCAAAGGAACCCTCTTAAACCCAAGTCCTTTCCATTGTCACTCGAAATCCAAAACTAAAAGAGAGAAAAAAAAAAAACAACTGTGTGCCCTGGACGTTTACGTGGACATGAGTTACCTGCTCCACCTAATTATAAGTTACCACATCCGCAGGAAGATATAGAAAAGCATTGTCTATACCCATATATAAAAGCAGCAGTTTAAGCTGCTTTTGGTCGACTCTTTAGTTTGTCCTCTTCTACACATATTATATTATATTATATCATATTATCTCTATACCATAATTACAAAGAGACATTTGCTATCATTTTATTCTTCTTGGTTCCTTCAAACCCATCTGCTGGCATTCATTTACTTGAGTTTTGTGGACTACCTGCATGCACAAGACAATTTGTTTCAACATGTGGCATCCACTTAGATGTAAGATGTCCATGTAAGTTACAATCTTGTGGGGCCCACGGCATGCAAACCATTTTCATTCTGGCCAAGAAAAAGAAAGAAGACGTCTGAGAGCTCTTTGAAGTTTCTTGGGCTTAAGAAGATTATTTCCGCTATCTTTTGAAGTTTTTTTTGGGCGTAAGAAGATTATCTCCTCCCTCCCTCATCTTGCAAAATAAAATTGAAGCTCCTCCCTGGATTAGGTTAGTGGATGTGTTTTTGTCTTTTTGACATGCATTTGGTTATTGATTTTCTGTTATGTATTTTGTAGATATTTGGTGTTCTTCCATTCAGGTGAAAAAAATATAAGCTAAAGAAAGACCCTCCTCTGCTTTCTGTTTGATTTGCATTTTATACAAATTTAGGGTTTTCCAGGTTTATCAGCAAATGGGTATATACATTGTGTTTGCTTTTCCACCGATTTTTCTTTCTTCTCTTAAATATATTATGGTTTTTAGTATTTGATTTTTTATTTATCAAACAAGTGTATCAGGAATCGATTGCCGCGGCATGCAATTTGGATGGGCCCAAGGTCAAATCTGCTCATCCAGGTTCTGGATGATTCAAATGACCCAATTACTCAAATGTTGATAAAAAAAGAGGTGCTGAAATGGCAACAGAATGGTACTCATAAGGAATCTCAAGTCGGTGATGAATTGCAGCTACAATCAAGGACTATGAGTCCTTGTTACACCAATTCATTTATCGAATTTGACAAATGGCCCACTTGAATAATTTTAGAGGATTTGACATTTCAATGCCCCTTAGATATGAAATCCCAAATTTCATGACTAAACTTCAGTAAAATGCTTTGGTACTTTTTTTTTTTCTTTTTGCCCTTATTCCATAAATCATGGAAGTTTAAAAACCCATGATATCATGAGATCTAAATGTTAAAAGTTGAAAACCTACTTGAATCCCATGATATTATGGGTTTTTAAATACCCATGATATCATGGGATCCAAGGCAAAAAAGTTTTTTTTTTTTAAAAGTGTACTAGAGTCAAACGACTCTGATAACATTTTGTGAAGTTTAGTCATGGAATTGGGGATTTCATGTCTAAAGGGCATTAAAATGTCAAATCTCCATAATTTTATGATGATGTCTACCTATATGAAAATGGGTTTCTGATATACTTTTCATGTTATCTTTACTCACAAAAAAATGAACTTATGTAAACTTAGTTGATTTAGGTGTGTTGCATACCCATTATATACTTTAACATAATCTAGATTTTGAGAGACATATTAAACTGACAACATTATGGTCTTTCCTAGATTCCCTTCTTATTTCATTTCTTGTCCTATTTTTATACTAATATGCATGATCTACAGGTCCAAAATCGATCTACAAGCTAAAAGATCCCACATTTGCAACAAAATTAAAACACCTACTCCGAAAGAAAAAGATCCACCCGTCGACCGCTCAAAGCTTGCACTGACAATACATAGCATGTAAGTATATGTTAGTATCCTATAAAATGTTGTTGTAAATCTTTCAATTGAAACAAATGCTTTCTACTTTCTTATACTGTGAACTTAGAATGTAAGCATATATTAGTATCTATGAAGTGTTATTATAAATACATTTTTTATTTGATTATAGTAGGTTGAAACTTCTATTTTCTTTATTAATAAAATCAAAATATGCACACTAGCAATTAGATAATTGTATACTTACCATTTTTCGTCTCTGTAAACATGTAACCACAACGTAAACACTTTCAGTGACAACTACGTGCAACGCACGTCCCTCCCACTAGTATTTTTAAATGGATCGGATACACATCTAGGCTGCCAGTCCAAATCCCGGGACAAAATTAAAAGAGTCACAAGCCTGCTCATGTTTGTGGATTTGACTAGGATCCACAATAATAAGCCTGGAAAACATGTCAAACTTCTTTTTTTAAAATACATGCTTTAAAGTTCAAGTTATATATATATATATATATATATTAAAGCAAACGGGGAGGTGGACTATGGAGGGTGCCACATCATCACCCCAATAATTCTCCTTTCAAAAAACTATGGAGAAAAAACATAGAGCGCTTTAAGGTGCCAAAATTTTTTCTCCAAAAAAATCTCCTCTTTATCCTTATCCTCTATCTCCTAAAGTCTCTCAATCAAGAACCCTAAAATCTCTCTATCTCTCTATTTTACTACAGTTATTCTCTCTCTCAACACCATCTTTCTTCCATCTTCTCAAGATTTTAATATTTGGGGCCCACCTTTCAACAATTTACACTGATAATTTTTTTTATTAAAAATATCATTTTCTTTTAGTTTCCAAGTAGAGCTATACTCTATTCAAAGATTGTTACATGTGAACAAAAATCGGACTCGACCTTCTGGTAAACCACCTCGTGGATGGGCTTGTGATAAAAATGTTTTGAGGTTGGAGGATTTTCTTCTTTTTTTTTTTTTTTTTTTTTTGAATCTTATATGCATCCTTTTCTGATCTAATTATATAGACATATGACCCTAGGTTTGGCCGACCATAAATTACACTTCCGTGGGCCCACATGGACTCATAATTAAGAGATATATACATCAGTCCAAGGTGGGCCAATTATTACTGGGATCAAATAAGACTAGCATGTGGTTTTAAAGTCTCATAATTTATGGCCTTTAAAGTTAAGATGTTTATAGATTTTTTAAAAAATCTAGAGCCAAAAAACTAATTGATCAGTTCTAAAATGGTATTAGTGCTACTTCAAAGGGGTAGAGAAGAAATTTGTGCGGAGGGATTGAAATAATCACCGGCCTATGTGAAAAAAAAAAAAAATGGTGCATTTGTGCAATGAGAGGATTGCACGTTTTTATGATTTTCTTCGTTAACAATATTATGTTGTTTAGTGTGGTCTGTTTTCCCTGCATAGAAGAAAAAAGTGAATCAGTTTTCCTTAATAGAGAGGACTTTGATTTTCTACGAAAATACAAAATTCCATTCTCATGAGGAAATAAGAATCTATATAAAATAGAATTCTCTTGTTGCACAGACAAGTCCAAATAGGGTGGCTTTGTTTTATTTAGGTTTGAAATTATTAATGGGTAACAAAAACTTGAATGTATTTCTTATTACTAATATAATATATATTAATAAAATTCTCTTTTCTATATCTTCTTTAGTAATTATTGTTGTTATCATTATTTTTATGTTGTTGTTGAATGGATTTTTTAGCTTTATCTTTATAATAGTTTATTGTTGATGTTGACCACTTGTATTTGTAATTCAAGATGTGTTGACTGTTTTTATATAAATATGCATGAATATATTCTTATATGTTTATAATTAATTTGGTATCTCATAAATTCAAAATGTAATATCTTACTTTTTGCCCCATGCTAAGCACGGGGTATTGTTGCTAGTGTATGTTATTCCAATGAAAAGAAAAGCTAGAGTGCAAATGTCAAGAACAAATTATTTTGATGATGCGTAAGCGTTATGTAGATGGGCAGCTTCTTTATTTTTTTAAGTTAGTTATATCCTAGAGGTTTTCCATACGAGGGGATTGCTGCAATATAGTAATGAGGCCGTGACCGCAGTCTACCAAATTTATCAAGGGAAAATTATAAAGTAGGGCCTAAGCTTTTTTCAAATTTCAAAACAGAATAATTTTATATTAACATTTCAAAATGGGCCATAAGTCTTCAAAGTGAGTTTCAATCCAGGACATCCGGCAAAAAAGGGCGTCGTCGGGGAGATTTTTCAAGTGTCTTTTTCAAAAACCCAAAACTACCCATTAGGATTTAAGTGGTAAAAGACAAAGGAAGTTTCATATTCTCTAGACGCTTTTAAAACCAGCGTTTCTCTTTGGCCCTTTCCACTTCCTCCTTCCTTCTTCTCCAACGTCAACGGCGAGCAGCACCGGCACCGGGGAACGGGGTCCTCAGGTGTTCAAGGTATTGTGCTTCCTTCCATATTCACTTTCTTCCCCACTTTCCCATTCTCTCTTCCTTGTGCAGCACCGGCCCAGAGTCTCCATCAGAACGTTTCTTTCAACTTCGAGAAAATGTATGTACTGTATTTTCACTCAATTTTCAAACAAAATCACTTATCCTGCAACAGTCATTTCCTCCTAAAACAAGTCAGTTTTTATCTTAAGAGGAGTGGTTTAGATTATTGTTATTTCATTGAATTTCTGCGTTCCGATCCAGGGTAAATGCAAGGCCATTACTACAAACCTCACATTTATGACCTTGTTCTAATTTGAAGCCTTCAAGCATGTATGCCTGTCTTTCAACTTTTTAATATGAAGTGAATATCCGTCTTGCAATACAGATGCATGCAACCTCCATTCGCAACTACTCTCAGAGCATACCGCAGTAATGCAGGATTTATGATTCTTTACAAATTTTACATCAAATGAGTTGTGAATTGGATAGTGTTTAAGTGTCATTCTCAAGTCATTCACACTCTTGAAAAGAATCCAATTGAAATAACGGGTCGATCCATATGCCTATCGCGATCAAATTCATTGACCCTGTGATATGAGACTCCATCAAAGTCTGAACCAGCATTCAGTGAATGACAACTAGATTGTAAAATATATCCAGTAGGTCGTCTTTCTCCTCCAACCTCTTCTCCCACTAATGATGTATGTAAGCTTGCTTGTTCAACATTGATAATTGCATGTTGATTTGTTTCATATTGAAAATTAGCATATTCTGAATCAGAAAGTGAATATGGAAGGAAGCACAATACCTTGAACGCCTGAGGATTCCGTTCCCTGGTGTCGGTGCTGCTCGTCGTTGACGCTAAAGAAGAAGGAAGAAGGAAGTGGAAAGGGCTAGAGAGAAACACCGATTTTGAAAGAGGCTAGAGAATATGAAACTTCCTTTGTCTTTTACCACTTCAACCCTAATGGGCAGTTTTGGGTTTTTGAAAAATACACTTGAAAAATCTCCTAGACGGCGCCCTTTCTTCCCAGATGTCCTGGATTGAAACTCGCTTGGAAAACTTATGGCCCATTTTGATATGTTAATCTAAAACTGTCCTGTTTTGAAATCTGAAAAAAAAAAAAAACTTAGGCCCTATTTTGTAATTTTCCCATTTATCAACAACTAAAGTTAAAGTTTGGTAAATGACTAATATATGAGATTATCACTTGCAAAGTAATCCTTTCGAACCTCCTCAAAGTATTGGTAAGGACCCGTTTGGATGTTTACATAATACAATATTTACATATTTAAATAATACAAGAATAAAATAATGTAAAATAGAATAGCATAATATTAAAATATTATTATATTTTTGTGTTTGGCAATTTTTAAAAATAGTATAACATAGTATTTGATTGCAGTTATTTGGGAGGTAGTATAATTTTCATATATATTTAGAAAATCCAAAATAACAAGAAGTTAATATTATTGATTATAGTAAAGTTCATTATTGGAATAATTTTTTATTAAACAGTTAATTTATATGTAATTTACTAAGTCTGGATGAAGAAGTAGTGCAGTAAAGTAAAGTTCAACTACCATTTTTTTATCATAAGCCACTTTTCTTTTTCACATAAAACTATATAAAGTGTAGTAAAGTAAAGTCATGTGTAGTAAAGTAAAGTTATTACAAAGGGCAACTATTTTACAACTCTCTCTTCTACTTTACTTAACCATATACTTCATCTTACCTTACTTTATCTCATCTTTGACCATGATGTGACATCACCATTTATTTTACTTTACCACACATATAAACAAACATGCCTTGATCTAGATGTAACATAATATCCCTTCACCATGTTTAAATGAAAAAATATTGTGGTAAAGTAAAGACTAGCTGCTATTTTTTTACCATAAATTTTATCACAAGTCACTTTTTCTTTACCATATAAACCATAGTAAAGTATGATAAAATAAAGTGAAACAAAAAGAAACTATTTTGCCATTGTCTCCCACTTTACTTCACCATATTCTTTACTTCAGCATATACTTTATCTCACCATTACTTTACCTCACTTTTATTGTGATGTGACGTTTACCTTTACTTTACTCTATCATGATATACATGTAAACAAGTATATCATGATAGATTTGATGAAGTTTTTTACTTTAGTTACCACTTTGTAAACCTTTTTTTTTTTTTTTTTGCAATATGGGTAAATTGTATTAAAGAAAGGGGGAGGAGGAAAAAAGAATACAAGGGACCAAAGATGACCCCCAAACGAAAATAGAAAACAGAAAACAGAGAAAGAAAGAAAGGGAAAAAAGAAAGAAAAAATTAGGGCCCAAACATTGACCCCCTAGCTAAACAAAAGGAAAAACAGAGGAAAGAAAGAGACAAAGGAGAGCGAAGATGCAGGGAGAAGACTGAGCAGGAGCAAAGCTCAACCAGCGGAGACCGAAGATGAGTCAGTGGCTGATGGCGATGCGTAGGAGGCACAGAGAGCTCAAATTTGAGGGCTTGCAAAAGACTTAGAGATCTGCTTCAGGGAGAAGGAGATAGCTGCAAAGAGGGTCACCTGGATGCGGTGCAGGGAGGGCCTGCGATCTTCAAATAGAGCTTCATTTCTGGCCCTCCACAAGTAGAAGAGGACAGTGATGAACAGGGCTGCCATGAATTGGAGACCGTTGGAGTCATTTTCTTTATAAATTGACTCCCAGATTGAAGTGGCAGAGAGTCTGATCGGATGATGAACCCCTGCTACACCCAGAAACCAAGTCCAGATGGAGATCGCAAGGTCGCAGGAGAAGAGAAGATGACCCACTGAATCTTCAGCCGCGTGGCAGATGCCGCATCTGGAGGCAAGGGAGAAGCCCAGGCACTGCAGCCTAATTTCAGTGGGGATTTTTATTGTGCATCAGGCGCCAGCCAAAGCAATTGATACGGTTGGGGGAGATGTTGTTCCAGATCAATTTTGGCCAGTGAAGGGTATCAGCCCTGAATCTAACTGCCTGCCACACTGAATGCAGGTAGAGCTTGCCATCGGTGGAGTCTTTCCAGCTAAGGGAGTCACTTACTAGAGGGTTGGGAGAGAGATGGGAGAGAAGCGGAAGGAGGTGGTTGTGAACACTGAGGGGCAAATTATCGGGAATTACCCAAGAACCAGAGTGAAACAGGGATGAGAGCCGTTGATCCCTGGGGAATTGCTGGAAGGGGAAGCAGGTGGAAATTGGATCTCCTGCATACCAGGTGTCATGCCGAGCATTGATGCTCTGACCATTGCCAAAGGTTCGGGAGCTTCCTTGGTGAATTAGGGAAGCAGTGCAACAGATTTTTCTCCAGATGCATGAGCCATATCTGGTGGTTTCCGAACTCCAGATAGGTCTAAACTTGAAGTATCTATTTTTGAACCATTTTGACCAAAGAGAATTTGAAGTAGAAGCTAGCTAGCCAAGCTTGATGAAGGAGGCAATGTTAACCTCTGAGATCTTCCTAATTCCCAAGCCTCCTTCTGCCTTAAGGAGGGTGACCTTTGCTCAGCTGATATGGTGAATCTTCTTGTGGGGCGCATTTCCTGACCAGAGGAAGAGTCTCATGGAGCTCTCTATATCTTTGCAAATTGAGGCAGGCAAGGGAAGCATGGTGGCTAGGTGAATTGGCAAGCTAGAGATAACATGCTTAATCAGGATCAGACGGCCAGCAAAGGACAAGGATTTGACTTTCCAAGCAGAAAGCTTTGATTTAACAGCATCCAGCAATGGAAGGAAGTGACTTCTTTTTGGGGAGCCAAAGCAAACTGGATATCCCATGTATTTTAAGTGAGATGAAGCTTCTTGAATGCCTAGAGTAGAGCTGATTCTTCTCTTTCTTCTCGAACCGCACTTGCCAAAGTGCAATTGACTCTTTTGAAGGTTGAAGAATTGGCCTGCAGCAGACTGATAAATCTCCAGAAGATCTTGAAGGATCGAGACGCTAGAGGCAACCCCTTACATGAAGATGAGGATGTCATCTACATATAACAGGTGACAAAGGGTGGATGGGACTTTGGAGTTAGGGAAAATTAAACCTTGGTTTTGGAGATTCTGGAGGTGAAGGCTCAGGATTTCCTCTGCTAGAATGAAGAGGTAGGGGGAAAGGGGGTCACCCTGTCTGAGGCCACAGTAGGAGCTGAAGAAGCCTGTTGGGTGTCTGTTGAGAAGCACAGAGCCTTTGGTTGTGCATACGCATTCTTTGGAGCCTTTGGTTGTGCATACGCATTCTTTGATCAGAGAAATCCAAGCTGTCGAGAATTGGAAAAATTGGAGGGCAGAAAAGAGGAAGGACCAGTTCAACTTATCAAATGCTTTGGAGATATCGAGCTTGAGGCAAAAGGAGCCTTTTTTAATTTTGGAGTTAAGCTTCTGGTATAACTCAAAGGCCAGACATGAGTGTTGATGAATATTCCTACCTTTGATGAAGGCTGCCTGGTGATGTGAAATCAGGTTAGGAATAATTTAGGAAGCCTGGTGGAGAGGATTTTGGAGATGATTTTGTAGGAGAAATTCAGCAAGCTAATTGGTCTAAAGTCAGCAAAGGTACCTGAGGATTTAGACTTGGGGATTAGGGCTAGAAAGAAAGTGTTGGAGGCTCTATGGATCCTTTTAGTTAGAAAGAAGTGCTGCACTGCATGGGAGACTGTTGAACCGATGATACTCCACGAAGCTGTGAAGAATGCCCCATTGAAGCCATCTGGACCAGGGGAGCTGTGCTTGTTGAGAGAAAAAACTACGGTTTTTATTTCATCTGGGGAGGGGATGGAAGTGAGGAAAGAGTTTTCTGAGGCTGAGACTTTGGGGCTATTTGTCTAGAATAGGGAGGGGGAAGGATGGCTATCATGAGGCTTGAAAAGGTTAGAGAAGAAATCCACTGCGTGGGCTTGGATAGTAGCTTGGTCTTTAGTGATGGAACCATTAACTGAGATTTGGTGGATTGAGTTGAAGGAGCTCCTAGCCTTTGCGGATTGGTTTTACTTGGTATTTTGGTCACCCTCTTTCAGCCATTTAATCCTGAATCTTTGTTTCCAGTGGATTTCTTGGGCAGAGAGGGCCTCATGAAGCTCGAACTTGGCTAACTGGAGGGCATCCCTAGAAAGGTCTGATGGAGCTGAGTCAAGAAGAGATTGATAGAGCAAGACTTTTTCCTCGGCAGCATTGATGTTCTATAGAAGATTGCCATAGGTGGACTTACTCCAAAGCTTAAGGGACTGTTTGAGGGCCTTGAGTTTTTGTGCAAGAGTAAATTGAGGATCGCCATCTATTGGGATGTCCCAGCTAGCTTTAACAGTGTCAAGGAAGGAAGGGTGAAGCAGCCATTTGTTTTCGAATTTGAAAGGGGGGTTAGAGAGAGGAGGTAGAAAGTGGTGGGCTAAAAGGATAGGACTGTGGTCAGATGAGATTCTAGGAAGGTGGTGAACTATAGGATCTCGAAAGTGGCTCATCCAGATGGAATTAACCAAGGCTCTGTCTAACCTGGCAGCTACATAGGAGGAACCTTGCCTATTGTTTGACCAAGTTAACCTGTTTCCAACAAAATGAATTTCATGGAGGCCTGCTTGAGTCACAGCAGATTGGAAAGATTTGAGGGAGGAGAGAATAGGAGGACGAATACTGAGCTTGTCAGCATGGGATAAGGTGGCATTGAAATCCCCTATAACACACCAAGGCTAGGCGGTTGAGGATTAGTCAGTTAGAACAGCCCAAAGGTCCTTTCTAAGGGATGGGTTAGTGGAACTATAGACAGCGGTTATTGTTGAATTTAATCCAGTGGAGGAGTTATGAAGAAGGATAGAAAGGTGTTGAGAGGAGTCTATAACAGTGGTAGAGAGAGGGTGAGAGGATTTGGAGAAGCACCTGAGGTTAGAGGTTGCGGAGGGAGAAGGAGAGCCATTAGAATGAAAGGTGTCAAAACCCAGTCTGTACCAGCTATGAGATATAGAAGCAGAGAAAGAAGTCGTGGGTTCAGAGAGGAAAAGGAGATCAGGAGAGTGTTGGATGATCATGTTAGCCAAGACACATTGGGTGGGGCGGTTGGCTATGCCCCTACAGTTCCAGTAAAGGACTTTTAACATTGGAGGGATTTCAGAGAGGATTTCTTGCCTCTAGACCTCCTTGTTATTGGGCCAGTTGAAGGACCTGTGGAGATGGCTTTCCTCCCCTTCCCTGTTTTCCTGATGGTATTAGCAGTGGGATGAGGGTGGATAGTAGTGGTAGCCAAGGGAGAGGTAGAGGTGGAATGCACAGTAAGGATATTTGGGGGAGCAAAGGTTGTTGGACTAGAACAAGGGGAGCTTGGTTCGGCTGGGGATATGGCAGGGCCAGGGGATCTGTTAATGGAAGGAGGGGTTGGGAGTTCAAGGGCAAGAGTGGAGGGGTTAGGAGGCTCAGAGGGAAGATCAAAACCTGGTGGTAGATTTGTGGAAGAGTTGCCTTCTAAAGAAGCTTGGAGGTTGCGGCCATAGATGGAGGGATTGTTTGTTGGATCTAGAAGAGAGCAATGATCAAGAATATAAAAGGGGTTGGAGATGTCAATGGTTGGATTGGGGATCTTTTGGAGGATTCCTGAGACTACCTCATAGGGGAGATCAGAGAGGGAGGGAGAATTGGCCTCTTGGGTGGGGGCAGAGGTCTGGTGGATGGGGAGAGAGTCCTGGTTGCTAGGAGGTTGTGTGAGAGTGGGGGCAGGGATCTAGTGGATGGGGAGAGAGGCCTGGTTGCTAGGAGGTTGTGTGAGGGTGGGGGCAGAGGTCTGGTGGATGGGGAGAGAGTCCTGGTTGCTAGGAGGTTGTGTGAGCGGCTGAGGAGGAAGGATGGGTTGAGTGGCAGTGTTGTTATGGTTTTCTTGCCAGAAGGGTTGAGTGACAGTGTTGTCCAGCCTGATGTGTTGAGTGGCGTGGTTTTCCAGCCGGGTTTGGTTGGTATTTTCCAGCAGAACTAGGGCTGCTGTGGAAGGCGGGGTGGGGATGGGAGTAAGTTGGCAGGGAGGGAAGTCTGGGATAAGGGGAGCTGGGAGCAGGGAGCTGGTTTTGGGGGGATGAAAGGTTGAGGAAGAGGAAGATGGAGGTTTTTTTTTTTTTGGAGTGTACTAGAGAGAGGGCAAGTCAGATGGTTGTGGCCTGGAGAAAGGCAAAGAGAGCAGGGGCAATGCTCATATTCCAATGAGATTTCCAACTCACCTTCTCCTTGAAGGTTTACCAGAATGGAAGAAGGCTTGGATTTTGAGAGGTCAATATTCACCAGCACTCTGGCAAGGGTGAGGATTTTCTGGGCCATTGCGATATTGTCAAGCTTGATGGCGAGCCCTATTGAATTAGCTATGGAGAGGATGATGTTTTGACTCCAACAATGCTAGGGAAGCCTAGTCAGTCTAATTCATACAGGGGCAATAGAAGGCCAAGCTGCTTCGTCTTGCCCAGGAGACCAAGGTAAGAAGAAGACTTTTTTCTTATCTATGGAGAGGGGTGAGAGACTGAGGATAGATACCTTGTCTTCCAGAGAGTTGAAGTGGAAGATAATATAGCCTTTGTTGGTGAGGGATACCATACAGTTGGAATTTACAGTTGAAATTTTTTTGGACTTTTTCATAAATTACTCAAAATCCATAAAGTTTTAAAATAATCAGCTTAAAGGTATTGGGGTTTAGTAGTTCAATAAACAAATTGAACTTGGATTACAAATATGGGACAAGCGATACGAAAAAATAAAATAAAAAAGACTGATAGATTAGCCTTCCCATTGAATCTTGTGAATATTCATGGATCTCTCTGGTCCACCACTTCTTATCGTAGGCTTTCCCAATCGGGTCTTCATGGATCTTCTTGCATCTCTCTTTTTTGTCAAAGTATTAGTCCAATCATGTAGCTAGTGAGCCATGCCAGTGTTGGTCCGAGTCTGCAGTAAACCCTCTAATTGATTGGATCATAGAGTGCTAACCCCTTAATATCATATTACCATCACTAGTAGATGCTGTAAAGGTTGCTGCTATGTATTAAACTAAAGAACATTCATAGTACAGTGACATCGCCAGGCCCAGTAAACAGCACTCAAAACCCAGTATGCAATGCTACATAATGTATTCAGAGGGAACCAGTCCTCCCAGATTAGCTGAGTGCTAGTGGTCTCCAATTCCTGCTAATATATATGATTTACATGAGGTAGAACTCTTAAAAGCTGTCATCAAGGGCACTCTTAAAATGTGAGGACATAGTGTTAGGGATTTTGTTTATTGCTAATTTGATAGATGCACTATCACTTTCACCTACAACTGATCACACATGCATGCATCGTAGTTTGGACCTTGATATCTGGAGCCTAGACTTGCATATGCATTTGATTTTCAAAGATTTCATCTTGCATGGTTTAAATCTTAAAATACATTTTCAAAAGGTTAATTCTTCATGCATGATTTTGTAAAACCAAGTGAGGCATTATGGTTCATGATTTGCATACAAATTTCATTTTTAAAATCCTAAGTTATGCATGAATCACATTGGCCCTGAGTTCCAGTTTTGTGTTTCATAATTTTCAAAATTCAAAGTGGAACTGCACCTAGGCCAGTGTACCCGGTCGACATCCTGAGGGATCCGGTCGATCGGGTAAACTAGTCGTTGCAAAATATGACCGTTGGACCCGGTCGACCGGGTGAGCAGGGATGTCGACCGGGTAAACTAATTTCTGGACAAAATTTTCTATTTAAGTCCATTTCATCCCTCACTTCAGAGGGGCTTTTTGGTTGAATCTTTGAAGTTGTTTTGAAGCCTAAGAAAAGGAAATGAACTGAAGAGGGTATAGGGAAATGGAAATCCAAATGGCTTGAGATAAAGGTATATCTTTCCAAATTAAGCTTTGATTTCCATCCTTTTGAAATCCATGCATGTTCAAAATCTTTGAAACCTATTTCAGCATGATTTCTAGCTTAGACTGAGTTGTTTTGCAAATAGCAAATCACATAGGCATATTAGATTGTTTTGCAAACATTCATATCTCAATCACATGTGTTTTGACTTTTAAACTTTCATACAACTTGTGTAGTTTGATAGGAATGTCTTTCCAAGTTATTTTGATTAACTCATGTGATTAGTTCATCACTTCAATCATAGATTTCTGTGTTTAGATTTTTAAATGCATCAAGCATCCATTTAAGAGCTTCATTTTAGAAATTGATTAAAGTAAACATTCATACACTTTGAGCACTCACCTTAGCTACTTGTTGGTGTATGTTTGTACCTTGTTTTAAACTTTCATATCAGCCTAATTAAGAGGCATTATATTTGAGCTTATTTGTATCCCTTTTAGTGTTTGTGAAGACACTTCTTTTAAAGAGAGAATCTTTAGATTGTAAAGGTTATTGCTTAGCCTAGAAAAGCACATTAATATGTTGTTGTTTAGCCTAGAAAAACATTATTGTAAGGGTTATTGCTTAGCCTATTGAAAAGCATAGATAGTGGAAATCTGGTGGGATGTTGGATCACAAGCCGATAGTGAATGTAGGCATTGAGGCCGAACCACTATAAATAATTGTGTGATGGTGTATGCTTTGTGGTGATTGTTTTTGTTTAGCTTCCGCATTTAATTTTATAATCATCACTTATGACTAATTAATTTTAAAGAAGTTAAAATTTGTCTTAATTAGTCACTAAGTTGTAGCTCACCCTATTCACACCCCCCCTAGGGTTCGGATCCCGGACTCTCACATAGAAGATACAAAACTTCACATCTTGAGATTTACCATTTAAAAGAGAAAATTGAACGGCCGAGATCATGAATTGGGAGCCAAGAAGAGATGCAAAAAAATCAAATCTATATGATTTTTCTTTCTTTATTTTATTTTGTTTTATTTTTCTGTTGTGTGTTTTTCACATATCTTTTAAAATCTATAAAGATTTAATACATCAAACTGTCCATCTTGACTTTGAGGTTTATTAGTTCAATCAAGAATTTGAACAGTTCACATGACAAGATTGCAAAAAATTAAAAAGTGATTGACGGAATTGATCTGTGACCTATTGTAGGGCTAAATCAGAGTTGAAGTGTATTGCCATCTCTTAAGGTTTGAGGTGTATAATGCTTTCAAGCTCGGGAGGTGTGAGAGTTTTGATGAGAAAATAACCCAATATGAACAATATGTTTACACCAAAATTCCATTTTAACACCAAGTTTATAAATTATCAGCAAAGCCTTATCCCAACTATATTGGGGTTAGCTACATGAATTCTGTTTCTCAATTCCAATCTATCCTGGGCCAAATCTTTAAATAAGTTGCATTTCTTCAAATCAGTTTGTAATAACTCCATTCTCGTCCTCTTTAGCCTACCCCTTCCCCCCTTGGTAAGGCCATCAACCTACATAGACAAACTTTTTCATACTGGTGTTTTTACCGGCCTAAGTTGGACATGCCCAAACCATCTCAAACGAGTTTCTCTAATTTTATCATGCTACACCTAAATTCTCTCAAAAGCACTCATCTCTAAGTTTATCCTTCCTGGTTTCACCATACATCCAACTCAACATTCGTATCTCTGCTACATCTATTTTGTGCATATATTGTTTCTTGATTGTCCATCATTTTGCTCCATAGGTCATAGCTAGTCCAATCGTTGTCCTATAAAATTTTTCCTTTAATCTTGCTGGCATGAGTTGATCACAAAGTACTCCAGAAGCAAGTCTCCACTTTAATCATCTCACTTTCACCCTATATTCGAAATCTTCATCAATCTCTCAATCATTGCAAATTATCAAGCCACGGTAACAGAATGAATCTCTTTGTAATATCTCCTTACACAACAATTTCAACTCTTTGTATATGTCCACCAAAGTTGCAATCCATATATTTTGTTTTGGACCGCTTATATTAAAGCCTTCAGGTTCTAAACCCTTCCGTCATCTCTCAAGTTTTGCATTCACACCATCTCTTGATCCATTAACCAACAATATATCATCTAAAAACAACATACACCAAGGCAGGGATGAAAATATCGGCCGCTACGTGATATATTGGCCGTGGCAGCCGAGTCCGCCACTATACGGAGCATTTAGCGGGTATCGGACTGCTACAAAGTGTAGCGGCCACTACAACTGCCACATTCATGTAGCGGCCGCTACGTTGCGGTGGGGGCTATTTAAAACCCCCCCCCCCCCCCCCCCCCCCCCCCCAGGCGACCCTACTCCTTATTGTTTTTCACTTTTCAGCCTCTTTTACTGCTATAAAGGCCTCCCAACTCAAGTTTCACCTCATTTTCACCACCTCAGTTTTTCACCTCATTTTCACCACATCAGTTTTAACACTCCCCCACCCACCCCTTTCACTTTTTTCTCATCTCCATGCATATCTTTTATTTTTATTTTTTTAAGGAGGGGCACAGGTTCTGAAGGCAGAAATTCGATTTCGAATGAAGAACTTCATTAAAAAATTCTGGTCCGGAGGCGCTGCCCCCCGGGCCCCCGCGAGCTGACCGGGTAACTTGATCCCCGCCAGGGGATACCCCCGGACCCCCTTTGCGAAGCGCATGTTTTAAAGAAGTGGCAATCATGAAAACAAAATGATCCTGCTTAACCATGATAGCTAAACCTCTTTTACTGGTTGTCTTTCTTTGTTGTGCTTGGATGTCTATTATAATCATTATTTGTTAATATATAATATTAAGCCTATTTAATTATATTTGGAATGTGTGTAGTAGTATAGATATGGTTACCTATTACTATTAAATTTTAAACTAGTCTTAATTAAACTGCTTTTAAAGAACCCCCATTGTTAAATAACTAAGTGGGAGAGGGAACTTTTTAAGTTTCCACGGTCTCCATCATTGTTTTGTAGGAGATGTAATTGATTTATGTGTTGACCTTGGAGTCTTCCTCCTAATCGAATGTGTCATCTTCTGAGAGGACGAGTGTTGACCACTTCATTTCTAAATTAGTGTTGAATGTTGAGTTGTTGAGTGTTGACCACTTCATTCACTTGATTGAATTTGAACCTTTAACCTTAAGGCTTGAAGTATTGACTATTGATTGTTCAATGTTCACTAATGACCTAACTCTTAAGTCTTATGCCTTTATTTCATGTTCTAGTTTTTTTTTTTTTTTATGAGCTTTTCATTACTTTTTAAGTTAGCATGACTAAAAAAACATGAACACATATGAAAAAACTAATCATTACTATTATTTTCTATTTATATAGCGATACAGGACCTCATTTATTGAGGGCACCGCTACACCCCCTTTTCTTACTTACTTTTGCAAAAGAACCACATTTTTTTTCATTTTACAATTTTCTAGATTTTCTGGAATTTTTTCATATTTTTTTGGCGAGTATTTCAAATCACACCGCTACGCCGCTACGTATCGTTCGCTTCGTAGCGGTTTGGCGGCGGGCGTCGCTATTTTCATCCTTGCACCAAGGTACCTCCTCTTCAATATGAGCAATTAACTCATCCATAATTAGTACAAAGATAAAGACAACTATGACCACTAATCATAGTTGTCAAGTTCATTTCGAACCCTTTCTCGGTTTGGCTCCAAAGTGAAACATTTCGGCTGATTCGGGCATTTCGCTTTCCAATTCAGGAATTCATTTCGGATAATTTAAAAAATTATATATATATTGAAACAATATACAAAATTCCATTCAACTAGTGGTGAGCCAGGGCCCAACGCTCAAATTTGCTAATCAAAATTTTCACTGGGCCACTTATACAAAAACAAAACCAATTAATTATGCATAAACAGTACTAATTAGACATTATTGCTCTGCTCAAATTAAATGGCCCACTTTAGCTTGATATTTTTAAAAACTGATTTCATAAAATATTTAATAACAGCAAATGTTACTGTATTCAACTTGTGATGGGCCTTGATCATAAGCATTTTCTTTTTTTGGTCCCTTGATTTTTTATTTTTTTTTATTAAGTGGGCCTCTTAACTACTCAACACTAAGTATCGTTCCAATTTCATCATTGATTAAATACAAGTGGGCCTATGAAGAATTTTCCAACAATTAAAAATTAACAGGCCTCACTTTCTACCCTCATTCATAAAGGCAACATCAAAATGCCTTTATAAAGATAGTATCTCGAGTTCCGATTCCTTTGCCCCTTTATCAAAACATACGAAAGAAAGAAAAACAAAATAGAAACAAGAAGAAATGGAAGACAATGACGAGATTTGACATTCCTGGCATTTCGCAAGATTTTTGCAAGGAAATCCGAGGTGGGCAACAGTGACAACCTTCGGCGAGGGAGGAAATGCAGGAAGATAATCACGACGAGGGCAATGATTCACACTTTTGCTTCGGCAGTGAACAACCTCAAATGGAAATGGGGCAAGAGAAGATTTTGTGGTTGATATTTGTGGTTTCGAGTTCAATTTATAAATAGAAGGTTCCATGCTACCGAAGAAGATGGAACAAACGATCACCCAAAAAAAGGTATGTACAATGATTTCATTTATTTGTTCAGATTTGTTCAAATGCCCAAATACAATTCATCCATTTTTTTTTTCTTCTTTTACTGTTTGGCCCCTCGATTTGTCCGAATCGACGGATTCGGAAATAGTTTGTCCGAAATTAGGGGTTTTGGATTGAAACCCTATATATCGGGCAAAATCAAACGAAATCTGAACCAAACATCTTCAAGCGGGATGTTCATTTCGGTTTTGCCTTCAAAGCGAACAAATTCGGACAATTCGTCCAAACCCGAAACGAATTTGATAACTATGTTCCCATGATATTTGGTCTAGCTTTATATATCTCCCTTTTTCTTATATACAAGTAGTACAACACTTCTTCTTTATTCATTCGGCATTTTCTTTATCATTAATATCTTATTGAAGAGCCTAGTTAACCGAATCCTCCTAATTTCTCCGAGGCATTTTCAAGCTTCTTTCGGAATGTCATCGGACCATAGCCCTTCCTTCTTCATTTGTGTCCATGCTTTCTTCACTTCCACCACCCTAATTGTACGGGAAAAGGCATATTCTGCTAATAAAGAATCATGTCATGTTCTTATGTCTCCTATTTAGCCTTTCACTTAGAAGCTTGCTAAAATAGCCCCACCCTTCTTTGATATCGTTGTCCTTTACTAGAACCTTTTGGTCATTGCTCTTCATACATTTAACATGATGTAAGTCCCTACTTTTGCTTTCCCTTATTTTTGCAAAACTTAAAAATATCATAATCTCCTTCTCTTGTTCCCAACTTGAAATAAAGTCATCATATTCTTTGAACTTTGCATCACTTACAACATTTTTAGCTTCTTTCTTTACCTTCTTATACATTTCATAGTTTTCTACATTCCTAGACCCCTCCCAAACTTTGTAACGTCTTTTCTCCCAAAAAGCTTTCTAAATCTCTACACTCCACTAATAGGTTTCTTTATAATAGCGTATTTTTCCTTTCAACTCTCCAAGCACCTCTTCTGCAACCTTTCTAATATAGTTAGTCATTTGATTGCACATTGCCATAGTTTATCCCTCAAAATTTCAATCTCCCTCCTCGATCACATTATCCTTAAATATTGTTGCTCTTTTTCCTTTTAAATCTTTCCACCTTGTTATAGAGAATATTTTATTTACTACCCCTCTCTTTTTGCTTCTAATGCAAATATCTAAAACTACCAGCCTATGTTGTATGGTCAAACCCTCTCCTGTAAAAACCTTACAGTCTTTACAAACCAATTAGTGTCGCTCAACCCGAAATTTATACATGTGATATATAAATGAGTGCAAACAAATCTCAATGCATAAACGTTATACTAGAAGACTTAAACACAATGTGACATGTGGCGGCACATTTCCTTTTATCGCCTCAGAATATAAACTCTTGACTTCAAGGCAGAACTATTCAACTATGCTATGCTTTCCAAGTGCTTAGCGTTCCAAAAATAAAAATAAAAACCGAGAGATTCTAATGGGCCCTTTACCCCTAAAACTTGTAATAGTCCAAGCCCAATTATGTGATTCTGCCTCGTCTCTCTTTCCTTTTTTCGCTCTTTTGATTATGCTTTGATGTGATTTGATCCCTCAACTTGATTTTCAGCAGTTGTCTAATCCATTGAGGCCCTAATATTTGGTTGAACTAGTGACCTCAAAACATGTTGGTGTTCTCATTTCGACCTTGGTTTTTCTTTTTGTCTTTTTCTTTTCTTTTTTTGCTTTTTTTTTTTGGAAGGGTACTCGATACTCCCACTCCCACAGGTCACCATCAGCGCTACAAGGTGGGATTGATCCCTAGTTGTTTCTATGGAAGGGAGGTAACTTACCTAGTGAGCGGTGCGTGCCTCCAATTCGTCTCAAGAACCAATGTATCCCTATAATGTTCTAGCCATACGATTTCATTGTGCGTTAGAAATAGAACCCTCTATTGCGCGATCAATACATAAAAGAGAATCTTATAGATCAAACATCTACGAAAAATTAATCTCATTGTTATTTGACCAATCAAAGTCATGGAAGTGAACAATTAACGAGGAGTGTGAATTGCCCACAAACACTATCTTTTATCAAATGGCTAACAACATCCAATGAGGCTAACTTCTAGAAGACGATTAATTAAAAAATCCTTCAATATCAAGTAATCACCACATAAAATAAGACTTTTTAAATTAAGCATCTATCAAATATCAGTCTCATTCAACAATATTATACCGTTATTATGGTAAAGAATGAACAAATAATATAGATACTCACTTCTATTTAATGGTTAGCAACATCCACTAAGGCTGAAACACTCTCATAGATTCTTGCAGGCCATACAATAAAGGTAATAAAATCAACGGTTAACAGAGACATCAAAGAACCTAGAACACTACCTTTTGACTAATGGCCAGCAACAACTGATGAGATGGTTTTTAGTAGATGTCCAATCTCCAATCCTCCACTTGCATGTCATACTTTATGACGCAAAGTGATTCATCTATTAACTTTTCGTGTAAAGGGAAAAATATAGCCAAATGAATAATTATGTGGCATAGGAGGACAAGTCAGTCAAGAGTAGAATGACAATCGCATGGTTCAAGCAGCAGTTATAGAATGCTTTAGTAGTGGTTTCAATGGGAACAATGGCCAATACGAATTTAGTGGTGCCAATCTAAATCGGCTTACATAAATTTTGGCCACTTCTACGCATTTACACTTACATATGAATCACTATTTATAGATCATTTTAAGAGTAAACAGGCTTATGAATGGAATTATAGGGATATGTCAATAGAATGTTACATGGAGCAATGGTTCACCATTTGACATCTTTCTTTTAGTTATTATATAGATAAATTACCCTTGAGAGGCTATTTGCTTCATGTAATTGAGTTCCTAGGACTTCTAAGACTCAAGTAGTAACAAAGCAAAGAACAAATGCATAACATCCAAAAAATGACCATTAAATAACCCCCCCTTTAATGGCAATTTGAATCTAAGGGAAGATAAAAATGAATACCCAGTCATCACCCTAGTAATTCAAATCCTAGGAAAGTTGAGGTCCTATCTACATCCCAACTTTAATATCCATCAATCCCTCACCTCATATCATTCACCCATCACCTCTTGAGCTTCTTTGACCATGAATTCCTATGTATTCTCTGCAAATAAAAAGGCTGCCAAGGTTTCCAAACTTTTTCCCTGCCAAAGAGAGTGAGAGCAACTTGTGTTAAACTCAATGTTTGCATTTATAGTTGTTTAGTTTATGTAAAAATGATTCACATATGTAAATGATGCACATGTGAATCATTTCCATAGGCAAATGATACATTTGTGAGGGACTCCATTGTTTGTCAATTTCACATGTCCTCACATGCAAATCTGAGTACATCCAATGGTTCCATTTACACGTTGGGTGATCATTTTACCAGGGTCTTAGGTGCTTAAATTTTCATGTTTCCACATCATTTTTCCAACTGATACTACGCATCACATGCGTAAATGAACGTAAGCAAACAGAATGGTGTATAACCATTGCACATGTGAATCATTTACATATGTAAATGATAGCAACCCAACAACCCCTTAATTTAATATGGGTGTGCTTCTTATTAAAGTGCTTCTTTTAGTATCAATGCATATATTTAGGTTTGAATTTTGGATTTGCTTATGTGTTGATGCAACTTCCGTGCTTAGAATGACCATTTTGCTAAATAAATTGCAGGTGGATATGGATGTGCCTAATACAGGCAACGTTGTTAGTTCTCTATTTAAAAAAGGGATTCTAAATGCATATAGATTTGCTACAGGAATGGTTGAAATTCAAGAATTCCTAATGGTTTTTCAAGATCGGCATTGGGGAAATCCCATAGTAAAATCTCTAACAGTCAAATCTTCATCTATGAAGATTTTCAGGTTTTATCTCTTAGGGCACGATTGTGCAAGCCTGTTTCCGTAGAAACGGAACCCTATTTCCTCTTTCATCCAAATATCTCTGTTGAGTGCAACGCAACTAGCCGTGACACCTCCCTATAGAAAACGTGTTTCCAAGGAAGAGAAGACGACTTTCCTCTTCATCGGATGTACACAAACGTTCCCTTAAGGTCCAAAAAAAGGTCAAAACTACAAGAAAAGGAAATAAAATTAGGGAAAACTAATCACACAGCTGTGGTCCCTAGGGACAGGTGACTACAACTCAATACCTTCTATTTCTAAAAAAAAAAAAAAAAGAAAAAGAAAACTATCGCCTTTCCTTGTGCATATTTTTCCTGAAATAACAAATAAGCACAATCTCTCAACACTCCTCAAGTTCGTGTAAGGTATCCACCATACCCAACTTGGACAATTCATCTGACAACTGTCTTTTAGCAACAAGCTTCGTAAGGAAATCTGACTACTACTCATCTGTAGGTGTATAATTCAACTTGATGTCTTCGTTTTCTATCTTCTTCCAATAAAATGAAGACCAACTTCATATTTTGCATGCTCATGGAAGAATGGAATTGATGCAATGTGTTGTGCTAATGTCCTATCCATTGAAACTTTACTTATATTATAAAGCCCAACTCATAATAAAATTCAGTCATAACAACTCACGTGTTCCTTGAGCCATGGCTCAGCGTTCAGCCTCAAAACTGAATCTTGCTACCACAAGTTGCTTCTTTATTTTCCAAGATACCAGGTTTCCATCTACCAAGGAACAATAGCCTGTTGTTGATCTTTCGTCTGTCTTTGATCTTGCCCAATCCAGATCCTTGTAGGCCTCCACACCTAAATGACCATGACTTTAATACAAAATCCCCCATCCAAGTGACTTCTTGAGGGGCTTTGAGATTCTGTATTCGACATCTCAATGTCCTGTTTTAGGAGCATGCATAAATTGACTGATTACACCTACTATAGGAAATCTTTGGATGAGTTTAATATTCCAACTGGCCCTTGACGTAATGTGAAATCATGGAGTAACTTTCCACTCTCTACACTAATGCCATGATCCTGCACAATAGGTATATGGAGGTCTTGCTCCTATCATTTAAGTTTCTTCCAGGAGATCTAGCATAGATTTTTGCTGGCAGATAACAATTCTTTTCTTTGACCTCGCAATTTCAATTCGATGAAACTAACTTGATCTTCTAGATCCATAACTTTAACTTCTGCATTTTGATGTTTCTTTCGCCTTTCCACCTACATCATTACCTATAACAACATTGTCATCTACATGAACAATCAAAATTATGACCTTTTAGCCATTTTCTCTTCACAAATATTGTATGATGTGCATGGCATTTCTTGTAACTTGTTTCCACCATGGCTTGGCTAAATCTAACAATCCAAGCACAAGGAGACTGTTTGAGCCCATCAAAAAAAAAAAAATTTAACAAACCTTGCCAATTTAACAAACCTTGCCACTTGATCTTTTAACCAAAGTCCTAGCGACGGTTCATATAAACTTCTACTTGAAGATCCCATAAAGAAAGGCATTTTTAACACCCATCTAGTATAAAGGTCAGTCAAGATTTGTAAAAAGAGGAGGAATAAATCATACTGAATTCAAATTCACCACCCGAAAAAATCGCTCAAAAGTCAGAATGGTCCATACAAACCATATAAGTTAGTAAATAAATTCTTTTACCACTGGCCTGGCTTTATCATAGAATTATACCATCCAAATCACACTTCACAGTATACACCCAGTTGCATCCTACCACACGCATTTCTTCTACAAAATCAACAAATATCCATTGTTTTATCCTTGTTAAGCGCATGCATATCTTCCATCATAAGCAGCTTTCCACTCGGGAAGATCAATATCAACTGGGCTAGAAGAGTCACCTGCTGATTGAATATCAATCTCCAGATCTTGGAAATCCCTTGGCGATAGGCTGGCTAGATAAAAGCAATGGACTTGTTGCTCCATTTTTACCTACATGAATAAACTTGAAGCGGCTGCTATTCTGGAGTCTTTTCTTACTGCTCCTCTAGTGTCTTTTCCAATCTATGATGCCCAGATACGGCACAGATATGGCAGGGTCACGCCATAGACATGGCAGGGACACGGATTTTACATGTAAAAAGTGAAGTATCGGATACGATACGACACGATACGTTGCCCATTTTGAAGTATCCATGCATCATAGTTTCCAAAATATATTAACTTCAACTAACATACATACGCAATGGTACATCAGATATCAGCAATTGCAGCTCCCCTTGACTACTTGTGTCCGTAATCTGCTTTCCTCCTGGTGAATAGATAGGGATGTTTTCAAAAAAAGGTAACATCCAAACTAAGTGCTAACAAAATATCTTCCGCCTGTCTTTGGCATGTAATACTTCCATATATTCAGATATTCCACAAAATGCACTTCAGAGCCTTTGCATCAACTTATCCCTTTGATGCTTCAAAATGTTAATAAAGCAAATACATCCAAATATCTTTGGAGCAGTAGAAAATGGTGAAGGAAATCTATAACCAATTTACTGCCATCTTATGGAAGTCGCCAAAAATAGATTGTAATTCATCATGAGACTTCATCAAATATACCCATGTAAATCTAGAAGCTGAATGAACGAAACAAAATAGCAATGATCAGAAATAGAGATAAGAGCATAGTTCAAATTCCTTGAGTTTTGGCATAATAGTCCCATCTGGACATATCCCCTTGCCCAATTGATCTTGTGGCAACTGGTAAATTATGCATGGCTCCTTTCTTTCAACCTCTTTATATGAACCTGAACTTTTCCAGACCTCCCTTGCTGTAAAGTTGATGATGCCCGCAGAACTATGCTGACGTCAGCCCCAGGACCGCGATCCAAACACAAACCACCTACACCGGCCTTCATCTTGGCAAGATTAGCTCTTACTCTCCTTAAACACTTCATTTGAGAAGTGAGAAAAATACCTGAGAACTTCTCAAAAAATCGAAACAGAATTCAAACAAGAGAGTTGACCTCCTGTATGGATGCGGCCAAGGCTGAGGGGTTCCAATCAGTGATCAGACGGTAAAAGGATCAGATCACCAACTTGAAAGTCAGGCCCAACCAAAGCAATCTGGAAAAGGTTCAGATCACCCACATGGATGGCAACATCAATAAGCCACGGGGAACGCCACATCACCCAATCCTTCGTCAAATTATGGAACCACTTCCAAATTCCAATAGAATTGGACCGACTTCTGATTAGGAATGGCACCAGCCAAAGGTTCCCTCGCAAGACCATAGAAGTGTTCGAACAACCAAGCCTGCAAGACGACCGTCAAACCCATGAAGTTAGGTTCTTGCTTCATTCGCCACCACAAGCTGCAGTATAAGTAGGCCACAATAGGCACAAAACAGGGGTGGCAGGTTCGCCGCAGAACATGGCAAAACAAGTTGGCCCAAAAGGCATTGATCACCCAATGACCATCTGGCAAAAGTACCCCCACAACCAAACAAAGAAGCAGCCTGTGCACGAAGAAGCGAAAGTAGATCCCATGCGATGAATCCACGTAACCCTGGACAGAATGATAAATGACAATCAGGCACACGACCTTCACACCTCTCACGACAATCTTCCTAGGACAGTTCCCAATCAGTTCATGAAGCACTACATCCAGCGATGAAGGCTCTTCCAAACTCAGAAACCTGTCTTCAAAGGGCAACATGCCCTCATCTTTTGGAAGACCAAACAACACATCCACCTTCTCCTTCAGGATCATCCTCTCCTCACAGTTCAATCCAAGCGTGGCAGTGACAGGGCTCCACCTCTCAAAAAACAGCCTCGACTAGACCCCAATCTACGTGCTAACGGGGAAGTAGAGCAAGGTTCTCCATACCAATGCTTGCGAACCAGATCTTATGATGAAGGCTCCATCAAGGCACAAAACTCATTCAAGAAACAAGGGATACCTTTCTTTCAAGTGAACTGCTTCCTTCAGATCTCACCCCGAAAAAAGATCTGCGGAAACGTGCAACTCCGTCGACTGTACCTCAAAAACCCTTGACCCACCATAGATAATGACCAAAAAGCTGCCCCAACACCCAAGATCATCAAAATGGTACAGAAAACCCAAACTCTGCATGAAGAAAGAATCAAAAAAGGCATGTTCTAATAGAGTTGGAGAATAACTAGAAACACGCCACTTAGAGTGGCACACTTCTAGTACTAACCGCCATTATACTCGCTAGAGATGTGCCACTCGTAGTCAAGCATATCTAGTTCAATGGTGCAACAGAGTCTACACGAGTAACAGTTAGACTAGGGAACATCCAAACTTCCAGGCACAACCTTACTGTTGCACTCCATGAAGCCCCGATAATACACGTGGACAATAAACCCCCTCTTATAACTCACTCTTCACCCCAATCTTGCATCCCCTCAGCATCGTGATTGATATACCACACAAAACACAATGGAAACAACCCAAAAAAATGAAGAGGAAAGAGGAAAAAAGCGGAAGGAACACCAGATTCAAACATCAAACCAAATTTATTCCACTTCAAAGAAAAGTACAACCCTTTAATCAAACAATTAAAAACACAAAAATGAGGAACTACTCAACAACTGACACCATAAGGAAAAGATTAAGCCCTAATCCTAGATGGATTGCACACAAATCAAGCCACTGAAACCCAACCATGAGTCCCATGCAGCCGACTAGCCTCTCTTGAAAGATGATCCACCAGCCAATCCCTCTTAGCGATCAGGGCCCAGACGTCATCAATCAATGTGGGAACCTCGTGGATGAAATCCTTGTCTATCGCCGTCATCTGTTGATGTTCTCACTGAAGACGAGCAAAATTGACACAAGCACCAGCATAGTGACAGAGAAACACATTTGCCTCAACCTCGTGGTGACAGTGAACATTCGTGTCTAGGCGTGCTACATCCTCAAACGGCACATCACCTGCTCCCGAGTACCAGGTCCGATCCAACTAGTAACCATCTCAGCCGTCGGTACCACGAAGCCAGCACAACGATCACCCAGGGCAGGGAGGTGATGGATCAATAAAGGCCGCCGTGCGGAAGACGAACTTTCGAGTAGGTTTACCAATAGACTTTAAGTCTGCATCTTGAGCAGCCTTCGGTGTGGTATCAGGAATGACATTCTCCTTGACCTCCACAGCCGGTGGCACCTCAGTGATGTCAAACTGGACAATTCCCCCTTTAAGCCTTCACCAACCATCCCCTACGAAAAGTGAATCAAAGAAGACCTAAACTACACAAGAAAAGGGCATAGAATGACGAAAAAGAGACTCAGGGACAAACATATCTTGAACGGCGTGAACTAAAAACTTTAAAACTTGAAAAGGCCTGGAACCACCTTCTATTTAAAAGGCGGTGAGAGCAGGAAGTGTACCATGTCTTCTGGCGCATTTCTTGACAATAAGCTCAACCGAGCCCATTCTTATCCTTGCAAATTTTGAAAGTTCAAATATAAATGCCGCATTTCCACCCCACAAGCCAGAATCACCATAAGGGCCTATTTGAGAAAATCACTTGCAGGAAGTGAATGAAGTGGTCAATTTAAGAGAAAAGAAGAGAAGGGAACTCAAATAAAAAGCACCAAATTTCAAAAATCACCCCTTCATTTAAAAATAAGGTCAAAAAACACTTCTCTCATTCCACTAAATGACAAAACGCCCTCTAATTTCTACCAAAAACTCAAAGGTATCTTCTCATGCCACATAATGACAAAAGGCCATGAGACGGCATTTTGTCATTTAGTACCTTCTGAGTTAACCCCCTCTTCTTTTATTTTCTCTTGATTTGACCATTTTCTTCACTTCTTTACAAGTGAATTTCCCAGACGGGTCCTAAGGAAATGCTCCATTGAGAGTGGCACTTCCTGTCTTCATAGCAGCAGCCAATCACAACCATATTCAAACCAAGTTGGTCCTGGAAAACACCATGAACGGAATCACCATCAACAGTAGACCGACCTCTGTCGGCAACTATATACAATCACACAACGACAACAGTGACAACAATAACCACAAAGAAAAAGGAGCTGATCACAAACATTGATCTTTATTGCATAAATTAGATAACCTACAGATGCAAAAAGTTTAAATAAAATCAACCAGACCTAATGCCAAGGTGTAAAGAGATGCTAAAACAAACAAAAGAAACCGAGTGACTATGCCCAACTTCAAGACCAATCATGATTAGACCAGGCATTACCCGAGCAAGACTCTTGTGGAGAAGCCAGATCATACCAGCAGATCAAAACCTCTGAGAAGATGACCTTTGGTTCACTTTCCCCTCATCTAAAATAGCCTCCTTGAGGTCAATGGCATCACTATCCTCTTGGGCAGATAACCCCACTTCCACAGGAAGGTCCTCTGTACCCTAGATTCACCCAAAGCAACCCCAGACCGCCTTTCATGTGCCTTAATAAATCTGAGAGAGAGAGAGGGAGAGATCCAAACGGCAAGCAACGCAAGGACAAAGCTTACTGCAGTCTTCTCACTTGAAGGACATTTGTAAGGGGGCACCAAAGGAAACCAAACTTTGTCATTCAAGGTATGTGGAGACTCAAGATGTGCAATTGTCCAAATAACCTTCCCAACATCACCTCCAGCCATCACTGAAAGCATGGAGAACCACCACAACAAAGTAACAACCACCCACACAAGAAGACACGCACCAGAACTTTGTAAAGGGATGAGTAAGGCAGCCTTTCGCGCGGATCACAATTATCCTCTCCCTACTTATCCTTAAGCTTTGAAGCTCAAATGAAGCTACAGAAGAACACCTCCCCTGCGGCACACTCAATAGGTTCTCCTTTGGCAACCACTTTAGGGAAGTCTTTTCACCATCGATTTTTCCTCATTTTGCCCAGTTTCAGTCTTTGGGTAGCCGTAGGCCTCCCATATAAGTTCCCGTGACTTCCCTCCACTTATGAAAAGGGATTTCCCTATCTCTCTCTTGTTTGTGTCTCCGTTGGCCTCTTCTTTTTCATTTTTGTTGCCTCTTCTTTTGGGTGGTGGGCTTTTTTTGGGTATTTTCCCGCTACCGCTTCCCAGGATAATCCTGTTATGCTGTAAAGCATTTGATAAATTTCAAGTTACCATTTCAAAAAAAAAAAAAAAAGTGCTTGTGACCAGTCTGGCGCCCGTAATACCACCACGCTGAATTGCAGGTTCCATCGGCCTGAGCCGAGACACCCAAAGCTGCCAACAGCAAGCACAGGTACTTCTCCGAAGCTCCAAGCTCTTGAGAAGAGACCTTGGACAGTTTAATTGCTGCATACCCAATCTTTCAAAAGACATGATGGTTTAATCGTTGCATACCCTATCTTTCAAAAGGCATGACATCATTGCACCATTCATTCGCACTAGCACCATCACCCTCCGCCTTTCAGAGCTTTGTTGTTGACCTACATCGATCACCTATGCTCATCCTAGCACCCATCAATTTCTCGTGCTTCGTGGTTGATAACTATGACTTCATAATCTATAAACTTGTGCCTAATTTATTTAAATCGGTAATATTAAAAAACAATACCTTTGGTACTCTTATTCCACTCCAGCGCATGAATTACAAATTCCCAAACTGATTTGATCAACTGATGGATGGTTTCCAACAATTTACCCCCTATTTACTTGGCTCAATCCATAGGGAATACATAAGCCCTACAATTTTCATGCGAAGCGAAGAGGAGTCGCCCGCAAACAAATATTTGGATTTAGTTTTTAGGGATTTTTACGAAATAATTAAGATTATACTTTGATTAAACAGTTTGATGTAGAAAAACAGCAAAACTACCGGTCAGCTGTTCGTACATTTTATTTTGACGAAAATACCCTAGTTGACGATATCGTCAACTCAGTTGACGATATCGTCATCTCTGTCAAACATCAGAAATTATGCATTGCTTTTCCTCTGAAAAGCCGATTCATTTAGAATTTGAATATATCTAGATTTGCATCAGTTAGTTAAATCAACTTGTGATTAAAAATTGGGTTCAAATCTTCAATTGAGTTTTTTTAAAGAGATTTCCACTAACCATCCATAATTCCATACAGTACATACTTTATTCATATTCAGACATTCATAGATACTTCCATATATAAGAAGCCCATGAAATTTTCTCATACACTTGTATGGCCTCTACTTTATATCCATGTATAAGAAGCCCATGAAGCATGACATCTCATGTTTGGAAACTCTATTTCTCAAAGAAATTGAATAGTGCAAGTGCATCATCAATACTCATGTCAACCAATGTTGTACCAATGAACACTGACAATTTGAATCCTCCCCCTTCTTACATAAGCATGCACACAACTCCCCTTCTCTTATAAGCATCCAACCATTTGCATTTCACAAAATGCAGCAAGTGCCATTTCAGGCTGATCATGTTGCAAGTATGCTTTGATCATTGCAGTCCAAGAGACGACATTTCTTTCAGACATTTTCTCCAACAGGTGCATGGCGGTATTTAGTGCATTGTTTGTTGAGCAATGGCACCGAGAAGATGGTGTAGTTGCTGCCGAAATGGCACAGTCATGTTTCTCTTTCTCTATATCACTCTCATTCTCTCTTAAATATGATTATCTCTCTCTCTCTGTTTTTTTTTCTCTCTCTAACCACAAGAAAGCACCCTCTTCATCTCTGCAACTTTACCATCTTCCATGTACCCTCATATACTCATCCAAACCATTTAGCCCATACAGAATTTGAACCTTCTCCTCCATCTTATCCCCTCAATCACATAACAATCCACCGCACAAAACAAAAAAAAAAAAAAAGAAACCAATCACCGGACCACTTTCACAGGCTACCAGCCTTGCAAACACTACATCTAAGCAAACAACCCTATCTCTCTTTCCTACCCAGTAATACAACCAATTCAAATCCCCGTTCATCTCACCACTCTTTACTCGAACCTTCAACCTAAACACCATTGTTACATCTCATATCCAACACACACATCATTCTCAACACTAAGCATCAAATGCACAAACAGATACCATCCCAAAATGGGCCAGAAAACTGAAAACAAAAACGAAAAAACAAAAACATCCCAGTGTAGCAACCAAATGAGAGGAAGACGAGCAGTGTTTGAAATCAAGTGGTTTGAGTTTTTTCATGAAGGCAGTTGACGATATCATCACAAATTGATGATATCATCAATTGGGGTATTTTGGTAAGAAAGTCTTGTACGAACCACAAACTCGTGGTTTTAATGTTATTCTTCGTTAAACTGTCTAATAAGACTTTAAACTTAATTATTTTGTAAAAATCCCTGTTGTCTAACTTAAAGAAAATCTTGATAAAATTTAATTTAACCAATTGCACAAGATTAGGGTTCATATCTAACAAGACAAGTTTTGATAAAAAATATTAATAATTTAAACAGTAGTTTTTAACGTATTTAGTACTGATTTTTATAACAATAAACATATAATTTTTAGTTATAAAGATATAGGAGCAAACGGTCAGATCTAGAGTAGTAGTCCAACTCGACCATCCTGTTTGTACACTGGGTTTTGGGCTTAGTGTTGAGAATGATGTGTGTGTTGGATATGAGATGTAACAATGGTGTTTAGGTTGAAGGTTCGAGTAAAGAGTGGTGAGATGAACGGGGATTTGAATTGGTTGTATTACTGGGTAGGAAAGAGAGATAGGGTTGTTTGCTTAGATGTAGTGTTTGCAAGGCTGGTAGCCTGTGAAAGTGGTCCAGTGATTGGTTTTTTTTTTTTTTTTGTTTTTGTTTTTGTTTTGTGCGGTGGATTGTTATGTGATTGAGGGGATAAGATGGAGGAGAAGGTTCAAATTCTGTATGGGCTAAATGGTTTGGATGAGTATATGAGGGTACATGGAAGATGGTAAAGTTGCAGAGATGAAGAGGGTGCTTTCTTGTGGTTAGAGAGAGAAAAAAAAACAGAGAGAGAGAGATAATCATATTTAAGAGAGAATGAGAGTGATATAGAGAAAGAGAAACATGACTATGCCATTTCGGCAGCAACCACACCATCTTCTCGGTGCCACTGCTCAACAAGCAATGCACTAAATACCGCCATGCACCTGTTCGAGAAAATGCCTGAAAGAAATGTCGTCTCTCGGACTGCAATGATCAAAGCACACTTGCAACATGATCAGCCTGAAATGGCACTTGCTGCATTTTGTGAAATGCAAATGGTTGGATGCTTATAAGAGAAGGGGAGTTGTGTGCATGCTTATGTAAGAAGGGGGAGGATTCAAATTGTCAGTGTTCATTGGTACAACATTGGTTGACATGAGTATTGATGATGCACTTGCACTATTCAATTTCTTTGAGAAGAAGAGTTTCCAAACATGAGATGTCATGCTTCATGGGCTTCTTATACATGGATATAAAGTAGAGGCCATACAAGTGTATGAGAAAATTTCATGGGCTTCTTATATATGGAAGTATCTATGAATGTCTGAATATGAATAAAGTATGTACTGTATGGAATTATGGATGGTTAGTGGAAATCTCTTTAAAAAAACTCAATTGAAGATTTGAACCCAATTTTTAATCACAAGTTAATTTAACTAACTGATGCAAATCTAGATATATTCAAATTCTAAATGAATCAGAATTTCAAAGGAAAAGCAATGCATAATTTCTGATGTTTGATAGAGATGACGATATCGTCAACTATGGTATTTTCGTCAAAATAAAATGTACGAACAACTGACCGGTAGTTTTGTTGTTTTTCTACATCAAACTGTTTAATCAAAGTATAATCTTAACTATTTCATAAAAATCCCTAGTTTTTATTATGTTGGAACAGTTGTAATAAGACCCCAGAATTAGTCAAGTCATTTATTTGGTTTAATCAGTTTAAATTTGGTTAGACAATTTGATTGGAATAATAAATAATTTATCATGCAATGCTTGATGTTTTAAATGTATACACACTCCACTGCAAAATGATTTGACCTATTCTCACATTGCAGAAAATACATTCGTGGGGTGAAATTTGGACTTCTAGGAAATTGATGCAGTGCAGACCAGGCCCAAGAAGTCAATTGGGCCAACCCATTGACCCATAGGACAACCCAGTCCATTGGGTTCAGTCCACAGGCCAAATTTGACCGAGAGCTACAGTGGAGTTCAAATTTTATCCTATTTCTATTTTCATTCCTTGTTTAATTAGAGAACTATTTCTAATTTCTATTTATTGTTTGATTAGGATTGCCATAATGTTAGTTTCCTCTTTTGATTACGTCTTCTCTCATGTTTAGGAAAGTCATAGTATCCAAGTAAGAGAGGGAACGATCCTACTTCTCTATACAAGGATGATCAAACCTCATTGTAATTATGCTTATTTTCAATTAATCAAACATTTCTGAGTTTCCCTTTAGTTAATGGTGTTTACTATTGTTGTGAGTGTGCCCTAGTGGCTGAATCCATATCCAGATTCAATCAATCCCTCAGTAGATTGGTTTTTTTTTTTTTTATCGAGGATCCAGGGTTGCGCCAAAAATCCAGGTTTCAAGTCATAACGGTAGCTCCATCGTTGAGTGTGTACCATCAAAGTAGTAGCATAACAGACTAGTTTGTGGGATTTTACACTCATCATAGTTATGACTTAATAGTTTTTACCTCCTTCAAATATAAACATAAACAATGTGCTCAACAAGCTTACAACCATGTGGCACAGAATGTATGTTGATTGCGCCAATTCGTCTCATTAGATGAAAAATAAGTCGTTAACAGCATCTGTAGAAGATCACTTCCACTGCAAGTTGTGATACATCCAATCAATGGTGGTGCTTGTAGTAAGTTCACTGCTTTTAGTTTTGACCATGTATCTCAATGCATGAGATCAAATAGCTAACAACAACTAATAATGGCATAATTTTCAATAGTTGTTCAATCTCCTAACTCTTATAGTTGGTTCAACTAGTAACACCAAAACATGCTAGGGTTTTCATTTTATTTTTTTTTCACGTATGTGTCATCATAGGTTCAAGAGACAAAAAAACATATCCTTCTTTGTGGTCAGGAGCATATGCAATATATCCTAGGAAAATGATTCATTGTGCGTTACAAACCAAGTAATCTATTTAGTTGCCATCATGTAAAAGAGAGTTTTTTTTTTTTTTTTTTTTTTTTTTCTTGGGTTAGACATCTACTAAAAGTCAGTCTCCTTGAACATTGCTAACCATACAATCAAGGTAACCAATGAGCACTTAAGACAAAGATCAATGAACTGCTCACAGACACTACCTTTTATCTAATGGCTAGCAACATCCAATGAAGCTGATTTTTAGTAGATACCTAATCCACAAACTCCTCTTTTATCAAATTATCATCGTATAAAAAAGGAATTTGTGAATTAGACACCTACCAAAAATCAGTCTCATTAGACGTTGCTAGTCATACAAAAAAGGTAATGGAATAGACAGTTAACATAGTAATCAGTAAATGGCTCACAAACCCTACCTTTTATCTAATGTTTAGCAACATACATTGAGGCTAATTTTCATTAGATAACTAAACCACAAACCCCTCTTCTATATGGTTACATCAACATGTTAGGCGTTCCACTTACAAGGTTAGTACTTATAACACAATGCGATTCATCCAGTATCTTTTCCCATAAAGGAGAAAGATAGCCAGATGATTAATTTTGTGCGACAGGCCAAGTCAGTGATAAGTAGACAGATATGAACAACTTCCTCATACCAAAAGGAGTGAGACTTGTATTAATCTTGATCAGTCGAGAGGCAGGTTTTGTATCAATGTACAAAAAAAAAAAAAAAAAAAAAAGACTCAGCGAAAACAGAAGGGACAAAATGGAATAAAATTAGGTTTCAAGACAGTTGGCCAATAGCCCTCTTTCCTTTGTCAAAAATCTGACTGGCTATGAAAGGGATCCAAAACGATTCCACAGATGTAACTACTCCTTGTGAATTTTTTTTATTGGTAACATAACTTGGATCCACAACCTCAAGGTTGCAACAGTGAGCACCTTCCACTGCCACAGGTTCTAGTCTCTCTACACAACATCCACATCGCCTGTTAGAATTTACAGTGACAATTACAATATCATCACTAGAAGAATCTCATTTAGTATTGTTGAAATACCACCACGTCAATGATATCAAAACCCTTTTTAACTTTTGGTTCCCATACCAAATAGAGCCATAGGGTGGAGTAGATTTAGGATGAGACTGATGTGAATGCCATCGGTAATGGTTCCCACAAATGCACCATGGGGTGTGAATTGGTTTCCCCTTCACATATCCAAATTTCAAAGAGATAAAGAGGGCAAGAAAAATCCCCGCCCGCTATCCTTGTTTCTTTGAGAGAAGATTCTCTTTTTGAACTACAAATTCCCTTTGTCATTCCTCAAACTCTCCTTTTTTTACTAGATTTATGTCCGTGGGTGGAAAATCAGATCAAGATTCTCCAATCTCTCGCCAAGTCAGTTATTCCCCTTTCAGAAGCCACATGATTCCTCAATCTTGAAAACATTGGTCATGGACCCTCAGACACAATTCAAACATGACCCATTTAGATACCATAGGGCCCATTTGGTTGAGAAATCCTGTGGATTTTAGAACTGGTATCAGCTATGTCGCAATAAATTGGAAAATCTCAGATTTCCACCAGCCATGGAGACAAATTTAGTTCAGAAAGTCTTTGTTTGAAAAATGATAAGGAATTTATCAGATTTCAGAGTTATCTCTATCAAATAAGTGAAAGGGGGGTAGAAATCTTTCCCATCCCCCTCTTGTCTCTTTGGATTTGAAATTTTGCTACATAAGATGTTTTTTCCCTCCCCCAATTCATCAACCAAGCCAGCTCATAAGATGAATGCAGATCTCTGAAAACTTGATTAGCTGAAGCAAATCGCCCATTGCAAGCTTGAAATAAGTAACTACCTATGAAGTATGAACCACCTTAGGCCCAACCAGAATCCAACCACTTTAGAAGCCTAACCAATAACCATGCCAAACCTAGGGTACATCTTCAGCAGCAATTTCTAGAAGGCTAACTCAAGCTCATCTAAGACCCGACTTTAACCTTATTAGACACGACCCCAACATCCATCAGTTGGATCATTTGGGCCACCAACCCAAGAGGCCCCCTTAACTATGTTAAAACTTAAAATCATTGTTAGATTAGGATGCTTCATTTTTTACGTTTTATTTTTTTTTTCTTTTTTTTTTTTTGTTTAAGATGTTTAATGGGTGTCTTATGTTTTATATTTCTACATAAAACTTTCTTTTCACTAAAGAGTAGATATTTTAGTTTAAATGAAAAGGCTTTTACATTTGTTTAGACAAATATAGGAAGTTTGTTTGAGTCACAAGTGCTGTACAGTGATTTTTTTTTCTTTGCGGGGTGCAGGGTGAATATATATTAACAGATCCCCAAATGTTGGGGAAAACCTTACGAAAAGAAATAAAAACTTTTTTTTTCATTGCTACTAAGCTCAGAAATGGCAGCAGCAAAAGAAAACAGAAGGAAAAACGAATGAAAGTCCCCAAAGGAACAAAAAACTGACACCCAGAAGTAGTGCCTAGCAAGGAGAACCGTGTCCAAAACACCAAAAAAACCTCCTATACTGTTTTTAGCTCATTTCTTAACGAGCGTAAATACAAACCGCCACCCTGTGTTGCAAGCATTATAGCCACATAACATGCAATTCATGAATGGATTCTCCGATTTATGGGGACATGTACATAGCATTCACAACAACATAAAAAACTGTGTATAACATCCGATCACCGACCACACAACTTCTAACAGGGAGTAAAATAACAAATCAATTTCAAACGATTCATATTGAGAGCATACATGCAGTTTGCAGGCATTCCACCCAAAACTCATTTCTCACTGACTTAGCATGAATCATACATCGAATGATCTCTCCAAGATGCCTATTATTTTGTTCTGCCACTCCATTCTACACATGAATATTACATCTCACCTCAAAACAAAAAAAAATATGCATATATACTCATCACACCATTATCATTATCAGTTCTTAAGCATCCAATCTTTCTCTCAAACTGAATTTGAAGAAGTTATTTGAATCGATGACTCTATCTATGGTGTGGTCTTTGGAAAATCAGAAAAAATGACAACTTACTTGGTTGGAATCGGGAGAGCCTAGCACTGGAGAATGGAGATTTCTCGTGGGTGTATTTGGCGGTGGTGGTTGAGGGATTTTGGTTCGAGGAATGATGTTAGGGTTTTGAAGTGAGGCAGAGCTCAGCTGGCTGATATTGATTTAAGGGGCCCACATGCACGTGGATGGGGGCAGGTGAGTCGTTTGTCAAGGTACCAAATGCTTCACGCTTATATATGGTATATTATCCGTTACATATGTAATAAATATAAATGATATAAATGTGAAATAGATTCTAACTTACATCAAACTAGCAACAATTACAAGTTATCTACGAGAGCAATAAAAATTGTGAAAAAACACCTTTTCCCAACAGGGTTAATTATTAAAAAAAAAAAGTCCTATCGTTAAAAAAATATCAAATGAATTTAGTCTAAATAAAGGGTAAAAATAGAGATCAAGAAATTGTTATTGAAAGTTTTGTGAATGATGGAAATTAAAAGCAGTTCTGATTATCTCAAAGATATCATGATTATATTGGAAAGAATTATTAAGATATCATGATTTTTCCAAAATAAAAAAACAGTACATATCACAAAAGAAGTAAAGAAAGTCATACCAAAAATGTGACATAATCCAAACGACTGCTTGCTGGAGAATTTTGAGAACTTTAGAGACAAAAAGCAAGGGAATAATGTGAGGTGGTGATTGCCTAACACCTTGCTTTGGTTTTGGAGATGAAAAAACAGATTGTCATTAATTGAACAAGAAGGGGAGGTAGAGATTCATGATCAAGAGTAGCAGCACTCACATTTGTTGAAGCATGTAATTAGTCAGAAAGCAGGTTGGGTGAGTGATTGGCGGGTGGTCTGGGAAGGGAGAACAGGATTAGCTTTGTGCCACAAATAAGGGAATATGATCAATGGACGTAGTGTAGAAGACCTTCATGCATTTTAAAGATGAGATTTGACGATGAAAGTTTTAGTAAGTCTATGATCATTCGGGTTTTTTGCCTTGCACAATTGTATGTTGCTATGTTTGGGAGTCAACGATAAATTATAATGACTTGAACAATCATTTGGGTCTAATCAGCATGACTCATCATTAGCATTATTGTTTGAGAAGCTTAGAGAGAAAAGCAAGGGAATAATGTTGATGGCACACTTCTAAGATGTGATTAAGGATGGCAGATCTATCAATGATAACTTAGACTTGAATAGTCAGAAAAAAAAAAAAAAACAAACATCCTTATAACACAAACTTCATTCTTCTCTACTATATTGACCAGCCGAAATTCGGGGTGTAACGATTCGATTAACCGGTCATTTTGGGAAAACTATTAACCGAACTGTAACCACGGTTTTTTGTCTTTTTAAAACCGTAACCGTAACCGTATCCACAAAAATCATGGAAAACCGAACCGTGGTTAACCGTATTAGACGGTTCGGTTACGGTTAATAACCGTGGAAAAATCTGTTCATGGACCACTTTTGCACCTCAAGCGCAAACAAACTTGATCATGCTTTAGTGTTGCGAATATGCATCATTTGGAGATTACCTGTGTGGCTAAGGTCTTTCTTTTTCTTTCTTTCTTCGTAATTTCATTTTTTGAATTCTCTTTCTAATTCTAAGAAGATATGGAAGCAAAAAACAAGATATTTTAAACGGGTTTAATCACATCATTACATTACACCATGTCAGAAACACCTTTCCAGTACTGAACCTTGAAGTCGGCCTCAAAATTAGACTCAATCAATGCCTTAATGTATTTCACAAACATCTTCTAAGGAAGAAACAACAACAAAACAACACCAACAATAGCAATAACGACAACAACCACAACAGCAATAGCAGCCGCAGTACATGGAACCAGAAAACTCTTTTAACCTGTTCAAAGTTTAAGTAGTAACTCTTTCAGTTGAACCAAGCTTTGATGAAATAAGTCTCTGACTTAAAACACAAAAGAACCTATAAGAAATTTACTGAAACAAGGATAAAGTGACAAATCCAAAATGGAAATGCATCTCAAATCAGGAATTTCAACATCTGGTGGCAGCTACTCCACCAACGGCAATTAGCTTCTCTGCCTTCTCAAAGCATGTTGTCTGAGCGAGCTGGCAATCTCTTGAAGAAATTGCTTCGAACAGAGGGCAACTTGCTTCGAAATCTGGGGCGACGAAGAATGAAAAGGCCTGCAACCCAATAATCTGAACAGGAAAAACAGAATCTAAACTAAAAAGAACCATTACAATAATAACACAACATGGAAAACAAGACATATAAGTACATAACAAAGGCCCAAATATGAGTCATGATCACTCTAAGGTCCAACATTTGCATGGAAACTGGAAAGTGAAGACTTATAAGCACATAACAAACACAAAATGTTTATCATTGTTGATGCACCAAATATCTGGATTCTTGGAAGCACATGCGTCTGCCTTCGATTCAACATACCTTCAATTCAAACCTCATCAAAATCAAATTCTGACAAAAAAAGAAAATCATTATTAATCATTTGATCTAATTTAAATTCACAACAAATTTGAAATAACATGAAATCTCAAGAGAATTAAGGAATGTTTTACCTGACTCCTCGAAGGCTTGAAATTCCTCCGTGACATCTTCCAAATTAGCTGCTACATTTGAACCTCGAAACCATTCTTGTGCACAAATCAGGCCTTCTACTGTTTAGGGAGATAGAGAACTACGATATGGATCCAACACAAGTCCTCTGGTACTAAAGGCAGATTTCAAAGCAACAGTAGAGACGGGAATAGCTAGAATATCTCATGCAACTTGAGAAAAAATTGGATACCTTAAAGTGTTTACTTTCCACCAAGCCAAAATATCAAAACTAGAACTAGCTTGAACTTTTTCACGAGGAAAATCCAAGTGTTGTTTAACTTCATTTTTGTCCACATCATTTTCTACTTCTGCCATATGCTTTTCCTATTCCTCCATGACATCATTTTCATTAAAAATGGGTTGGTCATGCTCCAATTCAGAATTTTGACTCAAAGATGAAGCATTAGAGGACTCAAGTTGTTGGTACTCCATATACAAAATATTAAGTGTATCTATAGCTTAACCACCTTGGAAGACTCAAGTTTGAAATAAAATCTATAACACCATGTCGCATATCTCAACTTGTAACGTGGATCCAACACAATAACAATCAACAATATCATATTCATTTTCTCAATTGGTTCTCAATACTTTTGAAATTTCAATTTCATTTTGACAGCCATAGCTTTTAAACAAGGATCAAAACCAGACATCAAGGTATTCAATTTGTTCTCAATGGAAACAACTACAGAAAAATACACATGAGAAGTCACATATGAAGTGCCAAACAACTTAGTTGTAGCATTATAAAAACTCTACAAAAAAGTGGTCAAGAGCCTATAGTATTCCCAATCCTCGATGGTAGGAGGTCCACCTACGTTCTCAAGTTTCTTCTTAAATTTATCATCATCATCAATCATTCGATCAAATGCCTTTTCAAATTTAGTCGCAATTCACAACATCAGAAATGTAGAATTCCACCTAGATGTAACATCCAAACACAACATCATTTTACATTCTATTCCCTCCTTCTCCACACAAGACTTAAATATTTGTGCCTTTTGTGGACAGCTCCTAGCATATTTTACAGCGGCCCTAATTCGATTTATGGCACCATCCAACTCATCCAATCCATCTTTCACAATCAAATTCAACACATGTGCACAACATCTCATTTGAAAATATCGACCGCCTAAAATAAAACTGTCATTTCTTTTAAAGAACTTTCTCTTCAAATAACTAATGACAGTGTCATTTGATGTAGCGCTGTCAACAGTTAATGTGCAAAGTTTATGAATTCCCCAATCAACTAAACATTCCTCAGTACTTCAACCTATTGCCTCACCTTTGTGACTAACACAAAAATTCAAGATTTTTTTGTGCAAGTTCTACTCTTTATCGATCCAATGAGACGTAAGGCACATATAAGAAAGGTTCTGATTTGATGTCTATGCATCAGTAGTGAGACATATCCTTTGTTTACTTTTTGAAAACATATTCTTCAATTTTTTCTCTCTCCGCCACATACAAAGCCATATGATCTTTAGCAAGTGTAACATGTGAAAAAGGATTGAATAGAGGCTGCATCATGCTACAAAAGCGCCTGAACCCCTCATTCTTTATAAATTTGAAAGGCAATTCATCTAAGATGACCATTTTTACAAGTTCCTCTCTACAAATATCATGACAAAATTTCCAAAGTGCAATAGGATTCACATTTTTAGCTCCACTACCAGATTTCATTACCGATGTAATTTCCTTTTGTCTTTGACTATTTGCATTTATATTTTCTGGAAACTTAGGACAAGTTTTCAAATGATTCCCCATTGCACTAGTTCCATTGGCACTCAACCACTTAACATGAGCATCACAATGGCCGTAATGGAGTGTATACTGAATCTTAGGGTCATAATTTTCAAGTCTAGAAAAATGATGTTTAATATCTGATTCTTTGTTATTTTTTCTTTTGAGAGAAGATACCTAACTCTGACAATGACTAATAGAGTGAGTTCTAAGTTGAGGAGCATCAGGCTGAGGAAGTGGAGTCTCAGCCATACTAGACATGAAAATCTGACAGTAAAATTGAACAAAATAAAATACACTAGAACAAAATAAAAAAGATGGGACTTGTGGCAATCCTAAAATTTTCATTTCTGCTAATGCTATGATTGATTGCAAAATGTAAGAATAAAACACACATATCTGCAGGTCCAACCAAATATAAATATCCACAAATTGGATTAATAGCAGAAAGGGAGAAAAAAATCCAGACTCGAGTATACAACTCCCAATCCTAAACTAAAAAAAAAAAGGTTCCCATCAATATGATCAAATCATTACAACAAATGAATGGGATTTGAAAGCTCAAAGAATGAGAATCTGCAACTGCATATATCAAAATCCGAAAATATCAACCAACATTCAAAAGCTAGACACACTCCAGATTTTGAAATATGGACCTAAAAAACCAAAATCTAAAAAGCATGCAAAACAGTGGATAAACACTTCAATATTCAACCTCATTGGCCGATGACAATGATGGAATGAATCCCAAAGACACCATTTTGGCAGCGGATTCACATTTAGGTGATGAGCGGATGAGTCCCAGATTGCAACAAGTGCATGTTAATGATATGGCAAACAAAGACAGCCCACCTGATGTTGGCAATCAACAAAAGAAAGGTCCCATAAAAAATAAAATAAAAAAGAGGACTCTTATCTTCATTAGTTTAAGTTTCTAATAAGAACTCTTATCTTCATTAGTTAAAGTTTCTAATAGAAATACTATGATTATAAAGGAACATGGACAATCTCTAAGCCATCCATCCGACTGGAATCTCAATCTCACCAATTGGTCAATAACCAACAATGCTATTTTTTTATTTTTTATTGGCTTGAAGAGGAGGATTTCATTGATAAACAGATAACACCAAGAGTAGAAAATACAAAGCCAGGGAAAAAGAAAAACCCAAAAAGCATTATGTGATCCATTATCTTGGAACCACCAAACATAGTGCCAAAATGATCTTTGACACACAAACCCACAGGCAACTACTAGGAGTCTACGACCAACCTACCCATGGCTTCCCATACATAGAAACACCCACCACCCGATGCATAGAAGCACCTACAACTGCAAGCCTAAATTTGGTGATAGATTGATTAACAGTGAATCAGGTAATTGCAAGGATAGGAAATGTCGCGCCATCTGCACCAACCTCCCTTCAGTGAAACTACACAAAAGGGATGGCTCCCTTCCCACACATGAGTAAATGTGGCGGAATCTACACAGATGCTTCCAAAAAAGCAGAAAGAAGAAATAAGAGGCATCTGCGAAACTCCCTAAGAGCATCTTGATGAGGGGATAGTCAATGAATCTCAACCAACATTCAAAACCCAAACTTTAAAAATATCAAAAGGACCTGAAACATTTAACATTTAACATTTAAGAAGAAAATAAACAAAAAACCCTAGAATCATGATAAGAACACAAACAAACCTGGATCTGGCGAATGGGGCGAGAGAGAGAGAGAGAGAGAGAGAGAGAGAGAGAGAGGGGCGTCTTCTTCGTGCGGCTGGGAGTTGAGAGAGAGAGAGGCGAGAAAGGGGCTGGGAGTCTAGAGAAAGAGGCGCTGGGAGTCGAGAGAGGCAGAGAGCTAGGTTTGTTAAGTTAAGAAGTGTTTCATTTTATCATTTAGGCCCCCTTTTTTCCTTTTATTTGTATAACGGTACGGTTAACTGTGTGCGGTTAACCGAACTGTATTTTACGGTTCGGTTCGGTTAATAACCGTGAGTTATTATGGGAAACCATAATCAAACCGTGAAGTGCAGTTTTTGGATTTCATTAACCATAACCAAACCGTGAAATACCGTTATTAACCGCAGTTCGGTTCGGTTCGATTCAGTTCGGTTAGACGATTTGTCGGTTTTCTTTTACACCCGTAGCTGAAATTATGGTGAACCATACGCGTACACGGTCATTAATCCACGCAAGTTTCTTATAACATAAACTTCAATCTTTTCTATTAAATTGACCAACCAAAATTATGGTGATTAATTACATGTCCACGATCATTAATCCAGGCAAGTTTTGGGTTTGACCTCTTAATAACACCGTGATTGTGGACGGGGCCCAAATTCCTATCGGGATGGAGATTGATGGTAGATGGTAGTGCTTGATGGCAGATTTCTAGGATGTGATTAAGGATGGTAGCGTCGCCACTTGTCGAACTTCTAGGATGCTTACATGGCACCACACAAAAAAAAAAGATAAATCGAGACCTCTTAATGACACCGTGATTGTGGATGGGGCCCAATTTCCTACAGGGATGGAGACTGTTGGCAGATTGTAGTGCATGATGGAAAATTTCTATGATGTGATTGAGGATGGTAGCGACGCTGTGTGTCAAACTTCTAGCGTGCGCACTACGAAAAAAAAAGATAAATCGAGCCAAATGACGTGGTGCACTCTAGCGCACACCTCCCCAATGGCTTTAACATATATAATGGTTGGATGTTTATTTGCATTTTATAGTTGTTTTTCACAAGTTTCTCAGAATTTATGAACAATTAAAGAGTCATTTTGCCTCTTGGCAAAAAAAATTAGATCTAGTAGTTTGGACTTTATTTTAATAAATTTGTTAAATTTTATAAATAATTATGATAAGAATTTTGACCTCAATGTCCTTAGATGAGATTATCTTTCTATTAAATACGAAAAGCATATTGACCAAAAAATGAATACCAATAGCATAACTATGGACCGTCTCAATGGGCTTAGATGTTATGCATCAACAACAATGGCAGAAAGAAGAAATTTAGTGTAATAACAAGATGCCAGTAATATAGAATCAGAGGAAAAGGAGGGGAAGAATACCCTCACCATCTTACCTTCCCCACTATTTAAAGAAGAGGAGAATAAGAAACGAACTCTTGAAATTCTTGTAAAGAAATAAGTCTCAAGACAGATTACTAGAAAAGACTTAAAATACTTAGAGAGCTGCTAATACCACACCCAAAACTTTTTTTTTCCACATCCATTCTCCCTACACACACCACTTAAGTAAAAAAATTGCTAAAATTTCTCTCTACACACCCTTTTTTCCCAAATTACCTTATCCTCTCTCCCTCACCTTCTCTTTACGCTCCCCTTCTTCCCCCTCACTCTCATTGTCCCTCTCTCCCTCTCCCTCTTTCTCTCCCCCTCTCCTTGTCTCTATCCCTCTCCCTCCCTCCCTCCCTATGCCCCCCCCCCCCGCTCGCCACCGCCCTTCCCCCCCCCCCCCTCCTTGTCTCTCTCCCTCCCCCTCCCTCCCTCTCTCTCTTTCCCTATCCTTGGCCACCTACGCCCCACCACTCACCACTGCCCTCTCTCCCTATCCCTCCCTCCCTCTCTCCCTACCCCTGCCCACCTACGCCCCCCGCTCGCCACTGCCCTCTCTCCCTCTCCCTCCACCTCCCTTTCTCCCTCTCCATGTCTCTCTCCATCCCTCTCTCCTTTTCCGTGCTTGCCTCCACCCTCCACTGCCAATCAAAAGCCTCCAAATTGAAGGACCACATAACACAAAAAGGACATATGCTTTTAGAAGGGAAGTTTGTTACAACCAATTAAATTGAAGCAATCTATGTGAATGCAAATGAGCCAGTCAAAAGCCTCTAAGTTGCAACCAACAAAATTGAAGTAATCCATGTGAAAGCAAATGAGCCAATCAAAAACCTTAAAGCTGCAACCAATCAAATGGAAGCAATCATTGTGAAAGGAAATGAGCCAATCAAATGTCCTCAATATTTCTATAAATTGGAATGTATTTAGAGAGAGAGAGTCTTTTGGCAAGACAATCTTTTGGCAAGTTAATCTTTTTGGCGATTTCATTTTACTTTTTCTACACTTTTAGATTGTAATTAGGAGCTTAAGTGCAACTAATCTAGAGAGTGTAATTGAAGATCATTAATGAAGATTTAGAGCTCTTTCTTGATGTTTAGTTGCTAAAGCTCTTCGATTAGGCTCTCCGTTTGAAGCTAAGTAACGTTATTAGTTCAGTTGCATGCATGTTTTAGTTTAAATTGTCTACTTGTGCCTTGATTAATTAGTATATTTTAGATATAATTGTGCTAATTTCTCTCATTTCTCATGCTCATCTCTACACTTGATGCTTTGATAATATCAATTGATGTTTTGTAATTGGATTAACTTATCTCACATAGCATGCTCTAAAGCCCTTATCTTTGATCTTTTGTAGCTTGATTTTGATGATTAATTGTTAGGGTAACTAAATAATGATCTAGGATCTTGGCCTTTGACTTTATTTACTTTGATTTTCATTGTTATATCATCCAACCCAATTGGCAAGAGATTACAAATTGGACTGTAGATTTGAGAGTTGAATTAGAACATACATTGTTTGGATTAATTACATACTTAGTGGATTTTGTATTGCCTAATTTCTTCTTTTGATTATTGTTAATTTGAATCCTTGTTTGATTTGCTATTTTCACTTCTAGATTGTTATATCTACATTTCACATAACTTTTTTAAAATCCTACACATTTCACACCACATCTTCACCTTAAATCTTCCATTTCCACCACCATTCATCCACTAGTTTAGTGTATTTTGTTAGATCTTATTAATTTCATATTTTAGATTATTAATTAGAGTAGTTTAGTTGCTATTTTAGTTTTATTTCACACTCCATTTAGTTTAATTCCATTTTTCACACATCATTTAATAGTTGTAATTGTTTACTTCAATTGTCTATATCAGCTATATCTTAGTTCAATTCTACTTCAATTGGACTCATTATTTGTTCCATCCTCTCTCCATAGGATCAATAATCCAAACTCTTTAGTCCTTTACTACTTGACAACACCGTAGTCTTGTAGTTAAGCATTGTACATCTTAGTGTCGATCAGGATATATGCATCAAAAGATAACAGAGATGATAATAAGATCATATGAGTAATAAAGGTACAATACTAGGCAATCGTGCAAAGTATAGCAATAAGGATTAATATGAAAGTAAAGTAAGCTAAATAATCATCTAACAAATGACACATTCACACAAGCTGGACCCAGTGGGATATTATACCGTGACACTCCCATACTGATAATCAGTTGCGGTAGGGAATAATAGTGCAATGCAAGGGATAATAAACCCCACCTAATATAATTTATTTATAATAATAAGCATATGTGCATTACCGGTGTCTGCCCGCCGCGAATGCAAATATACTACTGAAGCCTGCCGGCCGTCTAATCATAGCACATCATGATGGCCCCAACTTTAATGATTATCTCTCACTAAGGATGATCAGTCCAATGCTAAGCTTACAACAACTGAGTGAACGTCTTACGCCGACTCAAGGAAATCAAGTAAGGGTCAGTGTTTGGCTTGGTTATTCTTATGTGAGCAAGGTCATCTCGTATCCATAAAACGTCCAGTATCCATATACATCCATATACACAATCCATAGACCATATCCATAATCGAACCCACGGCCATGATCTACCTGTCATGGTCTTTGTCCATTTCCATTGCATTCCATATCCAGCATTATCCATTTTATTTCCCATCCATAAATGAGTTTCTATGTTATCAACACAAACATCTACTCCAAGGTAATCCCATCCATCCATTCCTTAGGCCATAGGGTAGGATGCCTGGCCACAGACACGAGTCAAGTGATCTCCATTCACAATTTGGGTCACTACTAGGACACCTTAGGTTCAGGTCCTCCAACTTCCATTTATTATGTAGGTTTAGACAATAAATAACATAAAAAATAAACAGCAAATGAAAATCACCTAACATATCTAAATATCCATACCAATCAAAGGAGGGAAGCACAAGGTCCATCCAAGGTCAATGCCCCTTTTTGAGGTCCAAGGCCATGTCAATCAATTCAGTTCCAAATGAAGTTTTAGATGACAAGAGAATGAGTTTGGTGCCTCTGAAGTTACGGGCATCTTCAACGACGTTTAAGGATTGAATTGAAATTCAATCAATACCGTAGACCCTACTTTGGTGGCCTCATGGGTCAAGGTTAAACCCAACCCTTGACTCATGCTTGGCTCATCACTGGAAGTCCACATGGAAGGGCAATTGGCCCCACACAATATCAAACCATAAAGGATACAAAAATCTAGAAGGCCCTGGATACAGTGTATGTGGTCGACATCATGCAAGGGTGGTTGGCTGGATGCATTGGGAAATCTAGGAATCTGTCTCTCAGGTCTGTCTCAAGTTCAGTGTATTCGGTCAACATCTTGGGCACCATGGTCAACCGCATACACAAGGACCAGAAGGACAAAATCTGGCGGACAGGTCTCCAATCTGAGATTGATGTAGTGTGGCCGGTCGACATCCTACATAGGTAGTCGACTGGTTACACAGGAGTAAATGGGACCTGGTTTGTCAGTCATTTGACTTTGGGCAATGTACCAAGTTGACATCTGGCCAAGACAGTCGACCGGCTATATTGGAAATTCTATAGCAGACTGACAGACTCACTCTCAGCTATTTCTGGAGTTCGCAGTGTATCCGATTGACATCCTACAAGGGTGGTCGACAGGGTACACACAAACCTTAGATTTCCAGATTTCTGCAACTTCTTTCATTCATCCCAATTTCCATCACAACTACACAACCTCTTCTCCAATCATCACAAAACCATACATAAACATCAAGCTCCATCCATACATCATAAATCCATTATCAATTGGGCAATTGATCTTCCAAATGGGGAATCCCATCTACCAATGGCAAAAAATAATGAAAACAAGGCCTAAAAGAGATATCTAAGTAATCAAACATCCATATGAACTGAAATTACAAAATTCAAGGTAGTAAACATGCATTCTATGTTAAATGAGTATATTGAATTTGCTTGTAATCCAAAGCAATGGTTTCTTGGCTTGGTCTTTGAGATCCAAGCTCTAATTCCTTAATCCAAGGCTCTAATGGCTTCCAATCCACAAAACAGTACCCAACACTCAGATCTATAGCTCCTACACCCAAATCCCAAAGAGAATTACATAAGAGAAATGAATTCTAGAGAGAGAAAAATTCATGGAAATTGAGCTTAGGAAGAAAGTAACCTTGTCTTGTAGAAGAGAGGGGTATTCTTGCTTGGAAACAATAGTAGCTTGGAGAGAATTCTACTTCCTTGTAGTAAAAAACTCTAGATCTATATTTCTTGTAAAGATGGAGAGAAAAATGGGAGGGAATTTTTGGAGGAAAATGAGAGGAATGAGAGGGAAGAAGAGAGGAATGAAGGGAAAATGAGAGAAAAAGAGAGGAACTTGGACGTTGAGGAGACTGGGTATGTATATTTAGAGTTTGGTTGTAAGTGAAATGTCCAGGTTGCCCTCTTGATTTGGCTTTAGATTTGGATAAGTACATGGGCATTTCTGGTATTTTAGGTTTAGTTTGTAAATTCTCAAATGGAAATTAACCCCTCCTATTAATCCTATTTACTTCTAAGGGACTTTAACTAACTAACAAATTTCCTAAAGTCCATCTAACACCCTATTGTTATATAAAATACAAAAAGAGACTAATTTCTATAAAATAGGCTAAAAACCTAGAAAAATACTAAACTACCCTTACTAACCCCTATTAATTAGTACAAATAGATACTATATACTATAATTGACATAAATCAAATAAAAGTGAGGGTCTTCAAGGGGGTAGCGCCTCACATTATGGAACTTTGATATGGAGCTGTATGGTCCTCATTTTGACAAAGAAATAAAAAATTTAAGAAGATGAAAGGAATTGAGTTGCACTTATGAAAGGAATCTGAGCACCTTTGAGGTCGTGGGAGAGCTGAGCTAGAGCTGTTGTAGAGTTTCTTCTTCTCATTGTATAGGTAGTGTTATCTTTCTCCTTGTTATTCTCTCTTCAAATTATTAGAAGTCCAACCAATTTTCAACCAACTTTTTTATCTTTTACTAACTTGAGAAGGCCTACTTTGGCCGATTTTTTCCATTATTTTCCCACTTTCTTTATTGAACAAGCAGTTCTGAAAGCTGGGGTTGCAAGTGCCTTTAAGTGGTCATGGCATCTAACCATTTTGTCAAGGGGGGTCGTGAGAGCTTTTCTTGTGACCCTTGATGTGGATCATGGCATAATTGCCTCCACCATGTAGTGGCTAGGAATCTTTAGGAGTTATCCACGTAGGCTCCATGTGTCAATTTTTTATTTATGACACATGTCATGTATTTTAGCATTTCTTGAGTATTTGATTGGGTCAAATTTCGAGTGCCACATGTCACTTAATGATTGGGACATGTGTCATGATGACTTGACAAGTTTTGGGACCCATTTGAAGAGAGAAAATGAACAAAGGTCACAAAATAACCTAAGAATTACAAAAATTGGCTTTACTGCCAAGGTGGGTCGTGAGACCCTCTTGTTCTGCCAGGGGGTTGTGGGTCATTTGAATTTTGTTTCTCCTCCGATTTAGCTCTATTTGCCTTGAGATTTTGTAGATATGTTTTTCACATGTTTCTTGATGATTTTGAGCTAGATTTGAAGGCTTTGGATTGCTTGATTATGGAATGGGGGCTACCAAATGTACACTATTTGCATTATTTTGGTTTTAAATGGCTTCTAATTCACTTGATTTTTCTTTTTTGATCTTGGAAATGATCCAACATTATTTGGATTGCTCTTCGTTGTGATATTGAACACTTGGCTTGATCATTTGATGGTTTTAGTGAATTTTGACCATTGGTTCGGCTTTGTAAATCCTGTTATGACCTAAACTTCTTAAATTTAACTTTTTATGTCCCAACAGACTCGTCTGAGTTTTGGGTGACTATCCCATACCTTCTGTTGCTCTAGGTGGGATCAGTCCCTTTTTATTTTGTACGTAGTGTTGTAATTTCAACTTCTATTTTATTATAACATATATCATCCCCTCCTTTCTGCAGAAAAAAAAAATACCAATACCCATTGCTTAATGACACTTTACCCTCTTACACTCATGAGACAAAAAGAGCCATTTCTCATGTAGCAAAAGGTAGAAAGGGATACTAAAAATCCAATTTATATATATGAAGCCGACTAAGTTCAATTGCAGAAATCAGAGATTGCATCCAATTTAGTGTTGACCATTTCAATTCATTTTGACCCCTTAAATGATTTCCACAATCCTTCATCCAAACAACTCTTCAATACCATAATTGAAGCCCTTATTTCTCTTCATAACCGTAACTCCTCATGTCTATATGTTTCTACAAGCGTCTCCTCAAATGACTGGCGTTTCCACTCGTGATTAATCAAACGTGCTTCAAACGCCCTTTTAACTACTCCCGTATTTCTTTGTTTCCTCTTACACTTTTGTCTCTACTGCTATTTGCATAAGATTTTTTTTTTTACAAATACTATGCAAGCTAGTCTAATCCGTTACTGCAACAATTAGATTTGTAGGATTTTGATTCAATCAACCAAGCAATCTCCAAAGCCTATGTCTTCTTTTTTTCATCATCTTCTTCTTCTACTTTTTTTTTACTTTTGGTATCTCTTTCAATTCCATCACTAGCTTGGATAATGGATTCTCTCTGGTTCTGGGTTTTTAGTTATTTGGACTTGTATTTGGTTCTATAGTCTTCATTTTCATGTGTTTGCTGCCATGTTGCCAGTCTAGGACACAACTCAATGTTGTGCAATTTATTCTTTTTTTTATTCATTAGCTCTGATTTTATCAGAAGAACCATAAAAATTAGGACATCATGTGAATACAAAAGAGCACACCAAAAACCTCAAGAAGAGAGATGGATTATTCTCACATTGTGCATCACTAGAAAAGGGGGTGTGCTATCTGAAATTGTACATCAAGACACTATTAAGTCCCATGTGTGTATGAACTGTAACCTCTAAGAGCATTTCATAATGTTTTAACAGCCCTGTAATTTGGTAAATTTATGCTATTCTGGCATGGAGGATCGATCATCTTTACAAAAATGAATTTAGATATATATATATATATTTGTGTTTATTTATTAGGTTTAAAAAAATTAAATGCATTTTGTAATGGAAACGCTCATATATTTAAGTGATTTTTGCTCATCATTTATTTTACTCGAATTCATTAATATTTTTATGCTTATAAGCAAGGCAGTTATTTTTATTGGCCTGAGCTTAGCATAGAGCGCCATATAAGCATGCTAGTTTGTGCAAAACCAAACCTTTGTAATGCCACAACATAGTGGCCCCTCTTAATGACGGCAATTAGAGATTTGGTTTTTTTATCATAGTGGCCCCACTTCTTAATGATGCCCTTTATAATGCTTAAGCAATATCCTTCACACAAATGGATATATACTATGATAAGGATTATTTAGTTTCTACCTCTAAATTTTAGGGATGTCCCTTATTTTCAATATCTCTATTGTGTTTTTGTTATTTTACTTGATTTCTATTGAATTTGTTTGGAATGTATGAACCATTGATTTGTATATCAAAATTGAACCCATATTGATAGGGTGAAACTTATATGTATTGGTAGTTTTGGTGACAGGTATCTACATATTTGTCTAACATAGTTATTCTTAGGAGCAACATTTTTTATAATATCGTTAGTTTTTTATTGTGAACTTCTTGGACTAATGTTGAAATCTAACCTATCTTGCGAGGTCATCTTAATGAAGTGACATATAAGATTTTGATATTTATAGTAATTAACTTGTGAAAAACTCATTTGTTTGTTTTTCATTTATTTATATTCTAATTTATATATTTTTTATTTTTTCCGTTTTTGTTAAAAAAGGATTTTATAGGTAAAAGCCCCATAGGGCCCCATATCACTGATGAGGTTCCAGAATCACCATATAGACAAGAGAGGTCTCTTTGGTGCGTTTTTGTCTTCTTCTTTTTTTCTTTTTTTTTTGTCATTTAGCGATATGGTCAATATCGACCATTCTGTCAGTCAGGTTTTCTTCAACATGATATCGACCATTCTGCCAGTCAAGTTTTTTTCAACATATAACTATCTTATTTGCTGAACACAATAGAATGGTCGATATTGACCATATCGTGAAGAAAAAAAATTGAATATGCAGATCCTCCGCGCTCGCCTCCTCTCACTCCCCTTAGGTCTTCGTAGACAAATCGAATTCCTAGTTTTTCATTTTCTCCCTTTCTCTCCTCTACATGTTTGGATTCATTGAATCTCTCCCTGTCTCTCTGCTTTTCTTCTCCCCTCACTCCCTTTCTCTCAATGGCATTTCATCAAACAGGTTGTATTCGACCTTCTCCTTCCCTCGCTGTGTCTGCACAAACGAAGAAACCCAAACCCTTTGGACCTTCAACACTATCCTCCAATGCCAGAAATAGAGCGACTTTCTCATCTTCCTCGCCTACTTTTCCATCCCTCTCGAGCTCTTCTACTTCGTCTCTTGCTCTTCTATCTTCCCCTTTTGATGGATCTTCCTCCAATTCGGTGCCTTCATTGTCCTCTGTGGCCTCACTCACTTCCTCAACGTCTTTGCTCATGCACCTCACTCCTTCCATCTCATGCTCTCTCACAATCTTTTCTGCATCCACTGCTCTAGAGTAGCACTAGCAGCCAAGAGATAAAAACTTAGTCTCTATTTGGGTTCTGCAAATTGAGAGCAACCACCACAGAATGGTCGATATCGATCATATCGCTAAATGACAAAAAAAGAAGAAGAAAAAAACGCACAAAGAGGACCCCTCTCGTCTATAGGGTGATTTCGGGACCTCATCGGTGGTATGGAGTCCTATGGGGCTTTTACCCATAAAATCCTCTTGTTAAAAATTAAATTAAAAAACTAGTGAGAATTATAAATTAGGATTTTATTTATAGATTGTTTAAGTTAACTTTATCTTTCCTTTATATTTTGATATATAAAAGTTAAGAATGATGGATAACATAGTTGCTTTCATTTTAGGCTTTTTTTTACCAATAATATGTTAGAAAAAAATCAATATTTTTAACTTTTGGCCCGGGCCTCTGTTGCAAGTGGTTAATGAGACATTACGCTCTTTTGTTCATTAGGTAAACAAGAAGCAAAGACCGCATGTCCTCTATACTTTTGTGTGTAGTGAATTGACTATTGAAATGCCTCTTTCATCATTGACTATTGAAATGTCTCTTTCATCTTTACTTTCTTATCCTTTGCATTTTAAAATTCAAACAAAGCATCTACTTTTCTTTTTTTAAATAATTATTTTTTCAATTTAACCCATTGGTCAATTAAACTTTATTCCCTTGTATACACAAGTTAAAAAATATGAGTGTCTAATCAATAAACTAACATGTTAGAGCAACTCCAACAGAATTGCCTTTTGTCCAACTCAGCGGGGATTTGACGTGCAACGATACAAAATGGGATGTGGGAAGCCCTCCAACAGAAGCTGTAAAACCACCTGGCAATTAACATATGCCTTGGTATGCCTTTTTTGGCATACCAAAAAGTAGCCTTCATTTTTTTTAATATAATAATACAAGGGTCAGTGGTTCAACCCGTTGGAGAAAACATTTGCGTCAGCTGAACGTTAGTGATATCATCAGAGATATTGCATTTGAAGGGTCCAGAAGATGATATGATGGTTAGTTAGTGAACGTTAAATGGCTAGATTTATAGCCGTTGCGTTTATTTATTTTTTTTGACTTTTTTGAATTTTAATGGGTAATTATAATTTGTGAAAACTCGAGAAACTCTTGAGCTTGGATATCTATAAATTATGAGTGTTTGAAGTCTTTTTTTTCCTCATTCACACTATGGATTCTCAATTCTCTCAATTTCCTATTTTTTCCACCCAATATTCACAATCTTTCGGTGAGGCATCCGAACTCCCTACTAATGATGCCCCAAATAAAGAGGCTGTTGGTCGAGGTGCCAGCTTCAGTATAGAAGAAGACTGTCTTTTCATCGGTTCGTGGTTGAACACCAGTCTGGATGCTGTGCATGGAAACGAGCAGAAACTTGGAGCTTTTTGGGAACGAGTTGGAGAAAACTATCACAACAATAAGCAATTTCTCAGTGATCGAACAGACAAAATGTTGTCACAACAATGGCAAAAGATTCAAGCTTCTGTCAACAAATTTTGTGGATGTCTTACCACAATTATTTCCAGAAATCAAAGTGGCACAAATGAACAAGATAAGGTAAAATTGTGTGTGTGTGTGTGTGTATGTGTGTGTGTGTGTGAATTTTTTTTTTTATTCTTAATTTGAGCTTACATTTAATTTTCAGATTGCAGAAATAAAAAAAAAATTACGAACATCTAGATCAAGATTCACCTTGGACTGTGCTTGGATCTTGTTAAGGCACCAACCAAAGTGGATACAATTGCAGCAACAAATACTAGAGAAGACATCCGTAAAAAGAGCAAAATCTTCAACTTCTGGCTACTCATCATCTTCTAACCCAAGCACTCCCATAAATATTGAGGATGAGACAATTAACAATGCTTATGATCCCATGACGAGACCACCAAGCAGAAAGGCTAAGAAAATAAAGATGAAGCAAACCACTATTAACGAGCCCACACCCGTTGCAGATCTCATCCAAAAAATGATGGATGACAAAAAGGAAAGAGATGAAAAAAAAATAGAGCTTCTTAAGCAAAAAATTGAGCAAGGTGAGAAGAAGATGAAATTAAAGAAAATACATATGGAGATGGAGATCATGAGTATGGATACGTCCAATATGTTTGAGGAGCAACAACAATATTATGCTAAAAAAAGACTTGAAATTATGAGAGGAGAGTTAGGTGGTGGTTTCTAAATTGTATTTTATTTTAGAATTAAAATGTATCTTTTATTTTAATAAATGAATTATTGTTTGTTTAAATATAATATTGTACTTCAATTTTATAAAGTTGTCATTTCACTAGCAATTTTATAGCCGTTTGAGAAAACTAGCTGTTGGAATATTTCATATATACAAACCATTCTGGAAAACAATTCTTACACCACAACTTCTTACTTCTCTTCATCTTAAAATAAGAAAATCTTTGGTTCATCACTTCGGAGATGTCTCAGAATTATACCGATTCCTCTTCTGACACGACGGATGAGCTATGGCATACCGTCATAAATTCCGATTCGGATGAAGAGTTGCAGATGTTGTGTAGGGCTACTCTGGAAGAAGAAAGAGGAAACTTACAAAGGAGAATGAGAGTGCATCGTGGTTCTATTCAAGGTCACGCAGTCATCCACAGTGGACGAATCTCAGGACTTCACAGGCTTTACAATGACTACTTCAGTGAAAACCCTGTCTACACTCCTTCTCAATTTCGAAGGAGGTTTCGAATGCGCAAACCTCTTTTTCTTCGAATTGTAAATGCAGTGGAGGCTCATGACCCATACTTTCAACAAAAAAGAAACTGTGCAGGCGATCTTAGTTTATCAGCTCTTCAAAAGGTCATAGCTGCAGTGAGGATGCTTGCTTATGGAGTTGCGGTGGATGCTGTGGACGATTACATGAGGATTGCTGAAAGTACCTCTATAGAATCATTAAAAATGTTTGTTCAAGTGATCATTGATGTTTTTGGCAACGAATATTTGAGAACACCAAATAATGCTGACATTTGTAGATTGTTATCAGAAGGTGAGAGACGCGGGTTTCCTGGGATTCTAGGTAACATTGACTGTATGCACTGGAAGTGGAAGAACTGTCTAGTTGCTTGGAAAGGCATGTATGCTCGTGGAGACCGCCGCAAGCCTTCTTTGATTCTTGAAGCTGTGGCATCGCATGATCTTTGAATATGACATGCTTTTTTTGGACTATTGGGATCACACAATGATATCAATGTGTTGGATCGATTTCCTATATTTACCGACCTCGCTGAAGGCCGAACTCCTTCCGCCAACTAATCAATCAATGGTCATGAATATACAATTGGCTACTATCTTGCTGATGGCATATATCCATAATGGGTGACATTTGTCAAAACAATTCCATGTCCTAACGGACCAAAGGCCACAAATTTTGCTGCAGCTCAAGAGTCAGCAAGGAAGGATGTGGAGCGTGCGTTTGGAGTGCTACATGCACGTTTTGCAATTGTTTGTGGGCCTGCTCGTTTCTAGGATCGTCAAACACTTCAGCATATAATGAAGGCATGCATCATAATGCATAACATGATTGTCGAATATGAACGCGACAAAAGTCTTCCACCCAATTACGATGCACGAGAGGGTGAATGCAGTGACCTTGCTGTGTCATGTGACTACACTGCAGAATTTCAGGATTTCATTCAAAACCATTCGCGTATCGTGACAAGAGAACACATTCTCAACTCCAAGCCAATTTAGTGGAGCACCTGTGGCATTTCCAAGGTCAATATGAAGAAGCCTGTGATTGACTATAATATTATGTAATTTGATTCTACCTTTTGAATGAAAAATGGGTTTCAAGTACAATTTGTGCATTTTTTATTTTTTAATAATTTATTACTTTAATAACATTTAAATTCTACCAAATCCCATTAAATATAAGTAAGATATATGTAATAAAAGCAAATGAGGATTAAATGAAAAAGGAATAAAATAATAATTTGACATCTCTCTTGGAGTTGCCCAAGTGAGATGCCAAATTTACATATACCTTTTTTGCCATATAAGCCTTTATTTTGAAAAAGGCATATGAGGATTTGAATTGTCTCTTGGAGATGTTCTTAGGATTCTAAATTAGATGTTTGATCTTTTAATTTAGATATTTGGACTTAATCAAGATTACTATTTTTGCATGTTCCCCTTTATTATTTTTTGGATACATAAATTCATTTATTTGAATTTATTATCTTGAATACATGTCAATAAATATTATTTATATTTTATTAAATTTTAATAAATTTTAATTTTTTTAAAAAGGGCATGACTGTCGTGAGTTATCGCGTTGACTCTCCGAGTCAATTTCTTTTAATTGGGTGTGTTGAGTCCTAGTCACGAGTTTGCCAATCTTGTTTAAAATGTGTATAACTTTTTTTAAAAAAAAGGAAAACCTTTTATGCTTCATTGAGCTAGCGGTGCCTTTTCAGCATTTAAAATCGCAGTTTCTATGATTTTAATGTTGAAGATTTTACTAGACTGTATTCCATTTGTATGCCTAAGATAGTCTGCTGTAATGTGGAAACAACAAGCGCCTTTTTCCTATTTTATACATGTTCGATCTTTTTTTGTGGACCCTAAAACTCATGACACAACTCATACATGTGCGGTGATGAGAACTCACACATGAGAGGAGAGATGGACACAATTTGCACATGCGAGATAGAAACTCGCACATGCGAGGAGACACAGACACAATTCACACATATGAGTTGATGAAAACTCACACGTACTAGAAGAACATACACAACATACACACATGAGAATAAAGAACCTTTCTCTGTACATGTTCAATCTTAAAGTCGGCTTTTGTTATTTAGAGTAAAGTTTTCCAATCTCATAAAAAGGGAAAGTGTAGTGTAGGTGGGGCCCATTGCAGAATCTCAAAAATAAAATAAAAGATAAGCAGAAGGGCTAAGAATAAAATAATAGCTCCCATTAGATTCCATAAAATTCACCTCATTATATCTTCGTAAAAGAAACAGCTATTCCTCCGCCGTAAAATCAGCTAGCACCAACCACTCTATCTTCACCTTCAACATTGAATCTAAGCCGTCCATCAGCTTTTCGTGACTTTTCTGTTTTCTTGAAGACGTGTTGTATTTATTTATCTTTTGAAAAGATTCTGCCTTTTTTGGGAAAGTGTTTTCTTTTGGGATGCTTGAAAATTGAATCTACGCCGCCATCAACTTCTCATTTCACACTGATACACACTTTGACTTTTCTTTTTTTAGGTGATGTGAGAATCTGTTTTTTCATTATCAGAATCTGCCAAAATTTAAGAGTCCGGACTCCGGATCCCCTGTCCCCTGTACCACACGCTTTCCGTGAGTGGGAGATTCTATACGACAGCAGGTAATTCATTTTTCACGGTTTTGAATTATCATACTTTCTACAAACACCCATACGTGAGTAGAAGGAAAACAACGTCTCCTGCAGGCTGCAGCAGAGCCTTCTGAGGCCTTTTGGTGTTCAAGATTTGGATTTTTGCAGCGAGGTAAATACTACTTGGGCTTTCTTCTTCTTCCTTCTTCTTTTAGTTTCTGTAAGTTATTCTGCTTTGGTTGTTTGTTTTTGACTTTCGAATGAATGGATGTTGCGTGAGGAATGTATAGTTGAAATTTTGATGAGTTTCAATGTTTCTTCTTCTGATACAGAGTTGATTATTTTGTTCGTCTTTTTATATACTTTTGCCGAGATCTGTATTTATTCTATGATGTCGTGTTTGGATTTGATGTGTTGATTGCAAGACCCAGTTGGTCATTTCATATTATGTAAGTTTTGTTCTTGGCTTTTCAGATTTTGACCATTGTGTAAGAATTTAAGATTGTGTTTGGATCGATCCGCAAGATGAATCGGACTTCCACTGATTGAGGGAGAGAGATCATGTGGCAGGGCAGATCTTGAATGGCTCAAGCCTCAAAATTTTTTTTTTTTTTTTGTTCTGTTGGTATTTGATATACTTTGTGTTTCTTAGAAGATTTTTCACCTTTTTTTTTTTTTTAATTGACTGGTACCAAACAGCCAAGACATCTTTTAACCCACCATGAGAGGAGGTTCCTTTGCTTGCATTCAACTATGATTGTCTGTCAATCTGGTTAAATCCATCGTCCATGCCCATGCCTGATATTTTACCAGCACTTAATCTGCTGTTACTGCTGTTGCTTGCCCATCCCCTGCAGTGATGAACCCACTCACAGTCTACAATGTCTGCAACAGAGGCCAACTCTGAGCAATAATGGCAGGTGGCAGTCTACCCTGCCCACCAGGTTCAGTGACAAACCAACCCCTGCTCCTCCCATCTCCAACCAGCGTTGTCCGCAAATGCCAACTCAAAAAAATTGTTGCTTTCATACTTCAGATTACAATATGCTTTTGGTTTAAGATTTGGACCAAGGAATAGATAGTATCCACTTGTGGACATCGGGTTATCAGGATTTCCTGCCCAATTCGCATAAGCAAATGCAGATGATTGTGTAGTGCAAGAAAACGGGTAAGAAAAAAAATCGGAGACATGGATTTTATAGCTGTCTCCTAAATAAATCTAGGCAAATGCATAAATTGACATAAAGAATTCATCGCAAAAGAAATATCAGGTCTTGTCATTATTAATGAGATTTAATCATGACCATTTAGCATTGCTCCTGTTGATGATAATATCATCCACATAGATAAGAATAATGAGTGGATTGCTTTTATTTACGTACATGTTCTCGTTTTAGTGTTTTGGAGAAGGGAAAAATGAAGACCAATTAGAAAAGGGAAGAGAAACTGAATGAGGAGAAATGCGCAATACCCAATACACATGGGTATTGCTTTGTTTTATTAATTTGATCAACTTCATAATTAACATAAAACACCCTCCTAAGAATACAAATACACATTAAAAAATTATAAAGAGTGCATAAATATCTTATGTATATTCCAATGCTCCCTCTCAAGCTAAGGCATGGATATGAATCATGCCTAGCTTGATTAGAATGAATCCTAGCTAATCTCTTGGAAGTGCCTTTGTGGAAAAAAAAATTCTTGCAAGTTGCTCCTTGAGCTGACAAATGGGGTACTAATCCATTCTCAATCTACTCCTTGTTGAAGTTATAATCAGCTTCTATGTGTTTGTTACGCTCATTGAAGATAGGACTTGGTGCTATGTGTATGTCCGCTTGGTTGCCTTGTCACAATGCATTGGTGTAGGATTGGATGTCAGAGGACCTTGTGGTTGCGACTTGCGACTGAGCACCTCTTGAGTTTAAAACCTCACATATTTTATAAGCCACGGCCCTATACTTCAGCAGTGATCTCATTACCAGTAAGTGTTTCTTTATCTTCCAAGTCACTATATTAACCCCCACTGGTGTGCAGTATTCCGGTGAGATGACCCAGTCAACATCTGATGGCAAATGATATCAAGATTCACATGTGAGCTGAATATTATTACTATTCCTTTTCAGAATGCTGCTACAAATATCCAATTGTACATCACACCAACTCTAGATGAGCAGTTTGCGGAGCATGCATGTATACGTTCACTACACTGACTGCATGCGAAATATCATGCATTGTGAATTTGTGATCATTAGGTGTCTTTTCACTATCCTCTAACACTGAGCACACCCATATATCATTAAGAAGATCATCATTATCCTTAGTTAACCTGTGATTGACATGAAGTGGAGCATCCACAGGTCTAGTCCCAAGAGTTTCCATAGTGTACTTGTTTTATGTTAGACAGATACATACCCTGTTTAGACCGTGATACAGTACCAAGAATATACTTTAAATGGCCTAGGTCTTAGATATATAAAAGGCTACCCAAGTATTTTCTATTTCTTGATACGAATCATATATGCCAGCCACAATTTTTTAGTCAGAATATAGTTCTTGAATCCTATCCCAAATTTCTTTGGCACTACACAGAAGATAAAGGCCAGAGTTGACATCAGGCTCAACTGAATTCAAGGGCCAAGACAATGCCAATATATTATTAGATTCCCATCATCCATGTCTGGCTCTTCTAGTGTTCCATTAATATACCCAAGCCTGTGCTTTTCCATTAATTCTAGGGCCACTTTGACAGGTAATTTGTCCTCTTTGGCCTTGAGAGGTGATTTGAATGTGGGGATTCTTTTCAGAGTAACCAGTCTCAACTTTATCCTTCATTTCCCAACACTTGGAGGTCGACGAAGGCAGTTATTTGCAACAATAAGATATACGAGGTGATTTTCATGCACAAGGTCAAGGAGACAGCCTGGAAAATTACAGTAACCCTCCATCAAATATTAAATATTAGCACTTCCAATCAGCACCTGCAAATTTATGCTACACAGCATACATTAAACAACGGACAAAAAGTATCGCATGAAGCTCTTTCACATACCAGCTGAGCATCTGATAAATCCGAAAGTTTTGAAAGAAACTTTAACTGACTGCAGAAATGAAAAACTGCCCTATCACAGCTAAGAACATCATCATCAGACAGAAGCTACATCATAGTCTTAGGGTGTGTTTGGTTCGGCAGCGTAATGGTACATTTTAGACTTTTAACCATTGAAAAGCATACAAGCCTGAACAAATTTGTTTGGTTATTACCTCTTCAAAAGTGCTTTTCCTAATGTAAAAGTCAAAAATTAACTTCCTTGTGAAGCAACTCTCCGCCTGTTTCGCTTTCATTGCTTTTGTGTGAAGCTTGATTTCTGCGTGACGGATGGAAATCTTGACTTCCTTGTGAAGCAACTCTCCGCCTGTTTCGCTTTCATTGCTTTTGTGTGAAGCTTGATTTCTGCGTGACGGATGGAAATCTTAGTTTTCTTGTTCCTTTTATTATTATTTTTTTCTTTTTTTCCACTCACATATCACAATCTTGTCTCGCCATCTCTCTCCCTCCCTCCCTCCTCCTCCAACATACCACAACCCTTCCTCTTCCCTCCATTGCCTATCCCTCACAGCAACCATAAAAATCCTCACACATCCTCTCCAATCCTTACGATTTTTATCTCCCTTCTCTCTGGAGTTTGCATAGAAAGAAAATGCTGGTGGCCATCCAAACAATTTGAGAGATTCTAGAGAATTGAGAAATCTTTTAGAATTATGATATCTCCAGGAAAAAAATCACAATGACATCATTAAGTTCACTGCAACCCATTGAGCTCAAATTGTTTGAATGCAAAAGGCGAAAATCGAGCATTGCTTTCAACAAGAACGGATATACAAATTGCCTACAACACTGAGATCATTGTAGTGTAGTGGTTGAGTACCACAAGATGAAGAAAGTAACAGGTGTAAGGACCAAGGAGTTTCTCATTTGGATCCCATTTCAGATATGTACATCTGTGCCCCAACTCATTGAAAGTCATATTCAAGATGCATACGGGTTGGGGACGGACCTTATCTTTGCTTGGATTCCTTCTTGAGGATGCATGGATGAAAAATGAGTGAGCAAGGCATGGTTGTTTTGAAAGTTTCTGGCATTTTTTTTCTACTTATATTTGGAAGAAGTTAAAAGCCTTCTAGTGCTTCACTTTGTTACTGTATCTAGTATGAGATTGTCTCATTGTAGTAGTTCATTGAAAGGAGGAAAATGAAATAATGTAGATGACTGATCCCCATTAAACCTGTACTTTGGGGCACACTTTTCAGGATTAATGTTCATTCCCATTCTCATCTATGTTATTAAACTCAGAGGGCGAAGGAGAAAGTCTGAGATATATTTGGATCTCATTCAAAGAATTACAACTTTCAATTTGTCACACGTAATCTGAACCTGACTAAAGAATTTTGATAATCTAATCAAGAAAAATTCTTGTATATAATTCCAAATCTTAGATCATAAATGACATTGATGTTCATACAGGACTTGATGAAAAATTACATCCATGTCTCCTTTGGCAGTTGTTCTTCCGTCTCCGTCTCTCTCTTTAGCTTTTTAAAACTCATTTCATTAAGTAACTTCGGGACACAGGCAGAGGCAGGAGAGTTGGTTGTTTTATTTACCTATAAAGGTAATTATGTTGTACAATTATTTTTTTTATTATAAAAAAGTATGTTATTTAATCATTAAATAAAAAAAAAATTGTACTAACCAAACAACCTCTTTGATTAGAAATCTACTTTGAAATGGTATCTTTTTAAAAGATACTTATAGAAAAGCATTTCTTATTGTTTAAGAAGCCCAACCAAACACACGCTTAATCCCCAAAACTGGTTGCCAGTGGATGACACCAGCAGGACCCAGTGCTGATGTCAGAGCTAGGGTGTATAGAGAATCCACTGGGAGTAGATGAGTCTGTGGGAGGAAGAAAAGAGAAGAGGAAGACAGAAAAAGGAGAAAGGAGAAAAAAGAGGGAAGAAGGAACGAATGAAACGACGAAGGAAGAAGAATCCCTAGAAAGAGACAAATATTATACCTTGTTCTCTTTGTAAGGCTTCTAGAGAAGAAAGAAATGAAGCCAAATTAGAGAAAGGAAGAGGAGAGACCACAAGGTCGAATGAGAAGAATGATGGAATCCCAATATGCAAAGCTATTGCTTTGTTTATTTATTTTATAAATATGAGAAGCTTATTGAAAACAACCTCGTAAGAATACAAATAAAAAAAAGGAAAAAAAAATAAAAATACAAACAATGCATAGACATCTCATGTTTTATCTTCCAACAGAATAATTAAGGGTGAATCAGCCAGAGAAAGAAGAATCCCCAGTTCAAGTAGAAGTGAGCTAAGTTGATACTAGGCTCTTGGAGCTTGCTTAATCTGTAGATCATTTTTTGCAATTTACACACATGAGATGTTAATTTATGATCGATAATCTTGTGGGCTGCTTCATAAATACCTCTGCTTGTAAGTTGCCATCTAAGAAGGCACTTTTAGCGTCAAATAAACACATAACCCAATTGTTGGAGGCGGCAAGTGATAAAACCAAACATAAAGTAGTGGGCATCACAATTGGACTAAATGTCTTTGAGAAGTCCAAACCTCGTTGTTGATTTTATCTTTTGTGGCTAAGCGTTAATTATTCATATTGATACTACTATATACATTCCTTTTTTTATTTTTATTTTTTATTAATCTGTATGCATCAACAACGTTCTTTGTGAATGCAGGTGGCACTTAGATCCATGTCTTATTGTGAACTATTGCATTGTATTCTCCTGCCATTGTCAAGTGCCAGTTAGAATCCTTAATGGCTTGAGTTTAACTTGTTGGTTCTAAACCATTATTATAACAAACGGAAGATGCTTCAATTGTGATCCAGGCCCCATTCACAATAATGGGGCTGCAAATCTGGAACACTAATTGTTAATTGCTGTCTACTTGACAGCATAATTCCACCAACAGAGCTAGAAAAAGAAGATAAAAAGGAGCACCAAACATACAAGGGCTTGCTACTCCAATTGTTAAGTGCTGTCTGCTTAGCTTCAGAATTCATCACCTAGGGCTTCCCAAGATCACACCAAAAGAGCAAGAAGAAGAAGAGAAAACCAGCACCAAACTTCACAAACCTGTGTATGTGTGACAGCCTATGCCTGCATTATAGACTCAGATCAGCGAAATCCAAAGCATGAAGAACCCAAAAGGGCTTAATTCTCAAAACCATGAAGTATTCCGGCATCGTGTGCTGGCCTCGCTGCTGTAACTTAAATATATTTATTGTTTCTCTATATTGAAACCAAAACACAATGTATTTGGAGTTTGGAGCCTTCCATTAAAAGACTACTTTCCTACTTAACAAGAAGTCCTAATTTAAAGACTTGAATTACGAAAATAAAGAACAAGCATAAAAAGAACCGAATTGCACAAGTCGTGGAAAGGTATGCTGTGGACAACAGTCCATTGCGGACCGTTGGCCTGGGCGAAACTTGGTTTTGGGTCTGTTGGACCTGGGTTTAGTTCAGTTCATGCTTTGACCCAATAAATTCCATAGATTAAGTATCAGTCCAAACAATGAAAAAGGGTTTTCTTTTTTGTAAATTTTTTATAACTTCAAAGCACACCAATTTAATGCATATTTTGGGACTTGGGGACCAATACCAACTGATTTTGAAGCATCTGAATGTGTCTTCGGACTGCAAATGTGTGATCATAGGCTTTTAGTAACTGAAGCGCTTGGCCAACTACTTGGTCTCCTTGGTAAAACATCAATGGATGCAGGCTTATCCCCGTCATCCTCCTCTACTCTCGAAGAACTCAACCTCGAGTTGCCATCTTCTTGTCACCACTTATGCTTGCACTTTGTCCTATTGTGATTGCTACAAACTTTTGTCACCTTGGGTCCTAATCACCGGCCTCCAACTGGGCTTCTAATTGCAGATGCAGATGAAGGCTTGTAACCATAGGTCACATTTTATAAGTTGAAAATCCCATATGGATGAGATGAAGGAGTCAAGATCGAATCTAATCCCATCAAGATCTTCATTGGCCTTGCAATTTTATGAAATCTTTTTATAATCCTAAATATCTTAATATATCTAACTGCTGCAGCCTTCCTAGTATGTCCTATTACCCTTTTGCAGTCGTATGGACTTCAAAGAAAGGATTGTGCGATTTTACACTGAACATAACCCTTGGTCTCCTGAAAGGAATGGGTGATTTTTCATCGGAAAAACGTTCATCATGTAGTGATGCTTGTAATTGCCAGTCTTTGGAGTCCATCATTGTCAAGTTGCTTATTGTGAGTTTGTAGGAGCCAGTGAACCACTAGTCCAGATCTTTAGTGATCTCTCCTCGATGCATATGATGTATGATGGTAAATCTTGAAGACAAAACTCTTGTTTGACAGCATTGGAGAAAAGAAAGGACGAGATCTGACTTCTGAGGCTTGGAATGACTGTTTGGATGAGTGAGTTTTGCAGAAGGATGAGGGAGAAGGATTGTGATTTGGTGGTTGTTGCAGAAGTAGGAGAAGTTAGGATGATGGCTGGCCTAGTTGTAGTATTGGAATAGGGCATTTCTCTAATACTTGAGAACTTTAGAATTTGGATTTGATAAGTTGACTATGTTCTGATATTTGTAGATTACTATGAATAAGAAAATTAAGGAAATAAGATCAAATCTAATTCTTTTAAGATATTAATCGACCTTGTGATTTTGTGATATCTTAGTATAAGCTGAAACATATCTTAATATATCTTATAGCCATAACTCTCTTTATATGTATTCTGTCATTCTAGACTTACCTTAATCTCCTTGGGTAGATCCAGTCTCATTGAAAATTTAGCATATGAACAATAGATTATAAATATATGGGCTTGAGTTGAGCTTGACTGAAGCTATAGCTTGATATGCATTTTTAGGCCTACTGTAGCCTTAGGCACAGACTTGGATCCACGATTGAATAGATCAAAACCTTAAGTGGGGTTGATCGAATCCAACGAAGGGATCCCAGTAAGAAAACACACACGATAATGAAAAATCACCAATAATGGAGAAAGCTCCGAGAAATCTTTAATTGATAATAAGCATGAATTACAATGAGGTTTGATCATCCTTATATAGAGAAGTAGGATTGGTCCTTTCTATTGGTTGGACATTAAGACTTTATAATATTGAAGAGGTCGAAATAAAATAGGAAACTAGAAAATAGTAATCCTAATCAAACAAGAAATAAAAATTAGAAAATTTTCTCTAATCAAACAAGGAATGAAAATAGAAATAGAAATATGATAAAAGACGATGCCTCAATAGCTCTTGGTCAGATTGGGCTTGTGGGTTGAACCCAATGGACCGGATTGACCTATGGGTCAACGGGTTTGCCGAGTTGGCTTGGGCTTGGTCCGCATTGCGTCAACTCTCCTTGGTTTGGAAAAACTCGATTTTGGTGAGTTAATAGCTTGATAATACTTGTAGAGATCCAGGTTCAGACGTTGAAAGTTGAAAGCTGAAATCCATGTAGAATTAGTGAGCGGATGGTTTTGCCATCAACAGTGGCGGAGCTAGGATTTTCTACTAGGAGGGGCAAGCAATAGTTGACTTAACAACGAGTAGAACAAGGATATTTTTTAGGGGGGGATCAATAATATTTTTTGTTTTATTACTTATCATTTAAAAATAAATTTATTTATTTTTTGCAGAGTTTTATACTTATATCTTAAAAAATCAGAGATTTGATGATACCCCAATCTTTTAAAAACATAAATTTTCAAAACTTTTTGGACAATTAAAATACAAAAATAATAGGACTACCACAATTAATCGAAACCGCTCAAAATCATTCATTACTCCTTGGAGTGAGAATTGTATCTCACTCTAATCAAAGTAGGGCCTATGATTGTTCACCCGTAAACCAATCCATTGATAATTAATAATAAAAAAATTGTTAAATGGTTACTTGTGATCATTTAATGTAACTTATCTGAGGATTTGACTCAAGAATGGATAAACAAAATTTGTCTAGCCAACCCAAACATAGTTGGGACAACTATTAGTGTTTATTCTTATGTATATCTAATGTAAACCCATGACTGGAATTGTCTATACCTACTTTTGTATGTCAGATTGTTCTTATTTTGATGTCGCATGATGAGCTGAAAATCAGTTCCAAATATATAATAAACTTTGTCAAATGTCTTAGATTGCATGTGGTTATATGATTATTTTAATCACTGCTATTGAAATATTGAAAAACTGCTCTACATTGTTATAATAGCAACTTAGTTCTTGAAGTCCAAGGGACACATTCACCCATTTTAATATTAAGAAGATTTTATCACAATGTTGGTCGAGATTCCCATAGTCTTAATTCTGTTTTACTTACATTGACAGGCTTAATTTGTGGGGTGTGGTCATGGATTCCTATGATGAAAGTGCTTCCGTTACAAGACAAAAGGTTTATGTTTTCAATTTGTTTTGCTTTTTTCCATATGCTTATATGTTTTCTTTTGTCAATAATGAGTATGTTTTGAAAAAGTATTTATTATCATTTCACTCTATCAGGGAAAGTATACTGCAATGTTTGTATGTTGGATTCTAGGAAATGGGTGCCTCTTTTCTTGGAATAGTATGTTGACAATTGGAGATTACTATGGTGTAATATTTCCGGTAGGTGTTCAGTTGCTCACCAGTATTTTATTCATATTAGTGCTTATGAGATAGTGAAGGACCCATTTTTTGGTTTTTGTGTAGTGGCAAGATTTTCTGCTCTGTTTGGATGCTTCTCAAATTGGATAAACTCACATCACACCAATTGTTTTCTTCTGCAGAAGTATCACCCAACAAGAGTACTCACTCTTTCCTATCAACCTTTTGCACTTGGGACAATTGCAATTCTATCATACAGGGAAGCAAAGATTAATACAAGACGTCGCAACTTATTTGGATATACTCTCTTCTTCATAAGTTCATTGTTAGTTCTAATTGTAAGTGCTTTTGTTTAAGCTCTCTGATTCTTTCAGTTATGTATTGCAAATACTTTTGGTCCTTTAGTGCTGTCAGACTTCTGGATTTTCTTGTTATCAGTTTGAGTTGAAATGATTTGCAGGGAGAAACCCATAATAGGTCAACTCAAAAGTCGGATTTGGAATTCATGACCAAAGAACCCCTGGGCCCTGAAAGAAAAATAAAAACAGATCTTTTTAAATCTTTTCTACCAAAATGCAATCTAACTTGTTTCAGTTTAATATTGATTACTACCCTTTCCCAATAGTTGGATTTGGCAACATCTGGCAAAGGAGGGATTGGACCCTTTATATGTGTATGTGCAATTAGCGGATCTTTTGGAGTTGCAGATGCTCATGTTCAGGGGGGAATGATTGGTGATCTGTCTTTCATGAGTACCGAACTCATCCAAGTAATATAACATTTCTTTATACTCTCTTATTTTTTCTTTTTTGTTATTTCATATATGTGATTGGATTATATTCCAACATATATTATGTTGCTTGTTGTCGTGGAATTGCAGTCTTTTCTGGCTGGCATGGCTGCTTCTGGGGCTCTAACTTCTGCATTGAGGTTAATCACAAAGGCAGCCTTTGAAAATACTAAAGATGGTCTTCGAAAAGGAGCAAGTATGTGTCCCATATTTCATTATAGCCATGAGTGTTTCTTAGTTTCTATTGAAAAATCTATAGGTTTTCGGGTGATATAAATTTAATATCTGTTGAAGAAATAAATACTGTGTAAGCATAACAGTGTGGATATGCTGTGTAACTCCTGCAATGTGGCCTTGTGCTTTTATGATTGTTTCAATCTGAAATATCGACGGACTATATGAATCTTTTGATTAAATTTGAACTAACAGAAACTGTGATTCGAAAAAATAAAAAATTGCCTGCAATGGTATAATTTCTGACAGTTGTAGATTGAAATAGCAATGCAAGGACATGTTTTTAATATGACCCTGAGATTGGCTCCATGAACTTCTTTTTCCCTAGTTGTTTGACTCCTTAGATGTGTTTGTTGAAATCTTTTTATCATTTTTTACTCTCTCTCTCTCTCTCTCTCTCTCTCTCTCTCTCTCTCTCTCTCTCTCTCTCTCTCCCTCTCCCTCTCCCTCTCCCTCTCCTTTTTGTGCTTGTCTGCCCTGTGCTTGTTCTTTCTGATCGGTGACAGTGAATTATATCAATGAAAGCGATAACAAAAAGAGAAAACATTCCTTGAAAGTGAGCACTACAAACATCAAATGGAAAAACAATGATTACAACAAGGACCAACTTGTTCAACTGTTCATGGGTTCATGTTAATAGAATAAAAAGTTCTTCAGTTTCTCTTTCAAATGGATGCAAAAGTCGTGTGGTTGAGGACTTTGTTGGCAACCTTGTTCAGAGTTAGAGTATTTTCTGTCTAATTCAACCCTCGTAAGCTAAAAATTAGGCATCAGAAGGAAATCAGTTAAGTTTAGTTTTTTTTTAAAATTTTTTTTATTTTATTTTATAACAATGGAAATCAGTTAAGTTGATCGTTAAAATGTTAAATACGGAAAATTAAACCTAAAGAAATACTGAAGGTAAATCTGTAAATAGACAATTACCCTCATTTATGAGTTACAATACATGTTCTCACCTATCAACCTTTCATATGTACCTCATTTATTGCATCACAAGGTTCATCTTCATCTTTTGAAAGTTTTCTCAGTTTCACTCTTCAACCTCGCACATCTTTGCCTGATGTATTTTAATTCTCCTCTGCATATTGAAGTTGAGGGTTGAGAAAGTATCTTGCAGAACATGGTAAAGCTCTTCTTACATTAATAACTAGCCGAGAAGAGTAGTGCTGAGTACATAGCAAAGTTGACAGATGTTACTAGCAGGTGCAAGTCTTGGTGCAGGTGGTTCTTCCATCCATGGATTAGTGGCCAAAGCTGCTCTGAAAATTTGATGTTAGTGCCGCTCGCATCCATGGAAGTTTGTATTGACCACTATTTACACGTAACGGGTGATATGCACTGCCATTATCGGTCACCATTATCTTTCTTTTAGTCAGCCTTCATCCACCCCTCTTTTACCCTTCAATACTAAAATGGGCAAGGCTCTCCTAAGCTCAAGCTTAGGATAAGGTAAGCTCAAGGACGCGGTGGGGCCCACCTGGGAACCCACATAGGGATGGGGATGGGGGGGATTTCAAGGACTCCCTTGGATCCTCATCTTTGCAAAAAATCAGCCCCAACTGTTATTTCTATCATCTCCATTCCCCAAGTTTTTAATGGTCAACTGTCCATTCGGATCAGTACATAGTCGATCCAACGGTTCAATAAATTCGGATATGATTGAAAGTTGGTGGACGTGCACTTCAAGGGGGTTATGTGTTTGGTCCATTTGGATGGACAAAGGGTGGGCCCCAGAAGCGTGAGCTTACAGAATTTTATCCTAAGCTTGAGCTTAGGATAGCCTTACCCTACTAAAATAACACCAAAGCACAAGAATTGGTCCGATTAAAGCCTATACATTGTATTCTTCTCAAGAGTACTTCTCTAGGCAAGAAGATTTACGATTTTCATATATATATATGGAAGGTGCTCCTATGAGAGGCACTCTCACCAACTTGGTGAGAGATGGGTGGGGGGCCTCACATTTAAGTTGGGGGTCCTTGCATTTAAGTTGGTGAGAGTGGATATGGAAGTGAGGGCCCCCACCTATCTCTCACCAAGTTGGTGAGAGTGCCTCTCATAGGAGCACCTCCCTATTTATATATACGAATACATATACATGGGAAATGCTCCTGTGATAGTTAAACCTAACAGTCCAATGGTGAGAGACACCATCATGGGCCCCACCTATCACCAATCTGAACCATCCACACACGGACCCCCCTGAATTACTCCGAAGCTCATGGTTTGCACCCATTCAAATGGACTGATCCACCGTTGGATCGAGGGTCAATTTTTTTTTCTTTAATACCTCTAGCTTAATTAGATAAGAGTAAATTTTTATTGAAATATGAAGGGAAGGTTTTTTATATAAAAAGAGGGGTTGCCCGAGCGAAGGGGACACTAAATCGATCCATTTCCATTCTTCAATTGTGTGATTTAGAGAAACTATCATCCATGTGCTACTATATGAAAACTTTAACAGTATCTACTGGTGATAGTGGTCCAAGCATTGTACATGAGTGTGCAGCCTCTCTCAACCAAGTTCTTTTAAATGTTTCCACCCATTTCTGTATTTCTTTATACTCCACGCAGGAAATGCTCAATCTACAGGGACGGGCAGTTTAGTTCTTGGACCCATTGCATCTAACATGATCTTAGGATATGGGCATGTGCTCTTTCAGTTAGTCTTGAAAAAGTAACTTGCCAATCAACCGAATCTCAACATCCCTTGCCCCGGCCATCTTTGTAATGCCTTTCAAATCTTTGGTTGTTGTGTGGATGGCTTCTTGTGTGCAAGTGGACCAGCAGGACCCGCATCCAGCTGTTATGCAAGTACATTATGTTGCTTAATTGTCTACCATAGTTTTTCTGTTAGATTACTCCAGTAATAATTATTTATTGACCTTTATTTAGCTTTTTTCTTATATGAAACTTCAATGATAACTTCGTATTTGGTCATGAGATAATGTTTGTATCATGTATTCATTGCAGCTTACCTTTGAGATGTTATGGAATCTAAGGGTTTTGAACTCTTTCTTGGTGTTCCCTACTGATCATTCCATTTAATCTACCACTGCAGTCTTGTTCTTTGCAATCTCGGCCGTTTTTGAGCTACTGTGTGTGTTTCTTTATGCATATGTCTTTCCCAATTTGCCAATTGTGAACTATTATCGTTCAAAGGCTGCTTCAGAGGGATCTGCAACAGTTACAGCTGATCTTGCTGCTGGTGGCATCCAAGTCCAACTTAATTCAAGAGTATACAAATCACGTTCCATTTGTGTTAAATTTGTTGTCTTCCAACCGACTGAAGATTCTGATAGGTTTCTAATAAAATATTGTGACTTCTGTAGGTTGAAGAGGATCCCAAACAACAAGAGCGCCTGAGTAACAAGCAACTGTTTTCACAAAACATTGATTATGCTGTTGCTATGATTATGATATATTTGCTGACACTGTCAATTTTCCCTGGCTTTTTATCTGAGGATACTGGCAAACACAACTTGGGTTCATGGTAATGCTCATTTAACTCAAAACAACAATACCCATTTATATTTTTATACCTTGCTTTCTTCGAAACTCGAGAACCTGAAACACTTATCAACATCTTTTGCCTGAGGAACTCATACTGAATAAGAATTATAACCTAACTCAGAGACAGGCTCAAACAGAGTGACTGAGAGGAAAATAGCTCGAGTACTCTGTCCACTCTATCAGCTTTAGGGGCCGTTTGGAAACTCTAGAGTAATTAATAAGTGCTAATTAGATTAAGATCTAAAATATAAAATCTCTAATATTTGAGTTATAATTTATAATTAGTTGTTTGACAAAGTTATAAAAAATTATCTTTTTTTGCTCTCTCTCTCTCTCTCTCTCTCACACACACACACACGCACTCACACACACACTTGTCCTTGTCCTAACCAGTTGAGCTAGTAGCCAGGAGGACAACAAAGAAAAAAAAAGCTCATTTTTCATGAGGTAATTGGTGCCCACCTTTAGGAATTGTGGTAATAGTGGCCCATCTTTGAAAAATTACAATGCAGAACGTACTGTGTCCTTTTGAAAATTTTATGAGGTTATTTTTGTCAAAGCACTTGTAAAGTTTTCATTGTGCACCTCCATCTGCTTTAGCTTAAAATCTCTAAAAAAAAAAAAGGAAGCCCCCCTTGGGTTTTTTATTAAGGAAAAAGCCGTGATTTGTGATTAAGCTAAAAAAAAGAAAAGAAAAAAAAAACAATTAGAGATTTACCAAAAACTCTGATATGTAAATAAGCTTTAAATCATATAAGAAGAGCGTATTTTTAGAATTTTGAAATGCCACTTAGTTTTAGTAAGTAAATTGATATTTTCCAAGTCTATGGTTAGCTAAATCTTTTTAGACAGTTTGTATGTATAATTGTAATGATTTTTAGTTAACATGGGAGAATTTGTGTATGGCATATCTACATATATCTTTCAAATAAGATGTCTGCACTGTGTCGGGTGCTAGCTTGGTATCTTAGTAAAGGATTATCTCAAACCAGATATGTTTCAATCCAAATATTTTTTATTAGAAACTTACAAGCTCTACCTGGCGTTAAGTTTCAACGCACTTACTTTCCACATGGGCTCATTGTCGGATTCATGGTGATTATTGTAGGTATGCACTTGTTCTGATAGCAATGTATAATGCATGGGATCTCATTGGGAGGTATATTCCTCTAAAAGAAAGCCTTAGAATGTTGTCGCGGAGCGGAATCTTATTAGCAACTTTTGCTCGTTTACTATTGATTCCTGCATTTTATTTCACCGCTAAATATGGAGACCAAGGATGGATGATTATGCTCACATCATTTTTGGGATTGAGCAATGGTTATCTTACTGTCTGTGTTCTTACTGCAGCACCCAGAGGTTACAAGGTTAGTTAATTTCATATTGTTGCACATTTATTATCAGAACATGCTACTATGACTTGTTCTTCCAAGTGGAAATCTTGTAGTCCAAATTGCAATGTAAAATAATTAGATTATTTATCACCACTAAATGGATTGGCTAAACCTAGACTTATGTGGATCAAACAAACCGTCATAACGGTTTAGATGTTGAGAGAGAGAGAGAGAGAGAGAGAGAGAGAGAGAGAGAGAGAGAGAGAGAGAGATTTGTTGCATGGATAAGTCTTTATCAGATACATGTTTGCCACTTTTGTGATGGTACCATGTAGATACTAATAGCGTTTCCCTTGTTAAATGTCATGTGAACTGAACACCTGAAGGATAGTTTCTTATTCTGGTTCAATTGGTTTTGGTGGTTCTGCAGGGTCCTGAGCAAAATGCCCTGGGGAACTTGCTTGTTTTATGCCTGCTATTAGGTATATTTGGAGGGGTAACAGCTGATTGGTTATGGCTTATAGGGAAGGGTTGGTGAGGTTCTGTTGCAAAGTTGCTTCTCCAACTTCTCTTGAAGCTGATTTTTCATTTGTACAGGAAAGACAACTAGTTTTTATTTGCATTGATTTGATAATTATTGTGTTCTTAGTATCTTCCACAAACAAATAAATAAATAAGTGTTCTTGGTATTGAAAGAAAGAAAATTTACAGAGGCTATTGGTTCTATTCTAATCATTTTTCTAAGGGATGCATGGATGGGTTATATTGGATGATATGCATCATCTTTCTTCTGTGCAATTCTTGTGGATTTGCTATGCTATGGATACAACCACAAAAAAAAAAAAAGAAGAATGTGAAAGAGAATTTTGATGTCAAGGCTGTCTAGATCACCTGTTTGATAGGTGTGAATTTCATCTTTTCTTGATCCTACGCTTGCGCTCACGAACCTCAACTTGCTTTTGACCCTGCTCAAATTTTACTATGACCAGAGTGATTAATATTTGATTAATGATCATGTGAAAAATATGCCGCTATATTTGATGTAAAAGAAAAACATCATTGTTACAAATAATGTAGAAGGCAAATAATTTGGAATAATTTTGAAGTTTGTGTTTTACTTGGTATATTATCGAGAAACAAGATTCAACATCTACTAATAAGTAAACTATTGAAAAATAAACTACTAAACTGCTGTTTTTTTACACTCCCTAAAGCTAATTAATAGATTTCTACGATCCCAAGGTTGGAAAAAACATTTGTAAGTTGGTTCTTCGTGACCAATTTTGTTAGGAAGAAAGCAAGTTGACTGGCCATGTGTATGAGCTTTAACACTATTTCATTCCTTGCTATCTTTTAAAAAAAAGCTGCAGTCAACTTCAGCATATTTTGTTCTCTCATGATAGACTAGATTTGTGATAATACGACGAGCAATATTATTGTCACAATGAAGAGGAATAGTCTTGTTGCAATTGAAGCCTAGTTCTTGCATTGCTGTCCATAGAGTTCACATGTTCCATGAGACTTTATATCGTATTCTGCTTCAGAACTTGATAACGTAACACGTTTTTTTCTCTATATTTTATCATTACACCAAATTCCCACCAACCAATGCATGGTACCCAGTAGTTGAACTCCGGTTTGGTTTTAGACCTAACCCAATCTGCATCAAGGAAGATCTCAATCATCTCAGTTTCTATATTTCATGTTTTGAATACATTATGCTTTTTCCCCTAGCCTTTTTGATGCATTTCAATATTTGGTAAACCTTTTTAAGATGCTCCGAGTGAGGGGCATCCATGAAGTGACTCGACACTGATGCAATCCTAGGGTTAGGATCGAAGGCGCGGAAGTACAATAAGGGTTTTTGTAGAAATAATCACACAATGAAGACACTCTTCAATGATAAACCTGCAAGGAAAATTCTATTAATTCAAAAATATGAGATTATAATCTCTACAATGCAATATATATAATAAAAGAAACTTAGGGCCTGAGAACCGATCCTAATCAAACTAGGAAACAAAAATAAGAATCCTATCCAAATTAGAAACCTAATCCTAATTACATCTTATTAAATAAAAATCAGAAACTAATAACAATTAATAAAGAGATGCATAAACTTCCTTGGGTCCCACATGTGGACCATGATCCTTGTTCAAACCGTTTGGTAGTGCTACTACATCCTTCCCCCCGGTTGGAAAAGAGTTCGACCTTGAACTCGGCTTTCTTCTTGTTTGATGTTGCTTTTGTACACATTGTGTACTTAAAACGCCTCCTTGGTGATACAAGAACTTGACTCTTTCTTTGGTGGTGCTGGCTTCATGTGATGAAGTGTGACTTGCTTTTCACCATGCATGAATGTGTATGTGTTGTTGCGCATGCCATTAGTCTCATTCTTGTCATACATCAATGGACGACCCAACAAGATATTACCATTATCCATGGGGATCACGTTACATCAAACTGTATATGTATAATCTTCACCGACAGAAAAAGTAACTAAACATGCATATCTCACTTGCACTTCATCACCTATCATTAACAATCTAGCAAAATATGGATGATGATGTTTTCTGTTAACCGATCCACAAGAGCTTCAAAGATGATGTTTTCAGCCTTCATCAATTACGGCCGTGCATGTTTGACCATTACTGTACCTTTTGAGAGAAAAATATTATTTCGCAACCATTTCTTCTCACTAGTTGATGTAGTCTCTTTGATGACCATGAGAGACTCAAGACCCTCCATGGGCCCTACTTCCTCCTCTTATTTTCATTCTCTTTAACATCTTCTGGAGTATTTTTCACATCACTTTCATTCTTAATGAGGTGGATGTGTTTGGGATATTTCATTGCACGGTGGCCCTATTGTTTATAATTAAAGCATGTGATCTTTTTTTGACCTTCGTGCTTGGTGAAAACTCATTTTGATGAACCACTTAGTTTAGAGTGTTGCATTGATGAATTCTTTTGCATGGCCCTTTAGATGCAATAAATTTTTTGGCTTGATTATTTGCAATATCCTCAGCCTTAATAACATGTTGGATAATCTCATCAACATCATCAAAAACATTTAATGTGAGGATATGTTGGATGTCTACTCGCAACCCCTGAAAATATTTGTCAACTAACACGTCATCATCCTCATTCAAGCCACAACGAGCTTGCATGGTCAGGAACTCCTCAGAATATTCAACAACAGTTTTGGACCCTTGTTTCAACTCTTAAAAAGCTTGAACGCAGATCTCTAGAATAGTTGACAGGAAAAAACTTTTGCTTCAGTAGATTTTTCATCTGAATCCATGTTTCAATGGGGCCAATGTTTTGATTTCTCCTCTTCTTTTGCAACTCGGCCCATCATATCGCATTATACTTGTGAAATCAAGTTGCCACCAGCGTAAGTTTATGACTATCTGTCATTGGCTTGTGTGCGAAAATATTCTCAACACACACTAAACAATTCATAAATTAATCGGGCTTTAATTTTCCATAATATTTGGGAATCACGAGTTTAATCCCTAAATCTCGATCAACATTGATTGAATGTTGATCTTGTGGATTCCGAATAATTTCGTCATCATCTCGATGATTATTCACACACCGATTATTTTTCAAACTGGTTAAACGGGTTTCCATCCTTGCAAGAGTTTATTGGATTTGAACCATCATTGGGGAGAGTTGATTAATATTTCCGGATAACTCCACAACGGGTCCCTTCAAATCCCCCTCATTTGTAGAGGAAGACTCCACTTCTTCCTTCTTCTTATGAACCACCATTTTTTATGCAATAAAGAAAATTGGACCAACTTGATATGTATATCCGCTTTCCACAAGCATGCAGGTGAAGACAGATCTGAAATCGGAGTTGGAATGGCTCTGATTTAACGAAGAGAAGATTCAACTGTTGATTGGGTCAAATCCGCTAATAATGCTGGACGATGTCAACTGTGATTCTGCTTATGGGTTAGGTTTCAAGAACCTACCCTAATATGAACTCGAACTCGACCCAAATCGATCTGAAGAGTAAGGTCACACGTGAAAACAAATGACAGGTGCATCGGCTTCTCGAGCCTCGTGTTGATGGAAGGAAAAGAAAATGGCTCTTGTTCTGTTCTACTTCAGCCAAATAGGGAGAGGGAAGGAAGGAGAGCCTTTGACTATGCCCGTGGTTTAACGAAGGGAGAAGGGCGATGGGACGACGACGACGAAAACGATGACGCTCCTGGTGGGCAACGATAGAACGATCACGAGGAAGAGGCTAGCTGTTGTGATACGCTCGAGATGGAAGCTCGCAGTTGGTTGGCAATGGAAAGGCGTGTTGGATGGTGAGATGGTCTAGCAGTGGAGATCGAATGCAGTGGTGAGGGATGCCTGGAGATTTGGCGCGGCTTCGCAGAAGGCTTGTAGATGCTTGGAGATGATGACGACGGGACGACGGTGGCTAGGTGGGCGATCAGGTGCTACTGGCAGCGGGGGATGTCCATGGTGCACGGTACGCGTCCTCCTTTTCTTTGCCATTTCCTGCCGCTTATTCTTTTTCTTCTTTTTTCCAAATTATAAGATGGGGGACGGAGAGTAGATGGGGTCATGTGTTAGGAGTTGAGATCGGGATTGTCACGCCCCCAGAAGTGAAACTGGGGATATGCATGAGATTAGGGTTAATTAAAAATTTTCCAACATTAATCAAATGTAACTTGGCCCCAATCGTGTCCCATCTGGATCGAAGACCGCTGTGAGGGATAAACATTTCTTCGAATAAAATAACCATTAGCGGAAGCTTCATAATTACAAGAGGTATCTCAAAATTATATAGTTAAGAGCAAAGACTGAAATATTAATTAAAGTTTAAGCCGCAGACAGTTGACAAAAGTATTATATACAATAAGAAGGCTACACAAAAACTGGGCCTAATCAAAAGAGAACAAAAGATCAAACGATGAAGCTAATCCGGAAAAGTCGTAAAGGCTCTCGGTACAGGGTCGATATGGCTATACAATGTCATCCGTACTATAATCTACGGAGTCATTAGGCTGATTTGCCTGAACTTCCTCCGTCGCCTTCTCCTCAAGGTAAAAGGGCTCGGTACCTATGCACCAAGAGTAACATCATCAGACACAACAGTCGGCAAGAAGAGAGATATATAAATCACTAAAGATATGCATAACTAAATAGAGTAAATGATAGACACGATCATAAGAATGCAAAGCATCGGAATCAAGAACACACTAATATAAACATCTATCAAGATAGGCGGTCCACATGAGTTAATAGTTGGGATCATACCCCATTCAATCAGAGTGTTCAAAGTGACACCCCATTGGCATCTAAATATTCAATCTGGTCATGAGTCAGAGGCACCACTTAACTCATACCCTTGGTGTCCATTACATGGACCCGATTTGCAGACGGTCCTCTCTTGGCTCATACAGCTCGGTCCCCATGAGCTCTAGCCTAATCTTGCATCAAGGTTCTAAATTCAAAGCCCTCACACAGGTGGTGCCCCAGCTATGTTGAGCGTTAACAGCTGAGTAGTGCTTGGCACACAGAATCCTAAACAGACATCAGTAAGGGACTAGGCTTTCTTGTGCGAACAAGATTCATCAAACAATAGAAAAACTACTTTGCTTCTAATCAAATCAAACTTCCAACAACTTTAGACTTCATTAGTAGTTCTCTTCAAGCTTTACAATCAAAGCCGCCTAGTCTCAACACTTTCAAACAAACTTCAGAACAAACGGAACATCAAAAGGGATCCTAAGTCTATCATCTAAATCCTTCATGTAATCCCAATACAAAACAAAATAAACGGAGTTAAAGAAAATGCACATCACATGTAGATAATACCAGACGGTACGATTCGGAATCAGAAGCGATAAGCAATCCAAACCTAAGTCTAGAGTTAAACCCGCAGCATCGTACAACCTACTCAGTCAATGAAAGGAAATAGGGTTCACGATACCTGAACAGAACATCTTCGTGTATAGATATAAAAGAGGGTATCCCGTTGTCCCATACCGTTCAAGATTGAATAAGAATGATACCCGATGCTACCGGCTATGAAGAACGTCGGCTCAAAACATCCTCCACTATAGTCAAATGAGTCCAAATAGGTTAGCCAAAGTTCCACCTAAAGTTATCTAAAATATGGCAAAAGAACCCCTTCAAAAAGGTCTTCACAGTTGGCCCGGTCGACCAAGCCCTTGGCCCATCGACCCCATTCACAGCGAGCCCAGTCGACCTAAAGGGATTAGGTTGACATCCCCCTATGTGCCTGGTCGATCGAGCCCTTGGCCGGTCGACTAGCAGTTGTAAGTGGAAATGGGTGAACAGAGTATTCGTTAGGTTCCAGGGAACCTGACTCAGTGTCACCGGTGGCCGGTCGACCCCATTCATAGCGAGCCCAGTCGACCTAAAGGGATTAGGTTGACATCCGCCTATGTGCCTGGTCGACCAAGCCTTTGGCCGGTCGACCAACAGTTGTAAGTGGAAATGGGTGAACAGAGTTTTTGTTCCAGGGAACTTGACTCAGTGTCGCTGGTCGACTGGGCCCCGTGGCCGGTCGACCGCATACACTGCGGAAACAGAACCTTCTACAGTGAAATGGGTCCAGAACCCTTCCTCGCTTCCCTGAACCTGATAGACAAGCAATGACAAGTAATAAAGGGAGTCTAACCTCAACCCACAATCTATCTAATCAAGTCATTAACATCTCCACCCATTTCATTAAGCTAACAAGCCTAATTATCATGTTTTCAATCGTCTAAATCATCGAATGAGCATTTAGATCTAAATCATCAGTTTTCCATACAAATCAAGGAAGACAAACATATTAAGCATGAATATAGATATCTACTTGCCTTGATGAAGAGCTTGACCAAAACTAAGAAGAAATTTGGGGAAAAATCCTTTTAGAGCTCTAGCTTGAAGAAAAACAACCTTCAAACCCAAACTAAACCTACAAATGCATGCCAAGTGGAAGTGAGTCTCCCTAATCCATTTCTAACAAAAAAGGAAGAAGAAGAGTTAGTCTACAAGCTTTAGGAGCTTACCTTGAAGTGGGTTGTGGATGAAAAGCTTTGAAAAGGAGGTTGGAGTGATCTTGGGAACTTGGGAGAGAAGATGGGAAGCTTCATCGGCGATGTCGGAGCTCCGGTGGCCGTCCGCAGTGAGGAGACAGTGAAGAGGCTGGGAGCTTTGGAGATGGTACAATGAAATGAGAAAGGGATGGAATGATAGAAGGGATGGGGCTTATATTAGGTTAGGTTAAAGGGTATTTTAAGTTTAGTTCTTGGTTTCACTAATGTGAATATTCGGGCCTCTTCGACGTGTTGAATCGAAACGCGACAGAAGACTAAAGTTCATGAAATGCCGAGACCTACCCGATGCACCCAAAGTCACAAAACTCATAATCTCATAAAAACCCTGAAAACTTCCCACAATTGCAAACCACCCCCTATTGTACCCAAACGAACTCGGACTCGTGCGAGACTTCCCACGCGAGATCCACACGCCAAACCTAACTTGCTAAGACTCTAAACGCACTTACTAACTAATCAAGCAATTAATTATATTTAATAAGGGGTTAAGGGACGGGGCGTTACAGGGATTGGGTTGGGTGGGCAGTGACGGTTTGGCCACGGGGAGTTAGGCCGGGTTCTGCTAGAGGAGGATGGGCAGGGTGGCCGGTTGCTTTCACAACCCTCATATTGACGTCATCTCGGTGGACATTCAGAGGTTGCAATTTGATGGTGCAAATTTTATAGATAACTAGGGGGAGGTACGTGCGTTGCATGTAATTGTCAGTGAGAGGCTCATTATCGTCGTGATATATTTATTGTCATGAAAAAGGATAAACATACAGTTGTCTAGTTCTAATTATGTTTGCTTGAGTTCATTAGTAAATATGAAAGTACATGATCCTCAATCTGAGGTACATAAATCCTCGGAATTACTAAACAAAAAGAGGGAAAGAAAAAAAATAAAATAAAAATACATCAATCAATCGATTAGAAAGAATTATAAAAAAAGATTGAGATGAAATGTAAATCAAGATGAACAAAAAATTGATAATAATACCTTTAAAAAAGATGTTAAAAAGAGATATGCAGCAGTAGAGAGGTCTTCTTCTTTAAGTCGTCATCATTTTCTTCTTTAGACTTTGAGATGAAATTGATTAATTGATGAGAGGGAGACGAGATACCTGAGAAGGAAATGGCCTTCCAGAGAAAAAAATGCCCTTAAGCGTATAATTTGGGGAATTTTGAAGAACAAAAATGTTATTCTAATTGTCTAATTTTTAGAATTGCACTAATTAGACATAGAGTTCTAATAATTCAAAAAGAGAACAAGGCTTCCTATAATGACTGCCAAGATGTAGAATTCTTGGAAAAAATTTAATTCAGCCAAATACCCTAATAAGGCTTCTAAAATTCCAAACTTTGAAGCATCCCATAATTTGGGGAATTCAATGAAACATGGAATGTCAAGCATTCAAAATTCATAGAAAGCTCATTAGTATGTGCAATGGCATCATTCAAACTATTGGCCAAATATACTTAGTCATGCTAAATTAACAACGAAAGGAAATTATAGTCATTTTTCCCTACTTAACCATTTGAGAGGCTTGAAAAATGCACACTCGGGCTTGGGGTTGGGTTTAAAGTTTATTAGTCAGTTCATCGACTCGGCCCACCTGGGGCCATGAACACCCCTACAAATGAAATGCCTTGTACCATTTAATACATGGTGTACTGATTGCATTAAAAAATAGCCATAATTTACCTTTGATCGATCCAATGGTCTATTTCACTTTGTTGAAGCAACATTTGGGCTGGTTGCAACAAATCAGTGATCCTATAACTATATTGATGGTACGTAGCATGAGATCAGTTGTCATTAAAAAATTAACACTTGTTTTGTAAGGAAAAGGAGAATTGGTAATTCTAACTACAATGAAGCATGTACATTTACAAAAACTTATCTTACGTAGTAGCATTGTTTGACAAAGCCTCAACTGTAAGTTTCCTTTATTCCTCTCATATCTAAGATATCTTGCTCCTACAAAAAAAAAAAAAAATGAATAGATCATGATAAGTGCAACCATGTACAAGAATCCCAAGTGTACAGCAATTGAACTCATCGATAATAAAGTACGTACTGATTCATTTCCAGCATTGTATTTTTTAATAGCTTTCTTGCCTTCAGTTCCAAGGACTATCCAAGTAGGGTTTCTTTTCATGGGTTTTATAGTAACAAAATCAAAACTTATCAGCACCCTAATCACAAAGTAGCATCCAAGAAAAGAAAATGAATGAGGAAACATGGTGCTTACTTCATCTTTTATGGATTTCCACTTCTTTGCAACCTTTTGTTTAAAAGAATCAAAGAGATTTACCAAATGTGAATAGAACACATCAAAAGGAATGAATTGTGAATGTTAGATGTCTTACAGTTAAAACACTTTTTAAATTTGGTTAGCCTCCTTATATTCTTTGCCCAAGTCATCGCTGCCATCAATCACTCATTTAAGTGAAGGCATATAAATTGCTCATAAACCCATCAATTCAAATGGCACAAATTTTAATTGCATGTAATCTATAGTTAAACAGGCTTTAAATTGCATGTAATCTATAGTTAAACAGGTTTTATTAAGGAGTTGTGCTGCCAAGTTCTCTAGAGCCAAGTACTTCTGCATCATTTGTAGAAGATTTTCTTCTTGCGAGAAGAATTGAGGAGTCAAGTACTGGATTGAGTCTGTTGCAATTAGCGGTGTGAAGTCATTGAAGCGTGAAGCGACACAAGGTAACTTCAGTCCTTAGGTAGGGGATATCTGGGGAAGAATTCTGGGTTTCTTGTAATTGCGAGATTCATAGTGCTTAATTAGATCCAGTTTGGATCCGTGGTTTTTCAGCCGGTTAGGGTTTTCCACGTAAAAATCTGGTGTCCTTGTGGTGTGTGCTTGTGATTTTATTTCCGCTGCATATTTTCTAATTTTGCACACTTTTTGGATTGAATAATTGAGTGGACCAATCTAGAGATCTCGCACCCTAAAGTCTCAATTGGTATCAGAGCAGGTTGCACTAAGTTGTTGTGTTTGATCCAAAGAGATTTCTAGAATGGTATTCAATCGAGAAGGGACATTAACTTCTAAGCCCCCTTTGCTAGATGGCTCTAATTATGCATATTGGAAGCAAAGAATGATTGGGTTCCTTAAGTCCATTAATGATGCTGTTTGGGATATTGTTGAGAAGGGCTACTCCAAACCAACAATTATGGCTGATGGGAAAACTATTCCTAAACCTAAAGCCCAATGGTCTAAGGATGATAAGCATGCGTCAAATTGTAATAACAAGGCCATGAATGGTATATACAATGGAGTGTCTGCTAAAGACTTTCGTAGGATTTTCATTTGCAAAACTGTAAAAGAAGCTTGAGAAGTCTTAGAGACAGTTTATGAGGGTACAGACACGGTGAAGCAATCTAAATTATAAAGATTAACTAAAGAATTTAAAACCATCGTGATGGAAGAAGATGAGACCTTCGATCAATTTTATGCAAAGCTGAATGATATTGTCAATTCTGTTTTCATTTTAGGTGAGGAAATTCAAGAAAACAAGATTGTCAAGAAAATTCTAAGGTCTCTACCTTCGAGGTTTGATTCTAAAGTTGATGCTATTGAAGAAAATAAGAATCTTGATACCCTCAAAGTCAACCAACTGGTTGGAAATCTTCAGACATTTGAAGCAAACCGTCTGGATAAAGGGAAATCAAAAGATAAAGGTACTACTTTAAAAGCCATCTTAGAATCTAGGAAGAAATCTGAAAAGAAAATTGAGCCTAATTCTGAATCTGAGGCTGAAGATGATATGGCTGAATTGTTTAATTGCTTCAAGAAGTACATGAAGTCAAAACAAGCCAAGTGGAAGAGTTCTAAATCTGAAAAGAAGGATTCTGCAAAAGGAACAACGTGTTTTGAGTGCCAAGGCTATTGTCACTATACTAATGAGTGTGCCAACAAGAAAAAAGGGTACAAAGCAAAAGGCTCTCAACACAACTTAGGATGAAGAATCTTCTGAAGAAGAAAAAGATCCTGAGGTTAATTTTTCAGAAACTGTGAATGGCAAGTTTATGGCTTTCATGGCTAAGTCTTTGTCTGACAATAAAGCTGATGAAGATCATGATAATGAGATGTCAGATCAAGAAAAAGATTATGAAGAGTTATACCTTACTACATATGCTGATTGCATCAGGATGACCAAATATGGCAACAAGATTACTATCAAGTTCAAGGCTGCTGAAGAAGAAAATTCTGCATTGAAGATTGAATTAGAGCAAGCGCTGAAACAGATTCATCTCTTGGAAAGTCAGAAAAAAAGCATGGCTGAAAATTTGACTACTGATGGTCAAAAACTTGAGAAGGCTGAAAAAGAAATAGTGAATATAAAGAAAGAGATAGTGATAGTAAAGGCTGAAAATCAAGACTTGCAAGGAAGACTGAAGATCACTCTGTCTGAGTTAGAAGTTAAACAGGCCTCTCTAAACAAGATGAACATTAGTTCGAAAACTCTTACAAACATCTTGTGTAGTCAGAAGTCTCCTTTTGACAGAAGCGGTCTTGGTTATGATCATAGTGCATCCACTTCAAATACTAAAGGTAAAACAATTTTTGTTTCAAGTGTTGAATATACTGCTCCACATGCTGCACATGTTACTAATGTGTTGAGTAGTTTCAAGAAAAAGAATGTGTCGTGCGCTACACGTACATCCACTTGTCACCATTGTGGAAAGAAAGGACACATTCGTCCCCATTGCAAGACGCTGCAAAGTCTACCCAAGATTAAGCAGTGGTGGAAGAATTTTTCTCCACCCAAGATGACTCCAATTTGGGTTAGAAAATCTGATTTGCTAAAGGAGTTTGCTCACACTGTGCTGAAAACTCAAACTACACAAGTGTGGGTGGCTACATATAAAAAACCCTGATAAAGAAGGTTCAGCTCCCACCCCCAATGTTGCTACGAAGATACATTTAGGGGGAGTTGAAATTGAGGGAGAGCTACTGCATCCAGATTGACAGAAGCTGCATTATGATTTTTGTTTGTCAATTATGGACAAATATAGGGGGAGAAGAATGAAGCCAGGGGGAGCTTTACAAGCCAAGGCAATTCAAGATCTGAAAAGTTTAAGCAAAGGTTAAATTCAATGTATTTTGGGTTTTTCTTTTGGGTAGATTATATTGTATTGTTCTAGGAAGATTTGTCCAAGAATTGCCAAAAGGGAGAGATTGTAAGGTAAAAAAGCAGCAGGTCAAAAAGTAGCACGTTGAGTAGAAAAAAAAAAACTGCTGACATAAAACGAGACAGCATGTAGTATCGCTATAGCGAGAATGGAAAACTGGGCCGGGTAGAATCATACCTCGCTATAGTGAGGGTGAAGCTCGCTATAGCGAGGGTAGCACAGCAAGTGCAGTTTGATCCGGACTCTGAGTGGAAGTTTGAGAAAACTTGATATTCTGAAGTGGATTATGATTAGAAGACTTAAGCACGAATCCAAGGCTATATAAAGGACTCAAGGGCTATTCTAAAAGCATTCCTCATCTCTCAAGTTCTGAATTAGAGATTTAATTGAGAGAATTCATCTTTAGAGTTTTATTAAGGAGTTGTGCTGCCAAGTTCTCTAGAGCCAAGTACTTCTGTATCCTTTGTAGAAGATTTTCTTCTTGTGAGAAGAATTGAGGAGTCAAGTACTGGATTGAGTCTGTTGCAATCAGTGGTGTGAAGTCGTTGAAGTGTGAAGCGACATAAGGTAACTTCAGTCCTTAGGTAGGGGATATCTGGGGAAGAATTCTGGGTTTTTTGTAATTGCGAGATTCATAGTGCTTGATTAGATCCAGTTCGGATCCGTGGTTTTTCAGCCGGTTAGGGTTTTCCACGTAAAAATCTGGTGTCTTTGTGGTGTGTGCTTGTGATTTTATTTCCGCGGCATATTTTCTGATTTTGCACACTTTTTGGATTGAATAATTGAGTGGACAAATCTAGAGATCTCGCACCCTAAAGTCTCACCTTTATGCATACTTTTCTACTATTGTAACCTTTTCAACTATCTGAGTTGAGACTGAACAAAAAAGTGAAATGACCAAAAGCACTGAAAGTCGTATAACATCACCATAAAGGAAGACCCAAATGGAATAGAAGGAAAAGCTTGGAGTACTTAAGTTCATCTTAATAAAGGAATTCGGACTGCACATAGGTGTGCATGTGAATGCGTCCCATAGGAACATTCTCATTACAAGCCTCACTACAGAAGAAATAGAACAAACTACTCCATTACCCCGAAAATCGTAAGATATAGAACTCACACCAACAACACTAAAGAGTTTAATAGAGAAATTTTAGGCTTCGTACAACCACAGGATATGGAATTAACTCCAAAAACCCATAAGATCTTAACAGGGACATTCGGGTTACCTCACTACAGAACAAATAGAAGAATCCTAACCTATGAGCTCTCAAAATCATAAGACATTAAATTTGCTAAAAAAACCCAAAACTTTTTAATTGGGTTATTATAGGTTTCCTCCAAGGAGAAAACATAACACAAATACATTAATGCAGTTCATTTGTTCGACAGATTTATTGAGAGATACAAATAGATATATTTCTTAAAAATTGAGAGTTTGGTAAACATTTCTAAGGGGATGATGGACCCGGCTTTTGCCTTCCTACGCCCCAGGGTTGCCAGGGTCTGGCGGACGAAAAAGCGAGCATTAACATTTTTGCATGGGTATGCTAGATTTTCTATTCTACTTAGAATTTAGAAGTGGTGGTCCGGAGATCCACCTTCATAAGTAGAAAAGGAACTCAATCTTTTTTCTAACTTTCCATTGTACATATATTTTTAAGGAAAGAGGAAAGGTTTTTGAATGCCGCAAGAGGCGATTTTTCTTTGTTTGCCGTAAAAGGCAGTTTTGTGCCGTAGAAGGCAATTTTTTGTGCCGTGAAAGGTGATTTACAATTCTCATAAAAAATGAAAGACGAGTGGTGATTTTTTGTCTCTTTAGAAAATACAAAATATAATAAAAAAGTAAGAAAATAGATTCTAACTTCTCAGGAGATTGTGGGGATTTGTTCAGATCGACGATCGCAAGTCATGTATGGACTTTGCCATCGTCCTTTAGATGAGAACATATGATGCTTTGATTCTCTTGGCTTCGATTGGACCTCATATTTTTAGAGGATAAAGATCAGGGGGGGTCCTATATCCAATAAAAAGCCGAGTAGACGGGCTGAAGGGCCACGTCTAGCCATGTTGGATAGAAGGAGAAGGGACCTTGGGGGGGTGGCCCCCCAAGGGCCTTCGGTCACCTTGGAGATTTTTCCGAGAATTTTCCTGGACCTATTCTTCTTGGAATGACCCCCCTTTTATAGGCTTTTGGTAGACATTAGGCATGTTTATAGGCATTGATTGCATGAATGCTCCATGGTGGGAGGAGTTACAAGTTTTTAATTCAAGATTTTGTAACTCCTTTTTCTTGGCTCTGATTTGCCGATGGAGAATCATGGGCATTTAATCGCCTTTAAACTCCATGATGAGGGGAGTTACACGATTTATTGCCATGATTGCTTGGACTTATAACTCATTTTTCCTCGCTTTTGAGTGGGCTATCCAAAATAATGAGTTAATGACCGCATTAACTTGTCATAAAACGGGTCATTTAACTGCATTAAGTGGTTGCCAGGGCACTCGAAGAGTCAAGGGCCGTGCCACGCCTTTTGGAATTCTTCTTGTGATGATCATCGACGGATCCACATGTTTTTTTATGTTGGATGACCATGCAACTTTAGACATTGGTCGATACCAGTGGACCGGTAACATCTGTCCTGTCGATTTCACGATCGGTCGGATAGAAAGTGTGCTTTCTTGGTTGGCCGGTTGACGATTTCAAAGCGTGTGATGATGATCCGTGATTTCGGCGGTGGATCCATGATGTTGACGAAGATCAATGGATTTTATGCCCGAAAAATTAGATTTTTGAAAAACCATAGGGGCCAATCATCTCGAAACGAGAAAATAATCCGGAAAAGTGGGTTTTTGGGCGAAATCCGGTGACCCGGATTCCCATGGTCTCCGCCAGCGACCATGGGGATTTTTTCCCTTTTTGGTCGTCCTTTTTCTGCCGTTTTTCGATCTTTTTCGTTTCTTTTTTCTTTCGTATTTTTCTTAACATTTTTCCTCATTTATTGGCTTGATTTTTCTGGAGAAAACTTGACAAGAATCCCTGCATATCAGAGTGCAAAGTTTCCAATTTTCTGGAAAAGCCAAAGACTTGGTTGTGCCGAGTTTGCCTATTTTCCGTCAGAAGCCAAAACTAGGTCAAACGATGTCGGAATGACCTGAAATTTGAGGTGAAGCCTCCTGAGCAATAGATAGGATCAACCATGGGCTTTTGTTTAAGTTTTAAAGCCGTGTGGGGTCCCGTCGACAGTAGACTTGATTTTACCGCGAGGAAGATGCCGCGCTTTAATGTACGGTCAACTAATGTCCGATTGACCTGAGATTTGACAGGGAGCCTATTGGAGTCATTTTGAGATAATCCATTAGCTCTGATTTGGATGTCATGGTCCCGGAGTTCTCCGCCGCCGGGAGGCCTGATTTTGTTTTCGAGCATCAAAGTTGGGTCAAATGTTGTCGAAATGACATGAAATTTGACGTGTAGCCTTTTGAAAGCACGTTGAAATCACCCATATGCTTTGTTTGATGAGTGATGGCCTCGATGGTTCTCGCAGCCGAGAGGCTTAATTTTGCTACTCGAGGGTTGATGGAGGGTCAAACGTTGCCGGTTTGACTTGAAACTTGACATGGAGCCTTTTGGAGGTATTTTGAGACCATCCATAGGCTCTGATTGAAGATTTGATGTCTTCGACACTGTCGCCGCCAGAAGAGCTGACTTCACTGCAGCTGTTTCCTTTTTGGGCTAAACCACGTCAGAATGGACTGGAATTTGATGTAGAGCCTCCTAGTGGCATTTTAAGATTTGATGTCTTCGACACTGTTGCCGCCAGAAGAGCTGACTTCACTGCAGTTGTTTCCTTTTTGGGCTAAACCACGTCAGAATGGACTGGAATTTGATGTAGAGCCTCTTAGTGGCATTTTAAGACCAACTGTGTGCTTTAATTTGTGCGTCAGGGTCTCTGACTTCACCGCCGCCGGGAGAGCTTGCTAAGCTGCTGGAAGAGCGAAGCTGGGCCAAAGGATTTTGAAATGGCCTGAGACTTCATGTGTACCCTTCTTTCGGCTGTTTTGAAGGACCTTGCAGTTTTTGTTTGATTTTGACAAGGTCTGATGCTTGAAGTGGCATTTGCCTAGTTGTAGGACGCGGCTTTCTAATGTAGCTTTTGATGTTGAAGAGGCAAAGTGACATTTTTGGTGTCAACAGGAGAGAATATAAAGAGGAAGTTTAGACGTAAACATAGAAAAAAGGGGGGAGACGTCAATTCAAAAAAAACAAGAAACAAATCCAAATGCAAAAGAATATCAGCTAGTAAAAGCTCTTCCATCATGTAGTCGTTACTAAAATGACAAAATTAATTCATTTTCAATTGTAGTATTTTTATTCATCTTTAAAAAAAATCTTGGATTATTGGGTCTGATTCATATAGTTGCATTCGATTATGATCAAACTGGAAATGGGAAAAGCTTAATCCTTAAACAGATCGCTCTACGGTTCATAACAATTAAAAACCAATTATTTATACCATCAATTTTATCTTTGTATATCCAAATCTGCCATGACAAAATTAAAATAACTAATTTAAATTCAAGTAGGCATAAATTCCAACTGAGAACCTAATTAACCGTAACTGGTTGAGAACATGTACATAAAAAAATAACAAAACATGAAGAAACTAAAAGGAACACAAATGCATTATCTTTTGCTCTGCCAGAATTTCCATTCAGTGTATATCAAATGTGCCTTCACAAAGCATTTAAAAAAAAGAACTTACACTGTTTCATAAAGCATTCCTAGAGCATTTAATCATATCACAAAATCAATTTCCAAATTCCAAAACCAAATTAAGCTCTACATAGTTTCAGAATAGAGTGTAACAATATAATAGAACAATGATTCCTACCAATGCTCCATAAAGTACATATCAAATCAAACACTTCCCAACAAAACTAAATCACAATAATAGTAGTAATAAGTTCTAATTCCAAAAAACTAATTAAACCCTAAACAAATTTAAATAGACAATATTTAATAACAGAACAAAGAACACCAGAATAAAAAAAAATGAAAAACCCTAACACTATACGAGACATCCAGTGTCTATGATGGTTGCCGCATACCGCTTCTAGCATCAACTTGAGCAAAGGAACAATCGAGCCTTCGCCGAAAAGTAACTTTCGAAGCCACAATGGCAAGTTTGATATCATCTTGCCCATCTTAGAGTTGAATTTATACTTCAAAGAACTGCAAACAGAGATAGAAAAAAATAAGAATGATTAGAAAAAAAAATCAGAATTAGGAGAGAGAAATGGATTAGGGACAAGGATTATAGGTGAGGGATTTGGGTGAGAAACCCAAAAGTCCATATACTAACCTCCTCTATGCTGTGGAGTTGAAACCCATGATCGTGCATGCAAGCCATGTCATTGAGCAAAACCAAAAGCAGAAGCAAAAGACGAGAGAGAGAAGCCGCTAGAAAAAAGAAGACGGTGCATGAGTGATGAGAGGGAGAATGACATCATAGAAGAAGCATCCAGACTTTCTTCTCTTGTGGGCTCCACAAGCGTTGGGTAGATGTGGAGAAAGGAAGTAGGAGGAGAAACTGTTGCTTTTTAATTATGGGCATAGATAGATGTATGGGTATAGAAAAAGTGCAGAAAAGGAAAAAATGAAGAGTCGACGACAAGTAGGTAAAACCGCTGCTTTTATACATATATCTATACATACAGTTGCACGTAATGTTCATTCCACTTTGATCAAATAGTAAGATGTTTAACTATAGTAATATATCATAAGTAGTGTCAAATAATGTATAGGATAGGATATACACTCATATACATACAAAGATTGTATTGTATTGTTAAGTTCACTAAGATTTTCCTTGAAGAAGATTTCAAGCATCTTGCAAAACATAAATTCTAGGAGCTACCAAAGAGAGAATTAAAATTAAGAAAAAAAAGTAGAGTTCCAGAAATTCAGGTATCCTATCTCCATACTTGCAAGAGATGAAATTCCTAGAATTAGAAATCCATTAAAAGAAAATAAGGAAAGGGAAAATCAATGAAGGAAAAAAAAAGATGAGACAATCTACAAGAGCACTTACATGTTGAGCTCTTTGAGGGAGTATGCGTTATGAACGAGGCAAGACGTGAATCGTCATGTATGTTCACACTGGCAAAGCTCAACTTCTGTCTAACATAGGAAAAGGATGAAGTTACCGAGAAATTAAAAAGAGAACAATCTATACACTTAGGAAAATGAGGAGATAGAAAGAGAGATTGATGTTTTTCTGTACATAAAAAATAGTAGTGGAGAAACTATATTCAATACAATGTAGTCATGGTTTCTAATGCAAGACCAACAGTCATTGGGTAATCAATATAAGGGATGTATATTAAAAAATTAAAACAAAATATGCAAAATAGATATGGAATTCAAAATGGTAATTTCATGAGTGGTTTTGGGGTCACTTTCATGTTATTGCACATGAATATCTTAATATCAAGAGTGATAGAGAGAGAGAGAATGAATGTATACTTTTTGTGCCTTTTCTCACTCATGTATTATGTTTGTGCAACAGAAAAATGCATCAATGAATTGATTAGAAGAATAAAAAAAGTAGATTGAGATGAAATATAAATTGAGACGAACATGGAATTGATAATAATACCATAAAAAAAGGATCTTAAAAAAGACATGCTGGAACAACAGAGAGGTCTTATTCTAATGAAAGGGAGACGAAATACCTGAGACGTCTTGTCTAATATGTAAAAAAAAGGGAACTATTATAAACAAAAGGGAAAAATTGTCATCATGCAAGGAAAGAATATATGATGAAATATTAAGAAGCAATGAAATAGAGATACAAGCTATTGATGCATACCTTTGGGAGGTGGATTGCATTCATTACACATTGGTGGGGTTTTTGAGGAGAGAAGAATTATGTATATAAACTAACTGGACTAATTTGTCTTTCGTATAAACAAATTGATGAGATATAGGAAACAAATATTGGTGATTTATAGGTAGTGAAAGACTGAAAGTAAAGTCTCAGATTAAAAGTTTTCCATCAGTAAATATGTATGCAGTAATTCTTCACAAAATATAGAGCAAAAGTTAAAGATACATGGATTGTAGAAATCCCATCGTTTAGAAATTTACATGTTGCTACTGGTTAATTATATCCAACCTATTACAAAATGACCATCATAAGAAATAAAAAAGTGGCCAACATCATCGGTTCAATTTTGCAGTTATGCGGTAATTATTTTCTTCATATGCCATTGGCTTTGATCCTACAAATGATACAACATTTCAACATTTTAGGAAGGGAGATTAACAAGTACCAAAGTTATCAACATTACTCTGAATAATAATTTTAAAGTTAGTGAAATAATAGGGTTATAAGTTTGATAGCCCTTTTCTTTTTTTCTTCTTTTTTTGTCCAATTTGTCATTGTCTGTCTCAATTAGGAACCTAATTTGACTTAATAATGAGTTAGGCCAGAGTTGTAAAAGTATTTAGAGTTTTATAACTATCATTGGGTAGCTATTTCAATTAGAATGATTGGATATGTAAGTGATTGGATAGATGAGAAATTACCACTTTTGCTACATAAACAAATATAAAAGCTATTCATTCTTTTGCGATGTGATAATAATGTCCCTTTTTTTACCACTTTGATGTTCTTGTACTTTGATGTAAAAAAGAAAAATCTTGTTTTCACAATCTTTCATCCACATTTTGACTTGACCATGATTTTTCTGCAAATGAAAATAAAGATAAAAATTAAAGATTATATTTCAGAACATCTTGAATAGATTATATTTGAGAATTACAAAGGTCATTGAAAGAAAATCACCTTCATTTGAGCATTCATAGTATATTCTCCTGTACAAGAGAATATTTTTTGTGCTTCATCTTCAAAGAGCATTGCATGAATAGATGTGGTTGAGTATATAATTTTGACATTAATAACACATCTATAGTTTAATGAAAGTTAGTAAGTGTTTTGATTTATAAATGAAAATTACATAATTTGTTTACATTATTAGCGTACCTTGGTACTGCAGTGTCTAATTTGTTGCAATTGAGGCATGTAAATGATGAATTGTAAGTTTCTTGTGTCTTTTTTTTTTTTTTTTTTTTTTTGCAATGATTGCATGCCATATACAAGAACTGTTGGTTTTCTAGTATGCTTGTAATTGAACCTTTGACCTAATGAATGTTATCCTATAATAATATAATTATGATGTTATACATGTAGAATAAATAATAAAATGGAATAAATAGATACATACAAGTTCTCTAGAATCCATGACTTTTTGGATCTATGTTGTTTCCAAATCTTTTGGCTTTGGTAGTTGTAAGTATAATTTCTTTGAAACAATATAACCCAATACTTTTTTTTTTTTTTTTTTTTTTTTTTTTTTTTTTTTTTTTTTTGCACAGAGCTGTAAAACGCAAAAAAAAAAAAAAAAAATAAAAAAAAAAATAGTTGGTTTGATTTTTTTATTTAAGCATGTATAATGTTGTTTTCAAAAGAAAATACTTACAACGAAAGCATTTCTTCTGCTTTGGGTATGGTCAGATTAATGAGAATATTTGATGATGACCTTGTTGAGAATGACCTTCTTCCTTAATTGAGGATGAAAACACCATTTAAAATATTACTAGTCATAAACATAATTTAAAAATTGTAAGTACTATGAATCAATAGCAGTTTTCAAATAACTATATATTTTATCCCAAAACTGTTATTATAAATGAGGTAGATATTAGAAATTAATTCAGTCACTTTTGTTTCATACCTCTGAACTCTTTTGGAGCTAGATTTGTTGCAACAATGACTGGCTTGGATAGTAATATTTCGAATATTTTTTTGCATTCATCTTCTATGAATTTGTCCCAGGCAGATAGAAATATAGGCTACAAACTATACAATAATGAAGTTTAATAGTTAGTATTTTTTGTGGGTATCTTTGAAAAGTTTTTAAAATATGTATACATTGAAAAGCAATAAGATTTTGAGAATGTGAAAAATATACTTTGGATCAATGACAACTATTTCTTGAATTAATGCATCTTTGTTGTCCCATTTCCTCTTGAATGTTTTTTTTTTTTTTGGGAGAATATCCAAGACAATGCCAATAATATCTAAAAAGCAAGAAATTATTGTTAGGGATTTTATTTTTCAATATTAAAACTACTGATATATTAGAGGCATTGGAGCATTGATACCTGCTGTTGTTGTTGAGGAAGGATCAATGGAAGTGGATTTGGGAGGGGTGAAATTATACATTTTTTTGTGTGCTGATGATGGATGCCTCTTCAACTACTTCCACTTTTGTATAACTTTTTATGATCATTTGATAGTAATGCTCGACAAGTTTATACTGCGGTGGAATTTTTTTAATGAGACCATTTGATATGTAGCATGTACAATCCTGTGTGATTCTTGAAGCAAATATATTGATGTCATCATTGAAAACTGTTGCTTGCATTTTTGTCCCCTATATTGAAGAAACAAAGCATTTGCATTAATAATATAATAGGATATTAGTTTTCATGCTAATATCAATTATAGATGAAATAATACCTCTTCATCAATCAAGATTAAGTGTTGGTAAGTTGATTTACTATTCTTTGAAGATTGTGGATGTCTCATTTCATGAATGCAAACCTTTGTAGTCTAGCTTTGAATTCCAACATTAATTTCTTTAAGCACTTGATATTGCATTGCCATTTTTTATGTAGTAACCTGAAAAGAGAGAGATAGTTATTTGAATTAGAGAAGCAATAATGGATATTACTGAGCTAATAATAAGTATGTAGGATGTATGTGTCAACGAAAAAATTACAAATATTACAGTAAGAATCTTAGTTTTGGTATTTTTATTCTTCTCTATTTAGTAAATTCATGCATTTAAAAAAATCTTCAAAACAATTTTTAAACTGGAGACATAGATTGTTTTTTGTGATAGAAGATAAAGTCAAAAATGCAGAAATGACAGCATTTTTTATGATAATTTGAGAAAACTGGCGTGCCTTTGATTGAGGTACCCTGCAACATTAATATTATCAAGAGACATAAAAAATAAAAAAACCCATGTAAAATAATCTATTGATAGTTACATCAAATTTGTTTGGGCCATGATTGGACTGTTATATTCAAAATATGATATACTTATCCCCTAATTATAACAACAATCAATTTCAAAATATGGTACTCCATTGGAGATGTAGTAAACCTTTTCAAGCTCAAACTCGTGAAACAACTTGGTTGCTGCCCCATTAAACTTTGTTGGACCTTAAGTCCCTAACTCAAAAGCAAGTAAGTCTATCCGGTGTATACATATTAGGGGGACAAATAGAACAAAAGATTCAACTAATTATGCTAGAAAATGAAAATTGGATGTACAAAGCATGCTTCATAAATATATGATCTTTACAGACATAACTTATGAGATATCATAAAAAAGAATAAGACAGAAAAGAAATTGATCATTTGAAAGGATAGAGCATTCTATAATGCAAATATTATCTATAGTAACATTAGACACCGGTGCATTACTTACATCTTCATCAGCCAACTCCACAATGAAGAGATGTCCTTGTCCTCTGTTGTTCTTGTAAGTTGCCAAGTTGCCTTTATTTGTTAGCCTAACCCTTTATGCTCGAGCTTCGATGATATGGATTTAAAGAAATAAGATGATGAACTATTCATGTCATTGCCTGTCTTAGTGCTTTGCATTGTATATGTAATAGATAAAACGAGACTATATATACATACATACATACATACATACATACGTACGTACGTACTATTGAATTTTAGCATTTAGGAACAATACAAACAAAGAACAAATTTATGGTGCTCTAAATTGCAGGATAGAAGAATATGAAAGTGGACTATTTGAAGGGGTACTAAGAAAGGATCATGAAAGCTATAAGTTATAAAAAGTGAGAAACTTCAAAAGATCCATGAAAAAAACCATTTTCAACCTACATGCAATTGTACGGGTTTCACACACTAGTAAGGTGTGCTCTTTTTAGTCATTTGGACTTGAAGGGGGCCATGTAAAAGTATATGGTTCTCCACTACTGATCATCAGTAATAGTGATTGGGAAATTGTAACATAATTTTATTGACTTTATTAAAAGCCAACCAGCATAGAAGACATTTAATGAGGAAAGTTAGTACGGTTATTAAGAAATTAGTGGTGTTCAATGGATCCAAGAGATATTGTATCCATTCTAGCCTATCTGTTGCTGCATTTTTAGATGCAAACCATGAGTAGTACACTTATGTCTGAGAGTGTTCAGTTTGATGGATGCTTATAAGGGAAGTATGTCATAGTTATTATTTCAAGTTACAATATTACAATAAGGTTAATGATTTTGTGATGTAAAATAGTACATTTGAATTATTTGTATTGAAGTATAAATAAATAACCATTTTGGTGTGTTTTAATTCTAAAGAGAAACATTGATTTATATTAGAGAAATAGAAATGAAAATATAAAAATATCATATAAATTGGTATGTTAGAGCAATATGTATTATGTATACGAGTAAGAAGCCATCTAGGTGTTGACATAAGTGGTTATGGGGCAATGGAATAAGGTGGGAACAAAATAAATGACAAAGTAGTAAGTGTTTTCAAGTTTTTATGAATCATGTATAATTTTTAATATAGGATTTAATGTATAAAATATTAAGTAAATGTATAAAACTGGTCTATATGATAACATATAACTGCATTATATGTTTGGCATCATTTGTTGTTAGAAGCAAGTGCCAAGAGCTCTCTGTAGACAACATTTCTTGTATATGACGTTTCATTCTTATTGTTGGAAGATGGATTTATTATTATCTTGATGGCCTTACTTGATCTGACTCTTGATAAGGCAACATATAGTTGTCCATGTGAAAAAACAGGTTGAGGTAGATAAATGCCAACATTTTCCAACGTCTGCCCTTGAGATTTATTTATTGTCATTACAAAGCTCAAACGAATGGGAAATTGTTTTCGCTTTAATGGCAATGAGAATTTATGGTCCTGATCTTATTGCAATGGGACTCGTGGTAGAAACACCCGTTTTCCTTCATGATGACCAACAATAATTTCATCATCAATTACATTTTTTTGAAAATTTTTACAAATTAATCGAGTGCCATTGCAAAGGCCAAAAGAAGGGTCGATGTTACATAATAAGATGACTGGACAATTTTTCTTCAATATCAATTCATGTGTAGGTAAGCCACTTGGAGTCAACCCATTTCGAAATTCTTCTGGTAGATTTTGTTGTGCCTCATCTATTACAGAATCAAAGTTATAGTGTTTGATTGAATCTCCTGGGAATTGTTCAATTAAGATTTGGTTCAGCTCATCAACAAATTCATTTTTTGTTGTCAATATAGCTCGGTTTGTCCTGAAATGAACATCATATCCATTTATTATGAGATTTGGAAAGACACAATTGATAAGTTTGAACTCTGAGCTAATGTCATCTGTGTAAGGAATGAGCATTGTTTTTGGAATTTGAATTCTTTCTTCTGAAATTGCTATTTCAATTCCATTCCCAATACGTAACAGAAATTCACTAAAATGTGGATCTATTTTAGCTATCATATTTTCTGTTTGTTCTATTTTCTGGATTTTTTTCCATAATTCTAACATAACTAAGCTTGCATCAATTGTTTCCTTTTTTCCACCACGAATGACAACAGGGGTTTTTTTTCCCAAAATCTCGTCCAAATACTACTACTTTTCATCCAAATAATAGTTTATAATTAGTTATATCTTGCAGCATAACATTAAGTGCTTCAATTGCCTGTCTATTTGCCATGGATGCTTCATCCCATATAATAAGTTCTGCTCTATGCAATAGCTCTGCTAGGCCACTTTGTTTTGATATATTACATGTCGATCTATCTTCAAAGTTTAATGGTAATTTAAATCGTGAATGTGTAGTGCGGCGCCTGGCAAAATTGATGCAACAATGCCAGATGTGGCAGTTGCTAGTGCAATATGTCCTTCTAATCTCACAGTTATGAGTAGAGCTCGATATAAATATGTTTTTCCTGTTCCTCCTAGACCATCGATAAAGAAGACTCCATTACTGCCACTTCTTGTTCTTTCTAATATGATGGTATAAGCTCTTTTTTGTTTAGGATTCAAATTTTCAATTGTGAACAACTCACTTTCTGAAGTTGGGATGTTTAGTTTTTCATGAATCTCTTTCAGGAGCTTTTCATCCGGACTATCAACAATCATTACTGCTGGTAAAGCATACTCAATAATACTTTTACCCATTGATTCAAGGAAGTAATTGATACTTTGCAATGCTTTTGCCTCAGTGTTCCTTGCAGACATGAATTTTGTTTTTGCAAAATCTTCAGACGTCGCATCTTTATATTTGTCCCATGATGCTGTAGGATTATGCACTCCACAGTAGACCAAAAGTGTAGCAAATAGTCGTCGCAGTGTAAAAGACATTGGGAACAATGATGCTTCTTCTAAGCATTGATCAATATTGTTATCAAATTCAAGCAAACTGTATTACTCTACTGCTTTACAGAATGTATCAAATTTAATGCCATTGATAGTTTGTAAACTTTGATATGATGTAGCTCTTTTGACATGATTTAATAGTAATCGTAGATAATATCTTTCTCCCTCAACTGAGCTTGCAGTAACAAGTCTACTAATTGCATTTTGTTGCTTTCTTTGGCTCTAGTATTTTTTTATCTTAATTCCAAACATAATATTCAGGGAATTCCTTATAGAGGAATTTGCAAGCATCTTTATCTAGCTGATTCATTTGAAAGTATCCGGTCAACATTAATTGTTTTAGATGCTTGTTGATTATGCAAGGTGCTTAATAAGTTCGTATCTTCTCGGAATCCAATAGTTTGCATATTTTCTAGATGAACTTGAAAGCTTTTGACTGATGGATACATTTCATTTGAATAGAACTGGTAAATCCTCCAAATTGCTTCTGGATGAGATATCCATCTTGCTTGTTGAAATTGTTGTATCTCATCATCTTCAGGAACAACATTGTCGCCAAGATGAAATATGACTCTATCATGTCTTTTATAAATATACTTGTATAGATATTTTACTACTTTTACTGTTGAACAAACATCAATATTCATGTGGAAATTGAATTTTGCTAATAGATATGGGTTATATGGAACTACCCATCGGTTATCCAGGAAACAATCACGAACTTTGACCTTTTCTCCAGTGTTTTGTCTTTTGTGTAATGGATAAGAATTCTTTGTTTGTGTTGTGACAGAACAAAATTCCTGAGGATAGTGATTTTTGCATTGTCCATTTCTCATACAGACATTATTCGAATTCAAATTCCCACATGGTCCACGCATCATAAGTTGAAAAACCATTTTGTATAGATGTGGATAGCTTCTGCTATTGGGAAGTTCAGCAGACACAAATTTGTTATACATCTCTGGGGTTTTAAGTTTGTACCTGTGCTTCAAGATGAGTAGGAAATGAGCAAGTGGAAGTCCTCTTTTTTGGAATTCTATAACATATACATGGGCAGCAACTGCACCAAAAATATTCTTCTTCATTAAATCAAGTTTAAGTTCTTCTATCTTTGCTTTAAAAACTCTTGCAATCAAGTCTGGCATGTTTTGTGCTTCTTCATGATGACCCAATTGATCTTTAATTTATGACCAAGTTGGATTACAAGTGATTGTCAAGAAGATGTCTGGTTTGCCAAACTTTTGAACTAATGCCATTGCATCAAGGTATCGACGACGCATATTTCTTGGACCTCCTATAAATGATGGTGGCAGTACTATTCATTTTTCAATCTTCTTTCCAGAAGTTTCGCCAGTGCTAATGCTATCCATTATTCCATGATATAAATATGCTCGGATTGAACTTTGATCATTTCGAAAGTAATTCAACCGAGAAGCTTCAAGTTTTATATACATGTCAACAACATATGTTGTAAAAGATGACCAGAATGTAGCAAGAATTGAGCTTTCAGATGATTGGATTTGTAATTTATAATAGTAATATTTTTGACATGATATGTTTTCTTTTGCTGAACTTTTTTTCTCTGAAGCTAAAAAAAACAAAGATATTGTTAGTTTTTAGTGTTCAAGTTGATTTTATAATAGTTACTATAAAGATAAGATATACCTTGTTTTTCTTTGTTCAACAAATCATCAATCAAAACTATATTTGGATGACTGAACAACTCATTTCTTTGTCTTCGTTTGATGTCTATGTCAACCTGAATCTCGATAAGGAAATAGTAGTGGATACTCCAATGGATCATAGCAACCAAAATAATGCTTAATTCTGTGACTGTTTCCAGAATGACTATATATGATGATGTCTCGTTCGACTGATTGGTTGGTATCTGAATTCTCAGTCCAGATTCCTGCGACTTGTGAAGCTGAAGGTGTATTGTATACCCTTTGATCAAGTTGAGGATCACATCTTATGAATATTCTTGCATCATCATTGATGGACATATCTCTTAAAGATCGGAAAAATTCACAATAAGGATTGATGGTCAATATATCCATTAGCTTTTGAACAACATCAGGCCTAAGCTTTGGTGATTAATACATCCTATTCTCCACTTCATGATTAGTATTATAAAAGTATAATTGCAGATATGAAGGATGGCCATTAGGAGGTAGCAATTCATTGAGGTAATGGTAAACTTGGCCTTGAACCTTGAAAGTGTAAATACCTTTGTTTCTTCTACAAAGCTCTTTTTCATATTTGACACCAAAGGAGATGAATGCAAATGTGTTGTTATATGTTCTTACATGTGTTTTGAAATGATCTGCCTCTTCACTATTTGATGTGCGTAGAGCTAGAAGCTCTTTAGGAACAAAATTTTAAGCTACTAATACTTGACCAGTAGAACAACAATTGGATCATAAGCAAATTTCTTCGCTCCACAATAGCTATGATCAGGTTTTTGTTCTAATATCGATGGTTGGGAAGGAATGCTTATGTCAAAACTATACATAGCTGCACGTAAAAATTGTATTAGTATAATTTGGTTCTTATAACAGACCTAAGCTATTTTCTTGTATAAATATGTTTACCTCTTTGTCTGTAGTTTAATGTGGAAGTGTTTTCTAAATAAACACTTGAAGAAGCATCTTCATTAAATTTAGCGGGTTGTCTAGATGTTGACTCTGGCAGAAGATATATATAATCTTGAGATGTTTGTAATATAAATATACATATATATATATATATTGGATTAGATGAACACATTTATTAATTTTCTAATATAGAACTTACCAATCTCATAAGTATGGGATACTCTTTTTTCCATCTACGCTCTAATATTTGCGGGAATATCATTGAGACCGATACCCAGTAGTGTATTAGTGGCTACTGTTCAGTGCGAAAGATAAATATTTAATTAGAAATATTTTCCTTATATTTTTCAAAGAGTTTTAATATTACATATAAGAGTATAGAATTAGTTACCTATTTGTTAACTTGTATTAAATGATGAAGTAAGATTTCTTGAAGATTCTCCTTTCAGTAACTTTTTTCTAGCATAAGCCTCCCTTTTTCGTAGAAGAAGTGCGTCTTTTTTTTTTCTTTTGGCAATGAGGTGTACCATTGTCTTCTTTATAGTCGCTTTTGAGGTTTTGCATGCTCTATATTAGGACAAATATTGGAATTAGTAATTACAAATACTATTATTCATTGTAATTATTAACAAAAATGTATTATAAAATTTAGAGCAAACCTAAGTTTGATGTTGCTTTTGTGGGATTTGCACTTTTAAAATCATATCTTTTCATCTTTGGAGCAGGTTCTAATGTTTCACTTTGTAATATTTGTCTCCTTTTATTTGCTTCCCTCTTTTCCATGTTGATTATTTCTTTTTGTTCAATATGACATCTGTCCTAAGCAGGAGGGGAAATCTAAGTTGGGCCCATGAGTGGAGGAATGAAGGTCTAGAGAAAGGCAAGTGAAACTGCTGTGTATAAACGAAATCACATCTAGGAACGATGTAGAAATATGTAGAAAAGGGAGGAGAAATCGATGGCAGCTGAAGAGGACAATTAAAGGATGACATCTATCCTAAGCAGGAGGATAAATCTAAGTGGGACCCACGAGTGGAGGAATGAAGGTCTAGAGAAAGGCAGGTGAAACTGCTGTTTTTATATTATGGTATAGATATCCATTACAATCAATAAAGAAAAATTATTTTTATCCACCCCATTAACATGCATTTCATCATACTCAAACAAACAGGAAAAAAAAAAATATTTTTATCCACCGATTAACATGGCAAATAAAAAACCTACCCGATAATCTGGAAACACAGAGAGAGGAATGAGATTGACAATATTGTATAAACGAAATTGCATCTAGGGCTCCCTAGCTGTCAACTTGAATCTCAACAGGTATCACATGACACGATGTAGAAACATGTAGAAAGGGGAGGAGAAATCGATGGCAGCTGAAGAGGACAATTAAAGGATAACATCTATCCTAAGCAAGAGGATAAATTTAAGTGGGGCCCACGAGTGGAGGAATGAAGGTCCGGAAGAAAGGCAGGTGAAACTGCTGTGTATAAACGAAATTGCATCTAGGAACGATGTAGAAACATGTAGAAAGGGGAGGAGAAATCGATGGTAGTTGAAGAGGACAATTAAAGGATGAGATCTGTCCTAAGCAGGAGGATAAATCTAAGTGGCGCCCACAAGTGGAGGAATGAAGGTCCAGAGGAAGGCAGGTGAAACTGCTGTTTTTATAGTATGGTATAGGGGTCACTGAAAGTTTGCTGCAATCGACAAAATGACCATTACTGTATTCAACATAGCAACGAGTGAGAAGGTCTTAAAGTAATCTACTCTATAAGATTGTGTAAAACTTTTTGCCACGAGTCGTGCTTTGTACCTTTGAATGATACCCATTTGGATTATGCTTAATAATATAGGCCTATTTACATCTCACTTTCTACTTCTCTATTAGAAGATTTACTATCTCCCATGTGCCGTTCTTATCTAGATTATTCATTTCTTCAAGCATAGCTACCTTTCACTTTGGGTTGTTTAATGTATTACTAACTGATCTTGGTATATATTGGGAGAACAACCAAAACATTAATGCTCTGCATGTACGGCGCAATTTTGTATTGGGTATGTGGTGGTTAGGATTAGGCACTTGTTGTGGAGATCGGAAATCGACAACTAGAGATCAATCCCGTCTAATTCACTCTCCATGATCCTAGGACTATGATAGAGAGCCTAATCATAGAACTAGATGATGAACAATTTAGATCTATTTAGATCAAGCAACAAGTTAGGTTTCCAAAAAGAGAAACTTTCCCCTTTTCTCTTTCCTCTCTCTCGGGCGATTAGGAATGAGAAAGCTATTAAAGAAGAAACGTGAGGTCGTATGCTAAAGTTTTCAAACAAGTGCGTTTGGTGTAGGTTTCACCTTTCTGGCTCAAGTAATGGATCTAGGACTCATTTGTGAGGTCCTAATCCTTGGGGGAAAAAAATATTAAGTTTACTACAGACAAATGCCACTTTGATGTTAAGTGCAGATGAAAAGATTTTGATCAAAACTTTGTATCTTAGAGAGTTTTCAAGTCTCAGCGAGAGTTGACCAGTCGGAAGGATATGGGGGAATGGGAAAGGAAAACTGCCAGCAAAACTAAACCAAGAAGTTGCTGGTTTGGGTTCAAGTTTTACATCCAACAGAATTAGTGTTGCTCAAGGTCTGAGATCAGACGGTCCGAGCACTAGATTGATGGAAGTAACTTAAAATTGAGTATCATAGAGAAGAAAAAAAAAGGTTACATAACCACTAAAAAAAAGGAGATGCCAATGAGTAGGTAGGGCATGCTAGAGACTCTAGAATCGGGTCCTGGACCTTGATAACAAACCTAAACAAAAATTATAAAAGGATTGGATTTTGTTCCTGCTACGTATCTAAAAAGTGTGTTATGGAACTCATATATGGTAGAAAAATCATATGGCGGCAGAAGGATGATCAAGGATCAAGGTAAGTAGAGACAAACATTCAATCTGTTTTCTCTCGCCAACTTGTGATGGCAACATACATTTCCCACTAATTTTACTTTTTAGTTTATTCATTATACTACTCTTTATCTTTTTTATTTTTGTTTAACTCTAAGATATTGGACACACTATTTATCCCATGTAGGTGGCACTCTTACATAATATACATATTCATTGAGAGGTGACCTTGTAGGTGAAATCCGAGCTTAAGAGACACCTTCTATTGCCTGTATCAGTCATATCTAAAATAGATCATGTGAAAGAATACTAATGGTGGGTGCAAATTAACTCAATATACAGTGATTTTGAGCTTTTTGAATGATCCCACAGATGGTTTATTCCTTAACCATGCATTTTCTGAATTCCACTCCACCCGGATTAGACATTAAATTGAAGTGAGTACCAAATAATAAATATTTAGAGCACCTTTGGTCATGGGTGAAGAGTATGTGAGAGATTCACAAAGTTAAGAGGATTCCTTACTAGCCCCAGAGCTCATGTTTCTCACTTAGGACTTGAATAGCTGAGAATCTCACGTAGTTATTGCTATGTATCATTGTATATCTAAATAAAATTGGTATTGACAAGTAAGTTTGCACCAATGAGGATTTTCAAATCCCATCAAGGAAGGTTAAACTTGAAATCCTCGACTGTCCCAAATCTTCAAGGATTTACAATGCCGGTTGAGGAATCTCCTATAATTTGATTGTCAAATTTGACCCGAGCATATGTTAAACAGGTGTATTGATCATTGGAGGGGACTGCAGCAATATGGAACCCATGAACCATATAAAACCTTGTTTGATCCAATTTTTAGTCAAAAGATTAAAGGACCGTAACAATATAATTTCACAAGTCATTTTCTCTGCGCCACCCTCAAATTTACAACAACCAAACAGAGAATGACAGAAAGGGGACCCCCTCTCTTTCTGTTTTAGCTCAAGGGCAAAAGCGGAAGATAAGGAGATAGTGCTGCAGGGGCAATGGAGGAGGAAGAGGAGCCGTCCATCTTCTGGAACTGGACGTAATCAACGGCCAGAGGCATGTTCTCTTAATCGGGGCTGCAATTGGACCGTGCCGTGGGTGTGCACTGTACATGTTGGCCAACATTCAGCGGGCGGTCCCAAGATTTTTGTTTGATGTATGCGGACCCTAATAGGTAGTTTGGTTTTGATGGCAAAGTGAGAATTTTTATGTGGATTTTGATGATGGACCCGTGATTTTTATTTAATTTTTCGAAGTAGACTTAGAATTTTCATATAGGTTTTGAAAGCGCATCTTGGTCACACCGTGTGCTTGTACCTGGGTGTGTCCCTGCTCCCAGAAGATTAATACAAAAGAGGAGTGCTAGATGTGAAAAGTAAAATTAGAGTTTGATTTAGGACATTGCAATGTTATAAACTGACTTCATAAAATCCCTTTTATTGTCTCTTGGGATAATCTGGAGATTCTTAGGCTTTTAGGAATTTATGAGAAATTCAGCTAAAAAACACATTAATTAAAATAAAGATGATGAGATGGGATGAGAAGGGCTCCAAGAACTTATTTGTGGGCCAGCACGATTGATGCTAATCACTAATGACGTCTTTGGGAGCAGCGAGAAATTTGCGGATTTAAAAATTCCTCACCGCCCGTGGAATAAGAATTAAGCATAACTCAGGATTTTACATCAATATTAATGCACATCATAGAGGGAAAAATCTAACTATTTTACCTTGACCCTTTTGAAAACCATTTCCTACAGCAGGGGTAGGGTCGCATTTTCGTGACACAACGAAAAATTAGCAATACCACGAAGTTTCATTGGACAAACCTGTTCTAAAGGTTTTTTTTTTTTTTTTTGGGGTGGGGGGTGGGGGGTAGAACTGTTCTAAAGTTTTAGACGGTTGTAGAGCCCACCTCAACTAATGTTGCTCCATGACTAATTTGGCAACATATAAGGTTGCGTCAAGGGTGAAATTTATTTATTAATATTAGCAACTTGGTGTGATTTTAAGGTTGGCAAAACCTAACCAAGCACATTGACCCAACCCATATATAATCAGATCCACATAATATATGAATTGGTCGTGGGGTCAGATTTCTTTGACCCGCATTTAAGCGGGTTGGGTAAGGGCCAACCCATGTGACCCACAATTAACCCTCATATGTTTTTGAAACGAAGTTGGGCTTGCTTAAAGCTCTCAAAAATGAGTTAGAGTTTGCATGAATTGGTTCAATGTATGGGAAGTAAAAAGGTTAATGGACCTCGGCCCCACTTTTGCCCAATGAAAAATCAGGTAATAGACCTCCGATAGTTGTTAAAATGAAATTGAGCTCAAGCTAAGGCTCACAAGTTAGTTTGGGTCAGGTTGGGTTGGTTGAGTCACCCCTTAATGGCTATGTTGCTTCCTAGATTAGATTGACCTGCAGCGGGTGTGGATTAGGAGTATTTGACCTCATTTATTACCGAGTGCGGTGAAGCGAATCCGACTGATTGGGCTAAATCAAGCCTACCCAGACCTACTATAGTCTGTATCCAACGCTGCTCGTGGCTGGTTTATAATTTGTGACATCAAACCCCACCTATGATAGGTACGGATTGGGTTTTATTTTAGAACTTTTTTTGTATAATATTATTATGCTCAATTAATTATATTATCTTTATACATCCAATATTTTGAACCCACAATCACAAGCCTTCACTTTAATTCGATGCAATGTCTATTATCCACCAAACTAGATATGATTAGAGTACATCCCATTAAAAAAAATTTCAACTAGTTAAAAATGGGGTGAGGCTGCAAAAACCCAAATCCACTTTCAATGTGATTGTAGTCTGACTTTAGTCAAGATATATAATTCAACCATCCTAACCCACTTAGGCTAATCCAGAGGGGGTATCTCAGTTTGCTTAAGACCATGATTTTCTCCAGCAGGTTGAGAGTTCAAAACTGTGCTACCACACTGGGACCATAGCGGATTTACTCAGCTCCCCCCGAACCTGAAGGGATTAGTCCGGCCTAAATGGTTAAGACACCCTCCGACATATTAAGAAAAAAAAAAACCCCACTTAGGCCAAAATATATAATTCAACCATCCTGACCCCCCGAAGAGCTAGTGTAAAATTTGCAGCTAATATGAGCAAGCCGGGGCAGGTCACCCATTTAGCCCACCGAAGTCCCTACACCACTCAACCATGAATGCGTTGGCAAATGACGATGATTTTCAAAAGGGTGCAAATGGGTCGGGTTAACACAGGCTAAAGTTTAACCTGTATTTGACACTTTTAAAATGGGTCAAGAAACTTCAACCCGCATGGGATGAAGGTCAACCCGACCTCTTAACCCATATAATATGGCCCATTCCGTAGGTATCTTTTTCCCAAACCCAATCTTTTTCAATATAACGTTTATATTTAAGTTAGATTGGGGGAAAAAAAAAAAGAACATAAGCTCTACTCACTCCTTATAAATTAGACTATTCTAAGAACCAAAATACTAAATCTCCAATCGGTTTAAATGTCAGTCGGTTTCTTTTAACCATTACAGGCCCGTTTAAATTGTCGACCAAGTTGTGAGTCAAATGTAGTTTCGGATTGTGTTCTGTAGGTCGGATCATATTTTACTATCCCTATATTTCCACCTATCTGCATGACAACATTTTGCGAATTTTGCTTTTAGGGGTTGTTTGGCATTTACGCAAAAGATACATAATGTAACTTACATATGTAATTGTTGAATACTTAAAGTTTAAGTGCGCAAATGAAAAGCATGTGAAAGAAATTCCTTTGGCTGACCTTTCTACATCTTTTCACACGTGAACATGAGTATTTTCATTATTATAGCACTATTTCAATAATTTCTCAAAATTCATGATGAATCAAGATAGGGACTTGGGCCCTTAGCCCTTTTTGGCATTTTAAAAAGAATCAACAGCTCAGATTATGCAAATGGGGACCATAAAAGTTCAAAATGGTAGTGTTTGGGCATATACCTTTTGTAAATATCTAAAAAAATCCATAATAAATCAATAGATGAAATTTGACCCTATGGTTTTGTTTGGCCTCTAAAGATGATGAACGACTTGGATCATGAATTAGGGTCCCATAAGATGAAATTTTTTGGAAAAAGGGACTGCCCCTTAAAGAACGTCTCTAACAATATTGTAGCACTTCCGAAATCCAAAGGTTATACTTGTTTCGTAGATTTCTCACAATCTATAATAAGTTAAATATTGAAACTTAGACCCCATTTTCGGCCTTCTAAGAGGATGAAGAATTATAGTATGTAGATTTTTTAAAATACCTCAAAATCCGTGATGAATCAGTGAAAGAAATTTGGCCACATAACTGTATTTGACCTTTTAAAGGTGGGAACAGACCAGATCTTAAAAATGAACCCCACAACGATTAAAAAATGAAAAACTAGTGATCCTATAAGTCACACCCAAAACACGGTAGCTTCGTCGTTTTTTTTTTTTTTTTTTTTCCACTTATTCACGCACTTGGTGTGCCTTCATTCACCATCTCTCCAAGTGTGGAAAATCTGATGCTAAAATACATTTTCACATGTAATTTATGGATGCCATGTGTAAATTGGTTACAACCAAATATGATGGTGCGTGACAGCTACACACATCCATCATTTACATATGTAAATAGTGCAATCAAACCACCCCTTAATTTAATTTAGGACTTAGAGACTACGCATTTGTAGATTGTGGTATAGAAAATCCCACACTGTTCACATGGAGTTCCCCACTTAAGAAGTAAAAAAAAGTTTAAAACGACAAAAAAGTTGCCTCAAAGGAATGCTTCAACCAGCCTCCTTTGATACTTTTCTGTCCCCACCTATCCAATCTGATCTTCAGCTTAAACATTCCAATCAACTTTCCACGTTACTTCCTGGAGATGCTTCTCAACAAACTCCTTTGACTTGTCTTTTCAGTGCGTATCTGAAAGAGAGTCTGCAATTCTCAACAGACTTCTTGTTTTAGTTCTCAGAATCTCCTCAAATAGACTGTCCTGTCTTCCACACGCTTACTCTAGTGTGTTCTTTCAGATCCTTCCTTGGAAGAATGTGTTATTCATTTTAAACGGTTTTGATTTTCTTGATGGTGAGCCCCCACTGTGGGAGCCTTACGAATTGTTTGTGACTTGGAGCAATGATCCATTCTCTATATGGTCAGTAATCCTTTTGTATTATCATAAAACACAAGAGCCTTGGAGGATTTTGGATTTCTGCAGTGAGGTAAACACTAGTTGGTTGGGATTTCTCTATTTTTCTTTTTTCTTTTTTCTTTTTTAAACTTCGTAACTTAATTATTCTACTTTGGCTGTAAAGCTTTTATTCTCAATTTCTTCATGGTAATTGTGGTCATCTCTGGGGAATGAATGGATGCTGCGTGAGGAATGTTTGGTAACATGCCTGTAAGAAATGTTGTATCTTGGGAGTTTGGTTTTTGAAGAAATTATTGGATAAATCACTTTAGATGTCTGGTGCATAAAAAAAAAGGCCCTCATAGTTCCTCTGTAACAGTGAAGGCCCTTCCACCAATTTTCACCTTTGTTTAAGCGGCAGTGATTTTTGTTGCACCTTTGTATGAAGGCTTTTTTGGTGCACCAGACATCTATAGTGATTTTTCTGGTAAGTTTTTCTTGGTCTTTTTATTAAATTTCCTGAGCTAACCAATCTTATCAAAACTTGAGGCATTGTTAGAGGCAGCACAAGCACTAATACTTTTCAATACCCTCCTCCGGTGGAATCCGTTGGCGCACTTTTGGTGCCATGCATTTTTTTTTTTTTTGGGCCTGAACTCACGACCGTTTGATGTGTTTCAATCTTTCTTTTGATACCAAGTTGATGATATACTTTCTGTTTCTTAGAAGATTAAGCTTTTTCTTTTTTCGATTCGACTGCTATCAAAAAGCCAAGACATCTCTAACCCACCATCAGAGGAGGTCCCTTTGCTTGCATTCAACTATGATCTTTAGTTTGCTACAATCTGGTTAAATCCATAGTCCATTTGTTATTTTGCCAGCACTTAAAACTGCTGCTACTGCTGTGCTTGCCCATCCCTTGCAGTGATGAATCTTACAGTCTACAACATCTGCAACAGAGGCCAACTCTGAGCTATAGCGGGTAGTCTACCCGCCTACCAGGTTCAGCAACCAACCAGCCCCTGCGCCTCCCATCTCCCACCAGTATCGCTTGCAAATGCCAACCTTAAAAATTTGTTGCTTGTATACTTCAGGTTACAATATGTTATTGGTTTAGGATTTGGACCACGGAATAGGAATAGACATCAAATCCACTTGTGGGCATCCCCAATTTACAAAAGAGAATGCAGATGATTGTGTAGTGCAAGAAAAAGGGGCTAGAAAAACCAAGGTTTAGTTCAACAAAATTCATTTTATAGCAGCCCGCCTACTAATTGAATCTAAGCTAATGCACATATTGACGCAAGAAAGTTCTTCGCAGGAGAAATATCAGGTCTTGTCATTATTAATGAGATCTAATCACAGAGTTACAAATTTGTTTTTGTTTTGGACAAATTTTCTGAATTTTGGATTAATCTTCCGATTTTCTAAATTCATTCCAGTTTGAACTTTATGGTTGTGAATTGTGACGTTTAACTCTTGAGGGATGTATCTAAATTTTAAACACTCTTTTTGTAACGAATATTTGAAGTTTTAAACTTTATGGTTGTTGAATTTTATTATTTTTGATATAATGATGACATTAATTTGTTATGTTGATAACATTATTATTTGTTTAATTCTTTGTCATACATGCCGTATTATGAGTTGATTCAGTAGAATAAACTAAACTAATCAAATCATATTTTAAAATTTTAATATCGATCTTACATTTCTTTCTCTCTCTCTCTATACCGGAATTCTGAATCAACTAAAACATTTTAGATTGGAGGCCGAATCAAACTAGGGTCTGAAAAGAATTTCTCAACTATGTGTATTCATGAACATTTAGCATTTTTCTTGGTCATGAGGATAAGATCATCCACATAGATAAGAATAATGAGCAAATCCCTTTTATTTACAAATGTGTTCTAGGGTTTTAGAGAAGGGGAACAATGAAGTCGAAGTTGAGAAAGGAAAAGAAGTCGAATGAGGAGATATGCGCAATACCCAATACACATGGGTATTCCTTTTTGTTATTAATTTGCTAAACTTCACATATTTACACAAAACACCCTCCTAAGAATACAAATATAAAGGAGAGAATTGCAAATATTGTATAAATATTTTATGTATATTCCAACACTCCTTCTGAAGCTAAGGTATCGATATGAATCATGCCTAGCTTGATGAGAATGGATCATAGCTAATCTCTAGGCGTTCATGATAAAAAAAATTGCAAGTTGCTCCTTGAGCTTACAAATGGGGTACTAAGCCATTCTCGATATACCCACTGTTGAAGTTTTAATCAGCTTCCATGTGTTTGGTATGCTCATTGAAGATAGGGTTTGGTGCTTTAGTGTATGCCCGCCTGGTTCTCCCAGTGAATTGGTATAGGATTGGAAGTCAAAAGACCAAGATCTCTATTTTCTTCTTCTTTTTTATTATTTGGAGTGGAAATGCGAGTTGAACCCGCAACCTTGTGGCTGACACTGATCGCGTTTTGAGTTTAAAACCCCACACATTGTATGAGCCATGGCCCCATACTATACTTCAACACTTGCTCTTGTCCCCTAAATGTGTTTCTTTATCTTCTAAGTCACCAGAGTAACCAACATGCAGTATTCCGATGTGGACCACGGTCATTTGAGATGGCCTATGCAGGATCTAATACGAAATAATATCAAGATTCAGCTCTTCCCATGAGAGCTCATTATCATCATCATCATCATCATTATCATCATTATTATTATGAGTAAACCAGTCTCAACTTATCCATTTCATTTCCCAACACTAAAAGGAAGACGAAGGCAGTCATAGTCTTCACCATTTTAAATTAAGAAGATTTTATCACAATGTTGGCTGAGATTTCCATAGTCTTGTTTGTTTTACTCCCATTGACAGGAGCAATTTGTGAGGTGTGATCATGGATTCCTACGATGAAAATGCTTCTGTTACAAGACATAAGGTTTATGGTTTCAATTTGTTTTGCTTTTTTAGATTTCTTTATGGGTTTTCTTTTGTCAATAATGATTGTGTTTTGAGAAAGTTATTAAGATCATTTCACTCTATGATCAGGGGAACTATACTGCAATGGTTGTATGTTGGGTTCTAGGAAATGGGTGCCTCTTTTCTTGGAATAGCATTTTGACAATCGAAGATTACTATGGTGTAATATTTCCGGTAGGTGTTCAGTTGCTCACCAGTATTTTATTCATATTAGTGCTTATGAGATAGTAAAGGACGCATTTTTAGGTTTTGTGTAGTGGCAAGATTTTCTGTTCTGTTTGGATGCTTCTCAAATTGGATAAACTCACCTCACACCAATTGTTTTCTTTTGCAGAAGTATCACCCAACAAGAGTACTTACTCTTTGCTATCAACCTTTTGCACTTGGGACAATTGCAATTCTATCATACAGGGAAGCAAAGATTAATACAAGATGTCGCAACTTATTTGGATATACTCTTTTCTTCATAAGTTCATTGTCAGTTCTAATTGTAAGTGCCCTTGTTTAAACTCTCTGATTCTTGTAGTTATATATATATATATATATATATATTGTATGTACTTTTGGATCTTAATTGATGTCAGACTTACGGGTTTTCATTTTATCAGTTTGAGTTAAAATGATTTGTAGGGAGAGACCCATAGTAGGTCAACTCGAAAGTCTGATGCAGAAGTTGTGACCACAGAACCCCTGAAAGAAATCGAAGAACATAATTTTTTTAATCTTTCCTACCTAAATGCAATCTAACTTGTTTCAGTTTAATCTTGATTACTACCTTTCCCAATAGTTGGATTTGACAACATCTGGCAAAGGAGGGATTGTACCCTTTATATGTGTATGTGCAATTAGCGGATCTTTTGGAGTTGCAGATGCTTATGTTCAGGGGGGAATGATTGGTGATCTGTCTTTCATGAGTTCCGAACTCATCCAAGTAATCTAACATTTCTTTATACTCTTACTTTTTCTTTTGTGTTATTTTATATATGTTATTGGATTATGTTCCAACATATATTATGTTGCTTCTTGTTGTGGAATTGCAGTCTTTTCTGGCCGGCATGGCTGCTTCTGGGGCTCTAACTTCTGCATTGAGGTTAATCACAAAGGCAGCCTTTGAAAATACTAAAGATGGTCTTCGAAAAGGAGCTAGTATGCGTCCCATATCTCATTATATCCATGAGTGTTTCTTAGTTTATATTGAAAAACCCATCGATTTTCGGATGATTTAAATTTATTATTTGTTGAAGACATAATACTATGTAGGCATAACAGTGTGGAAATACTGTGCAAGTCTTCCAATGTGGCCCTGTGCTTTTATGATTATTTTGAACTGCAATATCGAAGGACTATATGAGTCTTTGACTAAATTTTAACTAATGGAAACTGGGATTTGAAAATTTTTTTTTTTGTCTCGAAAGGTATATTTTCTGACAGTTGTTGCTGAAAATAGGAGTCCGGATCCCCTGTTTCGTCCAAACAGGGGAGCCCTGTTTGGACGAATCAGGGGGCGACACATGCGGGGGCGAAGGGGGGCGGAGGAAGAGGGAAAGCTCTCTTTCTTTCCTCCGCCCCCCTTCGCCCCCGCATGTGTCGCCCCCTGATTCGTCCAAACAGGGCTCCCCTGTTTGGACGAAACAGGGGATCCGGTTCCCTGAAAATAGATATCTGAAAGGTTGATATGACTATTATATTGGTTGTAGACAACACTAAAGAAATGAAATGCTTTGTTTATGTGGCCCTCTGTTTTTATGCTTATTTCAGCCTGTAGTTTCTTGTTTTTTGCGAGACTTGGTAATTTGGTCACTTCAATTTACCTTCAAAGTTCAGAGATGATTATATTTTCAGAGTGAAAGGACACATTTTTACAGCTCAGAAATATGACCCTGAGATAGGCTCCATGAACTTCTTTTTCCCTATTGTTCCACCCCCTGTTTGTGCGCTCTTGTGCTTCTTCTTTCTGATTGGTAATGGTAAATTATATCAATGGAAAAAGAGAACAAAAAGTTAAAGCATTCTTTGGAAAATTTTAATAACAGGCTTGTACCAAAGCAAACAACACAAGCATCAAATAAAAGAACCATGATTACAACAAAGATCAACTTGTTCAACTATTCCTTGGGTTTGCATGAATCAAAGAAAAAGTTCTTCAGTTTCTGTTGCATTTGGATGTGGAAGTCAATTAAGCATCATCAGCTAAAAATTAAGCATCAAAAGGAAATCAATTAAGTTGATCATAAAGAAGTTAAATACTGCAAATTAAATCTAATGAAATACTGCAGACAAGTCTTTCCAGGATAGCATTTTAAAATCACTTTTGTACGAGTGTGTGCCTGAAACCCCCAATCAATATATTATATATTTCAAACTATAGGAGATAAAAAAAAAAAAAAAATTAAAAACAAACAAATGAGAATTAGCTCCAAATAGTTAATTGCCCTCATTTTGTAAGTTACAATTCTTGTTACTTTCAACCTTTCATATTTCATTTATTGCGTGACAAGGCTCATCTTCATCCTTTGAAAGTCTTCTCAATTTCAGTCTTCAACCTTACATATCTTTTATCGTATGCGTTTTAATTCTCATCTGTATATTGAAATTGTGGTTGAGAAAGTATCTTGCAAATCATATCGAAGCATTAATAACTAACATAAAAGAGTAGTGCTAAATGCATAATAAATGAGAGATACATTCCGAGTAGGTGCAAATCGCGGTGCAGGTGATTCTCTCATCTATCGATCCAAATAGATATGTAGTGGCAGCTATATTGACCATAGCAGCCAAGGCCACTCCAATAATTTGATGTTAGCATTGCTCACTTCTGTGGTGGTTTGTATCGGCCACTATTTACCCGTAATAGCTGATACACATTGCCACGTATCAGTCACTACAAGATGGTCAACGACAACCAATTTTTATCTTTCTTCAAGTCAACCTCCTTCCACCACTCTTTTACCGTTCCAAAGTCAAAATAACACCAAAACGCACAAGAACTTGTCGCATTGAAACCCATATGTAGCATTCTTCTCAAGAGGACTTCTCTAGGTATGAAAATTTTTCAATTTTCATCCTTTTTTTTTTTTTGGTTTCTTTCACTTTAAGTTTCTTTAATACCTTTTTATCGAATTAGATTAGAGGAAGTTTCTATTCAAATGTGAAAGGAAGGCATTGTATACAAAAGAGGGGTTGCTTGACCAAAGAACACATCAATTCAATCCATTTCCATTCTTCTTTTATGTGATTTAGAGAAATTGTCATCCATACATTAGTATACCAAAACTTTAACAGTATGTACTTGTGATAGTGGCCCAGCCATCGTACATGAGTGTGCAGCCTTTCTTAACCAAGTTCTTTTGAATGTTGCCACCCATTGCTGTATTTCTTTATACTACTTTTAATGCAGGAAATTCCCTTCTCATTGGGATAGGCAGTTTAATTCTCGGACAAATTGCGTCTAACATGATCTTTGGTTATGGACATGTTGCCATATTCAGTGTATGTTAAGGTCAAAGAAAAATCTTGCCAATCAACTGAATCACAACATCCCTCGCCCTCGCCATGTTCCTTCGTAGAAGCTTTCTAATTTTCAATACATCATGTTGCCCAATTGTCTACCATAGCTTTTCTGTTAGACTACCCCAATAAAAATTATTTATTAACCTTTCTTCAACTTTTTTCATATATGAAAATTCAATAATAATTTCTTCTTCGGTCATGAGATAATGGTTGCATGATGAATTCATTCTAGCCTACTTTTAAGATGTTATGGCATCTAAGGGTTGTGATATTCGTTCTGTTTTCTGTATCCACTTCCTGTATTTTTTTCTCCACGTTTTGAACTATTTCTTGGTGTTCCCTACTGATCATTCCATTTAATCTACCACTGCAGTCTTGTTCTTTGCAATTGCAGCATTTTTTGAGCTACTGTGTGTGCTTCTTTATGCATATGTCTTTCCCCAATTGCCAATTGTGAAGTATTATCGATCAAAGGCTGCTTCAGAGGGATCTGCAACAGTTATGGCGGATCTTTCTGCTGGAGGCATTAAAGTGCAACTTAATCCAAGAGTATATACATCACATCCTATTGGTGTTAAATATGGTTGATGTGTTCTAACCAAACGAAGATTCCCCTAGGTTTCTAATCAAATATTTTGACTTCTGTAGGTTCAAGAGGATCCCAAACAACTAGAGCGCCTGAGTAACAAGCAGCTGCTTTTACAAAACATTGATTATGCTGCTGCTATGATTATGATATTTTTGCTGACACTGTCAATTTTCCCGGGTTTTTTATCTGAGGATACTGGCGAACACAACTTGGGTTCATGGTAATGCTCATTTAACTGAAGACACAATGATACCAGTTGATATTTTTATACCTTGCTTTCTTCGAAATTTGAGTCCCTGGTACACTTATCAACATCTTCAGCCTGAGGAGCTCAAACTGAATAAGAACGATAACCTAACTAAGAAACTGGCTCAAACAGTGACTAAGATGTAAATAGTTATTATACTTTGCCCACTCTATCAGCTTTAGGGGCTGTTTGGAAACTCTAGCCTAATTAATAAGAGCTAATTAGATAAAGGTCTAAAATAAAAGCTCTGATTTTTAAGTTCTAATTTATAATTAGACTATTTGAAAAATTATAGAAAAAAGCTTGTTTGGAAACTCTAGTCTAATTAATTAGAGCTAATTAGATTAAGGTCTAAAATAAAAGCTCTTAGTTTTAAGTTCTAATTTATAATTAGACTACTTGAAAAATTATAGAAAAAAGCTCTCATTTCTTCTTCTTCTTCTTCGTCTACTAACTATTTTTTCTATATTAGGGACTCCAACTCACACACACTCACACACACACTCACACGCCATGTCCTAACAAGTTGAGTGAGCACTTGTGAAAGAAAAAAGAAAAAAAAGAAAAAACTCTTATTTCATAAATTAATTGGTGCCCACCCTTAGTGATGCAGAGGGATTAGCCCAAGTGTGAGAACACCCAAATAATTTAGGAATTATTTTTATTTCCTTAATTACCAATATTAGGTTTCTAATTTTATTTAGAGTTGCAAGTAGGGTAGTTTCTAATTTTCTTTGCTTTCCTAGTTTGGTTATGGGTCATAGCCATTAAGTTTACTTTTCCTATTTAGATTGCATTGTAGAGAAGGAATTCTCATACCTTGATTATTGGAATAAGATTATCACGGGTTTCCATCCCATTGAGGTGCGTCCTCGTATTGAAGGCGTGTTATAATGTCCGCGGATAGGTGCTTCGGCACTTCCATACAAACCCTAATCTTAGGGCGTACATTAATTGGTGCATAGCTAAAGATCTATCACCGGATCATTCGGATTTTACCTCTCCATCCAGTTCGTCAAAGTCTCCACCTCTCATCACCCTCGTACCATCATAGTTCCAAATCCCATCAAACCCAAAACCACCTACGGTACTCAAAATCATCCTGTACTCAGAACCCAAATCCCTACACATTCCGAAAATGCCCACTGGCTGCCTGAAACCCTAATCAATGCCCAAACCTCCTTTGCTGAACCACCCCCAACCCTGTCTTTGTCATTCAACCCAAGAATCCCAAGAACCCCAAACCCAAAATCCCTAAAACTACCAAACCCTAAGCCACAACCGACCCTTTGTTACCCATCCTAATGGGAAAAAGATAGACGAGAAGAAAAAAGAGAAAAAGGGAAAGAAGGGAGCATACCTAGCTCCACCACAATCTACCACCGCACGACAGCATCTCCGGCACCTTCTCCATCACTGCAAGCCGTCGCTAACAGCCAATACCTTTGCCAAGCCAAGCCAAGCCCATCATTCCAGCATCTTCCTTCTCTCTCTGTTGTGCAGCTTTACCACCATCATCGTCAACCACTGCCATCGTTGTAGCCCTTATAATTGGAACCATCGGAAGATGGATTTTAGATCTGTTTTCATAAGCGTGCTCGTGGTAACGAGACCTACACATCAGGTTAGTCTAAATTTCTAATTGCATTAAAAAATTGCCGGCCAAGAAGCATGTAAAAGTGGAATCGTCATCTTTATCCATGGAGGAATTGACCGGAAGCATTGCGGAATTAACTTAAATCATTGCTCAATTATCCACAACGATCACCTAGATGCATCTAGATTGCTCTTGCATCTAGATTGGAAACATGATTTGCTAATCTAGAACATAATTAGTGTGCGGATAATCATCGAGGTGATGGAAGAAATGTTTGGAATGGGCGAGATCAACCGGCAAACAATATTGATTCAGATTTAGGGATTGAACTCATGGTTCTCAAATATGATGGAAAATTGAAACCAAATGCATTTATGGATTGGTTAGTGTGTGGAAAATATTTTTACACATAAGCCAATGATGGAGGGCCATAAAGTAACTTTGGTGGCAACTCGATTTTGCATATTGTGATATGGTTGGCTGAGTTGCAAAGGACGAGGAGGAGACAAACATAGGTCATGTTGAGACATGGATTAAAACGAAGAACATTTTAAAACAAAAGTTCCTCTCGGTCAATTACTAAAGATATTTACATTCAAATTATCAAATTTTAAAACAAGGTCCCCTGTCAGTTGTTGAGTATTCTGAAGAGTTTATGACGATGCACGCAAGCTCATTGTGCTTTAAATGAGACCGATGAAGTTTTAGTTGATTGATATTTTCATGGGTTGAGAGCAAACATACAACCAAGAAAAGGTGGTCAAAGAATTAAAAAAAAAAAAACAAAAAAAAAATTCCAAGAAATCTACAATACTGGAAAATGTTAGAATTTGATGCTTTTTTCCAATAGTAACTATGATTAAAGGAAGTAATGGTCCCTTCAATGCATATAGGTTCTGCATTGCTTAATGATTATGAAGCAACAATATTGTTCAATTTTTCCACATGTTTTCATGTTAGTTAATCTAAGTTACTAAATTCATAAGCAATGTAGCATAACTGTACATAACACAAGATAAGTAAATTATAAAGTAATGCTTAAACAATCTTAAAGTTCAAACCAAATGACGAATTAACTTCCATTAAATACAAACAATGAACTTTTGTTGAGAGAGTTAAGAAAAGAATATCTCTACTAATACCAGACGGGGTGTCTACCATAATATACCTAGATAATAGCCCTTGAGAGAAACTCCATGTATCAAATTCAATTCTGCGAAATCTTGTGGCTTTTTTAGTGTTCTTTTAAGCATGAAATGGTAGAAGAGTTTCATATAAATGTTGATTGGAGAGAAGAAAAGAAGAAAAAAGCTCTACTACATGTTTTAAAAAATTATGCAAAGTAGATGTCAGTCACGCTCTGTAACAGCCTGGTAGCAAGATTGTAACCGCCACAGGGTTTGTAATAGCCGATACATTTACTAGTGGTGATAAATTATTTGTAGCATAATGGTCTTGGCTGCTATGCCGGATATAGCGACCGCTATGCTACGTAGTAGTGGCTACTATTTTGATCCATGCATACAACATATACTTGCATTCAAGAATTTTGATAATATTGAAGAAATCATCCAACATGCCAACAAAGGCCGAGGACATTACGAATTATCAAGCTTGAAAGTTTAGTGCGTCCAAATGAGCTGCATAAAAGACTAAGCCGGATTCTAATCCAAGTGGTAGTTCCTTGGATAAAGTTTTCTCCAAGCCTTAAGGCCAAAGTAGGTCACTTGTTTTCATTGTAAAAAATAGGGGCATCGGTCATTTAAATGTCCAAAACACATAAACCTTATTAAAAGTGAAGGTGATGTGAAGGATAGACAAGATGATCCTAAGGATAAAGAAATTGAGGAAGTGGAGGAAATAAAATCCAAAGAGGATGGTGAAGTTCTCATGGTTCTCAAAGAGACTACACCAACTGTGTCGAAGAAATTGTTGAGAAAAAATCTTTTTCGTTCAATAGGTATAGTACATGGGAAATCTTAAATGGTTGTGATTGGAGGAAGTTGTGAAAATATCAAATCTCAAGCTCTTCGATTAAAGCTAAAGGCTTGAAAGCATTATCACTCTTATGTTGTTCGATGATTAATGACAGCTGACGAAGTGTAAGTGCGACAGAGATGTCGAGTTACATTTGCCATTGGTGAAGACTGCATATATACAATCTTCTGTGATGTGGCACCAATGGATAGTGGTGAAATATTACTAAGAAGACCATAGATGTTTGACAAGAATGGAACTCATGGTATGCGTGACAATACATACACATTTATTCATGGTGGAAAGTACGTTACACTCCATCCAAAGAAGCCAGAGCCACCAAAGAACAGGTCAAGATCCAATGTCTCAAAGGAAGCTCTTCAAGTACACCATGTCTACAAAGGCAACATGAAGAAGACCCGAGTTCGAGTTTGAGGTCGAACTCTTCTTTCAACCTGGTGGTGAATGGTGCAGAGGGACTAGCCCAGGTGTGGGACCACTCAAAATAGTTTAGAAATTATGTTATTTCCTTAATTACTTGTTATTAGATTTCTAATTTTATTTAGAGACTTGAAAGTAGGGCACTTTATAATTTTGTTTACTTTCCTAGTTTGATTAGGTTTCTTAGCCATCAAGTTTACTTTTCCTATTTATATTGCATTGTTGAGCAGGAATTCTCAAATTTTGATTATTGGAATAATAATATCATGGGTTTCTATTCCTTTGTGGTGCATCCTTACGTTTAAGTCTCCGTGGAGACATGTTATAGTTTCCACGGACATGTGCTTCGGCACTTCCATGCAAGCCCTAACCCTAGGGCATGTATCATTTAGAAATTATGGCAATTGGTGCCTACCTTTGAAAAATTACAGTGTAAAACTTACCATTTGTGTCATTTTGAAAATTTTATAAGGTTCTTCTTGTCCAAAATACTTACAAATTTTGCATTGTCCACCTCCATCAGCTTTAGCTAAAACATCTCTAAAAGGGGCAGCCCTCCTTAGCTTATTTTTTGTGGAGGCAATAGATCTAATTTGTAAATAAGCTCAAGAACTATAAAAAATACAAATAGAAGATTACCATACACTCTAACATGTTATTACACACTGTATCACATAAGAAGAGCCTTTTGTTAGAGTTTCCAAATGAACCCTTAGTTTTATTAATCACATTAATATTTTCCAAGTCTATGATTAGCTAAATTTATTTAGACAGCTTGTACATCAAATTGCAATGATTTTTAGTAATCATGGGAGAATTTGGTATTCCACGTGTATCTTTTCAAATAACGTGTTTGCATAATTGGGTGCAAGTTGGGAAATATGCACCCATTAATAAAATTCATTGGGAGAACTTATTGGTATTTTTGTAAAGGATTATATCAAACTGAATATGTTTCAATACGAATATTTATACCAATAAATTCTCCTGATGTTAAAATGTCAATGCACCTACTTTCTACATGGGCTCATTGTCAGATTTCTGGTGACTCTTGTAGGTATGCACTTGTTCTTATAGCCATGTATAATGTATGTGATCTCATTGGGAGGTACATTCCTCTAATAGAAAGCCTCAGAATGTTGTCGCGGAGTAGACTTTTGTTAGCAACTCTCGCTCGTTTATTACTTGTCCCTGCATTCTATTTCACCGCAAAATACGGAGACCAAGGATGGATGATTTTGCTCACATCATTTTTGGGATTGAGCAACGGTTATCTTGCTGTCTGTGTTTTTACTGCAGCACCTAGAGGTTACAAGGTTAGTTGATTTCATATTGTTTACACATTTATTATCAGAAAATTCTACAATGACTTGTTCTATCAAGTGGAAATATCCTAATCCAAATTGCTATGTAAAGTAATTAGATTGTTGATTTGGCAGAATGATTGTTGATTTGGCAGAATGGACTAAGTAAACCTAGAATTATGGTGATCAGATCATCATAGTTGTATAGCTGTTGAGAGAGAGAGAGAGAGAGAGAGAGAGAGAGAGAGAGAGAGATTCGTTGCACAAATGATAATCGGCAGTCTATCAGATACATGCTTGCCACTTGTATGGTGGAACCATGTGAATACTAATAGCATTTCCCTTGTTAATGTTATGTGGATTGAACACATGAAGGATAGTTTCTTATTCTGCTTTAATTGGTTTTGGTTCTGCAGGGTCCTGAGCAAAATGCCTTGGGGAACTTGCTTGTATTATGCCTGTTGTTAGGTGTATTTGCAGGGGTAATGTCTGATTGGTTATGGCTCATAGGCAAGGGTTGGTGAGGTTCTATTGCAAATTCACGTCTCCAACTTCTCTTGAAGTGATTTTTCATTTTACATGAAAGACAACTAGTTTTTATTTGCACTAATTTGATAATTATTTTGTTAGTATCTTGCACGAAAAAAAAAGTGTTCTTAGTATTGAACGAAATCAAATTTAGAGAGGCTGTTGGTTCTATTCTAATCATGTTTCTAAATGGTACATAGATGATTTATATCGAATTAGAAAGATCATCCATCTTTTGTGTGTTTCTTGTGGATTAGCTATGGCCAAACGAAGGGCTAGGATGTAATAGAAAGAGAATTTGAATGAGAAAGGATCATATCTTGACATATTGGCTATCTAGATCACATGTTCCTGTTTGATAGGTGTGTCGACCAACTTTGCTTGATTCGACACTTTCGCATATGACCCTGCATTTGCCACTACTCAGAATTTACCGCAACCAGAGTGATTAATACTATTGAATGATCATGAGTAAAAATATGGCTATATATTTGATGTTATTTTTAAAATCAATGTTGCAAATATCATTATCGAAATAATATCCTAGGGAGATAATTCGGGATAATTTCGAAAATTGTGTTCTTAACTGGTATATTATTGGGAAATGTTTTTAGATGAAAATCAATTTAAAATTAAAATATAGATAGTGCAATATATCGTAAAATAATTTGAATATTGAGGGAGAAAAAGAAAAGGGTAATAAAGGACAAGGGACGAGGTACTTCACAAAAAATAAAAAAGAAACTGTAGTAAGTATTTAGACATGGTACTGCTAAATGAGGTGTATTTACCATTGCTTGGTAGCTAACTCTTGACAAAAACTTGACTCAAGCAAAGGAGTGGTGTCAACTTGGCAACTCAGGTAGTCATGCCAATTTTTATTTATCATGATCATTATCATAGTCTTGTCCCAACTATGTTGGGGTACCTAACTATATGAATTTTTTTTTCTCTATTCCGATATTTCTTAAGACAAATGCATAGATAATTTGCATTTCTTCAGATATCTTTTTACTAACTACACGTCGTATTTGGCTTACCTCTTCTCCTTGGGGCATCAACTTGCACAGCCAAACTTCTCCTGACAAGCATTGTTGCCAACCAGAGTTAGATATGCCTAAACCATCTCAAATGGGTTTCTCTAATTTTATATCCCTTATTGATGTTACCCCTAAATGCTATGATGAAAGCGTTCATTTCTAACTTTATCCTTTCTAGTTTGATTATACATTCACCTCAACAACTCATGTAAATGTTTATTTTATCCATTTTGTGCATATGTTGCTTTTTTATTGGGCAACATTCTGTTTCAATTATAGATAGTCTAATAGTTGTCCTTTAAGATTTTTCCTTCAATCTTGTTTGCCAATTTTTATTTATATCATACAAAATTACAAATAGTTAAAAGCTGTAAATGTTTGAAATAATAATGTAATGCACAAATATCTCTAAATAAACTTTATGAGGTAATACATTAAATTATGAAACCTTTAATGATGATGGTGGTGGTGATCCATCCACCATTTGATGTTAAATTAGGTTATTTATGCGAAGTTTAGTTTTTCTTTTGCTAATGCACTAATGGATCAATGATAAGGCATCTCCCTTTTCGTAAGGACGCATCGTGCTCAATTCTTGATTAAGGACTTGTGTAGCTTGTCAGTTGAGTATCTACTAGGGCGAAAAAGGCCTTTTTTTTATATTATTTATACTCTTTAAATATAAAACCATCACCGGACCAAGTGGATAAGTCTAGTAGGCTCTTTCAAGACCCCGGTTTAAGACTTTTAATTGTGGGGGTTCGCCATATATATTGACATACACAAGTTGGCATGAAAAGTGTTCTTTCCCCTATGACGGGGTGCCTTGAATTATATTAATTACATGAATCCCCATTTCAAAGGGTTTAAACTTATGATATATATATATATATCCCCTTATATATATATATATATATATATATATAAAGGGAAATTGGGTAAAACTAATTTTATATTGTATTTGAGAAAGGCACGAGTCTTGTGGGTATTATGCTATGCAGGTGTTCCGTAATTGGTAGTGTCTTCACATGTATATTTTATAATATATCAATGCTGTTATAAATACAATGCCAAAATTACACTATCGATTTGCGATTATAGGACACTGCCAACAAACCATTGGATTATTTTGTGTAGATTTAAGATTTTGAGGATTTTATAGAAAGATGTTAAGTTCATGAATTTGCATATTTATGCATCATTTTAGGATGAATTAGGGGTTTTATTTGGTGAATTGCATCATTATTCATTTAATTCCATCATCTCATGCATTTTCACCTAGAAACCTGAACTTTTATATTTTTCATATATTTTCTGCATTAACTTAGAACATTATGCAATTTTAATTCGAAGAGTCCCAGTTGGAGTAAAACTCTATCCGGATGGGTCCCACTTCAATATGGGCTTTTTAGTGTTTGATGTGTTGAATTAGAATGTGCAGAAAATGAGAATTGCAGGCCTCTGTCACGGAACCACTTTCAAGCATACATAGTCATCCTGGGCCCTACATTGCTAAATTGAAGCTTAAAAAGAAGTAAATTGAATAATTCACCACGTGGACCCCACATACAAGCCATGTGCAAATCAATGAAAGGAGGGGTCCACTCATCATGTCAATTGAAGAGTCCTAACTACAGTAGAGGACTTCTCGTAGGGCCCACTGTTCAAGCAGATGAAATGTCCCACATGGCAGGGTCCGCAGTTGTTGCAGACTTGAAACTATTAATGGATAATTCAAAGAGTAAAAGTTTGATTGGAATAAAAGAAGAAGAGTTTGAATCACCCACATCTGATATCCTTTCAAAAATGAAAGTTGTGCAGAGATAGAGTTCATTGCAAATCAAATTTTAAAAGTTAATCCCGTTTTTCTCAGGATAACTCATCTTCAAATGACCATAACTTTCAATCCGACCGTCGGATCGATGTAATTTACCTACTGTTGGAAAGCTTATTCAGAGTAGATGTCCGTGGAGCCCAAGATTGTGCAAATCAGAGCTAAATCGACAAAGTTATGGGGCCTGGAGATTTTCATATTCATTTTTAGACGGGATTGCACTAAAATCCACACCGTTGATAATCCATTGCTGCATATCCCTTGTGGGACCCCATCTGAAGATTAGCCAAGCCATCCAGAGGTTTCCAGAAGCTTCCATCTCATTCAAATTCAAAAAGGATAAAGAGATATACCTTATCAATGAAGATAAACCAAATCTGCAGAGAAGGTGTCCAGATTCAATGTATCTGTAAGATAACCGGGAATTATAAAAGGAACCAAAAGAAAGCATACGGGAGATACTCACCCCCCCTTGGACGTCCACTACATTATCTCTCTCCTCTCTCTCTTCTTTTCCTAATTAATAGAATTAGAGTTATTTTTGGGAGCCCTGTTCCAGAACTAGGTTAGAAGAGTGTGAGAGAAGATTGTAATTGCCATGAAGTTCTCAATGAAAATCACATCTTTTGCAATGGAGGAGTAGATCCCTGGATCAGAGTATCAGATGAAGTTAAGTGTTTCTTATCATTAATCTATGTGACATTTTTGTCTCTTGCGTATTAATTATAATAATAAATCTGCCTTCTGTCATTGACAACCTATGCTATTTAATTTTTTTATTTGAACAATGCTTTAATCATGTATGTTTTCTTAATAGATTATTCTTAGATTGAAATTCTTTGATAATCTATCTTTGATTAATATGTGATATTTAGTTAAGTTCATAATTTCATTAGGTGAAGGGGATTTTTGCCTTAAATAAATTGTGGAAAATTGTGCTCTTTGATAGACAAATTATCCGAATCAGAAACATTGATTTGTTTCTGATTTGAAGGATTTTTGGGACAAATTTATTTTATCAATTGCATAGAATGATGGTGGGACTACTTAATGGATTCATGATATTCTGATCTGCTTTTTATTATATCTTATTTCTGCACTTTAGATCTAGAATTTTCGTAATTTTATTATTGTTTCTTATTATCTCTCTTGTCATTATCATTGATAAAAAAAAAAAAATCAGATTTTAAATTTTAACTTAGTAGTGCTCCCTGTGGGATCGACCTGTAATTGACACTGTCTCAACAAGACAACTGTGCACTTGCAGTATTAAAGGATTGAATTTAAAATCACATCAAAAGACCCCTTAGATGCATAGTTGTTAATTCCGTTTCAGCCACCACTTTAGTTTGGCCTCCACAATGAAATATTTTGGTGTTCGGAAATTTAGCTGAACTTTTCGGAGCAATTTTTCAGAAAAATAACATATATATATATGTAAAAAAGCAGAAAAGTAAACTATAAAAATATAAACAATGCATTTTTCTTACCACAACAAAATTTAAGCACAATTATCTCAACAACAAAATTTAACATATGAGATTCTCTTACAATTTGGAAGCGCTGGTGTACCACTCATCATGATCTGAAATCTCGATACAATCACATACTTACATTTTATAAGAAGTGAATCGATTAATTATTGCATATCTAATGTATATTTCAACTATCAATTACGTTAATTGAAAAAACAGATTTGCATAATACACAATCAACTATCAACCATGCCGTACATTCACCAATCAACAGTAACAATAAAATTTTACATTCATTTAGTTCATTTTTTACAATCAGGCCACAAAATAAGAAGGTGCCTTAGCCCATGTTTGGCTTCTCTATTTCAAGCTTCTATTCCTCTAAAAGTCTAAAACAATTAGAGGATTAAAAAATTAGACGTGTTTGGCATTTCATTTTTTCCTCTACCAACTTTAGACTTTTAGAGGCAAAAGCCTCTAATTTGAAAATGCTCTAAACAGCTGCACCTGGAAAATAGACCCATTGGCCCTTAAAAATATAGAGGTGGAGACTTTTTTTCAGACTTAAACACCCTCAGACGATGTTTTATTTCCACCGAGAATCCCTGCTACAAAACCCTACCGATGGTTGCTGTGAGACTCATTTCGCCTTTCGTCTCCTACAAAACCCACCGCTCTCATATCTCTACCTCTCTCGCCCAAAATTTACAGACGCAGACTCCCCCATCTCCCTCCATATCTCCTCTTTCCATCTCTCCTCTCCCATCTCTCTCCATCTTCCTCCTCCAGACGCACGCAGCAGCCCCCGCCTCCACACAGTGCCCTCATCTTCCTCCTCTGCCCCACACGACGTCTCCCCCATGGAGGTAGGGTTTTTCTTTTTGAACTTTCAATTAGGATTTTGCAGACATGAAGTTGGTAAATTTTTAGGACTATTAGAGTGAGCTCATGTCGTGTTGGGGAAATTTATTAGATGATAAAATACTCCTCCTTGGGCATTTCAGATGCGCCGTTGGAGGTTCTTTTTTATTTTATTTTATTTTATCTTTCTCATATTAATTTTAGAAACTTGTTCCATTTCTGGAATTAGGTTTTGGATTTCGTTCTTTTATGCTTGTTTGTTTGTTTGGTTTGTCCATTTTCATTATGTTACCTTGAAGTTCTAGGAATTGGTTGATGCTCTTGTTGCTATGATTCCCTTTTATATATGTATATATATAAATATATATAAAAGATTATGTGCTGTTTGTTGAGTCTTGCAAGCTTCTAATTGTTAGGAATCATTTTAGGGTTTAATTTGTAACTGTGTGGTTTAATTGGAACTATGCTACTGAAATGGAACCGTATAATCAAGTAACATTCTAAATCATGGGATGTGGTAATGCGATAGTTTCATAGAGATCATCGTGTGCTGCCTGATTTACCTTGTGTGGGCCTCACCTTGTTGATCCAATTCACTCCCATTACAATCCAGTTCTCTTTCCTATTGGAGTGATAAGCACTATTTGGTCGATCATGTTAGTTCCCACAAGATGACAATGGTGCATGCAGCATGCTACACCAATTGGAGCGAAAACCTCTCCAATTCCTGTACGGAGGGTGGTGTTTCATTTGAGCAATTTTGATCTAACAAAGTGGGCACTGGATAGTTTAAATCAGGTGTCAGATGCCATCAACAAAAGATCATTTCTCATACTTCAGGTTCCTAGGGCAATTGTATACCTTAATGGGCTTTGCTGTAATCACGCAGCAGGTAAATTTTATGATATGATAATATTACACACATTGGGTGTGGGCACTGTCACATGGTTTGGTTTTTTGTAGACAAGTGCTGTTTAGTTAGGTGAAAAAGGTTCTTGTCTACATGAAAGGGCGATAGTGGGTCTAAAATTACTGAAATTGGAGAGGTTCTGGAGATAAATACCGGCCCATTTGAATGAGATCCTGTGTCACCTCATGAAGGATTCCCCTGGATAACATCAGGGGAGATCATGAGGTGCATTGAGGAGAACATATGCATTCTTTTTCTTCCTGATTCTTTCTGAAACTGTTAACATGACTCGAGCCCACAACTTTTTGGTTATAACAAGGCTCAGCTTTCAAATGTGCTACTACGGGCTCCTGTCTTCCTATTTCATTCTTTTGCGGACCATCATCATTCCCTATTGACCCTGTATGCAATGTTCTTTTTTGTTTTCTTTAATGAAATTGCATAGATACCAATAAAAAGAAATCTGTCCATAGGATCTTATTCTATTCAATCAATCGCTGGTTTTTCTTATTCTTTTTTTTTCTTGTTATTTGTTCAATTTTACTTTATGAGTCCTACATTATATTCACATATACACACTATGCATCCAAGGAAGATCGAATGTTGTGCTGGGGCTAACTTTCTACTTAGAAGGGAATCTTTAGGGCCAGTTTGGTAACTCTACTAATATAGTTAAGTGAAGTAAAGTTGATTTTGAAGAAAGAATAAAACATAAGTGGGTTATGATGATATTTTGGTTTTAGTTGTTTGTTGTGGAATCATTTTGACTTTTTGTATGGGAAAATGAAGTTTTTTTGGATTTTAGTGCATAAAGGTAGTTGTTTTTTGACTTTTTTTTGGAAAAGATGGAGAGAGTTTTGAATAAAGTACATTTGACGTGACATCTTGTCCGGAAGAATGGAGGCTTTACTTGACTTGTATTGTATTAGTAAAGTGCCAAACGGGCCCTTAGGCATTAGGGTGAGGGTTTTCATTGGGGATTATTTTCGGGATCTAAGTTATACTACCCTTGTTTTTTCAAGTTTTTAAATTCATATTGAATCTTTATCGCATGAGTTGCTATCTCTACTTGGGGTGGTTACAAAATTTCCAACTAATTCAAACATGGGACTTGTGTTTGGCAACATTTCATTATGGTTTTTTCCTCTTGGGTAGCAAAAGTTGTGAACTCAGGTGAATGCCATGAGACAATGATTTTCTTTTGCAATGATGTATCGTAGACTCTGTGTTTTTCTGCAAGAATTCTGCCACCAGTTATATCCCAGAACTGGCAGTGGAGTACCCAATGATGGAGGCCATTTAAGCTGTGAATCCTTCTTGCTGGTTGCAGTAAACCTCTCCAGCTGATCAAGGAGTGACTTGAGATTGTAAGCACCTCAGCTTTTTTCAGGATCTCTGTCCTGATTGGTTTCCTCTCTACTATGGCCATGACCCCTCATTTGTACTGGCCCGCCTGCCTTTCTCTTTCCAGGCTGGTCCTTGTCATAGATTGCTACAAAGCTAGTTTAGTTATGTGCTAACTTATCCCAGTGAAAGCAGTTCTCCTTGTGGTGAATATCGTTTCGATGTTAGGGCGGGCTTCAGGCCATTCGACATGTTCTCAGTTCTGTGAATGAGTATTCCAATTGCTTTACTTTGACTAGGCGGTGCTTGTGCAGTGTTTTTTTTTATCCTAAAAGAGAGATTAATCATATTTAGGCGTAGGGGTCATCCGAATCAGTTGACTTGGTGCTATGGAATTCTAGCATTGAATAGAAACAGCTTTTCCTCTGGGTTGTCATTAGCATTGTTATTGTATTTGTTCTTTCATTACCATTGTGTTCCTTTGAGCTCGAACCCATTTCAATGAAGGCAGGAATAAATAACGTGATGCTGCTTATTCTGAAATCTGATAGATGTTTCAGAAGAATAAATGAAACATGTAGGAATAACGGTATTAGACACCCAAGTACAGTTTGGGACTCCACATTTGTCTAGAGAAATACTGATATGCCTGTGGGTGAGAGGGAAATAGTGTTAGTTCCATATTGGTGTGATTTTATAAAAGGGTCTAGAATCAGTCTGCAGTCATTACACTTCAAAGTATCTGTTATTTGAAGAATTAGATAATGACATAAATACCCTTTTAATAAGAGGCAAATCCCTCTAAAAACAGGCAATTAAAGGGCATACCAAACGGTCTATTTAAAATAGATTTGTGCATTACCAAACATGTTTTTTTTATTTTAGCCTCTTCTTTGTGTGACTCTTTTTTTAATGGCTCTATTTTGACTGGATCTTGCAAAAGAAGAGTAGAGATACCAAACATGGCCTTATAAGACTGGTTTCCAGGATAACCCAAGTCTCAAAGGTCGAAGTCCCAAACAAAAGGTGAAATGGATTTTAGAACTGTGTTCAAATGGGTTCCTCTAATCATCCATTTTTTCCGGCTCCTTTGATGAAATGGGTTCTTCTAACCACAAGTGCACAACGATTAAGGTAAAAATAATCAAGATTCAAGAATCTAAAAACACGAAAACCAAAGAAGAAGAGGGAGAACAGAGGCGTACCAGGCTCCATTGACTTTGGCTCCAGTACCTCTGGCAGCTCCACCAGCTTTTGCGTCCTTCGTAGTTCCGGCAAGAAAGGGGCAGCAGTAGCACCTTCAATGAAAGGGGTCTCGATTTAGGGCAGGCATCTGGTCTTTTTATTTAATGAAGAAATTACAGCTTCACCCTTGGAGTCTTGTTTTTGGGATTTTACAAAAATGAAAAAAAGAAAAAAAAAACCTTTAAGCGGCGATTGCACCAAACACGAACAGTAATGCACCAAACAGGAAATCCGTACATAAAAGTAACTTCTTCCCCATTTTTTTTTTTTGTCTCTATTGACCTTCATTTTTTGTGTTGAAGGTTGACAGTGACCCTCGCTATAACAAGTGAGTGTCTCCATCGACCCTAAGTAGGCATAAACTCTTCATCTTCTTCCTTCTTCCTCTCTTCCTTTAATAAAAAACTCGAACACCCACGAATCCAAAATGTCCCAAACAAACCATGCTCTCCATCTCGGACATAAAATGATGAAAACCCCACCACTTCAAGCTCTTTCCTTCTTTAACTCTTCCGCAATTCAACAAACACCCTTTTCTGTATCTGTCATCCTCCATCTTCTCCTCTCCTCAGGCACGTTAGGACAAGCTCAGTCCCTTCTCCTATAGTTACTCTCAGGCAGGCACTCTTTATCCTTCACCTCATCCTCTTTCCTCCTTCATCTGACCACCCAAAAGGACCCTAATTACAATTCTACCTTGCTTCCATTTGATCCCATCATCAATACTCTAATACAATCTCAAATGACAGATGCCGCCCTCTCCTTTTTCGATCAGGCTATTGTTCACTGAGTTCGACCCAACTCCAACACCTTCAACAATCTGATGAATTCTCTGTTGAGGTCTAGCTACTTTGAAGAGGCTCTTCGGGCTTTTGAGGATTCAAAGAATGCGATTCAATTGGATAATTACAATTTTGGTATTATGATTAGAGGTTGTTGTGAGATGGGTGATTTGGGCAAGGCCTTTAAGTTGTTATCTCAAATGGGGGAAGCGGGTTGTACGCTGAATGTTGTTATATACACTATGTTGATGAATTGGATAGGATCGGGGAGGAGAAGAAGAAGGAAGAAGATGAAGAGTTTATGCCTGCTCAAGGTCGACGGCGACCCTCACTTGTTATAGCGAGGTTCACCGTCGATCCTCAAAACAGAAAATGAAGGTCGATAGCAACCACAAATAAAATGGTGAAAAAAGTTACTTTTTCTGTGCGGATTCCCTGTTTGCACTACTGGCTAGAGTTTCATGTTTGGTGCAATGGCCACTTAAAAGTTATTTTTTCGGTGCATTATGGAGGCTTTTTTTACTTTTTTCTGTACGGATTCCCTGATTTGATTTTTCCGGCCCATTTTCTTTTAGCAAAAAAAAAAAAAAAAAAAAAAAAGGGGTTATATAATATGAAAATTGGAGAATGTTGATAAATCTCCGCTGCTAACAAATTTCCACCAAAAGCCTCTATTGGGTTCTGGGGGGCATGGACGTGCATGATTATGCTTCATTGGGCACTTTTAAGTATCCTTTTAAATTATGCACATTCCGGCCTAAGGTGTCGTGCCCACTTTGGAATGTGGTATTTTGCTGCTTGTCCCAACTTCCGGTCTCTATTTTTTTATGAAACTGTTACGCTCCATCCTGAGTTAATCAATATTAACTCTAATTGAATTGAGATTGATACTAATTAAGCATGTTTAATTAGGCTAATTGTGGTTAATGACCAAAATGAATTGAATTAGTCTCAGATGATTGAATTGAGCTTAATGAAATGTTTTGGAATGAGATTAAGGTAATTTTGTTGAGTTTAGACTCAAAACAAGGAAGAACAAGGACTTTTCCGTAAATATGGATTTTCGTGTATTTTGTCAAATATGGTGACTCTTGATACCATCGCATCTATCTTAAAGAGTACATTAACTTTCGTAATATGCTTAATTCCATTTAACTCGAAGTTCATCAAATGAGCTTTCATTCGACTCAAAATGCAAATAGAGAAAGAGAAGGAGGACTTGTATGCAACATTATGTTGATAAGGTTGAGATGAACTCTGGTGAGTTCGTTCACTCATTTCCAACACAAGCTATTTGAGAGCAAACCCTAGGCTCTTTCCTTCTTTCTTTCCTTCCATTTCCTCCATCAATTGCTAAGGCTTGAAGTGGTTCAAGTAGTATTGAGAGGAGGTTGAATTACTTCATCTTCTTCATCAAAGTCTTTCATTTATTCGAAAGAGAGCTCAAGATTTATTTTCATCAAGTGACAGGTAAGTGTCTAAGGTCTTTTACAAAACTTTGAAGTTTTATTGAGTAGTTTGAAGTAGTTTGCCGCACAAATAGCTCATAGAGATCTATTTTTCATGTTTTCATGGAATTAGGGTTTGGAGTGGAGAAGTTTTCATCTCAAAATCAAGCTACAAAGAGGGATTCTTGTTTATAAGCTTCAAACAAAGGCATATGCATTTCCATTGATTTAAGATGCTTAGGATGTAGTATGAACTCTTGGTGTTCAGAGTTCAGAATTTTGTAGCAGAATTTCTGAAGCTCTGGACGTTGTTCGGCTAGCCGAACAGATAACCGAGAGGTGACCGGACTCACCTGGGTTCATTTTCGTGGAAAAATTCAACTTATGGAAAGTTGACCATGAGGTGACCGAGTTATAGCGGTTAGTCGAATTCTACAATTCGGCTAACTGAATAGGTAGCCGATTTAGGAGACATTTGTAAGTCTCTGGAATTGTGACCGCAGGTAACCAAATTTAAATTCGATTAACCGAAAGTTGGATTTCTATCAGCCGAATAGGTGACCGAACTAGTAATCAAATTAATTTAGAAAACTTATCATGAATGGAGTGGTTCTGGAAAGCTGGCCGTAGGTAGCCGAATTGTGATTTGGCTTAGCCGCCTTCCAGAATTCGGTTAACTTACAAGTAACCGAACTTGGGAAAAAATTTCAGATTTAAAGTCTGATTTTTCTGAATAAAAGCCTATTGAGTTAGGATGTTGTTTCAAGGTTGTTAATGATATATGTACCTCCATATGTGATAATTACGGGGACTCTAATGTACCAATTATATACAATGTGATGTCTATTGAGAATAGTACGCACATTAGATAACTAATGGTTAACCTGAATGGTTGGTAGGAACTGAGAAAGAAATGAGTAGAATTGTTCATTATCTTGATTCTCTCATTGAATTGCATTCATATACTCGAGTCTAATGTTATTCATTTCAATTGTTTTGAATTGAATTGAATCAAGAATGGATTAAATATTGAATTTTATTGACTCTTGAGTCTGGCACTACATAGTAGTTTTAGTAAAGCTCATTATAGAGCTAAAATGAGTTAATGAATGCAGTAATGAATATTCATACAACGGTAGATGGATTTGGGAGCGTTCCGGAATTCCGTAGTGATTCCAGTTGTCCCTGGCCCGGGCACTGGTAGATCCCACACTAAATGATTATTGAAACAAATGATTACTTCATTTTGGAAGATGGTAAAATGAATGATTCTTTCCTTTTGGAAGATGTAAAATGAAATGAAATGAAATGTAATGCTATTGTAGTTGCCAATTAGTTATGTTCATTATTGACTCTAAATGTTTGTATATTGAGATCATTGCACAAATTGTCTAGAATTGCTATTGAATGTGAAATTTGTTAAGTTATAGATTTGAACAGATTAAGATGGTATGTACTATCATGGATCTATGTATACATTGCTGAATCGTCATATTCACTAGTGTTATTGATAGCATTACATGCCCGATTGCCAATGTTGGTACTGCAACGGCCCCAGTGGCAGCGGAGGAAGTCTTTTTGCGGTTCCTCCAGGAGGATTAGCTAACTAGAATAGTCGAGATATCATTTGATGTTGATATCTGAGGGCAAACAGAATATGAAAACTCTTTTTGGAAATTCTTTTTGAAATGGTTTGGAATTCATTTTGAGAACTTGAATAGTTGTCATCATGCATTGTATTTGAATATGCAAGCGATTGACAATAGTTAGAAAATGATAGGGTTATACATGTATTAAGAACTTTATATTTGTAAAGAGTGTTTAAGATAGTAAAGAGTGTTTAAGATAGCATATGTACGTTTCTTTCGCAATATGTATATATGATAGGTGTGAAGTATATATCCCTTGTGAATTTCGTTCAAATTTTGATTAATTCGGAATTTATGGGAGTAAATATGGTCAACTGGGGGTTTAACTTGGAGATAATTAGATCTTGGGCTCGGGTCGTGACAGAAGCTTGCATCATTTTCCTCGTTTCGAACTTGTGGGCTCCATTTTTTATAATCTCTTGCCTTGAGGGAATCATTTTTTTTAGATTCTTTATTTTTCACGCTCTTGGAGATTCTTTTCCTTACTTCTTTTTTCCATGTCAAATTTTTGTGGCCACATACGAACCCAAAACCTCTTGTGCCCACCGATTCAAGTTATACCCTTGAACAAGTGGAGTGTGACAAATGCATGGGATTTGATAAAACATGCTTTGAAGTTACTTTAAGCCTGATGTCTAACAGTATCAAAGAGTCAACCAAAATTAAGGACAAATCACATGATCTCTTAAATGCAATAACAGAACAATTTTAGGTGACGAGAAATTTAAATTTTCATCAAACATGAAGTATGGTGGATCAAGAAACAGTGATACATATTAATCATGATGGGAATCACGACACGAAAAAAGGATATTAATGTGTATAACAGATAAGAGACTATCTTTGACTCTCTCTCATTCATGCCCTTGTTCCAATTAAGGTTATGTGCGATAAGAACTAAGGTGAACTCATCGTGAAATGCAATGCGAAGGAAGTTACAATTAAAGTTGAAGGCCCTATGATAGTTATCCTATTAAAAGCCTAAAGAAATCCATGAGAATTGAAGAAAAAATGATGTGCTGAAAGAGAAGGAGAACTAGGAAAGAAGAAAAAGGAGAAGAAGGCTTTGCAAAAATGTTTCTTCTACATAATGTTCCATTCGAAAAATAAAAATCTGACGTGATGATGATATGCATGGCTAAGAGGTGAAATTGTCTTTGTAGAAGCTTTATTTCTCATTTCATCTTTTGAACATTACAAAAAGTCATGGAGACAACTCAATTACAATAAAAAGGTCAACCCCACTTTTATTTTTACATAGGTTCTTTATTGTTTCACCTTTTGAGTGCAGGTTGTTTACATTTTCTTTTCTTTTTTTTTTTTTTTAACCCCCTCATCAGGCTTAGGAGTTCAAGATAAAAAAAAAAAAAAAACTTGGGTTGAAGGAAAGGAGGAGAAAGTTGCTGTCTTCGAGGATTTACATGAGGCAGGATTGGAGAAGTCTGCAATTAAGCTTCTTCAATCAGTCTTTGTAATTCATCACCATTAATGGGATATAAGGATAAAAACAGAGGGACCTACTTCAGAACAACAGAGGTCATCTCTGTCCTTCCTCCCTGGTGAAAAGAACAAAGGCCGACCTTCAGAGGCTATAGCCTAAGGGCTAGAAGAGAAATGTCTATCACTGCTTGATTCTCACCTTATGGATGAAGGAGAGAGTTTTCGCAATGACAGAGTTCAAGATCCGAGAGACAATAGCCTTTTTGCACCAAAGGTAATTTTTGCCGACCTCTTCCTTGGTCTTCTGAGTCTTCGTTATATAGCCTCTATGGACCATAATTGCAGAAGATCATGGAGTGGATGTGGTTTTAAAACTGCTATTGATAGGCGTGCAACTGTTCCTTTTTGGCAGGTCCAGCGGTCTTTGAAAAAAGCAATTGACCATAAGTCGTAGGCGACGTGCAGCCTGGGAAGAATGAACTTGGCAGCCAATGTATGGAGCCGTGCAACGTCCAGCGGCCACTCTTGTATCGTTGAGAGAAGTCGTCTAGCGACCAGTCCTTGAACGAGAGTTAGTGGCCACTCCCTTATGCTGGGTGGTCTGTACTTTGAAGGCTGCAGTGGCCAGTGACATTTTACAATCAGTAGCCGTTGGATAATTCCTGTTGTAGCAGGCCAGATTCTAGTGGTCGCCAAGTTGTCATCATAATTTTATGAAAAAAGTATACTTTGCCTTGGAAGATGGTATGCATGGGCATGTGGATTTTTTATGTGCCAGCACATAAAAAAGCCACTTTAAAAGATGTTGTTTATAAAGGAAGAATTGGTTTAAAAACAAAGATAATAACCGCGAATTATCTTTAGTCTGTTACAAAATCAATTTAGTATATGTTCTATTAAATACATGGTGGTTTCACTCTAGTGCAACTATACATATTTGTTGTTGTATATAAGGATTCTTTTAAGTTGAAGTCCAAGTGAAGTTAAAGAACCATCAAGGTGGGAAGCCAGCAGGAAATAAGAGTCAAAGAGATAAGGACATATAGAATTGTGTTGAACAAGAGATTCCAACTAAATCTCCATATTTCATTTTAGAGGTTTTTCCCTATTGCTTACCTCTAGAGATGACTTTTTCCTCTACCTTCCCAAAGTTCGAATATTTTTCCACAGCTATAATTACTCCATTTTAGGACTAAAATACCCATAGTGTGGGCTATAACATAAGAAAATATTCTTATAAATATGGGTTGGAGTTTTGGTTAATGAAAGCACTCAAACTTGTATTATTGCATTTGTGGGTTGAAAATGCAACGGTGTAAATGGGTTTGGATGAAAATATATAGCAATTGTATGTAATTGAAAAGTGGTGATCTAATAAGCATCTTCTTAGATTCTTTTAGGTCTTAGGAAATGTTTGGATATGTACAAAATAAAATATTTCTAGATCTAAATATGTGCAAAATAAAATATTAGATAATAGATTATTTTAATATTATAATATTTCAATATTGTTGTTGTTTGACAGTTTTCAGAACATGCAATAGATTTTGAACTAAGCAGTTTGGAAATTATCCCATATTGTAATATACACTAAATGCAAGATTCACCTTAATTTTCAAATGAAAGAAATAGTCAATAACTTTATAATTTTGTTTCAATATTTTTTAAATGAAAAGATGACGACAGTATTTCTTAGGAATTCAATTCAATTAAAATAAAAATCTCCAATTATATTTTCAAGATAAGGAATCCACGGTAAAATGAGCTTCTTTGATTTTCTGGGAATTATATTCATGCAAACAAGAATGTTATGAAATTTCAAGATAAGGGATTTTATCTTAAAATAAGTTCCTTTAAATTTGTAGGGATTCGATTTCATGTGAACAAATAAGTCCTATATTTCAAGGCATAATGGGTTCTCTTGAATTCTTAGAAATTCTGATCCATACCAATAGATCATATTTTAACAATAATGAATTCTTTTTTTAAAATCCTTAAAGAATTCAATTCCATGCAAATAAGTAAGCCCTGTTATATGTTCAGGATAAAAACAATAGTGGTAAAGTGGTTCATTATCATTCCTAAGAACTATTTTCATGCAATAAAATCGGCCCTAAGTAAGCAACAAAATTTTCATTAGTCTTCCATCCTTACTGTCTATCAATCAATGTGATTTTTTGTGATAGGACCTAAAAAATGTACATTTTCCAGATCATGGAAAAAAAGACCAATTTGTATAAAAAAAAGAAATTAAAATATAATTAATTTATCATATTCGAGGCCCACCTTTCATTGTTTAAAGTTGATTATATGAACAACCACTCCAAATATGTTCATTGTATCAAATTTCACTTTAATATATAAGGGTGGATTGTACACACAGAGGTGGGCCACACAGGGTGCAATGACCAAATATTTGATAAAGAAAGAGGAAAATAGAAATCAATTCAATAGGGAAAAAAATAAAAATCAAGGAATGAGGATGCATCGAGAAAAGAATGTTTGGGCGGTTTTGTCATTTTCCCTAGCATGGAGAAGGTCTAGGGAAAATTAAAGTCTTTAGTAAGGAGGAGGAGGGAAAATCCATCTGTAAAGGTAACCTACAGGGATAAACCTCTTCATTTTATGTTCCATCAGTTTATGGGAATCACAATGGTTATGCATTTAATCTTGAGAATGCTTTTGAACATTTATAGAAATAATACTTTAATTGGTGGTGGATTGTTATGTGATAGTTTATATAATCTAGTGTCCAACACAGTTCTTTCACTACAAGAAAAACTGCTTTTAGCGGCGGCTAGCAAAAGTGGTTTTGGCCGCCGGTAAAAGCAGCCACCTCTAAAAGTGGTTCTGGCCGCCGGTAAAACTTTTACCGGCGGTTACTCTGGCCGCCGCATGGCGAGGGTAAATTGCTAGTGGGTAAAGGTTTTAGCGTCGGCCAACGACCGTCGGTGAAAGTTTTATTAGCGGCGGCTATGACCGCCGGTAAAAGAAATCAGTCGGTTAATGAGATGATGAAGAAAATTTTTACCAGTCCCTATGGCCGCCGGTAAAAGTAAAAATGGCGGCCGCTAAAACTCAATTTTTTTTTAGCGTCGGCCGTATCAGCGCCGCTAAAAACAAAGGATTTTTCCTCTTGGCCACCGGTAAAAGTAAAAATGGCCGCCGCTAAAAACTCAAAAGTTGCATAATTTTTTTTAGCGGCGGCTTGCATGATCGGCCATTTTTACTTGAATATGTTGTGGTGTCTTAATACAATGAGCAAAAACTTGAACTTGCATGAGCAAAAACCTTACATTTGATCATTATAGGCATTTTTTTACCATAATATATAATTATGAGATGCTTTTAACCACGAAACATGTTCATGGTCTTTCATGTCTCGTACATCATTTATTTCTAGTTACATATTTTTGAGGTCTTTTGAATGAATTAAAGGAATACTAATACTATATTAGGAAGTAAATATAAATGCAAAAGTTGAGCTAACCAACCACGATTTTCTCTTAATAAAAGACTACATTGATGAAGTACCCCAGCTCATACAGTATCAAATTAACATGAGAATTGAGATTCTGCAGATAAAATCATTCAGATAAGTGGAAACCAAACCAAACCAATTTAATGATAGATATATTAAAGTTAGGTGCACATCGTTGTGGCTGATCTTCCTCATTTCAACTTCAAACCATAAAAACTCCATTAGATTTAGAAGGACAAGACAACAAGTTTGAACAAACACAACATTTTAGTTAAAATCAGAAGAACAAAACAAAAAAAAGAAAAAGAAAAAAAAGGTAACAAAACCAAAATCCTAACTAACTGCCACAAATCTTAAAATCCGGAGAAATCCACAGTCCAATCAGTTCCTACCATTCTCATGCACACAAATCCGGATTCTACCCTGCAATATTCCCACATTTCAAAATGTAGAAAAACGGATTCCAAGCAAGAGCCAGAAAAAAGACAAAATCTAGAAGAAAACAATGATAAGATCAGAGAAAAAGAAAAAACACACATACACACACCTGGATTCAAAGATTATGAAATGACTAGTATAAAAAGCTTCATTCAATTTCCCTAAATCTTTTATTCCAGAATCATGAACCGTGTATAAAGAAAGGGGGAAATACCTGAGTTTTCTCCTCTTATTTGTTCCCTTCCTCTCCGGTCAAGGCATGACAGCAGCGGTGGCGGCGGCGGCCCTCCTCCGGCGACGTGTAGAGGCAACTCTGTTCTTCTTCTCTAGATTCTGTGACAACAAACTATCGTCTCTACTCCGGCAACGATTTCCTACAGTGAGATTTTGCAGGGATCAGACGCTGCAAGTCCGGATCCTCAGCAGCTTCCGCCAACAGCTTCAGTCTCCTTCTCCAAGAAACTAATCAGTGGCCCAATCAAGATCAAAATCCCGATCTCCTCTTTCTGCTTCGGAGTTCATTGCAGAAGTTTGATCTGTGTGGCCCTCCAAGATCAAGAAACCCCATCTCTCTGCCTGGAAACCGAGAGAGAGTTGAGATGGGATGGAGATTTGGGGGCTTTCGAATGGATAGGAATTTCAGATTTGGGGGTTTTCGGCTGTAAAGGACGGCATGAGAGAGGGATGAGATTGAGAGAGTTGGAGTGATGGTGAGAGAAGAGGCGGGTCTGCTGAGAGGGGTTGATGGAGGTGGCGGGAGAGATGAAGGGTTGCAGGGGAGAGATGGGCGAGAGAATGAGAGACTGAGAGAGATGGAGGGCGTGCGCAGGGGAGAGAGAAGAGATGGGGATGGCTTGCGCAGGGGAGAGATGGGCGAGAGAATGAGAGAGACGGTGAGAGAAGAAGGGTTGCAGGGGAGAGAGTGAGAGACTGACAGAGATGGGCGAGAGAATGAGAGAGCGAGAGAGGGATCGATGAAGAGTGAGAGTCAGTGAGAGATATGACGAGGGAGGCGGATTACTTTGGCGCGTTAGGGATATGAACGCGCACGAGAACTAAAATTTTTACCGTCAGGGGCCACTTATGGCCGCCGCAATAAATAATTTTTAGGGGCAGCCGGTACCGGACTGACGCTAAAAATACATTTTATCCTCGAATATAATCGCCGCCGCTATATTTGCGACAGTAAAAAGCAAAAAATTTCCCACAAACCCTTCGCGCGATTGGATTAGTGTTTTTAGCGACGGACATAGCTATAGCCGCCGGTATAGGTATATTATAGCGACGAATTTTACCGGCCGCCGCTATAAGTCCGATGCTAAAAATGTATTTTCTTGTAGTGTTTTCACACCAACATTCATGACATATTTAATGAGCTGGGTGGATGGCGTTTGTGCATATATTGAATCTATCTTCAATTTATATAAACTATCACACAAAATTCAACTACGAGTGTTAAAACTATTTTTATAAATGTTTATAAAACCATTCTTATAATTAAATGCATAGCTATTGTGATCTAATTTTGAAATTGAAATAAATCTCTAGAAATTGATGGAATATAAAAGGCATTATGGAGATCTAGTTGGAATCTAGTGTCTAGAATAATTTTGTAAGTAATGCATTGACTTATTCCTATTGGTTCCCCATCATGATAGATGTTTGGCATCACTTGAACTCTAACTTAAAAGGAATTCTTATATACAACCACAAATATCAACAACTGCACTAGAGTTAATCCACTAACTATTTGATGGAATGCTTACTAAACCAGTTTCGGAATAGACTGAATATAATTCACTGTCATTATCTTTCTTTTTAAACGAATTATTCCTATACAAACAGTCCCTCTTGAAGTGGCCTTCTTACCTAGAAAAAACAGTTTTGTAAATCCTCCTTCTTCTTTCCTAGTTTTCTTACTCTTTAGACACTTTTTTTTTTTTTTTTTGTGTTATGGTTTTCTTTAGTCTTTTCATGGGATACAGGGGCGGACCTAGGCTCTGATGACCTGGGGCGACCTTGGAATTTGCAGAGATTTAAATGGCCCCCCAACCATGCCCTCTGCACATTTGTCTAAGAAGTAAATAATCGCCCCATGCACATTTGTTTAAATAGTTAACAATCGGCCCACATGCGGAAAAGAAAATGCTCCTTATTCTCTTTCGACATCTTCTTTTAGCCGAGAGTCCGAGTTAATCTTCATGTCACGCCGATCTAGCTCCACATTGCCTGTCTCTATGCATACTACTGCATCTTCATGACCTCTTCTGTTGAACTTCTTTCATGGTTAGTCTCTTTATCTCCAAATAACCTTAACTAATTGAATCTTATGCCTCTATCTCTCTCCCCTAATCTAGTATAATCACAATCACTCCGTACCTAAATTTGAACCCATGATCTCCAAATCCTATTTCCAAACCCTAAATCTCCAAATTCCAGTCCAAACCCTAAACCCTAAATCACCAAATCTTAGCGTGTCTACAAATCCAAAGACAACCAAATCTACTCCCGTAATTTGGTTGTTAGGGTTGTGTGTCGATTCAATCGTATTGTCCATTGTTTTTCCCCAAATATGATTCTGCACTTCTATACATAAGTGACTTGGATTATTTGATACTTGAACATCGGCCCATAATTGTGGGTTATTTGTTAGTGGATCTTTTTTCGGTCATTAGAAATGTGTCGCCGAATTGATCCCTATGCAATCTTTTTGGTAAGTCTATTTTGGAAATAGAAAAAAAAAATGAAGGGATTTAGGAATTGTTGAGTTAATATGGAAAGCAACGTTTGACCCAGCCTCAATCATATGGGTCTCATATGACAGTCATATGATAGCCAAAAATCCTCTAGTGATTCAGCTGAAAATCCTCTAATGATTCTAGGACATCTTGGAATGACTAAAATCTTGGGTTGATTGATTTCGTTGTAACTGTAATTGATTATACCCCAGTATTATCAATAGCTAGCAAGTGTGCCTATTTTCTCACTCATCTTTTGAGTGAGGAATTCTTCTGTACAATTAATTCCTTGAGTTCCTTAAGTTTCTTTATGGTATCAGAGCGGTCGATCTAGGCAATCCCACAAGCTCATTGCATAAAAGAGGCATCTCAAAGAAAAAACACGTCATCTTCTGAACAACGCCCAGATCATTTCGAGTGCAAGGAAGCTAACTCACAAGCTCAAGCATGGCATCCTCTTCTTCAATCTCTGCTAAGTATCCATATCCCTCTTCAATTAACGTAGGGAATTTTGTTTCAATGAGAGTTTCTTCTGCAAATTTTTCTTTTATGGAAAATTCAAATGATCTCCATGATTGAGAGCCAAGACATGTTTGGTTTCATCGATGGAACTTTTCCGTTGCCGAGTCAAACAGTTTCCTCTACAGCAAATAAGGGAGAAACCGACAACCCAGACTACATAGCCTGGAAAAAATTTGACCTGCAATTGAAGGCCTGGATTACAGGCACTCTTTGTGAAGAAGCTTTAGCCCATGGTGTAGGGTGTGAAACCTCTAAAGAGGTATGGAATTGCTTAATAAATCAATATGCTGCTGCATCTCAAGCTTGGGAGTTTCATCTCACTCAAAGCCTCAAACATGCAAAAAAGGGAATCAGCCCCTTAGTGACTATCTAAAAAAATTCAAATCCATATGTGATGATCTTGCAACTATAGGAAAGCCCGTGGAAGACAATAGAAAAGTGTTTTGGTTATTAACTGGCCTAGGACCCAACTATCAAAGTTTCACTACTGCTATGTTGAAACCTCTTGTTCTCTCTTACACAGAGATAATTCCTCTTCTTTAGAGCCATGAGATACAGCTAAAAGTTCATGAATCAGATGTGAGTGCCTTCATTGGACAACAAAAAAAAAAAAAAAAAAAAACAAGAACTATAGAAATTCTCAGTTCAATGGAAGTCAACAAGATTTCAATTCTACGGGAAGAGGTTTTATACAGGCAACACAACATGGTAGTAATGCTAATCAATATGGGGGGAGGCCAAACGACTTTTTAAAATGCTCTACCTTCCCAAATCCAAATGGTGGAGGACGACCGCCTTTGCAAAAGGCTCCACAAGGACAATCCATGTATCAAGTTCTTCCACCGAGGCCAGGCAGAAATACCACACGTCCAGTATGTCAAATATGTGGAAAGACAGGACACACTGCGAAAGAATGTTGGCATCGATTCAATCATGCCTACACCTCCGAAAATACTCCACAAGCACTAGCAGCATTTCATCAGCTATTCAGCTCACCATCATGGATCCACAAGATGCAACTTGGTATCCCGACACTGGAGCCTCTGTTCATATGACAAGTGGTGCAGGTAATTTGAAAAACCTCAAACCATATTTTGGCAATGATACTATTATGGTTGGAAATGCTACTCAATTATCAATTTCTCACATTAGGGATGCACAACTGAATTTTGGCTCTACTAGTATTGATGTTCCTGATGCTCTCCTTATTCCTGAAATTATGAAGAACTTATTGTCAGTTAGTCAACTTACTTCTGAATTTCCATGCACCTTTGAATTCTCATCTGATGGTTTTGTTATTAAGGAGCAGAGAAAAGGGAAAATACTGGCAAAGGGGAGTATGAAAGAAGGACTTTATGCGTTGGATGATAATAAGAAGGTAGCAGAAGCGCTGTTTTCAATTAGAAACAGAAGAACATCTGAAAACATATGGCACAAACGATTGGGGCATCCTCAATCCGGAGTTGTTAGATTTTTGAATTCACAAGATTTTATTTCGTTGATAATTGGTACATTAAGCATTCTGTTTGTGGTAGTTGTCAAATGGACAAAGGGTGTAGACTTCCTTTCGCTCAAATGAATAAGAGTTCTTCTGAACCACTTTTTAAGATTCATTGTGATCTATGGGGACCGGCTCCTATGATGTCAAATCAAAGATATAGATTTTATGTGGTGTTCGTTGATGATTTTTCCAGATTTACTTATCCCCTTAAGAGAAAATCTGATTTTTTTTCAACGCTTTATGCTTTTTCAAAAATTTGTGGAAAAAAGATTTAACTCCAGCATCAAGATTTTCCAATGTGATGGTGGTGGAGAATTTGTTAATTATCTAAACATGCATGTGAGACAAATTTCGTGTCCTAGTACCCCAGAACAAAATGGGTTAGCAGAAAGGAAGCATAGAAATATTGTTGAATTAGGACTAACAATGATGGTTGATAGTTCAATGCCATCCGTTATTTGGCTGAAGCCTTTCAAACTGCAGTCTATGTCATTAATAGGATCCCATCTGTCATAAGATCCCATATGTTAAGCTTCACATGAGGTCTCCATCCTCTATCTAGTCGTTTTTATACTTCACGACATGTTTTTTATGAAACTAAATTTCCATTTGCTGATAAAAATTCTTTGGTCAGCAGCTCACAGGTTCAGGGGGAGCTATCAGTTTACTCTTGTTGGCTTGACGCTACTACTATTTCATCTAATACTCAAGTTCTTGATTCTAAACACTCCACAGAAGATACTGAGATCTCATCAATTCCGCCCCAATACAATTCATTGCCAGTGTCAAATACTATAGCTCCGATCACTGATAATGTCACCACTGTTGATAGTCTTGATGACATTGATGGTAATCATGATGCCACATCTGATGATAATGCTGACACTTCCACTTCTGTAAATATTGATAATTCTACAACTGTCTCATCTTCTTCAATACCAATTGGAACCACAACATCAAGAGGCATCATTACAGCTCCATCCTCACCTATACCCATGCATCATTACAGCACTAGGTCTAAGGATGGTACGCTCAAGCCACGTGTATTGCCATTTCTAACGGCCTCACAAATAGAGAAAACCCCTTCTAAGCCTAAATCCATCAAGTATATGCTCTTCGACATTCAAAGTGGTGCCAAGCCATGCATGAGGAGATAACTACTCTGCAAGATAATTCAACTTGGGAGCTAGTCCCACGTCAGCCAAGTATGAATGTAGTGGGTTGTAGAAGGGTCTACAAAGCCAGGTTAAAAGCAGATAGGTCACTCGAACGCCTTAAAGCTAGGTTGGTGGCCAAAGGATTCAACCTAGTGTCAGGTGTTGATTTCTCTGAGACCTTTAGTCGTGTCATAAAACCCGCTACTATTCGTATTATTCTTACTGTTGCCACAACAAAGAATTGGCCTATAAAGCAATTGGATGTTAAAAATGTATTTTTGCATGGCGTCTTGAAAGAGCCTGTCTACATGGAGCAACCCCCAGGTTTTGATGATCCCACTTTTTCCACTCATGTTTGCTGACTAACTAAGGCTTTGTATGGTCTCAAACAGGCCCCATGAGCTTGGTTTGATTGGTTCAGTAGCTATCTATTGTTTTTGGGATTTTTCTGTAGTCAAGCAGATTCCTAATTATTTGTTCATCACTCTGCACGTGATACAATATATCTGTTCTTATATGTTGATGACATTATAATCACGGGGAGTCAGATTGATTACCTAGACTAGGTTATTTCACAACTTAGTCATGAATTTGCTATGAAAGATTTAGGAAGGCTGCATTACTTTCTTGGAATTGAAGTACATTATTTTAGTGGAGGTATGATACTCTCACAATCCAAGTATGCCTGTGATCTTCTTGATCGTGCCCATATGAGCGGTTCAAAAGCAATCCCTACACCCATGTCAATCAAGAACAATGCATCCGATGTTTCAACCCCGTTTCCAGATCCTAGGTTATTTCGGAGTATTGTTGGAGGGTTACAATATCTTACAATGACCAGGCCCGACATCTCGTTTAGTGTAAACTCAGTATGCCAACATATGCAATCTCCAACAATAGGTCACTTTCAAGTAGTGAAACACATTCTTCGTTATCTCAATGGCACAATAGATGTGGGATTTCGCTTATTGTCCCAATCAACTCTTGATCTGTATGGGTTCTCGGATGCGGATTGGGCTGCTTGTCCTACTACCTGACGGTCTACCACTTGCTAACCTTCCTTAGAGGAAATTTAATCTCCTGGTGCGCCAAGAAGCAACCTATTATTTCTCGTTCATCTACCGAAGCAGAATATAGATCTATGGCCTACACAGCTGCAGAACTTACTTGGTTGTCTTTCATCCTTCGTGATGTTGGTGTTCCCCTTTTGCAACCTCCAGCATTTTTTTTGTGATAATATCAGTGCTTTATATATGACTATGACTCCTGTTTTTCATACCCATACTAAGCACATTGAATTGGACTATCATTTTGTTCGTGAGAAAGTGGCAATGGGGCAACTAGTAACAAATTTTGTCTCATCTTCTAATCAGCTTGCAGACATCTTCACAAAGCCTCTTACTCGTGATGTTTTTCAACACATGTGCATCAAACTTGGCCTCCTAACTCGACCTCGTTTGAGGGGGAGTGTTGGGATCATTAATATGGAAAGTAAAGTTTGACCCAGCCTCAATCATGTGGGTCTCATATGACAGCCATATGATAGCCAAAAATCCTCTAGTGATTCGGCTAAAAATCCTGTAATGATTCTATGACATCTTGGAATGACTGAAATCTTGGGTTGATTGATTTCAGTGTAACTATAATTGATTATACCCCAGTATTATAAATAGCATGTGTTCCTATTTTCTCACTCATCTTTTGAGTGAGGAATTCTTCTCTACAATTAATTCCTTGAGTTCCTTAAGTTTCTTTAGGAATGACTACTTTTAAAAAGGAATATTAAACTTGATGTTCTAAATTGTCATATCTTCCTACCCCCACTATGATTCAAAGATGGAATTCCACTCTTGTTATCGATAAGTTGGAGGCATTTAGGAAGTGAAAAGGGAATAGGCGGGTGTCCACTACTGCAAAAGTTTTGAAAACAAAATGTTCTTGTATTTAGTTTTTTTTTTTTCCACATACCTACTCACCTTGAATTTGGCCACACCTACTCACTTTGAATTTGTAGTGATATCTATTGAGCATTGATTTTGATATATAAATCTGAGTGGAACAAGATAGTATAAGTTTGGTTGTTCGAGTATCTAAAACCAAGGCCAGAATCATTTTTTGATCCATGTAATACTTTTTGGTACTTCTAATTAACCTTCTAACATTTTTTTTTTTTTTTTTGATAGGCAAATCTAAAACATGTGGCTGCTGGGACCTTCTAACATTTTCATTTGTCATATCTTCAATAACTGTCGTGCATAGTTGAGTTCCATGTGAGTTTGACATTTTTTAAAGAAAGACGCATAGATACTCTTTTGAGGTTAGAAACTATCGAAAACTACTGTAAAAACTTTGTTTTAGAGATGAAAATTCGGCCTTAACACAGGCTCGGGTCCCAACCTACCGATCTCTACTAAATTTCAATCACAGTGATTAAACTAGTAATTAATTTTAAATTCCATTAAAATCAAGCAATCCACACAAAGAGAAGGACACATGATTTATACGTGGAAAACCCAACTCTGGAAAAAACTACGGGCCTTATCGTTTAGGCCAACAGACAACCAAGCACTATAAATTGAAAGTTACAAGAAAAATCACAACCATTTCCTAGTTGCTAACTCAACCTAAGGACTGCTTTAATCTTGCCGACTGCTCGCTGTACACCTTCACTGCGCTTGAACCAACCACCTTGAATGCCTCTTCAAGATGAATCCACTTCAGAAAAGTAGCAAAAAAAATCTCCAAAGAAATTCAGCGTAACAACTTGAAGCTTTGGAGAGGAAAAGAATCTCTCAATAGATCTCTAGATTTTTGGATGGGAGAGTGGTACTCTAGAGTTGAGAGAGGAAGGCCATATATAGGCTTTAATTCGTGCCTCAATACTTGGAGGACAAGTATGACTCAAAGAAGTAAGTTATGACTCAAAGAAGTAAGTTAAACCAAATTAGAAAGCAGTTTCCTACTCAAAATGGACTTTCTGTACACTGATTACTCGAGCGAATAAAGGTGCGCTCGAGCGGATGACATTCTCTCTATCATTCGCTCGAGCGACCATAAGATGGGTCGAGCGATCACTAATTCTTCTGTTGCACGGATCCCATGGGGTAATTATTCAATAGAGTTTGAAGTTGCGCGGATCCCATGTAGTAATTATTCAATAGAGTTTGACTTTCCTTCTAACTCTTTCCATTCAAGCATCAACATCATGACAAGATAAGACACGTGATGTCATCAAAATAAGTGGCAAGGCAATTCAACGTGTGTAGAAAAAAAAGCTTAGGTGATGCCATCAAGTCAAATCCTCATATGATAGTTCTCATGAGTTCACAATAGGAAGTTCCATCTTCCTATTCACTGTAATCATGTTCCTCCAAATTCTGTACTCGTCTTCCTTGAGCAGTCCGACTAAAATTACAATTATGAATAAATCCCAGATTTTGTCCAATACCCAATGAATTTGCCAACATTAATTATAATAGGATTATAATTCTAACAGTTGAGATGACTTTTGATGAAAAAACTGTGTGTTGGTTATAGTGTTAATGTGAAAAAAGTCTTAGCTAGCATGGTTCACTTTTTTAGTTGACCATTATCTGCCCCACTTAAATAAATATCATGGGCCCGCCACTAATGAGATACAAAGATAATTTTCATAGGGTCTTCAACTTTAATCATTACTTCCTCCTCATCACATTTCGCGATGAGTTCAATGTACTTCTTATCATACATCACCTTAATTGGAACAAGAATGGGAGTGAGAGAGTCAAATATAATTTTAAAAAGTCCATCATTTATCATACACATTAATATCCCATTGTCATTCCTATTAATGTCTGGATCTATCGCACTTCATGTGACATCTTCATTATTTCATAATATATAAATTATTTATTTTATTATTATAATTAATTGTATTTTAGTCAAATAGGTGGGGACCACGTTAGCTTTGTTGGACAGGTGACTTGACCCATAGTTAACCCAAGCTCAGTTTAGTGGGTGTAGTTCTTCTCAAATCAAAACTCTAGTTCTTATCAAACCACAACCTCTTTTAGTTTTCAAACTAGAACTCTTTATCTCTTTAGAACCCAAACTCTTTGCTCTTTAGAATCCAAACTCTTTTCCCTTTAGAACTTAAGTTCTATTCCAACTCTTATTCTCATTCTATATATACAACACCATTGTACTCTTCTCTTCTCTCTCTCTCTCTCTCTCTCTCTCTCTCACACACACACACACACAACTTTATTTGGCTTTAGTAATCTTGCAACCATACAAACTAGAATCTAGTCGTCGGATCTTCGATCAGAGACAACCATCTACTTTCTCGCGAAACCCTCTTCGCCGGAATAGCGCTTTGGACTTTAACAATCAGAATCCTAGTTCATCTCCTCTAACCGCGAACCTACGGCAAATACCTAACCATAACTTGTGAATTGGAATGCTTGTTTTCATCTTTGATTCCTGTTGTTGTGCATATAGTACGTACCCTTTGAATGCCTTTTATAGATGATAATGTTAAATTGGGTTTTTCTCAAATTGGGTTTGGGGTTTTGGAAATTTGGATGGTTATTTGGACTTATATATGTAAATACCGTTCGGCCACCCAGTATCTTACCAATGTAGGGCTCAGTTCCTTGTATAACCCTCAATGAATTCTAGTGAATTAGAGTTTAACCTATCTGTATTGGGAACTCTTAATTGGATCTATGCACCGTAAACTATGAAGAGATGCGTTGACCTTTTTATCCATTAGAGGTTCTTGTGGTGTATATGTTAGGTTCGAGGCCGTATGTTTGACCTTAGGATTAGGTTGTGGTTATTTTTGACATTCTGGTCTTGCATGCATGATTGAGATTGATGTTAGTATGTTAGTTGCATACCTTATGTTGTTTGCATATAGACCGTGATGTGACTTGGTGTTAGATTAGGTTATGTGGAGATTTGTTTGGATGATGTTTCGTTATTCAATTGTGGATTGTCGTCCAACCAGCCATTCACTTTGTCTTAGATTTCTGTGTCTGAGCATTACTAGTCAGGTCTATTATACTATTATTTATGTATGTAAATATTTGGGTCATTTACGAACGACTGTAGATCGTATATGAACAGCCAATCACTAATGTGAATACGAACTGGTTTATTTGAATATTACAATTACGAATAGGTTTATGACCGCCGACCATACGAACGGGTTTTCGTGGTTTATTAGGGCTGACCACCCAAAATAGTGGCATTACTTCTGTGTGACTATTGTATTGCTCTATTGTGTATATTGAATTTATGTTATACGTTCTCTTCGTTATTGTCATAGTGCTATTCTCTTATGATCATTACCTGTCATCACTCATATTGACCTTTACACATTAAGCTTTCGTACTTTCTGTTTACGTTGTTTATTGGTGCATAGGTACCGATTCTTATTCTACCGAGGAAACGGAGGAGGGTCAAATGTTTCAAGCGTTTGAGCTAGTTAATAAACCCGAGTGGAGTGCCGGAGATAGCTTTGGAGCCGTCTGAGTTTGCACAAGAAAGACCTTCATCATAGATAGAGACCTTTTAGTAGCAATATCTTTATTAATGAACTTAAATTTCTTTAGTTGTTTAAATTTTATAATACATTTAATTTAGTTGATTTTAGAATTATTCAACAAAATTTGAGCATTAATGTTAGCTGGTTATGTATTGGTTTTAGTTATGGATATTGGATACCAATTGGATAATGCTTCCACAAATTTAATTTATGATTTATTATGACTCATCATGGTTTGAAATCTTGTGGGTCCGTATTTGGAAGCTTATGTTGCATTAAATACAAAAAAAATTTTATTAATTTTTATTTTTCACGATATCTCCTAGTTGTATTTTTTATAATTTTACTTTTAAAATAAAGTGAAGTGAAGTGAAATAAAGAGGGGAATAAAATATAAGTGGGTTATGATGGCATTTTGTTTTTAGTTGTTTGGGATGAAATATTTTTGACTTTTTGTTTGGGGAAATGAAGGTTTTTTTTTTTTTTTTTTATCTTGTAGTGAATAAAGGTAGTTGCTTTTTAATTTTTTTGAAAAAAGATAGAGAAAGTTTTGAATTAAAGTGCTTTTGATTTGATGCTTAACTTGACTTTACTTTACAAGTAAAATTACCAAATGGATGTGATTTCATGTTTGATGAGAATTTGAATTTCTCTTATGTCACCTGAAATTGTTCCTCTATTGCATTTAAGAGATCTTTCGAATTGTCTTTAATTTTTATAAACTTATTGATACTCTTTGACATTGGGTTTAAAATGACTTCAAAACTGTTTTATCGGATTTCATCCATTTCTTCAACAGCAAAACTCGATTCAATGGACACATGAGAGGTGTGGGTTCGTCTATATATAATTAACCATGTCCAATTCTAAATAGCTTAATGTAAGGGACAACATGTCTTTTCAGTGGGCATAATTTGATCCATCAAAGATTGGAATGATCCTAGATCAACATGTAGACAATGTAATGGAATTTAGAACTGAAAATAATTAAATCGCATCATATAAGGCTTTAAATTTCCCATGCAAATACAATCTTTCAATTTAAATTTGAACAAATACTAAATCACATTGGTAGTAATTGGCACATCATCAAAATTTCCATTTGGTTGAAAAATGACATTTTATTGTTTCTATCTTTAACTAATAAGACTATGGGTAATGACATGTGTCATGAACAAGTTGGACTACACCTCTAGGCACACATAAAGCCTACTTATGACATGTGTATGAAGCATCCCTCATTTCGATTTCAAGTGGTCGAGAGATGATCAGACCTCTGGGCCAATGTTCAATCTACATTTGAAACGCAAGCCATTAAACATCATATATTAAAATGTTGTGATCCAATTATTTAAACTTCAAAATTACACAATTTATCATAATTTTGGGTCATTTTGTTGACATCTTAATTAATCAAGATTTTGGATATTCAGTGAGAAAAATTATCTCACCAACAATGATCCGATGAGTCCTATATTATAAATTATCTCACTAATTGGATTTGTCATAATTTATCATCAATGATGAACGACTAATTGCCCATTCTGATCTTTAAGTTGGGTTAAATTAAAAAAAAAAAAAATCCAAGTAGATGTTCTGCAACTCATCTAATCCATTTAAGTTATTAATCCATTAATTTAGGTGTCTAGCCATGTGACTGATCATCCAAAAAAACTTAATTTTGATTAATCCAGAAATATTTTGTCGAATCAAATGTGGAAAGTAAACTTTAATGAGTTAAACATGCTTTAATTAATATGCAGTAAAAAAAAAAAAAAACCCACTATTGAATGGACGAACCACACCAATGAATTGATAGATCCTACTGCCAAGCATAGAGGCGAAGACGGATATAAAATCCGAGTTTGGAGATAACTGTTTCAACGGTTGATTCAGTTTATATGAGTGTAATTGGTGACATCACACCGTGATGACAGGACCTTCATCATTCCAGATCAGGTCTCTCTGGTTCATTTCTGTAATTACCTATGTATGACTCCTTGTACATATAAACAACATGAAGTTGCAGAGAGCTGTAAAAAAGAAGAAGAAGAAGAACTTCTCAAAATGTTTTCATTAACCACAACCTCATATAGAGCCTTCTATATATAGTTTTACAAAGAGAGGGATTGGTTGAGAAACTCAACTAATTTCTGATTAGTTATGCAGCAAATTCAAACAGAACAGAAGAGCTTTCAGCTGTCATAATCGTCTGAGCCAACTCCAGTGCAGTTTCAACTCAAACTGTAAGTCAGGTTTGACTCAATTCAACTCTCATTGAGTCTTGCCAACAGGTCCCCTCAAGCGAAAGGTGTTGTTGTCCACTTTCAGATATTGAAAGCATCTTGGATGTAAGCCTTTAGTAAAGATATCTGCAACATTATCAGCTGCAGAAACATATTGAACATTGAGGTCTTTGCGAAGAACCTTCTCGCCAACGAAGTGGTAGTCCACCTCAATGTGTTTCGTTCGAGTATGGAAGACAGGGTTAGAAGCCCGAGAAAGTGCAAAGATATTGTCACACTAGATCGTAGGACAGTCTGGAAGAAAGATGCAGAGATCTCTAAGCAGCATACGAATCAAGGAAAGTTCAGCAGAAGTATGGGCTAGTGAACGGTACTCAGCCTCAGTTGATAAACGAGCCACAATAGGTTGCTTCTTAGCACTCCAAAAAACTGGGGAAGCGCCTAAGAAGGCACAGAAGCCTGAAGTGGAACGTCTATCCGATTGATCCGCAGCCCAGTTGGCGTATGAGAAAGCTTGAAGTTTGAGAGAGCCCTTAGTAAGGTGAATGTCGAAGGTAAGAGTTCCCTTTAGACAACAAAGTATGCTCCGTAAGGCAGTGAAATGTAGAGTGGATGGCTGGTGCATATGTTGACAAGCTTAATTGATTGCAAATGCTAAATATGGTCGAGTGAGAGTAAGGTACTGGAGGGAGTCAACTATGCTTCTATAGAGAGTTGGATCAGTCATAAGAGTGGAAGAGGCTGGAGAAGATGGCTTATAACTGGAAGGTCAAGCAATAGGCTTAGAATCAAGCATAGAGGTTCGTCCTAACAGGTCTTTGCCGTATTTGGATTGAGAAAGGAAGAGGCCAAAATGTGTTTTGTTCACCTCAATACCAAGAAAATGATGTAGTTTTCTAAGATTCTTCATCTCGGAGACCAGATTTAGTTGAGAAGTGATAAATTCCATGTAGAGCCCGTTGTTCCCAATAATTATCAAATCATCAACATACAAGAGTATAATAGTGATGGAGCCTCTGTAACTTCGGATGAAGAGAGAAGAACCAGTATAGGTTATGTTAAATCCCAATCCTTCCAAGTTGTTACAAAACCTATGATACCATGCTCTCGGTGCCTGTTTCGGGCTATATAGGGACTTATGAAGTTTACACACATGTTTAGGAAAACATGGATCTACAAATCCTTCAGGCTGGCTCATGTATATGTATTTAAATGGGTGTGAGCTTTCAATAGGTCGGGTCGAGTAGTGGGTCAGGCCCAGCCCAATGGCGCCATAGCCCATTTCATTGAATGTGGTCACGATTTTGAGTGCATGGTCATTTGCATGTGACTGCTTGAGTCCGTATACATTATACAACATGCACTCACATAAGATTATGGCTGCCCCAGTGACATGCGGATCCCACCTCTTAGATCAAATGGTCAAAGAAATTTTGCCCTAATTCAAGATGCCAAGAGACCAAAGAACACATGTGCAAAAATAGTAGACAATGTACGTTCATAGTGTTATGTAAATAAAAAATAAAAAAATAAAAAAATAAATAAAATAAACAAAATCAAATCAAAACGTAAACTATGTGCATGGAATTTATGGCCCACCGCGTGATCTTTTTTGTTCATCCATATGTGATCGATCATATGTGAAAATCCCAATCCAAATCCCAATCCAAGCGCAGTGCATATAATATAAATTAGGGGAGTTGACGTATCAATCCCCCTTAAACCCTGCATCCCCAATTTCATGACTGAAAATCTAAGAATGTCAAACGACTCAGGTACTGCCATGGATCCCATGGTATCATGGGAGTTTTAAAACCCATGATATCATGGGATACACTAATCCAGGTTTAGAGGTTTAGATAAAAAGACTGCCTAGGCTTTTAATGTACGGGCTTTTCAACTTTTAACATTAATATACGGGCTTTTCAACTTTTAACATTTGGATCCCATCATATTATGGGATTTGGGCAGAAAAGTAAAAAAAAAAGTTGTAGACTAGAATCAAACGACTCTGAAGACATTAATAGGTTTTTAGTCATGAAATTAAGAGAATAGGGTTTAAGTGGAATTAATATGTCAAATTCCCTATAAATTAGGGAGATGCTCCAATGGATGTGAGGGCACCCACCCTATCTCTCATATAAGGTGAAAGATATCACTCATAAGAGCATCTCTCATTGAATTAGATATGTATAAATATAAATTTCATCATGCCACCAACTATAATAATTGATTATTCAAAAACCTGAGATCCTCGAACCTGGCTCTCATGCTAGCTATTAGATTTGATGCAACCCATTATGCAACACAGGATAAAACTTAATCAGATCCGATCTGAATAACACAATATACAAATCACCCTAATAACACAATATGCAAATCACAATAACATGCGTTCCTGAATCCATGCTCAAGATGGGCGTGTGATTGAGAGGATCTGCGCGTGTCCTACAACTCACTTCTGCTTCTTCATGATTAGTAACTTGAATAGGTTTCTAAAAAAGATCTCACGGCCCAGATTCTAACATGATTAAGATCTATTTCTATCGAGCAACACGTCAGGTTTCCAAAATGAAAAACTTTCCACTTTTCTTTCTACTTCTTTCTCTTAGACAATTATGAATGAGAAGGCACATACATAGGTCTTGAGGTTTTCCGTATAAAATAAAGAGGAGCCTCTTGTGCTTTTCGTTTCGTTAGAAAAGGTTTTCTCCTTGCCTCTTAATTAAAGAGAGAAAATAGGGGAGTTGCCTTTTAGAAAACCCAATCATTCTCTAACTCATATAAGACAAATGAGGGGCCTATAAATATGTGATTAGAGCCCGCCCGTGTGACCACCCATGTGCAATCATACGTAGGTACTAACAAATGTTAACTGCCTATTAATTGAGCCCGTTAAAATGGGCACTTGACCTGGCTTAAGCTCGAAAATACAAGGCTTTTAAAAAATTTAGAGCCTAACTTGCTGGGCTTAGACAATAGTTTTAAAATCTGACCAAAATGAGACTGAGAATGGGCAAAACAAGACCCGACCGTACGTAAGCAAATTCCACTATTTTTAATAAATTTACCATCTGTTTCAAGAAATGCCTGTGCAACTATGCTAATACATGATTTCTCTGACAAGGTTATTGGGTACCATTGTATGCACCGAAGTGGGAAATTAGTTAGTTTCTTTAATATTGAAGCATCTTTTTCTTTAACAATCTAAAGTCCTAACTCTTCACCTTGTTGCAAATGATGACAGATCCATTTTGGAGAGTACACTTTGGCTAGTTGTGATGGAAAAACAAGTGAGCGTTTTTTTTTCTTTTTCTTTTTTCTTTTTTCTTTTTGCGGTGGGGTGCAAGTTGGGTTGTAGTTGTTTAGCAGTGGGTGTTGTTTGAGTGGGTTTGGTCCCTGATGGAGAAATGGGTTCTGCCTCAGTTTGAATGGGCTGGTTTTGAATGGCATTGGAGATGGGTGCTTGTTGTAGGTGATGTGTTGTGTGTGGAATGATGAAGATGATGTGGTATGGGACTTGTTTGGATGGTAGAACAGGGAGAGAGGGCGGGTAGAGTTGTTGGGGCCACATGAAGATAATTCATAGGTCGATTAGGATTAAGGTGTAAATAGGCCGGGTTCCAATCATGTTGACATACAGATGATGGAGGCTGGGGTCCACTGTTGTTTCTGTTTGATCTCAATGTGAAAGAATTCTCATACATTGCATTTTGTATTTCCTCCGTTGTTTGAAATTTGTTGGGTACATGCATGCGTATATTTATAGTGCACGTGAGGACGAGGAAGAGGGTTTTAAAACCCGGTTCACACCCGGTGTCGAGTAGCAGTATATGAATAACAAGAGAATGTTTAGCTTCTACTCAGGATTGTGCTAGGCCCCAGCCCGGCCCGCACGAGATGAGATTTGACGTAGGTTGTTCAATTTAGGGCCGGGATTGGATAACCCCCCGCAAGCCCACCCAATATTCGGGACAGGATTGGACAACCCAAGCCCCGGCTTGGCCTGGCCCGGCTCATTAACAGGCTTAGCTAACCGACGTACCATGAACCATCAAACTTGATATATAAATATATATATATATATATATAGTGTCAACTCTTAGATTGTCGATTTTAAAATATTGACTCCTCTCTCTTTGTGAAGTTGCATTGGCTCAAACCTGAGAGGCAGCGAAATTGGCCTCGGATCACAATTTACTCTCGAAGGTTGAGGGTTCGAAACTACACTATCACACTGGAGTCGCGGAGGATTTACCTGGCTACTCCTAGGCCAGTAGGAATTAGCCCAGCCCAAAGGGCCGGGACACCCTCCGTTATAAAAATAAAAAAAAATAAAAAAAGTTTTCTTACATGTGTGTTTGGTCTCTCTTTCATGACTCAAGTAATAGGTTTAAGACACATTTGTTAGGTCATACTTGTCGGAGTAAAATGAAGTTTTCTCCAGCACTGTGCTTATTTGAAGTCAGGTGCTTATTTGAGGAAAAGATTTAGAGCAAAACTTTGTCGTTTTTTGAATTTAGAAGTATGAGCGAGAGGGGGCCAAGAAGTATGGAGGAATGGGGAAGGGAATAGAAAGGAAACCGCCAACAAAATTTGATCTAGAAAGATTTTATTTATTTATTTATTTTACCCTAGTCTAGGGCTGGATATCCAAAAGAACCCACACAAATGAAAAGAAGAAGCCTACAACGCGGGAAGAAGAGCCGACAATGTGGTAAAAAAAAGCCCACACATTTATGAAGAGCAGCATACTGATTGATCAATCCCTAGGCAGCCCCACTCACATGTGGGGTTGCCAACCCTAGAAAAAAAGGGGTTCTTGGTTTGGGTTCAAGTTTTACACCCAACTGCAACAGAAGGACCAAATGATACAATGATGGAACTAACATAGAAATAATATTTGTGCAACCGCTTTTCCATAGGAAAAACATGGAAAATGAAAATGCTTTTCTGCAGAGAAAAAAACTCCACATTTGGTGCAGTCGTTTGTCCACAAAAAAGTGTTTCCGATTAGAGGCGATGAAATTGATTTTCCATGAAACATGGAAAAAGGTTGTTTGTGAAATTAGTTTTCCGCAGTGCCACACAAATTTCAGGCGCTCATTAGTCAGGCCTGGACGGGCCTGGCCGGGCTATGGGTTTTCTATCACCTAATCTAGACCCAGCCCAAATACTAAATGGGCCTAGATTATATGTCCAAGCCGGGCCGGACCCATCAACACCCTCATTTGGAATCGATTTTCTATGGAATGCCGGAAAAATTACTGCATGAACGTGTATAACCATGAACAAAAATGAGATCTCGAATGAGTGAAGGCATGGTAATGACTCTCAGATTGGGATTTGGACCTTGATAACAAAATGCCTAAACAAAATTATAAACGGTCTGAATCCTTGTCATGCTGCTTATCCCATACCTAACCCAATTGCCGTTCAACTTCAAATTAATATATAAATATATATATATATATATATATATATAAAATTAAGAAGTGTGCTATGGAACCCCATATGATCGAAAAATCATATGGCAGAAGAATCAATGTGAGTGACGACAAACATTCAACCGGTATTCTCTCCCCAGCATGTGATGGCAACATTTCCCACTAATTTCACTTTTTAGTTTATTCATTATACTACTCACATCTTTGATCTTCCACAGGCGACCAACATCCTTTTTAATGCTAGTATTTCTCACTTTCTCCTGTAAAGATTGAACTTACCGAGACCTTCAAAAAGGCTACGTTCAAGTTTCCACACAGGAAAGAAAAAAGATAGTAAAGATTCCCTCGGGGGCCACTTTGCTGATTTTGTCATGTGATGCTAGCTGGGCCACCTTCTCTTTCTTAACTCTCAGATATTGGACACACTATCTCATGCAAGTGGCACTCCTACATGCATGCATGTTCATTGAGAGGTGACCCTGTAGTAGGGGAAATCCGAAGGATGTCTTATAAAACTTCATGGGCGGTCCCAGCTTCAGAGGCATCTTGTACTGGCTCTGCTGGGTCAAATCTCTGAATTAGTCATATGATCGTGTGTAGAAGAATACTAATGGTGGGTGCAAATTAAATCAAGTATAAAGTGATTTTGAGCTGTTTGGATGGCCCCAGAGATGATTCATTGAAGTGAATTCATGGCGTTTTCGTCATATCAGTACTGATGATAAATGGGTCACATCCTTATTAGGCAATCCTAATAATCTGTTTTAGAGTTGATAATGATCATGGCCCACCTAAAAACATGATCCATCACATAATTGCAATCCTTGGATCTTCCACGTACGGCCTCAAGCTCAACCATTTCTTTGCTTTATACGTTTTTTTTGAATTCCAATCCGTGAAGATTAGACATTAAATTGAATTGCGTACCAAATAATAAACATTTAGAGCACAATTGACAATGGGTTGAGAATCCATTAGAGATTCGCAAATTTATTGATTCCATACTAGCCCTAGAGACCGGATCTTTCACTGAGAATTTGTATAGCAAAGAATCAGGTTGATATTAGTCTATATCATTGTATATGACTGAGTAAAATTGGTATTGATATGTAAATTTGCATCAATGAGGATTTTCAAATCCTATCGAGTAAGATTGAACTACTTGATGTTTGACCAGCGCATGCATGAAACAGTTATATTGATCATAGGAGGGGACCGCAGCAATACAGAACCCATAAAAAAAAAAAAAAAAAAAAAAAACAATGTAAAACCTTGGTTGATCTTGGTTTTAGTCAAAAGATTAAAGTGCCATAACAATATAATTTCACAAGTCATTTTCTACCCCCCCCCCCCCCACCCTCAAATTTACACAACCAACAAGAAAATGACAGATATTCCCCTTAAAGACCTAATCACCAAGCACTAGAGAACAAAAAAACGAAAAGAATCAGGACGAGCAAATTGTCAAAATTCCACGAGCCGAAACTTTACAGTGGACAAAAGGGGACCCCCGCTCTGTGTCTTTTTTAAGCTCTTTCACGTGAACGAGTGGCGGTAGAAAAAGACGAAGGTGGTCAGGGGCAAAAGAGGAAGATAAGGAGACAGTGCATGTGGAGTGGAGGAGGCAGAGGAGCCGTCCATCTTCTGGAACTGGAGGGAATCAACGGCCAGAGGCATGTTCTCTTGATCGGGGCTGCATTTGGACTCGAGCGGTGGGTGCGCACTGTACATGATGGCACGCAGGACAGCGGACACTGTGGGAATATAGGCCGTCTTGTTCTTGGCTAGCAGCCATGTCAGTCCCATCAGCTGGCAGTCCCTGTTGAACATCTTGCTCGCCCTGTCGTCTCCTTCTTTCGACCCGTTCACCCCTTTAATCTGACGCCCCACAAGTTCGTTTGACAAAAGAAAAGGAATGTTAGATGTGAAAAGTAAAATTTGAGTTTTGATTTAGGACATTGCAATCTAATAAATCTGATTTCAGAAAATTCGAGTTTTGATTTAGGACATTGCAATCTAATAAATCTGATTTCAGGAATTTTATTTTTATGGTCTCTTGGGATAATCTGGAGATTTTTAATGGTTCTCTTGAGATTTTAAGAGAAAATTCAGCCAAACACAAAATAACACAAATAAATATAATTTCTAACCAAAACAAAAAAAGTTAAGGGGGTATTTAAAAACAAAATATTTCAAGAGATTTTATCATATTATCTATTAGTTTAGAATATAACTATGAAACAAAAAAAAAAAAAAAGAAAAGAAGGTATTTGAATAACTTAAAAAGTATATTACAATATATCACTTTTTTCTAAGAACCTTTATATTACATTATTCAAGGATAAACTATATAAGATAATTTTTTGTTACAAAATCATTTTTGTATACGAAAGAACTCAAGCACAACCATTAATTATAGTGGCCCACTATAAGTTTTAACATTAATGATCCTTATTACAACTATGCCTCTCAATATTAGATTGATCCCACAATGCTTACAAATTTTATGTGGTATCCTATAACCCTATTACAATTACATAGCCCTTGTTAATTATCAATATTAGAAGAGTCTTACTAATGTCACACTAGGGATCCTTCATCGTGACTACCAACATTAGGTAGGTCCCATACTACCAAAATTAGCTAGGTTTCTTATTAATTACCAAGATCAAATTGTGTGATTGCAATTAGAAATTTGTCATCATTAAATGGGTCTCACTATTTGATAGCTCCTCTTGTATTAAAATGACTACTAATATCAAATGGGTCCCATAATGATTTCTCATAGATAGATTCATCAATGATGCTTGACATTAGATAAGGTTTTACAAAAAAAAATAAAAATAGATAGGCCCATTTGTGGTAATTGCCATCAGATGTATTACACTATGGCTATCAATATTTGGTGGGCCAACATTAATCAAACAACATTGCTTGGATCTCAAGGTTTTAACATTTAATCCTGTGATTTTTTTAGCAATAGTGGGTCCTACCATAGTTATTAACACATGTGATTACAAATTAGTGGGTCCTGCATTTTGGTCAATTGATTACTTTCATTCCATTTCTTATTTAGTATATCATCTTGTGAGTTTTTTTATAAATTACCAAACACTTCAAAGGCATATTGAAATTTGTAAAAATTACAAAACACCATAAGTGACACTATATAATAATATAATACTATTTTATTCTATGACAACGAAATCTTAAAATATTAAAATTTGTTGATATTATATTATGTAGTTATCCAAACACCCCCTAATATAAGATGACAAATACAATTTCTAACCAAAACAAAAATGTTAATATACGCTCATGAGATATGATGAGAAGGGCCACAAGAATATTTATTTTATTTTTTCTATATCACTAATGACAGGTAATGGGAGAGAATTTGTATAATTCAGGATTTTACATTACTATTGGCGTGTATCTTCACATATAGCCAAGAAAAAAAAATTGATATCAATAAGAAAGTCTATAAAAATAAAGAATTTTAAATTCCTTGATGAGGCTCAGGTGGAAAAACTCAAAAAAATGAGGATTTCGAGTGGCTCCAAATTCTCATATATTTATAGTTACCAAACATGAATTTTCCGTGACCTGAAAAGTCATTAAGGAATGAATGTCGGAGGATTTAATTGTTAGATGTGAGCTAAAAGAGGGTGAGTGGCACAAACTTTATCATGAAAATTTTTCTAACTCTTAGCTCTTGGATAAGAGTTTTTTTCTGTTATGTATATATTTTTTAATTCAATTGTTTATGTAAGTCTAATAGTTGCTAAATTAAAGTCGGCGTCAATTTATTTGAGCACTTGAGGGTTGGAGTTCCTCAATAGTGGGTGACATGAAAATCTCCATTTTCTAGCACTAGGAAATGGGTTTTCTTAACTCATAAATTAAAGATTACATTTGAATAATTCACCATAGTTTTTAATTTGTATCTTCATTCATTTTTTTCGTGAAAAACAATAGATGAAACACCAGGAGACTATCACAAATAGCAGTCCAGTGACGCTCTGCTACCGGTCTGAATGAACTTGTTGGACACGTGGCATTGTGGGAGCCAGCGGGCCCCTCCAGACAATGGTAAGGTCGATGGGTTCTCCTTATCATCGACCAAAAATCACTCGATAGAATCCACACACTGACACAAGTGTAAACAGTTCCTATTTTCTTACCTTTCCTTTGATGACTGATGAGCCCCACTCAGCGTGCTCGTGGACACATTGGTCGGTTCACCAAACAGGATTTGGTGACACGACCTTTTCGTAAATAATACGTATGCTAATGATCAACGGTCAATAATTTCCAATCGACTGTGACAGAAACCGGATACGGTATAGTTTCGGATCAAAGTTTTTAGTGAATATAGCTTTCCTGGAAAACAGAAAAAAAACACATCTCTTTTACGTGATTTGCGTCGTTCTTAAACTACTCGGCTTTCTTCGGAAAAGCATTTTCTCTATCTCTCTCTGGGCTCTTTCGCCGTCAGTGAGCAATACACGCCATGAAGCACTGAAACGGCGCAGTCTAGCAGAAACCACGAAAAGAAGAAAAAGTAAACGATAGAAATAGTGGAATCCTGGTCCCAATATCTTGCTCTTTGTCAAAGCATCGGAGACAGCTTTCTCCATCATTTTCCACGATTACCAAACGCTTTCCCATTTTCTTCCATACGGTGAAAAACAACCCACTGAAATGAGAAACAACACACACTTTCTTCTTTTATCTCCTCACCCCCTACTCTACTACTATTTTACAAAAAATGCCACTAGACCCCAGTTTACGCAGCAAAATTCCTCAAAAGCCCACCATCCACTGAAGAAAACTTTTTTCTCAAAATCACGAAACTTTACGAGTAATTCAAGACAGTTGCGGAATTACTGTTCCACCAAACCAGCGTTACCAAAATGACCAAAAACACCCTCGCAGCCGTACATGGCCTCACGAGCCTACAGCATCCATAGATGATAAGAAAAACATGGCCGTTTTCTCCCTCTTCACATTTAACAGCTGTGATTAAAAGGTTGAGAGACTTGGGCCACGTGTACGGGCTAATGCATAGAAACGAGGAACGAGAAACTAACAATCAAAAAGCAGAAAACGAACCAAACAGGAAAAAAAATCAAGAAACGAGGAAATGAAGTTGAAATATGAATAATAGTACTTTTGCAACTCGGTTGTGGGAAACTGACCTTCTGGAGCGATTCCAAGCACCGAGTGCACCCGGCGTAAGACGAGTTCTTACAATTCCTCTCCAAATCCCTCACGGCAGCGGTCGGCGTCGCGTTCCGATGCTCGGAGACGTTAAAAGCCGCCGGGCAGCTGAGCGAGCTGATCTGATGGAGCCGAATCCCGCAGAAGCAGAGGATCGCATCGCAGCTCGAGTTCGGCTGCGGGATATGGATATCGCGACTCACTAGCGAGTTCTGCAGCGAGTTGACACACTTCTGCGAGTCATCCGGCATCATCGGCAGATCCGACGACTCCGGCGCCGGAGCTCGGATCTCCAGCGCCGACCGAGCGTGCGCCGCGAAGAGCCACGCCGCGAGGACCGGACAGCACCGGTTACGGTCGAGATTCCGGCCGCATGCCTCGCCGACGCCCCCGAACAGCTCCGCCGAGAGGTCTAGCCGGCAGCTCTGCGCCTCCGTCTGGACCGGATACGCCGGCACCGTGTTCGGAGCGGAGTAATCTCCCGGCTTCAGCGGCTGCTTGTGGCCGTCGTCGGCCTCGGATGAGATCCGAGTCAAGAAGAGCAAGACAACGATCAGAACCGTTGATTTCATCTCCTGTTGAAACGAAGGATTCGAAATTCCTTGGAATATCGCTTTTCCTTATAAGGAAGGAGAGATTTCCGTGAGATTCAAGAGATATTCTTCTCTCCTGGGCTCTGTGGTTTCCCGAGGTTTATCTGCAGAAAGCGATATATCCTTCACTCATTCTCTTTCACTGGGAGGGAGTTTTGTTTGGAGGTTGGAATTGACGGAAGTAGAATCTTGTGAAAACGGAGTGGGGGATGTATGTATGTATCTATTACATGGACTTGGAGGAGAGGGATTGTGAGTAAAAAAAATCGGATGGTGATCGGATTGGGAAAAGGGAATCCGAAAAATATAATCAGGTAATGAGGAAAGGGGTGGGAGGATTTTGTCTGGACGTGGCGTCTTTTGCCTTTTCATTCTCGGGCGAGGTTTTGGAGGCTACTTCACGCACAACGCACACACTATTCTCTCTCTCTCTCTCTCTCGCTGTCTCGTTGGATGAGTGACAGATGACTGTAAACATGTGACTCTGAATAACGTACTATTACTATGTGGCGCGGGCGCGCGTTCGCTTCTGTTTGGACTTGTGACTCTCGTGTGCGTCTTGCACCATGCGATTTTTTTCTTTCAATGGATCTCGGTGATTGTGTGACTTGCTCATGTTAGTTTGGATAGGTTTGATGAGGAGTTTTCATCTATGAAGTCCCTGGGGTTCGGCATGTCTGATCTGATTAAAAAATGTTAACTTATTATAGTTTGAAGTTAAGTAGTTAACTATGTGCATAGTTGTATTGTAAGAAAAGCACTACATGCAAATTTGTTGTAAAATGAAAACAGTGCATTATGAAGTTTTATGTAGGGAAACTTGTCAAGAGACTTAGAGAGAGAAAAAAAAAGGTACCTGAATGTTTTAGACATCGATCACTATTTGAAAAGATGATGTTTTCATTACTATTTTTTAAAAGAAAAAGAAATAATGAGGCCAACATTGTAAAGCTGGTTGAATCAGTCATAAATCTACATTTAGGTGTTATTTATAAAATAAATAAATAAAAGAAATCTTACAATATCTAATGTTCTTTTAACTTAATAGATTTATTGATAAATTGCATCAAAGTCTTACTTACCCATATTTGGCATGGGGGCAACTCAATTTCAGGACGAAATAGGTGTGATACAGGGTGAGAGTTCCAGTTCTACTCCAAATATTGCCATTTTAGCTTAGAAGGTTCATTGTCTTTTCTTTCATTTTTGTATGAGTTCACTGATTTTTTAATATAGGTAACGGAACTCATATTAAAATAAAGAAAAAATCACTATAAAGGAAACTAAAAGAGAGAGAAAAGGTAAAAATGCCTTATACATTTTCTTGATCTTTACTATTTTCATATATCAAATTTGGAAAAACCTTCCCCAAGCTTTGGTGTTCACGATAAAGTGAGCAGCATATGCCTAAACACCTAGTGGACCCCACCTTTATAATCCATCCGAGTGGACCATAAAACAAGAACCTCCTTGAAATAAGTCGATTAAAGTGGTTGGGATGATAATTCTAGCCTTTGTCGGGGGGGGGGGGGGGGGGGGGGGGGGGGGGGTGCGCAAAGCCATTTTGCACTTCTAGATGACACTAATATAAGTGGGCCCAATTCTTGTTAGAGTGTCATTAAGGGCAGTGATAAGATATAAGAGCAAGATATTTTTGACGAGAGGCCATATGACAATCCAACTATATCAATTCTGGATGACAAGTTCTTTTGATAGTATAATCAACATGTTGTTATCACCATAATTTGATTTTAATAAATAAATGAAAACTAAATTATTTTCAATTTCCATCATTTGGTGGTGGCCTCTCATGCAAGATTGAAGAAAATGTTTTCTACACCGTAGTTTGAATCTGCATTTCGGAAAAACCCTAGTTCGCCTTGGAAAAAGAAAAATAAAAATACTATTAAAATAGAAAAGCACAAAGCAATTCTTTCTCGAAATTCATTTTCCTTTTCCGTACAAGATGCTTTGCACAAATATGCCCTGGTTCAACTTTGTTTTATTCATCGCATTGTTGATGTAGAGTGGTGTGGCACATCATGTCGTTCATGCCCTCGCTTTTCCTTGAATGCTTGAATAATTTATGGAGAAAGTAATGTAAAGCAATTGTTAAGTAAGTGTGAAAGATTAATCTCTAAAAGAAAAATGTATACTTTCTAATAAAGTAAAAATATATATATTTTAATGAGGTAATGTAATTTGAAGTGAGATGAGAAATCAATAAGTGAGAAAGTAAATATTGCCTTAGGAGTTTGAATAAGAGTCAACTCAGGAAATACATGTTTTTAAAGGAACAATTCCTAAATATTGTTGGAAAAATCCTACATCCCACATCACCCAAATAATGGGTTTGACATGTCTTTATATACTTGTTTGAGCATTTCACTTATAAGCTTAAGCTTTTTAGTTGATACATGATTTATTACAAATATAATGAGTTGAAGTTGAATTATTTAGGAGATTCTAAATCTCAAAAATTGAAATTAAGATCTAAATTAAATAGCGATATCACATCAATCATAGTCACTAGCAAAGTGTGCCCCCTGCTTATATAAGTCATATAAAAAAAACTTATTTCAAATTTTCTATAAGCTTTTAATATTTTATGACATAAAAATTTAATTTTGAGTGTTTTAGATTTCATATATTTGAGTTATCTCAAATCTGAAATAACTCTTGACTATTATATATTATAATAATAATAATAATAATCACCAGCACAGAGGGTGCTACGGATTGTGAGTTGCATTGCACCATTGTCACAAAGTAATTCTTAGAAAAAGAAAAAATAATTTGGTCTACTGTATAATTTGCATCTAACTATAGTCACTTCCTTGAAATATGTTTGGTATTGTTCTCACCCAATATCAAAGAACTTAATAAAAGGCAACAATTTCATTTAAAACAAAAATAATTATAAACTAAAATGAATTAGATGTTTTGTAGTTGTACTGATGAGATGAGTATTTTTATTATCATATTTTTATTGGTAATCTCTTCGATCATTATTGTTTTCTTAGTACAATTTTATTGTGATTGCAACCTGAGACCCATAATCTAGTTCACATAGACAGTTTTCTTATTTCTATGAATCACAATATAAAAAAATCTACATGATTTTACTTATGAATTTAATCTCGTAACCTAAAATTTCTTTTCTCAAGAAATTGTGACCCAAATTGCAAATAGATCAGACTCAAATGCAGAGAGTTTTGAGTTATGGATGTAGGGTGGAATTGTGATGTACTGAAGACGTTATCATTACGAATAAGTCATCAAACATAAAAAAAAAAATGCAAATTAAGAAGGCTCTTCATGGTTATATTTCATTCAAATTTGTGGACCCCACATATAAAATGAAAACATAAACATGAAAGGTGCATAAATATTCTTGAGGTCATTTTGGTATAAATAAAGGCATTATAATTATAGAGGGTATATTGCGAGCCAAAAGAAAAAAATATAGAGGGTATTTTGATCTATAAATTAAGTTAGAGTACAATTTGTGTGAACCCCATTTACAAACTAAAAAAAAAAAGGCATAAGATTACATAATTACCAAGGCTATTTTATTGAAAGTGAAAGTTATATTAATATAAAGGGTATGTTGGTCATTATTTTAAGAGAATTTTTTGAAAAAGTATAAAACTTTTGGCTCATTTTCAAAAACTTACTTGAAGATTTGGATATTTCAAAATGTAAAAAAAGCTTTCCATATTTCTTTCAATCAAATCCTCTCCATTAAAAATTTAAAAAAATGAAAAAAATACCCATATGACAATCCCTTCTTCTTTTTTTTTAACCATCTATGTAAAGGTAGCTGAAGTGGGCCACGCTAGGTCATTTGAGTTGGACTTGATCATATCTCTTAAATGATTTATTAAAGGAAGAATTGAAAAATGATATAAGGGTGTTTTTATCATTTTTCAGATTTTTTTATGAAGATAAACTGATTGAAAGAAAAATGGAGAACTGTTATACTTTTTTTGAAATATTCAAATCCTCCTGTACTTTTTGGAAAATGAGCCTAAAGTTTTGTACTTTTTTTGAAAATTTTCCTCATTTTAAATTACAAGTGAGATACGAGAGTTTTAGGGCTTGTTTCTTTTCTAGAATTCTTGAAAAGAACTTGGTATATTGAGTTTTTTTTAACATGATGTGACAAATTGTTCTATGGAATTTGAAATATTGTGCTTTTTCCACGAGAATTTCATATTTCAGCCACCTAAAATGTCTCAAATGATCTTTTGAAACACCATCCCCAATGCATTTAGTTGGAATTTCAAATGCTCCATCAAGAAGAGGGATTTGAAATTCCACATCAAGGGGATAGCTTTTGAAGAATTTCAAATTCCTCGAGACATGAATTTTGAAAATTTCGGTAAAGAAACATGTTAAGGTGTGTTTGTGCACACCTGATGCCGTGGAAAAGAATGTGAAATGACGATTGATTTTCCGGTGCTTCTTCACCTAGCTGCTTGGTGTAAGGGACTCGTGCCAAGAATTCCTATCATTTTAAAATTTGTTTTCGTGCGAGAAGGGGGTATTGGATCAGTCCAACATGTGAGACGAGATTTGTACTGCCACATAAGAAATGTTGGATCAGTCCAACATGTAGGACGAGATTTGTATTGCCACAGAAGAAAAGGCCTCGTTTACTCTTCCGTGGACTGTAAATAAACACACCCTGGGCATGTAATTTTATCTTCAAGTGAGACTTAGGAACTTGAAGATTTTAGAGATTTGAAAGAGAGGCCGTAGTAATTGAGTTTATATAGGATCCATATAGCAAGTATAGAGTGACAAACGCACCTCTTTGAAGGAAGGAGATTTGAGAAAGGATCTTTCCTCATTAAGAGTCTTTTGCATATTAGGAATACACCGTAGTATTAACAAAAGCGAGTGGATTCCTACAAGCTCTCTCTCTCAAGTCAAAATAAGGTTAAAGGTAATATAATATTTTTAGACAAAATTAAGCAATCAATTGAAAAATCGAGGTTAATTTGATTTCACAATTGAAATCAACAATTTTAATATATATATATATATATATATATAATTAAAATCGTACAATGCCATAGATTTATGTTCACAATGAACCTCGAGACTAGCACATGACTCTGAGAAATTGAAAAAAGGGGTTTTGAGATAAGAATGGGTGGCAAAAATTTTGCTCATCCATGAAAATAGACCTTTGAGCAAGGCACATGGGACTTGGGAGTTCATGGTTTTAGCAACCATGGCATAAATATATAAAAAAAAAAAAAAAGTGTAATCCAGAACTGTTACCAGGGTTAAAACTGAATAGTCCAATCAGAGAGACATGCGGCCAAAACTCCCCCATTCATATACCTTAGCAAGCAGAGGGTTGAATCAACCAAAATGTACGAAAGGTTCAAGATCAAACAAATATAATTTCTTTGGCTGTCTGTGGGTCAAGACTCATGAGGAGAGCTAATGTTATTCTGCTCTTACGTACAACAATGATGGCGACCACCTGCTGGTCCTCGCTCATTAGGCGGCCTACAAACTAATCCGAAACTGAGGAGAGAAAAAGAGTGAAGTTGAAGGAAGTTAGTGTATATTTTCACATTGTTGATTCCATGTCCCACTGTTTACCTGAAACCGATGCATTTTGGCTGTACCGTCTGGTAATACGAACCACTCTACTTTTTTTTTTTTTTTTTCCTGGTAGTTCAGAAATGTAATATTGAAAGTTTTTGCAGGGGCTACCAGAATGGATATACTAGTTCTAAATTAACCAATCAATATGTAGTGGAAAAAAACAATCAGAATATAGAACTAGCTATCTACCAATCACACACCACAAGAAAGCAGATACAATTTTTAGCGTAGAAATCCTATCCAGGGAGAAAAACAACGAACTATAAATCAAGAGTTTATAAACGATTACAAGATATACTCACAAGCTCCTTTACCTCAGTCTGAACCTCGATCTAAGGACTGTAGTTATTCTTGTAAAGAATCCACTGACAGGACATCCACCATGCCCATTTCTCCTTACTTGATTTCCTCGCACCTTGCCAGTTAAAATGAACTATTTTCCACGAGAAGCAGAAGGAGCAACAATCTTTTAGAGCAGCACTTCAGAACAATCTCTCAATGACTCTAGAGAATAATCTCTCTCTAAGATATTTCTGACTCAGATTAATGAGAGGTAAGTCTTAGGGTTGAGAGCAATACCCTATATATAGCCCCAAATTCGTGCCTTAGACTTAGAGCACAAGTAGGACTCAAATGGGGAAACTAAGTCTCAAAAAGGAAACAATTCGCAATCAGAAAAGGAGACTTCCAGTGTCTGCGCCGCCTGTCCGATCGACCGGACAGAGCATTTGATTGATCGGACAGCCCAAATAACTGAGGCGCATTCTCTGTCCGATTGATCAGACAGAAGCTCCGATCGATCGGGCATGATGGATTTCGCCCGGTCCTTTTCTTCTGTTCTTCGCTTTAGCACTACTGACGATCCAACCACAGTCCATTCTAAAATAAAATAGAAAATACAACTCAATGGACCTAGAGTTTTGCCCAACCTATGAATTAGCCAACAAAAATACTAACAAATATCGAAAAGTATCGACTGATGTCAACTATTTCAAAGGTACAGATAAGTAGGGGACCCAACAGAGGATCAATGGCAAGGCATAACCCATTCTTGGAAGGGATCGGAATTGATCTCCTAAATAAAAAAAAAATCGATATGAAGGTACATATAAGCAGTGTTGAATTTTGTTGAGGTTACATTTGGCAACCAAATCATATTCGTCATTGGATTTCAAGAAAAGTGTAGAAAACCCATGTGTTGCATTTGTAAATCCCCCATGACTTGGGTCCGGAGAAATCTTTAAATTTGAAGATTTTCAAGACTGAAATTATCCTACAGGAAGATTTGAAAATATGACCTTTTGCCATTTAGACACCATGATAGGGTTTTTTTTTTTTTCTTTTTTCTTTCAAGTGATGCATCAATATCGATATGAAAACCGCAGCTATACATATCTTCACATTAGGAAATCTCTCTTCTGGGGCCATTTAACAAATCTCAAATTTACACATTCCTGACTTGTTATAAAAAAAATATGAGCACTTCTAAATATTCCTATCTCTATACCTACCATATCAATTGAAACAATGAGCATGAATTTATTTTTATTTTCGTGGAAAAATGGAATAGCTGTCCGACTATCAAACAATACTACCAAGGGAAAGGGTTTTTTTACACTATGAAAGAAAATTAATTGAAACTGTCTCTTTTGTCATAAAAGGTGCCATCCTATGCCACACAAAATTTGTGCCTTCAAAAGGTCGAATGATTCTCAGTAGCATTATCAACTAATAATAAGGATTACACAGAGGTGGGCAGATATCAAATAAAGCATCTGCCCGTTGTTTCTTTTTTGATTGCCTAATAATTCAATAGGGTTACGACAGTGGGGCTTTACCAACTGTATACTGTGCCGGCACATTAAGATTAGCAATTATGGTCTGGTGGGCTCATACATGGTTTCTTTTGTTTTAATTTCACCCTCCGGAATGGAGAAAGAGGGGATAGGATATTCTTCCCTAATAAATTTGAAAAGTAGAGAAGGAAAAGGAAAAGAGTCTTTTGATTGTGAAAGATGAGAAATAAATACGGGGGCTTTAGGCTGCAGGAATCAAAACTCTCTCCTGTTGATGACGTGATTTTACCTATTTCACTGGGTCCTTTTGTTTGTGGGTGATTTAATTTATTTCATTTTCATTGTAAAGTCTAGAATGATAGTTCCTTATTACTTTCTCTCTTTGTTTTTAACCCCAGCTAAGGGGTGCCAAATAGGATTGGAACCCAAGAAAAAGCTCGTATATAAGAAAAGGCAGCGCACTCACGTGGGAAAGAACACATATGGAAAGATAGCTCACACAAGTTGAAAATGAGTCCGTACACAATAAAATAGATGGCGTGCCAAGGCGGACCTTCTTGGGTTTTAGGGCAATACAGGCTACTTAGGAAATAAATACACTGTTTAGGGCCAATTCCCTAAATAAGCTTCTGAAATGTACACTGTCTACAAAGAAACAGATGTCCATCTCTGTAGGGCTAGAATTTATGCTTTTAAACACCGTTTTGAATATAAATATAAAACTGGGTGTCAAGTATTTAGGTTTAGAGAACACTCACTGGTCCAAAATTGGTGCAAGCCAGAAGGTGCCTAACAGAAAAGTCTCAGTAGTCCGGTGGAGAAGGTGTGATTGGCAAGGATATCATAAAAGTTGGCTATTTGCTCAAGTACAATATGTTGGTGTAAGATTGTCACTACCCGGGCCCGAGATTAGGATTACCACGGCTAAACCCTGAGTCGTGATCTCCATACTTACTCCCGTAAACCTCACATTAACCGAAGTCGATATGAAATCTACAAGGGATATCATACATTCAAATCTGTCAATGTACGTTTTTGCGGAAATATATATATATATATATACATATACATTGACAATCACTTTAAATCGTACAAGTCCTTTACATAAAAGTAAAGTTCAAATTACACATTTTATTTCCTATACAAGTCCACCTTTGCATATTCAAAATACAATGCAGGTGACTACTATTTACATTCAAAATGAAGATACATGTATCTCTCAAAATATTTCTAAAACATTCTAATGTAATTGCCCTCCGATCTAAGTCTACTTTATTTAATCCTCCTGGAGGAATCTGATTGGCCTCCTCCGCTGATGATGTGGCCTCTATATTATCAAGACGGGCAACGTGGCCTGTAATGTCATCAATAACACTGTGAACACGACGGTTCAACAATGTATACAATATTCCATGCTAACAATTTATCTATCAATTCAAATCAATAAACATTTACATTCATTTATTCATTCATTTAGTTCTTCCCTGAAGGAAGCATTCAGTATCAATGCGTACACTTTATTAAGTGACTCTTCATTATCCTCAATGGCACAGGGTGGAGGGCACACCATCCATAACCCAGCCTTAAGAAATGACTCATTCAATTTCAATTTCCATATTATACACTTTATTAAGTGGCTTTTCAAATGTGTGGGATTTACCAGTGTCTTGATCAGAGATCACCGGCATCACCAAGGAGCTCTGGAACACTCCATTCCATCTACTTCAGTAGGATTGTTCATTATTCATTCATTTCATTTCATTAATTCCTTTCTTTTCTAATAAGTACTATACAGTATTAAAGTACTATACAGTATTAGACTCGAAACAACAAATCAATTCAACACAATAAATACAATGAAATTTCCTAAACCAAACATTCGGGTGAAACGTTCGTTATCTAATGTATGTGTTATTCCTGATGACATCACTTTTAGTGAAATTCACATTAACATAACCTTAGCTAATACCCATTAAGGTTTAGGAAAATGCCACTAACACTAGCCTTTAGGCTTCTATACAGAGAAATCAGAGATCAAATCTGAATTTTTCCTTAAGTTCGGTCACCTTGTCGGTCACCTGTCGGCTAACCGAACTCTAGACTTCGGCTAACCGAACTCTGTCGGTCAGCCTTCTAGAAGCTAAGTTTCTTGATACAATTTCTGACATTTTTCCAAGGAAATTTGGTCACCTTGTCGGTCGACTGAAGCTACAATGTCAGCTAACCGAACTCAGTTCGGTTACCCATTGGTTCCAATTCCAGAGAGCTCAAATGAGGTCTCAAACAACTCGGTAAGGCAGTTCGGTCGACTGTCGGTCGACCGAGTTGCAACTTCGGTTGACCAAACTCAGTTCGATCAGCTTTTCAGAAGCTGCAATCTCCTGCGAAATTCAGCTCAGAAAGCGTCGGTCAGGTGTCGGTCAGCCTGTTGGCTGATCGAACTGCGCCCAGAAGTTCAGAAAATTTCTGAGCCGAAATTTCTGGAATTAAACTTTTTGAGTTCAAACAAGTCTATTTACACCATAATCATGAGAATTGAGTACACTTGCCTTGTTTGGAGACTAATTAGCCAGAACCTTCATTGCTAGCTTGAATTTGAGATGAAAACCCCTAACTTAAAACCCTCTTTTGAACCTAAATCACAACCACATCCACAAATAGAACTCCAATGAGTTCTTTGCAATAACAAACACTCTAAGCCATTCAAGAGGACTTGGAAGCTTCGTAACTAATCAAAACACTTACTTGTAGTTCTATAGAAAAGAACTTTGAGCCTTTTCTCAAGCTTCAACTCCAATAAACTCAAGGAAGAAGATGGAGAAGATGAAGAAGATGAACTTCCTTCAAAATCCCCCACAAAGCTCTAATCTCTGATTGAGAATGGAAGGAAGAAAGAAGAAGAAAAAAGGGAGAGATGGTTGTGCTGGGAGATGATGAATGAACTCTAAGGAGTTCATCATCATCTTATAAACCAAAATTCTGCATTCAACCCCCCCCCCCCCCCCCCACTCTAATCCCATTAATTACACTTTGAGTCAAATGAATGGTCATTTGAATCAATTCACGTCGAATGGACCACGCCCATTACGGAAGTTAACATACTCCTTGAGATACACGCGCAGGTACCTAGAGTTTCCGTATTCGACAAAATACGCGGAAATTCGTATTTACAAAAAAGTCCTCGTATCACTTGACTTAGTCTAAAACCTCTTTAATTAGTTCACTTTCATTCATTATCTTCTCATTAAGCTCAAATTGATCATTTGAGACAATTTCAACTCAATTTGGTCATTAATCCATATTAATTCAATAAAACATGCTTACTTAGCATTAATCTCGATTAATGAGAGTTAATTTTGATTAATTCGGGACAGGGTGTTACAAAGATTCAGTTGAGAACAATGGGGAAAGTGTTGGAAATCTAAATTGCAACAAACCTATGAAATTAAATGGGGCAAACCTAAACCTAAATTAACAGGTTAAGGTTTTGAGCTGCAACATGTTGAGTCAGTGTGAAATGAGTCAGGTTGCGTCATATTTGAGTTGAGTTTGTCAAACGTTAGCATGCATGTCCCAACTTAAATTCCACTTTATCATTTGAGTTAGAAATGTCTAATCTAAATCCAACTCAAAATAAGAAGGCTAAACTTGGAGCCCTAAACTACCAAGTGGAGATACTGGTAAGTCAGTGAAACAAGTAATCACCACGAGGGCTGTCAACGGGTCAGGCCGGGGTAAGCCCTTACCGTACCCTCATATATGTGGGCGTGGCTTAGGTTGAGCCAAAGCCCTCGGAATCTTTGGTAGGCTTTCAATACCAAAGCCCTTACCCTACCCTCAAGGGCCAGGGCTGGGATAGGGCTAGGCAAGGGCCCAAGGAAATAAATATTTTAATATTTTTTTATTATATATAATAAATTTTCCATACTATAATGGAAACCCTCCTTAATTTATTTATAGCTAAGGACTGGGTGCAATGTAGACACCAATCTTTTTGTGCCGCTTCTAAAAAATTCATGAATGAAGTTACTTTGTCCCCATATAAAGATATTATTTAGAATTAAATGAAGTAAGTTAATATGATGGTATTGTAATATGAAATTAGTACATGAAAGACACTATTTAAGACCTTAGCACACTAGCAGTAGTTAAATAGTTTAAGCAATGTGCCTGGTTTTATTTTTCATCGGAGTATTAGTAAGATTGTTGAACTTGAAGTTCTTCTAGTTATAGCGCTTTTCACTAGCTCGTGTAATACATTTTTTTTATAAAACCATAATATGGACCATTAGAGCTTGTTTGATAAGTCTTATTTGAATAATTAAGGTTTAGTTTGGCATCTCTACTTTTCTCCTCTTATTGGTTTAAAACTGATTGGAACCTGTTTTAACATGTTGGTTGAACCTTTTACTGTGTCCATTTCAAATGACAATAAGACACTTTGTCTCTGTTTCATAAAGTCCCAAAAAGTAGTAGAATCCAATCAGTGAAAATGGTCTGAAGCGGGTAGACATGGCTATGCACAGTAAAACTGACGTGAATCATGCCAGTACCATTTTTTCAATTTTTGCTTACCTTATGGGACGCACAACCATGATCCACACCGTTAGAAATGTGAAGAAGGTCCAACATGGCCACGTGTCCACATTTTGGCCGTTGATTTTTCTCGAATCTCGAGATATTTGCAAAAAAAAGTGAGCCCTATGATCTAATATTCTAGATTGTGCACCCTATAATCATGATCTGATCTGTTGATTCTCTTTGGATGGCCAAAAACGGCCACATGTCTAAAAATGAGCCTCTAAATCCAAGTGGATCATGAGATATTTATAAAAACGTTTTTGACCGTTGATGTACCATGACTTTTGATTGAGTTTTGAAATTGTACACAGACAGTGTGGTTTTTCTTTTTCTTTTTTTTTTTATTCAGCCACCAAAAGTCATGATCCAAACCATTGGATATATTCAGAAGATCATACACGACTATGGGTCCAAATTTTAACCATTGGATCATCATAGATTTTGAGATATTTACAAAAAACCACAAACATTTATATTTACCTTTTTTTAAACCATGGCCTCAAATGCAAGATCCAAACCATTAATTCTCTTTGTAAGGCTAAACACAACTACAACTTCAAATTTCAATACTTGAATCCTCATGGATCTTGAGATATTTATGAGAAAATTTCAACCATTGTTTTAAAAATGTCTATTTCAACCATTTGTTCTACGTAACCAAACACACTATTTCTACACCATCTATTTCAAACAGGGCCATTTGAAGCAAACTTCTTTTATACAGATCTATCTCATATAGATAAGAGACGCCAAACAGGGCCTAAATTTATTTCAAATAGACATTAGACATTTTCTAAATAAACTATTTGGTATGTGTGGTTCAAATAGACGTTAGACCACGCTTGAATTAGCATTATACGAAGCTTGTAATTATTTAAAACATCACCATTGGATTTTATACCAAGGCAATTAAACTTGACTACCTAAGACGAGCAATGAAGATGATTTGATGCATTTGAACATGGTTTAGAGTAAAAAAACTTTAGCTCTAGATGTGGAGTCCACCTAAATGTAACAACAATCATAAAAGTAAGCGGACAAAGACAAAAAAAAATTGGCATTGATCAATGGCCAGTGGCTGAAGCTCAATTCCACTCAATGATTATGTTTAAATGTTGGGCAAATGTAGGTTGTATCAAATATAGGTGGCGATATTGTAATCTATGGGGATATCCATGAAAAGATCTTACCTAAGATCTGATTATTACTGTTTATCATTATATTAAGTCTTTGTCATTAATTGCTAATTAGAGGGAATCTTATAAGTTTTTTTGGTAAAAGTCACTATATTATATCGTTTACATATTAATTGTTTTATATCTTAATAGACAAAGGGTCGGGCCAGGTCCACTCGGGCTGGTTAAGTCAAGCCCTAGCTCGGTGCTCTAGGTTGCAGGCTTTTCAAAATTGAGCCTTATCTTACCCTTGGGCTTTAGGAAAAAAAAAAAAGAAAAGCCCTCGCTTTGCAGATATTGGTTGGGCCAGGCCGGGCCTAGCCCCCTCTTCAAAGGGCCTGATTGACAGCCCTAATCACCACCCGTAGGCTCATCATGAGTCATTTTAGGATCCTTTGAAAATATTTTGAGATCATAATGCAGTAAAGTCCCTAAAGAAATATTATCAGTATAATTGAGATATTTTCAAGATATCACTTGACATTGAGAATTTTGCGAAAAACTGTAACAAAAAAAAAAGGTGAAAAATGAATAAAATAAAAAATATTTTTTTACATTTTTTTACATTCATATTATTTTTAAAACTTTTAAAATTTATAAAATTGAAAGTTTTTTATGTTGGTTGATGGCCTACGAAGAAAAAGGGGTAGGCTAAAGAAAACATTAATAAAAGTAATAACAATAGATATGACAAAGTGCAACCTATTTAAGAATTTAGTTTAGAATAGATTGGTGTGAAGAAGTAGATTCATTTAGCCCACCACAACATAGCCAAGATAAGGTTTCGATGATGATGATGATGATTGTATTAATTTATTACTTACAATATTTTGAACTTGTTATTTTTACAACCTTTTTCTAAGAAAAGCCCCACATCCAAAACTATCCCAATATCCTTGGGAGACTAATAAATAATTTTGCCATTACAGTATCATGAAAAATATTGATCCTTCTGTTGCAATGCGAAGTATATTTGGACGAAATACCAAAGTTACACAAGACTAGCACCAAGTTCTGTAAATATAATATATTGAGTCGCTTTCTCAGACGACCTTGTTGCTTGACCCACAGTAGAAGGCCGGCCAAAAAGCTTGCGTGATTAGGTACTACCCACAGACAGGAGTCGTGGGTGACAGCAAAAGAAGCCACTTTACGAAAGTTACATGGCAGGTAGAAGGGGAGGGAGAGAGAGAGAGAGAGAGAGAGAGAGAGAGAGATGACCCTTAAATCTCCTGCATTATTTTATAACAATGTCCTTGAAAGAACCCATACACTGATACAGAGACCTCATCTTTTCTTTTCAGCTATATTTTTTTCCCCCAGCTCTCTATCTTATATTCCCTGAGAAAGAAGGACAAGAGATTGGAGCCAGTGGGCAGCGTCCGGACAGAAACACACAAATGGAAAGAGAAGAAACCTAACATAGAAATTAGGCATTGCAATGCAAGACAGCTTGGATAGTGTGAAAGTAAAGACAAATCACAAGATTCTACTGTCTAATATAATACACGGAGATCACGCACAATAATTCACACCCGAAAGGCTCTTTGGAGAAAGCCTCGCAATCTTTTCATCTTTTATAGGTTTGAGTTCCCCTTCGTGGCACGCCACACTGGGAAGTAGGAACCCACCTCATCACCCAGACAGACTCGTCGGCCTGTGTGGTGGGACCATAGTTTGATGACTCGGCTGAGTCCGCCGAGTTAATCTGGTGAACAACACAGCTAACTCGTGTCCAAGTCTAGGGTTGTTTTTTGGCCTTTGAGGACCACGGTGGAAGTAGTCTAGGGGTGGCAAACCGGTTGGGTCAACCGGTGCGGTCCAAGGTTTGAAACCCGCATCACAATAAAAGGCCCGCCTAAGCCCGGGCCCTAAAAATATAATTAAATTCTTACTTCAAATTATAGTTCCATTTGTTTGGTTAGGGAATAAAACTAAAATTATTTAGACTTTATAGCAAGCTTAACTAAAAAAATATAATAAAGTCTAATAAGGATAAATGTTGACTCTATTTTTAGGAAATCGAAGGGACCCACCACTGATCCATTAGATCTGCATGGGTGAAATGTGGGCCTACTGATGAGATCATATCCAATCAAAGCCAAATGACATCTGCTGCTTCTTTTTTTTTTTTCCTCCTCTTATTGCTGGTTTATTAATATGTGGGGCCCATTGAGGGTAAACTCCAGTTTCGTGTCATTATTCCATTGAATCATAATTGTCTATAATTTTGCATAATCCCCCTTTTCAAGCAACTCTCTGAAGAACCCAAATTTGGGGATCATAAAAAATAAAAAGGAAATTAAAGACAATAAAAATATAAATTATATATCATCAAATAAGCTGCATACATGTAAGGCTAAGATAAGGGTTTTTTTTTATTATTATAAGAAATAAAGTCTAATATTCCCAAATAAGAGGGTTGTTATTACCACGAAAATTATACAATGGGTTGAGACCCCAATATCTCTAAAGAGAGTCACCCCTTGCTTTGAGCTCCATCTTGGATGCACCAATCCTGTTGAAGAAAAATAATATAAAAAGGAAAAAAACCCCACAATACCATCTCCAATCAACAAACTTTAGAAATAAAAAAATTTACATCAAAGATACAGACTTTGTCAGTTGAAACAAACATACTCTCTCTCTCTCTCTCTATATATATATATATATATCTTCTCTACTATTTCATTGTGAATCAATTGATCATCCTAGCAAACTGGAAACTATTATGCATGCAATTTTAATGGAATTCCTACGTGAGAGAAATGCAAAGAGAGAAGATTAGAAAATGTCGACCTCTTTGAAATGGTTAGATGAAAATGGCCCAATCATCCCTCCTAAATAACAGGAAAAACAATAGGGTTTTAAGTTGGTTGGGTTTATCCCTTCCTACGTTTAGATACTCTCGGTCATTTAATCCTTATAAAACCAAATCCCTTTAAATTTGGACTTATCTTTAAAAGTCCAACTCATTAAAAAAAAAAAAAATGGAAACCAAATGGAGAGATTTAAGGACGAGATATGGAGATCGTATCCTTAGTTGAAATCGTAAGCCTCTTTTTTTTATTTTTTTTTCATTGTGTATTTTTTGGAAAGGAGAACTCCCTATTTTCGAAGTGGTTTTTTTGAAAGGAGAACTCATGCGGGTGATGACGTGACACCTTTCACAGCCCTCCTCCTCGTTTGCTTTAATATATATAACTAGCAACAATGCCCCGTGCTTAGCCGGGGACAAAAAGTAAGATATTACATTTTGAATTTATGAGACATCAAAATTAATTATAAACATATAAGAATATATTCATGCATATTTATATAAAAACAGTCAGCATATCTTTAATCACAAATACAATACAAGTGATCCACATCAACAATAAACTATTACAGAGGCTAAAAAATCCATTTAACAACAACATAAAAATAATTCACACTAATAAATTTTTCATTAAAAATATCATTTTCTTTTAGTTTTCAAATAGAGCTCTACTCTATTCAAAGATTGTCACATGTGAACGAAAATCAAACCTGACTTTCTGGTAGACCACCTCATGGATGGGCTTGTGCTAAAAATGTTTTGAGGTTGGAGGTTTTTTTTTTTTTTTTTTTTTTTTTTTTTGTTGAATCTTATAGATATCATTTTCTGATCTGATTATATAGAGATATGACCCTAGGTTTGGTGCACCATAAATTACACTTCCGTGGGCTCACATGGACTCATAATTAAGAGATATATACATTGATCCAAGGTGGGCCAATTATTACTGAGATCAAATAACACTAGCTTATGGTTTTAGAGTCTCATAATTTATGACTTTTAAAGTTAAGATGTTTAGAGCTAAAAAATTGTTTGATTAGTTTTAAAATAGTATTGGTGTTACTTCGAAGGAGTACAGAAGAAATTTGTGTGGAGGGATTTAAATGACCATTGGCCTATGTGAAAATAAAGCAAATGGTGCATTTGTGCAATGAGAGGATTGCACATTTTTATGATTTTATTTGTTAACAATATTATGTTGTTTGGTACGATGTATTTTCCTTGCATAGAAGAAAAAAATTAATCATTTTTCCTTAATAAAGAGGACTTTGGTTTTCTACGAAAATAAAAAATTCCATTTCCATGAGAAAATAAAAATCTGCGTAAACTAGAATCCCCTTGTTGTACAAACAAGTCCAAATGGGGTGGCTTTGTTTTATTGAGCTTTGAAATTATCAATGGGTAACAAAAACTTGAATTCATTTCTTATTACTAATATTATATATATTAACAAAATTCGCTTTTCTATATCTTCTTTAGTAATTATTGTTGTTATTGTTATTCTTATGTTGTTGTGGACTTGATTTTTAAACTTTATCTTGTGATTGAAGACGTGTTGACTGTTTTTATATACATATGCATGAATATATTTTTATATGTTTATAATTAATTTTGATATCTCATGAATTCAAAATGTAATATCTGATTATTGCCTCGCGCTTGTTGCTAGTATAATACACGGAGATCACGCACAATAATTCACACCCAAAAAGGCACTTTGGAGAAAGCCTCCCAATCTTTTCATCTTTTATAGGTTTGAGTTCCCTTTTGTGGCACGCCACACTGGGAAGTAGGAAGCCACCTCATCACCCAGATAGACTCGTCAGCCTGTGTGGTGGGACCATTGTTTGATGACTCGGCCGAGTCAGCCGAGTTAATCAGGTGGACAACACAGCTAACTCGTGTCCAAGTCTAGGGATTTTTTAGCCTTTTAGGACCACGGTGGAAGTAGTCTAGGGGTGGCAAACCGGTTGGGTCAACCGGTGCGGTCCAAGGTCTGAAACCCAACCCGTCTTTGAGCAGTTTTTTGAATGCGTCAGATATCCCCAACCTCCAATTGACGCGGGTCAACCCGACCCGACTGCATTGACCCACAACTCATGTGATTTAACCCGACCTAAGGTGCATAACCTGCCAACTATGTGGACACTCAATTGGAAAAACTCAACCCACCAATAGCACTGAATGTTAGTTAATGACTAGCCCCATTTTGGCCCATTGTTCTTGTTTCCATTTTTCTAGCACTACTGTCCTGACAACCAAAAAAAAAAGAGGCAACATCAAACAGGTAAGAAATAACAACCCTAGGAACTTCTCCAGGAAGAAGTCTTATCAAAATAAACCACCAACGAAAGAATTAATCTTTAATCTAGAGCCGGCAAAAGCCAACCTGGTCCGCCAATCCAGCCCAACTTGATCCACACAACCCAACCCGCATAATATATGGGTCGGTTGTGGGATCAAGCTTTCCTAATCCGCATTTAAACATGTCGGATTAGGGTTAACACATTTAACCCGCATGACCCGCATGATCTGTTTATTTCTTTCTTGCAACTAAAACTTATACGCAACACTTAATTCTATGGATTGTATCCTTTTATTTTCATATGATTTTTTTTATTTTTTTGGAAAAAATTATTTTATTTCCATTAATTTTGTTATTTTACTTCTATAGTCACTATTTTGAAAAAATGCATACTACCTATTGTATAAATAAATCCTTCCCTTTCTTTTTCCTCAAGTAGATCATTTGTCAACTTAAGAATATCTTTGTAGGCTCTTCTCTCTTAGGAGGATTATGGATATGAAGAAAATACAATGGATGTGACATAAATAAAATAAAACAATCAATTAATAGTTGAGATGTTCATGCTCATTCTCACATTAATTTCTCCTCGTACTTGCACAAGGCAGAAAGCATAGTGAATTATGGCATCATGACCAAGGCCTATTCCTAAATTTTCAAGTTTCAACTCAACATAAGTTGAGCCTAAGTCTGATTTAAGATCATATACAAAACAAGTTAACATTATAATTATCGTAGCCGAAACAGAGCTTGTCCATATCGCCTACTATGATAGGTTTTAAATTGAACCAATATGATTTAGAAAGTTAATGATTGTTTTTTTAGATCTTATATCGTTTTTATAAATTAACTTATCGGTTTGGGTCTAATTTAAACTTTGGGTATGGTCAATAAATTTAGGTTTGGGTGCAAGTTATGCCAGTCAATCCGACCCGTAGTAACATGCAAGGGTTATGCGGGTTAATGTGGGTTGGGTCGGATTGACCCGTACTGGGTGCAAGTTACGAGGTCAGATATGCATTAGTAGCATCTAGCCCATTTAATAAACGGATCCAACCCATTTTTCCCAACCGGATTCCTTTGCCACCTCTACTTCAAACCATAAGAAGAAAGGGCTGGTGCGTTCTTCTCTCTTGAGATATGACTGGCTTCAAAGTTCAAAACATTACTGCCACAATCCAAACCATTGTCCATTTAGTTACATATGAATTTATTAGGTCAAGGAGAAAAGAATACCTTATAAAAATTTACATACCCTCATTTAAAAGGGCACGGTGTGCCTCTTAGGAGAGAGAGAGAGAGAAAAAAAAAGGGTCAGGTGTGCCAAGTTTGAATCAACCCAATTCAATCTAAGTCGAGTTGCTATGTCTAACCTAATTAACAAAAGGGTCAGGATAAGTTGTGCCAATGATTTTTCCTAAAAGAACTATATTCAATCTGACCAACAGAGTGCTGGCACTCGGCTTCGCAGGTTTTTACTAGTGGAATCACGTCTAATGGGGGTCACAGACACACAATGATAAATCCAAACCATGATTTTTCAGACTCAGAGATTCAGGTTTGGATGCTTAGAAGAATTTACTGCATTTATCTTTTAATATATGGGCCAAATATTGGGACTGGGGAGAAAACATAACTAACTTTTTTGCTGGCCAAATACAAATACAGGTTATGTGGGTTAACCAGGTGAACCCGATCCATTTTGTGTGGGTCAGGAAAACCTGACCCGTGATTAATGCATATTTTATGTGGTTTGGGTTTGGCAGGTCACAGGGCGATTTCAGCAGTCCAATTCGGAAACCCATCGTGAGTCAGACCAGGTATGGGGTGGTACGCGTATCAATTGTGATGGGTCTGGGTTTAACCCAACCTGCACCTGACGAGTGAAGACAAACACTAGGTTAGAATTAGCCACATTGATCTGACTCGCCCAACTCAATGATTTATTGAGAAAAAGTGAGTCGGCAAGTTTAATTAGTGAGCTGGACCTACTTTTTAAACTATGTATTGAAACACTAACTCTAGAGATTAAGTTGTAACATATAGTTGCCTCATGAAACTGGTATGTGTTGCTAATCGAGTCAAACTTCAATAAAATATGGATGAAGTAATTTTACAATATTATTATGTCTATGAGTTGCTGAGGTTATAGACATGCATGGGCCTCACCAAGACCCGATTAAAAACAATGATTTTCAGATTACTTGGATATATATCAATAGGATAATTTGGATTCAGGATTACCTCAGGTGTCCAGCAGATTACAAGTGGGACTTTAACCCTGTCGGTTCTGGAAGCTGAAAGGAGAAACTGATGGGTTGTCAGGTGCATGATCGAAGTAAAGTTGAGCTCTTTCTTGAGCTTTTTATGCTTTTTGGAGGAAAGAGTTCTTCGGTAATTGTGATGAGATACATGTAAGTTGATTGGGACTTTATTAAGTGGAAGGGAGGAAAAAAAAAGTGGGAGGGAGTGTTTTAGCTTTTTAACCTACTGAAAGCTGTTACCAAAGGAAAAAAAAAAACCTACTTGAAGCTCTTTTTAAATGAAAAGAGGACTACTTTAATAGTTGGGCCCTAAAGCAGGGACCAAAAGTGCTAATGATGCCCATCAGGCCGAAGGTCATTCAATGTCAGAGAAATTAATCTTCAGTTTTTTTTTTCTTTTTTTTACCCTCCATCAGATCATTGAAAGGTTGTCAATGGCCCTCTGAAGATCTGGTTTATTGGAAATTCTAGGTATATATGGACTTTTCTTTTTTTCCCTTTTTGACCCAATTGATATCAAAATTTGGGTCTGAGGCCCGGCCTGTATCTTGGGCTTGACTGAAAATGGTGTCCAGGTCTAGGTCCAGTGGGTTCTGAACCCAAATGCTGGAGTATCGAACGTTTGATTTTATCTAATGTGTATTAATATATGAGATTATATGTATTCTATATTATATACAACAGACTTACAGAGGCATATCTCCCTTAAAGCAACTTCGATTGGGACGTCTTAGAGTTTATTGATATTTACTTGAAAAGATCTTTATATTGTGAATTATACTCAAATATCCAATGGACAGATCAAAAGTTGTAGCTTCTATAAGATTCAAGTAACTAGAAGATGCAAAAATAATAAAACCTGGTGAAGAGAATCCAGGCATGGGGATGCACTCCCACGCCTAGATCTGAAATTTTCTACGAGTGTTTTTACCAGAGTGAGAGGTTTCTTGAGGATTATTAGAAGACTTGAGTTCCTTTAGATCTCAAAAACTATGAGTTACTCAGGTGACATTATAGGAAAGGGCTCATACCAGGGATTTTGGCTGTCTCGGGCTGTTCAATAGTATGTGCCCACTTAGAATCGTTGGTGCTCTAAAGGGCATGGACCTTGTCCAAAAGTCAATGAAAAACTCAACTGCCCACATTTCTTTGCTATTTTTGGTGGTTGTCCTTGATCCTACTTTCATTTCTTAAATTAAGTATATCTCTTAATAAGTACTTCGTATTCTTCAGTATATCTGTTAAATTAAGTACTTTGCACTCTAGCGACTCCTCAAAACCTAGAAAACAAATCTTCTTGCTCACAGGGTGTTGGCCTTTCCTTAGTCAGTGTAGTGTCTTTTTCGCTCCCTTTTTCTTTAATCAACTATGCTGTCTGAAAAAAAAAAAAACCCTCGTTACCGCTCTACCAATACAATACTTCTCATTCAAAGTGCCAAGAGTCAATGGGTCAGTTTCAGTGAAAGGAAGTTGAGTGGTTTAGAAATATGAGGGAAATGTCACTAGAGGATCAACCGTTTCAGGGCTTCACCTACACAATGATGGGTCTGAAACGATTTAAGGTATGCTTTGGCAAGGAGATGGCCATGAAGAGAACATCAGGCGTACGATTTTAGTTTAGATGAGATAGATGAAACCCATAACTTGTTCCATGCTAGGTTTGATGGACAAATCTTATTGGAGTTTTTCTAATGTTCCAGTTAAATATAAAACCAACAATCCCCTACAATTTAAATATAAAAAACCCAAAAGAAGAAATGGGCGGTTATGTGACCACATCTGTTAAGATTATGCATAACAGGGTCTTGAACATTCATTTAGTGTAATTGACTTGAATATGCCAAAGGCCTACAGTGAATTAAGTCTTGAACCAATTGCTTTATGATATAAGTAAGTTATAAATAGAGTTATACATATTCATTTGAATCAAGTAAGCTGGGGAAGCAATCAAGTGATTATTCTTTTAAGATTTCTCTATTCTTGGCGTCTGATCATGTGTCTTGCTTCTTGATGATCTAAGGGGTTGCTCCATGGGGAAGGCTGACTCACTAGCACTAAGCCACATTGAAGAGAGCCTAGTCCAACACTCCAACTACATGTTTTACTCCCCACGTCTGCTGTCAAATATTCTCTTTCTAAACCCCCCCCCACATAGATGGCAATATCCCTGTCTAATGCCACCACATATGATTGGCGTTATTAAAATCACAATACATATTACAAAAGGACGCTATGAATGTGGCCCAATTTTTATTTTACTTATTTTTCATAAAATTGTTGTTTTAGGGTTCTAAATAACATTATATGACCTCATAACTATATCCTATAGACCTCAATGATCACGAATCATAGAAATTGCAGAAACTAAATCAAAAGAAAAGAAAGGACCCAAACTCGATTTGAGGCAGAGGCATGTCTAGGATACTTTCTTTAGGCAAATATTTGTCCTCCATATGGGGATAGTAGAATAACAGAGTAAACAGATAAAACATTAAAATGGGCAATGTGCAAGTGGGCTGGCCCAACCCACATGACAAGCCCTACATGTATTTTTTTTTTTGTTCATGTATGAAAGAAACAAGGAACCAACATCAATAACTAAAGATAGAATGGGAGAGAAACATGGGACACCCAAGTGGGAAGGGGTGTCTCATCTCACATAGCCACCAAGCCATGATACCTGGGTGGTTAGGTTGCCCTACATGTAATGTACCATTGGGAATGTAAATGGGTCCCCGATTCTCCGACTACCCGGAGCTTCCGACCCATTAAAAACCGGGTTTGGGTCCTTATTTAGGCCCCAATAAGTAAATGGGTCCGGGTCTGGTTCTACCTTGGTTCGGACCTGTGGACCCGAGATCTGACATATTACCTTATTTTTTGAAAATCTCTTCTAAAAACCATATTTTTTTAATATCATTCTCTACCTAAACCAGGATCCTGATCCAGACCTACCCCATATATGGTTTTGGTTCTAGTTCCAGATCCAAGCAATCGGTTCCGAAACGGTTCCGGGTCCGGACTTGGTTCCACCTTCTCCTTAATGGTTCCGGTTCCGGATCCACCATGGGCCCGGACTAGAACCGACCTGTTTACAACCCTATATACCATGCTCTAATCCAAGTTACCCGGGAACAAAAAGAATGGGACGGCGGATAGAAGATTTCTACTATCGAGCAGAATAATTAGGCAGGGTAGTAGTGATATGTGAGGGTACGCGTGCTGGGGATTAATTTTGTGCGGTGGTTATTGTAGCTAACATGCAAACAAGTGTAATTAGTGGGTGTCAATGCACTTGGGGAGCCAAGGAGGTAGTTTGTCATGTGGTGTGAGTGGAGCATGGAAGTACAGGTGTTAATGAGTTGGTTTGGGCCAGATTGAGGCATATCCAGGCCCGTCCTGCCTACAGCAACACAGGACCGTATCTGGCCTAAGCCTGACATAGAAATTAAGTGCCTGGCCCGAGCCCAGCCTACCTTAGACATGTTAAACCCAACCCCACCCATTGAGTCAATTAGGCTGGAATGGGCAAGGGTTTCGATCACTCTTTTGGGCTTTCTAACCACTTATTTGGGTTTGGTCACTGAACTCCTTGTATTATATATTTGGGCCCGGCCGGGCTTCCGGCTTTCTATCAATTAATTAAAGCCTAACACGTGCATCAGGCTTTCCATGCTTAATGCCGGTTCCGAGTACTAAAACCAAATGGTAGAAACCTGGCCCAAAGTACCAGCCCGGCCTGGCCCAGCCATTAGCACCCTACGCGGAAGTAAGTAAAGCAAACTTAGGAGGAGGTTCCATTTTGAAACCTGATGGACCAAGGTCTCTGGCTCTCATAGTACCTATGTGTAAATTTATCCAAAGAATAGGCGGGTTAATGATATACGAGTGCTGGTTAATGGGGCAGCAAGAAAAGGGATTGGCCGTTTCTTTTGATAGTGGAATTTAATGGCCGTGGATATTTTTCCCAATTTTGGGATTTTACCAAGTTAAAAAAAAAAAAAAAAAATCCTTGTGTATATTGGGAAATTGTTGTGTGATTGTGATTATATATATTTGCAGAATATATGCTATATTGTATCTTGTACTTGTTTGGGATCTTGGCAATACAGTGAGTTGTTTGGTTTCTTGTTTGAGCTTCTATACAAACCATAAAGATATGCGATTTGGATGGATTTGTGATTGAGTTTGGCAATGAAATGAGAACAATAGACGTTTGGTTATAATGTCATTTTTTTTTTCTATTTATCTAGTACCAAATTATTAATTCTTGTCACGAGAATATAGAACCACAACATTCCTCACATTCTCCCAATGTCGCATGTGTATTACATTGGTACTTACTAAAACCATATTACAACATGCTTACACATTAACTACTTGCTTAGACCAAAAAATTTACTATGTTTTTCATTTTGGGATCCCAACTAAGGGTGATGGGACCCACTAGAGTGACACAAGGAGAGAACCATATGTTTAGGGACTGAAACTCACACACAGAGGGAGAAAGAACACGCACTTCGCGGCTGGGACGAGTTGGGGAAGAGGAAGGTCAATCCGTACTCATCCAGGTGAGAGGCAGGGTTGCCAGCCAACCGAACAGCACTTGGATCCCATAAAATTTATTCATATTCCCTTGATATTATTCCACTTACACACACAAGAAGAGAGAACCTGCATACGGAGGAGTGAAAATTCGCACATGGTAGGAGTGGGGGCAGAGGAAGGTCAATCTTTTGTCATCTAGGTGAGAGCCAGGGTTGGCAACTAACTAAACAGCACCCGGATCCCATGAAATTTATTCATATTCCATTGATCTTATCATGATGCTTCTACAAGATCAGCTTTGTCTTGAATCAACTTCCAAGTTGCATTGATGTGTCGCAATTCAGTTAAAGTCCCACCAATTGCTAACCTCAACACATAGATCCCACCAATCAATGTATGAATTAAGAAGGCTCGGCCAGTAGAGTTAATTGCCTCCAGGAGCTTCCTGTTCAACTCATTCCCATCGGCTTCTACCTTAGGCTTGAGTCTAAAGCACACCAGCGAGAAACTTCTGGGCACAACCACCTCAAACCTAGGGTCCGCACCCACAAGCCCTTCGAAGTGCTCAGCCATCATGATGCCACTCCTCACGTGATACCTCAACCCAGCCACACCGAACCGACGGATCACGACCCATAGCTTCATGGCTCGGAACCGTCGACTCAGAGCAACCTGCCAATCCTTGTAATCAATCACTCCTTTTGTTTCACTAGCATTGTTGCTCAGATACTCTGCATTGTTGGACAGTGAGTCCTGCAGTGAGTTGGGGCTTTTGACCCACAAGCAACAACAGTCCATGTTGGTGAGGAGCCATTTGTGTGGGTTAAAGCTAACCGAGTTAGCAAGTTCGACCCCATCCAAGTAGTGCCTGAACTCAGGACAAATGCAGGCGCTGCCAGCATAAGCAGCGTCCACATGCAGCCAGACGCCATATTCCTTTGCCACAAGCCCTACCCCCTCTATGGGGTCCACTGCACAGCATCCTGTGGTCCCCACTGTCGCGCACAAATACATTGGGACCAGCCCTGATGCCACATCATCCTTCATGGCCATGTGGACTACATCAGGTGACAGTGCAAACCCAGTGGCAGTTGATGTGGGGAGTAGGCGGAAATTGGACGGCTTGATTCCGACGATCTTGGACACCTTTTGGAAGGTGGAATGCGTTTGATCTGAGGCATAGACGACCAATTTAGAAATGTTGTCCCAACCGATCTTGTTTAGAGCTATATCTCTAGCCGCCGCCATTGTGCACACTGCCGCTTCACAAGTGCTTCCGTGCAAGACACCCCCACCACCTGTTCAAAGTTACGAATAAAATCTTGTCAGTGCAATGGATCTAAAAATATTGTGCGTGTGTGGAAGCACGTAACCTGCGACCGCTCAAACATACCACAGAAGAGAGAGACGGAGATTTTATGTGGCTCGGTAAAACCACCTGCATCCATTGCAAGAGAGCATCCGATTCACATTAAGACTCGGCTCTCTTCTAAGTCTAGGGTTACATATTAGATCATATATATATATATATATATAATGTCAGTTTTCTTCGCTCCTGAAAAAGCCTAGGTATAAAGACCAAAATACCTTTGACTCTGAATTTGGTCATTGGCAAACCCAATAGACCAATCAGGTTAAACCAGAATACAAGGCATAAATCCAAGAAAAAATAATGTGGTGGATGACAGAAGGTCAAAGAAGGAAATTAATTAAACAGTTGGCAGCAAGTGAAATAATTTGAAAACTCAAGCATGATAGTTGGGTAAACGAGGAATGAGGTATTATGGTATGAAAAGCTCACCATTGAGTTACAAGTAGATACAAATCCATTGTGTGTGACGTGTCAATGCAAGAAGTTTAATAAAATAGTGTTTCAAAAGTGTCGGGTCCTTTCAAAATTTTCTTTGAGCCAACTAGCAATTTTTTTTTACATCAAGGGATGTTTGTTTAGTGGAATTCAAAGAAGAAATTTCTGTTGGGAGCCCCAGTGCGTTTCCCAAATCCTCCTTGGGACTCTAGGGTTAGTCAAATTTGAAAGGTCAAATGGATGTTTTGAGAAGGTGATGAATTTTGGAATCTCAACTATAAAAGGAGGAACTTCAGGAACTCCATGGACAACAAGTCAACAACTGACAGTAAAGTAAAAAATTGATCTACATATCAAAATTCCCATAAGAAGTTTCAGGAGACAAACGCCCCCTTGGTGTCCTAACTTCTAAGACCTTCCGAATAAGTTCGCTTTATTTTTTACACCACCTTCATTTCCGGAGAATAGAAATGCAGATGGAAGCTTGAGCATCTTGCCCATCCAGTCCATGAGAATGCTCTCGAGCTCGGTCGCGGCTGGAGACGCAATCCAGCTGAAACCGACGACGTTGAAGCCGGTGCATAGCATCTCTCCAATAAAACCAGGGTTGCTGGCATTGGCTTGGAAGTAAGCAAAAAAATTTGGGCTTTGCCAATGAGTAAGGCCTGGAATTATGTCATTGCTGATGTCTTGAAGGATGGCTTCTATGGGCTCAGAGGAGTAAGGAGCACTGTCTGGAATACGCTTACGTAGATAACCTGGTTCGACTTGACTTTGGACTGGGTAATTCTCTATGTTCTTGTAGTAATCAACAATGAAATCTAGAACAACGTGTGATTGAGTTAGAAGGTCATCTGGTTGTAGGGGTTGCATCATCTCAACTATGCGACTACTACCCATGTCTGTGGAAAGAGTGAGGAGAAACGTAGGAGGGATGATCTAGATGCCAATCTTCTGATGGGTCTCTAGTACTTACATAATGACCTTTTCGAAAGGCCTTTATGAGTATCATGTTCTTGTAGATTTTATTATCTGTTAGAAAAAGACCGATGGGCCCATGGCATAAATATTTGGGTATTCACGTTTATCATATAAAACATGTGAAAGTTTTATCTTATTTTGCTCAGATATTTTATATATGGGACGGATCCTATCCTTAGAATCTTATTTGGACCAATCAGGAGGTGCAACATGGGATAAAGACATCAAATCAGCTGACATCTCATCTCTTCAATTAATAAAATTTTTTGTACTCTCCCCCATGTGGCAACCCTGGTTCAGACAGGGGATCCGGATCCTTTATATATGGTGAATAAGATGGTACGTGGACTCTTCTTCTCTTCTTGATGGGAGCAACCCTGGTCCCTGCGACCCCTTCCATTGTCCTTTTGAAAGATATCTTTTCCTACCCTCGTCCTTTTGTCTACCTTTAAAAACACCGTAGCCAGAGGTTTCTCCCACTGTGACGCCATTGAATGGTGCACAAAGAGCCGCACCGCCCGTCTCTTTTTCACTCAATCTCTCCACCGGTTTAACTTTGGCCCGTTTGGCAATTATACTGTATCAAAGCAAAGCCATTTCAATCTAATTCAGACCTTTGGACGTGATTTTGACTGTTACTTATTCCCTCATCTCTTATCCCTTATTTCTAACTGTCCATTTTTTATCCCATGCAACACCTATCTTATCTCATGTGGCCATCCATATAACTGTCCATCTCTCATGTAACTACCCACTTCTCATATTCAAGTAACTAGAAGATGCAAAAAAATAAAAAAACCCGGTGAATATAATCCAGGCATGGGGATGCACTCCCACGCCTAGATTTGAAAATTTTTAAAAGTGATTTTTTTTTCTCTGTTTTTTTTCCTACCAGGGTTAGAGATTTCTTGAGGATTATTAGAAGACTTGAGTTCCTTTAGATCTCAAAAACTATGAGTTACTCAGGGAACATTATAGGAAAGGGCTCATACCAGGGATTTTGGCTGTCTCAGGCTGTTCAATAGTTAGTGCCCACTTAGAATCATTGGTGCTCTAAAGGCCATGTACCTTGTCCAAAAGTTAATGAAAAACTCAACTGCCCACATTTCTTAGCTTTTTTTGGTGGTTGTCCGTGATCCTACTTTTATTATCTTAAATTAAGTATATCTCTTAGTCTGGGTTTGTGTTTTTTGCAGTCCGTGTTGTGACTTTTTCGCTCCCTCTTTCTTTAATGAACCATGTTGTCTGAAAAAAAAAAAACCCTCGTTACCACTCTGCAACCAATACAATACTTCTCATTCATAGTGCCAAGAATCAATGGGTCAGTTTCAGTGAAAGGAAGTTGAGTGGTTTGGAAATATGAGGAGGGAAATGTCAGTAGAGGATCAATCGTTTCAGGGCTCCACCTACACAATGATGGGTCTGAAACGATTTAAGGTTTGCTTTGGCAAGGGGATGGCCATGAAGAGCACATCAGGGAAACAATTTTAATTTAGATGAGATAGATGAACCCATAACTTGTTCCATGCTAGGTTTGATGGGCAAATCTTATTGGAGTTTTTCTAAAGTTTAAGTTAAATATAAAACCAACAATCCCCTACAATTTAAATATAAAAAACCCAAAAGAAGAAATGGGCGGTTATGTGACCACATCTGTTAAGATTATGCATAACAGGGTCTTGAACATTCATTTAGTGTAATTGACTTGAATATGCCAAAGGCCTACAGTGAATTAAGTCTTGGACCAATTGCTTTATGATATAAGTAAGTTATAATTAGAGTTATCTATATTCATTTGCATCAAGTAAGCTGGGGAAGCAATCAAGTGATTATTCTTTTAGGATTTCTCTATTCTTGGCGTCTGATCATGTGTCTTGCTTCTTGATGATCTAAGGGGTTACTCCATGGGGAAGGCTGACTCACTAGCACTAAGCCACATTGAAGAGAGCCTAGTCCAACACTCCAACTACATGTTTTACTCCCCACGTCTGCTGTCAAATATTCTCTTTCTAAACCCCCCCACATAGATGGAAATATCCCTGTCTAATGCCACCACATATGATTGGCGTTATTAAAACACAATACATATTACAAAAGGAAACTATCAATGTGGTCCAATTTTTATTTTACTTATTTTTCATAAAATTGTTGTTTTAGGGTTCTAAATAACATTATATGACCTCATAACTATATCCTATAGACCTCAATGATCATGAATCATAGAAATTGCAGAAACTAAATCAAAAGAAAAGAAAGGACCCAAACTCGATTTGAGGCAGAGGCATGTCTAGGATACTTTCTTTAGGCAAATATTTGTCCTCCATATGGGGATAGTAGAATAACAGAGTAAACAGATAAAACATTAAAATGGGCAATGTGCAAGTGGGCTGGCCAAACCCACATGACAAACCCTACATGTTTTTTTTTTTTCTTTGTTCATGTTTAAAAGAAATAAAGAACCAACATCAATAACTAAAGATGGAATGGGAGAGAAACACGAGGCACAAAAGTGGGAAGGGGAGTCTCATCTCACATAGCCATCCAGAGATGATACCTGGGTGGTTAGGTTGCCCTGCATGTACTGTACCATGCACTAATCCAAGTTACCCGGGAAAAAATAGCATGGGACGGCGGATAGATCGAGAAGATTTCTACTTTCGAGCAGAATAAATAGGTGGGGTAGAAGTGATATGTGGGGGTACGGGTCATGGGGAGTAATTTTATGCAGTGGTGATTGTAGCAAACAAGAAATCCAGTATAATTAGTGGGTGTTAATTCACATGGGGAGCCAAGGAGGTAGTTTGTCATGTGGTGTCAGTGGAGCACGGAAGTAGAGGTGTTAATGAGTTGGTTTCGGCCAGACTGGGGCATATCCAGGCCCGTTCTGCCTATGGCAACACAGGACCGTATCTGGCCTAAGCCCGACACAGGCCTTAAGTGCCTGACTCGAGCCCAGCCTGCCTTAGACAAGTTAACCCAAGCCCACCCATTGAGTCAATTAGGCTGGGATGGGCTAGGCTTTGGATCACTCTTTTTGGGCTTTCTAACCACTTATTTGGGTTTGGTCACTGAGCTCTATGTATTATTTATTTGGGCTGGGCTGGGTTGCATCCTTTCTATCAGTTAATCAAAGCATGGCCCGCGCATCAGGCTTTCCATCTCTTAAACCAAGCCGGATCCACATCTAAAATGGGTCACAATGTAGTTCCAGGCCAGTTCCGAGTACTAAAATCAAATGGTAGAAACCTTCCCCAAAGTGCCACCCTGAACTGGCCCAGCCCATAGCACCCTACATGGAAGTGAGTAAAGCCAATTTAGCAGGAGTTTCCGTTTTGAAACCTAATGGACCAAGGTCTCTGACTCAGAGTACATTGGTAAATTTATCCAAAGAATAGGTGGGTTAATGACAAGTGCAGGTTAATGGGGCCGCTAGTAACCTAGAAGAAAGAAAAGGGAATTGGCTGTTATTTTTTATAGTGGAATTTTTGCCATTTATTGGCCGTGGATGTTTTTCCTAATTTTCGGATTTTATCAAGTTTCAAAAAAAATAAAAAATAAAAAATAAATCACTGTATCTACTGTGAAATTGGTGGGCGCTTGTGATTATATTTACACAATACATGCTATTGTGTCTTGTTGTTTGGAATCTTGGCAATACACACACAGTTGTTTGGTTTCTTGTTTGAGCATCTATTCAGACCATAAAGATATGCGATTTGGATGGATTTGTGATTGAGGCTGGAAAAGAAACGAGAGCAATAGACATTCGTGACTCTGCTGATGATGCCATTTTTCTTTCTATTTATTTAGTACCAAGTTATTAATAGTTGCCAGGAGAATATAGAACCATAACATTCCTCACATTCACCTAAAGTGGCATGTTTATTGTATTGATACTTACTAAAAGCATCGGATCGGAGCGCCTTCGGCTCACGGCAGCCAGGGGCTCTAACCCAAGCCGTTTTCCTTCCCCTTTCAGGTTCTTGGTGTTCAGTGGCTTTCAGTCTTCCCTAATCTAAGAAGTTTATCTCGATCTAAATAGGTGTCGTTTTTTATCGCTTACAGGTTGCTTGGGATCTCATTGTTAAACTAGCCATGTTCTTGCTAATGGATTTGTTAATAAATATGTCATGAATCTGTTTAGCACCCTGTTTATTGAATTGTTTCTCAATCTGGCAGATCTGTTGTTTAATCTGACGATTAGCTTGTGTTATTATGTTCGTTAAACTGATCGTTTGTTCTTTTATTGGTTCGTTAGACTGATGTTTTGTTTTATTGTTATTTACCCCTTTAAATCTGTGCTGGGACTTTAGTATCAGTGGGTCCCACTCTGGGACCCAGCCCTTGATGAAGAACCAAGTGACACAGGCCAGCAGCCAGCTCGTAACCAGCTACTAGCTGCCAGCCAGCCAGCCAGCCAGCAGCAGCAACATTCGTCAGCTGCTGCCCCCAAAATCCCCACCGGCCAGCCTCCTTACTCCCTTTTCCACCGGCCATTTCTTGTCCCAGCGGCCACCTGCATCTCCTCCATCGACCCAGCGGCCACTTGCACCTTTTCCCCCGCCAGCGGCCATGAGTTTCTTTATTTCCTGCAGCCAGCTGCTGAACTTTTCAGCGGCCACGATCTCCGCCTGTTGACCGGCCACCACTCTGCACCACACCACTTCATTCCTTCCCCCTGCCCAGTAGTTAGCCCACCGGTAACTGCTAGCGGCCATATCAGCCCCGTGCAGTCCCTCCTAACGGCCATTAGCCTGCAACTCCTCCCTTCCTTGAACCAGCAGCCAACCAGGGCTTCTTCCGACAGCGATGCTGCCCACTTTTCCCACACCCCTAGCTGACCACCTGCTAGGATTTAGCCACTGCCACAGCTGCCCTCTGCAGCAGTTGCCTGCTGTATGGTAGCAGTCAACACAGCTGTGTGCAGCAGCAGCAGCCAGCTGCTGTGCACTACAGCCCAGGGCCCCGCACAGCGGCTGGTAGGCCCCACCTGTGGACCCCACCCCGGGACCCACGAGACATGTTTTAAAGTGGATTTTTAGCCTCCTTTAAACTGTTATTAACTGGTTTTAACCCCATATAAAATTCTGAAATTTGAACCAAGTTTTGTTGTGTCAAATCATGCTTAAAGATAATTTAAATTTGTTCATCAACGTCAACAATGGGTCTCTTGACTTAAAAACCCCAGGCAATGTAATTATTCTCTGTTGGAAGTGGGTAGGCTTCTATAATAGGTTTCAAAAACTTTTCACCAACTAGAAGTAGTGAACACCTATCCAAAAGCCAATAAACCCCAATCCAGGATGCATGTCCTCAATCTCAGCCATCATGGTCAGCAAACAAACCTATCATGGTGATAGAAACAGCACCCAACAAGCAATCACGAAATTCCACAACATACAAGGAGTAGAAAATACCTATGGAGCTCTGTTGTGCTCTAATGGAGAACTTGATTAAACTCTTTGATGAAGAGCTCTTCCACAATCAGAATCTACAATGCCCAATCGTCTTCCATGCTATGACCCGCTTCAAATCTCTTTCTTCAAGAGAGATGGTGGATTCTCCAAGAGAAAGACTGACTAGAATTGCTAAGGAAACTAGAAGGGAACTAGAAGAGAGAGAGGGGAAGGAAAAGAAGTGCAACTCTTGCACAAGGGGATGATGGGCGTGAATCTCCACTTGGAATAATGGGATGGACGTCCAAGGCCTCCCTTGGCCTCCTATTTATAGTCTTGCAACTTCTCTCTTTCTCAATAATTAGAAGTCCAACTTCTAGATTAATTAGTAACCCTTCATTCCACTATTACCACTATTAGAAGTCTCACTTCAAATAGAAATAGTAGCTTTCCTTTTTGAGTTCAAATAGAATTAGTAAAGATCCAATCTTGGGCTAGCGTGAGGACCACTAGGGATTCCATAGAAAGCGAGCTCCAACTGGGACACTGCGACCCCACATCTCATGTGCAATCCGGGCCCGCAGTTAATTGCAAATAACTCCACTAAATAAATGCAATTGAACTCCAGTCTTAGGAATAAATTACATGAAGACCCTAAACTTCCCTATTACTACAAGTAGGCTCCTCTATCATTATCCATGGATCAATTGGACAGACCGTCCCACCAATTTAGATCCATATCTTATTATCCTTGAGCCCCAATTAATTATAGCAATCATTAGTACCATCCAATTAACTCTTAATTGAGATGGGTGTACACTTACCAATGATAAATCCATTAACTGGCACAAGGCGAAAATAAAGATAGACTCCATTTTGACCATTAAATGTTCCCACAGTCCTACTACCACGTACCCAAGACACCGAGGTGTTGACCTACAGTTGGCCTCACTCATTGGTGACTCAAAGCAAATGAATAGATAAAAACTTTAGTTCATCAATGTCTCAGGGTTGAGAGCCTATTGCTAGGGAATTATGAGAGCAGATCTTAAAGTAAAGACAGTGTTCCTAAGGTGCTTCTCATGGTCTTTTCAATACATTCAATGTACCAGTATGATGATCTAAAATCTTACATTCCGATGATCGAGACATATCACACTATCTCATAGTGATCATAATACTGCAACCTTGTCAGATGAGATGCCCAATCTCATCACCGGTTGTGAATCAATTTAAGTATAAGATTTGCGACACATGTCTCCTGTATGTGGATCTCATCCACACATGTGTTACATCTAATACACTTGTGGACTCCGGTTCATCTCATGAGCCAGTATGACATTTGTATTGGTTATGTGTATTTAAGTAATAAAACACCATTCATCTCATTAAAGGAAAACATGAATATATTGATAAATAAAGAAATTAATCAATTTATTACATCAATCTTAATGGATTAAGACCATAAAACTAACATTCTCCTCCTTCGGAAAAGAGACCAAGACCTAGGTGAGCCCTGTACCTTAGCCTTGCCCATTATTAAATTTTAATTTGAAATCAAAGTTGGATATTTGTGAACGCATTTGGAGCACGGTGACATGGAAATTTACCCAAACATAGGGAGTGAATATTCTCACCTTCCGAATGCATCAAGCGTACGAAAATATATGAATATCCATTCTTTTAGTGTCTAATCTTGGAAATCACCGCACTTACATGCGTAGGATTATTTCAATCAAACTCTTTTACTTTTGTCATGTATCTTGCAAACCTGGTTTTTATCATCTTGTCTCATGGGACTCCGAGGGTCTTAACGCATGATTTTCCGCCCTGCTTAATCATTGGACGTAATCGGATCCAGAAGGGTTTTTCGGTTTATGTGTGCGCATTTATTGCCTTGCGCATTTATTGCCTTGTCCTTTCCGAGTTACCTGAATCACCTTACTTTTCTAGCACCCATTTTGGGTCCCTTGTTCCTACCCGAAATGCTGCCCGTTTTAACGTAGATTTTTCTCGGACTTAAAAAACTTGTTTTTTTAATCCAGTTGTTTGCCTTGATTTGTGATAGACACTACTACTATGTATTATTATTTCGGTATATCTGATGACCGTTCATTGCTGTGATGTTTCGTAAGTGACTGGTGTCACCAATGCCCGAGCTTGTTATAGGTTTCCCCGTGGCAGGACCTTGTCTGAGCTTCATACAGGTTTCCCCATGGTAAAATTTATGACTCCTAGGCGAGTCATGGTACTATTTGTCTGTATGACTGTTCTGAATTTTCTGTCTTTGAATAATTAGTCTGATTGATTCTTGTTGTGCACTACTCTGCCTGATTTTATGATACGGTAATGATACCATAATTGTATGGTCCAGTACTTGCAAGCTATGTTTTTTTTTTTTTTTTTTCTTGAATACTTGCCAGACTTCCGTATGATCTACGCTTGATGCCGTAGGTAATGAGCTCGTCTTCGCCCCCGAACCAGACATTTCGACAATCCAACAGGATTTGCTAATTATTTAAGAGTGGGCAGCTGATGACATAGAGTAGCGTCCGAAGCTGCAGAACCCGTGCTATCATTTTTTGGGTTTTTTATGATTTTGGGGAATATCATCTTTTGATTGTAAGTACTGGCTAGGGTTTTTGTACGACCTTATTCTGGGTTGTAATTAAACTAATCATTTTCTATATGTGAATATTAATTGAAGAAATGAATTCCTTTCTACTATCTAGTCTGGTAATACCATCATACTATGATATTTATGCATGTTTCATGAAATGGACCTTCGTAAGCTTCCCCCATGAAAAGTCCTCGTGGATCGGGGATTCCTGCAGAATCTCACATAGCGGAATCCTGTGGGTGAAATTAACCGGCGGGGGGGCCAGAGTCTTGCACCGGTTCCCGTGTCCCGTGCGCAGTCACGACCCCATCCGCCCTGATCGCACCTTTATCCGAATCAAGGATTTGGGGTCGTGACAAGGTTGCTGCCACAGTTGTCATTAATCGCCGAGATCAGAGAAGAAGAAACAAGAGGACCGGATTCTCTCAAATCTGTGAGAGAGATTTCAGCGACAAAGAGAGACAAAGATAAACACCGAAGTTAGAGAGGGAGATTAAGGTATAGGAGGTGGAACTTTTATTATAAGTTTTAGCAGGGGCCACTAATGGCCGCCGCAACAAATGACTTTTAGTGACGACCAGCGACTAATGGACGCTATAAATACATTTTACTCTTGAAAGTACTTGCCGCTGCTTTATGTTCGACGATAAAATATAAAATTTCCTGCAAGAAATTGGTGCCAACGAATCAAGGTTGTTATTGACGGCCATAGTGATGGCCGCCGCTACAAGTGATTTAGAAATTGCCCTAGTTTCGCCCTCAATATAAGTGACTTATAGCGGCGCTTTTGACCGCCCCCAGCTATAAGTTTGACGCTAAAAGCATATTTTCTTATAGTGTCCCTTCCCAAGCCAAATCAGGCAAACACAAACTCCAAACAATAAATTAGAAATCACCCATAAAACCCCACAACGATACAAGCAACACAAAACAGAAATCAAGCACTGCCAGGCCATTATTCACACGAGACAAAAAAAAAAATCATGGAAATAACAAAAGATTCAGATCCACAAGAAACAATGTTGATTTAAGAGCTCAACCTAAAGTGAAAGAAGAAGGAAAGCAACTTACCCAAAATCCTTGGGGAAAGATACCGTGGACGAAGCCAGTGAGGAGCAGCTAGTGGAGATCAGGTTCGGCTGGCATCAGCTATGGGCCAGTTGGATTGTAGCAGAAACATGAGTTTCTAGTTCAGCTTCTGTTGGGCTCGATTTCACAAAGAAGAAGAGAGGGCCATTGCCTGTTTCTAGGTTGCAGAAAGAAGGACTATGATGGATTTCTGCGATCTGTGAGATAGGGATTTCTCTGCCGAAGAGAGAGGGAAAGACAGGGCCACGGTTTAGTAGAAATCTCAGAAAATAGGATTGCCTCTGCTTCGCAAAAGCCAGAGAAGACGCGCAGCCTCGTTTCGTCAACATTCTCATCGTTCGAGAAGGAAGAGAAAGCAAAGACACGGTCTTGAAAAAAATTAAAGGGGTTTTGTGAGGTGTTGATAGTCGCCAGAGAAGAAACGACGCAGTGATAGGTTGCTGCTGCATTTGTCACTAATCGCCGAGATCAGAGATGAAGAAGTAGGAGAACCGGACTCTCTCAAATCTGTGAGAGAGATTTCAGCGACAAAGAGAGACAGAGATAAACACCGGAGCGAGAGAAGGAGATTAGGGTATAGGAGGTGGAACTTTTATCATAAGTTTTAGCAGGGGCCACTAATGGCCGCCGCAACAAATAACTTTTAGTGACGACCAGTGACTAATGGACGCTATAAATACATTTTACACTTGAAAGTACTTGCCGCCGCTATATGTTCGGCGGTAAAAATAAAACATTTCCCGCAAGAAATTGGGGCCAATGGATCAAGGTTGTTACCGACAGCCATAATAAAGGCCGCTGCTACAAGTGATATGGAAATTGCCCTAGTTTGGCCACCGCTATAAGTGACTTATAACGGTGCTTTTGACCGGCCCCCCTATAAGTTCGATGCTAAAAGAATAATTTCTTGTAGTGTCCCCTCCCAAGCCAAATCAAGCAAACACAAACTCCAAACTGTAAATTAGAAATCACCCATAAAACCCCACAACGATACAAGCAACAGAAAACAGAAATGAAGCACTGCTAGGCCATTATTCACATGGGACAAAAAAAAAATCATGTAAACAACAAAAGCTTCATATCAACAAGAAACAACCTTGATTTAAGAGCTCAACCTAAAGTGAGTGAAGATGGAAAACAACTATCCCAAAATCCTTGGAGCAAGATACCGTGGACGAAGCATGTGAGGAGCAGTGGAGATCGGGTTCTGCTGGGATCAGCTATGGGCCAGTTGGATCGCAGCAGAAACATGAGTTTCTGGTTCAGATTCTACTGGCCTCAATTTCACAGAGAAGAAGAGAGGGCTACTACCTCTTTCTGGGTTGCAGAAAGAAGGACTAGGATGGATTTCTACGATCTGTGAGCGAGGGATTTCTCCGACCAAGAGAGAGGGAGAGAAAGAGGGCCACGGTTTTGTAGAAATCTCAGAAAACAGGATTGCCTCTGCTTTACAAAAACAGGAGAACACGGGCTGCCTCGTTTTGTCATCGCCTTGGTCGTCCGAGAAGGAAGAGGAAGCGAAGACACGGTCTTGAAAAAGACGAAAGGGGTTTTGTGAGGAGTTGATCATCGCCAGAGAAGAAACGAAGAAGTGATAGGCTGTTGCCATAATTGTCACTAATTGCCGAGATCAGAAAAAGGAAGTAGGAAGACCGGACTCTCACAAATCTGTGAGAGAGATTTCAGCGACAAAGAGAGATAGAGATAAACACCGGAGTGAGAGAGGGAGATTAGGGTATAGGAGGTGGAAGTTTTATTATAACTTTTAGTGGGGGCCACTAATGCCCGCCGCAACAAATAACTTTTAGTGACGGCCGGCGATTAAAGGGCACAATAAATACATTTTACTTTCAAATGTACTTGCCGCCACTATATGTTCGACGGTAAAAATATAAAATTTCACGCAAGAAATTGCCACCAATGGATCAAGGTTGTTACCGACGGCCTTAGTGATGGCCTCCGCTATGGGTGATATAGAAATTGCCCTCTATAAGTGACTTATAGTGGCGCTTTTGACCGATCCCCACTATAAGTTCGACGCTAAAAGAATATTTTCTTACAGTGTCCCTTCCCAAGCCAAATCAAGCAAACACAAACTCCAAACTGTAAATTAGAAATCACCCATAAAACCCCACAACGATACAAGCAACAGAAAATAGAAATCAAGCATTGCCATGCCATTATTAACACGAGACAAAAAAAAATCATGCAAACAACAAAAGCTTCATATCAATAAGAAACAACATTGATTTAAGAGCTCAACCTAAAGTAAGTGAAGAAGGAAAGCAACTTACCCAAAATCCTTGGAGAAAGATACCGTGGACGAAGCCAGTGAGGAGCAATGAAGATTGGGTTCGGCTGGCATCAACTATGGGCTAGTTGGATCGTAGTAGAAACAAGAGTTTCTGGTTCAGCTTCTGCTGGCCCTGATTTCATAGAGAGGAAGAGAAGGCCATTACCTGTTTCTGGGTTACAGAAAGAAGGACTAGGATGGATTTCTACGATCTGTGAGAGAGGGATTTTTGTGCCGAAGAGAGAGGGAGAGAGAGAGCCTCGATTTTGTAGAAATCTCAGAAAACAGAATTGCCTCTACTTCTCTTAAACCGGAGAACACGGGCTGCCTCGTTTCGTCATCACCCTGGTCGTCCGAGAAGGAAGAGGAAGCGAAGACACGGTCTTGAAAAAGATGAAAGGGGTTTTGTGAGGAGTTGATCGTCGCTAGAGAAGAAACGAAGCCATGATAGGTTGCTGCCACAGTTGTCACTAATCGTCGAGATCAGATAAGAAGAAGCAGGGAGACCAGACTCTCTTATTTCTGTGAGAGAGATTTTTGCGACTAATAGAGATAGAGATAAACATCAGAGCAAGAGAGGGAGATTAGGGTATAGGAGTTGGAAGTTTTATTATAACTTTTAGCGATGGCAAGCGACTAATGGAAGCTATAAATACATTTTACTCTTGAAAGTACTTGCGCTGCTATATGTTCAATGGAAAAAATAAAAAAATTTCCGGCAAGAAATTGGCACCAATGGATCAAGGTTGTTACCAGCGGCCATCATTACAAGTGATATAGAAATTACCCTAGTTTGGCCCTTGCTATAAGTGACTTATAGCTGCTCTTTTGACCGATCCCCGCTATAAGTTCGACGCTAAAAGAATATTTTCTTGTAGTGTTCCTTCCCAAGCCAAATCAAGCAAACTCAAACTCCAAACTGTAAATTAGAAATCACCCATAAAACCCCACAACGATACAAGCAACAACAAAACATAAATCAAGCACTGCCTTGCCATTATTAACACGAGACAAAAAAAAAATCATGCAAACAACAAAAGCTTCATATCAATAAGAAACAACATTGATTTAAGAGCTCAACCTAAAGTGAGTGAAGAAGGAAAGCAACCTACCCAAAATCCTTGGAGAAAGATACCGTGGACGAAGCCGGTGAGGAGCAATGGAGATCAGGTTCGGCTGGCATCAGCTATGGGCCAGTTAGATCGCAGCAGAAACAAGAGTTTCTGGTTCAGTTTTTGTTGGCCTCGATTTCACAGAGAAGAAGAGAGGGCCACTACCTCTTTTTGGGTTGCGGAAAGAAGGACTAGGATGGATTTCTACAATCTGTGAGAGGGATTTCTATGACGAAGAGACAGGGAAAGAGAGGGCACGATTTTGTAGAAATCTCATAAAAAAGGATTGCCTCTGCTTTGCACTAACTGAAGAGCACGGGCTGCCTCGTTTCGTCATTGCCCTTGTCGTCCGAGAAGGAAGTGGAAACGAAGACATGGTTTTGAAAAAGATGAAAGGGGTTTTGTGAGGAGTTGATTGTCGCCGAGAAGAAATGAAGCAGTGATAGGTTGCTGCACAGTTGTCACTAATCGCCGAGATCAGAGAAGAAAAAGCAAGAGGACCAGACTCTCTCAAATCTATGAGAGAGATTTCTGCGACTAATAGAGATAGAGATAAACACAGGAACGAGAGAGGGAGATTAGGGTATAAGAGGTGGAAGTTTTATTATAACTTTTAGCGATGGCTAGCGACTAATGGACGCTATAAATACATTTTACTCTTGAAAGTACTTGTCGCCGCTATATGTTCAACGACAAAAATAAAAAAAATTCCGGCAAGAAATTGGCGCCAACGGATCAAGGTTGTTACCGGCAGCCATATTGATGGCCGCCGCTACAAGTGATATAGAAATTACCCTATAGCGGGGGCCAAGTTGTTTGAGCTTAGCATCGGAGCCAGGAGAGCATATGGATACAGTGTTTTCTGCATTCTTGCTTTATATGATTAAAGAACACTTTTCCTAGCCGGATCCACTATGATGTTAGCCAGCGGCATGTGAGTCCATCTAATGTGGATAACTCAACATGCAACAACTCAGATGCTTGGGGTGCTGGAGTTATAGATCATTTGATTGACTTAATCGGGATGCAAGTCCACAAAGGTTATCAATGTGTTGCTGGGCACTTTCCTATTGTTCAGTTGTACCTTATGCAAGTCATGATGTGATGTCTGTTTAAGTACCTAGATATGTAATACTCTGATTATGAGCAAAATTTGTTAAGCATTGATCAGGTACAGGAAAAAGGTTAATATACTTGAAAAAAAATTTAATGTAATTTTTTTTTTAAAAATACTGCTTTTAGCAGAAGCCGCATGACTTTTTTTAACGGCGGTCTGATGGGCGCGGTTACAAAAGCTACTACTTTTAGCGGCACTTTTACCGACAGCCGCTGGCCCCCACTAAAAGTTTCCTTCGTCATCTCAAAGGCTTTACCGGCAGCTGTGGCCGCTGTAATAAAAAAAAAAAAAAAAAACACTCAATACCGGCGGCCCTTTACCGACTTGACATATACCGTCAAACAAGCGGCGACCACCTCGAATGCCACTAAACGTTTTACGGGTGGCTAGAGGCCCCCGCTCTAAGCAGTTTTTCTTCTAGTGAGGGACCTAGGGACCCCTTGATAGTCACTAATCTGTCTGTACCCTTGGAAGGAAGGTTGTGTTTTTTCTTAATATGTAGCAAATAAACTTGTGGGTGGTTTGGCACCCATCCAAATGGATTGCACCGTAAGAAGGAAGGTTAGATCTTTTCTTAATATGAAGCTATTATACTTGTGGGACACAGATCAAGGGGTCAGGAGGATGGGATTTGGGTTAAACTTGATACCTAGGGTGGTCCCAAATAGATCTTTCCATGACCATTGTTGGGCCCTATCAAGTTTGTCTCTCACCATATAGTGAGAAATGGATATATATACTATGGTCATGAAAAGATCCATGCGGGACCAGCCCAAGTATCAAGTTTGACCCCAATCCCATCCCTCTGACCCCTTGATCTATGTCCCTCAAGTATAGTTGCTTCATATTAAGAAAAATAAATCCAACCTTCCTTCCCACGGTGCAGTCCATTTGGATGGGTGCCAAACCACCCACAAGTTTATTGGTTTCATATTAAGAAAAAATTCATTCCAAGGGTCCAGTCGGATTAGCAAGGGGTCCCTGTTTGTGGATGGTTTGGATTGGCTGCTCGATGGGCCCATGCTACCTAAACGAAATGCCTATCAAAACTTTTCGGTCCGGATTTTAGACCATTTTGGCCGAAATCCATGATTTCATCTGAAAATCATGGATTTCCGCTGAAATTGCCAAGATCCTATTTTATTGGTGTTTTGTTTCAAAACGAGAAAAAAAGAAAAAAAAAAAAAAAGAAAAGAGAATGGAATAAGAGGAGGAGAAGACGAGGGCGAGAGTATCCCAGTCTGTAATTAGAGTCGCCAATAGAGGTGGTGGAAATCATACAATCTAAGCTCTTCACCTTTGCATTATGCATCTCCGCCATCTCCCCCTTCTCGTCCAAGCCCTCCATCTCAATCTGCACTTCCAGTTCTCCACTAGACTCAAGTAAAAATCGCAATCGATCTAATTCCTTTGCACCCACCGGTGAGATCTAAGATGAGATACTTCTCTGGAAGTATCGAAAAGAAGCGGCGGTGAGGGTCGAGGTGTTGCGTGTTTCACAAGGAGACTGGACTCTTGAGTTCTCTGCACATCTCATATTCTCAACACGTGTCACTTATCTCAATACACTTTAATGATGCATGGTCCATCACAACTCTCAAGTCCCAACAAGTATCAACGTAGTCCGTGTCCCTTCTACTTTCTTCAACATAGTTCTTATTAAATGTTATAGAGAGTGGGTGGGGTTCCAATCCCTTGAACGTGCTTGACAAACGCTATTAGGATTTTAATTATCTTTTTTTTTTTACATATATTTTATTTCTTATTTTCCTATTATATATATATATATTCCTGAAAGATTATATCAAAAAGTTCTGTCAAAATTCCAAAATTCCAAAATATCTAATTTTAGAAGTTAAACTGAAATGGCGTTCGAAATGGTATTGACAACCATGACCCATATACAATATTATATATGCCCCAGCGAGCTGTCAAAAGCCCTGGAATGCCAAAATAAACTAGTTTCTACTAACATAAAATTTGAAACGCCAAAACTTAAAAAAAAAAAAAAAAAAAGGCTCTAGAACGCCAAAACTCACTAGTTTCTACTAGCATAAAATTCGGATGGCATATTGATTGTAGCGCATCCTATGTATTCCAGTGAAGGAGGTAGGAATTTCTTCTAGAGGGGCAAACGATGGTCAACAAGCAGCGACGAAGTTACAATTTTTTTAGAGGAGATCGATAATATTTTCATCTTTATTTATTTCTTTTACTTATCATTTAAAAACATAGTTTTTATTTATTTCTGAGTTTTGTTAATAATATCCAAAGAAAAAAATCTTAAATTTGAAAATACTAATTAAATTTAAAGACAATTTATTAAAAAATTGAGAATAATTAAAATAAAAAATAGTAGAGCTCACCATAATGAATCCAAACCACTCAAACTAATCATTTACTCCTTATTGTAAGATAGAGAGTTGTATCTCACTCCAAACAAATTTGGGCCCAGGCCGGATTAATTAATCACTTGTAAATCAATCACCCCATAATTAATTTATGAATTGATTCATTACTTGTAATTGTTTAATGGGTCACAAGCCTGTGATGGACATGGATGATTGAAAATCTATAGATTAATGACATGTAATCATTTGATGGGCAGATGATTAAGAGAACGTCATTGATAGCCGTTCACTACTATTATAAAATTGTGAAAAAAAGGAAGATCCATGCTACTCATAATAAAAGCTATTCTCTTAAATGGTTTCCTCAAATTTTACCCTATTAGGAGTTAGTCCCGCGATAAGGTTGGGCACATGATATTTTTAATTGTATGCTCAATATAGCAGACCAACTCCTATTGAGTAAAAATTGTGGGCAGCCCAACTAAGGAGAGGGGCTTAATTTTTAATTGTCCAATTATTATTATTTTTAGATCACCCTAGATTTAATAGCCATAACATTTAGTCGTCTTTTAGCTGAAAAAGCAAAGATCCCCAAATCTAGGTGTGGAGAGGTTTCTCTCAAATTGCCCTGAACATAAACACCTCGGAGATAAAGAGAGAAGGGATTGATTGCAAGCTGCATATCTCCTTAAAATTTGGAGAATCATGGACTGGTCTCTTTGGTAATAATTAAAAGACAAAGGTATTCTTGAATCTTTTTTAATTCTCTTTTTTTTTTTTTTTAATGAAAAGCAAGTGAATGGGGGTAAAATTATAAGGACTAAAAAGCCATAAATTTTTTTGCAACCTCTTCCATATATTCAAAAGAATTGCCAAAGTCGAGAGGGGGAATTGGCCCACTCGACCTCCCCTCCCTCCGTCCCTGATGAATTTTATTAAACCCACAGGCCTTAGTAGAATAAAGACACTGCTCTTTTGAAGATATACTCCAATACTCCAGTGTTACAACATTACCAACAAATAGTGTTCTAACAAAATAAGCAAATTGGAAAGTCCTTTTTGTGTGACGATTCTTCTTGCGACAAAATAGACAACAACTACTTCAAGTATCAAATCTTCTCAAAATCACCTGGACAGCTCAAGAGCCTTTAAAACAACCATGGGGAGTGTGCACATCAAGTTCTGGGCCATTCCACCATCATTTCGCCTAACTTCACTCTTCCAACAGCCAAACAAGACCTTCTAGTGACAACAGTGTTAGAGACATTTTCTTTCAAAATAGAGCACACAGTTGTTTTTAAAATACGACTAGGAGACCCTACGTCAAATTTCATGTCATTCCGACACTATTTGGCCCAAAATGCAAAAGGCGTGCTGTCCTCATGGCAAAATCGGCCCTTCTGGCGAAAACAATGCTGGAGACATTGTTCCAACAATTTGAGCATGTGGATGGTCTTAAAGTATTTCCAAGAGGATCAACACCAAATTTTGGGTCTTCCGACATTGTTTGACTCAACCTTAATCTTCTGGCGGCGAAACCAGGCCTTCTAGAGACGGAGCCCATCAAAGCGATGATTCTCAGATCAGATTTCAAGGATTAACTTAAAATACTCCCAAGAGACTACATATAAAATCCAAGGTCATTTTGATATCATTTGACCAAACTTTAGCCCTCCGATAGAAAAACCGAGCCTTTTGGAGACAAAGACTATTGGATCCATAATTTACAAATCAAAGTTGATGGATCATCTTAAGAATACTTCCAAAAGGCTTCTTGTCAAATTTCAAATCAATCGGACATCGTTTGACTACACTTTAGCTCGTAGTAACCTTCTTGCGACATAACAAATTCTTTTGGCAGCAGGACCCTAACGGATTTGACTTTTTGATTAAAGCATGTGGTTGGTCTTATTTTATGCCCAAGAAGCTTCACCCCAAGTTTTAGGTTATTCAGACATTGTTTGAGCCAATTTTGGATTATTCCGACAAAACAACCCCTTCTCACGGCAAAGTCTTTAATTTTCCCGTGTACTTGGAAACTTTACTCCTCATTTTACATGTATTTCCTTCAACTTTAATACAAGAAAGCACGTGCAAATTTTTTTCGAAAATGTTAGGAAAAATATGCAAAAGAAATGTCTAATAAATGAAATTCACCTTTCACAACACCAAAAAACAAAAAAGATAAAAATAAAAAATCAAAGTATTCTCTTTTTCAACACATGTGCAATGAAATGTTAAAATTTCTTTTATTTTCCTTTTTATGAGAAGAAGTTAATCTGCTGATCATTTTTTTCCTTTTTCAATAGAATAGAAAATTTGGTATACCCATACATAAAACAAAAGAAATCCATACCGTTTAGTTTGCTTCATGTTACGAAAGGGATAGACCCACGGATCTTCATATCCGCCGATTCTGGTAGTTTCCGTCTGTTGACACCAAAAATGTCACTTTGCCTCTTCATACACTTTCAACATCAAGCTGCTTCAAGCATCAGGTCTAATCGAAACCATCCAGAAACTTCAAGATCCTTCAAAATAGTCATAAGAAGAGTACACATGAAGTTTTGGGCCATTTCAATATCATTTGGCCTAACTTCACTCTTCCAGCAACTAAACAAGAGCTCCTTGCGGCGGTAAAGCTAAAGACATAGTTTCACAAAACAGAGCACATAGTTGGCCTCAAAATGCCACCAAAAGGCTCTACATCAAATTCCATGCCATTTCGACATCGTTTGGCCCAAAATAAAAAAAGTCACATTCTCCATGCGACAAAGTCAGTCCTTCCGATGAAAACAGCATCGAAGACATCAAATCTTCAATTAGACCCTATGGACGATTTTAAAGTCCTTCCAAGAGGCTCTATGTCAAACTTCAAGTCAAATCGGCAACGTTTGACCAAACATAAACCCTCACACAAGAAAATCAAGCCTCCCGATGGAGGAAACTACCAAGGCCATTACTCATCAAACAAAGCACATTGAAGGTCTCAAAGTACTTTTAAGGGGCTACATGTCAAGTTTCAGGTCATTTCCACATCATTTGACCAAACTTTGACCTCCCTGAAGCTAAATCAGGTCTCCCGGGGACGAAGCCCCTCAGGGCCATGAATTTCAAAACAGAGCTGTTGGATCACCTTAAAATGATTCAAAGAGGCTCCCTGTCAAATTTTAGGTCAATCGGACATCATTTGATTGTACATCAAAACGCGGCGTCTCCCTCGTAACAAAGTCCAGTCTACTGGAAATAGGGCCCCACACGGCTTAAAAAGGAAAAAACATTATCGCGTGGTTGGTATTATTTCTTGCCCATGAAGCTTCACCTCAAATTTCAGATCATTCTGACAAAATTTGACCAAGTTTTGGCTTTTAGCTGCAAATCGGCACCCTACGCGACAAAGTCTTTGGCTTTCCCGGAAAATTAGGAACATTGCTCTCCGTTTTGTATGGCTTCTCTTCAAGTTTTCTGTAGGAAAATCATGCCACAAATTGTACAAAAATACCAAGAAAAATATGCCAAAGAAGAAAGACCGAAAAAAATAAAAAAGGCCTAAACATGGGACCAAATGGGCCCATGGTGACGGCGACCGTGGAAATCGTGGTCGTCGGATTTCCATCGAAAACCCATATTTTGGGTCCTTTGCACGTTTCGAGCAATTTGGCCTCTGTTATTTTCCAAAAATCTGATTTTCGGGGCACAAAATTTGTCGATCTTTGAAAACATCATGGATTCGTTGTCGAAATCATGTGTTCGTCATCAGACACTTCGAAATCACCAACCGATGAACTGAGAAAGCATACTTTCTAAACGACCGATTGAGAAATCGACATGAAAGATGGTATCGGCCCATTGGTAGCAATCAATGTCTGAAAATGCACGATCATCTGATGACAATCGGCATGAGAAACCTACCGGCGATCAAGGCTCCCTACGTCGCGGAAAGAATTCTGAAAGATGCGGCGTGGGCTGCAACCTTTTAAGACTTCAGCGGCCACGTAATGCGGTTAATGACCCATTTTATGACAAATGAATGTGGTTAATTACCCATTATCATGGGCGGACCAATCTGAATCCAAGAAGGAGGAGTTACAAACCAAAACAATTATGGTATTAAAACCATGTAACTCCTCCCATCATGAAGTTTAGATGCAAATAAAGCCCATTATTCTCCAACGGCCAGTCAAAAACTCAAGAAAAAGGAGTTACAAAAAATCATAAATCAAAATGTGTAATTCCTCCCATCATGGAGCATTAATGCATTTAAAGCTCATAAACTCCCCCCACTGCCACCAAAAGCCTATAAAAGGAGGCCATTTCCACCAATCCATAGCATGATGTGCAAATCCCACAAAAAGTTCTACATAACTGCTATGATTCTCCAACGATGATCTCTCCTCCATTGAAGAAGCTCTGCAGTGACCATTGCTACAAGGTTATTGAAGAACCTTGAGGGCCACCCCTACACCCCAAGGCCCTCTCCTTATATCTCCATAGCTTAGACGTGGTTTTTCAGCCCGTCTACTTAGATTTTTATTAGATATAGGATTTCCTCTTGATCCTTATTCTCTAAAAAATTGAGGTTTAAACCGAGCCAACATAATCAAAAGCATCCTCTATTATCATCTGATGGATGACGACGAAGCCCAAACATGACTTGCGACCATTAGTTTGAACGAGCCCCCGCAATCTCCTGTAAAGTCGGAATTCCATTTCTTTATTCTTATTGTAATTTGTATTTTTAAAAGACACACTAAAATCACAAATCTTGTCTTTTCTTTTGGTGAGAGTTGTAAATCACCTTTCACGGCAAAAACATCGCCTTTTACGATAAACAAATGAAATTCGTCTTACACGGCATTTAAAATCTAAATTATGTCTCTTTTCTTAACACATGTGCAATGAAAAAAAGTTTAATTTCTTTTCTACTTGAAAAGGTAGATTTACGGACCACCGCTTGTTATTTCTAAGTAGAATAGAAATTTGGCATGCCCGTACACAAAAGAAACCGATGTGGTTTGCCCGCCTCTAGTCACGAAAGGGTTAGACCCCACGATTCTCACATTCGTTGACCCCAGTAGTCCTGAAGCGATCCGCGAACATTAGCGCCATCATCTTGGCATACCCAATGGGACTCGATCATTTGATAACATGTTGCTTAGAAAAGAAACATGTGCATACCATAGTTTGCTCTATGTTTATGTTTCTTTTCTAGATTCTTTCGCCCCTTTCAAGTTGGTGGCCTTTGTTGAATTTGGCATCTAAAAAAAAACACTAAGAAGGGATTTACTGGAATTTTGAATTCTACTTTTGAGTTTAATTCCACCCTTTTCTTTACAAAAAAAAAAAAAGATGAATCAAGTGACTTTTCAAATTCTTATGTCACTTGTCATGTTCAAATTGCACGTTTAAGTTTTCGTTTGAATTTTCAGAAATCTGATTTCTCACTTTTGGATTCAAATCTGAGAAACTTTGGTTTTTTTCCTCTTTGGATAAAAGATCGCAGAAATGTTGATCTTGCATTCGGATTGGGGAAGGGCTATTTACTCTTTTTGATGGATCCATTTGTGATCTTTCAAAAAAATAAAAAAAGAAAGCTTTAAAAAAATCTGATTTCTTCACTTTTGGATTCAAATTTGAGAAACTTTGGTTTATTTTCTCTTCGGTTAAAAGATCGCAAAAATGTTTACTTGCATCCGGATCGGGGAAGGGCCATTTACTCTCTTTGATGGATCCATTTGTGATCTTTAAAAAAAAAAAACTTAAAAAAAAATCTGATTTATCACTTTTGGATTCAAATTAATTTGAGAAACTTTAGTTTCTTTTCTCTTTGGATAAAAGATCGCAGAAATGGTTGAACTTGCATTTTGATTGAGGAGAGGCCATTTGCACTCTTTAATGGATCCATTTATGATCTTTAAAAAAAAAATAAAAATAAATCTGATTTCTCACTTTTGGATTCAAATTTGAGAAACTTTTGTTTCTTTCCTCTTCGAATAAAAGATCGCAGAAATGTTGAACTTGCATCTGGAGTGGGGAGGGGCCATTTACTCTCTTTGATGGATCTGTTTGTGATCTTTCTAAACAAACAAAAAAAAAAAAAATTTCAAAAAAATCCAATTTCTCACTTTTGGATTCAAAGTTGAGAAACTTTGGTTTCTTTCCTCTTCGGATAAAAGATCGCAGAAATGTTGAACTTGCATCCGTATTGGAGAGGGGCCATTTACTCCCTTTGATGGATCCATTTGTGATCTTTCCAAAAAAATATATATATATATCCGATTTCTCACTTTTGGATTTAAATTTGAGAAACATTGGTTTCTTTCGTTTTCAGATAAAAGATCAGAGAAATGTTGAGCTTGCATCTGGATCGGGGAGAGGCCACTTGCTCTCTTTGTTAGATCCACTTGTGACCTTTAAAAAAAAAAAAAATCTTCCGTTACCGTTGGATTCACATTCGAGAAATTCTAGTTCTTTCCCTTTCGGATAAAAACTTGCAGAAATGTTTGAGCCTGCATTCGGATTGGAGGGTCATTTGCTCTTTTTGATGAATTCATTCTTGACCTTTCAAAAAAATCCCTTCCTTTGTCCATTCCATGGATGCAATCCTCAACATTTGTGCCTTGCGGTGCTAGTATGCCTTTTCGGGTTTACTGTATTCACGATTGACACATTTGTTTCCTCCTACATTTGTACCTAGCGGTGCTAGGATGTCCTTTTGGGTCTACTGTATTTGCAATGACATATTTGTACCTTTAACCTTATATTCATCTTACCTTGAGTGATCCTTGCTCCTCAGTAATTTGGATTAAGGCATACAATTATTTTTAGCATTTATTGGTACGGTCACTCTAAGCCTACCATACTTGCAAACTAAACAATTGTGCATTCTATGGCCTTTTGTTTTTTTTCATCTCGCTTGAGTTAGACCCTATCCTCTCAAGTGATTTGAAAAGGCAGAACCATAGTTTCCCACTTATAATCATCCTATTTTGTGATTGCTAATGGATGTGGTCTTATTTCAGAATTTTTCGAAACTAACATGGCAGCTTCATTGACCATCACTTTCGACGAGAACAAGTACCAACTCTGTTGACACAAAAAAAAAATCATTTGCCAAATGCATTACACTTCCCAAGGCAAAATACTCATGCCCATAGAAAACCTCATTTTACTGATTGCTGGTATCTGACCAGCCATAATGACAGCATTCCTGCGGCCATTCCATGCAAGGCCTCACTGGTCTCTTCATATTACAAAACGATGGCTGCTCAGCGCATGCCGTAGCCACTTTTCTCCATCCAAACACCCAACCATTAGACACTGTGAGAACATAACTCTAGCCGTTGAGCTTCATCCCCAGTGGCCGTTGTACAACTGCTACCCACAATCTGGGCAGTTATGCTTTCGACGACCACTGGAACAGCAAAAGTTAGAGTTCCAACTTTCGTTTGCTGCGATTTCTAGAACCACCTCAACTCCCCACGATTTACAGCAACCCTCCACGACTTGCAGTAGTTATGCTCTCTCAGAAGCTATAAAAGAAACTCTTGGGCAAGCAGCAACCATCTCCAATCCAGTACAAAAGCCCAGAAACTCTACCATTTTCAAGAGAGAAGACCTTCCTTATTCCTTCCTCAAGGTGAGAGCTAGGCAGCAAGCATTCTCTGGATTGGGTTATAGTTTCTAAAAACCAACCTTTGTTCCTCTCACCATGGTAAAAGAACAGAGACTGTCTCTTTTGTTTTGAAGCAGCCTTCTTTGCTAATTCTTCTTTCTAAAAAAGGTGATGAATTAAAAAGATTGGCAAAGGAAACTACGTTGCAGACTTCTCCAACTTCGTCTCAGGCAATCATCTGAAGACAACAACCCTTTCCTTTTTCATTTCCCTTTCATTTTGTATCATTTCCCTTGTGTTTGATCTCCTAAGCCTGATGAGGGGGTTGTATGAAAGTTTGTAAAGAACCTGCACTCAAAAGGTGAGGCAAGAGAACCCATGTAAAAAAAAGTGGGGATAACTACTTAAAGCACAATCAAACATGTGTACAGGTCATCTTCACATCTTTCTGTAAAATGCAAGAATGAATAAAAAAAGATTCTCCGCACTTTTCATTTTCGAACGAAACAAAAGATTGGTGCCGTCTATGGGAAAAATCATGTCTTTCATTGAGAAGATATGCCTCATTGATCAAACATTTGGGAAAAGTCGAAAGGGAGAAAGAAAACCCGGATTGATGTTGTTGTTCTAAAAAAAAGAGAGAGAAGAGAGAAGCAAACAAATCAGAAAACGTTTGGCAGAGACGAAGTGGAGAAGATGCACAACGCCCACCGGCCGTTGTAGGGGAGATTCGGTGGTCAGTGTAGGCGCCCAAAGGCTGGTAAACATGATGTTGCCCGGCCGTCCAAATTTAGATATGCGCATCCATTAGCTATCGTGATTGATTTTGTACATAGAATCTTGGGACCAGTGCCTTTGGCATCAGTGCATCCAGCAACCACTGCGATTGACAATGTCTCACAGCCAATAGATATTGTACCCAAGGCATAAAATGCTCAACAACCATTGTTTTAACTTTCCAACAACGTAGAGGTCAGTGCAGCCAGCCTGTATACTTAGTGCCCAACGGCCAGTATCAGTAAAGTCCACCGGCCAATCCTCAAACAAAAAAAGTGGCTGCTGAGCGTAACATCAAAATCTGTTATAAACTTATAATGTATTATGTTTCAAAATTCTGAGCGTAACATCACCATTTCAGCCTCCATAGCTGCTTCCAGGAGTTCTTATAGGTTTTTGATGGCTCGCTTGTTAGGGGACTATCGTTTCAGCCTCCATAGCTGAGCGTAACATCAAAATCTGTTATAATGTATTATGTTTCAAAATTCTGAGTGTAACATCACCGTTTCAGCCTCCATAGTTGCTTCCAGGGGTTCTTCTAGGTCCTTGATGGCTCACTTGTTAGGGGACTACCGAGGTCAGCGGATGTCCAACCCTTTTGTGATTGGAGACGAGCGAACAATATCAATTTTCTTTTGTGTACAAGTATGCCAAATTTTATATTCTACTTAGAAATAACAAGCGGTGGTCCGTAGATCCACCTTTTCAAGTAGAAAAGAAACTAAACTTTTTTCTAACTTTCATTGCACATGTGTTAAAAAAAGAGATGGAATTTAGATTTTGGGTGCCGTGAAAGGTGAATTTCATTTGTTTGCCATGAAGGGTGATTTTTTTTTCCATTAAAGGCATTTTTGTGTTTTTTCCGCGAAAGGCGATTTACAACTCTCATTAAAAGAAAAGACAAGATTTGTGACTTTTGTGTCTCTTTTAAAATTACAAATACAATGAGAAGAAATAAAAGGAAATCTGACTTCACAGGTGATTGTGAGGACTCGTTAAAATTAACGAATGATGCTTTTGATTCTTTTAGCTCAGCTTGAACCTCAGATTTTAGAGAATAAGGATCAAGAAGAGATCCTATATCCAATAAAAATCTAAATAGACGGGCTAAAAAGATGCGTCTAAGACATGGAGATAGAAAGAGAGGGTTTTTTTTTTCCGAGAGGGAGGGGGGGGGGGGGTCGCGGGGGGCACCTTGTAGTGGTTGTCACTGCAGGACTTTTTCAACGGAGGAGAGATCGTCGTAGCAACGATGTAGGATTTTTTGTGGGATTTGCACATCATCATGCCTTGGTATGGTAGAAATGACCTCCTTTTATAGGTTTTTAGTGGCCATGTGGGGGAGTCTATGGGCTACAAATGCATTAATTTCATTAATTCTCCATGATGCAGGGAGTTACACATTTTAATTTATGATTTTTGTAACATCTTTTTCTTGAGTTTTGATTGGCTGTTGGAGAATAATGGGCTTGATTTGCATTTAAACTTCATGATGGGAGGAGTTACATGGTTTTAATATCATAATTGTCTTGATTTGTAACTCCTCCTTCTTGGATTCTGATTGGGCCGTCCATGATAATGTGTAATTAACCACATTCATTTGTCATTAAATTGGGTCATTAATTGCATCATGTGGCAGTCAAAGTGCTTGAAAGGTCGCGGGCCACGCCGCGTCTTTGGAATTCTACCCACTACTTTGGGAGCGTTGATTGCCGATGGATTTCTCATGCCGATTGTCGTCGGATGATTATGCAATTTCGGAAATTAATTGCTACTAGTGGGTTGATACCATCTGTCCTGTTGATTTCTAGATCGATCGTGCATAAAGTATGCTTTCTTGGTTAGCCGGTTGGCCATTTCGAAGTGTCCGATGACAAACACATGATTTCGACGGCGAATCCCTGATGTTGTCAAAGATTGATGGATTTTGTGCTCCGAAAATCAGATTTTTGGAAAATCACAGAGCCCAAATAGCTCGAAACGTGAAAAGGACCCAAAAAATGGTTTTTCAGTGGAAATCCAGCAACCATGGGCCTACTTGGTCCCGTTTTTCAACCTTTTTCTGATTTTTCTTTTTTTTTTTTTTGTGTTTCTTCTTTGGAATATTTTTCTTGATATTTTTGTAAAATTTTTGGCATGATTTCCTGATTTTCCGGGAAAGCCAAAGACTTTGCCACGCAGGGGTGTCGATTTGCAGCCAGAAGCCAAAACTAAGTCAAACGATATCGGAATGACCTAAAATTTGAGGTGAAGCTTCGTGGGTAACAAATAAGACCAATCATAGGCTTTTGTTTGAGTTTTGAAGCCGTGTGGGGCCTTGTCGCCAGTAGACTTGATTTTGTCGCGAAGAAGACGCTGCGCTTTGATGTACGGTGAAACAGTGTCCAATTGACTTGAAATCTGACAGGGAGTTTCTTGGAATCATTCTAAGATGATCAAATAGCTCTTATTTGGAAATCATGGTCCCGAGAGGCTCCATCTTCGGGAGACCTGATTTAACTTTCGGGAGGTCAAAGTCTGATCAAATGATGTCGAAATGACCAAAAACTTGACATGCGGCCCCTTGGAAGTATTTTGAGACCATCCATATGTTTTCTTTTATAGGTGATGGCCTTGATGGTTTCTGCTGCCAGGAGGCTTAGTTTTGTCGTCTAAGGGTTGATATTGGGTCACATTGTCGGTTTGACCTGAAATTTGACATAGAGCATCTTATAAGTATTTTAAGACCATCCATAGGCTCTGCTTAAAGATTTGATGTCTTCGATGCTGTTGTCGCTAGGAGGTCTGACTTTGTTGCATGAAGAATGCGACATTTGTATTTCAGGCCAAACGGTGTCGAAATGGCCTAGAATTTGATGTAAAGCCTTTTAGTGGCGTTTTGAGACCAACTGTGTGCTTTATTTTGTAAAACAAGGTCTCCAGCGCAACTGCTACTGGGAGCTCTTATCTAGCTCGTGAAAGAGTGAAGTTAGGCCAAATGATGTCGACTTGGCCCAAAACTTCATGTGTACTCTTCTTATGACTGTTTTGAAGGATCTTGAAGTTTTTTGGATGGTTTCGACAAGACCTGATGCTTGAAGTAGCTTTGTCGTTGTGGCTAGATGCAGCTTCATGCAGCTTCTTTTAGTGCCACACTTCCATGAGCACTTATATTGTCGATTCCGTGTCAAAGAATTCAAGACCTTGCCTCTCAGAGTTTCACAAGGAAGATCAAGTTTGAAGTCAAAAGATCAAGTCTTGGAAGGCTTGAATTCATCAAGGAAGACCTCCATATGAGTGACAACCTATTCAGGTAAATGAGACCCCAAACCAACCAAGAGATGGCCCTAAAAACCCTTAGTTTAATGGCTTATTTAATAGGTTCTTAGAAAATGTTTTTGAGCCTTTTCAAGACTCAAAACTGGTCCCAGAGGTCGGCTAACCGCCATGTCTCACGGTCACCTCGCGGTCACTTTTCCAGAAGCTGTTTTTGGCTGAAAATCAGAGGGGCGGCCACCAGGCGGTCAGCAGTCGGTCAGTTATCGGTCGACCGCCTGCTGACCGACAGCTAGCCGCCCATTCAGAAAATTTGAAATATCTGACCGTTGGAAGTATCCGTTGAGGTAGCGGCTAACCGCGGATGTGAAGGAGGCTAGCCGCCAAGTGCCGTTAGAGAGTCGTTTGAGGATTGTTTATAAATAGAAAAGGCCCTAAATCATTCGTTTCTCTCGAAGATTATGAGAGCTCATGTCCTAACCATGGTGCATCATATTTGAGCTCTCATAGATCATTTCACACACACTATGAGCTTGCATTAGCAAATCTATGAGCTTCACTAGCTCAAGGAAAGTGTGATGTGTGAAAACCATATCATCTAGGGAAGAACTTGAGCCATCAAAAGTTAAAATCCATATCCCTAGATCAAAGACCTCTTCCCTTGATTGAGCACGACATTGGAGCATCATCATCAATATCAAGGAAGCATTGCAAGAGGCATAAAAGCTTGGAGCTACGGTGACAAGCTTCGAAGAGCATCCTCTGGACTTCATCAAAGGGGTAAGTGGCAACCTCCAGATTTTGTCAAAAGAGGCAAGTGTTCTTCTCCCTCACTTCATTCAATTCAGAGCATTGTAAGAGTGGTTCATTTCTTTGTGATTTAACCACTATAAAAATTATAGAGGGGAGTAGATCTTTGTGGTCGAACCTCTTAAACAAAATCGATGTAGAATCAGTACTTGTGTAGTTTGATTCTTCATAGTGGAACCAGGGGACTGTGTGGCCCTTGAGAGTGGATGTAGGTCTGTGTGACCGAACCACTATAAATCCCTTGTGTCAATTTCTCTATCTCTATCACCCGTACATGATTTACATATCTATATGTTGTGGAGATTGATAAGGATACTATTCCATCAGTGAGTTTTATTGACACACATGCACTTGTGCGAAAACAACATTGAACATATTGGTAAATCATATATTGTTTAGCACACACTCTTTTACATACATTCACTTGAGCACCTTGGTTACATAGTTATTTTTACATTGATGTGAATCACAAGTGAATTTGTGAAGAGTGTCTTACACACGCTCGTGCTTATTAACATGAAACTAATTGTCATATCTTTGATTGTTTAAGCATTCACACATTGAACACATATTCCGCATAAGTTGTATTCTTAAATATGTTCATTGTGTTCTTTGTCCTAATTGGGATTAAAATTGGACTGAGATATTTTTTAATTGGCAAAGAATTTTAATTAGTCCTATTCACCCCCCCTCTAGGACTTGTTCATTGGCCCTAGGTGCACTTTCAGTTGGTATCAGAGCAAGGTTACTCCATAATGGCATAACAACCCGGAGTTGATCTTGTTTCATTGCTAGTGCCAATACCTTAGAGAGACCTCAAGTATTGAAGGGACCTCAAGGACAATCCTACCAAGACTTTTGGATGATTTTCAAAGGAAGATCGTTAGAAAGATCTTGGGTCTTGAACCTATTTGGATCAACCTATTCATTTGAGTTATTTCATACTGTTGGTCCACGGGCATTTGCGTTATGAGCTTATATAGTTACATCTGTTTTAGTGCAAAAACAATTGTAGTCAATTGATTGTGTTTTCATGAACTCTTGTGGTTATATCTTTTGGTTCACAAAATCACTTGATTGCAACATATTGATGTGCAGTTTGTTCTCATATTGTTATAGCCAGGAAAATGCATTTTAGTGATCTTTAAATGTACTTCAATTAATTATGAACTTAATATTTGTTTTTATTTTATCCATAATCAACTGATGTTACATCCTCTGTTTTTCAAAAATTAATGAATTCCATAAGTTATATCGTTTTGAAAAATTAGATATTTTTGAAAAATGATTTTTTGTCTTAAAGAGGGAAAATTTTTCTGAGAAGGCGGCTAGCCGCCTAGCTCCAGGTCGGCCAGCCGACCTGACGGAGTTGTAACTTTAAAAGTTACAACCGTCTGTTTTTTTTTCATTTCTTCCTTCATCTCTTGGCTGCCTCTTGCACTTGGGTTTCTAGGACACCCTTCTCCATTTCTATTGTGCACTTTTCCAAGGTAAAATCCCTACTACTCTCTTTGTTTTCTTCATCTTTTCTCATTGATTATATCTTTTGGCTTAAGAAAAGTTGTGCTTTGTCTCCATCTTCTTGTGTAGATTGTGAACCCAACCTTCATTGTGATTTCTTCTTGTTCACTCTCTCTATCTATCTTTGCACAAATTCATTTTCATTATCTTTTCATTGATTCACAACCACATTTCCCAAAGTCTCATTTCTATAGAACTTGTATTGGATTGTGAATTTATTTGTGCATTCCAAGTGTTTGATAATATGCCTCCAAGAAAGAAAACTGCCTCTAAGGCTCCATCTAAGAGGGGACGCTCATCTGGAGCATCTTCTTCGAGTCGGAGACGTTCTCCTTCACCGCCTTCTACATCCCCATCACTTACACCACCTTCTTCCCCCATCAAAAGGCTAAAATTCAATGTAGCATCTTTGAGAGCCTTGCAATCCAGGAACCTTACTTTTGAAAAATGGGTCAGGAAATCTCTTGTGCAGGAACATCACACCGAAGAAATTCTAGGGAGAATAGGTTGGCAAAATATTCTTGATTGGGGAAAAGTAGCATATCCCTCTCTTGCCTACCAAATGTATGCATCCTTCTCTAGATTCAAGGCCACTGAGACTGAATGTTGTTTCTATGTAATGTTAGAGGATGGGGAAGTAGAAATCACTCCTGAAAGAATTGGCTCTATCTTGAACATTCCCTATGAACCACACTCCATTCAATTTGTGTCAGACACTATCTCTGAAGCTGACAAACCTATGATTACTCAGTCCATTTGTGCTTTTGTTGCTGAATGGGATCAAGCTAAGAATTTTCTCCGCTCCAAATTCCTTATTCATGAACTTAGGCTGATTCATAACCTGTTCACTCACAATGTTTATCCTAGAGCAGGAAATAGGACTGAATTGACTGCCTATATGGTCAATATATTATTCAACATTGTCAATGGCAACCGTATGTGTCTTCCCTCTCTCATTTGTAGGCACATCATCCGTAATGCTACTTCTCGATCCAAGGCTGGATCTCTTATCTTTGGTTGTCTCATGTCTGCTCTTGCTCTCTCCATTGGTGTAAATGCTCCTGATGAAAATCCTATTCATATCGAGCCTTTCTCTCACCAAAACTTGAACTCCATGAACCTTGTTCCTCATGAATATGAATTAGCAGGAGCTGTTCCTCCAGAACCACAGGGATTCCCAGCTGATCCAGGAAATGATGATATTCAACTTCCTCCTCATCCAGCACCTCGATCTTTAGAAGAAAGATTCACTGCCATGGAACATGAAATAGCTAGCATAAAAAGGAAGCAATCTGTCTGGATGAAGAAGATCTTTCAATATATGTCCCGGATTTCCAAAAGCTGCAGGAGAGATGACGTTCAGGCTCCACCTTCACCTTCTCCACCTCCAGACTCAGCTGATGAGGCTTAGGGGTGTTTCACATGCTTTGAAACTTCAAGCCAATAAATTTGTTTAGTATATATTTTGGTGGTTATTTGGATGTTGTTTTTAGTTTTTGGCTTGATGGATAATGAAACTATGAATATTCAGATCTCTCTATGAATCGTCACATAATCTTTCTTGCATATTTAAGCTTTATTTTACAAACGCAATTTCTTATGCTCATCACTATGCTTTCTAGTTATATTTTCATAAGTGATGAAGATTCATGATGCTTAGTGGATTTTGTGTTTGTCACATCCATGTTCTTTTCATGGTTTTCTAATTTGTTTGACAAATCTTGGGAACATTGAATTGAACTGTCACTTTTGCATCATATCTCCCATGTTTGTCTCCTCTAATACATAATTATAGTTGTTTTCTTGAAGAGGTTGGCTTCATGATAGTTGAACTTCATTTATGATCCATGTTCTTTATAGTCACACTTTATGAATTGATGTTATTTCACATAGCATATGATTTTCAAAAGTTAAACATGCTTATGCTATGATTAGTACCACCAGTCTCATGGATTCCTCTGTTTTGAAACATAAATATTAGTTACATGATTTCAAAACCATTTCAGAGTTTTTTGCAATTTTAAAAATATTTTACAATCCATGATTTTAATATGATTGGTTGTTTCCTTAACATATTCATCATTGTGGAATTGATTTAATACTTTGGATACTACACCTTGATTCATCCCAAGTTGCACTTATATTGGTAATATCCATTTAAATCTTTGGAACTTAAATGTTTAAGGTAGGATGGCTAGGAGAGTGGGAGGAGACCCCTCACGTGTTGGGTTCGCCAAGCATAATTCCAGTATGTGGTAGCTTTGGTGCCAAGCGTAAATCCTTAGGGGATAGCTGTGGAAAAGACCTGTAATTCTGTGTGATCACGTAAAACACTGCTCTGATGCTTCTATCCTCAACACATGAAGCATGATTCATAGACTTGGTTGAATCTCAAGTTGTTGTCCTCCATTACATGTAAATCTCTTTCAATCTGATCTATGCTTTGGAATTAACAATTCATTTCAAAAGAATTTGTTTTTCAAAAATCTGAACTATACTAGAAACCCACATTGACCACTCTTGTACTCCTTATTGGTATATTAGTTTGACAGTCAAGTTGTGTGGAATTTCATTTTGCATATGTTCTTGATAGGTATATATTTTGAGATGCAAATCTGAATGAGATGTAATGAGTTAAAAAGCTTTTTCAATTGAATGTTCCATCTCATATTTTTCAAATCAGTTGCTTTGTCATTTTGAAAAAAAAATATGATTTGAAAAATGAATTTTCCATGGATTTTAAATTTTTTTTCTCAATGGAAAATTATGCAATTGATGTTCATTTTGGGCTTTGTTAACTTACATAGTTTTAAAATGAAATTTTCAATTGGTACTCATCTATTCGTCATCATGTCTTTACATGATTAGCAACATCTTAGGAAATTTGATCAATGTGAGCTTTAATAGTTATATTTGAGAAGTAACTCCCTAGTTTCATGCCTTACATCTTCTCCATGCAATACATAGGTATATTCATTGTTATCATCTTGACAAAAGAAGAGATTGATGTTGACGGGGAGTGTAGACATCTCTAAGATGATCAAATGAGAGTTTATATTTTGAGGATCATGGAGATACATATATGGATAGGATGAATATTTTTTTTAAAACAAATCAATTTTTATTTGAGAATGCATTAACTTTTGTAGGTACATCTTTATGTACTTCTCATATTGCCACATCCATGAGCTTTTAGTTTTAGTATTGTTCTTAGATATGGATGTTTTTATCATCACTATGTTTTGTGATGTGATTTTTTGTGTTTTGTGTAATGATTTTGCAAGCCATATGCTTCTCTATGTGTAAACTTCCTAACTTTGACTTGTTTGGAATGCAATGTACCCAATTCATCATTTGGATTATAATCACTTAGTTTGATGATTGAATACATTTGGTGATATTTTCTTCAGTTATATTTTATTGATCACCATTATCATATCTACTTACTTGTGTTCATAGTCATATATCGATATATGCCCTTGTGGATATGATTGCATTCATTCTCATGACATTCATTAGGCCTTTGTAAGTTATATTTTTCTAGGATATGAATGTTATGGTTTTGGATTTTATTTTCATTGGTATCATTCTGAGTTCTAAGTCTTGAACTCTCAAAATCTAAAATATATAATGCGTGTTCCTATTATATGCTAATGAATGGATTAATTTTGTTTGGAACTTCATGCATTTCTCATAATCATTACATGTGCTATTTTGTTAAACTAATGATTATGCAGGTTCATCACTAAGTGATGAAAAAGGTCACTGAAAATGAAATTTCATATGATCTTTATTGAGTTCATGATCTTCAATCGCTTGGTATCTTATGAAGGACTTAGAGAATCCTTAACTGGATTCATGGGATTGATGTGGACCTACTTAGTTGATTTATATAATTCAATTCCAATTTAGCATGATTGAATCACTCTATAGTTGAGTCTTTTGATATCATGCTTGCTAACACCCCCTCTTGCTTATAGTTAAACTTGTTCTAGCTAATGCTACCATGATGTGCTCAAATTGTAGAAAAGGTCTAATTCTTTCTTTGAACCCATCTCTCTCTCTCTCTCTCTCTCTCTCTCTCTCTCTCTCTCTCTCTCTCTCCATACCCCGTATGTTTAGTCTTGGAAAATCTCTTTGTCAAATTCGTGACAAAAAGGGGGAGAATAAGTATGGACTCTTCAATGGGAAAGAAACTTTTAAGGGGGAGAAGAGAATGTGTTTGGATCTAATCTAGATTCAGTTAAATATGATGTGTTTGGCTAATGATTAAGGGGGACTTGCAATCCCACCATAGAATGTGTGTCCCTTGTCTTATGCAGGTATATCATTCAGATCAAAGCGCATTCTTAGGGGGAGTAGTTAAGAGTCATGAGTCTTTATTTGAGTTGTAATTGTTGTATCCTAAGTGAAGATCACGTACTCTTGTAATCTTGGTGGTTCTTGAGTCCATATGTTGTAAATATATCTAGAATAGGTGTTTTGCCACGGAATTGACAAAGGGGGAGATTGTTAGTGCCACACTTCCATGAGCACTTATATTGTCGATTCCGTGTCAAAGAATTCAAGACCTTGCCTCTCAGAGTTTCACAAGGAAGATCAAGTTTGAAGTCAAAAGATCAAGTCTTGGAAGGCTTGAATTCATCAAGGAAGACCTCCATATGAGTGACAACCTATTCAGGTAAATGAGACCCCAAACCAACCAAGAGATGGCCCTAAAAACCCTTAGTTTAATGGCTTATTTAATAGGTTCTTAGAAAATGTTTTTGAGCCTTTTCAAGACTCAAAACTGGTCCCAGAGGTCGGCTAACCGCCATGTCTCACGGTCACCTCGCGGTCACTTTTCCAGAAGCTGTTTTTGGCTGAAAATCAGAGGGGCGGCCACCAGGCGGTCAGCAGTCGGTCAGTTATCGGTCGACCGCCTGCTGACCGACAGCTAGCCGCCCATTCAGAAAATTTGAAATATCTGACCGTTGGAAGTATCCGTTGAGGTAGCGGCTAACCGCGGATGTGAAGGAGGCTAGCCGCCAAGTGCCGTTAGAGAGTCGTTTGAGGATTGTTTATAAATAGAACATGCCCTAAATCATTCGTTTCTCTCGAAGATTATGAGAGCTCATGTCCTAACCATGGTGCATCATATTTGAGCTCTCATAGATCATTTCACACACACTATGAGCTTGCATTAGCAAATCTATGAGCTTCACTAGCTCAAGGAAAGTGTGATGTGTGAAAACCATATCATCTAGGGAAGAACTTGAGCCATCAAAAGTTAAAATCCATATCCCTAGATCAAAGACCTCTTCCCTTGATTGAGCACGACATTGGAGCATCATCATCAATATCAAGGAAGCATTGCAAGAGGCATAAAAGCTTGGAGCTACGGTGACAAGCTTCGAAGAGCATCCTCTGGACTTCATCAAAGGGGTAAGTGGCAACCTCCAGATTTTGTCAAAAGAGGCAAGTGTTCTTCTCCCTCACTTCATTCAATTCAGAGCATTGTAAGAGTGGTTTATTTCTTTGTGATTTAACCACTATAAAAATTATAGAGGGGAGTAGATCTTTGTGGTCTAACCTCTTAAACAAAATCGATGTAGAATCAGTACTTGTGTAGTTTGATTCTTCATAGTGGAACCAGGGGACTGTGTGGCCCTTGAGAGTGGATGTAGGTCTGTGTGACCGAACCACTATAAATCCCTTGTGTCAATTTCTCTATCTCTATCACCCGTACATGATTTACATATCTATATGTTGTGGAGATTGATAAGGATACTATTCCATCAGTGAGTTTTATTGACACACATGCACTTGTGCGAAAACAACATTGAACATATTGGTAAATCATATATTGTTTAGCACACACTCTTTTACATACATTCACTTGAGCACCTTGGTTACATAGTTATTTTTACATTGATGTGAATCACAAGTGAATTTGTGAAGAGTGTCTTACACACGCTCGTGCTTATTAACATGAAACTAATTGTCATATCTTTGATTGTTTAAGCATTCACACATTGAACACATATTCCGCATAAGTTGTATTCTTAAATATGTTCATTGTGTTCTTTGTCCTAATTGGGATTAAAATTGGACTGAGATATTTTTTAATTGGCAAAGAATTTTAATTAGTCCTATTCACCCCCCCTCTAGAACTTGTTCATTGGCCCTAGGTGCACTTTCAAGATGCAGCTTCATGCAGCTTCTTTGATGTTGAAAAATGTATGAAGAAGGAAAGTAACATTTTTTGTGTTAATAAATGCCCCTTGAGGTACAATGATAAGTTGTATAATTTTTGTAGTCGGTGTGCCTCGAAGAGAACTTTTGAGCTTTGAAGGTGAGCCTTTGACTAGGCCAAGAGTCTGGAGTAATTTTCTTTTGGTGGAGTAGCCTTTTGAGTCTCCAAGGGAATTTTATGGCAGTGAGAGGGATCATGTACCATCTTGATGCAAAGTTTTGAAGATGACATAAGACTTTTGGATTTGGGTTTTTGGTTTTCTGGATTTTGGATTTTGGGTTTTTCTTTTTCTTTTTTCTTTTTTGACCTTATGAACCTAAAGGCTTTATATGGGGCATTAGGCGGTCAAGAGGAGGTTTTGCTTTTGAGGTTTTTGTTTTTGACCTAGTAACCTAACAAGCTATATGTGGCATGTTAGGGGGTCTAGAGAAAAAAGATTTTTGTTTTTTACCTTGTGACCTAACAGGCTGTATATGGCAAGCTAGGGGGTCAGGATTTGGATTTGTGTCACTCTTTGGGACTGTTTTGGGTCCATTGGAGCGATTTGGATTTTTGTGGAATGTCAATTTCATAGTTTTCACTTGATTTGGTGCATGAGTTTGGATGGTTTGAATTTTGGAAGCTCATAGGGCTTGAATTAGTTTTGTGGTCCAATCAACTCGAAAGAGGCGCGGGATCTCATGCGTTGTTACTTTGTAGAGAATATCTCAAAATATCCTTTCTTGGAGAGAATCTCTCAAAATATCTTTTTTTTAGAGGATCTCTCAAATTTCCTTTCTTTTTTGAGGGTTGCTATTTTGTAGCACTTACCTCCTTGCTTTTCTCCTTGTTTCCTTCTTTGGTTTGATCTCTTCTATAGAAGAAAAGAGATTGAATCCCTTGCTCTTATTGCTTTTGTTTTTTTTCAAAAATCTCAAGAGTGCTTTAAGACCAAGAACTTTTCTTCTTCAAGGATCTTCAAGTTCATCGTTTTCTTCATTAATGACTTCAAGTAAGTCTTTTTCTCCAAAAACTCAATGTAGAAGTAGGGATCAAGAAATATTTCTTCACTGTTTTTTTTTTCTCTTTCTTTTCTTTTTATTTTTCTCCCCCTTTTTTATTTCTCCTTATATTTCTATTTTCATTTTTTTTTCTTTTTCTTTTCGTGACCGTACGGCCACATGGCAGTGGGCTAGTCCCCTTTTTTTTCCTTTTTTTTTCCCACCTTTTTTATTTGGAAATTCCGCCCCCCCGCCCCCCTTTTTTGATGAATTTTTTTCTTTTTTTTTTCTTCACCATGATAATGAGGTTATGCAAATCAATATGTTCATGCATTTTTTTTTCTTTTCTTTTGTTTTTTTTTTTTTTTGGATGCATCAAATAAAAGGGCTAGGATTTCTAGGTCAAGTCAACGTGAATTTCTGACTTTAATAAAGAGTGATTGGTTTTAACCAAGTTGGATTGGAATTGGTCAAACTTTGATCAAGGGTTTCCTAGCATCTAATGCATGAAAAAAAAAAAAAACTTATGCATGAGTTTGTGAATTGAATTGGGAGAATGATGATGCATACCTGGAAAGTTTTGCAAGTTTTAGAGTTCAGAGCTCGCTGGAATGTTGAGTTTCTCCTCCAATTTTGTAGAGATTTGAGAAGTGTACTTGATCTTGCAACAATGTTTGAAACCAAGCTTTCTTTGAGAATCTTTCATTGAATATGAGTTCGCAGTGATGTTGAGTTAATCTTCAGGCTTTCAATCTTTCTGTGGTGTTTCCGTTTTGTTCGGAATTGCCATGGAACCATGCCGAAATTTTGTTAGGATCCTTGCCTTAGCAAGATTATGTCATTTTGGTGATGATTTTTCTTTCCAACCTTTGCAGTTGGTTCCTCCAGGACAAGAAAGGGTAAATAGTCTGTTACCGACACACCCCTTCGATCGACTAGATCTTCCAATGCGGTCGTTCAGCAGCCCTGGGAGAAGGTCCAGTACATGGAGAAAAATTTAGAGGAGTGCGACTCCCTCAATAGACACGAGATGAGGCAGTGCTTGATTGCCCTCGAAGATGAGAAGTTTTATAAGATTATGGTAAGCAATCGTCCTAGGGCGATTGGAGGCGCAACTTGCAACCAAGTTGTAAGACCCTGCCCCGAGAGTTTCCGATTAGTGTTAATTTAGACGTGCTTTAGTTATAAGTGAGATTAGTAGAATTTGGTTAAGTTTGGATTAGAATAGCTTTTTATAGCTTTGGATTATTTTGGGGAATTCTTGTGATTTAGTGGGACCCTTTGGGGGTTCCTTTATCGTGTTTTGTGTGATTTTGGGATTTGTGTGATAATCGGAAAAATTTGTATTTTGCCCCATTTGACTTACTTTATTATTCTCAACAAGTTTTGTATTTTCTCCGTTTCCATTCGAGACCTCTAGACCGTACTTTGCTAATGATAGGGGTAAATCAATCTTTTTGCATGAAATCTGGATACTATTTTCAATATCTCCAAAACTTGTAAAATATATACTTTTTGAAAACTAGAAATTTCAACGAACAATTCTTCCTTCTTCGTCAAGTCCATCCAAGGCCCGGAAGTCGATGTTTTCAGCCCTAGTAGTTGGTTAAGTTGTGGGACCCATTGCCATTGTCTATAAAAGAAGAGTCTCTTCCTTCTTCCTCATTTTCTTGCAACTTTCCATTAGAAGAGGAGAGAGTTCAGCCCTAGGGTTTCCTACAAGTTTTCTTGCTTCTTCATCTCTAAGCTCCCTCAAGTCATTGCTAAAGGATAAATGGATGCTCCAATCTTCTTCTTCTCCTTCTAAACACTCTATTGATAGTCTTTTTAAGAGAAGCCCTCCACTCCAAGACCCACTTTGAGCAAGTTCTTGCCATTAGAAGACCTTCCATGTAAGCATTCCTTTCCATCTCTTAAATGTGTGTTCTTCTAGTCCTTGAGATGCTCCATATTGATTATTGGAAGCTCTCTCTTCCTATTCCTTGTTTTACAATTTTTAGGGTTTGAAATGAATGTTATTTTGGGGTTTTGCTGTAGATCTTTGATTTTGGCTTGAGAAAGGGTGATTAGGAGCTTATCAGCTTAATTGGAGACCAAGGCAAGTGGATGAATGGGTTTGTTTTATGATTTGTTATTTTGTAAAGAAAAATGGATTTTTATAATGATGGCTCTTTCCTATGTTTATGTCTTTCATTGATTTTTGGAAGCATGCATGCTGATGAGCTTTCTTTTCTCTTAATTACTCTCTTGAGCTTTTGTACATTGAGTTAGTATTTTGTCAAACTTTACATTCTCACTTATGACGGCTATTTTTAGCATTGAATGAGGTTGAAAATCCTTATGATTTTGATGGTTTTGAATGGATGGTTGTTGGAGAAGTAAATTGGGAATTGAATAGATAAAAAGGCTATAAAGGTGTTGCCAAGGGGATGGCTTAAATGGAGTTTCGAGTAGAAGAGAAGTTGAGGTTCGGACTGCTGAAACAGAGTGTTTCTGAAGTAGTTCGCTCGAGCGAACCTCCATTCGCTCTAGCAAACCCCCATTCGCTCTAGCAAACCCTTCACAGAACTCCTGTCGCTTGAGCCAACCACATACTTTGCTCGAGCTCTCCTGTTCCGGAGCTGTCGCTTGAGCCAACCACATACTTCGCTCGAGCTCTCCTGTTCCGGAGCAGTTCGCTCGAGCGACCTCTTAATTGCTCTAGTGAACCCCTCCTAGAACCTTGGTCGCTCGAGCCTCCACCTTTCTTCGCTCGACTCTTCCTGATTTGAAGTAGTTCGTTCGAGCGAACTCATATCCGCTCGAGTAAACCCCTTCCAGAGAGTTGTTCGCTTGAGCCATTCTAGCTGTTTGCTCGACCCTTCCTGACTCGGACCCGTTCGCTCGAGCGAACTTATAGTCGCTCGAGCGAACTCCTCCCAGAATACTGTTCGCTCGAATGGAACTTTCAGTTCGCTCGAGCGAACTGTATAGATTTATTGGGCTAATTCCAAACACGTTTAAAAAGTTGCTCTAAGGTCTAGTGAGGTTGGTTTTGAGCCCTATTATGATGCGGAGGAATAAGAAGTGTTTTATGAAGATTGATTTAGAAAAGAACCCCAATTTCGGAGATTTATTGTGGATAACGGACTTACCAATTTGTATAAGGGATTCGGGATGTCTCCAACCTTCCGGAGTACCATGCCATAAACTCTAATCGACATACGGGATCCTTATACCTACTGTTTAAATCCAGAAACCTCAATACATGGTCCGGAAATATATGGGTGTCTATAGTGCTTGTTTTTATCAAACTTTATACGTTTTCGACAGTTTTCGCATATTAGTACAAGTGGTATTTCAAAACCACTGAAATCTGTAATTTGAGTAATTGATCAGCCTTATGTATTTTGATAAGACATGATTGTGTTAAGTGCGCTTACGAGCCTCAGTCCAATTTATTTTGAGTGTTATACACTCCTTTAGATATGTATATGTTTTGAATGTGTTTTAACCTATGAGTCGGCTCTACTAAGCTTGGACGACCTTGTCAGTTTAATCCACAGACTTTGGGTTCCCCTTTTGTTTCTGTCAGCTGCAGTCTGAATTCTGTTCTGTTCTGTTACCCGGTTCCGCGGCCCTGGTTTTGCTCAGTATATTATATATGTATATAGTTGTTTCTCGTCACCTCGCGTGCTCCGTGATCAACACCTTTAGTGTGCTCTCATCACATTAGTGATGGAGAATTTAGCTTAAGTGTGGTTGCCGCCTTGTTAGTTCATTTCCTTTGGTTACCTTCATGATTTATCCTGCATTTGTACTTTATTTCAAACAAGGCATCATGTTTATAACAATCATTGTTTCATTATGTTTTAAGTTATGTTTTGTTTTCTTAAGCTGTATTATCTATTCACCCACCTGCCAGACCGTCGTGTCTGACCCATTTTTGTGGTACTCAGGTCCAGTCCCCGTTATTGCCTTCAAGGAGGAGCAAGAGGAGGCGGTCGGTGAACCGCATCGATTAGTGGATGGCAAGCTGACAATTTCATGTAGACATTGGTTTGAGCTACGAGTTGCGCAACATTTTGGGGAAATTATAGAATGAATTGGATTTATACTTTTGGGTTGTACTGGCCTTTGTTGGCCATTATTTTTGGGGAATGATAATGAACTGATCTTTTGTTTAAACTTATAACTTTACATTTTGGGAAAGCCAATGAAATTATTACTCATTCTGACATCATGTCAGTTACAATTGTTTATCAGTCTTGTGTTGTGAAATGGATTACGAATTTGATTTGCTACACGCTTCCGCACCAATGTAAATGTTTTGTGAGTGTGTGTGAAATCCTCAGCGCAGAAACCTGTGGGAAATGAAGGAAGTGTACGATCATTGTTAAAGGTAGTTTACTACCCCATCGACACTCGCGGGCCCGGATCTTGGTCCGGGGTCGCGACAAACTGGTATCAGAGTGAGACGTGTTTCAGGCAGTTAAAAGAAACTAGAAATCCTAAGGACGTGGCGAGGATTCGTTAGAGTTTCGTTAGTTAGACTCGTGTGAGCAATGTGTGACCCTTATTTGATTTTTATGTTAACAATCTGTTTTGTAGTAATATGCCACCTCGTAAAAGACCCGTACTCGGCAATCCCACTGCAAGCAATAATGCACATATAGGACCTCTAGAAAATGGTACTGCCGATCCAAACATGCAGAATCAATTTCAGCAGATGATGCAAGCCACACTAGACTAGCAGCGTCAGGCTCATGAGAATCAAGCCGGATTGCAAGAGCAAATGGCTTGGAAGTATGAAGAGCATGCTAGAGAGATGGCACAGATGTAAAGGCAGTTGTTAAAGGTTTTAGAGAGAAGGCCTGAACCAGCACCAGCTCAAGCACCAGGCCCTGAAATAGTCATTAACAATAGGGAGCATGACCCCAACGCATTGTTTGAACGGTTTAGAAAGAGGGGTCCTAAGGAGTTCACTGGGCATGAGGACCCATTGGTTGCAGATGACTGGTTAGAGCATACGGAAAACATCTTTGAGGTATTCAGATGTATGGGTAGGCAACAAGTGCAACTCACCGCTTCCATGTACACTGGGTTATCGGATATATGGTGGAAAACAAAAAGGGCTGAATATAGAACTATAGCGGATACAGAAGCTTGGGGAAATTTCAAGACGCAGTTCAGTGATAAGTATGTACCGACACATGTGAAAAGGCAAAAGGCCATCGAATTTCAACAGTTCGTGCAAGGTAGCATGACCGTCCAAGAGTACCTCACGAAGTTCGAGAGGTTGTCTCGATATGCCCCTGAGTTGATTGACACCGTGGAGAAGAAAATTGCAAAGTTCCTTGAGGGACTTAACGTGATCATTGAGACGGATGCCACGGGTGTTGTACCACCTGCCACTTTTGAAGAGGCTGTAAGAAGGGCATATAAATTCGAGAACCTGAACAACAAGATCCTCAAGATTCAAGGAAGGACTCAGACTCACCAACAGAACAACCAAAAGAGGAACCATCAGAACAAGAGACAGAGGCAAAACGACAAGCTCAGAGGCCAGATCAGAATGCCCAAGGACAAGCGGTTTGTACGCATTGTGGCAAGAACCATGATGTTTCTCAGTGTTGGGTAGTGACAGGAGCATGCTTCAGATGTGGTTCCATGAACCACCAACTCAAGGATTGTCCAAGGCTAGTTGGACAGGGCAATAATAGGCAGAATCAGCAACAGCAAGGAGCACAGCGTCAAGCATCGCCCCAGAATGCACTGGTTGTTTAGAACCAGCCAAGGCCACTTCAGCAACAAGCTCCTCAGCAGCAGTATAGACCTCAGCAGCAGCAACAAGCCCGTCAGCAAGGGCAAAAGTGTCCTCAGCAGAATAGGAATGCACAGCAAGGAAGGCATCATCAAGCTCCTAATAGGCCTCAGCAGCGAGGACAAGTGTATGCCATCAACCAAGCTGATGCAGAGGCTGCAGATAACATGGTGGAAGGTACACTCCTTGTTTGTGGAATTGAAGCTAAGATATTGTTTGACCCTGGCCCTACACACTCTTTCATGTCTCCAAAATTTTCTAAGTTGATTGATATGCCTGCTAGAGAACTTGAGTTCATTTTTACGGTGTCCACCTTAGTAGGCAAACAAGTTGTGTGTAGAAAATATTATCCTAGATGTGCTATTAAGATAGGAGACGTGGTGTTACCGGTGAATCTTATTTTGTTAGAGATGTTTGATTTTGACGTCATCTTAGGGATGGATTGGTTAGCAGGATACCATGCCACTATAGATTGTTTCCATAAGACCCTCACTTTTAAGTTAGAGGAGGCACCGGCAGGAGTATTGTTTCAAGGAGAGAGAAGGAATTCTTGTTCAAGGTTCATTTCAGCGTTGAAGGCTGATAGACTAGTGAGAAGTGGATGTGAAGGTTATTTGGCGTTTATCACGGAGGATAAATGGTCCCAAGGGGTGGAGGAGATCCCAATTGTTTGTGAGTTTTCAGACATTTTTCCAGAAGAGATCCCAGGTTTACCATCTGTTAGAGAAATTGACTTTACCATCGAGTTGTTACCGGGGACCACTCCGATATCTATTGCACCATACAGAATGGCTCCGGCTGAATTAGGAGAATTGAAGATACAATTGTAAGAATTGTTGGACAAAGGTTTTGTAAGACCTAGCGTTTCACCATGGGGAGCTCCAGTTTTATTCGTCAAGAAGAAAGATGGCTTGATGAGGATGTGTATTGATTATCGGAGATTGAACCAAGCTACCATCAAGAACAAGTATCCATTGCCAAGGATAGATGAATTATTTGACCAATTGCAAGGTGCTGCATACTTTTCGAAGATTGATCTAAGATCTGGTTACCATCAGCTGAGAGTTAGAGATTCAGATGTATCGAAGACAGCTTTCCGAGCAAGATATGGACACTATGGGTTCCTAGTGATGCCATTTGGACTGACAAATGCACCGGCAGTATTCATGGCCTTGATGAACAAAATATTCGCGGAGTACTTAGACCAATTTACAGTCGTGTTTATTGATGACATTTTAGTGTACTCCAAGTCTAGAGAAGAGCATGAAGAGCATTTGAGGATAACACTACAACTTCTAAGAGACAATCAATTGTATGCAAAGCTCACCAAGTGCGAATTTTGGCTTGAAGAACTCGCGTTTTTGGGACATATCATCTCCAAAGAATGATTATCAGTGGATCCAGCTAAGATAGATGCAATTGTGAAGTGGGAAAGACCGAAGAATGCGTCAGAAATCAGAAGTTTTCTTGGATTGGCGGGTTACTACCGGAGGTTTGTGCAAGGATTTTCATCGATTGCAGTGTCTTTGACAAAGTTGACAAAAAAGAATGCACCATTTGTGTGGACAGATCAGTGTGAGGCCAGCTTCCAAGAGCTGAAAAAGAGATTGACTTCAGCACCAGTCCTCACCTTACCATCCGGGAGCGGCGGTTACACTATTTTTACCGATGCTTCGAATATAGGACTCGGTTGCGTGTTGATGCAAGGTGGAAAAGTAGTTGCTTATGGATGCCGACAGTTGAAGGACCACAAGAAGAACTATGCAACGCATGATCTTGAGTTAGCAGCGGTTGTTTTTGCTCTTAAGATGTGGAGACATTACCTCTACAGAGAGAAGTTCGAAGTCCACTCTGACCACCGCAGCCTACAGTACTTGTTCTCTCAAAAGGAGTTGAATATGAGGCAAAAAAGATGGATGGAATATATTAAAGACTATGATTTTTCGATCAAGTACCACCCGGGAAAGGCAAATGTAGTAGCCGATGCCTTGAGTAGGAAGTTAGCAAGCGTGGCAAGTCTAAGGGTTACTTGCTTCTTTCAGCAGTTTGAGGAGTTGACTGTAGAGTTTCAGCCCCTAAGCAAGGGAGTATTGTTAGCCAACATGTCAGTGTCTGAACCCTCGTTTATTCGGAAGATCAAGGATGACCAATTGCAAGATCCAGAGTTGGCCAAGATTTCAGAACATATAGCAGAACGTCCTAACTTTCGTATTGTAGATGGGATCTTATACTATCGTGATCGTCTATGCGTGGCCAACATTGAAGATTTGAAGAATGACATCATGACGGAGGCGCACAGTACGAAGTACTCTATGCATCCGGGTAGTACGAAGATGTACCAGAACTTAAATGGCAGATTTTGGTGGAACAACATGAAGAGGGAAATAACAGCTTTCGTTTCTCGTTGTATGACTTGTCAGTTGGTGAAGGTAGAGCATCAGAGACCTCCAGGTTTATTGCAACCATTAGAGATTCCAGAATGGAAGTGGGAACATATCACCATGGATTTTATCTTAGGATTACCAAGGACCAGAAAAGGGAATAACGCCATATGGGTCATTGTGGACCGCCTTACCAAGTTAGCTCATTTTATTCCCATGAAGACCGGAGAGAAAATGCATATGTTACCTCTCGCGGAGTTGTTTGTCAACGAGATTGTCAGCCGTCATGGGCAGCTAGTTTCCATTACTTCGGACAGAGATAGCAATTCGTCTCAAGATTTTGGAAGGCACTGCATGAGTCTATGGGTACGAAGCTTCAGTTCAGCACATCGTATCACCCACAAACAGATGGCCAAGAGGACAATTCAGACCCTTGAGGATATGCTTCGAGCTTGCGTGTTAGATTTCAAGACTCAATGGGATGAGACTCTACCGCTTTGTGAGTTCACTTACAACAATAGTTATCATTCGAGCATTGGAATGGCGCCTTTTGAGGCATTGTATGGTAGGAGGTGCAGAACTCCAGTTTGTTGGGAAGAGGTAGGTGTTCGCAGTTTTCATGGACCGACTATAGTGAGTGAGACTAGTGACAATGTCAAGTTGATCCAAGAACGTCTGAAGGTAGCCCGGAATAGACAGAAGAGTTATGCAGACTCTCACCGAAGATATTTACATTTCAAAGAAGGAGATAAGGTTTTTTTGAAAGTGTCACCTACTAGAGGAACTCTGAGATCGGGCAGAAAGGCAAGTTATCATGGAGATATATTGGACCATATGATATCGTGAGCAAGATTGCTGACGTGGCTTATAGATTAGCCTTACCACCTGAGCTTTCCGGCGTACACAATGTATTCCATGTGTCTATGCTGAAGAAGTACGTCCCCGATCCATTGCATGTGCTTTGTCATGAACCGTTGTAGATTAGAGAAGACGCCACCTATATTGAAAAGCCGATTCAGATCATTGACACAAAGGAACAAGAGCAGAGAACAATGACAATTCACTGGGTGAAAGTGCTTTGGGAAAATCATGGACCGGAAGAGGCAACGTGAGAATTACGGAATCAAGTTCAAAGGAAGTATCCGCATCTACTACCCGAGGTTAGTAATGATGTTTCATTTGGTGGACCAAATGCCCTAAGGGGTGGAGGCCGTAAGACCCCGCTCCAAGAGTTTCCGATTAGCGAACTTATAGTCGCTCGAGCGAACTCCTCCCAGAATACTGTTTGCTCGAACGAAACTTTCAGTTCGCTCGAGCGAACTGTACAAATTTACTGGGCTAATTCCAAACACTTTTAAAAAGTTGCTCTAAGGTCTAGTGAGGTTGGTTTTGAGCCCTATTATGATGCGGAGGAATAAGAAGTGTTTTAGGGAGATTGATTTAGAAAAGAACCCCAATTTCGGAGATTTATTGTGGATAACGGACTTACCAATTTGTATAAGGGATTCGGGATGTCTCCAACCTTCCGGAGTACCATGCCATAAACTCTAATCGACATACGGGATCCTTATACCTATTGTTTAAATCCAGAAACCTCAATACATGGTCTGGAAATATATGGGTGTCTATAGTGCTTGTTTTTATCAAACTTTATACGTTTTCGACAGTTTTCGCATATTAGTACAAGTGGTATTTCAAAACCACTGAAATCTGTAATTTGAGTGATTGATCAGCCTTATGCATTTTGATAAGACATGATTGTGTTAAGTGCGCTTACGAGCCTCAGTCCAATTTATTTTGAGTGTTATACACTCCTTTAGATATGTATATGTTTTGAATGTGTTTTAACCTATGAGTCGGCTCTACTAAGCTTGGACGACCTTGTCAGTTTAATCCACAGACTTTGGGTTCCCCTTTTGTTTCTGTCAGCTGCAGTCTGAATTCTGTTCTGTTCTGTTACCCGGTTCCGCGGCCCTGGTTTTGCTCAGTATATTATATATGTATATAGTTGTTTCTCGTCACCTCGCGTGCTCCGAGATCAACACCTTTAGTGTGCTCTCATCACATTAGTGATGGAGAATTTAGCTTAAGTGTGGTTGCCGCCTTGTTAGTTCATTTCCTTTGGTTACCTTCATGATTTATCCTGCATTTGTACTTTATTTCAAACAAGGCATCATGTTTATAACAATCATTGTTTCATTATATTTTAAGTTATGTTTTGTTTTCTTAAACTGTATTATCTATTCACCCACCTGCCAGACCGTCGTGTCTGACCCATTTTTGTGGTACTCAGGTCCAGTCCCCGTTATTGCCTTCGAGGAGGAGCGAGAGGAGGCAGTCGGTGAACCGCATCGATTAGTGGATGGCAAGCTGACAATTTCATGTAGACATTGGTTTGAGCTACGAGTTGCGCAACATTTTGGGGAAATTATAGAATGAATTGGATTTATACTTTTGGGTTGTACTGGCCTTTGTTGGCCATTATTTTTGGGGAATGATAATGAACTGATCTTTTGTTTAAACTTATAACTTTACATTTTGGGAAAGCCAATGAAATTATTACTCATTCTGACATCATGTCAGTTACAATTGTTTATCAGTCTTGTGTTGTGAAATGGATTACGAATTTGATTTGCTACACGCTTCCGCACCAATGTGAATGCTTTGTGAGTGTGTGTGAAATCCTCACCGAGGAAACCTGTGGGAAATTAAGTAAGTGTACGATCATTGTTAAAGGTAGTTTACTACCCCATCCACACTCGCGAGCCCGGATCTCGGTCCGGGGTCGCGACATAAGTGGACCGTCATAGTAGAAGCCCGTGCCAGAGAGGAGACTTTAATTCGCCAAGTTGCCGACGCCGATAACATTCTCAGGGAGAGGACTCGAGAACGTGAACAATGGCAAGCTCTTTGGGGAAAGCTTCCTTGTGCCAATGATGAGTCACGATTTTCTGCTACATATTATGGTGATTTTTTGAAGAAGCGTGGTCTAGAAGTGTTACAGGCTAAGGCCAAGAGATTACTCGAGGAGTTGAATCTTTGGCTGAAAACCAGTTAGATTGAGCTCCTGATCTCTTTTTTTTTTTTGTACCTCATGTATACATTTTTTCTGGTACTTTTTTGTTATGCTTATCACCACTTTTCTTTTGCGCTTTTCCCTCTCTGTTTTTTTCCCCTCCTTTTACTTAAATTCTTTTTGATGAAAACAAATTTAAATAAGAGTTAAATGGGAATGTTTGTTTGAAAATTTGATCAAAAGGTTATCATAATATAAATGAAATTTATGAAAGATTTTATTAGATAGTATAAGTTTTTTTATATCTTTTCCTTATGCCCTCAAGATCTATGGGGATTATCTAAAGGCCACGGATCGTAGTCTGGGCTCCTTTTCTTCTTGATTCACTACAACAATTTGCACTTTTACGGGCGTTTTTTCTCGGAGCAGTCATTAAACACCGGGGAAAGTTATACTTTCCCCGGCGAAAAAGTATTATTTTTCTGGGAAATGGTACTATTTTGGGGCGAAATATTTTCGCTGGCAAAGGTTCAAATGTTAGCGGCGAATTATTATTTTTGCCTGCAAAGGGTAATATTTTACCGGCGATGAATTAGTGTCGCCGGAAAAGACTAGATTTCTTTCTGGCGAGATACTTAGATCGCCGGCATAGTCCACCCTCCTAATTTCACTCAGTTGTTTAACTTTTGTTGGCACTTTAAATTCGCTGGGAAAGTGGTTTTTTCCTTTGCTGGTACTTAAAAAAATAAGTGAACTTCTGCTTGCGCTTTAAATTCGCTGGGACAGTTGTTTTTTTCCTTTGTTTGCACTTAAAAAAAAACAAGTGGAGCCTTTTTACCCTAAAAATCCCCATTTCCATTTCCCGTGCCCGCACCCACGCCATAACCATTTCCAGCGCCCCCTCTTTCTTTAAATCTTGTTTGAAGCTCTACCAGCCCCCTTTCCATTTCCAGCGCTAGCTCCAAGTGCATCTCCCTCTTTCTTCATCATCAAGTCAACAACATTACCTCCCTACAACTCTCTTTCTCTATTGCATTACAACTCTCATCCCATTATGGTGCATTTGATTCCTTCCACCAGCGTCGACACGTTGTAGCTTGCCACCGCTCGAGAAGATGGCCCCCTAGAGATCTGGCTCATATCTCCCGGCTCCGTTGTTTTTGTGCATTTGATTTCCTCCACCAACGTCGACGCGTCACAGCTCGCCGCCTCTTGAGAAGATTGCCCCGCTCCAAATCCAACCCATTTGGTCATCTATTCTTATCCAGCATCGACGGTTCGATTTCAGAGTGGGATCTTTTCTCCTTGAAGCAGAAGGTATGTATTCAAATGCTATCCTACATTTACCGATCACAATCGATTTTACTGCCTTCCTTCCTTCCTTCCTTCTGCTTTGTTTCAGAGTTTGTTTTTGCAATAAGTTAATTTTTTTTTATGGAATATTAGGAGTGATTTCTGAGATAGAATGGTTTTCCTTTGTTTGGGTTTTGACTTTTGCTTGGATTTCGAGTTTCAAATCGTCGTATTATTTTCTCAGGTTACTTTGATTTTAGTTCCTCCAATCAATCAGAACCCTAGTTTCATTGTATTTTAGCACCTAATCTTTCTTTCTTCATCTCAACAAAAATTGATCTGAAATTGCCTTCTTTCTTTATATTTTCTGTTTTGAAGAGAGTGGAGCTGAAACTTGAGGATACGCAGAAAGGAGAAGTTTCCAGCCACGAGGTATTTCAGATCTCTCACACTCGCAATTTTTTTAGTTTTTATTTTTTTTAATTTTTTATGCATTCAAGACTCATTTGGTAGATAGTAACCAAAAAAAAAAGAAAAAAAAGAGGACTATCTATTTTTGGCCACTACTTAGTTGTTTAAGATAAAATAATTTGATGTTGTTTCTGGTGTTTATAGTATCTTTCCTTTTGTAGGCAACAGCTGAGATTATCTGATGTTAAATTGCAAACTATGCTCCAGAGTGGGTATATGGGTCTGGGAGTGCCTATGGGTCCCAAATCCATTCTACATTAGAATGATCTTTTTGTGCTTGTTTTTGTTTTGAATTGGAACCTAGTAGTACTATGGAAAATGTGATTCAAAGCCTAGTGAAGTAGTGATATATTTTGAAGCATCATGCCTAAGAGTACATTATGTTGATTCTATTTATATTTTGTTCTGCATGATGTATTCCCATTGGATACTTCCCCTCGGTCTGGTACTCACTACCGAGCCCCATCAAATTTTCGGCTCTAAAGTTGTGGTGGTTCTCACATTGGTACCATCCCCCAATTAAATTTGGAGATCTAAGGATGTGGATTACATTACCAATGCAGTATTTCTTGTTGCATAAACATTCGTCCTGGATCATTTGTATATTTTAAGGATGAAGTTAGAAAAAAAAAAAAGAGGGAGCGACTCTCCCCCAATGTTGACCTCAGTGATGCCTATCATTTTGTGTGAAAGGGAACTGGCAGATGAATTTCGTGCCTTTGGGGTAGTCAAAAGGTTTTATCGGTTCCCAGAGTAGTCTCCCCACTTAGATTTTTTTTTCTTTCCTGATTTATGTTGTGCATTTATATTTTGAAGAATTCTGAAGCCATTCAGAAAGTTATAAACAAAATACTTGTAGTAATAATCTCTCTGTGTTGTAATTTGGCTGGTAAATGATTAATTGGCAATACACCTTTCTACAAAAGGAGGGAAATCAATTAAGATTTTCTATTATTTACTTTCCTATTATATAGCTAGAGCTCTAGGAGATTTGATTCTGAAAAGGTAAGAGGCATTTATATATATATATATATATATATAAAAGTGAAGGCATCTTTTAGTGCTGGTTACAATTAAACGGAAAACGTTGGGTTTGCTTTGTTAGCTTGACATTAGTTCCATTGTGTATACCCAATGTAAGATATTCTTGCCTTTGAAGCTTTCACTTAGTTTTCAAGATTGTTTCAAATTCCAGGACATCTGAAAATGTTAGTGAAGATATCAATACTAGTTTTTGTTTTTAATCCAATCATATTCTGCTTTGTAAGGCCAAGTTTGATTTCTTTAGAATTCAAGATTGATACGCTCAATATTTGTGATCTTTGTCATAGTTGATGCTGTTGATTTCATGCTTCAATTGACCCATTCATCACAAATTTTCAAATGATTCCTCTTTTTTAAAATCACACCATTTATTTTAGTATTTTCTTCATTCCACATATGTAGCCTCATGTGCTTTTTGTAGTTGCTGTGTGGATTGCAACTGTAGTTTATTTGTCAATTTTCATGTATGGCTCAAAATGGGTTTGACTTCATGCATTTGATGGGTCATAATCGAATTTGATAGGAATGTTAAGGTACTGAATCTGAGCTTATATGCTGAAGTTAGGATATAAAACCAAATCTAATTATTTTATGAGTTCACAAAGACAATTTCAAATGGATTTAGTTCTTTTTTAAATTAACCTGATTTAGAGCTTACAAGTATCATAAGAACACCAAGTAATCAGTACATGGTTAGATATATGCAACCTAATTGATTATTTGAAAAAATAAGAAAAAGAAAAGACATACATTTACTTCTAATACTCCATATATAGTCTTGATACTATGTTATCTTTGTAAATGATATAAACCCAGTGGTAGAGAGACGTCTCACCTATAGCCGCCCAAGGATCCATCTGTTGTGTGCCTCTTCAAGAAGGTGAGTTTCACAATCTGGGTGTTGTTCAGGTGGGTAATGGGCTCCTTGACCCCAGCCTCTTCTACCTCTAGCTATTTTGAAAAGGAATAGTAAAATCAACCATTGGAATAGTAAAATCATGGAAAAGTGGTCTGGCTAACTAATATGGTTCTAGTCAGACTTAAGGGAGATACTTATATGAAAATTAAATCATAAGATAGTCCCCACAGCATACTAGTAATTGTGTATGTATATTATTAAAAGGCTATTATGAAGATCTAGATATGATCTGTCGATGAAGTGATGTGTAGAAATGACAGCTGAACTTTTATCAAGTATGTATATGATGCCTGCCATTCTGTTAGTATTGTAATCTAAATCTGAATGTGTTGTTACTTTAGATGTACGTTGTATATGATTCTAGCTCAAGCGTGTGGAATGTGGATGATAGACATAGTGATAATATAAAATATTCTGTTACTGTGATGCCCATATCATTCCAATAGGTGAAAGAGATAACTTCAGAGGATTTTTAAGAAATCCTAACTGGGTCTTGTGTCTTTCTCTTAGTTGGGTAATGGGTCACTTTCATGTCTCACTGGAAATGGGGTTCTATTAGTGTTCAGGTTTTGTATCATTTTTATTTTACTTGGTTTTGATTTTATTTTAGTGGGCTTGAGATTTGGAGAGAGGGTTTGGGACTTTGGTTTGAAGACTATTGTACTGTCATTTACTTTTGTGACTGCTCTTTGAAGATCAATTGAGATGGGGTGTTTTTTCTTTTACTTTTGTTCATCTTGATGAGAAATTTTTTGAGGGGTTTGTGATATTGAGCTTGTTTGATTACTCTGAAATAGAGAAAAATGCACTGCGTTGTTGTCATCATCATCATCATCATCATCATCATGCCCTTATATCACATGGTTTTTGCTGAAAGCTTATTTGAACCCAATATGCAGAAAATGTTATTATGATGCTCTTACATAAGCTGCAGAAACACATAGTTGCATTGAAATGGTCGCACAACACCAAACTTTTGAAACTGAGACTTAGGGCACAAAATCTTACGCTTTAATTTTCCGCGTAAAATAAAGCAACTTGAGAAATCAAATGCCTGTTGCTGGCAAACATGCGTATTAAAACTGACTGCATCGAAACACATTGGATTGAGTATTGAACTAATGTGGTTTCTAAACAGGGGGTGATGTGTATTAAAACTGATTGTCATTAATTTTTTTTTATTAGATGAGTATTGCCTGCATTCTTATGTGGTTTGTTTTGGCTTTTTTTTTTTTATGCTTTGTGTGATGTTCATTTTTTTTTTTTTTTTTTTTTCTGAAATTGGGTTTTTGTGGTTTGTAGAAACAAAGGTTGGAGACAAGGATATTCACTTCGTTTGGTGTAGACCAACCTAGTTCTCTCTCTGCTCCCTGTTCTCTCAAACTGCTCTCTCTACTTTTCTCTGTAAAAATCTCAAGGTAAAACATCACAATCCTGATTTATTTTCTATTTTATTGCTTTTGAAGGTTCTCAAATATATGAATATATATGTGGATTAGGGCTGGATTTTTGGGATGTAAGTGATTTAAGGTTTCTTTAATTTTGGGGTTTTAAGGATTTGTTTTTCTTATATTTGAGTTCTTTTTTTCTCTATTTTTTTTTCTTTTTCGCATATATTTTATACCATCTATTGGTTGAATTTGAGTTAACCACCACCTTACATATGTAAACAAATATGGACAAGAGTTGGATGTTACAGTATCATAATAGATTCAGTCAGCCGTATATAGACGGGGTGATTTTTTTTATTGAATTCGCAAAGTCGACTTTGGGTGGGCGTAGAGTGATTAAATGCCCATGTAACTACTGCTGTAATGATTTTAAGCATGATTATGAGATTGTCAGAGACCATCTGGTCCGGCATGGGATGACGGTATCCTACGACACCTGGTTACAGATGGTATCCTGATCAGCCTTGTCGACGTCAACATGTGCAACCGTCCTAACCAGCCCAACCAATGTCTCCACACTCCCGTGACTCTTTATGAGCTCCTCGTAAAGACAAGCGGCCTCGTCCTCACTCCCATGTTTGAGCTTGAATGACGCAGCTTCATGCATGATGATACTGAGCCTGTTGTCTTCAGACATGGCGTTTGTCCACCATTCTGTGGCACCATCAAGCACAGCAGATGCCCCACCAACATCCCCTGTGTGCTCTTTCAGAGAGAATTAACCTTAAGTCTTAAGGTGAAGAATGTCGATGGAGATAGGACTTAGGTATTGGCAATGGAGCACCTTAGATAATTTTAATCTGACAGTGAAAGTTACTTCAATTTAACATCAAATGTGATTTCCACCTGGTGAAGTCTACGGGGGAGTGGAGGTTGGTTTGTTAATTGTGGCTTAAGGGTCCACCATGGTGAATTGTGTGAGTTGTGATACAGTGATCTGTATCCATTCATGCCCAACAAATGATAATTTAATGTTTATAAGATTGGGACCTCATTTTCCATTCATAATGATGCTTATTGTTATATAATGGGATTAAAACTAGGTTTATAAGGTCTTTGCTCCAGTTTTTTGAATTCTGAGCCCAAAATATTGGCTCCCAGTAAAGAGTTTTTAGAAGAAATTCATATGGGCACATATCTTTTATTGAGTTTAATGACATGACATCATGTTTATGTTAAGTGGCCAAGTAATTGAGATTTTCAGTAGACTTTAGGCCTTTGGGCTTTCTGAAGATGTTTATCACATTACTGAAAAAAAGAAGTAAGAAATGATAGGTAGGGTTGGGCAGGGATCATTCAATGTAAATCCATACTCAATAGGCATGAGTTATTAAGATGAAAATTTACATTTTTCTTATTCCTTGTTTTTTTCTTTGTTCTTCTACTGAGAAGGGTTCATCTCCACTTCTGTCAGACCTCGACCCAAGATTAGCGCGATTAGTGATAATTAAGTGAGTGTTTAGTGTTAAGATGGGTTTGTGTTCGTTGGGTTAGAATTTGGTTTGGTTTGGTTTTGGTATTAGCTTTGGGAATTTTGAGAGCGTTGATTTTAGTGAGATACGCTCAGGGGTGCCCTGAGTACACGTGTGAGCATGAGAGAAATATTGTGGATTTTTTATTTAAACGATGATTTCCATTTGTTTTGAATGATTTTATACTCAACTTTTGTATTCAGTCCGTCCTCATTCGATGCCCAGAAACCTGTGTTTTTAGCCAAAAAGGATAAAAATGTCTTTTCACACCAAATCTGGACCCAATTTTTGAAATCTCAAAAATATGTCACATTTATACTTTTTGGAAACTAGATTTTTCGGTGATCTTTTTTTTTTCTTTTTTTGAATTTATCCGGGACCCACAAGTTAGTGTTTTAGCCGCTTCAAGTTTCAAACCAAATGGGGCCCACTCTCCCTCACTTAAGTTCTCTCCTTCACTACCCACGTTTAGAATCTCCTCATGTTTCTTGCAACTTCTTCTTCAAGAGAGAGCTGAGAAAACTTCTTCTTCTTCATTTCTCCTCTTTGCATGCCCTAGCTAGAAAACCCCAAATGAAAATCTGAAGCTACCTCCATCTTCCTCTCATTGCAAGCTCTTCATTAAACCCATTTGTTGGGTATTTCCAGCTGGACCACTTCTTCTTCCTCCTCATTTCTTCTTGTTAGACTAGCTCTAGGTAAGGACCTTCCTTTATCTCTTTAATGGAGTTTTCTTAGGCCCTTAGGACCTTGTTTTAGTCACATGCAAGCCCATTTTTGAAATGGGTTTTTGTTTTCAAATTTTATTGGATTTTGAGTTGTGTTTTTGGGGCTTCTTTGTAGAGCTCGGTTCAGCTGTAGGAAGGGACTTTTGAAGAGTCTTTGTTTTGCATTTTGGATAGCACATTGGTAAAGGCAAGTGATCCTTTTAGCCTTCCCTAACACATGTTGAGTATGGATATTAATTTGATTTCAAATGGGTGATTTTCATTGTAGCTCTCTTGTGTTATATCAACATGCTTGGGATTAATGGAAATGTATCTTTATACTTCATGCACGAGTTTTAGTATGATTTATTGATCTTGTAGTTAGTCAAGTTTGACCTCTATTTTGGGTGGCAAATTTCCTGATTGAATGGTTTAAATTATGTTTAGTGATGGATTGAGAATGAAGGAGTATGGAATATGAAACGTTTGTAAATGTTTTGATTGATGCAATGGAATGTGGAAATGGTGAAGTAGGGAGAGCATGTAGGCTCATTCCTATTGCAGGAAAACACTGGGTTAGAAAGGAGAAAGGTTGGAGAGGAAAAGGGCTGGAACAGCTTCAGAATTTGCAATTTTCATAGAGGGTCGGTCAGCTGGCGATCAGCTGTCGGCTTGCCGATAGATGACCGACAGCCAATCGAACGAGTTCAGTTCCATTATCAGTAACTTGTTTTTGTGATAGAGGAACGTTGGGTCAACTGTCGGCCAGCCAACCTGTATCACTTCGGTTAGCCGACGTTAGGTTCCTTTTCCAGATGAAGAAATTCCTAATCTGAGATCTGACGGTCAGCCATCAGTCAGTTGGCGGCCAGCCGACATGACCACCTCGGCTAGCCGACAGGTGACCGAGAGCTGACCGAAATTTCAAAATTTCCTATTTTGCAGGATTTTATTGGGAAATGAAAACTAGAATACGATTAGGAGCGTTTGGCTTGAGATTGTGCGTTTGAAACTTTGAAATGTCTTTTAACTTCTGGGGCACCAATCCTTTAAAAAAAAAATGACATTTGGGTTTCAAACACAAGAAGATAAAATGAAAGGTTTTAACGTATACTTGATTAAATTGATTTGAGTTCATGATTTTGATACAACTAATATCGTTTAGCACTTGATTTGTCTTGCAAGTATAAGTTTTATTTTGATTTGTTCAAGAACTATAATGGGGAACACTTCTTCAGTTTTATGTCGTTATAGCTTTGGCTAGTCTTGTTTAGTCATGTCTGGCTTTGTCTTGATAAGTGTACTCCCCCTATTTTTGACAAGTTTTGTATAAGTATTATTATGTTTCATGCATTCATGAATTTCGTTGAATACCAATGAATTTGGATTGCCATCTCAGTCTGACCCACTAGTTAGGGGGTCCTTCAACATAAGGACTATCTGCAGATTAGTAGTGTATTTATACACACTTTTGTTCTGGTTCCGCGGCCGGTTTTCCCGTCCACCTTGTGTGGTTTGGGCTTTCGTTTTGTTTCACTTTGTCTTGCTTTGTCTCTGCTTGCACTTGTCATCATGTATGATGGAAAAAGGATGAGCTCTATGTGGGTTTATGAATTATGATGTTTTCTTGTAACCATGTTAGTTGTGCCTTGCATACTATTTAAGTTTTGTTCCGAATTCATTTAATGGTTTTAAGCATTGTTATTTCAGATTTAAATGATTTCTATTATGACTAAATTGATCACCTGCCAGACCGTCGTGTCTGATCCATTTGTTTTGGTGTTCAGATGCAGGCGCCGATGCCGTTGAGGAGGAAAGCCAGGAGGAGGCTTTTGAGCCACCTCCAGTCCGTGAGTGGCAACTCAACGACGTCATATAGACGTCAGGTGGGGTCCTGAGATGCGGTGCACCTTGATAGGGATTTTATCATTTTGTTATTTTGGGGATGTGATGGCCTTTGTCGGCCTTTTCTATTGTGGGAATGTAACTTAACTTTGTTTAACATACTTTTATCACTTTGAAACTTGAAAGATTTTTGGGGAATGCTATGTTATATTTCCCTTTCTGAATGTTTGTCATGACGATGATTTAATATATGCAAGTTTGAATATATCTTGATATTTATATGATGTGGTTACTTACACGCTTCCGCAAACCATTATTTGTGTGAGATCGTTCCATGCTTGTTTTGGAATCCTCACCGCGGAAACCTGTGGGACAATTACAGTTGGACATATCAGTCGCGGGCCCGGGTGTCAGTCCGGGGTCGCAACAACTTCCCAACAGACAGCTGTTTAATCCAAGTCTCAAATGGTGTTTATTGTTTGACCTATACATTGCACAAGTTCAATGAAGAAGTGGAATGTTCTGGCCTATTTGAGCATGAAGCCACCTACCATTGATGTTGGTGGTTGAGGTATGCTGTATTAGTATCTTTAATTGCACTAAGCATGATTGGAACAGGGGTCAATTCAAGTGAGATTGGGAGATCATAGAAGTATGCATCTCAAAATTTTGGAAAATGTGAAGACTTTGGCAGGAACAAAAATGAGGTCTTAAAACTAGAGTGGCACCATGTGTGCAAAGTTCCTACAACTAAGGTTAATGGTCTTGTAGATATTTGGATTGGTTTTGTTTGATTTTTTTCTTTAAAAATTATTTTCCTGTAAAAAATTTACCATTTTGACAATTATGAGGTAGTTATGGCTGTGATTTTATTGACTGCATCAGTCTTAACAATCACTTCTATTGCTCAATATTTATTGATGGTTTCTTTCAGGGATATTAAGGGAGCCAATGTCAAGCTTGCAGACTTCGAGATGGCAAAACATGTGAGTGGTATTTCTCCTTATATAGAAGCATTTAAGAATTCATATAAGAGAAATGTTCAAGTCCAACTGATTTTATTGAAGTTGTCATATGACCCACCTTATGGTGCCCATGTAAGGTCTCATGCCTTTATTAGAGGGGGTTTGTCACTAATCACTAGGATTTAGGGTGCTAAATTGGATTTAGTGGCCTAAGCACTAGGATTAGTGGTGTGTGGTGCATTAAGTAGTGGCTCATGCATATCATACTTACTTGGACCCACCTTGGCCCGGTGGCCCAAGGCACTCTCATTATGAGCCCATACCATTTGCCAAGGACTTGTAAACTCCCTAACAACTTGGCCTTATGTGCAAAAATTTCAAATAAAACCCCCTTTTAAACCCTAAAGCCCCATTTCCCCATTTCATTTCATTCCTTCTCTTCTCTACAATATCTCTACTCCTCCTCCCTCATTGCTCCACCAACCAAGCTAGGCCTTCCAAGAGTTTTCAATGCTTTCCCCAAGGCTCAAGAGTCTCCCCATCATCTCCTTCATCTTCCTCCCTTCTCATTCTCATCAATAGGTAAGCAAACCCTCTCTCTAAACTCATGTAGTTTGCTTATTTCAACACTAGGAGCATGCATTGGCGATTTAGTGGGTTTTCCCTTTCATTTTGGCATGTAGGAAGTGAGTTCTTTGCTTGGGTTGAAGTGGGGAGGTGTGAAGAGCAAGGTTTGAGATAACCCTAGGCTCTAAGAAAGGGTTTTTTGCTCAATTAAGCCAAAGGCAAGTATATAGACATGATTAATGGTGTAGGCATGTTTATTTGGTTGATTCTAATGCTTTAAATGTGCTAACCTTCTCTATTATGTGCATTTATGATATTTGGGTTGTGAGTGTGAATTTAAAATGCATAAATGGTGGATAGTTTCATAAAGCAAAATCGGTAAAGACATTTGATTGATGTCATTGTGGTTTTAGTCCCCTCTAGTTAAATTTCATTGACTAACTCATTAGTTTGTTACTAGTTGGTAGATAAGTTGTTGCATAAGTTTGGATTTCATTTCATCAATGTTATATTAAGGTATAAGCAATATAGGAAGAAGATGAATTGGCATAAAACTAGACACCATCATATGGATCCAAACCTTCCTTTTAGCATTTAGAATTATGGCCAACTGATGCACAAAACTAAGTTGGAAAGGGTTATATTCCTGGAACAGGTTGATTAAAAACAAAATTTGATGTGGGGCCTACCTGTTCCCATAGGATAGGCAATCTGGTCCGGTCATATGAAGGGAGCACATGGGTGACCTTAATGGTCGGGTCCCTTTGTGGGTGGAACCCATCTGGGTCCACCATCCAACCAGCCCAAGCATGGGAGGCGTGAGTCCCCATTTCATTAATCCTGGGAATAGTCGTTGCTCACCCTTGGTTGTGTCATGTGACAACCTTTTAAACCTCATAACAGCCCTCCCTTCTTGAAATAACTACAACAAAGCCTTGATTGATTATTTAGCATTTCTAGGTATCATATGGGATTCCCCCGGTGGCCCACCATCCATGTAACTCAAGGAAAATGTTTTAAATAGTCCCATGTAAGGACTAAGGAGACATGAGTTCTCTTCATGTTTTTTACTAAACCCAGGTAATGAGAAATGAGTTTTGGGAACATGTGGTAGGTTTTGAATTTCCAACCCAGCCCCCTTACTTTATACTGAAGACAAGACCCACCTTAAATTATATAATGATCTTATACAATAGTAATGATTGTGTGGAATCATATGATATCTTTAGGAACTTCCAAATCAACCTGATAACATGGAACTAGATTAATCTACTATTTATGTCTAGGGATGGCAACGGGGCACATCGGGGATGGAATTGGGGTTCGCCGCCCTGCCCCGCCCCACCTCGCCCATTCTGGGTAATTGATATGCCCCGTTCCCCGCCCCGCCATACTCCGATTGCCCCGCAGGTACCCCGCCCCTCCCTGCACCTGAATTATAAAAATTTTAAATGTGCAAGACTTAGGATTTGAATTTGGGTGGGAGAGTAACTAGATGTTTCCCTTACCACTAGACCAAACTTCATTTCTTGTAATGTTTTACCTTACTTAAAATATATTCATATATTCAAGATTGTTACACACACACACACACACACACACAAACACATATATATATATACACACACACATACATATACATATATATACACATATATACATATATGGGAAATGCTCATGTGAGAGACACTCTCACCAAGTTGGTGAGAGATGGGTGGGGGCCCTCACATAAATATTTGGGGTCCTTGCATTTAAGTTGGTGAGAGTACATATTTATGTGAGGGCCCCCACCCATCTCTCACCAACTTGGTGGGAGTGTCTCTCACATGAGCATTTCCCTACATATATATACATACACATACACATACATATATATATATATATATATATAAGTGACTTTTCAAGTACATGGGGTGGGGTCTTTTGTACTTAAAAAGACCCAAAAATGGAAGTATCCCTCACCCTATGGTGAGGAAAAAATGCATATGAACATTCCCCATATATATATGTGTATGTTTGTATATATATATAGGGAAATGCTCATGTGAGAGACACTCTCACCAAGTTGGTGAGAGATGGGTGGGGGCCCTGACATAAATATCCATTCTCACCAACTTAAATGTAAGGACCTTAAATATTTATGTGAGGGCCCCCACCCATCTCTCACCAACTTAGTGAGAGTGTCTCTCACATGAGCATTTCCCATATATATATAAACATAACTCTCTATATTATATATATATATATACACATATAGGTATATATATAAACTTATTTAATGGCGGGGTAGGGTACAGGGCGGGGCGGGGCAGGGCGGGGAAAAGAACAAACCCATTCCCGCCCCACCCTGCCTTCGGGGCACAGTTTTATTCCCCGTCCCCGCCCCACCTAAGGATTGGGGTGGGGAAAACCCGCGCTGGGTGGAGTGGGCAAGCCGGGGTGGGGCGAGGCGGAGCAAAATTGCCACACCTATTTATGTCATGATATGACCAGCTAAAATTTGGACCCTAGCCACACCTGGCCTATGAATATGAATTGGACCTTTAGCTGGGGGGGGGGGGGGGGGGGGGGGGGGCTTAGCACCTCATTGTGGAATGTGCGATAACGCACGTGAGACCCATGTTGGGCTATGTGGGTGGCGTAGTGGGCCCCTTGGGTGTCAACAACTTCAAAAGCACCAAATGACCACCAAAGGCATCCCGGACCCATGTAACCATCGTGATAGACAACATAGGCCCTACATGTGATGTTTAACCTTAGCTTTAGGTTGGTTAGTACCTACTCCCCTCGGCCCTTTACCATATGGTCCGGTTAGTTTAAGGTTCGCTTAGGACTCCCCAAATATATATATATATATATATTACAAGATTAGCGTATGCGTGGGTTTGAGTGTGTGCACGTATTTGTAGGTGGGTGTGCGTGCACATGTGTGAGTTGGGTGTGTGTGCATATGGGTAGGCTTGTGTGTATGTGGTTTGTACTTACCGTCTGCAGATCAGGGGTGGATGTACACCACCATATCGGGTTCACTTGGGTTGCATTTGTTTGACCAGCTCGTCTGGGTACTGGGTTCACCTGGGTTGCACTTGTTTGACCAGCTTGTCTGGGTATCAGGTTCGCCTGGGTACATTCATTCTGATGACATTTGATTGTTTGATTATTTATGGGTTAGTTATATTTCGTTTATTCAGTGTTTACATACTTTATCACTTATTAATTGGTCTCGATTGACACATGTTATACTATTACTCATATCTATTTACTTGCTAGTTATTGATGATGCTACATTTTGTGCTTAGGTATACCGTTGCCCCCATCGAGTCGGAGGGCGAGGCGGGGTAGGAGGTTCCGCTGGATGACGGACTCGCTGAGTGGAGCGCCGATGACATAATTTGATTTGTCGAGCCTAGCGTCATACAACCATATGAAAGTTCACCTAGGGCCAATGTTCTCATCCTAGAGGGGGGGGGGGGGGGGGGGGGTGAATAGGTTTATGAAACTTTAAATCCATTTTTAACCTATTAATCAAGATTTATAAGAGAGCAAGTGATATGTAGACCAAGTGTGATTATCTAGCAATGTTCAATGGTAAAGAAGGCATGTAAACTAGATCAAAACATTTAGACAAATAACATAAATAAATGTACAGAGATTTATAGTGGTTCGGACCATATGTCCTACATCCACTCACAAGGTTCACACAGTCCCTTGGTTCCACTATGATGAATCAAAACTACACAAGTAATGATTTCAATCACTTGAACATCACAATTTTGGTAACGAGGTTCGATCACATAGATCTAATCCCCCACATACATTTTAGAGTGGTTGAGTCACACATATTCAAACCACTATCACTGGATATACAAGATTTAAAAGATGATGAGACACCAAACACTTGCCTTTGATGTAGTCGGAAGTGTTTATCGAAGCTCTAGCCGAAGTTGAAGCTTTATCCTCTTGATGCATGCTTGATGTTGATAGAGATGCTCCATTGTAATGCACAATCAAGGGTCAAGAGGCTGGGTTCTAGATTTTCCTAAATGTATATCATTTGAAAATCAAACTAGAATCTTTTTTCCAAACACACTTTTCTAGAGACTAAAATATCTCATACATTTTCTAGATTGGGTTAATAGTGTGTTTGGAAGATGGTTTAAAGGCTATGAAAAGATGGAAAAAAGTAGGGAAGTAAGCTCTTCAAAAAATGTCCTATTTAGTGTAAAACAGGCTCCAGATATATATAGAGAAGTTCCCAACGGCTAGTTTTGGCGGCTAGCCTCTTGGTAGTTCGGCTAGCCTCATTTCAATTTCTCTGTGGTAACGGCTAGTTTTTCTAATTCGGTCAGCTCACGGTTAGCCGACGGTAGACATCGCGGCTAGCAGTGAGGTGACCGCATGGTGACCGAATCTGCATCTCAAAAACCTGTAGCGTTCTGGAAAGCTAACCGTGGGATTTCAATTACATGGAGGTTAGCCGCCAGCCCATATGGCAGTTAGCCGAAAGGTAACCGCGAGGTGACCGAACTTCCACAACAGTTGAGAAGTTTGTATTCTGGAAATGTAACCGTGAACCTCGGTTACCTGGCGGTTAGCCGCCAGACCATACTTCGGTGAGCCGAAGGCTGACCGCAAGGTGGCCGAACACTTTTGACAGAGAATAACATTCTAGAAATGTTACCGTGAACCTCGATTACCTGGCGGTTAGCCGCCAGTCCACACTGCGGTTAGCCGAATGCTGACCGCAAGGTGGCCGAATCACTTTTTGACAGAGAACAGCATTCTGGAAAGCTAGCCGAGGTATTTCGGTTACCTAGCGGTTAGCCGCTTTTTGCAAAGAGGCTAGCCGCCAGGTGACCGAAAGGTCACCGAACCCCCTATTTCTGGACAGAACATAATGGAGAGAACATTAGAAGAAACACTTAATATAGGCCAAGGTAAGCAAGGATCCTAGGGTCCAGGTAGGTAACGGTTTTGGGTCCAAAATACCTGAGATGATTTGCACACAAATGGAGTCTTCTTTGACACATCCAAGTCTTCCAAAAGCTTAAACAGTTTCTTGAAGTAGATCTTCCTTGACACACTTTGAGATGTAAGGTCTTCGAAACACAATGACACGGAATTGACAAACCAAATATAGTGCACACAGGAATGTGACACTGACACCATACATATCGGTAGACTTTTGAGATTGTTACCTTTGGGCCTCTAGCCCTTTTATTTTGATGTCATGGTTGTGTTAGGCCTTAACTTAAATTAAGACATTGTGAAGTTATTTGAACTTATGCACTTATGTACCACTTCCGCTTTGTTATCTATATGGTTATGTTTTTACTATCTGCGCAAGTTGTTTGTTTCTTGATGCTTCTGTGATTAGATTATGGTGACCGATCATCATACATAACCTCAACGCGGACTTCGATCCACTCGGAATTGGGGTCTCAAGTATGAATGGTGAGAAAATTTTTAATTGACCTCAATTTTCACACCCTTGGGATCGGGTTGGGCACGACCTAATCTTGCGGGCGTGACAGATGGTATCAGAGCCGGTCGTGTTTCTACAAGTTCTAAAGAATGCTAGAAATCGAAGTCTGATGTGAGGTTGGGATTTACTTTGGGATACGATAGACTTTTCTTTTGGGATTACGTTTTGGTATAGGCACTTATCTTTTCTAGTGTTGCATGGGTGCATCAGGTGTAGGATGTCACTTATACTAACCAACTTGTTACGCTTACAGATCATGCCACCTAAAAAGAGGACAGCAACTCATCGTGAGCCTTCTGCGGACTCGGGAGAGCCGAGTGATAGCGCTCCCGACTTTCTTCGAGCCTTGCTTTAGACTATGGCGCAGCAGCAACACCAGATGATGGAGGCTTTGCAGCGGATGGTCCCACCGCAGCCGGAGCATGTATTGCCTCCGAATCCTCAGCCACAGCCGGTCCTGCAGCAGCCTCAGTTCCTGCAGCCACAGCCCCCTCCCATCGTTCAATCACAGCCGCCTCCAGTTGCCTAGCCACAGCCTCCCACATTTGTTGCACCGCAGCCTCCCCCATTCGTTCCGCCACCACCACCTCCGTCCTTTCAACCGCAGCTGCCTCCGGTTGCACAGCCACAGCCAGCTCCAATTCCACACCCTCAGCAAGGTGATCAGACCGCGTTCCAAGTTCAGTTACTTAAGGCCCTACAGAGGATAGGACAACCGCAGGTGGTGGTAGCACCTTGTAGTTAAAAACCCTTGCTACCTTCTATTGTGACTCTCATCATTACAGAGCTAATGTCATTTTTACCTCATACAGCTTGAAATTCAAAACCACGTTTTACTTTAGTGGAAGCAACATTTGTCGCCCATTTCTTCTCCTAGGTTTGAACTTGTACATGATATTGATATGTATTAGCTAGGTCTAGTGTTTGATTTTCCCTCTGCATTATGATTAAAGCCTTTGGGCAGTGAAAACAAGGTTGTAAGGCTTGATGAAAAGCTGCAATGCAGATGGAAAATAAAATGCATTATAGTGAGGGATAGCTTGATGAGGCCCACTTGGGCCCTACTGATCAGGGAAATGCGGGGATGGATAAAGACACATTGAATGGATCCATATATCAGGTTTGAGGCCAATCATATATATAGGAAAGAATATTGATATAATGATGCCATAAAAGGTATGTTGGGATAAGGTGGAAATCCTTACTTATCATGTGAGATGTATAAATCTTTCTTGTCAAATTGTGGATCTTGTTAAATTTAAAAGAAAAGGAAAAGCATTAGTCGTTGTTCCTTTCACTTCTTAATCATATATTAATCTTGCTCTTTTTTTCTTTTTTTCTTTTTTTTTTTGTTATGCAGGATCGAATGAAAATCGAAGAAAGCTTTTTGTTGAAAGATTCATGCAACTAAGATGCAGCGAACATGAAGGAAAAATGGATGCAGATGCAGATTGCTATATGTTAAAATAGGATGTATGAAGTTTTCTTGAACAATGTTGCAGGTGTTGGATTGGTGCAACAATGATATGATTGTATATGAAGATCTAAATTTTCATTGGCATCTGAATGTTGGCAAAGAGTAGAATGTTAGCATGGATTTTTATTTTGTAATGGTAATGGTAAAGTGCTTTTAATATTGTAAGGGTATTTGAATATTAATATGAAGTGGAATGAATATTTGGAATTGGGTGTGTAGTTGATTTGGTCTTAGATAATGGAATAGTAGTTTCATACGATACAGGTTGGAAGTTGTAATGATGCAAGGATGTATATACAAGAAAAAAATTACAAAATCAAATAAATGAATATTGATTGTTGGTGCAATCTTTACCGGCGCAATATTTTCGCCGGCAAAACACCTTCAAAATAATTACTTAAAAAAAAAATGTTTTCCAGGCGATAAAAAGCACCGGCAAAAATTTAAAAAAAAATAATTTAGCTAAAATATTAATGTTTTGCGCCGTCAACAAATTTTGAAAAAATAATTTCTGTAAAATAGAAATGTTTTGCCGACGCAGAAAAAACGCTGGCAAAAGTTTTTAATCAATTTATTATTGAAAAATAAACGCCTTTTCGCGGCATTTTATACCTCTTTTCCCGGTGAACAAAAACGCCATTAATGTTAACTTTTTACCGGTGCAAACATTTTTTCACCGGCAAAGGGTATTTGCTGGCACACTTTTTCTGGTGCATGCATTGCCTGCGCAAGGGAAATCTCCGTGAAAGGGTATTGCTAGCACACTTTTTTCAGCACATTGCCGGCGCAAGGGAAATCGCCATGAAAGACTTTCACCAGCGTTTTATAGAAATAAGCGCCGGCAAAAGTGCAATTTCTTGTAGTGACTTTTTTTTTTAATTTATGCTTTGGTTGGAAACCAATTTTGTAAATATGAGGAGCGCAAATTGTAGCAATGAAAACCCTTTTTGATCTATCAAAGATTCTTGGATTGTTTTTGCCATCTAAAAGTAATAAAAGTTAATTACTTTTTATTAGGGCCCAGGATTGGCACGGGCCTGCTCGGCTAGTATTATACATGCCAGCCAGCTGCCAAAAGCCCTGGAAAGCCAAAAAGTCCCTAGTTTCTTGTAACATATTAATTGCAACATATCATGTTTATTCAATTGCTCTGTATTCTATTAACCAGCAGGCCATCAGTAGAATAAAGACACTGCTCTTTTGAACATAGACACCAATACTCCAATGATGCAACATTACCAACTAATAGATTATTAAAAAAAATTCTTTTTCTTTTTTTTTGCTAAAACGTAAGATATATATTGAAAAGAAAGAAAACCAGGCCAAAGGCCCCAAAGCTGAAAATTAGCTAGGAAGCTTTGCCAGATTGAGCAATCTCTTTTTCCTTTTGGCTTCTTTGATCTTTCTTTCTGTGCTGATATGAGTTTCCCTTTTGTTTCATAGTATTTTTTTTTTCCTAAAAGGTAAGATATATATTGAAAAGAAAGAAAACCAGCCCAAAGGCCCCAAAGCTGAAAATTGGCTAGGACGCTTTTCCAGATTGACCATCTCTATTTCATACATATGAAACATAAAGGAGACTCACATGAGCACAGAAAGAAAGCTCAAAGAAGCCAAAGGGAAACAAAGATGGTCAATCTGTTACGAAAGGCAAATCTCCCAAAAACTGCAAGGAGTATATCTTGAGATGGTCTCTGAACATTACTCGGCAAGGACTCTATCTAAATGAAAAGTCTAATTTGTCTTTAACAATTCGGGAGTGTGTTAGGATTTTGTGTGTTGGCTAAATTCATGGGTTGGACAAAACTCTAGGGGTCCATTGAGTTGTATTTTATATTTAGAAAAGGACTTTCAAGATAGAAGGCTGGACAAATTAGAAGAAGAAAGCTGGAAGAAAAATTGCTGAAAGTTCGGATCTACAGAATGTGATCTGCTCGAGCGATCAGTGCATCTGCTCGAGCAAACCCTAGACAAAAGCTGTTTCGCTCGACCCATCTTTTGTGATCGCTCGAGCCATGCTATGAAATTTAAGTATAGTGGCTTGTTTGCTCAAGCGGACTCCCTGGTTGCTCGAGCGAACCTGTGCGCAAAATTAGAAACTTGCTCGGTTTTCTCTCCTAATTTGTCTCAAGCTTGTGTTGCTGATTCCTAATCATATTATAACACTTGAGGCATGAATCCAAGGATATAAAAAGGGCTCAAGGGCTATTCTAAAGGTAGACCACCTCAACTCTCAAGTGCTGAATTGGAGATTTGATTGAGAGAAATTTTCTCTAGAGATTTTTTAAGAGTTGTGCTGCCAATTACTCTAGAGAGCCAGTCTCTTCTGCATCATTTGTAGAAGATCATCTTATTGGGTAGAAGACTTGAGGAGTCAAGTGCTGGATTGAGTCTGTTGCAATCAGCGGTGTGAAGTCATTGAAGCGTAAAGCGACACAAAGTAACTTCAGTCCTTAAGTAAGGGATATCTGGGGAAGAAATCCGAGTTTCTTATAAATGTGATGTTCATAGTGCTTGATTAGATCTAGTTTGGATCCGTGGTTTTTCACCCGGTTAGGGTTTTCCACGTAAAAATCTGGTATCTTTGTGGTGTGTGCTTGTGATTTTATTTCCGCTGCATATTTATTATTTCTGCACATTTTTGGGCTGAGTTATTGAGTGGACCAATCTAGACATCTCGAACCCCTAAACTTTTAGAGTGGACTGGTCAAAAGATTGTTATGTATCATGCATGCATGTAAGCACAATATCATACATGCCTCAGCCAGCGACCCAACTTCTTTGATTAACAAACGATTCAGACTCATGCACATACGCACAATATCATACATGCCCCAGCCAGCTGCCAAGAGCCCACGAACGACAACTATTTTGATTCAGCAAACAGATGGATAAGTCACTAAATTTTTAACTTAAAATTCTGATGGTATACATTAATTAATCAAAGCCTTGGTTATATAACTTCTATACCCAATGAAAATCTAACCATGGTAAAAGTACACTAACTGAGGGAGAATTCTTTTAAAGTCTGATTTTCTTTTCACTCTTTGTTTTGCGTCTTCTATATTTGTATCTATCACTCGTCAAATTCCACTACTAAAATGGAAAACAATTGTTGTAGAGCAGTAGAAACGCAAAAGCAAACATACTCTTGTATCTTGAGAAAGATTAAGAATGAAGAATTCAGACATTAAGGTCCCGTCGATTTTTTGGCGGCATCCCGAAGTTGGTACCACAGACAGGACATCAAGAGCGCGAGGCCAACCCCTTCACGCACTTCACATGAAAGCCATGGTTGCATCTTGGCAATTCAAATGAACAGATGCCACACTTCGCTCGCTTCCGACCCTGCCGGCCATGTTTTGTCTGAAAAAATCCGGACAGGGAAGGAAGTTGCCCCCTTCCGTGGGAGATTCACTGGATTAGTTCTGGGATTAGTGCTGACATGGAAATAATGTTGGAAAAAAATGGTTAAAGAATCCATTACTTTGGTCATCTTTAAGCCAAAATAAAAATGGGACCCACTTATCCTTTGAGGTGGGAATACATGGGAATGTAATGTAATCTATTCCATGAGTAGATTAAAGACATGTATTGGGTTGCTCTAATCCATTAAGGAGTGAATGAGAAATTGCCTCCTAAACACCACTAACTTTTTTGGGCCTGGGCCTAAGATTGGGCTTCATTTGCTAGTTGGGCCTGGGTCGGCCCTTTTAGGCCCACCTTTGGTTTTAAGGTGTGTCCTTTCACATGTGAAAGGGTGTGTCCAACCCAAAAAGTGTGTCCAAAGAGAAGCATCTGTTCACTGAACAGTCACTTCTGAATAAATGCAACCCCATAAAAGAGTCTTGAAGCAGGCTATATATATGCATCTTGTTCATGCCTTTTTGCTGATCTCATTCACTGCTGCTGCATTGCATCCGAGTCATCATTCAGAGTCAAGAAGAGAGAGTTCTGTTGCACTTTTGGTTCGACTGTTATACAGTTTGTAGTGCTGCTACTATGTGTACGATCATTGTACCCTGGGAGACAAATGCCACTAAAGGCCCGTTAGCACCATTGCGGGTGCGAAATTTGTCTTAAGGACATAGTGTTAAATACTAGCCTTGATCAATTTTCTTCTGCGAATCCTGAGATTCATAACTTCAACAACAAAGTACTGTTTTCTGCCTTCAAACAGAAAGTGGATTTACTTTTCTAGATTACATTCTGTAATTCTATTTTACTATTGCTGTCTCGTCCCTAAAAATACAACCAGGTGATAACGTGAAAAATAAAAATAAACATTCAATTTCCTGTGTTTAATGCAACACAAGCTCCCAAATATGGACCCACAAAAATTTTGAAACATGATGAGTCATAATAGAATATTTGCGGAAGCATTAAATCAATTGGTACAAATATTCGAATCAAACCAACACAAAACTCACTGAATATTTAAGGTTAAAGTTTCCAAATGAACTAAACAACAACTAAATAAAATTAGGTTCATTATGAATAATTTGGTACTAAAGTAGTCTCTATGATGAAAGTCACTCCCGTGCAGACTCAGATGACTCCATAGCCATTATTGGCTCTCCACTCAAGTTCGTCAACTGGCTCAAACGCTTGAAACGTTTGACCCTCCGTCTCCCCGACAGGATAGGGGTTGGTACCTATGCACCAATAAACAAGGTAAACAGCAAGCACAAAAACATAATTTATAAATAAAACACAAAATCAATGTGAGTAAAGACGGGTAATGATCATACGAGAATAACACTGTGATAATAATGAGAAGAACGTATAACCTAAATCCAACCTACACAATAGAGCAATACAATAATCACACAGAAGCAATGCCACTGCTTTGGGTGGTCAGCCCTAACTATCTTAATCACGTCGGCGGTCATAAACCGATCGATAATCCAGAATACCGGTCAACAATCAATTTGGATATTACAGTGTTCGCACACATCGGTGATCAACCATCCAATTACAATACATATCATAATAGAGTAAACCTAGTGACTTGTAATGCTCTGACACAAAAACCTAAGTCAAAGTGAAGGGCTGGCTACACAATAATCCACAGTCAATCCCGATAAATCATTCGAATAAATCTCTATAATATCTCAATCAATTGCCAAGCCACATCACGGTCCATATCCAATCAACGTAAAGTATGCAGCTAATAGACTAACATTAATCTCAATCATGTATGCAAACCCGAAAGTCAAGGAATAATCACAAGCTAATCCTATGGTCAAACATAAGGTCTCGTACCCAATAACCACATGAATCTCTAAATAGATAAAAGATCAACACATCTCTTCTCAATTGATTGTGCAAGACCCAATTATGAGTTTTCCAATAGAGATGGGTTGAGCTCGAATTCACTAGAATTTCCCCGAGGTCATATGAAGTACTAAACCCCTTGTGAGTTGGATATCGTGTGCCTAGACGGTATTTACTCAGGTCCAATAATTCAATTAATAAAGTATAAGCATATAAATTTTAACACATTAAAAATCCATTCAAAATTAATTTACAAATAATAATCAAAAGTAGCAATCCTTAATTTATAATTTTAGAAAACCTAAGAACCCATCCAAAAATATTGTCCACATTCAAAATAAGTCAAAGGGTCTTATTTGAATTATAAAACAACTAGGCCTTTTATTAAATTCCAAAATCTAATGAGGCCAAGTGTTAAAAGTCAAAAGTGGTATTCTGTTACAACAGAACTCTCTCATCCCCATGTTATCACCATTCTCTCTCTCTTATCCCCACGTCATCATCATTCTCTTATTCCCATACATTACAAGTCCCAGCCTACTTCAAAGAACCAAGTTCTGCAACAAAGCTTTGACGCCAACAAACCTAGGTCACTCGGATAGTGGGGCCCCCTGATCAAGAGTCCACGATCAGCCCCCACCAATATAGTCACCCAGGCCCCCTCTTCAAGATGTAGGGATCTGATCTAAATCAATGGCCCACATGGGTCCTCAGTCCCAAAAACGAAAATACCCTTTTTTTCTTTCTCACTAGTACCGCTGCCCCCTTTTTAGTTGTTGGATGGTGGACCAAACAAGGCCCACCTCACGCAGGTCCGCCATCCCTATGGTTGCCCTGCTGTGTCCGGCCTGATGAACGGACCAGATCCGTGATCCGATCATCCCGTAGGCCCCACCTCACATACACTCCCTCACAGTTTGCATCCGGAAACCTGTGTCAGGTCCGGTACTTTTTGGGTTATTCAATGGGTGGACAGTAACGCTACACAATCCCCTATCTCTATTATTAAAGCATTAAACATCAAAACAAGGGCATCGATGGGCTTCTACATGCATTAACACGAAAATCAAGGTAGAATACGAGTATTAAATCTACAAATTATGGTCAAGTACTTGCCTGAGGTCTGCGGTTGAAGGAGACGGTCTAGAATTCTATTGCCAAAGTCCAAGTGATAACACAGAGAATAGTTGGAAGAGAGAGAGAGAGAGAGAGTTGTGTGTGAAAATAAAAGAGTATGGTGTTGTATAAATAGAGGATGGGAAAAGGAGTTGTAATCTAACTTAAATTTCTAAAAATAATAGAGTTTGGAATTAGATAAGAGTTCGGGTTGGAAGAGAACAAGGGTTTTAGTTTGAAAAGAACTACACCTACTAAACTGGGTCTAGGTTAACTATGGGTCAAGCCACCTACCCAACAAGCCTAACTTACCAAACCTAAGCCTAACGTAGTCCCCACTTACGCTAATCGCGTATTTAACTAATATACAACCAATTACATAATAATAATAAAATAAATAATTTATATATATAAATAATCAAAACGTCACAATTGCTCTGCTTCTCTATTATGAAAATCTGTTTTCTAAATATTGAACTATTCTGTATGTACTCGGAACAACAAATAATTCGAGAGGAACATGACCACACAAGCAACTAAGATCAAGCCAAAGAAAGAAGCCGCGAAGATCCCCATAAAGACCATCAGGCGTGTTAAGGCCTCGTTCTTGGGTAAAAGTGAGAAAACTAAAGCAATGGCGGCCATGGTATCTTTGGAATTTTTTAATTTTTTTTCCTTTCTAGAGAGTATTATTTTTTGTATTGTTTTGTTTTGAGACTCTATTTATAAGGTGAGACTTGAGACACTACGTCAAAACACACTATCAACGACTCCACATGCTTACATTAATCGATGCCTAAAGCTAGTCGGTCAATAAGCGACCCTTCCACTCAAACAAAGACCCACATCGTCCGTCATTTTTCAATATTTCAAAATGGGTCCCCAAGTCCCAGTTTCACTTGTGTCGTTTTACATTCCCTCCCTTTTCTTTCTTTCCCTCCCTTCCCCACCGTTTTCTATCTTTCTCAATCGTTAGTCCTTGTTTCTTTTCCTCGGCTCTCTTCCTCATCTCTGTTCCGGTCTATCTCTCACACCAGGTTTCTCATTCCGATCTCATACACCGGCAGTGACTCACTGATGGTATTTAGTTTGTAGAAATGAAGGTTGGAGAGGAGGGCATGCAGTTTGCTTGGTGCATGCCAGGTCTCCTTTTGCTCACTGTTCTCTGTAATTGTTCTCTTCGTTGACTTCTCTCTGCAAAAATCTCAAGGTGAAATCTCACACTTCTGATTTATTTTCTATTTCCATGCTTTTGAGGGTCTCAAATCACAGCAAGATTTTGGGGATTTAGGTCTGACTGCTCGTATGACATCTACTCCCTCCTGACATCATTTTCTCTTCTTAAAAAAATGCTCAACAACAAAGGAAGGCTGAAAGACAAAGACAACAACCTCCATTTTATTTGCAACCAATAATCACCTCCTCATTCTCCAATACCTCTGTTGTTCATTCTACCCCACTCTTTTCATCTCTGAGCTAGTCATACAGGTATGTTTCCCTTTTGATTTAATGAGGTGGGTTGGTTTTCTGTTGATTTTATTGATGTTTTAATAGTTAAAAAAAATCATTCTTTTATATTTCCTTAAAGTGATTTTGTGTACTAGCTGAAGGCGTTGATATCTTTAATTTAAAATGGGAACTGGTTCTCGTACTTTCATTTAGGTTTTTTTTTCTTTCTTTTTTTTTTGCTTTGTTTTTCAGTTACATGGAATTGGATGTTTATGATTTGTTTCTTTGGATTTCGGCATTTCTGCAGTTGAAATGAAAATGGGTTTATTATTATTCTCTGAATTTATTTTCTTTGAATTTATTGTTTTATGTGGTATGGATAAGTGGGTTTCTGTATGTGTTTTCTTTGGGTTCAATGAGTGATCGATGGTTATATGGAAAACTGGAAATTAAATTTATTCTCAAATATATGGGGATTTTTCTCCGCGACCTCGCAGCCCTCATAGCTCGTGTGCCTGAGATATTGGATCGTGAGGATGGTCACTTGCCAAACATTCAATTCCACAAGACCTAATCTACAATCTATAAATTATCCTGTTCTATGCTAACTTATGATTAGGACTTGTGGAATGATCAATAGATATTTTCAAGCCCACTTAATCTACAATCTATGAGCAATCAGTTATTGTATCCTGGGCGTGAATCTTATCCATCAGTACTTCTTTCCTGAACTTAGGCATATTCTTTTATTCTTTCTAGTGTCAATCCACTCATATTTTGTGGGGCCTAAGGGCTGTATAATTCTTGTATGTATTTGGTGATGATAATATCTTATTATGTTGATGGTGATATGCATGTAGGTCTACTTTAACCAGAGAACAACAACATATGTAACATTGGGGATTATTGTTTTCTTAGTAGCTAGTCTTGATGACAACATTCCCAATGGGCTAGTATTGGAAGGGATCAGTACCTCTGTTGTCATATATTTTGATATACACAATCCACAACCAGATGATGAATTCCATTCAATGGATAAAAGACAAACAAATACTGTGTGACTTTTAATTAAGTGACTTTTCCATTGCCTAGGGACTTCTGGCAAACAAATAGTGTGAATGATGCACATACAAGTTTGGTCATTCCATGTTTTGGTTGGTCGTTCCATGTTTGGTCGTTCCCATGTTTTGGTTGTCATTGGTTGGTGAAGTCTGGTTGGATTGTTTATTTAGTGGAGATCTCCTGTTTCAAATAAATTTTGTAAGCTTATCAAATAAATTCCAGATCTTATTTTCCCTATGAGTGTTTGTAAGCAATGTCTTTCAAGCATGATGCTACTTTTGTTCTTTTTTGTGTGTGTAAAAATGATAAAATTATTGAAGAGTGATGGATGGGTACAATTTTCCATCCCCCCTTAATTCAATTTCCACTAAATGGAAGGGCATTAGATGGTCATTTCTATATTTATGTACACCTTTATCGTATCTACATAATTTAATGTAAAACAATTGTCCATGTATGCGTGTGGATATATATATATATATATATATATTTATATGATTTTGTGTGTATTATTGTAATATATGAGGTCCATTTTTAAATGGCTGTAGGATGCTAAAGATGTGAGAGGTTTAGGATATAGGGTAGAGATATAGATGGAACCTTAATTCTGCTCCAACTTTTTTACTAGAGTAATGTTTGGGCATTCAATTTTCAAAGCATATAAAAACGGAGATGTGCCAAAGAGGAGGAATTATAATGCGTTATTTTGTTAAATAATTGCTAATGGTTATTTTTCAGAATATGGCCCCGAACAAGGAGTGGATGACTGGACCAAGGTTATCTACTGAATACTTACGGGGGGGTTGAAGAATTCTTAGAGTTCTTAAGAGCTAATAAAAAAACTTAGGAGGCGATGATTGGTGTTGTTGTCCTTGTGTAAAATGTCATAATATAGTAGGAGGGAAGAAGACATTAAGAGATATTCGTGAACATCTGATATGTGATGGTGTAGATACATCTTACACAACATGGACCCATCACGGAGAAGTCTATTCCCCAAGTCGTTTAAACATGGACTCCACTAACCGCGATGAAGATGCATTTCCAAGAATGGTTGATATGGTGAACGATGTGTTCGCACGTGTTTCTGTTGAAGACAACGTTGAAGCTCATATGGGGGGTAATGCAACTGCATGCATGGATGAAGATACTCACGAGGAAGATGTTCAAGCTCAAGATAACTCACCGGAGAATATCCAATACAAGAAGTTAATGGAGGATGCCATACAACCCATATATCCTTCGTGTCAAATTGAAGATACGAAATTGTCAGTGACAGTTGGATTATTGAGCATGAAGGCTAGACATAAGTGGTCAAAAAAAAAGTTTTACTGAGTTATTACAAATGATAAAAAAGATTCTACCAAAACACAACACTTTGCCAGATAATACTACAATGCCAAGAAGATGATCAAGTCGCTGCATATGGAGCAAAAGATTATACATGCATGCCACAACGATTGTATACTTTACTGAAAAGAGTATGAGAATAAGGATACTTGTCCAAAATATGAGCTTAGTAGATGGAAACCTGTAAACCCCACAAAGCCAAGAAGTGCACGTTTGCCCTGGAAGAAACTAAGGTACTTTCCATTGACACCGAGGTTGCAAAGAATGTATAGTGTACCATGGATTGCAAAGAGCATGACATGGCATGCAAATGCGAGCTCAGTACCAAACGACTCAATCATGCGTCATCCTATGGATTCATCATGTTGGAAAGAAGTTGATCGTAAAAGTTCCGGGTTTCCTTCTAAGGAGCGTAATGTTAGATTAGGACTTGCAACAGATGGATTCAATCCCTTTGGGACCATGAGCAACGCTTATAGTTGCTGGCCTATTATGATTGTTCCATATAATCGTCCTCCATCCCTTTGCATGCGTAAGGAATTCACAATGCTAACATTGTTGATTCTCGGAAAGAAAGGTCCAGCGCATGATATTGACATTTATTTGCAACCATTGATCGAAGAGTTGAATGAATTGTGGTCCACTGGAACCATAACATATGACTCTTATAGTAAGAGTAGGTTCACAATGAAAGCAATTCTCCTATGGGCTATACATGATTTTCCAGCAGTTGCGAAGGTATCTTTCTTTTATCTTTTAATTGTAATATCTTTAAAGGTCGGTAATATTATTTGTGTTCTTGTTGGCATTATATTATATTATATTTTTTTCATAGGTCTTTGGTCGTGATGGCAAAGGACGTGTACTTGGCTTAGGCATGGTTGTGTCAAAGACTGCCATACAATATTCGACTCCTTATAAGAGAGCCTTGGAGGAGGAACATGAAGCCAATACACACCTTCAAACTGAAGTGAAACGGTTGAAAAAGGAGATTGATGAGATCAAACAAGTTCTTTCCCAAAATAGGATGCAACATTCTTCCACTTGTTATGGGGGTTCATCTCAGGTATAAACTTATTTTTCGTTTTATATAATTGACTCTAATTTAATGAGTTATTTAAATTGATGAGATACTAATATCATGCATTTCTAATATTATGAGTAGGCCCAGGAGGGTTCCCCGCGTCAGGAGGTACGCACGGACCAGAACAACACCACACATACAAGACAGGGTTCGTGCAGGCTGCTTTCGTACTTGAGGAAGGAGATTACTATTGCGGTTGGTCGTGTGATGGGTTTGTCGACTGATGACGGGGGATGCTATAGGATTGTTATAGATAGTATCTTGAAGGATGATGAATTATTGTTGGACGGAGATAGGACTTTTGGGGATTTGACTTTGGGTGATATTATTTCATGGCAGATTTTTAGAACTCTATCCGACTAGTTTTACTGCAAATGATGACATGTAAATGATTTAGACTTTTTGTATGAACTGTGGTTGTGGTGATATGAAACACGCTTTTTTGTTAAGTTTGTTGTTTCTTATAACTATTTTGATGTTGTTAGTTTAAATATTAAATGGATGGATGATATTTTAACTCCGAGTGTTATTAGCTCACTTGAGCTCCTTTATTGCATAGAAGATGGATGGTTATACAATTGATGCTCTTTTAAATTTTTTAAAATTAATTTTAGGTTTTTTTTTAAAATTATTTTAATATTTTTTTTATTAAAAAAAAAAGAACGAAGGTCTATGGCCGTCGATTTATTTTAGATTTAGTAATTCAAAAAAATTTATTACCGACGGCTAATAAATATCGCAATAAAGTGGCTGCCATTGACCGTCGTTTTATTTTAAATTACCGAAGTATAAAGTCCGTTGTTTTATTTAAACGACTCTAATATTTTCGACGGTCATCTCGGTGGCCGGTGGCCGTCATTCCATCAAAAAACGACGGTCCAAGACCGTCGATTTTCGCAATTTTTGATGTAGTGAGAGAGAGACAAGTTGGGTTGAGTTAGAATCACAAATGGATTAAGAATCGAGCAGTTGGACTTCTAGACGATAACTAAACTAAGTGTAGAATAACTTTTCCGTTAAAAGAAAATGTAGATTAACTTTAAGATCACTCATGGCAGACGATCACCCAAAGACTATCTAATGAGAAGTGGGTCCCACAGATGACAGCAACCACGTGTGAATGTTAAATGATGGCTAGAAATAATATGTTGTTTTTTATATTTTAAATAAAGCGAGTTATTGGTGTTTCTGAACTTAAAAAAAAAAAAATCTAATTATTCTAGATTGGGAAATCTTTATCTCCTTCCTATAAGAGAGCACTTGTTAGCAAGTTGGTGAAGATGAGTGGTGATGGTGGTGTTGACGATGATGATGGTGATGATTGGACGATGATGATGGTGATCTTACTCAAAGGGCAAAGAGCATGATCTTTAGCGGTTTCCATGAACATGGACATTTCTTCAAATTTTTCGAAGTCATCCTCAATGGCGAGTATATGGAAATCATGGTGTAGGCTGTGCAGGCACAATGTGATCCATAAATTTTGAGGAGGAGGATTCTCACACTGGCGGGTCATGTCTAACCACCGATTCATATATCAACGACATGTTCACTAGGTCCTTGACTTGTAAGAATGAGTTGTCGTACTGTGACCGTGTCCTCCTCCGTTGAATGATATGCCTCCAGGATGTGTATCAAATCCAATGAACGACGTAATGCGACCCTTCATGCTTAACTATGAGCTTAGCTTTCTAGCCATCTGAATTCTACTTCTTGCTGACTTCCTCGTTTCTCAGATGAGGCCATCAGAGCTGGATAGACTCGATCGTTTTGGTGATTTTTTGTATTGCCACCTATCAGCTCAAAGATTCTTCGAACTACTGGGCTATATAGGTCAAATCTTGTACTTGTATGGTAACCAACTCCGCCGAAATCTCGGGACGATTGACCCTTCACATTGTGAATTATCATTGAATCATACCGAGGGAGAGCTTATTCCAGATGATCAACTAGAGAAGCCACATTAACTAACTTGGACGATTTAGTGGAGATGACCAAAAGTTTGCCCTTCTTGGCATCAGGTTTCACCTTGATCATAAGCGGCTCGGGTGTGTCTGCAAACTGCACCACCAACTTCTTTTGTTGCTGGACTCAAATTCTGGTTGGCTCTATTGGAGATTTCCTTTTATCAGCCATTTGTCGTTCACTTCTCTCTTCATACATAGCTGCATCAGTGAAGTAAACTTGTTTACCTTTGAAAGGCTTTTCATCAGCAAAAACGCAATGTACCTTTCTATCATCACCAATATATTTAAAATACTGATAGAGGGTGGAAGGTGCGATAGCGTAATTATGCAACTATCTTCTTCCAAATAAGATGTTATAGCAGGCTCAGGTTTCGACTACATGTAGGGTGGCTTTAGAAGTCAAGCTCCCCAGTTGGAATTTGTTTCATATCTTTCCAATAGGGTTTTGTATTTCACCATCATACCCTTGAATCAAGGTGATGGTGCTGGTAAGTTTACTTGGTGGCACTCCTAATTTCTGCAATGCTGTGATGCCGATGAGATTGAGAGCTGATCCTGGATCCACTTGCACCCCAGGAATTGAAATTTCCTTGATATATGCCTTGAAATACAAAGGTCTTGTATGCTTGATATTGCCTCGCAACAGATTTCCTTTAGAGAGAGAGATAGTAGCTTCACTACAACAAAAACTGCTTTTAGCGAGCGCCAAGGGCAGCCGATAAAAGTGATAGTGGCTGCCGGTATAACCTTTAACGGCAGTTATGGTGGCTCACGCCCCCAATCATTAAACCGGGGATTATGCGTGAGATTAGGGCCAATTAAAATTTTTACAACATTAATCAATAACACTTGGCCCCAATCATGTCCCGTTTAGATCGAAGATCATTGTGAGGTGTGAACATTTCCTCAAATACATAAATCGTAGAGCGGATGCTTCATTAATACAAGTGGTATATCAAGATGTATAGTTATGAACAAACACAAAAATATATTAACTAAAGTTCAAGTTTAAAACAATTTAAACCAAAGTAATCTACATAAAAGGCTACACTAAAACTCGGGCCTAATCAAAATAACAAAAGATGAATCTAGCCAAGATATGCATGTAGCCCTCAGTACGGGGTCGATACGGCTATACAATGTCGTCCGTACAATAGTCTAGGAGGTCATCAAGCTGATCCGCCTGAATATCCTTTGTCTCCTCCTCCTCGGGGTCACTACAACAAATTGCATATTTGCCGATGCACAATCCGCGTCGACCATTTCAAACTCCACGTCAGGAAAGGTTTTACCAACGCACTGCATAGTGTCGGCACCGCGTCGGCTACCAGATGTCGGCTAAACTATTCCCGACATATTAATGTTTAGCGTAGGGAAAAAAAAGTCATTTCCTCGACACACTATTGCGTCGTCCCTAGCGTCTGCAATGTCAACAACGTGGGAAAAAAATCAAATTTACTGGTCAGTCTCACCTCTTTGCTAATGCATAACAACGTCTGTTATACATTTGCCAACGCACATGTTAGCGTCGGAAACAGTATTTAACGACGCATGGACGGCGTCGGTAATATATATTCCGACGTGTTAAAGTGTCGGGAAATGTCATCAACGCTTAAAGAAAGCACGTCGGGCATGTATTCTTAAAATTTACCACGCATGTAACATCCACTTTTGGCGTCGCAAAGAGTGCATCGGGAAATAGCTTTTTTATCAATTAAAAAATAATTGAAAAAATCAGAAAAAAATTCCTGTACAATATTTTCCTGTCCAAATCTACATTTTCAACATTCCACAAGAATAAGCATTGATAAACAACAAATAACTCCACATTCATCGTGAAACAATAAAAAAGAACGATTCATAAATAAACTAAAACCATCCATAAAACTTGTTCATGCCACATAAAATGTAATATCCCAAATCAAATGAAGTCAAATATCTTACTAAAGTAAATCCCAACTAAAATCCAATCCACATCAAATATCCAATCATTATCAAATATCTCTAGCTTTCGGAGTCGCCCGAACCGTCCATACCGACCCGGGAGAGCAGCAACTGAATCTGATCTGCATGTGAACCTGCATAGCTGCCTGATTTTGCATTTGCTTCTGTGAGTCCTCATACTGTCGCCGCAACTCTTCTTGTGCTTTCAACGAATCTGCTAGCTACTACCGTAGGGTGCTCATCTCAAACGACACCAAAATACTAGTAAAAGATGATGATGGGCCCCTTGAATGGTACCCTTGCCTCCTTGCGACCCTCTTCCCTAGCAGATTCTCAATCACTTGTCGCTCAGCCGCTGGAGAGTTAATTTCAAACTGTGAGAGTGCTGCCTCCATTCTTTGCTGCATTATCAAAGCAATCAAATAATGTCATTTAATTTATATATGTTAGGAAACTGAAATAAACAATGATATATAATATTGTTAATGAAACAACTCACATGTGTCTCCTCAGCATGATCTGTGATCCATCTGTTCTTCTTCTTGCTGTAGTGTCGTTGTCGGTATAAATCAGCTTCAGAGGGAGGAGCTTGCTGCTCATCTGCCTGCGTGATCAAGAACTGGGCTGCAAATGATCGAGATCCAGATGTATGAAGCGTCTTCAGTTTGCTCCGGCTCTCTGAATTCTTCTGTGACTTACGCTGAAAATTACAAGTAATAAACAATGTAGTTAGCTTATTTAAAATAAACTTGAGGGAACATAACCATAAAAATTTGTAATAATCAAGATAGCTAAAATAAGAGCAATAGTGTATTGACTAATTTAATCCGCGTACCGGAATCAAATAAATAAACAAAACCAAAACCAAAAGCAATACCCCCCCCGCCCCCCCATACACACACCCACACTAAATATAATTTAGCTACCTTCCACTCAGGTGTCTCCCATTTGTTCTCTATCAGCCAGATCTATTGGGCCGCCCTCTACGTATCATATGGGCACTGCTTCGGATCTTGCCCCTTTTCCAACAACTTCTTATATGCTTTGTGTAGCTCTGCCCTAAACTCCCTATAAATATGCATCACTAGTCTCCTGATTGCAACTGCTACATGTGCATCGGTCTTCCAGTCACCAAAGTCATACTTTTGTTGTCATTTCAAACCTATAAGCGGGACAAGTAAACAATAAAGCCTATGAATATAGATTAGGAAGTTAAAGATTGCTTTATTACCGTAGCCGCAGTAAAGATTGCCTCCTTGCACCCATCATCAATAGCTCCCCATGTTTCTTTGTGCAAAGGTGCAAGTCGACGAATATGACTCTCCAGCTCAATTGCAAATGTAGAGGCATTTGCACCCTCAAATGCCCCCAATTGTGCACCTAGCGGAACAGAAATCCTTCTGCCCAGAATCCTCATCCTCTTCTCCGACTCATGGCCCACCACCCTACCCTGTACACGCCTTGAGGATGATGCTACAACCAGCACAAACAAATATGAATTATTAAACATAAAAAAAATCAGCTAATAAGTTTGAATAAAATAATAGGGTCAAATATTTCTTGCCTATGCTGTTGCCCGTAGTAGGAGGGCTAGATATATTGGGCTGGCCGGCACCGATCTCATGCTGACTGGCAATACGATATGGGACCGATACCTGAGGCTCTGCACTGTATTGTCTGTGTCTCCCTGGGGCCATGTGTGCGAACTGGATAACACAATAAGGTAGTATAAATAAAGAATTACGAAAAAAAAACACAATAAGTGAGTATAAATGTAAGAAATATCACAACTGTTTAAATTTTGATATTAGATATAACAACCTTATCTTCTAACTCTTCTTCATCCGACAAATTCAACTCTTCCTCACTATGCCTGGATGGTCTATACTCCTTGTCGACACCGTCATACTCATCTTCAAGAGAGAGTTGACGCCGAGATGGATTTTGAAGTGCTTGTACCAATTGCCGTGCTCCAATTTCACTCATTCGAGCAATGTTCCTTTCAATATTCTTATTTCTAGCTGACTCATAAGCATTCTTCTTCTTAGCCAATGTGCCAGGTTTGACATAAAGTTTTCTTCTGTTCGGCATTTTTTTACCACTATGATAAAAAATGACAAAGGGATCAAACATATAGAAAAAAATATAAAAAAGCACAATAGTTAGCCGAGTGAAAGCTAAATTAATGATTCCATTGCATTTAATCCTTGTTTACACACATAAAGATATAAACTTCACACATCATAATTCCATATTAGAATCAATATCAGGGTCGAACTGATCAGTTTCCTCTTCATTTATATACTCTGCCAATGTTTCGTCCTCGTCGCCACTATCATCGGCAATTGGCTCATCACCATCGGCCGCCGGTTCATTATTCTCATGGATGATATCTGGTTCAATGTCATCCCGAGTGTAACAAAAGGAAAAAATCCTCGGCAACAGATACTGAGACAGTTTCAATGGCTTCTTCTTGTTGGTATGGCTCATTTATCACGTTTTGCTCTTTTTCTTCATCTCGCTCTTGCACATCCCAAACACCTCGATGCTTGACCTGTTCCACGACTTTCCAATTTGAGCCTAATTTGGTATCATTGACATAGAACACTTGATTTACCTGATTTGGTAAGACAAATGGATCATCTTCATACCACCGATCCCTAACGTAAATGCTTGTGACATGTGCATCGATATGTATTTTAGATTTATGACCAATATTATACCATTCACATTTGAATAAAACAACATAAGAACCATTAATGTATGACAATTAAAAAATGTTGGTCATGTAACCGAAAAAATCAATGTTTTCCTCATTGTGGTCCCCCTCGACGACCACCCCACTATTCTGGCTCTTGTGACGGTGATCATGGTCTTTGGTGACAAACCAGACACCATTAACCCTACAACCCGAGTATTGATGCACCAAACAATTAGGACCATTTGCCAATGCCCACTATGCATCTGTTGCTTTTGTAGACCCTTGAGATTTGAGTTGGTTTATCTGCATTAGTTTATTAAAATTAGTTTAAATTGGATTTACCTATTTAGAGTTGATAACATTTATTCTGCATGTGTTATACATACATGATTTCTAAACCATCCAGAAAACTCTTCCCGTTGTAAATTGGTGATGTTGCGTCCCCCAAACTCATTCACTTGCCTCTTATGCTCCCTACTCAGGGTATTAGTGACACATAATCAGTGTGACACATAGGAAGATCAGAAAGTTTACATGTAATGCATATAATTAGTTAAACCGAACCACTTACTCTAGATAAGGTATGATCTCGGGAGTATTATATAACACAAACCAATGGGCCATGTTGCGTTCCCTATCGGACACATTAGGAGCCCTTGTGATAGGTGAAAAGGGACAGACGCGTTGGGTGAACACACCTAACTCTGGGCCTCGTTCGCCCTCATTGTCATTCCGTTCGTTAGGAACTTCTCCTTTTAGGTACATCTTCATAAATTTAATACTCTCTTTGGCAATAAATGCCTCGGCAATTGAACCTTCTGGCCGAGCTCAATTGGTAACATAGCCCTTCAGTGTTCCGAGAAACCTTCAAACACATGAATCAATATCAAGATAAAAAAAAAAAAATACGATACTAATCAACAATTTAAAGAATGGTAAACACAATCACCTCTCGATTGGATACATCCATCGATATTGCACCGATCCAGCGAGCATAACCTCACACGGTAAATGAACTGCCAAATGGACCATCACATCAAAGAATGCCGGAGGAAAAATCCTTTCCAACTTACACAGTATGAGGACTATCTTATTTTCCAATTCTTCCAAGTGACTCAGTTTCAAAGTCTTTGAGCAAATATTCTCGAAAAAGCAACCCAGCTCAAATAGTGTTGTGCATATCTCTTTGTTCACATACCCACGCATACCAATCGAAAAAGACGTTGCAGTAGAACATGGCAATCATGGCTTTTCAAGCCCGCTAATCTCCCATTCTTTGAGGTCACACACCTCGAGAGGTTTGCAGCATAGCCATCTGGGTACTTGATTGATTTCAAATATTGATAAAAATCATCTTTCTCCTTCGGGCCTAATGTGTAGGACGCACGAGGTTTCTCTTGTGTTCCATTGCTTCTATTACATAGATGCAATTATGGCCTAATGTTCATATCTACCAAATCCTGACGTGCATACTCTGTGTCCTTGCTCTTCTTGTCTAAGCCCACCATTGTGCAGAGGTGGCTCTCACATATATTCTTCTCTACGTGCATAACATTAATGTTGTGTCATAACTTTAGTTTCTTAAAGTACGGTAGCTCATAAAAAATGCTTTTCTTCGTCCAGTTCAAGTATTTAGGGTCACGTGGTCTTTTTCTGTTGTTAGAGTGCTTCCCAAATCTTATATCTGGAAGCCGCTCCAATTGTGCTTGTACTTTCTCCACCGGTAGTGACTCCAATGACTTCACACGATTCTCTACCTTTCTGTTAAAGTCCTTCCTACGTCACCAAGTGTGCCTCTTAGGCAAGAAAGCTCTATGGCCCGTGTAACCAATCTTCCTTCTCAACCTAATCGATAAGGAATCTTCATTACAAATGGGATAAGCCTTGTAGCTTTTGGTACTCCACCCAGAAAAGTTACCATATGCAGGGAAGTCGTTTATGGTCCACAACACAGCCGCGCGCATTTTAAAGCTCTCCTTGCTAGAGGCATCGTAAGTTTCGACACCATTCTCCCATAACTCCTTCAACTCATCAATCAAGGGTTGAAGATAAACATCAATATCATTATCAGGCTGATGTAGTCCAGGAATAAGCAATGACATCATGAAGAATGACTCCTTCATGCACATCCATGGTGGCAAGTTGTACGGTATAAGTATGACAGGCCACTTACTGTAAGACGTGCTCATGTCCCCAAAACGGTTGAACCCATCAGAGGCTAGCCCTAGCCTTATATTACGGGTCTCCCCCGCAAAATTTGGATGTTCTTTATCAAGACCCTTCCATTCCTCACAATTGGCCGGATGCCTACATATCCTGTCATCTTTGCGTTTATCATCGTGCCATCTCATGTGTGTGGCAGTCTTTCTGGACATGTAAAGTCTCCGCAACCTTGGTGTCAACGGGAAGTATCATAAAACCTTATGCGGGATCTTCTTTCCCTTCCCATCATTTAGTTTGTATCTGGACTCCCCGCATACCGGGCATTTCTCTAAATCTATGTTCTCCTTCCAAAACAAGGCACAATCATTATGACAAGCATCAATGTGCTCATAGCCTAGTCCCAATCACGCAATATCTTCTTCTTTGCATAAATTGAATCTGGAACCAAATTACCGTCCGGCAGGAGTGCCTTTTGTATCTGCATCACATTGTTGAACGATTTGTTGCTCCACTTTCCCTCCACCTTTTGCTCCATCATCTTTATGACAAAATCTAGAAGAGTGTTGTCTGGAGAGCAACCTGAGTAAAGAGGGCGCTGAGAAGCATCCGACATCCTTTCAAAGTAATGCATTGCGTTACTATGGATGGCCTCAACGTTAGTGTAAGTTCCCATGTAATGGTCTTCCATCATTTCTTGATATTCATTCGGATCCTCATAATCACTATTGCCCCCATGTTTTAATTCGACAACGTTATCCACAGGAGTTGTTATCTCTCCATGGTAAATCCAGGTCTTGTAGGATGCTAGCATACCCCAGCGACAAATATGAAAGTTCACAGTTTCATAGTCATACTGGTGATTGTTCTTGCAAACGCTACATGGGCACCAAATCTCAGTAGCATCCCCAACATTTGCCTTTGCAAATTCAATAAATGACTTCATCCCGTCACGATACTCCCCACTCATTCTGATTGCCATGCGATCTTGACTATCCAGTGTCGTCCAAGTCTTGTCCATATCTTAAAATTGGATAATCAATTAAGAACATTCGTACATCATATTGGATTATTGCAAGCACATTAGATTGCAACATAAAGATTAAATAATCAACCTACAAGGAAAAATCAATGAACTTTTCAACCAATTTTGAAAAATGGACTAAACGTACAGAAAAAAGATAGCTAATCAAGTAATTATCTTGTCAACCATAGACTTGTTTGCTAATATGAATTATCCTATAATCACGTTGTTTCGTACTTATCTTCCTCCATTAATGTGAGAAATATATCAACAAGAACAACATCTAGCATAATTACTTCTATCACAATCCAACCTATAATCAGGGTGGCCGCCACGGTTACAGACACCAACCTATAATATTGCTTGTGTAGATGAGTTTCCGTGACCCATGGGCCTAACAATACAAGACACATCCAGTTCAACACTTGCTGGCTTGGGCCAGGCCAACCACTAAACTTCATCGGATATTTTGAAATTTCGGCCTATTCCCTAGATGTTTTGGAAGAAAACAAGAATTAGAAATGGAATAATTGAAACTAATTGAAAGGAAGAGAGAGAGAGAGAGAGAGAGAGAGAGAGAGAGAGAGAGAGAGAGAGAGAGAGGGATGGTTGTACTTTGGTTCTCTAAAGACCTAGACCAAGTGGATCTGAATACTATATATTTTGACTGACACATATTATAGTACTAAATAAGGGTCCAGCTAACTAGTATATAATGCTCTGGTGTAGCAGGTGTGAACAGGCTGGGTTAAAGCAATAGATTTTACTAGATAATCTCAAAATTAGTTTTGGGCCTTGCCCAATACCACAAGATGTATAAGAAAAGGTCCAAATCATCTATCATAAGATTAACAGCAAGTGTTCTGAGTTAATACTAATTTATGTTCTAATTACAGAAGACACAAGCAGTCTAAAATTAGCAGTGCAGGTTTTATGGGCTTCAAATGGAAGCACAAACCTGATCCTCAAGTTGAACATGCACAATAGCCCCTTCCCTAATCACTGGGCCTAAAAATTCACAAACCCCATAGTCAGCAGAAGGTGAGTTGAAAAGGCCTAATGGGCCAGTCCAAAAATGAGAACCTTGGTGTCAAAATTTAGAATTTAAGATTCATAATCACTCATTTCCCATCTTCAGATGGTAAGTTATTTTAGAGCAAAACTAGCTAAACCCATCTATCAACCTTTAAGCATGAGACTGATGAAGAGATCCCTAGATGCTGGTGTGGGTTTATACAAACAAATTTTCGTTTGAAGTGTAGAATTGTTAATTACATGCCATTATAACATGCCTCCAAAAATATTTGAGATTTGGAGTCTTGACTTCTTTGGACAAGTTTCAACTCCAAAAATAAATAAAACAATAACCAATTAAGGATCTCTTTGGCTGGGTTTTTTTTTGGGAACAGGTGTTTGGCGGGGCAGGGATTCTGGCAGCCATTACACCCTTCACTACCACTACAAACAATAAGCCATTACAGCCCCACTGCCATTACAAACATAAGCAACCGGACTGGGGCAGGGGTTCTGGCGGGGTTGGGTTTCCACCGGACTGGGGCAGGGGTTCTGGCAGACTGGGGCTAGGTTTGCACCGGACTGGAACAGGGGTTCTGGAGGACTGGGTTAGGGATTCTGGCGGACTGGGGCTGGGTTTCCACCGGACCGGGGCTGGGTTTGCCACCGGAATGGGGCTGGGTTTCTGGGTGGTTTCTGGTATTGGACGGCCGGTAGTGATGATTAGGAAGAGAATGAAGGAGGAGAGATAGGAGAAGAGGAAGAGAGAGTGAGGGAGAGCATACCTGTATTGAAGGGTCACTGGCGTCTGGGAAGAGGAAAAACGCAGAAATTCCGTACTGGGTGGAGAGAGTGAAAGAGACGATGAATAGTTGAGTATTGCGTTTTTTAGATTTAATTAGGTTATTAATCCCATGATTTAGGTTAAAACACATTTCCCAACGCGCAACGTGCACATCGTTAATTATTGTTAATAACCTTCGCCAACGCATCTGAACATCGGCAACTAGGTATTAACTATTCCCAACGTAGTTAGTGCGTCGACATTTTGAACAATTATTTCCCCACCTTATAGTACATCGGGGACGATCTAATTCATGACTGGAAAACATTCACTCCAAGACCCAGATGGCGCCATCCTCTTTACCGACGAGATGTTCCGACGCGCAGAAAGTAGCGTCACATAATTATTTTGCCAACGCTGTGGTGCGTCTGCTAAAACAATTTTTTGCGACGTATTTACAGGGCGTCGGAAAGTTTCGTCGGCAAATATGCAATTTGTTGTAGTGGGTAAAAGGCGTCACGTCCCAGATTCCAAGGCCCATCAAATTCTAGGCCTTGACGTAGATGTGTATAATAAACGTGCATTTTCAAAAACTATGAGCCAATAATATTTCCAAGATAATCATCAGAGCGAAGCATGATATTTATCAAAGTTGCCAGAATAATAAGGTTTTAGCGGTGACCGGTGACTGCCGCTATTGATTTTGTTTTTTTGCGGCGGCTTGGACCGCCGATAAAAGAAACTTGTGGGTTAGAGGGATGACGAAGGAAACTTTTAACAGGGGCCAATGGTCGTCGATAAAAGTAAAATGGCAGCCACTAGAAACCCTTATTTTTGTAGCAATGGTCATACGGCTGCCGCTACATGCAGTGTCTTTTAATAAAAATACTGCTTTTAGCGGCGGTCATATGACCGCCGGTAAAAGAAGTGTAAGAAGTGTATTTTAAAAAAAAAATACGTACATCAAATAACAAATACATTTCATAACATGTTTCCTGTACGTAATTAATACTTAGCAAATCTTGCTCATAATTAGAGCATTTCATATCTATATAGTTAAAACAGATTTAAATGGCTTGAGGTCCTCAAATAGAAAATGGTACATGATCTTGTAACACTTGCCATCTCTCTCTCTCTCAACACTGGTTGCGGTCAAATGGAATTTTCTGCACTAGTTTATATTTATTATTAGAACTGCAATATAAAAGATTTATAACCAACAGGATGATAGATGAAAGAATCCTCGTTACCCAAACACATCAATCCTCTACTCAATTAGTACTAGTCACATGCAAGAGATTAATAACATTTGCAAAACAAAACCCATCGATAGAGAAAAGATTGGCAGGTGTAAAACCCGTTGAATCACTTGTGTATAGATTATAAAACTATTCATTGGGGTACGTGCATTGCACTTAGTTGCTACTAAAGTGGCATTATTAGTTCAAATTTAAACGTAGTATTTTTGTTCACTTTGAAGTTCTTTCTTGACAAAATCTCTCTTTTGATGGAAGACTAAATGAGGTTAGATAATAATGAATACCGAGTTGTTACCTAAAAAACTAAAATTTCAGAAACGTTAGTTCTCTATCTCCATTTTTATCTTATTCCATTCACCTTTTACACCTTTGGTTGGAACTCACATTACCTTAAATTAATTCTTAGAATTCAAATGAAAATCTGGTACAACATAGAAAGATCATTAGATTTTATCCAAGCCTCATCATAGAATACACAATCCGCGAACCAAAGGCATAATAAAAATAAATATATTCATTCAATTACAACCACAACTTTTGACAAAACTATCTATTCCCATCTTCATTATGTTAATTCTACACAATTTACAAACAGAATATCACCATCGACGGATTAATGTTCATTTCCACAAAACCTACCAACTTCAATCCAGTAAGAGAGACAAAAGACAACTTCATAGCTTTAAAAACAGTAATTAAAAAGAAAAATATCCAAGTAGAAGAAATTACCTTTCTCAAAGAAACCAAAGCGAAAAGCCTAACAAGACTAACACCACAGAAACAAAAGATGGAACCAGAGCTTTCATATAAAATCTCATACCCTACAAAAGAGCTTTTTTCTATATTGTTCTCGTCTTAGAAACCTACAAAACACAACATTGCATATCAGAAGTACTCTTCATTATAATTCAAAATGAAGGATGGATCCATGAGGTGGATATGTGGTTAGTTGTTCTAGTTCAAGTGGCACCTCTTTGGTGGGAATTTGACAATCCCTTAAATAGTCCCCGTATACATATAATATTAAATTTCACCTTTAATTGCAATCTTACAAGGACAACTGCTCTACTCGAAAGAACAAATCTACTAAACATAAGATTGGATATCAGAAGTATTCAATTTTATTTAATAATTCAGAAAATGAAGAAGGGAACCACGAGGTGGATGGGTGTTGAATTCCTACCTATTAAATGAGGTTTTATCAAAACAGTGAAGGGTCAAAGGTGGAGATATAGATGTGACCATTAAATTTTTGGGATTTAATACAAGTAAGAATCTTTGATGATCCCTTGTAGATCTTCACCTTTACTTTTAGCTGCTTTGTTCGAAAGGCATGGATAAAAAAATAACATGAAATCCAAAATAGATTAAACAAACAATCAAACAGGCCCCAATTTCCAACCGAACAGCTTGATTTAAGATCAAAATGAAATAGTCAGTGTCGCTGATGCCCACATTGCTAGCCGAAAAAACCAAAGCTTCCACCATTTGCACTTCTTCTACTGATCTGAACCAGAAATAAAAAGTAAAATCTCAAATTAGAAAATAGAAACACAAAAGTGGAAAACAAAAGAAATAAAAAGAAAGATAAATAGTACACCAAAACACACCCTAACAGAATTAAACCAGATTAATCAATCAATTCAATCACAGTAGATGTTAGAAAAAAAAAGGCAGAAAAATGTTAATGTATCATCAGAAGAATCAATAAAAATGTCTTCAAGAGAAAATGTTTTCATAATGCTTGTCACCTTATGACATGCAGCCAAAATATATATGACCATTAGGCATTTCAGGAATTGTTATGGATCCTTGACCAATGTCCAAATCAACAAAAGTAGGCTTCCAACTTAGTTTTGATGCCTGGCTGAGATGCATCGTTGACAAGCTACTTCTTCCAGAGTCAATTGGCCCTACACAATCACCCAGTATCCCATAACCATAGAATGAGATTCAGAACAGAATGCAGAACTATAAACAGGAGATTGTTGAGGACCTTGTCCTGCACATAAACGGCCTGTGGTAAGGTGTCACTTTTCACTCAGTTCAAGCTTCCACCTTCACTGAGTACTTTTACCAGTTGGATCCAGAAATATCAATTTGAATGAGCTGTTATCATTACAAACTACAACTTCATTCCTAGCCGACCATATAAGATTTTCCCCTTCATCAATGCAGCTTACAAATTTTGTACAAGAACCCAATATATTCAATTGTGGATAATTACAGCGCATTAGAAATTCATGACAGAAAACTATTTTGTCAAGATACTAAAGACAAAAAAAAAAAACCTAAGAATCATCTACGCCACGAGCGGAGGACCCTTTAGCAGAAGCCAGTTCTAAATGTAAATCTATCATGCATAAGTAGTGTCAGACACAACTATGAGATATAAAAGGAAATATGTAGCTAACCCCATCAGCAACATGTTCTACTTTGCTTGGGTCATTTCCTTCAATTGTGGCACCATTCCAAGTAAATATGTAATATATGACAGGGATTTCATATCAGAACTATATTAGTGCGAGTCTCATAGGAACATGAGAGTTTAGGGTACGAGATCTCTAGATTGATCCACTTAATAAATCAGCCCAAAAAGTATGCAAAAACAATAAAGATGTAGCGGAAATAAAATCACAAGCACACACAACAAGGACACTGGATTTTTGCGTAAAAAACCCTAACTGGGTGAAAAACCACGGATCTGAACTGGATCAAATCAAGCACTATGAATTTCGTAATTACAAAAAACTCAGATTTCCTCCCTAGATATCTCCTACCTAAGGACTGAAGTTACCTTGTGTCGCTTCACGCTTCAACGACTTCACACCGTTGATTGCAATAAACTCAATCCAGCGCTTGACTCCTCAAATCTTCTAGCAAGAAGATAATCTTCTACAAATGATGCAGAAGACACTACAAGAAATTGCACTTTTGCCGGCGCTAAATAAGCGCCGGCAAAAGTCTATGAAACGCCTTAGCGCCGGCAAAAGTCTATGAGACGCCGGTGAAAGCATTTCCCAGCGATTTCCCTTGCGCCGGGAATGCGCCAGGAAAAGTCTGCCAGCAATACCCTTTGCCGGCAAAAAAAGATTAGCGTCGGGAAAAAGTTATGCATCAACGGCGTTTTTGTTCTCCGGGAAAAGAGGTATAAAACGCCACGAAAAGCCTTTTACTTTTCAATAATAAATTGATTAAAAAACTTTTGTCAGCGTTTTTTTTGCGCCGACAAAACATTTATATTTTATGTAAATTATTTTTTCAAAATTTGTTGCCGGCAATTTTTTTGCGCTGGCAAAACATTTATATTTTATGAAAATTATTTTTTCAAAATTTATTGCCGGCGTATTTTTCGTGCCGGCAAAACATTAATATTTAAAAAAGAAAATTTTAAAATTTTTTGCAGGCGTATTTTCTCGCCGGGAAAACATTATTTTTTTTAAGTAATTATATTGAAGGTGTTTTGCCGGCGAAAATATTGAACCGGTAAAGGTTGCGCCTGCAATCAATGTTCATTTATTGTATTTATTTGATTTTTTAATTTTTTTTCCTGTATATACATCATTGCATCATTACAACTTCCAACCTGTATCATATGAAACTACTATTCCATTATCTAAGACCAAATCAACTACACACCCAACATATATTTCTATTCCAAATATTCATTCCACTTCATATTAATATTCAAATATCCTTACAATATTAAAAGCACTTTACCATTACCATTACAAAATAAAAATCCATGCTAACATTCTACTCTTTGCCAACATCCAAATGCCAATGAAAATTTACATCTTCATATACATTCAAATCTGCCCAGTTGCATGAAGGAAGTATCTATTACCCTCTCCAAATTTCCAATATTCAGGCTCATGATACTTCACATTCCTACAAGAAAAAACATATTTACATATCAGATCAGCGAATGTGGGAAAGTGATTATTAAAGAGAACATCTCTGGTGTAAGAGCTCCAAGAGGATTACTTCTGTGCCAAAACTGGTCCTGACTTCATACAACCTATATAGACTCTAGGCTTTAATCTGTGCCGAGCAAGAGTTACCACTAGCATGCATGTATATATAAAAGATGTAAACAACATTTATAATGCATGAGAGGTACAAATCAAGAGAAACTTGGACGTAGCTAAATAACCATTCACTATATAGGGAAAGCAAGAGAAACTTGGACGTAGCTAAATAACCATTCACTATATAGGGAAAGCAAGAGAAACTTGGACGTAGCTAAATAAAGGTAGAGAATTCCACTTTACCCGTGTCTGTAGAGGAGAACGACAAGTAAAACATTTCAACTAGGTTTAAATTGAAATAAATTGCTTGAAGGAACATCCTAAATTGGAAGCACATCATCACAACAACAATCTTATAATTTAGTAAAAAAGAATAACCTTCAATGATAATAGTTGTTGTAGGTCTGAAACAGGTTCTTGCTCCCAACCGTAACTGCAGAGAAATAACAAGTATCAAAGATATAGAAGTAGCCTAACACACAGACAAAGATTTACAAATGCAAAAATGCATTTGTATCGACTAGACATGTATCAAATGCATTTGTACTAATCTGATTCCAGCCAAACAACCACAACACATCCTCGCCACTTTTCATAAAACCCACTTCACAACCATCATCTCTGCAACATGTATCAACTAGACAACCCACCTCTCTGTATTAATCTGATTCCAGCCAAACAAACATAATACATCCTCACCACTTTACATAATAAAACCCACTTCACAAATCCCAACATGAAACATCCACCATAGCCATCTTCCATCTCACTATATAGAAAAAGCATAACAAAACCACAAGAAACCACAGTACTCAATATATAGCAGATTAGCAGTCATAACTCTAACTCATCAATACAAGATATCAAAAGCACAGAAACAAGCCAACATAAAACGTTCAACTTAATGATTTGAAACTTGTGCTTTAAATAAAACAAAAGGGAAAAGGCATGTGTTTCACATATGGGAGTGAATAAGAATGAACAGTTTGGGTGAACATGTGGGGTGCATTGTCTTTAGGTTTTATGCTCAACTTGGAAGGATGATGGCACAGCTATATTCTCAGGAGGGAGTGATAAGCAAGTTAAAATGTGGCCATTGATGTCTGGTGGTCAACATGTTACAGTGGCCATGCATGATGCACCTGTCAAAGAACTTGCCTGGGTTCGAGAAATGAATCTCCTTGTTGCATGCAATTTCCTGTGACGAGGAATGGTGAAACAATTGGCTTGTTCGAGGTAGCCAACCTCCTTAAGAAGACGAAGAAGACATATGTTTTTTTTTCCTATTCATTTATCTCTTCACATCAGCATTAAATACATGACACATCCAGCATGAGATCTTCATTGAATTGATTCTTTCTTAAGTGCCTAAATTATAAGATCTGACATGAGACTCAACAGATCCTCCCTAAAGAGGATTCGGATTTCATATCCTTCACAGCCATTGCCACATTTATTTGAAGATTCTAATAAATCCCAAACAGAGCACTATGATATAAGTGAACCTTTAGCAGATAAGCTTCCATTTAACCTTTCAATTTATCCTCTAAAATTAGACACTTGAATGGAGTATACAATATTTGTCAGATTTGGGTTTTTTTCCCCTTAAATGACATTATGAAAAATCCTAGTTGTATTTAGTATGCCAAAGGCCCAAAAGACCTCAAAGAGAGAAAGAGACTTGACCAACTCTGTTTGATTTTCTCATTGTTCTATTTAATTTCTTGGAAAATTTTCTGATGGTTTTTTTTTTTTTTTTTTTTTGAACTTTTTTGGTGATCTGTTTGTTCATATGTTCTGATGAGTTTAATTCATTTTTGCATTTAGACTGTTATTTTTTTTTCTGGTGATATGTTTGTTTCATGTAAAAGTTGCTGTGGAATGAGATGGATTAAGGTAGATAGTGTTAACAATGATTGATGCATATCAACTGTTTGTGTCTAAGTTGAACTTATTTTTTTTCTAATGCTTTAGCGAACTGGTTCTGTAGAAATTTGGTGCATTAATGTTTGAAATCATGAGTTAGAATGAAGGAATGAATGTCAGGTGAATCCATGAGTGTTTTTTTTTTTTTTTCTTACTTTAAACTTCATTTCACCAATAAAAAGACAACAAAAAACTAAGCAACAAAACATTGGTTAGTCCAACCCAAAATAGAACAAACAAACTCCAAAGAAAATAAAAGAAAAGCCTACATATCAGGTGAAACAATGACGTTTAGGAAGTAAAATAGAGGAACAGTAAAGATGTTTATAAGAAAAACTGAAATCCCAGCCCCTACCTGGGTTATTCGGTCCCACTTTTCACCTATTTCACCTATAAAACAGTGAAGTTTCACGGGAAAAACTTATCTCTGAGGTCCGTCTCAGAGTTAGCTTTCCGACCAATGTTAATTTGTATAATCTTGAATAGAACCAAGAGATATACGCGCATTTGACCAAACCAATGTCAAAATTTCAGAATTCAGCAAATCTTGTTTTCTGGTCAAAATAAAGGCTCTAGGGGACAAGTTTTGGAATCAAATTGAGGCTGGAGCTTTGGCAAACTTTATATTTGCTTTATGTACTTTCAAACTCCTTTGATTTCACCTAAGTAGCATTCTTACAGGCTGAGATATTAATTAGACAAAGTGACATGTTAACATGATTTTGGAGTCCCAAGTAGAACTTAGTTTTAGATGAAAATTCCCAAGTCTTCTTCTCTGTACTTTTAACCTTGAAGGTAAGGTAAATATGACTATTATTTTTGTATCTGGAAATGTCTTGGATCCTAAAGCCCCTAGGTGGTCTTCCATAGCTACTATTTTAACTTGGTCATTCAATGTCATGAAGTATAGATGGCCAGCACAAGTGCCTCCAATACTCTGAATTGTATAGGAAACTCTAATACTTGATTCATTTCATTCAAAGAAACGTACCTCCAATAGAAGCAGTGACAATTGACCAACAACAATAAATATATACCTGTTCACTAAACAAGTTCCCTTACCATTTCATATACCATATTAGAGACATGAAATCTAACAAAAGAGACATAAGATGATATGACAGTCCACTATTCAACAGGAAATGAGAAGATCCTCACCATCATGGCCTTGTCCTATCGATCTTGGGATCGCTTAAAGCACTCTACTCAAAAACGAAAAATCAACACACTATGACCATAGAACCTATCTTTTAAGAAAGCAGACTCTCATCTCTTTCTATTTGACAGTAAATGGCTGAATGCCGATAATTTTGTGTGCAGGTATGAGCACACAAGAGACAAAAGTCACAAAGAAGAGAGGACTGAAGATGCAAAAGGTGGACCACTTCATCGACAACTTAGATCAATATAAATCTATTTTGATTCACCCTTGTGCATATTGCTTTTCCATTTAAACAGTACAGATCGCCATGTTCTCTGTAGCTTCTTCATCGAACGTGTCTTTCCACACAACTTCATCCAAGGTCTTAATTGACCTAACCCTTTTCCAAGTTCCAAGGCCTTGCAAACCACCCACGCATCAAACACAAGTTGATTCTGACCTATTGTTCACATGTCCAAAACATTTTGACACATTAACTGATTTTATCTTCAATAAGAGCCACTCATTAGCTTCCTCTTACAAACCCATTCCCAATTCTATGCTTTCCTGTAAGTTGTAACACCAAACATCCATCTTAGAATGCGCATCTCAGCTGCATGTTCCTCTTGTTTCATCCAACTCCATACAAGACAACCAACATCACTGTTGTCTAATCAAAATGGCCATTAAATTCAGCTCCTTTCAACATAACCAACCCCTTAATGAAAGAGTCATCCAACAATCAGATAGTTAAGAAATGAGAAAAGACAAAATCTTGGTTCAAAGAAATTACAAACCAATTTTTTCACATACCCATCACCCATTAGATGAGTTTAAACAAAGACATTGGATTAGTGGAAGAGGTTAAAAAAAAATTCTTTTCAGAAGCCAAACCAAAATAACCATTTATACGATTGTCATAACCAATTATTAAGAAAACAACTAAAGAAACAATATAGAAACAATAACATGGCAGGACATGAACATCCAGACTCACCACACTTGTGGACATGGCTACTGTGTATTGGCATACAAGTACATCAAACCAAACCATCCAAGCTCTTGCTGAAAAAGTAGACAGGTGACAATGCATGGATGCAAATGCATTGAAAGACCATTGACAGTGGCCAAAAAAGGGCGCTGAGAAATAACAAAACAATGAAATCCAGATTCCTCATATCTCGATAATTGGGAAAAAATTACAACCTTTTATTAATATTTTACTAGAAAAACATAACTACAGAGACCACTATCCATTTTGAAATGCACCTGATTTATGTAGCTTAGTCTCGAAACTCCAGCAACTAACTTTGCAACATCACAACCAAACTCTTCTTCAATGCTACTCAGATTTTCACATGTATCATCAATCACATCATGTAGAACTCCGACTACAATTGTATCTATTGCCTGTACAAGAGGAGGAAATTAAAATAAAAGTGTTTTTTATTGTATAAAATGAACGCACTCAAGACATAGCAGCAACATTTTAAAAAGTAGCAAATGACAAATAACAAGCATCAAGCAATGAGACCCATCAAAGGGCTACCCACCCATTCCAAGAAAGACCCACTAACAAAAACAAACCAAATTCCATACACAGACTCTGATTCCCAAGCACCTAGACCCAAAAATGAAAACCCATCAAAGAGAACAAACAAGATCAACCAACCCCTGTTTAGAACCTTTCCATTTCATGCAAAAAAATGTGTTTAATAGAGAAAAACAACACCACCAAAAAGATACTAAACATCAAGGGTACTGTTTCTGCTCAAAACACTAGATACCCAGAATCACTATCAATACAACCTACAAAATCCCATTCTAAAAAGACAAACTTTAACTAAAAACATGATGTACTGATGATGATTGTTACAAATGATTAATATAATGACTAAGAATTAGTGACTAGTGGGAAAAGGGATTGGAGTTTACAGGATTGTGCATATGATGGCTATTGCAATTGCAATATAATCGCTGGGACAGCCTCCATCGATGGTGCAAGCCATATTGGGTTTCTTCCTTTTCATTATTTGAAAATGAAGAGGGCCGGGCCACTCGATCGAACAACCCACATGCATCAGAAAAATATATCAGAACATCCATTCCCAAGCCCTTTCCACAAATCATTCCATAATCCTCCCCAATCACCATTTCCGCAACACACATTGTCATTAACAAGCCCTAATTCAATAAAAAAATCCTCACATCGTTCCTCAGAGATCTCTACACAACAGTCTCTGGCTCTCTCAACTTCCTAACTACAAAAAATGCATGCGATTTTGATGTGAAAAACCCTAGACACACAGCGTACATCAGACAGATGAATCTGCTATCCCGATCTCCCGAACATAGACTGTTCAGGAAGAAGAAAATCCCTAGAAACGAGAAGAAACCTAGTTTCTGTTCTCAGAAGCCACAAGAAGCAGTGGCGAAAAGGCATTGTCTGTTTCCTGAAGTAGGCGTTTCGAGGAAGGGAAGAAGATTCGTTGATGATGAAGATAATGAGAGAGAGAGAGAGAGTGCCGCACCTGATTTGTTTGATTCTCTTCTCAGTGCTTGCTATGCTTCACAAAACCAAAGATTTCAGAGAAAGAAGGGAAAACCAGATTCGGATTTTGAGATCTGAAGAAGAAGAAGAAATCCTCTGCATGTCTAGGGTTAAAAAGGAGAGAGAAGGTGTGGAGGAGTTTGGCGTGGGGAGAGTTGAAGGCAAGGAGTTTGGTGCGGGAAGAGTTGAGGACGACTCTGTTGTTATGTCATTTGATTTCGTCGGCCAATATTTCTAAAAAATAAACCGCGAAGACCGATCGTGGGCGCCAAGATTATTTTTAAGGGATTCTGCAACGATATATTTTCGTCGCCAAAATTTTTTAATAAAATAAGGTGCAAATGATTTACCGACGTAAAAAACTCATCGCCAAATAAATAGTTTCGTCGGGAAAACTTGGCGCCAACTCTAATATTTTGTGCCAAACTTTTCGCGACAATATTTAGCGACAATTGAAAATTATTGTCGCTAAATAATTTGTGTTTTCATTTTAGGTGACGAGATGAATTTTTCGTCGCGAAAAACAACATTTAGTAGCAAAATTTCAAAATATCGCGGAATATTTTCCGCGAAAAGTAATTTTTGTTGTAGTGAAACGAGCAGTCAATGGTCCAAAGTTGTAATGGGCAAGAACCTTTACAAGTAAAGTAGAGACATCAACAATAAGAAATATCAAGAAATAAAAATCAATTCAGAAGGAACGAAATGGGAAAAATATACAAGGGTACCATAAGCGGCAACATGAAAACCTCCACAAATTCAAATAGAAAAGTACGAACCCAATCTAATTGACAAAATCATTACAATTAAAAATCACCTTTAGATGCACAATAGCGATTAAAAAAAAAAACAGAGAGCAGAATATCAGTGAAAACGAAATAATACTAACATTGATCCCAAATACATAAACCAACAAGAACAATAAAAAAAATTTGAAAACACCAACATTGATCCCAAATACAAAAACCAAACAACCATCAAAATGATCAAATAAAAAAAAAGGCAGTTGAAAACTACCATAAGCAAAACCATCCTAGATGGTTTTAGAGATCACAACAAATCTAGTTTCAGAGAATTAAGAAGAAGGAACAAAACAGATCTTCATACTCGCAATAGAAAAGGAAGAAGAAGAAGAAGAAGATATTGTATAGTCATAACCTAAAATCGTGAAGAAAAAAGATATCTAGATCTGATTAGATGAGAGACGTACTTTTCTAGTTTTGGGCGAGTCCGGCCGCGAGATGGAGAGAGGATGGTGGAGGATGGATTGCTGCAAACGAGTGTTGCTTTGGGGTAGAATCTGCGCCTGAGACGAGAAGGATGAGATGAACCCGCTGGTTGTGGCGATGGAGAAGAAGATCTACGTACAGAGACTGTGGTGATGACGGCGAGGTGATGGGCTGCGATCTGGGGGCTTCTTGCGCTGGAATGGGTGTTGGAGACGACGACTTGCAACCCGAGGTGGAGGGCTGGTTTTCTGCCTGAGACGTTCTCCGCCTGGACGAGGGATGATGGAGGGTTGACGAAGAGCGCAAGAGGGGTCATGCGATGGATAAGGGATGCGATGAGGACGAGATGAGATGGGCGTGAGAGAGGGTGAGGCATGAAAGAAGAATGGTGATGGAGGAAGGAGATAGAGATGAAGATGGAGATGGGGAGCTACTGGGTGTGGAGATGAAAAGGCGCATAAGGGGTTTTTTTATTCAGAATTAGAAAAGGGCAAATAGATGGGCACAGAAGGGGTTTGGGTATTAGTAATAAGAATACCGGCGCAAATCCTGCGTCGGCAAAAATTATTTAAAACATATATTAAGAAAAAACTTTGCCCGGCACAGTTAATGCGCCAGCAAAAGAAAAAAAAATGGCGCCATTATTTGGTGGAGTTGGCGGGTGACATTTTGCCGGCGAACTACTTAGGTCGTCGGTAAAAAATTGACCTTTGCCGGCGGAAAAAAATAAAACGCCGGGAAAACATTGACTTTTGCCAGCGAAAAACGTAAATCGCCGGGAAAAATCAAACCTTCGCCGGCGAAAATCTGTTGCCGGTAAAACCCTATCTTTTCCCGGCGAAAGAAGCATTTTCGCCGGTAAAAGTCATACTTTCCCCCGCGTTTAATGATTGCGCTAGGAAAAAACGCCGGTAAAAGTGCAAATTGTTGTAGTGAGAACTTGGCTCTCTAGAGTACTTAGCAGCACAACTCTCAAAAATCTCTAGAGAAAATTTCTCTCAATCAGATCATTAATTAAGAACTTGAGAGATGATCTGTATCTCTTTCGGTTGTGAGAAACACCCAATTTATAGCCTCAAATCCATGCAAGAGACTTCTAATCGTAATCCTCTAAGAATATCAATTTTTCTCAAACTTCCACTCAGAGTCCGAATCAAACTGGACTTCCTATGCCTACCTCGCTGTAGTGAGCTTCACCCTCACTATAGCGAGGTATGATTTTGCCATTTTTGTATTTTCATGTCCTGATAGCCTCTTTTGTTGACTGAATATGCCATTTGACTTTTACAATCTCCCCCTTTGGCAATTCTTGGACAAATCTCCTTAGAACAATACAATATGATCTACCCAAAAGAAAAACCCAAAATATATTGAATTTTAAAACAAAAAAAATCAACTCTGTAGATCTTGTATGACTTTTGCTTGAACTTTTCAAATCTTGAATTGCCTTGACTTGTAAAGCTCTCCCTGGCTTCATTTTTCTCCCCTTGTATTTGTCCCAAATTGACAAACAAATATCATCGTGCAGCTTCTGTCAATCTGGATGCAGTAGCTCCCCCTTAATTTCAACTCCCCCTGAATGTATCTTCATAGCAACGCTAGGGGTGGGACCTTGACCTCCTTAATCAAGGCTTTTTATAATTAGCCGCCCACACTTGTGTAGTTTGAGCTTTCAGCACACTGTGAGCAAACTCCTTTGGCAAATAAGATTTTCTAACCCAAATTGGAGTCGTCTTGGGTGGACAAAATTTTTTTCACCATTGCTTGATATTTGGTAGACTATTCAACTTCTTGCAATGGGGACGAATGTGTCCTTTCTTTCCACAATGATGACAAGTGGATGTGCCTGCAACACGTGACACATTCTTTTTCTTGAAACTACTCGACACATTTTATATATGCAGTGTGAGGAGTAGCATGTGCAACACCTGAAACAAAAATTGTTTTGCCTTTAGCATTTGAAGTGGATGCACCATGATCATAACCGAGACTGCTTCTGTCAAAGGAGACTTCTGATTCCACAAGATGTTCGTGAGAGTCTTCAAACCAATGTTCATCATGTTTAGAGAGGCCTGTTTGACTTCTAGCTCAGAAAGAGTGATCTTCAGTCATCCTTGTAAATATTCTTTTTTAGATTTAATAATCTGTAACTCCGTCTTCATAATCTCAATCTCTTGTTCAGCCTTTTTAAGTTTTTGACTCTCAGTAGTCAAATTTTCAGCCATGCAGTTTTTTTGACTTTCCAAGAGACAAATCTTTTCAAGTGCTTTCTCTAGATCATTCTTTAATGTAGAATTTTCTTCTTGAGTAGCTTTTAACTTGATTGTGAGCTTGTTGCCATACTTAGTCATCCTGACGCAATCAGCATATGTAGTGTGGTACAGCTCTTCATAATCTTTCTCTTGATCTGACATCTCACTATCATGATCTTCATCAGTATCATTGTCAGATTGAGAATTAGCCATGAACGCCACAAACTTGCCATTCACAGTTTCAGAAATATCAACTAAAGGTTCTTTTTTTTCTTCTGATGACTCTTCATCCCAAGTTGTGTTGAGAGCCTTTTTCTTTGTACCCCTTTTTTTATTGGCACACTCATTCGCATAGTGACTATAGCCATGGCACTCAAAACACTTAGTTCCTTTCGTAGAATCTTTCTTCTCAGATTTAGAACTCTTCCACTAGGCTTGTTTTGACTTCGTGTACTTCTTAAAGCAATTAAACAATTTAGCCATATCATCTTCAGCCTCAGATTTAGAATCAGACTCAATTTTCTTTTCAGGTTTCTTTCTTGATTCTAAGTTGGCTTTCAAAGCAATACCTTTCTCTTTTGATTTTCCTTTATCCAGACGATTTGATTCAAAGGTCTGAAGATTTCCAACCAGGTGGTTGACCTTGAGGGTATCAAGATTCTTATTTTCTTCTATAGCATTAACCTTATAATCAAACCTTGAAGGTAGAGACCTCAGAATTTTTTTGACAATCTTGTTTTATTGAATTTCCTCACCCAGAATGGAAACAGAATTGACAATATCATTCAGCTTAGCATAGAATTGATCAAATGTCTCATCTTCTTCCATCACAATGGTTTCAAGTTCTTTAGCTAACCTTTGCAATTTAGATTACTTCACCGTGTTTGTACCCTCATACACTATCTATAAGACTTCCCATGATTCTTTTGCAGTTTTGTAAGTGGAAATCTTACGAAACTCTTCAGCAGACACTCCATTATATATTCCATGCACTGCCTTGTTATTACACTTGGAGGCATGCTTCTCATCCTTAGTCCATTGGGCTTTAGGTTTAGGAATAGTTTTCCCATCAACCACAATTGTTGGTTTGGAGTAGCCCTCCTCAACAATCTCTCAAACATCATCATCAATGGACTTAAGGAACCCAATCATCCTTTGCTTCTAATATGCATAATTAGAACCATCTAGCAAAGGGGACTTTGAAGTTGATGTTCCTTCTCGACTGAGTACCATTCCAGAAATCTCTTAGGATCACGCACAGCAATTTAGTGCAACCCGCTTTGATACCAATTGAGAGTTTAGGGTACAAGATCTCTAGATTGGTTCACTTAATAAATCAGCCCAAAAACTGTGCAAAAACAATAAAGATATAGCAGAAATAAAATCACAAGCACACACAACAATGACACCGGATGTTTGCATAAAAAACACTAACCGGGTGAAAAACCACGGATTTGAACTGGATCAAATCAAGCACTATGAATCTCGAAATTACAAAAAACTCAGATTTCCTCCCTAGATATCCCCTACCTAAGGATTGAAGTTACCTTGTGTCGCTTCACGCTTCAACGACTTCACACCGTTGATTGCAATAAACTCAATCCAGCGCTTGACTCCTCAAATCTTCTCGCAAGAAGATAATCTTCTACAAATGATGCAGAAGAACTTGGCTCTCTAGAGTACTTGGCAGCACAACTCTTCAAAAATCTCTAGAGAAAATTTCTCTCAATCAGATCATTAATTAAGAACTTAAGAGATGATCTGTATCTCTTTGGGTTGTTAGAAACACCCAATTTATAGCCTCAAATCCATGCAAGAGACTTCTAATCATAATCCTCTAAGAATATCAATTTTTCTCAAACTTCCACTCAGAGTCCGAATCAAATTGGACTTCCTGTGCCTACCTCGCTATAGCAAGCTTCACCCTCGCTATAGCGAGGCGAGGTTTGATTCTGCCGTTTTTGCATTTTCATGTCCTGACAGCCTCTTTTGTTCACTAAATATGCCATTTGACTTTTACAGAGCATCCTCATTACAAGCCTCTCTACAAAAGACATGGAATAAACTACTCTATCACCCCAAAAATTATAAGATATAGAAGCCACTCCAACCACACTAAAGAGCTTAATAGATAAAATGTAGGCTTCCTATAACCACAGGATATAGAATTAACTCCAAAAACCCATAAGATTTTAACAGGGACATTCAGATTACCTCTCTACAGAACAAATAGAAGAATCTACCTTATGAGCCATCAAAATCATAAGATATTGAATTTGCTCCAAAAACCCATAATGCTTTAATTAGGAAATTATAGGTTTCCCCTAAGGAGAAAACATACATGAATACATTAATGCAATTCATTTGTTCAACAAGTTTACTAAGAGAGAAACCGATAGATATTTCTTAAAAATTGAGAGTTTGGTAAATATCAAGGGGAAGAATATATGCAGGTGCACACATAGAAAAGAGGGTGAAAACATCAATTAAAAAAGGAGAAACAAATCAATTAAGAAAACCTAAACTTAAATCTCAATTAATAAAACCTAATTAAAATCTAAACAAATGTAAAAAATCAATATCTAATAACAAAACAAAGCACGGGAAAATAAAAAAAAATGCAACACCAAATCTGTCTAGAATTTCTACTGCATAAGTGAGAGGCTTGGATGCTGCATTTGCACAAGTCAGGCTGAGGCATTCAACATACAGTGGCATAGAGCAACTAAACACAACATGCTAGCCCAGAGAACTTCCAGCATAATATGACATGGGAAGACATGCCAAATGGAACCAGAGAATGAGCCCAGAGAACTTCCAGCATAATATGACATGGGAACACATGCCAAATGGAACCAGAGAATGAGAAGTTGATTCCGGATCTTCTCTCTCTCTCTCACTAGGGAACCTTAGAAGAGCTACTGGAAGTCATCACCTCGGCACAGCTTGGTATCCACAATAAGCTAGTAATCATTCTCAACACGAAACATAAACACCCACCAAATGTATATACACCCAAAGCATCTAATGTAAGAAGAGGAAAGCGTCTCTGATAGGTGGGTCTTTTGAACGTGGATGGCTTCTACAACTCCCTCCTCACCTTGATCGACAAAGCAGTGGACGATGGATTCATCAAGCCCTTTCAACGCCACATATTTGTCACTGCACCTAATGCCAAAGAACTAGTGCAGAAGCTAGAGGGGGGTTTTCTACTTTTCCCCCTAAAAGGATTGAAATCCCCATCCTCTTCTCCTTTTCTTTTTATCACTACAATTTTTACATGATTTCAGTAGTTAAGGATTCTTACAGTCACGAAAAATGAACTAAATCTGTTTACCCATTAGGTCAAGATTCAAATCTGTATAATATGTTCTTATGTAAAAATCAATTTTATGCATTTTAATCATTTTGGTAAGCGCTTAACAATCAAACAAAGATCAAATCAACGTCTCCAAACCTGATCATTTTACAGAAATCAAGATCCAAGATAAAAGAGAGAAAGATGAATCAAAAGCAAAGCAAACTGAAATACCTGGATCTACTCCTCCTTTTTTGATTCTCTATTGCAGAGATAGAGCAGAAGAGGGCCACTGCGTCTGGAGAAGACGACCAGAAAAGGGGTTGACCGCATGCTGCGTCTAGAGAAGACGACCAGAAAAGGGTCAAACTCGTGCTGTGTCCGGAGAAGATGACTAGAAAAGGGGGCACCAGTTTTTTTGCTATGCTGCGTCTGCGTTTGCAGAGAAGGAGATGAGGGCGAGGGAGGGAGATGAGGGTGAGAGAGGGGAGATTAGGGCAAAGAATGTAAGTGTTTTAATATAACTTTTAGCGGGGGCCAATTCTGGTAGCCACCAAAAAACCCTTTTAGCGTCGGACATTGCATGATGGATGCTACAGATTACTTTTACCCTCAACAATTGTGGCTGAAGCTGCATATTTGACAGTAAAAACCAAAATTTTTCCTGCGGTAGGCTAGTGCCATTGGATAAAGGTTTTTACCGACGGCCATAGTGAAGGTCGCCGCTAGAAGGACTTAGAAATTGCCTGACAGCGGGGGCTAGATTTGGCCACCGCTAGAAGATACTTATAACGGCACTTCTGTCCGGCCACCACTATAAGTTCGACGCTAAAAATGTATTTTCTCGTAGTGTTTTAGAAGCATTCTAGATAGAGTAACACTCTTCGCTTTGCTTCTGGGGCCTTTTTTTATTTAGCTACTTGATGTTTCTTCTCTATTTGATGCACTTAAGCCACATGTACTTGATTGTTTGGATCCAGTGCTTGGATTTCTCGGATGAAACTATCCCGAGTTTCCTTAGACATCTACAATAGATCAAGAATGTGCAATCTTGAAGGTATGTGCTTAAGGTGCTCAACAAAATCATACTTAAATGGCTCTGTTAGCCTTTCATTAACACTTGTATTTACATCATCTGCATTTACATTTTGCCCCATAGGGATTACAAGTGAAGGATAAGGGGAAGTAGAATAAGTAGGCATGGAAGGTCTGTCATAATTGACTTTGTAACTTCTTCTGGATCTGAGGCCAAAACTTCTTCTTACTGGGAGAAGAGATTGCTCGTTCCCTCGACCAAATCTTTCGCACTAGCGCATGTATAGGATGTGGTGACTTCTTTTTTCATGCCAGCAACAATGTGACACGAAGTCACTTCCCAAGATCTGTTGGTTCATCTTCCAAAGTGACAACCTCAAGTGCTTCCGTAACAGCCGAGTCTGAGGAACTGACTGGCACGACATCAGGGGCATCCTTGAATTCAGCGCAATGGTCCCCACTGGACCCTGAGTATGTATCGTTGATGATGATAATCGGCACATTCCTTGGTGGGGTATTCTGCTGGTCACTCTTAGAATCTGATATGGCAATTACTGGGGTAGGGAGGTTAGTTGGAGCGAAAGCAGCTGGAATATAGCTGGGGGCACCACTGTGATTGTTCTTCTTTCCTGGAACCACTGCTTTGACCAACTTCTAACCTCGACGGACTAAGAGCACCCTGCATCGTGGGTAAGCTTACAAATGCTTAACGACGAGGCTCACTATCATCCATGGTTGGTAGAGGGTCAGGATGAATTTCTAGAGGCAGAGGGAACAAAGGTGGGTCTATTGGCCAGTCACCAGGTTCAAGAAGTCTTGGATTATAGATTTGGACTTCTCTCTCTGGAATGTTTTCCTGATAGAAGAAAGAATCTATGATGAAGTAATTCCCATCCAACACTTCATTTGAGACATATTCCTCTTCATCAAGATCTGATTCCTAATCACTTCCTTGATAGTCATCGTCACCATCCATAGGAGGTGGCATCAGGGGAGGTATCCAATCTCCATATTTTGAGTCATCTGAATCTGAAAGAGAGGCACGTCCCACTCTGGACACTTGATTGTAGTTTGAAAGCTGCAGTTCGTCTTCTTCCTCAATGACCAGGAGAAGAAAGTCAGGCAAAGTGATAGGCTTCCTCATTGATTTAGAAGACTCTACTGGTATTTTCTCTTTATGTACAGGCTCAACTTCTTTCTTCGCCTCTTTTATAAACTGTGCTTTAACTGCCTGTTGAGAATTGCGAAGCGATTTCTTGGCTTCCCTCCTTTCTTTGGAAGTGGGTCTTGACTTCATTGTTTCCCAGCTTTCATCATTTATGAGATCAGGATGCACCCATATCTCTTCCCCAGACACCATGGCGACAAGGATGAGTCCATCTTCTTTCGACTTTATTCATTAGTCGAAATTCCACCTTTTTTAGCATGAAAGGCTCGATATTGGTGGGCTTGAACGATCTGAATGCTACCATGTTGACCGAGGACGAATCACATTTTTTGTCAAGTTGTATGACTCCTTTAGTCAACATATCATGTATCTTCTCCTTCAAAATGAAGCATTCTTTCAAATGATAGGAAGTCATCCGATAAGGGCAATAGTTTGGATCTTTTGTCCTTCCCTCTTGACTTGGTCTTTTAGAAGGAGGTAGTTCTAGCTTTCCATGGTTCCAGTAAGGTTTCGAAGACATCTTCAACATTTTCATCAAAAGAGTACTTGGCATTCTTCCTCTTTTCATATTCTTCCTTTCTGGAGGCCTCATCCTTAGATCCTGCGCCTTTCTAGGAGTCTCTGAAGTCTGGATATTTGGAGACCTCTTCTTTCTTATTTCCTTTGGATACAGAAGATGCGGGAGCTTGAGTTCTCTTGGACTTGTTTTCCTGATCAAGCTCCTTATGGCATTCTTCTGCATCGATAGCTGGTTCTAGCAACTTGGACATGGACTTAGGGCTTGTTTGGCAAATCTTATATGTTTAAAATAGATCTGCATGCAATAGATATGTTTCAAATGGCCCTATTTGAAACAGATGCTTTAGAAATAGTCCCGTTTGGCAACACAAAAAATGATTGAAATAGACTTTTCTAAATCATTGGTTGAAAGTTTTTCACAAATATCTTAAGATCTACGAGGAATCAAGTTTTGAAATTCGACCCCATAGCCATTTAGAATCTTCCAAGTAGCTTTAACGGTTTGGATTTAATTTGTGGGGCCCATAAAACCCAAATAATAATATCAAATGATACACGTTTTTGCAAATATCTTGAGATCTGTGATGGACCAACGACTCAAATTTGAATCCATAGTCATGTTTGGACTGGTGAATATTTCCAATGGTCTAGATCCTTGTTTACTGGCCTGGAACTCAAGAGGAAAAATGAGAAAAAAGGACTGATACAAATCACATTTCAACCACATTGTTCTAACCTGAGTTATCCGATGGCCGTCATGATTTCATCATCTCAAGATCAATACAAAATCAGAGGCTGAAATTTTGAGCCATAGTCGTCTTTAGTTTTCCAATGAGGATTAACGGCTCTGATCATGATTATGGGGCCCACAAAAGTCCACAAATTAAAATCCATGGTCCTAAAGTTTTTTGCAAGTATCTTGAGATCTATGACATATCAACGACTCAAATTTGATCATATAGCCGTGTGTGATATTCTTGAGACTCCCAACGGTTCAGATCATACTGTGGGGTCTAGGAATTACAAAAAAAGAAATGAGCGGTGATGTATTGTGCTACTCTTTCCACTTTAGACAATTTTGTCTGTTTCAATTCTGCTGGAAACTGGGCCTGGGCGGAATAGACATGGAGGTCTATTTGAGGCTTCAAATGGAGGTGGTTGTACTGTTTACCAAACACATTTAAAGTGTTTTGAAACCTTTTTAAGATAATAAGAGCCTCCAAATAGAGTTGCCAAATAGCTCCTTAGTCTTAACGTTGATCACCATCAGTTTAATCTCAGGTTTGAGGTTGTACTTGCAAATATCCACCGCCGACCTTTGAGAGATAGGTTCCTTGGATCTATAGGCCAGTGCCTCCATCTATTTATGAAGGTTTGAACAGAGTCATTCTCTCCCTGTTTGGCTTGACTGACTGAGTTCAAACTAACTGGCAAATCTTTTTTTTGGAAGCGCAGCAAAAACTTTTCCTCCAAGACCACTATTGGCACATTAAAAGAGGCAAGGACCATAATCGGGTTCGGGCCCAGACTACTGTTGGAAGAGATGAAGATCCGTGACAAGGAGGGCTAGGAATATGCCCCTGCCTCATGGGTCTTGCCTCCGTCTATTGACAAAGGCAGAAGGACGGAGGCAAGGAGAGTAAAAGGGGGCAAACAGGTGCGAAGAAGCCTATAAAAGGAGGATGTTGATCCCAAAGCAAGGAGGAGGAATGTCACATAATAAAACCCCATCTAAGGGAGGAAAGAGAGAGGAGAGCAAGGCCTCTATCATCTTCTCCTCTCCCAGAGAGGTCCATTCTCTGTAATTTATCTGTAAAAAGGGGTACTGGCAGTCTGAGAGCTGGACATACCAGAAGCTTAGTGTAAAGCCCGGGATCTCTAGTTGTTGAAATAGAATTGCCATACACACACATTTCTTCTTTATCTGTTTACACCTGCACCATTTAAATTTATTCTTTTTCCATTTACACTCGCATAGGATTGGAAGGTTAGAGGTTTATACTTAGGGGGATAGGGAACCAAGTCCATTTCAGGTGGACATTTTGGTATGATTCCCTTCTTCCTAAGTCTTCCCTCATCCTTGGTTTTTCTCAGCATGTCCGCAACTTCCTTATAGGTCATGGGTTTGTCCAAGTCCGTCTGATGACCATTTTCTGAAGACTGACTGCTTTGCTTGGACAGTCTTTGTGAAAGCTGCTGCATTCTGGTCAATTCTAGCCTCATTATTTTGGCTAGATGTAGGTGGGTCTCTCCTGTTTGAAGAAGATGGAGTCAACGGTGAGTGGTCATTTGGCCTTGTCACTCTATCCATTAAGAATTGTAGCTGAGTAGCGATTTTGTTAATCCTTTCATTTTTGTATTTAACCAAATCTTGTATATTCTCAACTGGGTTCTCTTCTTCAACATTTTCTTCTGCATTTGTTGGAGCACTAGTTTCCCTAGCCATGAAGACATAATACTTTCCTAGGCCTGTATGAGGTGAAAAGTCACTCCTGAGACTTCAAGTGGCCAATAAAACATCATCATCAATGTCCCAGAGTATAGGAGAAGACATGCCCCCAGTATTTTTACATATTGGAGGAGCCTCATCATCTGTAAGCGGAGTTACATGACCCTCAGAACTATTATCTGATTGTTCACCTTTTGCAGGATTTGAATTGCGGACAGGGATTCTAGTAGAACGTCTGCCATGTCGAGCCCTTGTCATGCAAACCATGGCAGTATCAAGATTGTTTTCTTTAACCACCCATTGCCGAGTAATCTTTCTTTGACCTTGACTCCGGCGATGAGCTAGAGCCTTCTTCTTAATTTGATTGGCCAGATTGGTGGCCAAGGTTTAATCATTCCTTCTCATAACCATTTGTACAGAACGATTGATGGTGTGGTCCACCCTTCCGACTGGTGAACTGATAGTGCAAGGATGTCCACTTCATTTTTCTCCTTCTTCTTTGGAAGGTCCTTGAACTATACAAGTTCTGCAGCATTGTTGATGGAATTCACTACAACAATATGCACTTTTGCCGGCGCTAAATAAACGCCGGTAAAGGTCTAAAAAACGCCGGGAAAAGTTTTTCCCTGCGATTTCTCTTGAGCTAGCATTGGGCCGGGAAAGATACGCCAGCAATAACATTTGCTGGCGAAAAAAAGGGAGTGCCGGGAAAAGCTTATACATTTCCGGCATTTTATTTCGCCGAGAAAAGTGTTTATTTCACCGGGAAAAGAGGTTTTTTTTTTAAATTAAATGTTAGAAAAACTTTCGCCTGCGTTATTTTGCGCCGGGAAAAATAATTGATAAAAAAAAAAAATTTTGAAAAGCTTTCACCGGCGTTATTTTGCACCGGGAAAAGTAATTGATATTTTCAAAAATAAAATTTGAAAAACTTTCGCCAGCGTTATTTTGCATCGGAAAAGATTTACAATTTATGAAAATTATTTTTTCAAATTTTTTTGCCGACGTTTTTTCTTGCCGAGAATATTTTTTTTAAATATAAATTTATTTATTTATTTGAGTTTTAGTTTTCTTTTCCTGTGTGTCACATGAATAAATTGAAATTGCTAATTCCATTATCCAAAACCCACCCAACATCCATTTCCATTCCAAAATCATCAAAAAATGAAACAAGAAAATTCATTCCACTTAATATTAATATTCAAACATCCGCTCAACATGGAAAGCACTTTACCATTACCATTACAAAATTAAAACAAATGCTAACATGTATTCACTGTAAATGTACTCATTGCATATATGGCTGTCACTATGCTTCTCTCTCTTCTTTTTAGTTTCTAAGAATGAAGAGAAGGGAGGAAATGAGAAAGTACTCTCTCAAGGTGCCTGAAGTGTACATTTCAGTGATGAAGTTGATGGTTCTCTTTTCCACATCGATCCAAGAAGCATGGGAATGAATAATTGAGTCATGGTTAACAGTGCTAAGGAGATGAACTTCAGAATATAGCCTTTCCAATTCCTCTGGTGATCGGAAGACATCATTCAGTTTTGCTTGGTTCCATGCCACTTCCATTCCTTGTAGCTCGTCGAAAGCCCTGTAGCTGGTCATTTCTTAAGGAAACGTAATTTGAAACAGAACATGGGTAAGTTGACCTGAGAAATTACCATCAACATAAACAAAACCATTGGCTAACTTGTAATCATTTTTCCCCATATGTTCAAAGGATACACTGTTTTTGTTGCGCCTTTCCCAAGAATTTCCGAGAACTGCAAATACAAGTCTTCAACAATGTTAGTGAACTTGCTAAAATGACAACTATTTTTTTTTAAATTAAGATCCAAAGAAAAACAAAATGACAACTGTTCTAGTAAAAAAAATACTAGAAAACCAATATTCAATCTCTAACTAACAGCAGTACTGATAACCGGCAACTATGTCATTGATTGTTTATTCTCTAGCTATATAAATGGCACTGAATTGTCATGAACACCTAAGCAAGATCATCGCCACACAGTTGATCACTAATAACAAACAGCACAGTACTTGTTATATTTGTGTGAAAGTATGCACATTTGTGAAGCACTTTGTTCACAATATATGTCAAAAGTCATATTGGCCACCAATTGTTTGTTGCCAATAACAGTAACATGTTTTTCATAAAATCAAAACCTCATTACTAATATCCAGCCAAACAACCAGATTAAACAGGGGAAATCAAGGTAGGAAAAAGACCTTGCTAGGTTTTTCAAAAGGGGAAGGACTTCCAACTAGATTTCTTCACATCTTGCTTCAGAAGCATTCTTGTTTCTATCAATTTTAAAAAGAAGACTCTTCATACATGGTTTATGATAAAGTTGAGCAAATCTCCATTGTCAAGCCAGACCTCTTTTGGCCTTTGGGATATCAGGTCTGAATTGAATCATTAAATCAAGCCTGAGTTGTTTTTTGGTATCAGGCCTGAACTGAATCATGTTACCAAAGAAATTTAATCATGTTACCAAAGAAAAAAAAAATTGTTGCCCAAACCTCATTCTGCAGCCATGTTTAAAAAAAAAAAAAAGAAAGAAAGAACGAAAAGAAGAAATGGAAGAAGAGAAGGGTCGGGACTCACATACCTGGCAAGTTCTCCCTCGCTCTCCTCCCTCTTCTTCTCTGTTGACCACGCCTGGCCTCCACCTAAAACGACAGCAGTAGGGGAAACACAAAAAACAAAAACAAAAAAAAAAGGAGAGAAAAGAAAGAATGGAAGCTGGCAGGGAGTGCGGATCCACAACAGCAAATGCCTGGATTCTATCTTGTATAACAGCCATCTACCAAAAACCTTCAACTTTCAGAATAAGCTCTTCCTGTAGCAACAGTATAAGACGTGCATTGATCTATTAGTAAAAATGATGACAGTCCTTTTCCAATGAACAAAAGCATGTACTAAATACCACCTTTTCATATATGCACAAGATAAACTCAACATGTCAAAATCACACGGATACATGCATTAAGAAGTAACCGATGCTGCTGTAGACAATAAAAAGGAAGTTGTTAAAATCACTTGCTTTTAGCATGGGCTCATACAATGTAACAAGACAATGGGTTTTCTATTTGGATCCAAAAATCCATCTTTACTTGGCAGCGGGTGCATTTCCATCGTTGTTGGTAGGCATCTGATCATGATTGGTGTTGTTCAAAGTGTGAGGCCCGTCCTGTAATACTTTTGAGGACATCATTTCTTTGAGCAGGGTAGATGAAGCCACAGGTTGCTCTTTGATAGAAATAGGTTTTGCAACTGAATTTGGCAATGACCTAGTTGATAAAATTGCATTTACTTCCAGGTTCGCAGAGATTTTCCCTTGTACCTTAGCAGTTTCCTTCTCAGATCCAGTTGTTGGAAACGTCCAATTTCCATCTCCATATGCAGAACTTTTCAACTTAGAGAACCCATCCATAGCATCAGAGAAAACCCTTTTGTTGCTAAATACAACCGTCTTTGGCAATGTTGAGAAGAAGCCATCCTTTACAGGAAGTAAAGGAAAAAAAGGCTTCTCAGCAAGTTCGGAGCTCGACACGCTTATCTCACAATCCCTATCAGGAGATTGGGATCCTGGAAGCCCAAGCCTCAGCTCTGTCGCCTTCAAATTCAGATTGGTGTCCTTTTCCTTGGACAAGTTTGATATTACATAGCTCTCAGCTGAGGAACAATCAGATAGACCCATGTAGTTGTGCTCTTTCAATCCTGGACTGCTCTAGCATGTACTGTTTGCAGAGGCAGAAGAAGCCACTAAGGAAACATTGCTCTCCTCCCCTTGTGATCTCCAACAGTGAGTGGTGGAGACATTAGATTTCAGATACTTCTAAATTCTCTATTAACCTGCTGCAAAACCAAAACCAAGTTAAATTATCCGTGATATACATAGCAAAAAATCACTATTCCCATTCTTTATGGTACAATGCTTAATATTCTCAAGATTTTTCTTAAGCATTTTATCATTAGTCTAGCTACTAATTAGCAAGAAAAATAGTATCAGGAAAGCACGTCAAGATAGCTTTTAGAAGAAGAAAAGGAAAAAAGGGCATGTATCGAAAGCATTACAAAATCTCAATTTACAAAGGCACATTGAATAACATGTGCCTACATGTGTACGTGTACTTCTATAACTCCTCTGAAAAAGATGTCTTTAATGTATTTTCACAGATACTAATTGGTCAATATGATGCCTTTAATTTAATTTTCAATGCAGCATGTTGATGTAAGAATCTCCATAGAAGGCACGACTAAACAGACAATAAAGGTAATATGCATGTTACACAAGAAAACATTGTTACTTTGTATTTTCACAGACACAACACTCGACCAAAAGACTTATCACATAGTTACCATCAAAGATTGCAAGTTAATATAAATAAACCGTCAAAAAGTAGAAAAAGAATAGTAGTTCTTTACAATCACAATCTGATGAATGGCTTCCTAAATCATAGAAAGGTAGCTCCCACATTACAACCTTTTTGAGCATCGAGAATGTGCTTGAATGATACCTTTGCTATGGAGCTTGACAAACCATGCAAGGAGTGTGCTGCTTCAAATGATTCAAAGAACGATAGCCTCTGCAGGATTTTCAATAGTACTAACATGTGCCTGGAGGGATTCAGCACAACTAAGAACCATCAGATATATGCATCAAATGTCCATCATAGTAGTGTGTATGAACTGAATTAAGCACCAATAATGTATAAATATTGTGTGGGTAAAACATCGTAATGACGAGATTAAGCGAGGATTACAGTACTTGCTGTCCACCTCGGCCTCTGTAATCACAGCCCGGCAGCTCGGCAGCTCGATTAGAAGTACCGGCACGGCGGGGCAGCTCGGCGTGAGTGCCAACTCAACACAAATGCCCAGCGCGGCCAAGCCATTCTTAGTCTCTGAACAAAACGCTAAAGGCAGTATGGGCCGTCACCTTCCTCCGAGAAGTACAGCGCGCCCTGACAGATAGAAGCATTCATTTATGACGATAGGATTGCTCATTTATGGCGATAAGAAGTTAACTTTATCATCCCTTGACATCAACTGACTGAAGGCATGGAAGGTTCAGATGGGATGTTCCCTTTTTACCTACCGCTGAATGTCAGGGTAAGGACCGATGGGACCTCACCCCACCTACCCCCACTCACAAAGAGAATGAACGAGGAATGTCTACATATATACACATGGGGCCAGCCCCATAGAGGTACGCAACGTACAATACACAACGCAGAATCTCTCATTCTCCTCTTCCTCCTCCTGCTTAGTTTTCTCAGAACTAACTCAGGCATCGGAGCGCCTTCGACTCACAGCAGCCAGGGGCTCTAACCCAAGCCGTTTTCCTTCCCATTTCAGGTTCTTGGCATTCGGTATTCCCTGATCTACAGAGTTCATCTCAACCTAAGTGGGTGTCGTGTTTTCACCGCCTACAAATATCAACCTTCATGGGCGAAGAACCATGCAACAGCTGCATATATGTTCCAGCACCAATTCTAGCAGAAAATAGACATCAAACTTGGGTTTGATTTCTCAGAATGAAATACCACAGATGCTATAATCTTTTGAGCTACATTAAAAAAAAAGAAAAAAAAGAAAAGAAAAGGAAAAGAGAAATTTCTCCTCTTCCACCACCTGCACACACCCACCTGTTGCACCACCGTGTACACACCCGCTGCCTCCTCTTCCACCCCCTGCACACCCACCTGCTGCACCACCCTGCACAGCCCACCTGCTGCACCACCTTGCACACACCCACCTGCACAGCCCACCTGCACACCTGCTGTACAGAGTAAAGTGCTTTTCCATCCACCATAAAGAAATGAAACAAGAATATTCATTCCATTTCATATTAATATTCAAATATCCTTACAACATTAAAAGCACTTTACCAGATCCATTACAAAAAAAAAAAAAAAAAAAAAAAAAAAGAAAGAAAAAAAAAAAAATCCATGCTGACATTCCACTCTGTACCAACATTCAAAACATTCAAACTCTAAGTTCTGTCGGCTGCATCTTTTCTGCATGGAATCTTTCAACAAAAAATCTTCTTCAATTTTCATTCAATCCTGCATAAAAAAAAAAGAGCAAGATCCACAATTTAACAAGATCCACAGGGAGTTGAACAAGGTTAACTGATGATAATAAGACATTTTTATTGCGTTCAAAATGAATGAAAGCAATGTATGCTTGTGATTTCCAAATGTCAATAGTGCTGAAATACAAGCGCTTACAGTGAAATTGTCAAAACATGATCTTTAAAAGATGCGAAAGAATCTGAATTTGACTATGTAATCCATCTTACGATCTCATAATATTAGCATTCGCATTAAAAGATAGAAGTTTACACATGGCCTTCTGGTAGGGTGTCCCTAAATATCTCCAAGACCTTGTGGAATGACTTGTTGCTCCACCTATACTGTACCTTCACATGTAGCATCCTAATGAAAACGCTAACAGGGTTTTTGAATCTTTACAGGCGCGGTACAAACCACGCTGGGAAGCCTCTAGCATAATTTCAAAGTTTCGCACATCATCCATCCCTAGGGTATCATCCATCATGTAAGTCCCCCTGCCATGGTCCTCTAATAACTCATCATATCCATCCCGGTCCTCATCTGATTCATCCTCGCTGTCATCCGATTCATCGAATTGTGCAAGTTGCCCATGCTGTAACCAAGTGTCGTAGGATACCATCATCCCATGCCGGAGCAGATGGACTCTCACAATCTTATAATTATGCTTAAAACCATTACAACAGTAGTTACATGGGTATTTAATTACTCTACTCCCACCCGAAGTCCCCTTTGCGAATTCAATAAAAGAATTCACCCTGTCTATATACGACTGACTGAATCTATTATGATATTGTAACATCCAACTCTTGTCCATATCTGTTTACATATACAAGGTGGTGGTTAACTCAAATTCAACCAATAGATGGTATAAAATAAATGCAAAACAAAAAAAAAAAAAAAAAAAAAAAAAAAAAAAAAAAAAGAGAGAAAAAAAGAACTCAAATCTAAGAAAAACAAATCAACACTCTACGCCTAAAATGCAAAAAAAAAAAAAAAAAAAAAAAAAAAGTAAGAAAAAGAAATAATAACAATTAACTTTAGAATTTAGATAGATCAAGAATGATAAGATCTCCATGAAAGGAATGAGTACTTCTCTATCACATGCCAAAGAGAATCATATAAAGAGAAGTGTGTGGTTCGTACTGTTCCAATTAAAATATACTACATACAAGTACAGGGTTTTGGCTCCACATATGACAAATCAGATGTATGTGTAAATAAGGAAGGATGCCCCCACAAAAATGGATGCCTCCAAGTGTATATCATTCAAATTAAATAGTCAGGTCTCATATGAAGATCATAGAACAACAATAAACTCCTAGCCTCCCCAACTAGTAAACATAATTTTAACCAAAAAAAAAAAAATGCTATCTAATCTAAGTCTATAATTTCTATCATTTCCCAAAACACCAACCCATCATAATCATGTAATTAACAACAAGTAAAAAACTTAAAAGACAAAACTCAACTAAAATAAAACCATCAGAAATGAAATTCACCAACAGTAAGCTCAATCAAGTTTTCTTCTGAACAAAAGGAAAGTAATTGATTAGAATTCCTACATTTTTCTCAAACAGCTTCTTAACATAGAACACTACCTCCAAAAGGATCAAAACAAGACAAAAGATGATAAAAAATGTAAAAGGTTCACCTGTTCCATTGATTATCTAACTTCAATTGACCACGAAGGACTATACAAAAACATTAATCAGGTCTGGATCTTGATCCGTGGGCCCAACTAATCAGTTTTCCAATTCCATTAAAAGAATGCAGTGATTGAAATTACAAAATGTAGTGCCGAAGAAAGTTAAGAGAGTTGGGCTAAATGACAGGAAAAAAGTTATAATGCCTGGTTCATGTTACCTACCCAGGCCAAATGTTCTTTTTTATAAACAAATCCTTGTTCACTGTTCGGGCCTAACTCAGTCTCACGACTTGGTCTCTGAAAAAAATAAAATAAAATATAATAATCAACATTCTAATGTTGACAAAGCAGAATCTTGTCATTGGATTGGAGTTCCATTTTCTTCCGTGTCTTGTGAGGCAGAAAGGACAATGAACTGATGTGAGGTACCAATGCTTTTAACACAGTTGCCAAACAGAAGCAGAACAATTTATTTATTTATTTATTTATTTTTGTTTTTTTGTTTTTGTGGCTATACCAAATGGTTGATGAACTGCTTTGGTCCAAAGATTAATCCTCCAAACCCCATCAATCTAGGGTCATAATTTTTTTAGACCACCTAGGGTCATCATTTGGATAAACACAATAAATGCATCATGATCTTAACCTTGTCCTATCAACCTGAGATCAGCTTATTATGTGCTTAAGTTACAAAACAATTTAAGACCATATAACATTAGTAACGGTGAGTACATAACCACTATATTTGTCAGATGATAAAGTGGTGTTAAACGCAAGCGTCACTAGCTTTTAAGTAGGTGTTGCCAGCTGATTGGCCCAGGGGGTTCATTAAGGTCTGCAATTAGAACGAGAGCGTGATTAAGCACATTGTTTTATCAGGCGTCAGGTCAGTCCAACACTACATTAGTTTTGTAGTATGACAGTGAATTGTGCCTCCATTTGAACAAAAAGCAAGTCCCTGGACCTGGTTTCGATCATCATAACTTGGTTGCCACATCCTCCAACTTGAAATCTAATTACAAGTAACTCTATTAAAGTGTAGATGCAATTAAGGAATCATCTATAACACAAGTTTGCTCAGGCTATCCAAATGTATAAATCTCTAATTTAGGTGTAAATAGAGTTGCCCGCGCTCTATTTACAAAGATGAACTTTGTTTAAGAAGATACAAATGGGCACTTAAGGATTGAAACGGTCCCGTGGATTGAATAGGCCTGAATGGCACTAGGCACTAGAAACAAATGTGTCCAAGTAGAGACAGTTCTTCATGAGGCACTGTACTGTTGTTGTTCACAACTCAAAGCAAATATATATATATATATATATATATGTGTGTGTGTGTGTGTGGACATTCAAGCTAGTTTAGGGGCATTCCTCATTTCTAGGGTCAGATCTCTAGATGAAATGATGAGACTGCTGCATCAATCTGATATTATATCTTATATGATATAATAAAGACCAATTGAAAGATGCTGATGTTACTTCTTCAAGCGCTTTGTATGAGCGTTTGGACGACACGATGTGGGTCCCACTATAACCGATGCGAGGCGTAGCCTTCCATACCTCCTCCCTCCTTTCTGAGTAAGAGGATAAAAGGTATTTTCTTCGAGCGATGCCAGAGATGTATCCTGGCAAGCTTTCTTCTTGAATTTTCATGGCTTTGGAGACCACGTTGTGCAACCTAGGATGACCTCCTTTTGGTCCAATTTCTTTTTTTCAAATATTCGGCACAAGTCTTTACCCTTATAGGTTTTGACCTTGCCATTTGTTGCCTTGGAGTGGGGGATGTTATCAATGGCTTGCACCCTCCTTGCCCCCTGCACTTCTTTAATGATGCGGATGCGAGTTGGTGCAGTCTTCTTTGAGTCTTGGCATTATTTGAGATGAACACCGAAAGCATTTTGGGAGTACTTCGACACCCATGGCTCCCGTGATGCAGCCTTTATGGCAGGCTTTGCTGCAACTGGAGTAATTCTAATGGCAAGGGCAGTAGAAGTTATCTGTTGAAAAACGGATACTCGACCAGGAAGTTCAATTTCAGTTCGGGCCCTTTTCAGGCCCTTGGAGGTTTTGATCTCTTGTATTGACACCTTGTACAGGCGCTCATTGCTTTCATCAAAAGTAATAACGAGAGAATTTATGTTTGATCTGCAAAAGAATGAAAGACCAACAATGAATGATTAATATGAGAGCATGTTTACTTCCTCAATCCTATATCAGTCTATTTCATTTTCTATCTTCATGTCCATATGTTCATGTTACTGATGAACGGGCAGCATTTCGATACAATAAGCATGACCCTAAAAATGGGTGAGAAAATGATTTGAGATCCAATCATATTTATGGTGATGTATTTGGCTTTTGACCAACATCCACTGATAAACTGATTAACTAGGACCTTGTCAAGTTTGTAGGCCATAAGTAGGGCAGTAAATGCTCGATGCCGGCCACGATAAACTGACTTTGTATATGTCATATAGACTGATTAATATGGACTTACAAATTGAACAAATTTTATAAGAGAAAGAACTCAACTGGCCATATTATTTTGTGACATAATTTAATTTCTATCACTATGGTTTTTTTCCTCTTCTCCATTCAGCAAGGTTCAGGAGAGTTCTGGGCTCTGTATAGTGAATATTCGAACAGCAAGCATATTTGAGATTTCACAACAGGACATCCCAGAAAAGGAAGAAAACCAATGTATCCCAGCAACCACTTTTTCCTGTGGATTGGCCGGTGAAGGCTGTTGCTGCTGGCCGATGAGTGTTAAGCGCTCAGATTGACCGCACTAGCTTATCGTGATTATACATCATGACCGCCAGGCACTTTGTGCTTTGGGTGCAGAACCCACTGGCCGCGAGACTTTGTCAATCGCAGTGGCCGTTTTGGGATGTGCTAACACCAAAGAAATTGGCCGCGAAGTTCTGTATGCAAGGTCCGTTGCAACAGCCATCGGATACAGAAAGTGAGGTGTGATTGGCTGGCCAACACCATATTTTCTAGCAGCTGGTTGCATTGTGGGTCGTTGAATCGCCTCTACAATGATCGATGGGTGTCGTGCATCTTCTCCACTTCGTCTCTGTCAGATGTTATCTGATATGTTCTTTCTCACTTTTTTTTAGAACAACAACAGTCAATCCCTTCTTTCTTCTTTCGAAGTTTCCCAAGTATTTGATTAACGAGGCATCTCGGAGATGTGAATTCCCACAGACTGAGCCAATCTTCTGTTTCATTCAAAAATGAAAAGGGGAAAAGACTTTTATTCATTCTTGAATGTTACAGAAAGATGTGAAGACAACCTGCACATGTATTTGATTGTGCTTTGAGGAGTCATCTCCACTTTTGTTTACATGAGTTCTTCTTGCCTCACCTTCTGAGTACAGGTTGTTTACAAGTTTTTACACAACCCCTTCGTCAGGCTTAGGAGATCAAACACAAGAAAATTACAGAGTGAAAGGAGAAAGGAAGAAACTGTTGTTTTCAAAGGGTTTGCTGAAAACGAAGTTGAGGAAGTCTGCCCCGAAGTTCGCTCTGCCAATCTTTGTAACTCATCTTCTTCGTGTGGAAGAAGAGTTGACAGAGATGTTTGCCATAAAACGGTGAAGACTATCCTTGTTCTTCTTCACAGATGAGAGGAATAAAGACTGGTTTTTGGGAGCTATCACCCAACGGGCAAAAAGTTCTCTGGTTAATTCTCACCTTGAGGAAGGAAGGGAGAACGACTTCTGTCTTGAAAAATGGCAGAGTTTCGAGTCTTCTTTTGCTCGAGATCGGAGATGTCTTACTGCCTCCTCAAGTGTTCATTTTATAGCCTTTGAGAAGCCATAACCGTCAGAAATCATGGAGGAGAGGTTTCGAAAACTGCAATTAAAGAGAGTTGTAACCGTTGCTCTCTTGTAGATCTAGCGGCCGTCAGAAGGTGTAACTAACCAGCGATCGTAGGTGATCGTGGGTGATAACTGCTTGGCGGCCAAGGAAGAAGAACTTTGGCGGCCAATGCTTGAAATCCTGTAGCATCCAGTGGTCATCATCTGTATGAAGAGCAGCGGTCACATCGTTGCGAGCGGCCAATGTATTAAAGATTGAAGCGGCCGGTGGACCTTATAAACAATAGTCATTGGGGTGCTTTCACTATGGCTAGTTAGATCCCAACGGTAAAAAAAATGACATCTTTTTATGAAAATGAATATTTCGCCCTAGAAAATGTGATACATGGGCGAATGAGTTTTTTGTATGCCAACAACTATGTGCACAAGGAGATATGAATCATAAGAGGAATGAAACATGAGACTCATATAGAGATATAATTATGAAAAACATACCAAATGAGTTTAACATTAATCCATCTAATATGATCCATTAATCATACACACTCTCTGCTCTTGCAAATGTATGTAGAGGATCATGAAGCATTTCTATAAAGGATGTATAAAGTTAGTCACAAAATGCAAATCAATTACATGATCCATAAGTCATACAATTCAATTTGCACATAGAAAAAATGTAACTAAATGAGTAAAGATGCAAATTTCTTGTAGCAATATTCATTTCCAACTATGATGATGTAACCATACGCATAAGGAAATGAATACATGGAACATGCTTTGATAGATACAACAAATGAAGCTTTAGAGAATTTCCATTCATACAATCTTCAAATTATTTCAATAACCAAAATCCAACAATGAGCATAAAGAAAATTATTTTGAAGAGAACACATTATCGATTTTCGATTTTCAATTTGCATACTAAAGTATATAGCTATTAGTACTCAGACAAATTGATTTGAACATATATGACTTGATATCAATTGGAAATTTTATTTAATTAATATAACTATAAGCCCTAACCAATTGAATCTCAATCATATCAAAAAATTGAATTTTCATTTTAAAAAAGATTCTAATTTAGTAAGCATAGAATGAAAATCAATTTCGATCCTCATTTTCCATCAAAAAATATATCAATGAGGCATAAATCATTTTTCAACTTGCATTATAAATGATGTAATTATTTGAAGCACATACAAGTTGAATTTTCAAAAAACAATAATTTCCCATTTGAAAAGAAATAACTTAAAAATCTATGGAAAATTAGTTTTTCAAAAAGATTTAGTTTTTCAAAAAAATATGACTTATTAACTCAAATGATTTTGGAAAAATGAAATGAAGTATCAATCGATCATGAGTAGGATATCATACTATGCAAGCTTTTGAAAGCACAATAAACTGATCTTCAAACATTGAAATGCATTTTCAATAGATATACCAATATGAGAACAAAATGCAAATCAATTATACAAATTGTAATCAAATGATTTTGAAACCAATAAGATGTAACTAGAGAGGTTCATGAAGACAAAATCAATTGATCACAAAGAAACATTGCATTTTAAAATATGTAACTATGAAAGGAAAAAATGCAAATGTATATTGACCAATAATTAGATATGACTATATGCATAGGTTGGTCAATAAGGTTCAAGGCCTTAAGGTTTGCCTAAGTATCTAACTTTGGGAATCCACCTAAGGTCTTGAGAGGGTTGTCCTTTGAGGTCTATCTTTGAAGTCCCACCAACTCTTGGAAATTTGACTTGATAAATTTTACATTTTGACTTATCACCATGATTTTGAGATTTGACTAATTTAAGCTTAGATTGGTGAATAGTCTTTTGACGTTGGTGATTTTGTTTCTTAAGGGAATGACTTATTTTCCTTTTCTTCTCAATTCTTTTCTTATCTTCTCCCTCTTTATGTCTTTTGAATTTTAAATTTAACTTTACAATTTTCTTCAAAAGATCTTTCATTTGTTGAGTTAAGGGAGGTAAGTTGAGAAGATTCTTCTTGATAGATTCTTTTACATTTGGTTTAACTTGTTTAAGCTTTTTAGAATCTATCTTAAGAGACTCCTCTTTAATTGGTTTAACTTGTTTAATCTTCTTGGAGTCATCCTTGGTTTTTAGTGTCTTACCCTTCATAGGATTTTATATTACTTTCTTAGGCTCATAGAAGGTTTTAGACATGTGACTTTTTCTTAGTTTGCACTCAAACTTGAAGTTCCCTTTAATACCACAATAATGGCAAGCAATTTGGGCAAAGATGAGTGAGTACTAGAGAAAGATGACTCACCTTTCACAAATCTTGTGGAGCTGCTAGGCAGGGGCAGAAGCAGGAATAATTTGTTGGGGGGGGGGGGGGGGGGGGCGGGCAAAGTACCACAATATTTACTACACTTTAGGCTCTATGGGACCGTCTTCAAATATAGGACCCTTCCCCTCATATTTTGTGGGTCCTTCCATGATGAATCATAGTTTGCACCGAAATCTTACAATGATATTTGAATTTTTTTTTTAGGACACATAAGTATGCTCATTGATAAATATCAATGCAAGAGACTCATATTTAAATTTTAAATTGTTCAAAAACATGGCGCCGCTAGTTTCTGTCATCTAAAAAGGCTTTGCTCCAATCATATTTATTCTGACCTAGGTATAATTCTAACTAAAACATAAGAAAGTAACTAATTTTTTTAATTCATAGTGGATACAACTCCATTTGGATTATAAATTTATTTAATAAAAAAACACGAGGAGAAATTAATTTTGAATGGTTTAGATTTTAATGACCGAAAAGAATAATACCTATCCGGCGAGCACTCATTGTTGGAACCTTCTTTGGTGTATAAACTCTATCTGGTGTCCTTGCAGGCGCTCTTGTTTCTAGCGTACGGGTAAGAAGTAGTTTATGCTTGCAGTCTCTTTCATTCTTCACTTAGTTTTTTAAGAAACTTGCTTATCTGATTTAATTCAGGGACTGATCCTAACTACCGGTCTAACATTGCAATAGGACCGTCTGAATTAAATCAGATAAGAAAAGAAATCTTGTGTTGACTACAGTTGCTAGGTGCACATTGAATTTGCATTTTCTTAGTTTATTTAGTTTATTTAAATTCAGAGATAGATTCGATGTGGTTGCAATAATTTTAAGTTATTTTGAATTTATTATATTAATTGACAGTGTACTTTTAATTAACAAACTTAGAATTTAGATGATTTAACCAGAAAAATCCCCTTAGACTTGTCAAGAGCAAAAAACACCATCAATGTCTTATATAGACCAGTTTGGTCTTCCCGCTAGTTTTTTCTTTTTCTTTTTCTTTTTTTTTTTCTTTTGGCGCTGAGCGGGGATATCGCAATTCATTCTAAGTAAATGAGTGGGGATATCCCCGTTCATCGTTCATTACAACATAAAGAATGTCAAACTCCCTTTTCACATTTGCCTTTATTGGGATCCGCACAAATCTCTATGCAACCGTGTTCACAGCACTAATTTGGGCGGGAATATCCCCGGCTCAACTGATATAATTCAGAGAGACGGCTCCCACAATACTCTAGTGGGCGGGGATATCCCTGCTCACAATAGTAACACAAGCAGGGATATCCCCGTTCATAGCACTAATTTGGGCGAGGCCGACGACGGCTAAGGCAAAGGGGCCACCACGATAGGCTCCCATCTGGACGAAGTGGGTGGCGGCATTGCCATAGGTGGGGAAGATGTGCTTGTTAGGGTCGGATGGGGTGGGAGAAGCAATTCCCCTTCTGCAACGAAGAATCCAGAGACTTCTCTCCCAAATCCCTTCTACAAAGCAGAAGTTGAGCCCTCGATTTGTCGAAGCTCGGTTTCGGACATCTTCAAGCCTCAACGAGGGTTTCGAGCACATCTCTACCATTGCCGCCAGCTCCGACCAACATCAATCAAGAACAGAGAAGAACCATAATCAGGTACTCTTTACCTGAACTGGAACCGAATCCATGAAACTGGTTTCAAGTCAGAATTCCTGCAGCGTCAATGATTTTGCCCTATCAATTGCCGGGATAGCTGTTGTACAGATATGCGAATCCGCCGGATTCCAGAGCTTCCAGCAATCTTCCCTCGACGCTCTCTCTGATATTGGGATCAGATATCTACGCGATTTGGGGAAGACGGCACACTTCAACTCGAATTTAGCAGGTAGAACGGGTTGCAGTGTGTTTGATGTAGTACAGGAATTGGAAGACTTGGATTCATCTTGGGGTTTTAATGAAGCTTCTAATATGAATCGTTGTGGAAGAGAGAAGAAGATGGGAGAAGAACGTAAAGGGTAAAAAGGGTTTTGAGACTTTTTAAAGTAAAAGGAGCAGGGATATCCCCACTCAGAGAAGAAAAGAAAAACAAACCAAACAAAGCCCTTGGGACCACTATAATCTTTATAAAACAGTGAGGGTGTTTTTGGCTTATAACGAGTTTTAAGGGATTTTTCCGATAAAATCCTCTACAATTTAATTATGCTATGTATCCTTTGTGCTGAATGAAAATCCCGCTGCCACGATTTGACTTATGCTTGGATAAAAAGAAAACAGAGTTTACAACAGGAACAACTGGTTTTCTTTTTTACCTTTATTTAACCAACGTCTTGATGAAAAAGACTTACAAGTCATTCTCATATTTTATTTCTGTCACGTCCCCCAAAATGAGAATAAGGGAAAAACGTGAAAAATAAATAAAATCCAAATTCCTGTATTTAATACAACACAAGCTTCCAAAAGTGGACCTACAAAAAATTTCAATATGTGGTGAGTCAAAATAAATTTCGTTAAATACAGCGGAAGCTTTATTCAATTGGTAATCAATGTTCATAAATGAAACCCAACACAAAAATCAAATAAACATTAATAGTCAAAATTTCAGAATTATAAAATTTCTAAAAGAGGTCTCAACACTAAAAGAAAGTTCATTTATATAATTCTAAGATGACGTTCTCTCTTGTGCTGGCTCAGACGGCTCCAAAGCCATTTCCGGCATCCCACTCGGGTTCATCAGTTGGCTCAAACGTTTGAAACGCTTGATCCTCCTCCGTCTCCTGGGTAAAGTAGGGCTCAGTACCTATGCACCAAATTTTACAAAGTACATAGCAAGAACATAATCATAATTCAAAATTTAATACGATAACGAAAAGAATACAGACAAGTGTGATCATAATGAAACAATGACAAATATAATAACGATAACGAATGTATGACATAAAACCAAATGGCACAAAAGAGCAATATAAAATCACACAGTGACAAGTGTCCCCGTTGTGGGTGGTCAGCCCTAAATAAATCCGGAAAGCCCGTCCATAACGTCGGTGGTCATAAATCGATCAAAATAAAATCAGGATAACCTGTCCATAATCAAAGCGGATTATAAGTGATCCGGTCACATCGGTGATCAACCGTCCATATATCGATCTGCAGTCGTCCATAAATGACCCACATAAACACACAAACATATATTCATAATAGACCTGATTGATAATGCTCCGACACAAGAATCATAAGTCAAAATAAAGTATTTGCCATTCCACATTTCATATCATATTCGAATAGTCATTTATATATGCAAACCCGAATGTCAAAGGATAATCACAAGCCAATCCTAAGGTCAAACATAAGGTCTCGTACCCAATAACCACAGGAATCTCTAATGAATAAAGATCAACGCATCCTTTCTAATTCAATGGTGCATAGACCCAATTAAGGGTTTTCCAATAGGAATGAGTTGAGCTCGAATCCATTAGGATTTCCCCGAAGTCATATTAAGCACTAAACCCTATGCTAGTAAGATACCGTGTGCCCAGACGGTATTTACGCAGTCCAATGATCCAATTAATAAAATACAAACATATAATTTTAGCACATCAAAAATCCAAGATACCATTAAAAATTAATTTGCAAATAAAACTAAGAAGTAACAATCCTTAATTTATAATTTTAGAAAACCTAAGGATCCATCCATAAATATTGTCCACATTCAAAACAAGTCAAAGGATCTCATTAGAATTTATAAAACAATGAAGGACTTTATTTAATTTCTCAAAAACTAATAGGTGAAGTACTATTCCAACAGTACCCATCCCAGCACCTCACTAAGTCAAACAACCCTCCATTCTTTATTCAAAAATATGTTAAGACACATGGGGATCACCACGTCATACCCTTGACCTCCACAAGATAAGTATATATAACAAAATTAAACACATCACAGTACATCAAGATGTTACAGCCGTCCTCTCTCCTCCATTTACTTTTATTATTATTATTTTTTGTAAAACGTGTCCACTCTCTCTTTTTCTTATCACTTGTTCTTCCAGCCCTTCTTTCTGTGAAGTCGTTCCCACACAAAAAAAGAAATGCCTCCACGACTGTGCATCTGGATCCTCTGGAAAGTGGGGCCCACTTATCACACCTCAAGATCGGCCCACACCATCAAGGTCGCCCAAGCCCCCTCTACAAGATGCAGGGATCTGATCTGCAATCAAATCATCCGGCGGGTCCCACCACGCCTGATGACCAAACTGATTTTTCTCCCTTAAAACCCGCCCTCTGCTGACCAGGCTACAAGATGATGGCCCAAACGGGGTCTGCTGCCTACGGGTCCAGTCTCTTTAGGGTCGCCCGTGGGTCCTCCTCTGGATCCACGGACCGGATCGGTCATCGGGTGATCCATCATGGGTCCCACTTCCAAAACAGGGTATAGCTTCGATCCCCCTGTTCCCCTTGTCATAGTCTCCAATTCTCCCCAGTCCCTGCACCATGTGTTTCCCCCTGCTCATCAAGACCACTTGAATTTGTGGTCTCACCACCCTAACACAAGTCTACAGAAGACGAAGATAAAAAAATGGTTTTGAAATCCAACAAAATGCTGCGGGCAGAAACCGTTTGCAGCAGTAACCTCAATCGATTGGGTCTGGAGATCTCCGATCTCATTGCAAAATAAAATTGCATTACAAAGTTATCATAAGAAAAAGCATAAAAGGGTTTCTACATGCATACATACGCAAATCAACGAGAAAAACAAGTATTAAATTCATAAATTATAATTAGGTACTTGCCTTTTACCGGGATTGAAGAAAAATACACAGATCCTAACCAATACCCAAACCGCGATTCCCACAGCGCTTGAGAATAATCCTATCACCGATCTGACAAAGAATATGGGAAAGGAATGCTCAGATTAACAGATCTATGGTATTCCTACCCAAAACCTAACATTGGAAAGAGTAGGAAGATAATCTAAGAATATAAATCTACTCCTAATGATTTGAGGAGAAAGTTACCTGAGATAAGAAAGTTGAACCAAGAATGCTGGTATATATCCTCTGATCTTGATTCTGATGGCTGGATTCTACAGCTGGTATGGCTTGGGAAGTTGAAAGAGGAAGAAGACGAAGATAACCGGGAGGAGTTGCAGAGATTAGTGGGGAGAGATAAGAAGGGTTTCGTTAAAAAAGTGATTAGGTTAAAAAGAATATTACTGGGCTTAAGTCATTGGGTCAAACTACGGGTCAGGCCATCTACCCATTAACCCAACTCATCAATCTATGCATCTGATCTAACGTGTGCCCCACTTAATCCTACCCACTTAAATAACTAAAATACATTCAATTAAAATAATAATAATATCTAATTAAAATATAATAAAATAATAAATATGTGGGACCGGGATCTTACAATTTCTAACAGTGAACTGCTGGTTTTAACACATTTCTCCTGCTTGGTCGTATGAATTCAGACAATGAATTTCAGATGCTTGTTTATAAATGACCTGTATTGCTCAGGTTCGAGGAGTCGCAATTAGATGCAGAGCACATTTCTTGTGCAGGGCTAATCCAAGTGCTTCATTCATGTCAATGTCTTCCTCCCTCATTCCATGTGGTAATCCCCAATCGAAAGAGTGTAAAAGACTCGCAAGTCCGAACTCTGTTGTTGCTGTTGCAAAGAAGATACCCGGGCAAATTCGCCGCCCTGAGCCAAAGGGTATGTATTGGAGATTCTTGCCTTTGAAGTCGAAGGAAGTATCTGCAAATCGCTCTGGCCAGAATTCATCCGGGTTTCGCCATAATTCTTGGTCTCGCATGAGTGCCCATACATTAATGAAGATCCGTGTTTTTAAAGGAATATCATATCCATTGATTTTACATTGCTCAGTGCATTCTCTTGGAACTAGTAGTGGCACAGAAGGGTGTACCCGTAGTACTTCTTTCAACACCAGGTGTAAGTACTCCATTTGATGGACGTCTTCCTCGTCGACTGTCTTCTTCTCTCCTACAATCCTTCTGACTTCATCTTGTGCTTTCTTCATTACTCTGGGGTTTCTCATCAGCTCTGTCATTGCCCATGTGAGGGTTGAAAATGTCGTGTCTGTCCCAGCTAGGAACATGTCCTGTAATAATGGTTGTCCATTACAAGACACGTTATAAAAATTTTTTCATACAAGAAAGTAGTTATTCAACGATTCTTCAAAAATCAATAGTAAGAAACAGCCCCTTGGACAGTAGGAATTCCGGATGGGATTGGGTCAGATTTAAATGGGGACCCTTCCCCACCGTTCCTATCAGGGGCTGGTTTGATAGTGTGTTGCTATGCGGGTATGGTATGATTTTTCATGCATTAACTAGAGTCGGGTTCAGCTTTTTGGGTGCATCAACCCCATATATCTTTACTTTATATATTACCGAGTGCATTTCGTTTCATTTGAGAGCCCAGTAGTGCACTGGCAATGAAGATGAAGAATTTCTCAGAGGTAATGGTTTCAAATTTACACAAATCTCCATCCTTACTGCCACTGCATTACTGACCTCTCAGATATGTGGGTCAAGTCGGGTTGATGCACCCAAAAACCCAATCCCGCCTCGAACTCAACTCGGGTTAATGCATGAAAAACCATATCCGACCCGAACCCTTCCAACGTGCTACCAAACCTGCTCACCCGCCCTAATAGGAGAGGGTCGAGGCGGGTCTCCACTTAAACCTGACCCATCGCCATCCTTATTGTACATTGGTGGACCCAAGAAATTTTCTTTGAGGAGGCAACTAGGAAAAAATTTTATTGGTTGAGAAGTGTTTTGGTTTTGATCTGTTCGAGGGGGCAAATGTGAATTTTTTTTTATAGTTTCCAACAACGACGGTCGGGAGTTTTCACAAAATTTTGGAGGCCCGGGTTTTTTGGGGTTTTTCTTAATAAGTTTGGGGTGGGGGGTGAGTGGTTTGCATGGACTGGTGATTCAAGTTGAAAGAATTAGGAGAATAATGATAGTGATTCATAACTCATAAGTGTGTTGAATTAAAGACGTAATAAAGACTTAGGAGAGAAAAATGAAGCTACTAACCATGATTATTGCCTTCATATGATCTCTAGTGAGCGAAATACCATGGCTTGTATCCTTCTGAACTCGAAGCAAAACGTCGACGAAGTCTTCATGCTCAGGTTTGAGCCTCTGTGGATCCAAGTGTTCCTTAATAACTTCCTCAAAGAAAGAATCCAAAGAGTGAAAGATCTTTTCAATTTTGTTTTGAAATCCATTTAGCCCATTAATCCACCTGAGTGAAGGGAAGAAATCGGCGATGCTAAAGCCAATGATGACAGTTTGGGCATCTCCCAGAATCCCCTGGAACCTACTTCCAGATTTTTCAGATCCCCCATACTTGGAGCCTAATGCTGCAGCGCAAATTACTCCATTAGTAAGAGAAAGTAGAACATCACTCATATTAACAGGACCAGACAGACAAGATTCAGCGATCCCCTTGATCATTCGGGCCACCTCCATTTCTCTCAATAACTTGAAGGATTGCACTCTTTGAACACTCAGGATTTCTTGAACACATATCTTTCTCATTTGTCTCCAATACTCTCCACTGGGAGAGAAGAAAATGTCAAGACATCCGTAGGAGAGCATCCGAGCCGCCATGCCAGCGGGCCTACCTGCCAATGCAAGATCATGGGTCTTAATGACCTCTCTCACCATTTCAGCCGACGACGCAACCATGACCGGGATGCTACCAAATTTCAGGTAAATGAGAGCCCCATGAAGCTTAGCCAGATCATGGAGAGAGCGGTGTGGCAATTCGCTCAACTGGTGCAAGTTGCCGATGGTGGGGAGCCTTCTGGGCCCTGGTGGAAGTCGGAAACTGACTTGGGAGCCTTTCTTCCATAGAAGGAACAAAAGGAGAATGAGAGGCAGGAAGGATAAGCACAAGGTCTGAAAATCCATTTCTAACATAAGCAGAGTTACATGGTAGTGTCCATCCACATTCAATTCTCAGAATTATATTACAGCTTCTACTTCAAACAGATGTTCAATTTTTCAAATGTGGGGACACTTTTCCCATTTTCAATTTCATAATGAGTTTGTTGGTTGGATCAACCCCAGATTACAAGTACTTGTCCACTATTACATGGCCTGTGTTGGGGCCTGGCTAGGCATGTCCAACCGTAGCTTGTTTAGTTATGGGCTGATTTTCAATAAGTATTGATCCTTAGACCATGAACATTAGGCCACCCGCTCCCATAGCCCCCGCCACCGATCGATCTCTCGCAGGGCGGTTTAAACTGCCCTCTCCTGACTACTAGGCCAACTCAGTGGGAAAAAAAAAAAAAAAAATTTAAAATACGTTGGGAAGAGCAGGGGCCATTCACTTGAGTCTTTAAGCATAAATGACATCAGGCCCAGAATATTTAGCTATCGAGTCAAGCTGAGTTCAACCCTTAGACATGGAAAGACATCTGGGTCGAACCCAATGACAGCTTCACTCAGATGGGACCCGATGGTGCTAAGGGTCTTCCTGTAGACGGCTGCGCTTGCGCCAGAAATAAAGATTTATAAATGTGGGATTAGGTTTGGTGTTCCAATCAGCTAATAAAGAATACTACTATACCATGCAAGCTTTTCTTATCCATGTCCAAAAGAGAGCAATCAAAGGAGAAAAATTGACATTTAAAACGATGTTACACCAACTCCATTTTTTATTTAAAAGTTCTAATCATAGTCAATGTGTCCAATAATGATTGATTATAAAATCCACACACCTGTAGAATCTGAACTGTACTTCTTGCAGGGCCCATCGTGGATTGGGTCTAATCCTAAATCATTGAGCCAATGGCTGACCCGTCATAGAACAGAGTTTGCAAATATAAATTATCCCGATGTTAACCGGGTGTCGTATCTACTAAGACAAGAAGGCTAAGTTGCATTGTTTCCTAAATTCCTAAACTAATCCTAATAGAAAACAAAGTATTGATTTCTAAACTAATCCTATGAGAAAACGAAGTGTTTGTTTGATGGGTTTGATTCCTAAATTAAAAAATTAAAAGACAATGTTTTAATTCAATCAGAGAAAAGATCTCAGGGTATGATTCCACTCTAACCTCGCATCATGGCAAGTATAGACCTAGGGTTCCACTATCAACGCTAAAAAGACTCTATCTGGTTACAAACCTTCAAGAGTCAACAAATAAAGGATGTAAATGTAGATCGGGGCATAACCTATCTCTATGGCATAGATTATCATAAATCTAATAACACATTCAATCAAGCACCATTATATAACCTAGTATTCAAATCTACAAGATTACAATACCAAAGAAAGAGATATTGCATTAAAAGAATAAAATCCAATCAGTGAATAACATCACTGTCATATAACCAAAAGCGTTTACAGAAAACTCTAAAGCCTATACATCACCATAAATACAAGGTTAGGACTTCATCGCAGCCCTAAGATAAAAGTTTAGTTACTCATCGACGACGATTGGCGAAAAATCTCTGACGAACTCCCCATTGACGCTCTTCCCAAAACTCCAAAACCTTGCTCCCGATCTTCTCCCAAGATGTGAATGTCCTCTAAAACTTTTATTTATAGGTTTTCAGATGAAAAACCTTATCAAAACGCACTGGAAACGGACCTCAAACGGTCCGGGCGTCCGGACGCCCGGAAGCAGTAGCTTCCGGGTTGAATCTATCCTGGTGTCCAGACGCCTGGAGGCAGAACCTTCGGGTCAATTTCGGTTTTTTCTGATTTTTCGCCATTTTTTTTCGTTTTGCGCCAATTTCTTCTCAATGCTTCTAGAGCACTTGTAAATATAAAAACGACATAATTAAACTAATTATACTCATCAAAAGGTATACCAAAGTCTAAATTGAGTGGCCTAAATGGTACATTTTAGGCTCTTATCACACCCCCCCCCCCCAACCTACACTTTGCTAGACCTCAAGCAAAGCTAAAACAAAAGGAAAGATGAACTAAAGCCACTTTCGTAGGGAGCACGGCTGCACTTAGCTGGTGCAGCAAGCCTTTAAACCTCTAAGTTCCCTAGAGGACAAGTTATAGTCTCATGAGGGTTTGCAGTGAATCTACCCATAAAATTCCTAAAACCAAAATAATAGAGGGTCTTCTCCAAAATGAAATCTACAAACACCGGATATTCTTGATTATGGAGTTTTCAATAGATCTCTCAAATTTGGTTCACAAATCTTATCTGTTGGTCAGAAATCCTCAAGATCATGCTTGGAAAAATTAATCGTGCACGGTGAAAATTGTGTATATATAGAAGTATGAAAGCATAAAACGATCTACTACGAATTCCCGTGAAAACACCTCTTTTCTTTTTCTTTTCAGATTCTAGGCTGCCTCACCTCAGTGAAAGATAACATGATTCCTCTCAAGGCATTTATGGCGGCTTTCGCACTATTGTTTTTCAAAGGCCGTAACAACACTATTTTTGTAGAATTTTTTTTAACACATGTGACTGTGCAATGCCTAGGTCCCTTAAGCTAATCAACCCATATAACGAGCATTCAACCAATTACTCTCAAAACAAATGTCTTTAAGGCACTAGGTATGGCAATACCCCTGTGGGCTTACTGGCTTGAGTCAAAAAGGCTACGAACCCAAACTAGTCACAAATCTTTTTTTTTTTTTTTTTTTGGATTAAACTCGGTCCTCAACAATAGGCAGCCCTTTCCATATGCCCGAATTAATTCATCGATTTGTGGATAAATCCACTCAGTTGAACCAGGACACTGTATGACCGAGGGTCGGCTTTCCATCATAATTGTTCTGTGACTCTCACAAGAATGGAATTGATAGCTTCACATTTCAAAGAGAATTCTATAAAATACGTGTTAAGTGATGGATCAATCATTCAACAATTTCTCAAAAACTCTTTCCTAAAACAAGATAGTGAACCTTTTTTTTCTTTTTTTCCTCATAAAAAGTTTCAAAAATCAAGGTATCTTCGTTTCATAAAAATCTTTTTAGAAGTCCCCCAAAAAGCTAATTGAAAAATTTTTTTTTTTTAAAGAAACCTAAAACTCAAGGAAGAGAACTAAAACAAAAACTACTAAAACTAATCCAAAGGTTAATACCCCACCCCCTAACTGAACCTAACATTGTCCACAATGTGAAGCACAAAATAAAAGATAAAGGATAAGGAAAGTAAAGGAAAAGGGAGGATATCACCTGGGTACCGCTTAACAAAAGGTGGAATGGAGGAAAACGGGGAGGACACCCCCTAACTCAAACCAAAGTACCTGCATAATGTTAGCGACAAGTACAATAAACAAAAGCAAAGAAGACCTACGAAGTACAAACCAAACCTACAAAAAGACATGACTCAGCACTTCCTTCATGTCTACCTCCTGTATGTGAGTAACTAAAATTGCTGCAGTCCCCGAGAAGGTGGAAAATCATCAATGCAAGTAACGTGGGGTATGCAGATGGAGGGGTTTATATCTTTCAATTTGGCAATGGACCAACCGAGTGCACTCTTGTGCTTATGCAATACCTCCAGGATTTGATCTCCCTGATTGTCAGACAGATCAGGAGCAATGAAAACTAGCAAAGTAGCCTCAGGTTGGAGAGTATCAGCTTGCACGAGCTCATCAACAACATCGACTGCAAAGCAGTCATCCTAGTCTGGAGGTTGATGAGAGGCCCTAAAAGCATTCAGCCTCACTTTCATATTCCTAAAGGAAACATCTATAACTCCGGTGCGGCAATTAATGTTCACATTGGCCGTGGCCAAAAAGGGCCGGCCAAGAATGACAAGAGTGTGTTTCCGTGAAACTTGCACTGGTTCAGTGTCAAGGACGATGAAATCGACAGGGAAAAAGAATTTGTCGACCTTGACCAGAACATCCTCAATTATTCCCTAGGGTATCCTGACAGATCTATCAACAAGTTGCAAAGTGACCGTGGTGGGCTTCAATTCCCCCATCCCAATTTGTTCATAAACTGAGTAAGGCAAGAGATTGACACTAGCTCCAAGATCTAACAAAGCGTGATCAATGATGTGGTTCCCAATCGTACAAGTAACGGTGGGAGTGCCAGGATCTTTTAGCTTCGGAGGAGTGTCATGCTGAATTATTGAACTCACTTGCTCAGTGAGCGGGACCTTTTTGGACACATTATATTTTGATTTTCGCTTCTGAGTGCACAAGTCTTTCAGAGATTTCGCATATGAAGGCACTTGCTTGATAACATCCAGCAAAGGAATGTTTATTTTAACTTGTTTGAAAACCTCTATCATTTCATCCATTGTTGCACCCTTTTTACCAAAGGGAGAATGTGTGTCAAGACAAGTAGGAAAAGGGGCTTTGGGCACGTAAGGGGGTGCCACAGCAGGAATAGATGAAGAAGGAGGAGGGTTGACCTCCTTTTCCTTGGAACTCTTTTCCACCCTAAAGCCCTTAGGGTTTGGATCAGACTCTCTAGCATCTTTCTTAGGCTCTTTAGGCCTAGTCTCAACCTCACGCCCATTCCTCAGCGTGACAACTATTTTGGCTTGCTCATGGTAAGTTTCATGAGCTTGGGAGCTACTACTCACTTCAAAGGTATTCTTAGGGTTGACAGCGGGTTGGCTAGGTAAACGGCCCTCTTCTCTTCTATTCAGCGCAGTAGCTATTTGGCCCATCTAGGCCTCTAGCTTAGCTATGGACTGAGAGTGGGAGTGGACCAACTGATTACCTGCTTTGAGCTCCTTTAGCTCTTGCAGTACTGTCTCCTCAAATGATGGATTTCATTGAGGTGGAGGAGGGTTAGGATACTGATAGGGCTGTTGGGAACGATAGGCGGCAGGATTGAAAGGAAAATTAAGCCTATTTCCCGGTTACTGGAATGACGTGCCTTGACCGGGTGATTTCCATGAAAAATTGGGGTGATTACGCCATCCCCGATTGAAAGTATTTGAAAATGGATCATTACCCGGTTTGGAGAACCCCTGTGCAGCGTTCACCTGTTCTTGCACAAATTTAGGAAATTCGGATCCTGCGGGACAATCGATCACAAAATGAGCGGGGTTGTTGCACAAAGCGCATGCCTCCTAATGGGCAGGAGGCTGGGATGGTGAAGGTTGGAGAGGTTGACCTCCAAATATCAACTGATCTAACTTTTGGGTCAAGGCGGCCACTTGGTTGGTAAGATCATTAAGGGCCTAGATTTCGAACATTCCTCTAGCCTTTTGAGAATTAGGGGCTGCCGGCCTCTCTAATTTGGTAGTGGAGGCATGGTGTTGGAAGGTTTCACTCATATTTTTGAAAAGCTCCCATGCCTCATCCTCATTTTTTAACATAATTGATCCCCCACTTGTTGTGACTACCCTGTTTCTCCATTCAGGGGATAATCCATCATAAAAGAGTTGCACCAATTGCCACTTAGCAATTTGGTGATGAGGACACTTCCTAATGAGATCCTTGAATCTATCCCACGCCTCATGGAATTGTTCGCCATCAGTTTGAGCGAAGGATGTGATAGATCTTCTGTACTAATTGGTTTTTCCTACAGAGAAATATTTATCCAAAAAAATTTGTTGTAGTTGGGCCCAAGTGGTGATAGAGTTCGCAAGTAAAGTGCTCAGCCAATACTTAGCTTTGTCCTTTAGTAAGAATGGAAAAAGGAACATCTTAAGGGCTTCACTACTGAAGTTGTTTATTCTCACAGTAGAGCAAATAACCAAGAAATCATCAATGTGATTGTACGGGTCCTCATTGTTCAAACCATAGAAGGAGGGGATAAGATTAATTGTGTTGGGCTTGATTTCATATTGAGCTGCATGTACAGTAGGCAGCTAAATACATGATGGTAATGCGTATTCCTAAGGAGTATAGTGCTCCTTCAAAGGCTTGAGAGGAGGAGGAGGTGGTGTACCAGGTGGAACCTCCTCTTCTCTTCTTTCCTCAGACATCTGTGAATTTGTGTGTGAAGAATTAGCTAAATGTTTAGATGATCTAATTTCTCTAAGGGCTCGCTCTAAATTTTGATTTAAAGAAACTAAGTCTGGATGACAAGAGCGACGACCAAGCATGCACACTCAAAACCTACTACAATTATATCAAAAGAATCAGAAGCTTTTGGACTTACAGCGCACAAAGGTGAAGGAGAGCTTTGATTGATTAAATTTTGACCTTAAAGAATCCTCCCAAATCCTGCACACACTCTAGGGTTCTGTGTTAGAATTGATACCCTACAGTACGGAAAGTAAATTATGTGAGTAAATTTGAAAAAGTAAAATAAAAAATTGAAAAAGATGAGAATCTAATATTAGAATTAAGAAAAGCAAACAACCGTGCTAATTGTCCCCGGCAATGGCGCCAAAATTTGACCCGTCCTAGAATAGGGTTTGCAAATATAAATTATCCCTATGTTAACCGGGTGTCGTATCCACTGGGACCCGTGGGGATTGGGTCCCATATGGCCCCCCATCTAAGGGTTTACACAATTTGGGGCGTCAATCATCAATGGGATTTTATTTTGATATCAGGCAGTGGTGGGGTCCACTGGGTGATTTGATCACAAATCTGGTCCGGGCATCCGTCCTTACATGGCTGGGCGACGTTGTTTGTGTGGGTGATCTGGGTTTGTAATCTGTGAGAGATTATTCTAAGCTTCCATGTTGTTGTAGGCGTGAGACACTCGTTCTGGTATGGAGAACAATGGGTTCTGTGTGGGTGTCTTTGACTTTGCTTGTATAGGAAGGAGATAAATAGTGAGCTGATGACTTGATGGCATATGACATGATAACCTGTCATGTATTAGAATAAAAAAATGAGAATGGGATGACTTGTTTACATGATAAGGATGGGAATAAAGTGTGGTGATGACATGGGATGATGTAATCCCATGTGACTTTTAGTGTGGTGAAATTACTTACATTGCCCCTTTTGTTTATGGAAATTAGGAATAAGGGCCTAATTGTTTTATAAATCTAAATTACAACCTTTGACTTTTTTTTATTTTATGAGTTAGAACTATATATTATTAATTGAATTATTGGACCGAGTAAATACCGACTTGGCACGTGGTATCTTACCAACGTGGGGTTTAGTGCCTGGTATGACCTCGGGGAAATCCTAATGGATTCGAACTCAACCCATCCCTATTGGAAAACCCTTAATTGGGTCTATGCACCATTGATGGAAAAGTGATGCGTTGATCTTTTATCCATTAGAGATTCCTGTGGTTATTGGGTACGAGACCTCATGTTTGACCTTAGGATTTGTTTGTGGTTATTCTTTGACCTTCGGGTTTGCATACATGAGTGGTTATTTGAATATGAATTAGGATCCTTGTTTCGGAGCATTATTAATCAGGTCTATTATGAATATATGTGTATGTGTTTATGTGGGTCATTTATGGACGACTGCAGATCGATATATGGACGGTTGATCACCGATGTGACGGGATCACTTATAATCCGCTTTGTTTATGCACAGGTTATCCTGATTTTATTTTGATCGGTTTATGACCACCGACATTATGGACAGGCTTTCCCGATTTATTTAGGGCTGACCACCCACAACGGGGACACTTGTCACCGTGTGATTCTATATTGCTCCCTTTGTATCGTTAGACTTTTGTTTTACGTTCTTTCTCATTATTATCTCTGTCATTGTTTCATTATGATCACACTTGTCTATATTCTTCTCGTTATCGTATTAAATTTTGAATTATGATTATGTTCTTGCTATTTACTTTGTAATACTTGGTGCATAGGTACCGAGCCCTACTTTACCCAGGAGACGGAGGAGGATCAAGCGTTTCAAACGTTTGAGCCAACTGATGAACCCGAGTGGGATGGCGGAGATGGCTTTGGAGCCGTCTGAACCAACACAAGAGAGAACGCCATCTTAGAATTATTTAAATGAACTTTCTTTTAGTGTTGAGACCTCTTTTAGAAATTTTATAATTATGCAATTTTAACTATTAATGTTTATTTGATTTTTGTGTTGGGTTTCATTTATAAACATTGATTACCAATTGAATAAAGCTTCCGCTGCATTTAATGAAATTTATTTTGACTCACCACACATTGAAAATTTTTTTTGTGGGTCTACTTTTGGAAGCTTGTGTTGTATTAAACACAGGAATTTAAATTTCATTTATTTTTCACATTTATCCCTAATTCTTATTTTGGGAGACGTGACACCCTCCCTCCATCTCGCCCAAAACCCATCGACGCCTACCCTGTCTCTCCCAACCCAGGTCCCCACTTCCACCTCCCTCCCTCCATCTCGTCCAAAACCCATGACCGCCTACCCTGTCTCTACACCTCCCTCCGTTCCTCCCTCTCTCCATCTCACCAGTGCTCGCCCAAAACGAGAACCCACTCCTCTGTCTCGTTGTGGTCGACCAAAACCCAAGGCCCTTTTTTTTTTTTTTTTACTGCAACCCACTCTCTCGTCTCGCCCAAACCCAGGGGCCCCCCTCTCCACCTCCCTCTCTCCATCTCGCTGTGGTCGACCAAAACCCAGGGCCTTTTTTTTTTTTTTTTTTTTTTCTGCAACCCAAACCAGCCCTCATCTCGCTGTGGTGACCAAAACTAATGGCTGTTTTTTTTTTTTTTTTTTTGTCTGCATCTTCATTCTGCTTTGGAGGGGAGTGCCCATTTTTTTTTCAGGGTATTGAATGGGGTGTTTGTTTTCTGCACGTCAGTTTTTTTATAGTTGCAATTGAAGAGAAGCTTGAATGCTATAATTTGATGTTTAGATGTAGCAATTTGTCAAGTGCATTGAGTTCTTCTGATGCTAATATTTCGAATTCAGAATATGCAGTAAACAGAAGAATGGTGTATCGTGCAGGATGGTGTGACCTCAAGGTTACAGCTGACTATATGTGACCTGAACGCTGGATGTGCACGATGTTTTGACCACTAGCGTGTGGATGGTGTTTTGACATCAATCTCTTTAACTGATTTTAATGTTAACATTGGACATGCCAGTACTAATGGAAGTGGGAAATTATAAACATGTTTTGAACGGGTGTTGAATGTACTAACTCAGGCTGATTTTGAATGGTATGGATGTTGGATTGGTTGAATGTACTAATGGGCGAATGATTTGAATGGTATGGTGTTGGATTGGTTGCATGTACTAATGGACGAATGGTTTGAATGGTATGGTGTTGAATTGGTAGAATGTACTAATGGATGAAAGTAGTTGAATGGTATGGATGTTGGATTCTGCAGGTATTTCCCATGAGTTTTCTCAATGTCAATACAGGTTCATTACAGCTGTACTATTTGGTAATAGGTGATACTTCTATGACAGGTTCATTACAGGTATTTCCCATGAGTTGTTTTTCATATCTTCAGTTAAGAAAACCCATTCTCAATTTGGACTTTTTTTCTGGTATAAGAAAAAACTCCCTAAAAGAGAAGATGAAACAATAAACAACAACGCCAATCGTCCAAACAGGAACCAGTTCAGAAAAGCCACTCAAAATTGATAGCCCTGAGAAAACCAAATTTAGATAAGCAAAGAGCCACCTCGTTAAGCTTCATAGAAATATAGCTAAAATTATAACAATAGAGTTATGATTACTTCACTCCTTTTATTCAGGTTCGATTTGGGTGCCCCGTTTTCTTTCCATCTTTTTCCTGCTAGAATGGGTGGGGTGATGTTTATTCAGGTTCTGTTTTGGGATGAGTTTTTTTTTTTTTTTTTTTTTTTTTTTTTGCTGCAGCTTCAATTTGCTGGGAAGGGGAGGGGTCATTTTTATTCAGGTTCGTGTCAGGTGCGCCCCATTTTCTTTCCAGCCTTTTCCTGCTAGAATGGGTGGGGTGATGTTTATTCAGGTTTGTTTTGGTGTTGGTTTTTTTGCTGCAGCTTCAATCTACTGGGAAGGGGCTGGGTTTTTTTTTTTTATATGTTTAAGATGCATACGGTTTTATGAAAGAAAATGTTGAACTGAAAATTGGAAGAGGGGATCATTGCCAGAGCAACATGGAAAAAGTTTCATTGATCATAAATGGGTACAAGTTACTATCAAGATTAAAAAACATAACATAAACAACATTACATGGTACATTTTATGCAAATACAAATTATGTAGACTCCCCGATTTCATCTTCTGTTTTTTCTCTTCTAGTGTTGCATGCAACAATCTATTGTGCATTTCAATTGCAAGCTTCAGGTCTGTAATCACCAATGTTAGATTCTGCAAATCTCTATTTATATCATTTTTGTCACATGATACTGAACTTGATTAAGGAACAACTTCTTTCTGAGCTTTATCCTTCCATATAAATGCGCCACAGCCATTTTCATCCTACAAACATGACTTCAATTAGTAACAAAAACAAATTGAAAGTGGGCACATTCAAAATGACATGTTAGCACACTTACATTCCATCTTGGGCATTTCCAAAATTTTCGATTTGGATTCGACTTTGTATGAGAGGTCAAAAGTTTCATCTCACCACGCCCACATTGGCATTTAGGTACAATTTCATACGTTGAATTAGTGGACAATGACATTCTGAAAAATAAGATTATTCATATCATTCTCATATTATCCAGAAAAGGCTGCGAGAGATAAAAAAAAACAGCCCAAAAAAAAAAAAAAAACTAGTCCCAAGAAGAATAAAGTTTGAGGAAAAGCAACATCAGGCCCAGGACCAAAAAAAAAACCAGCCCCCTTCCCAGCAAAATTGAAGCTACAGAAAAAAAAATCATCCCCAAAACAGAACCTGAATAGACATCACCCCACCCATTCTAACAGGAAAAAGCTAGAAAGCAAATGGGGCACCCAAATTGAACCTGAATAAAAATCACCCCTCCCCTTCCCAGCAAATTGAAGCTGCAGATAAAAAAAATTCATCCCCAAAAAACAGACGAGTCTTCAAAACATTACCCCTCTCTTCCCAGCAGAAAAAAAGCTGAAAAAAAATGGGGCACCCAAAACGAACCTAAAAAAAACGGCCCCGCCCCTTCCCAGCAAATTGAAGCTGCAGAAAAAAAAATCCAGCCACAAAACCCACGTCAGGCCGCAGAGGGGGCGCCAAACTTAGAGACGAAAAACACTTCAAATGGGCGAATGGGAATGTCTTCTCTCAGTTTGGCCCTTTTGAATTAATTTGAATTTCAAACTGGGAATGGGCGGGCGCCAAACTTTTACTTCTTTTTAAACTAGCACTAGACTTCTCGATGATGTCATTACACCCCTTAACTGATAACATCAGCGGCCATGGGTTTTGGACGAGATGGAGGGAGGGAGGGAGGTGGAAGTGGGGACCTGGTTTAGGCGAGACAGGGTAGGCGGCAATGGGTTTTGGGCGAGAGGGAGGGAGGAGGAAGGGGGGACCTGGTTTGGGCGAGATCAAAACCCACCAAACCCACGTCAGGCCGGAGAGGGGGAAGAGAGGAGGGGAGAAGAATATCAGAGAACATGCAAGGGCAACTCACCCGAATATGGCTACTGAATGGATCTGGTGCAGAGGTCCTGCTCCAACGTCAGGCGGAGGAAGGTCGCCGTTCGCCCGAGAGAAGGCCGTGCGCTGGAGGGAATGGAAAAGGGTGAAAGGCAAATGAGAAGTCCCATGCTTAGCTTTTTCATTCCCCTTTTAAGCAGGGAAACTCATCCATTGGATCCTGGTTTTTCATCCAACGCACCATAATAAGCCACGTCATTGTCCCTCACACTATGGTGAGAGAAAAATGTATACATAAGGGAATGTTTATATGCATCTTTCCCTCACCATAGAGTGAGGGACAATGACGTGGCTTATTATGGTGCGTTGGATGAAAAACCAAGATCCAATGGATGAGTTTCCCCACTAAAAAGGGGAATGAAAAAGCAAAGCAAGGTACTTTTAGTTTCCCTCTCACCCTTTTCCATTCCCTCCAGCGCACAGCCTTCTCTCGAGCGAATGGCGACCTTCCTCCACCTGATGTTGGAGCAGGACCTTCACCTTCTTCCTCATGGATCCGACCCTGGAGCTGCTACTGTCCCTCCATGTCTCATCAGATGAGGAAAAGGCTGCTCTAATCTCTGCCCTAGATCCATTTAGTAGCCCTATATGAGTGAGTTGCCCTTGCATCCAACGCACCAGAATAAGCCACGTCATTGTCCCTCACCCTATGGTGAGGGAAAGATGCATATGAACATTCCCTCATATTTATATATATATATATATAAAGAGAGAGAGAGAGAGAGAGAGAGCAGAGCTCTCCTAAGCTCAAGCTTAGGATAAGGTAAGTTCAAGTGTGTGGCGGGGCCCACTTAGGGACCCACAGAAGGATGGGGATGGGGGGTTTCAAGGACTCCCTAGGACCCTCCTATTTAAAAAAATCAGCAATAATAGTGATTTCTATCATCTCCATGTGGGCCCTAAAAGTTTAATGGTCAATTGGTCATTCAAATCAGTACACGATCGATCCAACGGTCCAATAAATTTAGATATGACTAAAAGTTAGTGGGCATATACAATTCAGAGGAATCATTTGTTTGGTTCACTTGGATGGGACCAAGAGTGGGCCCCAACCTTAACATAAGCTGCAGCTTAGGAGAGCCTCTCTCTCTCTCTATATATATATATATATATATATATGGGGACATTCATGTGCATCCATCCCTCACCATAGGGTGAGGGAACTTTCTCTTTTTGCACATGAATATTCTTTTTATGCATATGACCATATATGACTTTTCTTCTTTAGCACATAAAAATTTCCAATTATAGAAGTGTCCCTTACCCTATGGTGAGGGATGGATGCACATGAATGTTCTCCATATATATATATATATATAGTGTGTGTGTGATGGCATATTCATGGTGATGGACAAAACTTGGGACTCATGATGTATTTTCTCCTCTTATAAAAATGGACCGCAAAAACTTCTTTAGAAGAAAATCCAAGGTAACATAAGTGGGAAAGTACACATCCAAACGCACATTTGAACGGACTTGAAAGAGAGTTGCAAGCTAGAATTCCCGAGAGGCTTAGCACTCGAACAGATGTCTCTTGAAGATGGTTCTTAAGTCAACAAACCCGAGAAGCCTCACGTTCGAAAGGACGTCCCTTGCATTCAAATGGATTTCTTCAATTCTGCCAAGCCAATTATCTGAGAGGGCCAAAGTTCAAACGAAAAACATCCTCGTTTGAACAAAATTATTTAATGATCCGAAAGGTCCTATGTTCGAACAAGAGTCATGGGCGTTCAAACAGAAATTGTCCGTGATGTTCTCGCAGAAGTCATGAACATTCGAATGGACATTAAGTCTTGTTCGAATGGACAAACGGAATTTTTCTGGGCGATAACCCTAAAAGGAAAAACCTTTTATAGGGGTTCTTATCCTTCACCCTGATCTTTCTGATAGACATAGCAGCTGCAGATATGAGAGAGTATATTTTTGTCTTCTCTAGATTCATTCAATCTTCGATGTGTTGACAATTCATCATCTAGATATTAGTTCTTCATTTCTTTTACTTGTTCGCGTCTCGAAGTAGCTTCGTGATTGCAGACGAAGATTCAAGCGAGGCTGAAGGTGAACGGCGAGCGGCCGATGATTATTGCAAGGAATGAGGAATGAAGACATTGACATGAATGAAACACTTGGATTAGATATATGATGTATCTGTACGTCCAACTGCAACACCTCGATGTTGAGTAATACATTTGGTTTGTTAGGTTTGAGCCAAAGTGGTTCTATATTCTACGCCCATTAATTGGGATACATGAACGAAGGACTATAACTACTTACTAGAATGAAGCCCCTATGCAATGCACATGTTAAGTCTCGTGCGACCTAAATAATATATTAAAACTAATATCATTTTCATATAAATTCATTTATAAAAAAATAATTAAAAAAATTCAAATCAACCAAGAAATTATGAAAATCACACCTTTCTTCCCTTAATCCATATCAGCATATATATACGTTTCATCTTAAAAACAAAGAATTCGTATGCATTTATGCTCATTTTGAATACTATATAAAAACTTCGAAAATAACCTTAATTTATAGAATTGGAAGGCATCCTTTTGAGTTAGTCAGGATACACGTTTCATCTTAAAAACAAGAGGATTTTACAAGGAAAAAAAAAAAAAAAACACTTTAGGTGACCAGTGGGCCTAAAAGATCATTTTAACCAACCTTGCACCAAATCTGTCATTTTGCATGAAAAGATTTTTTTTTTTTTTTTTAGCACTTTCAACTAGCATCCCTAAGGACCTTAGTTTTATGACACTAAGAGTCCCTAGGGACTCTACAGTGTATACGAATTAGTTTCTTCATCATGACAGCTTGTTCTGTTTTACAGTATTCTTTCTTGTTTGTATAGAACTCTATACAATATCTTCATATGTTCAGTGTCTCTAAGTAATGATTCCATTCAATAATGTATAATATACAACATGCACTTTCATCATGATAACAGATCATGCATTTGTCTTTGCCCATTGTCTTCCAAAAAGGGCAAATGCCATTTTTTGGGCATTTTTCTTGCTATGAGGGGTAATGCTACACAAGGAAGACAATGAGACCCTTTTCGAAAGCGATTTTAGAGTGGAGAGTAGATGTTTTCCACGAGGAAACATTAACCAAACCAAAAGGTATGGAGATGCAATAAGGGCCCAACCTAGATGACAATTTAGCCCAAACGACTTAGAAAAAGGCCAAAGGGGAGCATCCAACAGTATATATCTTCGACAAAGAGGATGTGGGAGGGAACCACAGTTGGTAGAAGGGCGAGGAGCAGAAGCAGCAGACGAAGAGGATGCTGGGTCGGAAGAAATGGGCGCAAACGAACGTGGTGAAAGAAAATAGACTTGTTGACAACGAGAGGAAACACGCATATTTTATTCTAATTTGTGTACACTGCAGGGTCTCTAGGGATGCTCAGCGTCATAAAACTAAGGTCCCTAGGGACGCTAGTTGAAAGTGCTAAAAAAAATACATTTTCAGGCAAGATGACTGATCTGGTGCAAGGTCGGTTAAAATGATCTTTTAGGCTCACTGGTTACCTAAAGTGTGTTTTTTTTTTTCTTCTTCTTTTTTTTTTTTTTTTTTGTAAAATCCTCTAAAAAAAAAGAAGTCTTATGCATTTTTGCTTATTTTGAATACTATATAAAATCTTTGAAATAACCTTAATTTATAGAGTTGAAAGGCATCCCTTTGAATGGGGTCACATCCACACAAATTGGCCCAAGAGACACATTTGATTGAAAAGGCACACATGTATTTTTAAAAAAGACACATTCGCAAATGGGCCCCATGAAGGGGGCACATTTTATTGAAAGGGCACATAGCTCCAAGAAGCTAACATGGCTTCTCTTAAGGAGAAAGGCACATATGTGCCCTTTCAATAAAATGTGCACCTTCTTGGGGGCCATTTGTTAAATGCGTCTTTTTAAAAATACATATGTGCCTTTTCAATAAAATGAGTCTCTTGGCCCCATTTGTGTGGATGTAACCCAATTCAAAGGGATGCCTTCCAACTTTGTAAATTAAGGTTATTTCAAAGTTTTAATATAGTATTTAAAATGAGCAGAAATGCATACGAGTCCTTTGTTTTTAAGATGAAACGTGTATGCTGAAATGGATTAAGGAAAGAAATGTTTGATTTTCATAATTTTTTGTAGATTTTAATTTTTTAACTATTTTGTTATAAATAAATTTATATGAAAGGGATATTGATTTTAATATATTATTCAGGTCGCACTAGACTTAACCTGTGCATTGCACAAGGGCTTCATGTTGGTACAGCTTTAAAGAAAAAGAATATTCCGTTGGGCTTGGACATAGCAATGGGATTCTGTGGCTTTGAAGAACCTGGCCATAAAACTTTGGGCATGGGTCTTGATTTGGGCCTCAATTGACAAACGGTTTTGCGCTTATATCAACAATTATAAACCCATTGGATATTAGATGTTCAGTTGATCTACATTGGGGCGCATCATGGTCGTGACGCATTTACATCTCGACTTACAATCGTCCCCACTGGATTGCCGGTATGACACATTTATAAGATCCATCTTTCTCAGGCCCAAGGGTAGAGCCAAACATACGTTGAATTGCTGTCAGGTACATGGTGTTTGTGGATAGGTTGTGATGTTTGAGATATAGGCCCAAAAATGGATAGCAATAAACTTTTGGACCATTGGTTTGGTGGCAGTTCATGGGGATTAGTATATGAGGATGGGCTCAAATCAAAAGCAGGCTAAAAGTGGGCCTCATAGGGATTTTTCCCTGCAGGGACATCGCCCAGCAGCTTGCCATGTGTGTATAATATCTATACGCACAAGAATTGTCTGTATGGAAGAACGTAAAGTCTGCTCTATTTCACACTCATCTACCAGTTTCCCATCATTGGATTTAAAGTAGAGAAAACCGATGCCTTTTAAAACCATTGATTCGTTGAACACACAGACCATAAATCATGGGGCTAAGTCGATCTAATTCCGTTAATATTTTGTACAATGCTTCGTCTTGTTGAGATCTTTCCACCCCTTCTCTTATGATTGTCATGGTCCTTAGGATGTTGCCAATAGTCCAACAGTCCATTCGGATCGATACATAGTCAATCCAACGGTCCAACAAATTCGGATCTGACCAAAAGTTTGTGGACATGTGTAATTTAAGGGGGTCATGTGTTTGGTCCATTTGGATGGACCAAAGGTGAGCCCCCACAAGCATGAGCTTACGAAATTTTACCCTAAGCTTGAGTTTAGGAGAGCCTTGCTTTTATATATATATATATATATATATATATCGATCTTTTCAACTCGGGCCCTTAGGATGTTGCCCACAGTAGATGCCATACAAGCATGGGCTAGTGCTACATTTCCACATCCAATTGTAGGACCTATTTCACGAACAATCTGGATCTCAAACCTGTAAAGTATTTCATAGTAGGCCTGTCAATTGAGCTAGTTAAAATGGGTGTCCGGCCTAGCCCAAGCCAGAAAATATAAGGGTTTTAAAAAATCTGAGCCCGGCAGGATGTGCTTGGATAATGGTTTTAAAACCCAACTAAAATGGGACAGGAAATGGGCAGAAGAGGCCTGGCCCTCCTCACCTGCAAGCACATTTCACTCATTTTTTAAATAAACTTATAGACGAGGAGAATTGTGGTAAATGAGAAATTGAAGTAATCTATTGAAGTGAAGTCTTCCGCCTCATGATTCATATTTGTTTTAACCAACTGTCATTCTCATAATCTTTTTAGATTTTATGAAATATCTTGTTGGCTGACCTTTTACCTCTTGTAAGAGGAAATTAGGCGATGATATAATTTTATGACTAGATATGTTCTATTCTTGTTTTAAGATTTCTGCTCAGGTTAGATAGTTTAATGTTATCTCATTTCTACTAATTTTTCAATCAAAGGGACTCATGCAAAACTTAAGCAGTAAAGGGTGTTAAACGATCCTCTAACTTACCATATAAAAGTAAACACCAATTTGTGGGTCCTGTCACATAGACAAAGTATATAGGTAATTTATAATATAATTTATTGATGTGAATTAAATCAATCCAATAAAATAACTACAAGTGCACATTGTCTGTATGAGACAGTGGCAAATGCAGGTCAATCCCACAGAGAGCACCACTAAATTAAAAATAAATATCTGAACCTTTTTTAAATCAAAGATTAATGAAGAATAATTTAGATCCATGAAAAACCAGAAAAAGTCAGAAACACAAACTAACCAAAGTATAGAGAATTCAATATATAAAATAGATCAGAACTTTTAGAATCCACTAAGCAAGATAATTAATTCATCCACACAATTATTCTACTCTTTGTTTCAAAACAACTTTGATCAGAAACAAATCAATGTTTCTTATCCGAAGAAAATTTTCTTTTGCAAAAAATAATTTTTAATTAAAAGAATATAATCATCACCCAAGACCTCCTTCACCTTATAAAAGAATGAAAAATCATAAGCATTACTTATCAGATTAAGCATAAACTATCAAAGGATTTCAGCCATAAGCATAATCTATCAAAAATAAGCATAAATCATCAAACTTGTTTCATTATAAACCAAAACAGAGGTCGTCTAAGGCATGAAGACAGATGCATTATTCTAATAGAGCATTTATTTAAAAGAGACAAGAAAGAAATAGAAAAATCACATAGATCAAATCAAATATCTACTTAGCTTCATCTGTGTGCTCCAATCCGGAAATCCAGTCAGCCATTGAAAAGAAGTTCAGAAATAATCTCATTGATATCATCTCCTTTTATAGTGGTCTCTCGGAAATCTCTCTTAAAAAATCCTATTTTCTGGATCAAGGCTCCAGAATACCTTTTTAGATAAATCAACTAAGAAAACTAATGGAGGGAAAAGAGGTGGGGTAAAGAGGAAAAAGTGGAGGCTTGGTTGTCCAAGGGAGAGGAGAAAAGTGCCTCACGTACACTTCATGGGTTCCTTTTATTACTCTGGTTATCTTACAAATTCATTGAATTTAGACAATTTCTCTACAGATTTAATTTATCTTCTTTGATGTGGTAAATCTTTTATTCTTTTTTAATTTGAGTGAGGTGGAAGCTTCTGGAAAGCTCTGGACGGCTTGTCCAATCTCTCGATCAAGTCCCAAATAGGATGTGCGGCAATGGATTATCAACGATGTGGAGTTATTTGCAATCCCGTCTAAGAATGTACATGGAACTGTCCGGGCCCATAACTTAGTCAATTTAGCTCCGATTTGCTTGATCTTGAACTCCATGAATATCTATTATGAATAATCTTTCCAACGGTAGGTAAATTTCACCAATCCGACAATTGGATTGAATGTTATGACCATTTTACTATGGGGTGTCTCGAGAAAATAGGGATTCACTTTCAAAATTTGATTTGCAATGGACTCTATCTCTGCACAACTTTTATTTTTGGGAGGAGATCAATTGTGGTTGATTCAAGCTCCTTAGCTTTTATCTCCCATTAGAAATATCTATTTGAATTTCCTTGAGTTATTTCAAATCTGCAACTACAGTGGACCTTACTAGGTGGGACTTCTCCTCTACTTGAATAGTGGACCTTATGAGAGGTCTTTTACTATAGTTAGATCTCTTCAACTGACATGATGGGTGGATCCCCTCTGGTTGATCTTCACATGTGTATGTAGGGTCGGTCCTCTTAGAGAATTATTCGATTTAGCAACGCGGGTCCTACAAATTTCATTTTCGGCAAAATCTAACTCAACTAGTGAAATACTGAAGATCTGCCTAAGGCATGAAGACAAATGTATTATTCTAATAGAGCATTCTTTTAAAAGAGACAAGCAATAAATAGAAAAATCACATAGATGAAATTGAAAATCTACTTAGCTTCATTTGTGTGCTCCAATTCTGAAATCCAGTTGGCCATTGAAAAGAACTTCAGAAATAATCTCATTGATATCATCTCCTTTTATAATGGTCTCTCGGAAATCTCTCTTAAAAAAATCCTACTTTCTGGAACAAGGTTTCGGAATACCTTTTTAAATAAATCAAATCAGAAAATAATGGAGGGAAAAGAGGTGGAGAAAGAGAAAAGAGAAAAAAGGGGACACTAGGCCTTCCAAGGGAGAGGAGAAAAGTGCCTCGCGTACACTTCATGGGTTCCTTTTATTATTCCGGTTATCTTTTAGATTCAATGAATTTGGACACCTTTTCTACATATTTGAGTTATCTTGTTTGATAAGGTAGATCATTTATCCTTTTTGAATTTGAATAAGGAGGAAGCTTCTGAAAACCTCTGGATGCCTTGTCCAATCTTCCAATCGGGTCTTACATAGGATGTGCGGGACTGGATTATCAATGATGTGGATTTGTTTGCAATTCCGCCTTAAAATGAACATGGAACTGTCCGGTCCATGATTTAGTCGATTTAGCTCCGATTTGCGTGATCTTGAACTCCATGACTATCTAATTTGAATAATCTTTCCAACGGTAGGTAAATTTCACCAATACGACGGTCGGATTGAAAGTCATAACCATTTTACTATAGGGTGTCTTGAGAAAACCATGATTGACTTTTGAATTTTGATTTGGAATGGACTCTATCTCTGCACAACTTTTATTTTTGGGAGGAGATCAATTGTGGTTGATTCAAGCTCCTTAGCTTTTATCTCCCATTAGAAATATCTATTTGAATTCCTTGAGTTATTTCAAATCTATAACTACATTGGACCCTACTAGGTTGGACAGCTCCTCTGCTTGAATAGTGGGCCCTATGAGAGGTCTTTTAGTATAGTTAGGACTCTTCAATTGAGATGATGAGTGGACCCCCTGTCGCGACCCCAGACCGAGATCAGGGCCCACGACCATTGTTGAGTGATGATTATCCCACAGGTTCCCACGGTGAGGATCCCAGCGAAACACGTGGGATGGAAACTCACACGATCAATGGTTGCGGAAGCGTATAGTAAATCATGTCAAGACAAATCATATAATATAAAATATGAACTTGCATAAGTAAAATTGTTCAAGACATGAAATTCAGAGGGAGAAATAGAACCATGACATTTCCCAATTACATCAAGCTCAGAGTTAACAAAAGTATGTTAGTTAGTTACAACCCAAAAGGAGGCCAACAAAGGCCAATACATTCCCAAAAAGAAACAAAATGAATAACCCTAGCCCAAAGGTTACGTGTCTCAAAATCCCGCCTAACGTCTAAATGATGTCATCGGGTTGCCACTCGCGAGCTGTGGGTGACTCAACAGCCTTCTCCGGACGCTCCTCCTCAAAGGCAACGTCAACCGCACCTGAGCACCAAATAACAAGGATCAAACACGACGGTTTGGCAAGAAATCATTTCAGACAAGAGCATAAAACAAATAAGAGTTGAAAGAACAGTACTGAAAAGCAATTAATTGACTTAAACCAGAACAGTACTGTGATGCATTCCGGATAAGCCAAACTAGCATGAATACTTATAATATCATGAATAGATAACCCACATTGAGCCCATCCTTCCTTTGTCATACATGATGAAAAGAGTAAGCAGAACAGAACAAAACAAAACAAGATTCCACACCATAAAAGGTAGATGGGTACCGGCCGCGTTACCGGTCAGAACAAGATGTATATATATATATATAATATACAACTAATCTGTAGATATTCCAAGTGTTTAAGGACCCCCAGACAGTGGATCAGACTGAAGGGGCAGTCCAAGTTCAGTGGTGTTCATAAAAAATCATGAATGCACAAAATAAGGCAAAACATATATAAGACGAGTCGAAAATAAGGGAAAATCACTTATCAAAACAAGGCAAAGCAAGACTAATCAGGAATAACATGAGCTATGGCAAAACGAAGCTGAGGAAGTGATTCCCTCACTAGGACTTGAAACAAATCAAAACATGACTGATGCTTGTAAATTGAAATATATGTAAAACGATATACATTGTGTAGAGACTGAGAATTCAAAGCAAGCTTATCAAGTATATATGTTAAGGCCCTTCATTTGACCCTCATGCATTTGAAAACCCAAATGTCAGAAGAAAACGGATTGGTGCTTCCGAAGCTAGAAGACATTTCAAGTTTCAAATACACAATATCAAGTTAAAGCCCTTAAACATATTTTAGTTTTCATTCCCTAAGAAATTCCACAAAAACTGTCAAATCTTGAAATTCGGTTGGCTCGTGGTCACCTGTCAACTAGCCGCGGAGGTACAATTCGGTTGGCCGTCGGCAGACCGCAGATCCTACTAAAAAAATTGTAATATTCTGGATATGTAATCATCTGGGTTCGGTCACCTTTCGGCTAGCCGTAGAGGTGCAGGTCAGCTAGGCGCCAGATGACCGCTAGTTGACTGCCAGGTCCCAGGTAGCTACAGCATTCTGTGTTTCTAACCATGAACTTCGGTGACCTTACGGTCACTTGGCAGTTAGCCGTAGTCAAATTTCAGCTAGCCACCCTGCTATCCAGTTCAAATTAAGCATTTTGGATTTGTGACCGAAACTAGGTCGGTTAGTCGCCAGTCACCATTCAGCTATCCGCCGAGGTGATCGCCAGCTGCGGGGACAACACAGCAGATCAGATTTCAAGCCATTTCTTCTCCAAAACAACACAGATTCTAAACAAAACAAAACTTGAACTGAAGGAAGGCATTCAAACCACACTAAATCATATGCATGCAAGCATGAAAGTAGATTTCTAACACAAATAACCATATTTGTCATGAACCCAAGAACAAACATAGAAAACACATTTGAGGCTAAAATGACATGCATTCCAAATCATACATTAGAAAAGCTAAAATGACCACTTGCCTTAGATCAAGAAAAGGAAATCCCAACTTCCTCAAAGGTCTTACTCAAGAGTGGAGCCAAGGTCTACAAAAGCCCCAAAAACAACCTAAAAAACCCTTACATTGTGAAAACAAAGAACCCATTTTGAAAAATAGGTTTGCAAGGATGAAAAACAAGATCATTAGGAGCTAAAATGACCCCATTGAAGAGATGGGTTGAAGCTCTTACCTAGAGATGTCCAAATAAGAAGGAAGGAAGAAAATGGAGAAGTTGTCTAGCACTAAACACCCAACGAATTGGTCCAACGGAAAGCTTGGAAGGAGAGGAAGAAGATGGTGAAAACAAATATTCAATCCAAGTTCAAGAGGTTGACATGCAAGGAGGAGAAGATGGAGAGAAAAGAAGAAGCTCCCAAAGCCCTGGACTTGAAACTCTTGGACGTATGCAAGAATAAATGGGAGTGAGGGAGAAAATGGGATATTTGTTGTTGAGTGAGAGTGGGCCCCATTAGGTCTAGAACTTCAAAGGCTTAAAACATGTTCTTGCGGGCCCCGGACGAGATTGACGAAGAAGGATAAAATGATCCTTAAAAAATCTAGTTTCCAAAAAGTATACTTTTAACATGGTTCTAAGATATCGAAAATTGTGTCCAGATTAGGATGTGCCCAAACACAGGTTTCTGGGTTCCAAACACTGGCGGACTAAATACGAAAGTTGTAGAGAAAAATAAAATCATTCAAACGAAATAAAAATTACAATTAAATCAGAAATCTAGAATCATCCTCCCATGCTAACAAGTGCACTCAAAGCGTTCCTGAGCGTATCTGACTCAATCAACGCTCTCAAAATTTCCAAAACTAATTTCAGGACTAAATCAAACCATTCTAACCCAACGATTACTAAACTCTCTTAAGACTAAACACTCTCTTAATTAACACCAATTAAGCTAATCTAGGTTGGGGTCTGACACCTCCTCTGGTTGATCTTCACATGTGTGTATGTGGGGTCCTCTTAGTGAATTATTCAATTTAGCAAACGCGGGTCTTACAAATTTCATTTTCTGCAAAATCCAACTCAACCGGTGAAGTGCTGAAGATCCTTAATTGAAGTGGGCCCCCTTCGGAAAGAGTCCAAGTCCAACTAAAATTTTTTGAAAATTTGGAAAATTGCATAAAATACCAAAATAATACATAAAATGTGCATGAAATGCTTGAATTCTCAAGTTGAGAGTGAAAATGCGTAAAATGATGAAATTTTGTGAAAATTAATGCATTTAGTTTAATTAAGTCTATAATTATTCCTAAAATGATGCTTTAATGGTACAAATATACAGACTTAACGTTTATAATTTGGAAAGTCAGGACTCTAACCATATTATTTTCTATTTGGTTATAGGAATTATGAGAACTCTTATATGCAACACTTATGCAATTGGATGGATTTTGCTCTACCATCTCATCCTAACTTTTCCAATCTCATTGTTCAAACCCAAATCCTCCATTTGGTGGGCCATTTGGCACTACTAGAGATTGAGTTTTTGGCGCAGGAAAAAGCGGGCGACCGCTACTGGCAGTCGCAAAAGGATTATTAGCGACCGCCCAATAGTGGTCGCGAAAGCCTTTCAAGACCCCGCCCCTGAAACTCATTTTTTTCCTTCCCCTTCCGCGCTCTGTACTGTGCCCTCCCGCACGCTCTCCCCTGTCCAGCCGCACCAGCCATGCCACCGCCGGAGCCCGCCTGAGCCAGAGCCGACATCGGTTCCCTCCCTCTCCCTCTCTCTCTCTCTCTCTATTTCTCTCTCTCTTTCCGCCGGTCTTTCCGTCTCCCTCAACGCCGCCGAGGAATCCTTCTCCCTTACTGCCGCTGCTGCTCGCTTTCCCTCACCAACAGTCTCTCTTTCTCTCACTCTTCCTCTGTTTTCTCTCCGCCATTAAACCTTGAAGACGAACAACAGCTTATGAAACAAGCTTTTTTCCGTACGCTCTGCGTCAAAATCGTTTCCAGGTATGTTAATGATCTATTCCCACTATCCAATTCTTTCTAGATCTTGCATTTTTTTTTTTTAAATGTAGATTAGAGCTAGAACTTCTACTCGATGATTATATTGATGATTTCGTTGTTTTGGGAGAATTTTCCTATCTCGATGCCGATTTTCATGATTACTTGTTCAGATCTCGCCCAAATCACCTTCCATCTTTGATCTATTGTGGGAATTTTGTTTTCTTTCAAAGGATATAGCTCAGATGTTGATTTCTCTATGCCGTTCTATGAAATCGGGGCCAGTATTGCATTTTTCTCTATTCTGCTGCTGCATTTTGCATAGATAGTTGTGGTATGGTGGATGAGATGAAGGACCCACCAAGAAAAGATGCAAGAGATGACTAGAAAGAGAGTTCTCGTCTAACTCCTTTTATTGGATTCCCATGGATGTGGAAAATCCCTTTTTTCCCTTGCTTTGGCGCCGTAGCAGAACAAAAGTCCCAACAGCAACACTTTCTTCAATCCAAGAAGGTAGCAGCTTGATAATAGAGCCTCTGTATATTTCTCAAATATTGGATAAACATAACAAGATTTAAGCTATTCTCTGCAATAATGGATGGTGACAAAATCAAAGAACCAAAAAGGAAAGAAACTTATTACAGAAGTAAAATTGGACCAGAAACTAAAAAACCCACAAAATTTTATCTTTCTAATTTACATGCCATTTCAAAGAAAAAGAGAAAAATGACCCCAATGGCGAAGTTCCACCTCTATCTCTTTCTCTCTTCAGAGATAGGGAATCTGATGCATGGGTCTATTTCTATTGATTCTGTGTCAATTAATGAAAAGAATGAACTAAAGGATAATTTGAATGATGATAATTTGAATTTAGAACTAGAAGTTGTTAAGCCAGAGATGGTGGAACCATCATCCCGTGATGTTCCTGCTATTGGTGGTGATTTACATTCATTGGGTGATCAAGAGCCAGGTGAGAACCAGGGCTCTATGGAAGAGATACATGACACCAATACTGCAACTGCAGACCTTATCAAGAAAAATGAAAGTACAGATGCAGGGTCCCCAGAGAAACTAAATTTAGACCCAAGTAAGGGCGACGATTCTCTGGAGGAGGATGTTTTGGACAGTAAACAAATTGATTCCAATCATAATTCTGATGAAGCTATTGATAGGAATGAGCTGATGGAATTGCCTGTTGTAAAAGAGGGAAGCTCTGATGTAGGAAGTTGGGCCATCTCCTGGCAAGAGGGCTCCTGATGAAAAGAACCATAACCTGTAGATTTCTTCAGAGAAAAGAAAGCTTGATGGCATGTTTATAATTATTAGTACCTGCATTTAGATTTCTGACTATGTTTATGTAGATTTCAAAGTATAACATTCAATTGAATATTTGTCTTCGATGCATTAAATGAATACTTTGAAGATAACAGGTTAAGATACTGTTTGATGATTTTGATAATCTTATACTTATACAATCATTTTTCCATGGGATGTTCTTTTAAACAAACATTGCATCACTCTGAAGTAAATTGAATTAAGATATTAGAGGTGCTTTACTCATTTAGAACATAACAAAATTTTCCCCTTATGTATGTCGTTGGGAGAAAGCCAGATCATTGTCCTAGTCACACGGTTGGCTTTGGATCTAGATTTCTTAGTTGTACATTTTCCAAAGGCTGATTATAGTTCTGATCGAAATGCATTTATGAAGATTACTTGATGGGATTTTAACTCTTATTAGTTTTCTTGTGAGTAACATGTTTGGATATAGATTGTAAAGCAGTGCTTGTACCGCTTTTTTAGTGGTATCTTTTATTTGGCTCTCTCTCTCTCTCTCTCTCTCTCTCACACACACACACACACACACAATCTTGCTTGCCGAAACTCACACACACACAATCTTGCTTGCTGAAACTCATTTTTTGAAAGCACATGAGAAATCCTATAGGATTTGGATTGGTTTATGAAACATCTGTGACAAAATTCTCATAGAATTTTGATATAGTATTACTTCCTTGCTGGATTCTTTTGTTGTTATTAGATGAATCAAGCAAAGTGAATATATTAGAGTACTTATGGTGTTTATTTATAATTATGCCGATAGTATTGGCACTTTTTTTTTGTCGTCGAGCTAGCTTTAAAAAATTTGTGTGTTGATGGATACATCCGACTGTTATTTGCATCTTCTTTTTTTTTTTTTTAAATTGGTTTCTTATATTCATTTGTTGGAGCTGCTTAAATTCATTGGTTGCTTCTATATAGTGCTTTATTTTGATAAACTTCGAAGTTCCATGGCTAGTTAATAGTGAGAGAGGTAGCTTCTATACAGTGGTTTATTTTGGTAAACTTCGAAGTTCCATGGCTAGTTAATAGTTAAAGAGTTTGCTTCTATACAGTGGTTTATTTTGATAAACTTCCAAGTTCCATGGCTAGTTAATACTGAGTGCATTCTTTAACTGTTCTTTCTGGTTTTATGATGGCGGCAGATGTAAAAGGAGACTACGACGTTAAGGTTAAGGGAGTCGACATATCTCCAAATCCAGTGGTGAGGGGCAAACCAGCTACTTTCAGCATCTCTGCATTTACTGGTAAATTAATGGTCCCTGATTTTGTTGCTTCTTGTTTTGGCACCTTTATATTTTGAGCTTCCTTTCTCCATGTCTTTATCACACTTCATACTTGGCATCAATAGGGTTTCTAAATTCCGTGTTGCCATATTGTAGTTCTTTATAGATAAACTGTGTTTTTTTTTTTTCCATTTTTTTAGTGCATTTATATATTTAGATTTTGATCATGAGCCTTCGGATCCTGTTCCCTTTTTTTTTTTTTCTTTTTTCTTCTAACTCTTTTTATTTGCTTATGAGGACAAGATAACCCTGTTTGATGGAATTGCATTTCATGTTGGTAAGATCTAATGACCCACCAAACTATACATATGAGTGTTGGTCATGGTGTGTATGAATCTACAAGATATCAGTCTCATTAGTCATTCTTAGACATTTAAAGCAATAAATGAGGTTATCTAAATAAAAAGAGATGGGTGTGTGAATGTAAATCAAAAGAAAGAAATTGAGGGAGAATTGTCATTTTATTCCTTTCAATATCCAGCTGATCTATTTATAAATTGACGGCTCGAGAATTGGACTCCCGGATTGCTCATAAAGTTGAACCGTAGGTTTCTCCTTAAACATGACCTCAAAACTTGGAAAAATGGACTCCAAGCGCCCAAACCGGGGAAACGGGCTCCGTTGCCCATGAAACCGAATGGGCACGAGCCCCTAGTCATTCGTGACTTGCTGGAATCGACGGCTCAAGAATTGGACTCCCGGATTGCTCGTAAAGTCGAAACGTAGGTTTCGCCTTAAACGTGAACTTAAAACTTGGAAAAATGGCCTCCGAGGGCCCAAACTAGGCAAACAGTCTCCGTTGCCTGTGAAACAGGACGGGCACGAGCCCCTAGTCATTCGTGACTTGTCAGAGCTGACGGCTCGAGAATTGGACTCTCGGATTGCTCGTAAAGTCGAAACGTAAGTTTTGCCTTGAACGTGAACTTAAAACTTGGAAAATGGCCTCCGAGTGTCCAAGCCAGGCAAACGGGCTCTGTTGCCCATGAATCCGGACGGGCATGAGCCCTTAGTCATTCGTGACTTGCCAGAGTTGACGGCTAGAGAATTGAACTCCCAGATTGCTTGTAAAGTCGAAACGTAGGTTTCGCCTTAAACGTGACCTTAAAACTTCGAAAAATGGCCTCCGAGAGCCCAAACTGGGCACACGGTCTCCGTTGCCCGTGAAACCGGACAGGCACAAGCCCCTAGTCATTCATGACTTGCCGAAGCTAACGGCTCGAGAATTGGACTCCCTGATTGTTCGTAAAGTCGAAACGTAGGTTTCGCCTTAAACGTGACCTTAAAACTTGGAAAAATGGCCTCCGAGCGCCCAAACCGGGCAAACTGTCTCCGTTACCCCTGAAACCGGACAGGCACGAGCCCCTAGTCATTTGTGACTTGCCGGAGTTGACGGCTCGAGAATTGGACTCCCAGATTGCTCGTAAAGTCGAAACGTAGGTTTTGCCTTAAACGTGAACTTAAAACTTGGAAAAATGGCCTCCGAGCGCCTAAATCGGGAAAACGGTCTCTATTGCCCGTGAAACTGGATGGGCACGAGCCCCTAGTCATTCATGACTTGCCGGAACTGACAGATCGATAATTGGACTTCCGGATTGCTCGTAAAGTTGAAACGTAGGTTTCGCCTTAAACGTGACCTTAAAACTTGGAAAAATGGCCTCCGAGCACCCAAACCGGGCAAATGGTCTCCGTTGCCGGTGAAACTGGACAGGCATGAGTCCCTAGTCATTCATGACTTGCTGGAGCTGACGGATTGAGAATTAGACTCCCGGATTGCTCGTAAAGTCGAAACGTAGTTTTCGCCTTAAACGTGAACTTAAAACTTGGAAAAATGGCATCCGATAGCCCAAATCGGGCAAACGGTCTCCGTTGCCTGTGAAATCGAACGGGCACGAGCCCCTAGTCATTCGTGACTTGCCAAAACTGATGGCTCGAGAATTGGACTCCCGGATTGCTCGTAAAGTTGAAACGTAGGTTTAACTTTCAAAATTTTATTTTTAATTCTTACTTTTGTTTATATTTACTATATATTGCCAATTCTTATAATTAACTATTAATATTTCTTTCCTATGTTGTCTTCAGGTTTGAGAGCATCGGATCGATCATGGCACCCTGCTCAGACAACTTGTTTATTTATTTATTTATTTTTGCTAGAAATGTAATGAATATAATTTGTTGGAACTTTTGTAATGTTTTGAATATCATTAATATAAGAATTTATTTTGTTATTAGTATTTTTAACTGATTGTAGTAGTTGTATATAATATATTATGGTACAGGTATAAAAAGCAGGTACAAAATTGGAAAATTAGATGAGAATTAAAAAAAAAACTGTAAGCTAATGGCAGCCGCAAAAGGTTTCAAAAATTAAAAGAAAAATGGAATAGCGACCACCTTTTTTAGTTTTAGCGACCGCCAATGGTTTTAAAAATATAAAATAATGCATTAGTGACCACCTTTTTCAGCTTTAGTGACGGCGTTTGGTGGTCGCAAAAGGTTTTAAAATTTTTTTAAAAAGCATTAACGACCGGCTTTTTCAGCTTTTGCGACGGCGTGTGGCGGTCACTAAAAGTTTTGGCACATTGTTTTGTTCACCGTCGCTAAGCCGTCGCAAAAAGTTTTGCGACCGCAATATGGCAGTCGCTAAAACTCTTTTGCGACGAATTTATTGCGTCGCTCTGTTGGCCGTCGGTGAACCGTCGCTAAAGGCTATTAGCAACCGCCTCTTCACTTTTAGCGACGGTTTTTGGCGGCCGCTAATACCCCTTTTTCTAGTAGTGTGGCCGGCAATAAATGAATTTTTGTTCATAAGTGAAAGGTTGAACCTAAGAATTGTGATTTTAATGAAAAATAAAGTGGAGCTGGGTCCCAATTCTTTGTCCTCTATGCCCCACCCTACTACCTACTCCAGGAGTTTGGGGTTTGATCTCAAACAAAGAAATGGGGTTTTTACTATATGTTTTCAAATGCAGCATTTTTCCACATCTAATGGAGAATCTATTTTAGATTTTGCAATTTTTAGTAATTGTTCCTTTTTTGGTGCAAGGCATCTAAAGGTCGCGGAGTTGTTTCACCCACAAAGGTTGTAGCGAGGGCAGTTCTCTTTGCAATAAATGTGGCAACAAGTAAGGGGGGATCTAAAAGTCTCTTCATGCATGGATGCCTTAGAAGTCATCAATGCCTTTAAGCGTCAGAAATATTGGAGTATTGAGCCCTTGATTCAATATACTCAAAACTTTGTTGTTTCTTTCAGTTTAATACCTGGGGACCTAAATACAGTGGCACATAATTTTGTGAAATTGCCATTTGCTTTTTGGTGGGGATTAATTTTACTCTGTTTTCGTTTGTTTGTTTTGGTTGCTTTTGAGGCGGATTAATTATTCATGAGGAGAATTGCGACCCTTCTTTCAAATAACCAAGACACTCCACTCAATTTACCAATAGGAATTGTGGATAACAAAGTTGAATAAACTTGTTTAGCTTATATTCAAGATTGTACTAACCCTTGCCCGGCCTGGGTCTGCACGTGACGAGATTTGACGCAGGCCCATTCAATTTATGGCCGGGATTGGACAACCACCTGCAGGCCCGTCCAATATTCGGGACGAGATTGGACAACCCAGGCTCATGCCCGACCCATTAACAGGTTGATGAGAGTAAACTATATTAAATGACAAAAGTTACTCCTCCCAAGTCATGGCTTTCTCACACTTAGTTCCTTTTTAATAATAACATTTTGTCATTTAACGTCTTTTTACTGTCAAACCCCAAAACCACACGTCTTCTTTCCCTTTTTTTTTCTTTATTTGACCCTTTATTTTACTCATCTTTCATTTTTCTCTTCACTTGACGTTTTATTTTAGTCCACTCTTCTTACGCAAACAAACATTCCCATTGCCCAAGCAAACACCCCAGAAGAGCTCTACTCCCTTGCATCACTCTCCCATCTCTATGGGTTGGATTTACTAATTCCATGTGGATCTTGCCCCTTCAACTCTAGAATCCACTAACTAGCTGTTCTTCCAAAAACGAAAGTACTTATGCAGTTCAACGGCTACGATGGGCTGGGCCAAAGCTTATCCAAGCTGAGCCCGGCTTCGCATGCCTACTGGGCAGAAAGCCGGGTGCAAGAGAGCTTTTGCTTTTTCCCACCCACTCGACTGGTTTGACCATACCAATGTATTGGGCTCTGCTTTTTACGATGATCGAGATCATCATCCTCGTTGTCAAAGTCTAATTGCAACTATATTTGGGTCAGTTATATGAATTCTGCTTCGCTATTAGAGTTCATCCTAGGCCGAATCCTAGGATAGTTTGTGATGTTGGAGTTACAGGCCCAAAAATCGATGGCAAAAAACTTTTGGATCAAAATCCACATTGGATTGGTGGCAACTAATGGGGATTAGTATATGAGGTTGGGCTAAAATCAGAAGCGGGCCAAAAGTGAGCGTCATGGGGATGTTGCCCTGGGTGACATTGCCCAGTAGATTACCATGTGTATATAATATACACACAAGAATTGTCTGCATAGAAGAACGCAAAGTCTGCCCTATTTGGCAGTCATCTAACAGTTTCTAATCATTGGATTTACATTAAAGAAAAACGATGCCTTTTAAAAACCATTGATTCGTTGAACTTAAGGACCATAAATTGATGAGGTCACTGAATCTTTGAGTGGATGCCGGCGCAAGTGATCTGGAGACTACAGCCGTTACATTTCAATTGCACTGTATCTGTTGTATTATCCTGTCTAGTTAATTCAAATTATAACAGTCCCTGTCGACTAATCAGCTGGGTTAATTCAGTCGTAGGGGTCCCATTTATTGGGCTCATTGGATTGTGTTAAAGGATGGCGTGCCATGTAAGAACATTGGTCTTAATGAAAAAGGAGGTGGGACCTTCAATAAGGTCCTCGTCTTCTACTTATTCTTCCAGCTTCTTTCATTTCTTCTTTCTTCAGTACTCAGGTCTAACGGTCAGAGAAAGGGTTCCAGCGAGCACGCATCATTTTAGTATCAGAGCCGATATCCATGTCTCTAGTTCGAGTCACAAAAAGGTCTACCTAAAATAGAGTGAAGACCATCTAAAAAAATTGGGAAAATGGTTACCCACTGCTAGAGTAAAAGTCGCCACGAAGAGGGGTAACTGGTGTAGAATATGAGCCATCCTAAGAGGAGAAAATGGCTACATGCAGTCAGAATGAGAGGCGCCGAGGACGTCTATGCGGAAGTATGGTGGTCCGTTACGGTCAGTGACGGGGCCCAAGATCTTTGTTTGGGTGGCGCAGATAGTGGTCAATTGAAAAAACGATGCCCTTAGCAATAAATAAATAAATAAATAAATATAACAATATCACTAGCTTTCATAGAAACAAGAATACAAGACGGAGAGCATAATTGAGAAAATTAACCAATAGAAGTAACAATAAAGGCATAGCGTGATATAATAGTAATCTAAGCAAAACATAAATCCAAAGGCACATGGTCAATAAGAAATGCGATTCATACAAGATCCAATTTTAATTTCTTTAAATCAAATAGTTTATGCAGAAAACCTACAAATTAAAATCTCTTTCATCCATATAAGATTCAACAGACACGAATTGCAAGAATGACAAGAGTAATATTGCAAATGAACAAAAGGAAATGTTAGACAAGTGTCTAAAATCACAATGAAAGTGCAAGAAGAAACATGCAAAAGTATTGATTATCTTTTCGCCATGGTCTATGGAAAAAATGAAGAAATAACCGATTCCCAACACCAAATCATATAAAAGGGAAAAGGAAAAAATGAAAATGGGGAAAGAATCCAATAAGCCTTACTAGCAATTGAGCTGGATCAGATCCAGAGGGATTTCCTGAGATTTGGATAGTTCACGGGTGATAAAAAAAAAAAAGAGAAGAAAATGATGAAGCAATTCGAAGATGTCAAGATAAAATAGGAGAGAAAATGATAAAAAAAAGAGAGCATTTTTTACACAGATAGAGAAGGTGATGAAAGTTTAGACATAAGACATACGGGGCGATTGTTTAGACTTATGTGGGGCATGGTCCAATGGCCCATTCGACTCTTTGGGATTTCTAGATCCAATATGGGTAGGGCTGTCAATCCAGCCCTTTTACGAGGGGGCACGACCCGGCTCAGCCCGCAAAAGCCCTGAAAGCAAGGGCTTCGTTTTTTATTCTAAAGCCCGAGGGTAGGGTAGGGCCCTATTTTGAAAAGCCCGCAATCTTGAGAGCCAAGCTAGGGCTTGACTCATCCAGCCCAAGAGGGCCCGGCCCGGCCCTCAATTTATTAAATATGTAAATTTTCGAATAGTTTTTATAAAGTTACTTCAAAAAGTTTAAGAGGTGAGTACCCATCTATTCATTTATTTTTACCAGAAGTGATTAGAATACATATTTTATTGGTACAAAAGTTAGATAGTGTGGATATCTTTTGTAGAAATATAGTTTGAAAAATGAAGAAAAACTTTAATAAATATTGAAAGCAATATAATAAAGTATTTGAAATGGTTGTACTCTTTCATCCTCAAAGTAAGTTGTTATGTTTAGGGTATGCTTTAAGAAAGTTATATGGATCAAGTGAAGATATGATTATTTGTCGAGGTGATACTCTTAGACCCTTTTGAAGATCTTTATAAAGAGTATTGTGTGATTTATGATACACCTATACTATGACATTGTGAAATGTGGATAAAGTTAATTTAGTAAAAGTTGTGAAGATGATTTTCTAATATTTGAGGAACAAATTATTCAGGCAATTGCTACAGAAATAAAATCTAAATTAGATTACTATTTTGAGGAGCTAAGGGATAAATTTATAAATTTTAATATATTGAATTGGTGGAAAGTTAATTCAGCAAAATATCCAATTATTTAAATAATGGCTCGTGACATTTTAGTAATTTTAGTTTTTACAGTTGCTTTTGAATCGGTATTTAGTACGGGAGGAAAAGTACTTGACCAATATAAGAGCTGTTTGAAATTTGAAACAGCCGAAGTCTTAATTGCCTTTTCATTGTCGGTCCTTAATCAGGACAACGACTGATTATAGACTTGGTCTGTTTCCTACTTTTGCATATAGACTTGTCAAGGCTAGGCCTAGCTTGCTTTGCACTGAGAACCTTTTAGGCCCGCGACTGAGTTCGGACTTCATATTTGGCCCAAAGATCAAACAGGATGGACCGGACCTGCGTTAGCTTTCATAAGATCCCAATTAAATGCCCCCCCCCCCCCCCCCCCCCCCCTGGACCAGACAGAATCAACCAAATATATGGACATAATAATAAATTAATTCGGTCAGCTATTCAAGACTTGGCATAAAAAATAGATGGGCTGGGCCAGGATTTGGCCTGGGTTGCCATCCTTTCTCTATTATTTTTCCAGCAAAACTAATTAATTCTCTTACGAAATGAGAATCCAGAGAATTCTTCACAAGGCATGGGCACTTCTCAAATCCGTACGTCTCAAAATTAAACAACCCTTTCCCAGTCCTAACAGAGCCAAATTTCGCTTCAAAGAGTTCGGGGCCCATTTATGTTAGCAAAGGGTATGTAAAACACAGGATTCGATGGAGTGAAATTATGTTCAGTGGTGAAGGTAGATGTTTTGAACATTTATAACTTGAGAAGTCTTCCCCTTCTGGTTTACACATCTTGATGCTCAATTTTTGAATCATCGAATCTGATTTAAATGCAGTTTGAATTGAAGAAAAGAAAAACAAATATGATTTTCATATGAAGAGAGTACTATTATTGTCCCCCTTTTAACTTTCTCAATGATTAACCTTCAAATAGATGGTGCATGGAAACAACAATGAGAAGATCATCTTCTATATAAATCAATTAGACTTTATCTTTTGATAAATAACCTTATATTAAACCAAGATAAAGGAACAATAACAAAAGAAAGCACACAACAAGAGCAAAAAGAAATGGCCGAGGAACAAAAAAAAAAAAAAAAAAAGGTCAAAATCAACCCCTACTCCTAGCTCAATAGCCGTCCTCTCCCGTACAATGTCGTCACTAATAGAGTAGTATAAGCCTGACTATTGAAAATTTCATGAAACTAAATACAGAAGCTAATCTTTTAATGTCTGAGATAATAGATCTAATAGATCAATCATCATCTCTCTTTAATGCCTAAATCACTTATTTGGAATCTGACACCCCGTGCACTAAATCATTTAAACTCAGAATTATTGTTTGGATGATAAGAATAAATTTTAACAGCCTTATAATAAAATAGATACACTGAATTCGAACTTCTATGTACCAGGCCACAAATAGAAAAAATCAAGACTGAAAGTTTTTGCAGGGGCTACCGGAATGGATATACTAGTTCTAAATTTACCAATCAATATGCAGCGGAAATAACCAATCAAAATATAGAACTAGCTATCTACCAATCAAACACCTTAAGAAGGCAGACACAACATTTTAGCGTGGAAACCCTATCAAGGGAGAAAAACCACGAACCGGAAAATCAAGAGTTCACGAACAGTTATAAGATATACTCACAAGCTCCTTTACCTCAATCTGTACTTCGACCTAAGCACTGTAGTTGTTCTTGTAAATAATCCACTAATACGATATCCACCGTGCCCTGTTCTCCTTACTTGATCTCCTCACACCTTGTCAGCCAATATGAACTATCTTCTACAAGAAAGCAAAAGCAGCAGCAACCTTCTAGAGCAGCCCTTCAGAACAATCTCTCAATGACTCTAGAGAATGATCTCTCTCTTAGATATTTCTGACTCAGATTAATTAGAGGTGTGGTGTCATCTAGGGTTGAGAGCAATACCCTATATATAGCCCCAAATTCGTGCCTAAGACTTAGTGCACAAGTAGTACTAAAATTGAGAAACTAAGTCTCAAAAGGAAAGCAATTCGCAAAAAATAAGAGACTTTCCCGTTTCTGCGCCGCCTGTCCGATCGATCGGACAATGCATCCGATCGATCGGACAGCCCAAATAACTAAGGCGCATTCTCTGTCCGATCGATCGGATAGAGGCTCTGATCGATCGGGCCTGAGTTGATTTGCGTGGTCCTCTTTTTTCATCTACTCTTCTCTTCAGCTCTTCCGGCGACACAACTACAGTCCATTCTAAAATAAAATAGAAAATACAACTCAATGGACCAAGAGTTTTGTCCAACCCATGAATTAGCCAGTAAAAGTACTAACAATCCCCCCCTTTGGCAATTCATGGACAAAACTCCCTGGAAAAATACAAACAATCTACCCAAAAGAAAAAACCAAAAATACATTGAATTTTCAGCTAAAAAAAAATCAGAAATGAGCTCAGCTCAGCATCTGTAGATCTTTGCTTGTTTTCTACCCCCTAACTTCATTATTCTTCCCATTTTTGTCCATAATTGACAAACAATTATCTTTCAATCAGCTTTTGTCAATGTGGATTCTACAGCTCCCCTTCAATATTTACTCCCCCTTAGTAAGATCTTCGTATCAGCACTGGGGTGGGGGCTTGATCTTGCAGATCAGGGGTGACGAAGGTTTGGTACACACACTTGCATATTCAGACATTTCAGCGAAGTGTGTACCAATATAGAAGATAGGTCTTCTTTCTTGACCCAAACAGCTTTGGTGTTCTTTTTCACCTCAGTCTTTTGTGTTTTCCATTGCGTTCAATTTGATGACTTTTGCAGCTTATTACAATGGGGTTGAATGTATCATTTAATTCCACAATGATGGCACGTGGAAAATCGTTCAGGACGTGACGCATTCTTCTTCTTGGCAGCTGTGACAACATAAACAACAGGATTAGTAACCACTGAATTTGGAACTTGATGTGATCAATATCAATCATAAAATACCGCAAGTGCACGGGTGTCTAGATTAGACAATGGCAAGAACGGGTCGAACCCACAAGGAGCTAATTAAAGAAACTTTTAGATTAAGAAAACTAATTAACTACAATCAAGGAGAGTTTTGAGTGTTTAGATTTAAAATCAAACAACTAATTTAGAAAGATGAGAAACTATAAATTAATGAAAGTGATTAGAGCATAGGAATCCAATAAGCATCCGCAAATTATTTATCAAGTAATCCTAATTTGTTCCAATTTTTACTTCAAATCAAAGACAAATCAATGTTTTTAATTTGGAAAATCTAACTTTTAAAATCCCTTTTCAATCATAAAGATTCAAAACTCAAGACTTCCTTCATCTCATAAAAGAATAAAAATAATTTAAGAACTACCCATCAAAAGTAAGCATAAACCATCAAAAGATCTAAATCCTAAGCATGGCCTATCAAACCTAAGCATAAATAGTCAAAAATCAATTTTTATTTTTAGAGTTTAAGAATGGAGATTTACCTGGGGCACGACGACAAGCCTATTAATCATTAAGCACATAATCATGGAACACAAATTAGAATTACTAAATAAATAAAAAGAAGTTACTTACCTTCATCCATAGATCTAATCAAGAAAATTAGCCCGCCATTGCAAAGAATGCTTCTTGATTTGTCATTAAAAATTGCATCTTTACAACTTCTCCTTCACAAAAATTCTCTTTCAAAATAAATCCTTGGACATGGCCCAAGGCTACCAAAATAAATAAAGAAAATACTAATGGAAAACAAGAAAAGAAAAAAAGAAAGAAGGGAATTGGAGAGAGGGCTAGATGTGTGTTGCATCCTCCGTTTTGGGTTAGTTTTATAGATGTTGATGCCTCCTTTTTAGAAAGGAATCTCCTCTCTTTTAGGAGTTGTTTCCTTTTTCAGAGATAATTTGCTACTAAGTGTGGTCTCTTGGGCTCCAAGTCTTGGAAAATTGAACTCCTCAAAAGAATTCTAATGTTGCTAATTTTGAAAACTTTGTACAATTCCCGTATAGAATTATATCAGATAACTTCCCGAGGTCATATCTCTCTCAATATAGCTCCGATTTATGCGATCTTGGGCTCCACGGATATCTACTCGAAAAGAGCTTTCCAACGGCAGGTAGATTGCACCAATCCGACACACATTTTAAGAGTTATGGTCATTTCAATTTGCTGCCCCTGAAAAATCCGGGAATAATTTGCAGTTAAGGAAACTTCTATGTTTGGCATGCTATGGGATGTGTGGGACCCATGTTGGATGTCCGTGGCATGCTTGGACTCTTTCTTTGCTTGCTTATTTGATTCCTTTTCCATCTTTGAGATTTTCCAATCTTTCCAACTCCACCTAGATGTCAAGATATGTGGGCCCACTATGAAGCGTGTCCCGCCTTTGATCTCTCTCAGATTTCACCAATGCAGGTCCCACTCTTGATTTATCCTACAAAAATAAAATTAAATGATGTCAATAATAATCAAGTGTGAGGAATCTAGATGAACTATCCATGAGACCCTACATGCCTAATTAATGCACCAAAAATACCCAACTTTCCAAAAATAGCACATGGCGTCAAAATTAGAAGGTATGCATTAGTGAAGCCAAAAGAACTAATTTCTGGGTGATGAATGAGATGAAAATCCTTAATTTCACAAAAGTCGTGCAATGTATTGAATTTTGACCAAATTTGACTAAGATTCCAACTTTGATGCTCAAATGCATGAAATCAAGAAAGTAAGTGTAATTCTATGCAATTAACCTAATTAAGTCCACAAATGCATATGAAATGATGAATGAAAGCTACAATTTCGTGGACTTATCACGCCCGCAAACCAGCTTTTTCCTAGTCCTCGAGCAAAATAAGTGAAAAAGGAGAAGTTTACTATCCTAACAAATGCAGAAAAATAAAAAGAAAAATGCCATTTTCGCTGGCCCTCTCGACTGCATTTAGCATATGCAGCAAGCCCTTAAACCCCAAGGTTCCCCCTAGTGGACGAGTTGTGCCTCTTGAGGGTTTGCAGTGAATCTACCCACAATTTTTTTTTTTTTTGTTGCAAAGAATGACCAGGGAAACTTCTTCCAAGAGAAAATTTATAGACACCGACTATTCTCAGTTCTCGAAATTTTCAAAGAAAAATCTTAAATTCGGTTCTCCAATCCCACCTTTTGGTCAGAAATTCTCGAAATCATGCTAAATTGATCGTGCACGGTGATAAGTATGTATACGTAATAAGCATCAAATGATCCCCCAAGAATTTCCGTGAAAATAATTTATTTATTTTTTTAATGTTGGCTGCCTAACTTTAGCAAAGAAAAACAGTCTTCCTCTCAAGGCGATAATGACGACTTTCGCACTATTGTTGTTTCAAAGGCAGCAAATTTTTTTTTCAAACACACACATGTGAGTGTGCAATGCCTAGGTCCCTTAAGCTTTCTAATTAACCCATGTAACGAGCATTAGGCCAATGACTCCCAAACCAGATGGCTTTAGGGCACTAGGTATGCAAATACCCCTATGGGCTTACTGGCTCGGGTTAAAAAGGCTACGAACCCAAGCTAGTCACAAACTTTTTATTCTTTTCAAGACTTCTAAATCATTTTTTTTCTTTGTTTTTCTTTTCCCTTTTTTTTTTTTGTTTGCGATCCCCAACAATAGGCAGCCCTTTCCATGTATCCACCTGTTGAACCAGGAAGCACTGTAGCACTAAGGGTTGGGCTCGATTTTCCTTTTTTTTTTTTTTTTTTAGTTTTTTTTCAATTATCAAAGAAAAACGGAAATCATAGCTTCACATTCAAAACCTTGAAAACGTATACATCCTGTGTAAAAGTGAGGGATCAAAATTCAGCACATTTCCAAAAATCCTTTCCATAAATAAACTAGTGAGCCATTATTCTCTTTTGCCCAAAATAAATATCTTCAGTCAAAAAAAAAATTCTCTCGAAAGTTTCCCTCTCCCTTAACAATAGAAATGTTTTTTTTTGTTTTTAATTTTTTAAATCTCCTAAAAATTAAAAAAAATAAAGAGAAAAAGAAAAATGTAGAATGAAAATTGAACAACTGATCACATGAAAAATGTAGAATGAAAATTGAACAACTGATCACATGTCAAGTTCTAACTCACACCCCCAAACCTAAATCCAACATTGTCCTCAATGTTATGAATGCATATGTAATGTGAAAATGAACTATAAAGAAAATTGGAACGTCTTACCAGGTGGGGTGATTGCAAAAAAGTGTGATCAACCAGCTCAATTACCTTCCAAAATTGGTTTGCTTCCCAAACAGCGCTAAGTTTAATGTCGTCAGCCCGACGTGAAAAAAATGATTAGTCCTGGTAAATTGGGTCTTCCAGAAGGATTTCCTCAATGTTTTTGTCCTTCAGTTCCAGAAAAGGTTTCGGCCGTTGACCATTAACCTTGAAAATTTCTCCCTTTTTGGGGTTCTCAATTTCCACTACCCCATGAGAATAAACAGTATGCACAATGAATGGGCCAGGCCATCGAGATCTCAATTTCCCTGGAAACAGGTGTAAATGGGAATTGTAGAGGAGAACTTTCATGCCAGGTTCGAATGACTTCCTAAGGATTGATTTGTCATGGTTCAACTTCATCCGTTCCTTGTGGATTTTGGCATTTTCATAAGCATCATTTCTCAATTCATCAAGCTCATTGAGTTGCAATTTACGATGGTTACCTGCCAAGGGCAAATTAAAATTGAAAGTTTTGATGGCCCAGTAAGCTCTATGTTCTAACTCAACAGGCAAATGACAAGCCTTACCATAGACCAACCTATAAGGGGACATCCCAATAGAAGTCTTGTAAGCGGTTCGATAGGCCCATAATGCATCTAATAGTCGCAAAGACCAGTCTTTCCGATTTGGATTGACTAGCTTCTCCAAAATTTATTTAATCTGCCTATTCGAAACTTCTACTTGGCCACTGGTCTGTGGGTGGTAGGGCGTAGCAACCTTATGAGTAACAGAGTACTTTTTCATCAGATGGTCAAAGGTGCTATTACAGAAATGGGTGCCGCTATCACTGATAATTGCCCTGGGTGTACCAAACCTAGAAAATATGTATTCCTTCACAAATTTGATCACCACATGGCGATCATTCTTTCTGGTAGGTATAGCTTCCACCCATTTTGAAACATAGTCCACTACAAGTAAATTATACAAATTTCCAAAGGAACTTGGAAATGTTCCCATAAAATCTATCCACCACACATCAAAGATTTCCACTATCAAGATTGGATTCAAGGGCATCATATTCCTATGATTGATTTTTCCAAGCGTTTGACACCTATTGCAATTCAGACAAAACACATGACAATCCTTAAAGATTGTGGGCCAATAGAAACCGCATTGCAAAACTTTTGCAGCAGTCTTTTTGGAGCTAAAATGGCCCCCACATGCATGATCATGACAGAATGAAATGACACTTTGATGGTCCTCAGCAGGAATGCACCTCCTGATTATCTGGTCTGGACAGTACTTAAAAAGATACGGGTCATCCCAAAAAAAATACTTGACCTCAACTAGAAATTTTGATCGATCCTGTTTGGACCAATGGTTGGGCATCTCCCCTGTAACAAGGTAATTGATTATATCTACATACTAGGGGATTTGAGAAATACCGAGCAATTGTTCATCAGGAAAATTTTCGTTCAGTGGGACCTCATCTAATGGCTCTAGGGGTAACCTCGAAAGATAGTCTGCTACAACATTCTCACATCCTTTTTTTATCTCTTATTTCCAAATCAAACTCTTGTAGTAGAAGGATCCACCGGATCAATCAAGCTTTTGCATCCTTTTTGGATAGAAGGTATCTTAGAGCTGCATGATCCGTGTAGACGATGACTTTAAACCCTATCAAGTATGACCGAAATTTCTTTAAGGCAAAAATCACAGCTAGCAATTCTTTTTCAGTGGTTGTGTAATTTAGATGTGCATCATTGAGGGTCCTACTTGCATAGTAAATCACATGAGGTAACTTCCCAACGCGTTGACCCAAAACAGCTCCAATAGCAGTATCGGATGCATCACACATTAGCTCAAATGGAGTGGTCCAGTCAGGTGGCTAGATTATAGGGGCTGAAGTTAGTTCCTTTTTCAGTCTCTCAAAAGCCTTTAGACACTTCTCATCAAATTCAAACGTGGCCTCTTTTGTCAGCAATTGGCACAAAGGTTTAGCAGTTTTACTAAAATCCTTGATGAATCTACGATAAAAACCAGCATGGCCCAGGAATGATTGAATCTGCTTAACTGATTTTGGTGGTGGCAATTTGGAGATCAAATCAATTTTTGCTTTGTCCACCTCAATTCCATTTTCAGAAATATTGTGTCCCAGAACTATGCTCCTTTTTACCATAAAATGACATTTCTCCCAATTTAAGACTAGATTCTTTTCTTTGCATCTTTCAAGCACAAGGGACAAATGATGTAAGCACTCCTCAAAAGAATTGCCAAAGACCAAAAAATTATCCATGAAAACCTCAATGAATCTTTCTACCATGTCAGAAAATATGCTCAACATGTACCTTTGAAAGGTGGCCGGTGCATTGCATAGCCCAAACGGCATGCGTCTGTAAGCAAATGTACCAAAAGGACAAGTGAAGGTGGTCTTTTCCTGATCTTCAGGTGTAATTGGAATTTGATTGTAGCCAGAATAACCATCAAGAAAACAATAATATGCATGACCGGCTAGCCTTTCTAGCATTTGATTCATGAATGGGACGGGAAAATGATCTTTCCGAGTGACTGAGTTCAACTTTCTGTAATCAATGCATACCCTCCATCCAGTCTGTATCCGAGTGGGTACTAATTCATTGCCCTCATTTTGAACCACTGTTATTCCAGATTTCTTTGGTACCACTTGAATCGGGTTCACCCATGCACTATCAGATATGGGGTAAAGCACCCCTGCATCAAGTAATTTCAAGACTTCTGACCTAATTACTTCCTTCATTACAGGGTTCAGTCGTCTCCGTAGTTCACGAGAAGGTTTTGCATTTTCTTCTAAATGGATTCTATGTTGGACCACAGATGGGCTAATTCCTTTGATATCAGCAATGGACCACCCTATAGCTTCCTTGTATTCATCCAAAATTTTCACGAGTTTTTCCTCTTGGACAGGGTCCAAGTCTAAAGCTATAATCACTGGAAGGGTTTCTAGCGGGCCTAAAAACACATATTTCAAGGTATCTGGCAACTGCTTAAGTTCTAACTTAGGGGGCTCTATAATTGATGTGACAGGAGGGGAAGCGGATGGAGTTAGGATCTCATGCTTCGATTGTCACCTGGAGCAGTCCATGGATGAGGTTGAGTCTAACAGTACATTGACTTCTTCAATATGTCCATTTACATCAAAATCACTTCCAAAGTGGGTCAGACAAGCCTCTAGTGGATCTTCAAGTTTCAAATGGGTTAAGTGATTTTCCACCAATTCATGAATGTAATTAACTTCAAAAATCGCATCATCCTCATCAGGAGGTTGCTTACTGACATTAAAAATGTTCACTTGAACTGTCATGGTCCCAAAAGAGATTTGCATCACTCCATTCCTATAATTGATCAAGGCATTTGAGGTGGCTAGGAATGGTCTCCCCAAAATTACTGGAATTTTGGGTTCAGCCCCAGATGTGTGCTTGGTATCCAAGACAACAAAATCTACAGGAAATACAAAGTCTTCGACTTTGATCAGAACGTCTTCAACTACCCCTTTGGGGTATCGAATCGATGCATCAGCCAATTGCAAAGTCGCATGAGCCCTTTTCAACTCCCCCAAACCTAATTCTTCATAAATAGAGTACGGAAGAAGGTTCACACTTGCACCCAAATCTAGCAAAGCTTTCTCTATGTGATGGTCCCCTATTTGGCAAGAAATGGTAGGACACCCTGGGTCCTTGTATTTGATTGGGGTTGGACAGGAAATGATCGAGCTAGCTTGTTGAGCTAGAAAAGCTTTCTTGGGCACATTAGTAGTTCTTTTGAAGGTGCAAAGGTCTTTCAGAAATTTTGCATAGGCCGGAATCTGTTGGATGGTATCAAGTAGTGGGATATTGATCCTCACTTGTTTGAATACTTCTAGCATTTTATCCAGTTGAACATTTGATTTTGCTGAGCCTAGCCTCTATGGGTATGGTGCCTTAGGAACATAAGTCTTAGGAGATGGCTCACTAAGTGATGGGTCAATTTTGACTGGATTTTCTTTGACTGGCTCATGTTCTACCATGGGTTCAGCATCTACACTTGGTCCCTCAATTTCCCTGGGCAGTTCAACCTTGTTATCAACTTGTGTACCCGAACAAAGAGTGATAATAGATTTGACTTGTTCCGGGCCTTTTCCTTTAGGATCATGAACAACTTGGCCCTTGGGATTGGGTTCAGGTTGACTAGGAAATGTTCCCTTGTCTCTAGCACTCAATGAATTAGGCAGTTGGCCCATTTGGTATTCCAATTTTGTAATTGATTGTATGTTAGCATTCAAGCTCTGAATAGTGCTTTGCTGGAACTGGAGGGTATTCTGAGCTAACAGTTTCATGGTTTCCTCAAGAGAATCTATCCTCTGGGTTAATGGACTAGGGTTGAAGTTGGGTTTTTAGAAATTGGGTGGGGCATTGGGCTGAGATTGAATGGGCGGAAGTTGATGGGCTTGGGATGGGCCACCCTGAGTTGGACCCTTGGTCCAAGAAAAGTTCGGATTATCCCTCCAACCTGGATTGTATGTGTTGGAGTATGGGTCATACCTCTGACGATTATCAAAACGAGTGTTTTGATAAAGTGCATTCACTTCCTCAACAGACTCGGTCTAACCCAAAGGTGTTGGGTCAATACCCCCATTCATGGCCTGATTATATTTCAATGACTCCAAAGTGTTTGGAGTGGGCTTTTGGTTTAGCTCTAGGGCCTCTATTCTCCTCACCAATGTGGCTAATTTGGCCTCTGCCTCAATTTTGGTTTCAACCTTGAACATTTCCCCCTTTTCAAGAATAGTGGGTGTGATGGGCTCCCTATTGATAGGGGCCCACTGTAGTGTATTTTCAGCGGTTTCTTCCAAAAATGTCCATGCTTCCTCCACTGTTTTCTGTGTAAACTTTCCACTACAGAAAGAGTCCACCATCTGCTTAGTAGGGTAATCCAAACCCTCATACACGATCTGGACCAATCGGATTTTTTCAAATCCATGGTGGGGACATTGGATCAAGAGGTCTTTGAAACGTTCCAAATAACTGTAAAGTGTCTCTCCTTCCATTTGATGGAATCCATTGATGGCCTGCCTAATCGAAGTTGTTTTCTGTTTGGAGTAAAAATTTTTGTGAAATTCTTCGACTAGCTTGGCCCATGTAGTGATGGACCCAGCCCGTAAGGCATAAAGCCAAGCTTTAGCCTTTTCTTTTAGGGAGAAAGGAAATAATCTAAGTTTAAGGGCCTCCTCAGTCATGTGATTGATTCTCATGGTCCCACAAATGTCCTTGAATTCCCTAACATGTTGATATGGGTTTTCTTGGTCTAGCCCACGGAATACTGGGAGCATTTGGATCATGCCAGATTTCAACTCAAATGTGGCATTGGTCTGAGGCAAGGTGATGCAAGACGGTTGAGTTGTCGTGGTGGGGTACATGTAGTCCTTCAAAGTCATGGGTGGGTCCACGTGATCATTCATTTTTTCTTTGAAAATTGATGAACTTCCTATGATGGTCAATGCTAACTCAAGCTCTATTCGAGTCAACCTTCGATTTTCGCGTTCCCACAATTTTTTTCTTTCAGGTTTGGATTGCATGCACCGGGTCTAACCAAAAAATGTTAGCCTAATCTATATGCAGGGTCCTACTAGTTCTAATATGATGCACAAACGAATCAAGTAGTCACGCACAAGGATTGAGCACAAGAAAAGTCCTAGGGTTGGCCTAAACACTAGACAACTCATAACTGGTGAAGAGAACATGTGGGCCTCCAATTCGGTCCTATGAAACCTTAGTTGACCAGGCAGCCACCAGGGAGTGGTGGGGATGAACTCTCTTAAGTACCAGTACCCTGAACAACTAAACTGTTGCACCCGCAGGAGCAAAGGCTTTCTTGGGCATCAACTTCGGTCAAAGAGCGCAATTGGTGCAACCGTCGGTGGTTTTTGTCCTAATGAGCTCGAGCCCTATGGTCTCGTTTCTACTTAGTTTTAATTAATGGTTAGGTTACTATGTGAGAGGTGGTTAAACCTAATTGGGCAAGGATCTGGTGATGAAATCCAGTCCTTATCTTATTGGGGTCAATTGCCCTTAACTAAGTGTGTGGGTCCAATTAATTGGTGTGTAAAGCAAGCATTCACACTTTGCAAAAATTAAATCACCCAAGCCCCACTTGCAGGTAAAAGATTCGTGGGGTAAAGTTTAGAAACTCTTATAGCGGGTCCACGTAAATCTTTAAACTGTGCAAGCTCCCCATGAATTAGCCAGCAAAAGTACTAACAATCTCCCCCTTTGGCAATTCATGGACAAAACTCCCTAGAATAATACAAACAATCTACCCAAAAGAGAAAAACAAAAATACATTGAATTTTCAGCTAAAAAAAAATCAGAAATGAGCTCAGCTCAGCATCTGTAGATCTTTGCTTGTTTTCTACCCCTAACTTCATTATTCTTCCCATTTTTGTCCATAATTGACAAACAATTATCTTTCAAGCAGCTTTTGTTAAAGTGGATTCTACAGCTCCCCCTCAATATTTACTCCCCCTTAGTAAGATCTTCGTATCAGCACTGGGGTGGGGGCTTGATCTTGCAGATCAGGGGTGACGAAGGTTTGGTACACACACTTGCATATTCAGACATTTCAGCGAAGTGTGTACCAATATAGAAGATAGGTCTTCTTTCTTGACCCAAACAGCTTTGGTGTTCTTTTTCACCTCAGTCTTTTGTGTTTTCCATTGCGTTCAATTTGATGACTTTCGCAGCTTATTACAATGGGGTCGAATGTATCATTTAATTCCACAATGATGGCACGTGGAAAATCGTTCAGGACGTGACGCATTCTTCTTCTTGGCAGCTGTGACAACATAAACAACAGGATTAGTAACCACTGAATTTGGAACTTGATGTGATCAATATCAATCATAAAATACCGCAAGTGCACGGGTGTCTAGATTAGACAATGGCAAGAATGGGTCGAACCCACAAGGAGCTAATTAAAGAAACTTTTAGATTAAGAAAACTAATTAACTACAATCAAGGAAAGTTTTGAGTGTTTAGATTTAAAATCAAACAACTAATTTAGAAAGATGAGAAACTATAAATTAATGAAAGTGATTAGAGCATAGGAATCCAATAAGCACCCGCAAATTATTTATCAAGTAATCCTAATTTGTTCCAATTTGTACTTCAAATCAAAGACAAATCAATGTTTTTAATTTGGAAAATCTAACTTTTAAAATCCCTTTTCAATCATAAAGATTCAAAACTCAAGACTTCCTTCATCTCATAAAAGAATAAAAATAATTTAAGAACTACCCATCAAAAGTAAGCATAAACCATCAAAAGATCTAAATCCTAAGCATGGCCTATCAAACCTAAGCATAAATAGTCAAAAACCAATTTTTATTTTTAGAATTTAAGAATGGAGATTTACCTAGGGCACGACGACAAGCCTATTAATCATTAAGCACATAATCATGGAACACAAATTAGAATTACTAAATAAATAAAAAGAAGTTACTTACCTTCATCCATAGCTCTAATCAAGAAAATTAGCCCGCCATTACAAAGAATGCTTCTTGATTTGTCATTAAAAATTGCATCTTTACAACTTCTCCTTCACAAAAATTCTCCTTCAAAATAAATCCTTGGACATGGCCCAAGGCTACCAAAATAAATAAAGAAAATACTAATGGAAAACAAGAAAAGAAAAAAAGAAAGAAGGGAATTGGAGAGAGGGCTAGATGTGTGTTGCATCCTCCGTTTTGAGTTAGTTTTATAGATGTTGATGCCTCCTTTTTAGAAAAGAATCTCCTCTCTTTTAGGACTTGTTTCCTTTTTCAGAGATAATTTGCTACTAAGTGTGGTCTCTTGGGCTCCAAGTCTTGGAAAATTGAACTCCTCAAAAGAATTCTAATGTTGCTAATTTTGAAAACTTTGTACAATTCCCGTATAGAATTATATCAGATAACTTCCCGAGGTCATATCTCTCTCAATATAGCTCCGATTTATGCGATCTTGGGCTCCACGGATATCTACTTGAAAAGAGCTTTCCAACGGCAGGTAGATTGCACCAATCCAACACACATTTTAAGAGTTATGGTCATTTCAATTTGCTGCCCCTGAAAAATCCGGGAATAATTTGCAGTTAAGGAAACTTCTATGTTTGGCATGCTATGGGATGTGTGGGACCCATGTTGGATGTCCGTGGCATGCTTGGACTCTTTCTTTGCTTGCTTATTTGATTCCTTTTCCATCTTTGAGATTTTCCAATCTTTCCAACTCCAGCTAGATGTCAAGATATGTGGGCCCACCATGAAGCGTGTCCCGCCTTTGATCTCTCTCAGATTTCACCAATGCAGGTCCCACTCTTGATTTATCCTACAAAAATAAAATTAAATGATGTCAATAATAATCAAGTGTGAGGAATCTAGATGAACTATGCATGGGACCCTACATGCCTAATTAATGCACAAAAAATACCCAACTTTCCAAAAATAGCACATGGCGTCAAAATTAGAAGGTATGCATTAGTGAAGCCAAAAGAACTAATTTCTAGGTGATGAATGAGATGAAAATCCCTAATTTCACAAAAGTCGTGCAATGTATTGAATTTTGACCAAATTTGACTAAGATTCCAACTTTGATGCTCAAATGCATGAAATAAAAAAAGTAAGTGTAATTCTATGCAATTAACCTAATTAAGTCCACAAATGCATATGAAATGATGAATGAAAGCTACAATTTCGTGGACTTATCACAAAACAATAAGTACCTTTGGCTTTTGATGTAGATGCCTCGTCAGCATAGCCAATGCCATGCATGTTTGTCTTCGCCTTTTGACTGCACAGAATGTCTTCAAGCTTTTTAGACCCAGTATTCATCCTGTTGTGTGAGGCCTTACTAGTATCCAACTTAGAAAGAACCATCTTTAGTCTTCCTTGCAAATCGGTATTTTCAACTATCAAGGCCTTCAAATTGTGATAAAGTAAATCACACTTTTGTGCTTCAGCAGTCAAATTATCTGCCAACTTGTTATTTTCAGCCTCTAAGTGACACACTTTAGTAAGAGCATCTGACAGTTCAGCTTTCAATGAAGTGTTCTACTCTTCACATTCTTTCCAGCTTGTAGCCACTTTTTCATTCATTTTTAGCATCTTGATAGACTTTGCAAATAATAACTGATATTCAGCTTTCCAATCATGTTTAGTCTCTGACTCACTAACATCTTGATCAGTATCATCATCTGAAGAGACTGGTGGAGTAGCAGAAACTGATGTTGCCATGAATGCGATTAATTTTATTATTATTTTTTTTTTGCTAGCATCAAGCTTCTCAAACTCAGATTTTTTATCATCTTCCTCAGAAGTATCATCATCCCAAGTCAAATTGAAAGCCTTTTTCTTTGGCTTTTTGTTAGCACAGTCACTAGCAATGTGTCCATAACCATGACACTCAAAACATTGAATCCCCTTAAAAGATTTCTTCTTAACAGAATCTTTAGAGATTTTCAAATCACTTTTCTTCCCCTTCATAAACAATTGAAATTGCTTCATAAATTGAACAGCAACCTGGGGATCTATCTCCTCAGAATCAGAATCAGAATCACTAGCAATTTTCTTGAATGATTCTTTAGAGGTTTTCAAAGCAATACCGTTGGATTTTGATTTGTCATTAGTCCTTAGGTTTGCTTCAAAAGTCTGAAGGTTGCCAACCAAATCTTCAACTTTAAGAACATTCAGATTTTTATTCACCTCTATGGCTACAACCTTTGCATCAAACCTTTCAGGAAGTGACCGTAAAATCTTTTTCACAATTCTATTTTTAAGAATTAGCTCTCCCAATGTAAAAGTATCATTCACTATTACATTCAGCTTCGAATTGAACTCATCAAAAGTTTCATCATCTTTCATATTTATGGTTTCGAAAGCTGTATACAATTTCTGAAGTTTCGATTGTTTGACAGTGTCAGTCCCTTCATGCACAGTCAGCAGAATATCCCAAGCTTCTTTTGCAGTAGTGCATGTAGAAATTCTGCGAAACTCAGACATGCTAACTCCGTTACAAATAGCATTCAAAGCCCTAGAGTTGCAGGTGGCTGCCAATTCTTCATCCCTAGTCCACTGCTCTTCAGATTTAAGACTGGTTATCTCAGCAGTAGTGACATTGGGCAAGGAATAGCCTTTCTTAATATATTTCCAAACTTTCAAATCTATGGCTTTTAAAAAAGCAGTCACTTTGACTTTCCAAAAAACATAATTATTACCATCTAACAGAGGAGGCATATTGGTTGACGTGCCTTCACGGTAGTTATCCATCCCGGCAACAAAAGAATCAACACAATAGAATAGTGCAACCCGCTCTGATACCAATTGAAAGTTTTTGCAAGGGCTACCGGAATGGATATACTAGTTCTAAATTAACCAATCAACATGCAGTGGAAATAACCAATCAGAATATAGAACTAGCTATCTACTAATCAAACACCACAAGAAGGCAGACACAATATTTTAGCGTGGAAACCCTATCCAGGGAGAAAAACCACGAACCGGAAATCAAGAATTCACGAACAGTTATAAGATATACTCACAAGTCATTTACCGACCTCGACCTAAGGACTGTAGTTGTTCTTGTAAAGAATCCACTAACACAATATCCACCGTGCCTCGTTCTCCTTACTTGATCTCCTCGCACCTTGTCAGTTAAGATGAACTATCCTCTACAAGAAAGCAGAAGTAGCAATAACCTTCTAGAGCAGCCCTTCAGAACAATCTCTCAATGGCTCTAGAGAATGATCTCTCTCTTAGATATCTCTAACTCAGATTAATGAGAGGTGTGGTGTCATCTAGGGTTGAGAGCAATACCCTATATATAGCCCCAAATTCGTGCCTAAGGCTTAGTGCACAAGTAGGACTAAAATTAGGAAACCAAGTCTCAAAAGAAAAGCAATTCTCAAAAAATAAGAGACTTTCCCGTTTCTGCGCTGCCTGTCCGATCGATCGGACAGTGCATCCGATCGATCAGACAGCCCAAATAACTGAGGCGCATTCTCTGTCCAATCGATCGGACAGAGGCTTCGATCGATCGGGCCTAGGTTGATTTGCCCGGTCTTCTTTTTTCTTCTAATCTTCGCTTCAGCTCTTCCGGCGATACAACCATAGTCCATTCTAAAATAAAATAGAAAATACAACTCAATGGACCCAGAATTTTGTCCAACCCATGAATTAGCCAACAAAAATACTAACAAAGACTCTTGCATTGACTTGGTTATGATTTAATAAAAATTCTAAAAAATGATTATATAAACTTCAAACTGTGACAAACAGTTAAATAAGTTTTTTAATAATTCACATAACAAAAATACTTCAACTTGAGTAAATAAAACCAAAAAAATCCAAGACCGGAAAATAGATCACACAACTGCTTTAGGTCATTTGTTTTTTGTAATTGAATTTTAAGAATTTGTGTTTTTATAAGCGTTAATAAATGAAGAACCAATGGTAAACATTAAAAAAACGACCATCAGATAGCATCTCCCTTATTCGAAATTGAATTGGGAAAAAATTGGACCTTCAAGAGAAGTCATAGGTACAAGGTGTTAGGGAAAGTGTAGAAGATGAGCAGTCCTCCCTGAGAAACCCAAACTTTAATAATTTCCTATAATTGACCTCGGGCCTGCTTTGTTTGTTTTGTAATCTATCTTCAAAAAAAGGAAAAATAATATGAGCCATCACTCTAGCAATTTCAATTCTAGAAAAGTTAAATGTGATCTTGTCTACATCCCTACCTTTAGGGGTGTACACGGATCGGATTGGTGCGGATTGGGCCAAATCCGCCACCAATCCGTTGCCTACGGATTGACAAATTTGTAATCTTTCATCAATCCGTTACTGTTGAAATCCGATCCGATCCGATCCGTGGAGGAGCGGATCGGATCGGATTAATCCGTTCAATCCATTACTGTACGGATCGGATCAGATCGGATTAATCCGTTCAATCCGTTACTGTACATTACATGGAAAAAGAGAGAAGAAAAAATCCATAAATTTTGAAGCTACTGAATTAAAAGGGCATGAGTTGAGAACTATATGCCTATTCTATTCATAAGGTTAGTAACTCCTTACATTTTTTTTCTTACTTTATATATATTTATTTTTTAATTTATATTTAATGACAACGGATCGGATCGGATTGAATCCGCGGATTAATGGTGAAATCCGCCACCGATCCGTTGCTAATGGATTACATAATTTCCAATCCGTCACCAATCTGTTGGCCTTTGGATCGAATCAAAATCCGCGGATCGGATCGGATCGACAGATTGACGGATTTTTTGTTCACCCCTACCTGCCTTCTATCTTCGTACCTCACCAAACAGTCCTAGTATAGTAGTAGTTCAGTATGTCTAGCTTCTTCAAGAATATTCTGTCCATATATGATAACTAACGCACAGATGGTCCCATTTTTATTTTATGTTTTTTGGCACCCAGCAAAGGGGATGGGACCCATGAGAGACTCTGAGGGAAAATAGCCTAATCCAACAGGAAGGGGAGATGAGGAATTGGACCCTTACAATTTTAGAAGTTATGTACCTAACCAAATGGGCAACCCTTCCTTCCGATACCAAGGTTTAGATTGAAAGTTATAGCTATATAGAAAGTTGAGATATGCATGAGAAAATTAAGACACACCGTGATGAATTTAATATTATTGTAGTGATTACTTCTCATTTACACAAATAAGTCACCTTATAATACACAGTGAGAAAACGTAGATGATTATGTTTCAAATTCAAAATGGAGGAACGTTATTCTGTCTCGGAACTCGGTTTTCATTGGAACGAGTAGCAAGCCTTTGTAAGAGCAGCTCTTAGCTCAGTCCTTTGCAGCTATTTGATATTTGAGTGTGGCCAGAACCTATGATATTAATATTGAGGAGTGGGCTCCATCAAAGGGAAAATATTAAAAAGTATTTTTGTTGTCTCTGCTAACACCTCTAGGTTTAGATAGGAGTGACTAGCCCAAGAAATTTAAGATAGTATCAGCGCCAACCAGTCGTGAGTTCGAGTCTCAAGAGAAACGGCTCGACGTAAAAAATTAAGCGTGTAGCCAAAAGTGCGCAAGCCAGGTTCCACCTTAGGGGGAGTATCGATGACTGGGCTCCACCCGAGGGGGAATATTGAAAAGTATTTTCACTGCATGTATTAACGCTTCGAGGTTTCGGTAGGAGTGGCTAGCTGAAGAAAGCTAGCCCAGCGAAAATACTTTTCAATCTTCCCCTTGGACGAAGCCCAGTCCTGGCTAATTGACTTTGAACGTGGGCCTGGATTTCTAACGTTCTTCTTTATCAGTGGAAGGAACCTTCCGGTTTAACATCACTCATCTCAAAGTACAACCTATTTTACACCAGTATGTTGTTATAGCCTGTATATGAAACCCCACATTTTTCTCACCTTTTGTTTTCTTGGAAGACAATCCAAACTTGGAGACTTCAAGAGAAAACAATATGTCCTGTCCCAGGTATCACACATCTCTCTCTCAACTTACTTTACGTTTCTTGGAAATTTTCTTCTCTTTAGGTAGGCTGTCACTGTTTCACCTCTATTACGCGGTAACAGTAATAGAAAAGAAGAACACTTAAAATTCCCTGCCGATGAAGAAATCAGAAATCATACGAGACTAAATAAAATCGTCATCCGACAAAGGGAAAAGTGTCCAAATCTCATTTCCATTTCTCTTACTCAAGTTTGCTTCCCGTTTTCGTTCTAGAAGCATAGAGCTTCATCTGACGCAGTCGGTGGGAGGGGGATTGTCCCTCCTGAACTTTTTATTCTTCTTGCATTTGATATCAGTGCACAACACCAGCAATGGACAAAGGACAGGATTAAAGAGAAAAGCTCATTCATGTTTTGAAAGCAACCAAAGAGTATAGAGACTATAGGCTAGTCATCTCTCTATCTCCTTCCCTCACATGTTACATGTGGATGGCTATTTTTCATGTGACCAGTCGGATGATTAGCATAACATGGACGGGAACGAAATTTTACTTAATGATAGTTCAAGGTGGGATATGTTTTTTAAGCAATTTGGATTTTAGGGGGGGGGGGTGTTTAACCGTGGTGCTTAAGGGCTTGTTTGGCAACTCTATTAATAGAGTTAAGTAAAGTAAAGCCCCCATTTCTGAAAGAAAAAAAAATCCTATCAAAAGCACTTTAATTCAAATTTCCTATCATATTAAAAAAATAAAAATAAAAATACAAAAGTAACCTCATTTCTCCACTAAAAGATAAAAAAAAACTCCACAATCAATATAAAAAGTCAAAAAAATTCCATAATAAACAACTAAAAACAAAATACCAGCATAACCCAATTATATTGTATTCTTTCTTTACCATTTAAAAAAAATTATTCTTTCTTCAAAATAATCTCACTCAACTCTATTAGTAAAGCCCCAAAACAGCCCCTAAAGAATCTCTCGGCCTGTGCCTTGGGTACATCCTTCATTTGATAGCCCAATTGTGGGTCAACTATCTGAAAGTACCAAATTATGTCAACTGATACATATCATTTAAATGGCCCGTATGCTATTGGGGTGAAATTTTTAGATCATATAAGTATAAATAATTTATTTTGAGCAGTTTAAATTTTTACGGGCATGCCCTATCAATTTCTTCGTTCTTCTATATTGAAATTGAGAAATAATTAATTCTCAACTGAAATTCATTTCTATTGGTTATTGATATATAGTTTATTTATATTTATACCACATATTATCATATTTTAATCATTAGTTTTGTTTACACTTTCTTACTAAAATTTAATTGATATCTTACAAATAAAGATTAAAATATCTATTTGCCATTCTTAACCAGAAAAGAAGTGAAGTAAAATAAATACTAACATTATCGGTCGATCGTTGCTAATTGAGCCACCATCCCAGAAGAAAATCCTGGCTCCTCCACTCATGCAACGTGAACAGGAGGTAATGTGTCATGCACCTTTAATTAGTGCATGTATATGTGTCCCATATAAAGTGGGCCAGTGTCTAAGATGGATAGCTCCCATATAAAGTGGGACAGTGTCTCAGATGAATGGCTTAATAGACAAGATGCACTCCATACTTTACAAGTGTGCAGATCCATGGCCACTGGCGGCGTGAAATTTGCATTAGATCCATTTTCTTGCATGTCAAAATGAGATCTGATGTAACAAAGAAAAAAATTATGATAAGTCCTTCTCCTGATCATTGGTTCATAGTCAATGGTTCTAGTCTTTCACCATTAATGCAAGGTGGGCGTTTTTCCGGTCCAAGTCAAAAGTAGTTTGAAAATGTAGTTTAGCACGTTTCTATTACCTAATCATGACAATGCTTGACGTATAAGAACCAAATGAAGTAGGACAATTTAGCCCACAATGCCTAACAAAGGGAAACTCAAGGCGTGAGAGACTTTAAGCCGTTGAAAGATAGGTCATCTCAACTATTACAAAAACGGTTCATTATTATGCATCTCCTAAAAGTAAATACCTATGGTCACTTACAATAAAAGATGATGAAGTTTAGATTAGTGAATTGTAAAAGGTTAAAAGGTTTATAAGTCATAAATATTATCAAAATGACTAGAAATATCAAATGAGGCTAGTAGTGAGTACTTATTCATTGGTAAGTCCAATGAAACTCCCTTATGACAATCATCGCGCTACACAGTGACGCAACTAGATAGTCATTGCCTTATTGTTTGATTTCAAATATGGATAAAATGCTTTCCAATTCCAGATAGCTCGGTATAAGAGGCATAAAGAAATGTAAAAAAAAAAAAGACTTAACTGCACCCCTCCTTTTGAGAGTGAAACGAGTCCTTTTGCTACTTGCATGAGAATCAGTCAAATCTTTCATTTGAGAATCCGCAGCAGCAGAGTGGAACTCCCAGTTCCGTGATTGCAATAAGATCTGACTTTTCTATGAGGGGCCCACAGCTTTGGAACTGTCTGCAAAAAGCAGCCCGATCATACAGTAAGCATGGTCTCAGTTTTCATATTCTATTGGACCAGAATCCTTTTTACAGTATGCAACAGCTGACAGAGTTCAAGGGTTGTTAGGCATCCTTCAGCTTCAGGATACCAAACCACTTCACCATCTAGCATCTAGCTATTTTGAAACAATTCAATTTCATTGGATATTTTCAATTATCTAATCTAATATTTATACAATTTATGGTCAAATGGAAAGTTTCCTGTGGTCCATTTCCATTGATAAATGACTGACAACATCTAATGCAATAAAAATTTTGTAGATGACAAAAGTCCACTTATACCACCGAAGGCAGTGTCCTAGTTTGGAAGGCATGAAAGGGGTAAAGCTAGAGTCTTGACTCTGTTCTATTTGATTTTTGCCTTGTGTTTTCCACATGAAAGGAGAACGTACACTGACAAAAGTAAACTTTTCTTGTAAGACCAACTATAGTATAGAGATTTGGGCGGTCGAGCGTAGAAAAGGAAAAGGTATATCGATGATCGTAGCCGTCCAATGTGGGCTCGGTCGGTCGGTCGGTCTTTGGATGATTCGGTCTTAGTCAAAGAGTACAGGCTTTTTGAATTTTTTCAATAACACAGCAAGCAATTGGCGTGGAGTCTTTTGGGTAAAGGTCCTATTTTTTTTATTTTTTATTTATAGTGTTAGTTCTTATTTCGGATGAGAGTGGCAGTAGCAATGGGAGAGAAATTGTGATTTTAGTTTCTTATGTGAATCCATTGCTGTAAATGATGACTAGGGACATATAACAAAATACCATTTCATGGGACGGTTTTTATTTTTATTTTTTTGTGGGGAATTTACTTGAAGAAGAATCTACAATCCAAAACACAAATTGACAATTAAAATAAATAATTCGTAAATAGAAGTGAAAGTGAAAAATCGAATTATAAAAAAATAAAAAATGGCTAAGGCATACCAATTAAGATCTATCTTAAAGAGAACAATTTTCCACATGTAAGTGATTTTGATGAAATTGTATCAAGTTTTGATGAAATTATATCCCCATAATACAATGTTCAACTCTGTACACTAAAAAAGTAATTAAATATATATGAAATTATCCTTAAAAATTAGAAAATAAAAGAAGAAAGCTATATAATTTTTATATTTTTGAATGCTGTATAGAGAACTTGAAAATGACCTTAAGTTATGGGGTTAGTAGCAATTATTTGAAAATGGGTCACATCCATTCATAAATGACGCAAAAGAAACATCTCACTCAAGGGGAACAAAAATGTTTAAAAAAAAAAAAAAAGAACTATTTTGAAAAGTCTAACTCAAGTGCCTCTTGAGATATATCCCTTAAATTGATAGTTTTTAGAAAATATCCAACAATATTGATATAATAATTACTATTTATTTTTAAAAAATTAACTGTTTCATGGTCTATGTTGGGGTAGGATGGGTCGGATCGACTCTATCAAGCAGTAGGATTGAAAGAAATTGAATAGATGGGCCCAACGAGCACCTTAGATTTTGGGAGACATAACTTTTGGTTTGACACTGGATTTTCTATTATGATATATTATTGAGAAGTTGTCTGAGTGCTTTGTTGTGGAGAATTAACCCCCATTTAGCATCTTGAGATTTCAATATTTAGAGGGTCAATTTAGCTTTTTAGCTAAGCTTACTAATTTACCCGTTTATATCTGCATTCTCTCTAGCCAAATTGAAGTTCATATATATGTTACTTGGTTCATTAGACAATGTCAATTTTACATGTTTTATTGTGAATTGCAGTTTACGAGAATTTTATTTTTATTCTTTTAATAGTTTCTTTAGTTTCAATAAGCTAGTCAAATTGGTTTTAGGAGTGAATGTCAATGCAATTCTACAATTTGATTCTTCTTAATTCATGAGATTTTCCTAATCTTTCTAGTGAAAACTTTATCCTTTGTTTATACTTAGGGGGGACTAGGATCTTCCCCCTTTATTTACCCACACCAAGATTCCGTGGAACCCAGATCCTTTGCTTATGAAACAAGGAGTAGATTCCGCTTCATAAATTTAAACAAATAAAAATAATAATAATCTTTCATTAGCATTGTGACATATATCCATGGTTCAAAATCGCGGTATCGGCCTGGGCAAAAAACCGATATCATATCGGTATCGGTCGCGGTTATCGGTCCGTCGCGGTCATCGCAGTGTGAAATTTTATTTTAATCCAAAAAAATTCACAAAAATATCCAAGAAAATCTAGAATATTAGAAAATGCTAGAAAACAATATTTTTTCCCTTTAGTAATAACAATAAATCAAAATATCGGTCACTATAAGTCATGAGTCCTGTCTATGTCGTTGACTCGCTGTCTTCTCCAATATTTTATATAATGTAACTATTATTTTGGCTCAAGATCAATTTATTAATGTAAAATATAACAAAATAAAGATAACATATCAAGTATTATTTGATACTAAGTCAATCATCAAATAAGTTGTGAAATCCAAGACCATGAAGATAAAATATTAAAATCTGAAACATGATAGTGAGATGAATAAATCAAAAGGCACTTGGACATCAAAAGGTTTATTGTTTGCTTGAAATTAAGGGAGACTAGAGAGAGAAATTGATGAGCATAACAGCCTAATTCCAAGTGGAGTGTCGCCCAAGCTCAATATCATTATCATCATCATTTATTTGGTATGAATTGTTAAAAAATACATAATAGTTAAAATAAGGGAGTATGTTGATTTTCTTACCAAAATAGAATGAATTCTTTAAGAAATAGTATTGGAAATATGCAAGAGAATGAGCTAAGGAGGAAGGGTTGCTCAAACGAGATGAGGGGAGAGGAAGAATATGGGGGAAGAATGAGGAAAAAAGTGAAATTTTTAGGATTTTTTTACCATTATTCCATCTCAGTCGATATTTTGACCGAGATTGACCGATATATCGGCCGATACATCGATTAAACCGAGATTGACCGATATTTTGGGGATATTTTGGTCTGCGATACCGAGACCGATATCTTACCAAAATATCGGACCGGTATGGGCCGATACCGGTTCATATCGGCCGATATGAACCGGTATCGGCCGATATTTTATACCATGCATATATCAGAAGCCCCCCAAGGTCATTAATATAAAGACTCACTCGAAAACAACATATATAAAATACTGATGCACCTTAGAAAAAGTTTAGCATCTCTCATGTACAATCCCATGTCCAAAATCAATTGAGCAATGGGTAAAGACTAACAAATTTTCCATTTTAGTATCCATCTCTCCCAACTTATTGAAGAACAAATAATCAATATTGGAGGTATATATATAGCCTAGCGTCTCCCGAACAAGGATATTATATAAAAGGTTCCATATAGCCATCCTACCTCTTTCGAAGCTATGGTTAAACAATTAGCCTGTCGATGCTTCTTTATAGAGAGATTTCAGTTTTGCAGAGGACATCCATAAAATATCCACACCGATCATGTGCGGGCCTCTTGCAGACGAAAAAGTGTCCATTGCACCAAGAGTTCGGATCCTCTTGACATAGGTGTATATCTTTACAATGGGGTCAACCTATTGAAAATCCAAGCAACTCAAAATAAACTCCCTCACCACATATGCGACATCCCAAAAATTCACTCCGATAGGAGATGGCTCTACATCCGATTGGTTGTAAAACGAATGACATTATTAATAAATATCATTGAGATTGTGTGAGATTGTCTTAACAACATTATTCATCATACGGTCATTCCAACATGGGGCAAACCCATATTATAGTAAAATTTGGACACATCACAAACTAGGTGGGCATTCATTTTTTATCTACCTCCATTTTCATTAGGTGGGCCCCATAAAGAAGTTTGGTTATTGAATATGATTAATATTGCATAAAATTATATGAATTGCATTATTTATCATGGGCTCAATCCCATGATGGGGGAAACTTTTAGGGTAAATTAGCCACAAGTCCCTAAGCATGGCCCTCTAAGGCTTCCAGTTCAACAACTTTTTCTCTAATATCTATAGTCCATATAGCTGGAGATATTTTTGTGAGGTCCCTAATATGTCACATCATATATTTTCATGACTAATTTGCCCCTTTCAATAGTTTGAGCATAAAACTTTGAATTTTAAAAGTTTAAATCTTCCATTCTCCCTCATTCTTAGGCCAAGTTCTCTTTCATTCTCTGTTGTCCTGGAGAATCCTTTTCGTCTTCTTCTATAGGAATGAGGGACTTCACCAGAGAGCTCTGCAGATCGAAGTCGGCCATCTCTGACTACACTAGCCATGATGGCGACGGCCCGTCGATGGAAGCGCGACCAGTCGGGGCCTTCTCCGACAATGGGTTCTGCATAACACAAAAACCCGTTGATGTCTTTGCCTTATCTTTCATTTTTCCATTTCGTGTAGGTTTATCTCTTGCAATCATAGCAAAAAAAAGGGGTCTCTGTCTCTTTCTCGCAAGAAAACTGTTTCTATTTGAGTTTTGAGATTTTATCAGAGTTTTGAAAATAAGTAGTTTGGAAGGAGATTTTTCCGTTTCGTTCTCTGGGTTCTTTTGTTCTGACCCGTTAGCAGAAGCCTAGCAGATAGTAGCAGCCTTCTCCTTTTAAAAAGTTATCTAAGTTTAGATAATTTATCAGAGTTTTTAAGAAACTCAGATAAATTTGCCAAGAACTCAAATAAATTTCACAAAAACTCGGATAAACTGGACAAGAACTCCGATAAATTTATTTGAGTTTTTGGGAAATTTATCTTTATATGAGTTTTTGGCAAAATTTATCTTTATCTGAGTTTCCGAAAAATTTATCTAAGTTTCTGACAAATATATCTCCGTTTTGAAAATTTTTATTAAGTTTTTTAACAAGTCTCATTAATGGGATTTTAATTAATCGTGGTCAATTGAATAGTAGCTGGCCATTATTAATGGCATATCCCACTAATCATGGAATATGATTTATCTTTAAATGGATTAGAGCTTTTAAATAAATGGTAACTCAGATATTTTAGATCTTCAAATTTGGAAAAAAGATGTATCACACTATAAAAAGAAAGTGTGGATCAAAAACCATAAAATTAAATATTGAAGAACCTGACGCCGAATGCCCCAAACTTTTATTACACTAAAATTTGGAGACATCAACCGTTAGGTGAGGGCCTCAATTTTGATCGACTTCAAGGATCCGGCGGATTCCATGCCGCAGCGACGTGAAATGAAAAGCAGACCCCTCTCTTCTCGCATCAGCTGCCAAATCTCCCGTCTCGTCCGCTCTACATACGAACAGATCAGGCTTCTGCGTCTTGACTCTGGCCACTGGCAAGCAGTATTAGTCAACTGGATTGCCCTCTTTGAATTATTGAACCCCACGCGTCCAACTCTATATGGTGGGTTTTTGCTAAAATGACAACATTGAAGAAAAGAAGGGTCACAGCACAGATGCCACGCTTACATTTGGAAAAAATTATGGAACAAAGCTCGGGGGTTTGGCCCACTCACAGATGGCACCACATCTTTGTTGACACCTTTCTCTCAAGATGGAAAAAGTATCCAATTATTGGCCCTTGATAAGAGAGTTCAGACACGTGTTGGATGTGACAGGACTAATGGGGTGATCTGGGCGAGGTGAGCTTGTGGAATGTGACCTTTGATGCTTTGGTGTCCAGCTCCCAAGTGATTTTGAGTCCCAAATTTTCTCTTAATTTTCTCTTCCTTGTTCCAGTCTCAAATGCATTTCAGTCTCGATTTCTCTTTGGGTTCATGATTGGTCTGGCAGGCCGAGTTTGGGTAGAGGTTATACACGCTGCTCAATCAACTGGGTTTGCTTCAATTGATCCAAGACAATTGTATAGTGTTTAAACTTTTACCCACAAATGCAACTTACTAATTATCGAGTTTTAATTGATATTCTCAATCTGAATAATAAATAAGTCAAATTAAGTTTTGATTCTATGATCATTAAGTAACTTTGACCCAAAATCGTGGCTAACCTATTGCTACTTTTAGGGTGTGTGATGCTGCATGCCATTTCACACGACACAAAAGAATCTAGTGGTCGCCTACATGCTTTCGGTGAACTCTACCGTGGGACACGACTATTGATTATATGAAAAATTCAAATCATAAAATTAAATTTTAATAGGAGATAGTTCCACCGCAAGATTTATTACATAATTGATAATATGATGAATGAATATCATTAATAATACATAAGATTATACTAATCACATTATCAGTAATGTGGTCAATTTTACAGTGGGACTGATTCATATTGAAATAAAACTAGCATTAAGGCCATTGATATGCACAGGTTAATATTTAATACAATCCAACTGGAAAAAATATAAAAATAAGAAATACAACCGTTTCCTACTATCGTCTCTCTCTCTCTCTCTCTCTTTCTACCCCTATTTTCATGCTTCTCTTTCGGGGTACCTCCCTTTTTGGTTTTTGGTTTTCAAACTAGTGTTTCTCTTATTTTTCTCTCTCGACCCCTTTGATTTTCTTCCCTATTTCTTCCTGACTGTTCTCTGCTTTACTCCTTTTGGGTATCTCCCTCTCGGATATTTTTCTTCATTTTGAAACTTGGGTGTCTCTTCTCTTCTCTGTACACCCATTTTATTGTCTTCATCATCCCTTAGATTGTGAGAACCATGCATGCAGATTCCCTTCCATGTTCAATATCTCCCTTTCTCCTCTCTGTCTTGCAAAATCTAATATTCCCTCGTTTAGTTTTAAAGAAAAGGAAGAGAAAGGGCATTTGAAAATGGGAAATGGTGTATCCTCTAAAAAACCTGTTTCAAAGATAAGAAGAGGAAGAGGTGTCTAAGGCCATGTTTGGCATCTCTTCTCTTTTTTTGACAAACTATATAAAATAGAGTTATTAAAAAAAGAGTTATAAAAAAAAGAGGGCATTTCAATTTTAGAGGACTTGCCTCTAGGTTTTTTAGAGCTTATGTCTCTATTTTTTACATACACAGAAAGTTGGGCATTTCAATTTTAGAGGATTTGCCTCTACTCCTCTGAAATAGGAAGATGATAAAGTCATCTACCAAACGCTCTAATTTTTCTATCCTCTATCCGATTTAGACAAATAGAAAAATAGAGGTGAAAAATAGAGATACCAAACATGCACTAAGAGTCATTTTAAATAGAAGAAGAGGAACGGGTAGAGGCATGTAAGACATGGATGAAGATGCTGAGAATAAGGCCCTTCTTTTTTCAACTGCTCACCAACCGTTTTCTAGCTTTCAAAATGATGCATTATTTCACAGGAAGGGATGTCTTTTATCTTGAAAGGTCCAAATTATCAATAGGTGTGCCCCCACAACAGAGTTTACCTGGGGGACTACTCAGCCATTGGTACTCCAAAAAATGAACCTCCCATGATAAACTGCGAAAAAGCATGGAGCTTTTCAAATTCAGGCATTATGCAAAAACCCATATACCCAGTACGATCGTCTTATCTCACAAATTCTTGCAGATAAGCTGGGCCGTCTTCAAAAACGTCAACCATATTAGGCTACTCTCTGAAGGACTCCAGCCAAACACTGTTTCTGATTTTGCCCTTTCATAATGGGATGGTGGCCCCCCATTATTGGAATCAGACATGTCAACCAATTACTACCTCATAATTTGGCGTATGCAGAGCATACTCCGATGCCATTATTATTAGAGTCAACCACTCTCTTAACATATCCTCAATCTAATCCAATGGCATTTATAACTCAGATAATGATCTGGGCCCACCCCAGTGAACCGGGTAGTGGTTGACAAACAGTTTAAAATTCACCAAAAATGGGCCCCCAAAAAATCAATCTCCTAGATGAGGAAGAGATTGGAAATTTGTCTTGGTCCAGAAGTCAGTAGGTCATAATATTCCAACAACCATCCAAGTTAGAAGTCATCCTATTCTATGGTTTGCTTGGAAACCATTTATGATTGGGTCATACTTCCTGTGACATACCAGTATTGTTAACATAAATTTCTTCTCTCTCTTTTTCCCCTTTTTGTTACTTCAATAGTCTCTTCTAATTAGTACATAACTCAGTAAAACTTCTCTATTAACTGCAACTACATTAGTAAATTCGAACAAATTCATTTGGGTTTTACAGTGTCATCATAAAAGCAAAAGAATCAAGAAGATTTGAAATCCATGATACCAACTTTTAGATCCACAACTGATTGTTGGGTTACATGAACTCATTAACATCAGGTAGTTGAGGGATTTCAAACTTCAACAAATTGCTGCAATAGCTATCGCGTTCGTCTTCAGTGCTGTTGTTCAAGCAAGTAGAAGATGAATTCAAGGGAGTTGGACTAGTGCTGCTGTTGATGTAAGTTGATGACACATTCAATGTAACTGGGCTAGATGCAGGAGCTGATAAAACTGAAGAGAAATTAAAGTTGCTGCTGTTGGGCTGGTAATTTAAGTGCCCAGACAAAGGATTCATGGATGATTGATTCGAATTGTAACAGTCACAATTTTCTAGCGTAGTGAACCTTTGATCCAAGTTGGATGGCATTAAATTGTCTTTCCATAGAGTAGATTGGGTGTTTTGGTAGCTTAAATCAGAAAAATCTGAAGGGAATTGCTCCTTAATGATTGGCATGAGATGTGCTCCAGTTCGAAACTGACCATTTGATGTTGGACAGGATGGAATGTCTTGAATTGGAGTTTGAAGCTGTTGGGTTTGGAAGTATGGAAGTGGGTGTTGGCCTTGGGAATTGGAGAATTGGTTTTCTTGGAGATCTTGTGGAAGGAACATCTGGCTTTCATGTTGGGACGAGAGGATGCTGGTTGCTAACCTTAAAGCCTCTGAATTAAAGAAAGGTTCCATTCCTAGAAGTTTGGTGAGACTCAACTGAGCTGGGTTATAAAGAGATGAGCTGAGGATAGATGAGATGTCCAGAAGATCAAGCCGCGGGCTATGAGTTACTGGGTCAATTCCCATTCGTAGAAGCCTCTTCCGGATGTGGGTGTTCCAGTAGTTCTTGATTTCATTGTCTGTTCTTCCTGGCAAGCGAGCCGCAATTGCAGACCATCTGTAATGAAAGATAAAACCAACATAGCATTATTCAATGTTCATTGACATCACCTCCATTTCATATTCAAGTTCAATGATTAATTTAATGCATCAGCAATGTTTTAACACACCAATGATATTGTCTACCAGTTTTAGTTTCAGATTTAATGGAAAATAGAAAGAAGTTCTTCTTACCTGTTTCCTAAAATACTATGTAGTTGGATTATCGTCTCTTCTTCTTCAAATGAGAATTTGCCTCTCTTGATATCAGGCCTCAGATAATTCGTCCACCTCAGCCGGCAACTTTTCCCGCATCTCGAAAGCCCTAAAAAACTCAAAAAGAAAAGAAAAAAGGAAAGAAATCAAATCTATGTCATCCCCCATGAAAATAATAGTAATAACTATACTTTAGTGATAGCAAATACTTTAGCGATAGCACGAGATATTTTATATATGAAAAAAAAAAAAAAAAAAAGACAGCACAAAATAGCAATATCACCACCATCATACAGCAACAGCACACCACTTACAAGATCTAACTTAAAGAACATACAGCAATCATCTTTTAAAACAGCCATTATAAAAGAGATTTGCCCCTTATATATTGGTTTGCGATAATCATTGATTCTATATTACAAAGTTATATGTCTGCAAGAAAAAGTAAATTGAATACATCCATAGTAGATTAGTATGTTAATTTGTGTTCTTTTAACATCTAAATCCCATAAAAACCTTTAATATGATACACTGCCCTCCAGGGATGAACTTACAGAGGGTAGAAGCACGATCAACACAAGTTCAAACAGTTTTTTTTTTTTTTTTTAAATAAATAACCTACCCTTTCTAGCAGGTTTGTCCGGCTACTGTGCCAAATAGAGGACACAATGGGTTGGAATAATAGATCAAATACCAGATAAAAACTGCATTACATGTCCCAAAACCTTGTTTCAGAACCATGATATATGTTTACATCAGACCCAACAAGGATTTGAGCAATTAAAAAGTGAAAAAAGGCGACATACCAGCATTTTTAGGTAGCGTCCTCCAACTTCCATGCCCATGCTTCTGTATGTAATCTATAAGCTTTTGATCCTCCTCAGGTGTCCATGGTCCCCTCTTCAAGCCATTCTTGTCACAGCATGGTGCTCTTCCCATGATCTCAAATACGCTTTCAATATGAGAGAGAGAGAGAGAGAGAGAGAGAGAGAGAGAGAGAGAGAGAGAGAGAGAGAGAGAGAGAGAGAGAGTTACAGATTGAAAATTTCCCAACAAGTGGAAAAACAGGATGAAGGTCAAGGAGAAGAGGGAGCTTCTCTGGTAGAAAAGTCTCGAGTGATGGTATGTGAAGAGACTTGAGAGAGAACATAGCAGATATATAGTTACGTGTTTGAGAGTAATAAGAGAGGCTCGAGTCAGATATTTGGTGCCGGCCTTTGGGTTTCCATTTATCCCACAAGGGACCGTGTCCTGCTTTTTCATGCCATTAGAAATCGTTTCCCCGCGCGCGGACTCTCGCGCTTTTTCACACGCATTAGCTGTCACGAGAAGACTCTCGCCACGTACTACCACGGACGCTTTTGAGACCATCACACAAACTAGCCGCTTCTAGCGGTAGCCGAATCGGATCCAACCAATGGTCACAAATATGTGTATCTGTGAATCACTGAATTGTCTCGAAAAACTGTAAGGATATTTTAATATTGGATCTTTTTATAATAAGTAGAAAGATTTTTATAGTAATTTTTATAAATGATTAGAAATAATGAATAAATATAAAATAATACTATAGAACATTAATAAATAAACTTTATAGCTTCTGTCGTATTCTTCCATTTTATTAATAATAAATTGCAATTTCTATTGATGTGCAAAACATTAGACATATTTGGAAGAGCTCACCGTTGAAGAATAATCACAATGCTTGTGATGGTGGCTGGATTGATAAATTATAGAAACAATATGATTATCATCAACATGATCACCATTGTAGTTTTTTTTTTGGTAAATAGTCTTTCTTATTTATGTTGATACCCTTATAGCAAGGATGGAACAGTAAGCACATTCCATATAGCCACATGCTCTTGTCCAAACATCGCATTGTTTTTCTTTTTTAATTGATAAAATGAGTTCAACTTATGAAAGTTTAGGGTTTGCAAGATCTTTAGATTGGTCCATTCAATAAAACTGCCCAAAAAGTGTGCAAAAATAATAAATATGCAGCGGAAATAAAATAACAAGTACACACCATAAGGACACCAGATTTTTATGTGGAAAACCCTAACCGGGTGAAAAAACATGGATCCGAACTGGATTTAATCAAGCATTATGAATATCGCAATTACAAGAAACTCAGATTTATTCCCTAAATATCCCTTACCGAAGGACTGAAGTTACCTTGTGTCGCTTCACGCTTCAACGACTTCACACCATTAATTGCAACAGACTCAATCCCGTGTTGACTCTTCAGATCTTCTCGCAAGAAGATAATCTTCTACAAATAATGTAGAAGAACCGACTCTCTAAAGTACTTGGCAGCACAACTCTTCAAAAATCTCTAGAGAAAATTTCTCTCAATCTGGATCATTAATTCAGAACTTAAGAGATAATCTGTGTCTCTTTGGGTTGAGATAACACTCAATTTATAGCTTGAAATCCGTGCTTAAGACTCCTAATAATAATCCACTCAGAATAGTAGTCCATCTCAAACTTTTCATAGGAGTCCGGATCAAATTAGGCATTCAGTGCCTAGCTCGCTATAGCGAGCAGCATTCTCGCTATAGCGAGAGTGCTTTCTGTCTGGGGACGGTTTCTATCTTCTATCACTCTTTTTTTTTTTTTTTTTTCTCTTGCAGCCTTTTTTTACTTTACAATCTCCCCCTTTTGGCAATTCTTGGACAAATCTTCCTAGAACAATACAATATGATCTACCCAAAATAAAAACTCAAAATACATTGAATTTTAAAACAAAAAAAAAAAAACCAGCACTATAGATCTTATATGGCCTTTGCTTGAACTTTTCAGATCTTGAATTGCCTTGACTTGTAAAACTCCCCTTGGCTTTATTTTTCTCCCTCTGTATTTGTCCAAAATTGACAAACAAATATCATTGTGCAGCTTCTGTCAATCTAAATGCAGTAGCTCCCCCTCAATTTCAACTCTCCCTGAATGTATCTTCGTATCTGCACTAGGGGTGGGGGCTTGACCTCTTTGATCAGGGCCTTTTATATGCAGCAACCCACACTTGTGTAGTTTGAGCTTTCAGCACAGTGTGAGCAAACTCCTTAGGCAAACAGATTTTCTAACTCAAATTTGAGTCGTCTTTGGTGTAGAAAAAATTTTCCGCCATTGATTGGTCTTGGATAGACTTTGCAGTATTTTGCAAAGGGGACGAATGTGTCCTTTCTTTCTACAATGATGACAAGTGAATGTGCGTTCAGCATGCGACACATTCTTTTTCTTAGTACTACTCATCACATTATTAACATGTGCATCATGCGGAGTAGTACGTACAACACTTGAAACACAAATTATTTTACCTTTAGTACCCGAAGTGGATGCACCATGATCATAACCAAGACCGCTTCTGTTAAAAAGAGACTTTTGGCTGCACAAGATGTTTGTAAGAGTCCTCGAACTAGTGTTCATCTCGTTTAGCGAAGCTTGTTTCAATTCTAGCTCAGACAGAGTGATCTTTAGTCTTCCTTGTAAATCTTCTTTTTAGATTTAATAATCTGCAACTCCGTCTTCAGTCTCAATCTCTTGTTCAGCCTTTTCAAGTTTTTGACTCTCAGTAGTCAAATTTTCAGCCATGCAGTTTTTCTGACTTTCCAAAAGACGAATTTTTTCAAGTGCTTGCTCTAAATCATTTTTTTTTTAATGCAGAATTTTCTTCTTGAGCAGCTTTTAACTTGATTGTGACCCTTTTACCATACTTGGTCATCCTCACACAATCATTAAACACGGAGTAATATTTTTCTTCCCAATCCTGTTATTAATCTGACACCTCATCTTCATTATCATCATCAAACATAGAAGGTCTAGCCAAGAATTGATTGAGTGTCATTCTATAAATCTCTTAGGATCAAATACAACAATTTAGCGCAACCTGCTCTGGTACCAATTAAAAGTTTAGGGATCGCAAGACCTCTAGGTTGGTCCACTCAATAAAACAGTCCAAAAAGTGTGCAAAAAAAAAAAAAAAAAAAAAAAAGAAGAAAATGTAGCGGAAATAAAATCACAAGCACACACCACAAGGACACTAGATTTTTACGTTGAAAACCCTAACCGGGTGAAAAACCACGGATCCGAACTGGATCTAATCAAGTACTATGAATCTCGCAATTACAAGAAACTCAAATTTATTCCCTAGATATCCCCTACCTAAGGACTGAAGTTACCTTGCGTCGCTTCACGCTTCAACGATTTCACACCGTTGATTGCAACAGACTCAATCCCATGCTTGACTTCACTCCTCAGATCTTTTCGCAAGAAGATAATCTTCTACAAATGATGCAGAAGAACCGACTTTCTAGAGTACTTGGCAGCACAACTCTTCAAAATTCTCTAGAGAAAATTTCTCTCAATTTGATAATTAATTTAGAACTTGAGAGATGATCTGTGTCTCTTTGGGTTGAGAATAACACCCAATTTATAGCTTGAAATACGTGCTTAAGACTCCTAATAATAATCCACTTAGAATAGTAGTCCATCTCAAACTTTTCATAGGAGTCCGGATCAAATTGGGCATTCAGTGCCTAGCTCGCTTCTTGCTATAGCGAGAGTGCTCTCTACCTCGGGACGGTTTCTGTCTTTTGTCACTCTTTTTTTTTTTTTTTTCTCTTGCAGCCTTTTTTGACTTTACAACCTACAACCTCAACGTTACAATGGTTGGGTAATATTCTCCAAAACAAGCAAATTGAAAATTGCCTATATGTAATCCTGCTCGATCATGGGGACCATGTCACGCTCTCAGTGTGTACAACCTCAATAATCCATGTCTTGTGGCACAAGTGCTATTACGGAAGGGGCTAATTTAAACTCGTTCTCGCCGTCAATAGGGATTCCAAGATAGCAGGGGTCGGGGTGTCATCACCTACGACACCAAGTCTAGAATTAGCATTGGACTACAAATAGCCCAGCAAGTAATCAATGTTAATAGCATTCACATGTTGCAACAATATACGGTAAAATGACAAAAGATTAAAGCGAGCACTTAAGTCTAAGCTAAGAAAAATTATGCATGAATATCAGTAACAATATTGAATCATCTCCAAAGAAGACTATACAAAACAAATCTAAGAAAAACGACAAACCACTTCCCTAAATTCCCGTGGCTTCGTGGTTACTCCAACATTTTGTCAGGGAGCCAAAATAATAACAGGTACACTAATACCGAGGTGAGCTATGGGACACCTCTAGAGCAAAGACATCACTGTAGTGAGTTATAACTAAATCTACATTTGGCTCGGCCTAATTATGAGGGACGAAGATGAGTGGTGTGAAATAGGATTCAAGGACTACAAGGTCCAACAAAATTCTATTTTAAAGAATGTCGTCAAATGACTCCTTCAAACACCAAACAAAGCCTTCTAATAAATTCCTAATTGCAGTCCTTTACACATCCCCAAAACCAACTAACTTAGACAAAAGCGAACAAACTATAAACTTGAATATACCAAAGGTGAAGACTAGACAAATTAAGAAAATCTAGAATACTGGACTTTGTAAAAATATGCCAATTTGATCATTCTCAAGTGTAAGCCCGATTTGTGCAACATTTCGGTATAAAAGTGAAAGTTACTAGAATGGGATAAGTAAGCTAGTCTAATAACTAATGCACAGCGGATGTAAACAACCAAACAAGATAGACCTAGCTAATATATCTACGGAAGCCCTTTTCGGGAGAAAAATCATGATCGAAAAAACCAATTACTATTGAACAGTTACAAGATATACTCACAGCTCCTTTATCCCAGTCAGTTCATCGACCCAAAAACTGTAGTTGTTCTTGCACAACCCCTCGCTGCCACGACTACTCGCCGTGCTTGCTCCCTGTGCTTGATCCTCTTTCAACACCTTGAGACTAAGATGCACAATCTTCTAGAAAGAAGTAGAAGCTTCAAACCTTCTAGATCAACCTTTCGGAACAACCTCTCAATTACTCTAGAGAATAATTCTCTCTCTAAGACATCTCTTACTCAGATTAATGAGAGATGTGGTGTATCGTTTTGGGTTAAGAGAAACACCCAATTTATAGTCCAAAATTTTCGTGCATAGGACTCCTATTAATGATCTACTAAGAATTTCAAATCATCTCAAACTTTGACTCAGAGTCTGGATCCAACAAGGCATTATGCGCCACACTCGCTATAGCGAGCAACATTCTCGCTATAGCAAGAGTGCTCTCGAGAAATAAGCTCTGACTCTCTAACAATGTCCTCCTCTTGGCAATTTTTGGACAAACTCCATAACCAATATAATATGATCTACCCAAAAGAATTATCCAAAATACATTGAATTTAAAAAAAAAAATTCAGTACTGTAGATCTTGTATTGCCTTTGCTTGAGCTTCTAGATCTTGAATTGTCTTTGCTTGTATAGCTACTCCTGGCTTCATCCTTCTCCCCCTGGTTTTGTCCATAATTGACAAATATCATCATGCAACAGCTTCTGTCAATCAGGATGCAGTAGCTCCCCCTCAATTTTGACTCCCCCTCAATATGATTTTCGTATCAACACTGGGGTGGGAGCTTGATCTTGCAGATTAGGGGTGATGAGACTTAGGCACACACATTTGCAAATTTAGGCATTTTAGTAAAGTATGTACCAACACAAAACAAAGGTCTTCTTTCTTAACCCTTAAAACGAAACAACACAAAGGAAATTTCTTCTTTCTTAACCCATACAACTTTCGTTTTAATCTTTTCTAGCTCAAACTTCTGCTTTTTCTATTGCGCTTGATTAGGTAAACTTTGCAACTTCTCGCAATGGAGTTGAATGTGTCCTTTAATTCCACAGCGGTGGCAAGTGAGAATACATTCAGGACGTGAAGCATTCTTCTTCTTTGGAGCTCTATGTGCAACATTAACAGCAGGATTAGTAATAACTTAATTTTTAACAAAATAATTTGTACCTTTGGCAGTGGATATGAATGCTCCATCAGCGTAGCAAATGTGATGCTTGTCAATGTATGCCTTTTGACAACACAGGATGTCATCTAATTTTCTCGTCCAGTATTCATCCTATTCAATGAAGCTTTAGCAGTATGTAACTCAGACAGATTGATCATGAGTCTTCCATTCAGATCATAATTCTTTGCTTTCAAAGACTTCATATCAGAATCAAGTTACACTTCTGTGACTCTGCGTTCAATTTGCGAGCCAATCTATTATTTTCATCATCCAATTTTTGTACTTTTGCAAGTGCTTCTGCAAGTTCAGCTTTTAAAGAGGAATTCTGCTCTTCAGACGCTTTCCAATTGATAGCAACTTTTTCATTCACCTTAACCATCTTCATGGTCTTCTTGAAAAGTCCCGCATACTCAGTTCTCCAATCTGGTTCTTCCTTTAACTTAGTATCATCTTGATCAGTTTCATTATCAGAAGAAACATGCGAAGTGGCTGAACATGTAGAGGCAAGAAAAGAAATAAACTTTCCTTTCCTGGTGTCCGACATGTCAGACTCAGGATTTTTATTATCCTCATCAGAAGCTTGATCTTCCCAAGTCGTGTTCAAAGCCTTCTTTTAGATTTTCTATTTTCACAGTCACTAGCAACGTATCCATATCCTTTACACTTGTAACATTGAACCCCTTTAAAACCAATTGAAAGTTACTAGAATGGGATGAGTAAGCTAGTCAATACAACTTGCACAACTTGATCGTAAGTCACATTTTTACAAGTTGTTTACTTAAAGAACATGTGATTAGGATTTTCACTTCAACCAGAATATTTGTGTTTTAAACCTTCAAAAGCTTTAAGCTTACATTCATTGAGCTATCATTTTAAAACTTGATTGAAGTTCTCATGCATACACGTAGAACATTCATCTTTGCATTCATATAGTGTAAGTGTTGAGTTAGATTTACACTTTCATAACCGCCTAGTTAAGAGGCATTGTAATTGAGCTTAATTTGTATCTCTTCAAGTGTATTGTAGACACTTTGTAGAGACAACCAATCTTAGTGTTAGATGTTATTGCTTAGCCTTAGAAAAGCATAACTGTAAAGGTTATGGGTGAACCATAAAACCCAAGAGGTTATTGCTTAGCCTTCAAAAGCATATTGTAAAGGTTATTGCTTAGCCTATTGGAAAACATAGATAGTGGAAATCTAGTGGAGTGTAGAATCACAAGAGCCGGAAGTGGATGTAGGCATTAAGGCCGAACCACTATAAATCTTTGTGTCATGGTGTATGCTTTGTTGTGATTCCTTTTATATAGCTTCCGCATTGACTTTCTTAATCCCCACTTGTGACTAATTAATTTAAAGAAGTTAAAATTAGGCATAATTGGTCACTAAGTCAAGCTCACCCCATTCACCCCGCTCTAGGGTGGGTTCGGATTCTGGACTTTCAGTATTTATTAGAGATAGCATGCTCCACAACTCTACCACGTGTCATATTCTTAAAAATTGTACACCTAGCCTAATAGCTTCCATTTACAAGAGCATTTAGCTCCATTGTGAATTCTAGACCAGATTAGGCCCTCATTGACTGTGTGTACCTAATAATATTTGTCCTGTGTACCATGAGCTCACTCAAATGCATGTTGGGATCTAGACACAATTTATATTTAAGAGGATTTTATGGGAAGAATCCAAGAATTTGGCCATTCCTCGTGAAGGGTCGCTGCAGACTGTATGGCACAAACTTGGTCTTCCCGCCATTTTTTTAATTTTTTTGTACTTTTTTCTGAGCGGCCATAGTGTTGCCCAAATTTTGCTTCTCACATCTTCTTCCTCATCTCCTTCATATTTCTTGATAGCCCACACTCATTTCTCACCCAACGCTAGAGGTTTTCCATTGTTTATATAAGTGAAAAAGCTACAAATACAAGTCTTCCACTATTCATATTGGTGGAAAAGCTACGAGGTCATATGGTGGAAAAGCTGTATTCAAATATAGGTTTACCACTATTCATATTAGCGGAAAAGCGGTAAATATAGGTTTAGCCTTTCTCTTTCTCGTTTTCTCATGGATGGGTTCATGGGTTAAGGGTAAGCTCTACATGACACTGTACGATCATAAGATTGTTATTGGAACCACTCTTCCATGCTATGTCTGCCATTTTTTTCTTTACCATCTCTTTCACTTTTCAAGATAAATCTTGAGAATATGAAAAGAAAAAAAAAAAGAAGAAACTGTATGTCGGTCAGTAGTAATCTTTTTATAAAGCATGTGATATTATTTTTCCAAGATGATTTGTAAAAAAATGGAGTGATAGAGATAGAGAAATAGATGGGAGAAAATGAAAAAATAAGAGAAAGAATAAACAAAGGGAGTTATCTGTTTTAAAAAAATCTCATATAGCAATGCTAGCATTACTCCTATCGAACACGAGCGATGGTAGCGTCGCACTCTTCATTAAAAAAAAAAAAAAACACGAAAGAGGTCCTGACGGACCTCGTTTGTATTGTACAATCTGCGGGGACACTTCGCGAGAAATGGCTAAATTCCGGGATTTTCTCCATAAAGTCCTCTATATTTAATGAAATTGTATATGAAGCAAGTGCACAACAAGATCTAAATTAATGGATAATGTTCAAAGAAAAAAAAAAGCAATATTATAGTGTTATTCTCATACTGTTGGCATCAAAGTAACTCCATTATAATATAGTGTTTATGACGGTTGGGTCATTTTCCTTAACCAGGACCCACCACATGGACAATAAATTTGGTTCAGAGTTCCACAGGATGTATTTGACAACTATGGTCCAGTACTTAGCAACTAATTTCTTGTTAGGGAGCCTTTATATATATATATATATATATATATAATTTTGTTGCACAACCAATGAAGGTCAGACCCATGAGAGACCCGACTATGGAAAGAGATACTGCTCCCACAGAAAGAGAACACCTACTCACCCAGTAAGGGAACTAGGGATTAATTTGTGAGCAGTTGGATGAGAAACTGGTTAATGAACTGAGTTATCCCTATATTCTCATATTAAGAACTTCTTATTAATGCATTTTACCTGTGAAGTTGTAGCTGAAATTCTTTTTTAACTGATTAATTGGCCCATCAAATACGAAGATGGATTTAAAAATCTATTCAGCTATAAAAAAAAATTGTGCTGGCAATCTATTGAATTCAAGACAAAGAAATGAATCATCAGAATAGAAATTTGTTTACCACGCATGTTATGATGTTAAATATTTGACAGTATCAAAGAACCCTATTTCTAATGTATTGTACCAAAGCTGCTATTATAATGCTTAAATACCAACGCCTTTTTACATCAAGTAGGTCAATAAACTCCACAACAGTATCATCTTTCTTCCTTTAAAAAATAGCACATTTTTGTCCAAGATCAAACAAGCATTCCTCAATATCCTCTCCCAATCTAATAGTATCGACTCACGACTTACATGCACGCATCTCGTCCCTAACTACTATTTTAATGCAGTGATGTTGATGCTCCCCCTACCACGTGTGATTTCAACGGCCTCTTGTATCAAAGTGGGCCACACTCCTCCAAAGTCAAAGTAATAATCTGCCCCCACCTCACCGAATGACCTGATGCCAGATGCCCACATGTCCACTTGTCTCAAACAGCTGCAGCAAAGGCTTAGAAGTCAGACCCCCTCTACTATCATATTGACAGGAGTGATGGTTCCTACCTTACCAGACAAAAGTATACAATTCATGTGATTATTTTAGGATGAGAAACAGGAGCCCCTATCCTCAGCCACACAAGTAAGTCTAACGATTTCTTATTCTTCTACTGACATTTGTGATGAGTATCTTAACTAATCTTCTGACTCTTTGCACTTGATCAGCTCTTCCCTAAGACAAGAACTCACCTTATGATCAAAGGATAGGACATTTTAATGGCCTCAAAACCATGGTAAGAAGGTGGTGTCAGGTCTCAACCGCCCTCATCATTCTCTTGGGAGACATGGATATTTATGGTGACTTTGTTGACCAATCTAATCACACAATGACTGTGGCCCACTTAGCCCATCACAACTCCAATCATGATAGATAATGATCTTCTCTTCTATGTTTAGATGATCTTATTGTATCCATTCTTGTAATGTATGATCCCTAACTTACAGGATCTTGATATGATATCTTTGTATACATCCCTATTATATAGGATCTAGGATCTTATAAGATTCTCAATATTGTATTATAAATACACCATCAATACAAGGTTCATGTGTGTTCCGATCATAGAAATCGTTCATGGTATCAGAGCACTCGATTCTATTTTCTTAGTGGTTCGTCTTGCTTGGTGCATCATAGTTCAGATCTGAGTAGCTCTTTTCATTGACGTGTCTGTGAGTGGATACATCCTCAAGCACCTTGCTCTCTATATACCGTGTGCGTATATGAATTTGCTCTCTGCAGAATAGTGTGAAATATTCTGCTGTCAGTCAAAGTGCATCTGTGTGGAAGTGTCTCTCCACTTGTTACTCCTTTATCCACGTGGTGTTTCTCTAGAGTATAGATCTGCATCTCAAAATCTCTCCTAGTGCAGTCTCTTTGCCTACAAATTAAGGACGTGTTGCTGTCTCTCCAAGTCCACTTTCCAACGTGGTGTTTGTCTGGCCCATTGGGTGTGTTCATAGCGGGTGCTGACCAAATCGATACACGTTGTGTCGCATTCAGTCCACGCACCTCTTTGGTAAGTATATCAAAAGGGATATCTTTCGTTGTTGCTCTTGTCATGGCTGCATCAGGTACTTCTTATGGCACGATCTCTATATCTAATATTGCGAGTCTCGTCTCTATTCATTCAGACAGGGACAATTATTTATTATGGAAGAGCCAGTTTCTTCCGGTTCTCAGGGCAAATAAATTATTAAAATATATTGATGGAACTACTCATTGCCCTGAGAAATTTCTCAAAGATAAGGATGGGATGCTCTCTTCTACTGTCAATCCTGCCTTTGAGGTTTGGGTTGAGCAAGATGCCCTTGTTCTTCTTTGGATCAATGCAACTCTAACCTCCCAAGTGCTACAAAGGGTTGCGGGTCTCCAATCTGCTTATGAAGTTTGGAAGCGATTGGAGAATATCCATTTGATTCAATCACGCTCTAAGGTTTTATAGTTGAAACAACAATTTCAAAACCTCAAGAAAAGGGGTCTCTTTATTACAGAATATCTTGATAAGATGAAGGGCATTTCTGATGCCCTCGAGGCCATTGCCCAACCTGTTACAGAATATGATCTTTGCAACCAAATACTAACTGGCCTCGGACCAGAATATGATCCGGTTCATACTTCCGTAGTGAATCGTGGGACTCCCATTACTTTCGAGTTATGACTCGAATCACATCATTCTACTCATGTTGTGGAGCAACCTTCTACTGCTTTATATACCACTAATAATTTTCAAGGACGATCTGGCTCCCGTGGGTGTGGCTGAGGCCGTGGGCGTGGGCGTGCTCAGAATAATCGCGGTGGCTCTTCCTCTACATCATCTACTCAGTCTCAGTCATCCAAGCCACGACCTTTATGTCAAATCTGCAATCAGGTTGGGCATCTAGCTTTTGATTGCTTCAATCGATTGGACTTATCCTTTCAAGGACGTCACTCTCCTGAGAAGCTCCAAGCAATGGCAATTGAAAAACAAGGAGCGACAACATGGTTCACAGATACAGGGGCTACCAACCATATGACACCAGATCTTAGCAACTGATGAGTTCACGAAAGATACACTTTTATAGCATTATTTTGTGAGTTTTCAAAGATAAAAGAACTCAAAACATTATTTTTAGCATAAAAATCATAAAGTTCATCCCCATCATCTTTGCTCATATCTTTCCATTATAGATGGTCATTTGTATGCATTTATATGAGTTCCAATTTCTTCCATACTCTCAATTATATTAATTTCTCTTTGTAGGTGTTAATTGAAGATTAATTTGAAGATTGAAGTTGAGATTCAAGAATTAAAAAGAGTTAGGAAAAGTTTGGAAGGCAATTGGATGAAGAAATGACAAAGTTAGGCCAATAATATGAAGGAACATGATAGACCTGGGTTGGTATTTTGACCATATCTTTTTACTCGGGTGTCCGATTGAGGTGATCTTAGAAGCATTGGAAAGCTTGTTTAAAGATCTACAAATCATATTTCACAACATTTTTCCCAATTTGGACGTTTCGGGAGTCAAAATCGTACATCAATCCAGAGACTGTTTTCTAATACGGGAATCATATACATATGTTCATATTTCCATTCTTGTGAAGTCCCACATTGGAAAGAAACCAAAAGAGAGCAAGACAAATGTTTCTATATAAAGAAGGGAGCTCTAGGCATTAGATACACAAGCAAGGAGAGCCTCCTCCTCTTTACTTAAGCTATTCATGTAATTGAGAGCAAATTGTAGAGAGAAAGTGAGGAAAGCCTTGTAAAATTAAAGATTTGGATTGGAATTAAAAGCTTCTTCTCCAATGGGTGGCTAATTCCTTTGATTGGATCTTCTAGGTGAAGCTAAGTTGATCCTATTCCTTTTGCTTATACTCTTTCTTTTAAATTCCCTTGTTTATGTGCTTAATATGTTAGAGTAGATGTTTCTTCATTGCATTGTGCAACCTTCCATGCTTAGTTTCTTTATTAGCATTCTTTTTACTATCTATGCTTAGGTTTGATAAATCATGCTTAGGAGTTAATATCTTTTGATGGTTTATGCTTACTTTTGATAGATAGTCATTAGGAATCTTTTCTTTTATGAAGGGAAGAAAATCTTAGCTATTAGATTGTTAATTTCTATCTTAGAGCTTTAAAGTTATATTTTCCAAATCTAAGCATTGATTTGCAATTAGATTTGAGTATTGTTTTTTTTTTGGGAAATGAGAAGAGCATAAGTGTTGGATTAGTGTCACTTAGTGGATTCTAAATGATTCAATCATCCATTAATATTGCTTGTTTCTTGTTTTACTTACTTTAGTTTAATTCTATTCACATTCTCACATACTTATTCACTTGTTTTAATTCTCACAATCCATTTCTCTATTTTACACCATAAATTCCATCTTTTATTTTAAAATATGTTAGCATATTTCTTTATCTCCATCCACTCTTTCTCCTTCTTTCACTTGTTATTTTCTTATTAACCTTGTTATTTTTCTTTGGTCATTAACTTTGTTACTAACTTGTTACTAACATTGCTCTTGATTTGTTCTCATGTTTTTAGTAACTTCTCTTTGTTATCTAGTTCTAGTTTTATTTTAGTTTGCATTTTTTATTTTCCTTGTTAGTATCTAGTTTCTTGTTTCTATTGTTATTTTCATTTGTATTAATTTGTTAGCTATATTTGAGTTGATACTCCTTTTCAAAGATCATTGTTATTTTCTTTGTAACGATCCTCGTGGGAACGATATTCGGACTTCCATAGTCTATATTACTTGAGACAACCGTATACTTGCGGGAAAATACGCATCAGCAACCTCTCTATACACTCAAACTATGTGGGTAATGATAAACTTGCTGTTGGCAATGGTAAGGGTCTTTCCATCTCAAATACTGGTTCTTCTCAGTATTTTTCTAATGGTAACTTAGTATCTTTAAAACATATTCTTCATGTGCCTACTATTTCACAAAATTTATTGTTAGTTTCTCAATTTACCAAAGACAATGATTGTTATTTTGTCTTCACTTCATCTGGTTTCTATGTGAAGGAAAACAAGTCGGGGAAGATCCTCTTCCACGGAGCGATCAGTGATGGACTCTATCCGCTTTATCTCAATCAATGCATCAAGAATAAGTCCACCTCTCCATCTGCCTTCAGCAGTACACGAGTCTCTCATAACCTATGGCATCATAGATTGGGCCACCCCTCACATCAGATCCTACAACAACTTGCAACATCTCTCTCCTTCCATGGGACATCTAAGCTTGACTATGTGTGCACTGCATGTCAAATGGGGAAACGGTCAAGATTACCTTTTCAACCTTCTATTTTCGTTTCATCTTTTCCTTTAGAATTAGTACATTCTGATGTTTGGGGATATTCTCCCACATCATCCCTGAGTGGGGTTAGATTTTATGTGACTTTCATTGATGACTTTAGTAGATATTATTGGTTTTTCCCCCTTCAATCTAAGTCTCAAGTATTTGATGTATTTCAAAATTTTAAATCTTTGGTTGAGAATATGTTTGACCATAAAATCAAGTCTTTTCAATTTGATGGTGGCGCAGAGTTTACTAGCACTCAATTTAAAAAAAAATTAGTTTGACATGGCATCTCTCACCTCATTTCTTGCCTACACGCACCTGAACAAAATGAATTAGCTGAAAGAAAACACCGTCACATCGTTGAAACTGGGCTCTCCCTTTTGGCCCATTCTGGTGTTCCTTTATCCTTTTGGGAGGCTGCATTTGATACCACAGTATTTTTAATCAATCGTCTACCAACTCGTGTGCTTAATCACATTTCACCTTATGAGAAATTATTGCAAATTCCTCCAGATTATACTATTTCACAAGCTTTTGGTTGTGTTTGTTTTCCTTATCTTAGACCTTACACAACTGGTAAATTGTCTTTTTGAACTATTCCATGTGTTTTTCTTGGCTATGGGCGCAACCATAAAGGATATAAATGTATTGATCCTGTTACCAAAATGATTTACATGAGCAGACATGTGGTGTTTGATGAGATGGTATATCCTTTTCTTACTAAGAATTTGCAGGCTACCACCCCACGAAATGGGTCAAATGAACAGGTTATACTTGGTCATCGTCATGTACACAATGTGCTCAACTTGCCTCATTCTATTGAGGCTTCTATTACTGTTGTACCACCAAGTTTGGATGACGGCACCTCCTCTGCTGCAGTAGTCACCACACAACCAACTACTCTCATAAATGTTGATCGATTAGACCCATCACAGACATCGCCATGGCAGTCACCTAGGACCCAACTGGGTTCAGTCTGTGATCACTCAGACACTTTTAACCGTGGCCAATTTCAGCATTCTGCTGCTGCCCAGATCGGGCCGCCTTCTCCTACTAGTGCTCTAAGCATAGATGCCCCTGCTACTACCCGGGTGGAGCCTCAACGTCATACTGAAATTGCATCATTACCACAATGTGATGCACAATGTGTGCAACCTGCACCTCATAAAATTGCACTTCATAAAGAATTGTCTGGTGTGTCCCACCCTACAGATTCCATAATGCCTATATCTCAACCATTATTTGAACAACAACCCACTCATGCACATCAACATCATGCTGATTCAATGGATCCATTGCCACATGCTGCTGCCGAAACTCCTCCATCACTCGAGCCAGCAAATGAAGTTGTTGTTCCCATCACCAACCCATTGCCACATCTTCAACGCGCCCACACTATGCGCACCCAGGCTGTTGATGGTATATTTAAGCCCAAAACATTAAATGCTACTAAACACCCATTACCAAAGGTGTTTCAGACTGCGCTTGCACTAAGTGAACCTACGTGCTTTTCCCAAGCTATAAAATCATTAGAGTGGCGTGAGGTAATGGCACTCGAATTTGATGCTCTTCATCGACAAGGTACATGGACTCTAGTTCCTTTACCATCTGGTCGACATAGTGTTGGGTGTCGCTGGGTCTACAAAATTAAACAAAGAGCTGATGGGACTCTAGAGCAATATAAAGCTCGGCTTGTTGCCAAGGGTTCCATTAAAAGCCATGTCTGGATTATACTGACACATTTAGTCCAGTGGTGAAACACACCACCGTTAGACTTGTTCTTTCTTTTGCTCTTCAACTTGGATGGCCAATCTGTCAGCTTGATGTTCACAATGCCTTCCTATATGGTGTACTCTCTGAGGAAGTCTATATGGACCAATCCCAAGGCTTTGTTGATCCTAACCATCCAACCCATGTATGTAAACTTCACAAGTCAATTTATGGGCTGAAACAAGCCCCACGCGAGTGGTATCTTCGTCTTACAAATTACCTTAAAAGTTTAGGGTTCAGTGGTTCCTCAACAGATACCTCGTTTGTTCAGAATTTTGGAGGGGAATTTATTATCTTGTTGATTTATGTTGATGACATAGTGGTTACAGGTAATAATTCAAGTGCCTTGCCCAAATTATTGCGGGAGCTTAGTCGGCTATTTGCCATGAAAGATTTGGGGCCACTACATTACTTCCTTGGAATTGAAGTTAAAAGAGCTCCCTCTAATATGTATCTCACACAGACTAACACCACGTCAAAAAGCCCAATAAACCACTCCTCACCCTTTCCCTTGCACATAAAACATTATAAAGTAGCTATGTTAGGAGTTGTTTCCTCATTCTATCTTCTATTCCTTTGAAATATCTATTATATTGAATTCTTCAAGATGCCCTCGGCTTGTATTCATTTTTAATTTTATATCCTTTTTTTTCACATTCTAGTCTTAGCATCTGCACTTTACCACTTACTTAATAGAAAAATGCAACTTTAAGTGCTGTATAATAAAAATATTCATCCAACCACAATGGTGTTTGATTACTGCAGCGCACTCCAATGCTTGTATCCACTTTGCCTACCCTACACCAATCCAGAGCACAATGTCCTTGTTTCTTCTCCTACTCCTTTTTTTTTTGGTAACATAATATCCTTCTTAAACCCTTTATTTTGTTGTACTATAGTAGCTCTAGAGTATCAGAACCAACACATTGTCACACTAAATGGTTTTTATTATTATTATTATTATTTTTTGTTTTTCTGATTGAATGCAATATCAATAGTTGAGTTGTTTTTTTTTTTTGGTCTTGGTGCTTTTCTTGTTCAGAAGGTTTTGTGGAGTGGAAAGGTTAGAACTTAGACACGACTGTTTTGACTTGACTGTAATTTAAGTGCTAATTGTCTTTTTTCAGAATATGGATATAAACAAAGAGTGGATGATGGCACCAAGGTTGCTAGGTCAAAGTTGAAGAGCCCTCACACAACGGGCAGGAAGGGAAAGGCCAGAGTAGCTGCAGAGTTGGTAAGATTTGTGCACATTTCTTCTTTTTGCAATTATATTATATTCTTTTGGTGCAATAGCAGTTTTGATGTTGAGTTCACTGCAAGAGTTGTTTCTGATAGGCTTCAATTTGTATAAGTATAGAGAATGTTGTTTTGAAATTAATTAATCTCTGACCTTCCATTACTGCTTTACATTGAAAGAGAACTTTTACGTGAAGTTAATTATCTCGTTGTTAACAGCTTTAAAATATCCCAATTATTTTTTACAAAAAAGAAAAATCCGAATCAACCATTGACTCGTACGGATCTCTTCTAGGCCACTCATAAAAGGAAGGATGGATCAGCATTGAGCCCCCATGTGGTGAGAACCATTTTAATGTAATTGGTGAATAGGTTTTAATGTGAGATTTTTCTTGCTCTTTTAAGTCTTTGATGTGGCTTGTAAGGACCTGATTACATAATTATATTGGACTGAGAATTTGGGGTTTGCTCAATCATATCAAAGTTGTAGATAAATGTTAATGGTTTGAAAGTAAATCTAGAAGATGTTCTGGACCTTGGGTTTTAATTAGAAATTGGGCTTTGTTACTGTGACGTGAGGAAAGCATAGCTGCAAATGGGAAACAGGTACTATACTCAAAAATATGATTGCAACTTTTTTCTTATTGAATATATGAATTGGTTTCATAGTATTATGCATGATTTGATTTTCGTTGCGAGACCCTTTTTTTTTTTTTTTTTTTTTTTCAGTTTCTCTGGATAATCCTAAGCTGATGGATAAGTTAGCTAAGCTATATTAATTATGATAAAGCTGAGAATTTAGCTGGTACTAAGTGATGGCTCTGTTAGCATCAATTGCTTTAGATTAGGGTATAATGGCGATATGGTGAGATTCCCAGGGTTTTGCTATGCATAGATAGGTTTATGTACTTTCTTTGTTCGTCTCCAGAACACGAAATGAAATGCACAAGTATAATTGTGAGAATTATTTAATTCTCACAATGGTGGATGAGTTTGTGTGTATAAGTGTGAGAATTTTGTAATTTACCTTAATGAAAGTTCCTATAAACAAAAACATCTTGTAAAAAATATATATATATATACATATATATATTCACCAGTGTGGTTAATGTTATACATCCTATTTGGTTAATGTTCTTATTGAGAATGTATGTGTGACCTGTGTTTGTGCTAGTGTGAGTAATATTCCTTGATCAATTCAGTTTCTGACATTCGTTTTTGGGTATGAACTGTAAAGTACTGGCAATGGAGAAGCAAAACTTGGAAAGTCACATGGTGGGCTCTTTTTAAATATATCAATTTTCTACCCTTCCTAGAAAGGGACTTGGTTCAAGGGCATGTTTTTGGAAAAGGACTTGATTCTTGGCAGTGGGCCATCCTATTTGGTTAATGTTCTTATTTATCATTTTTTGTTACTGCAGGATGATGTTATTACTGCATATGAATCTGACAGCTCGATGGCGCAAGGTGATTTAGACCATGATGCAGTTACAAAGGTATCTTCAGTTACAAAGGAAATAAGCTCTTACCCAAGGTGGGACACAAGTGCGACCTTCAACTTATCATGGTAGTTCATCTCAGGTACAATGTTTATTTTTCTTACATGATTGATTCGATAAATTAATTAATTATCTTCATTGATTAAATGCTAACACAATGCATTTGTAATATTGTTTGTAGGCTCAGGAAGATTCCTCATGTCAATTGGCATGTATAAATCAATTGAACACTAATACACGCCAGGGTCCGTGTAGGCTGCTGCATTATGTGCAAAAAGAGGTACCGTTGCCCTTGGACGCGTTCTGGGTTTGTTAATTGAAGAGGAATGATGCTATAGGATCGTTGTAGATGAGAGCTTGAAGTTTGATGTAGAGTTGTTGGGTGGAGAAAAAACTTTTGGGGATCTCATCGTGGGTGATATCATTTCATAGCCCACATATAGAACCGTGTTTGGCTAGTTTCAAAGCCCAGAAAATGATTTACTGTTAAATAACTTTATTTGTAGTATTTATTTTGATGTGTGTGAACGTGGTTTTTGTTAATTTTCTACCATTTAATGTAGCTACTCTGATGGTTTAAATTTTAAGTGGATGGATGATTTCTTAGCTTGTTTGAGTTATTTATTTGATGGATAATGGATGTTTGTATGGTTGATGTTAATTTACAGTTTTGAGAATTACAGGATTTTTATTAGAAAAATATAAAATTTAAAAATTAATTATAAAAGATTTTTTTTAAAAACCCTCTAAAAAAACGACTGCTCCAAACAGTCGTTAAATGAATGATAAGTCAATTTTTAAAAAAATGACTTACAAAATTTTCAACTGCCGAAGTCCGTCTTTAAAAAAATTGACTTCCATGGGCAGTCGTTAATCTGACAAATTTTCTACCGCTAACAGCAGTAGTTTTTGAAAAATGACTGAGATTTTGCCGACTGCCCTCAGCAGTCGTTTTTTAAGAAAAATGACTTGTCGTCGACAGTCATTTTTCAGCCTTTTTGACGTTGTGTAAGTATGTGCTAGACCTACTTCACTGGGCCAACATGCATGATGCCAAACCACTTAAGTTACCGGTGCAACCTGGTTTGAAGTTATCCCGGTATGATGGTGACCCTCTTTCTATTCCTCATGAGTACCGTAGTATTGTTGGAACTCTTCAGTATGTCACACTGACTAGGCCGGACAAAGCCTTTGCTATAAACTAGGTTTGCCAATTTATGCATGATCCTGGTTCAACACAATGGATAGCGGTCAAGCGTATTCTTCGTTTTCTTAAAGGGACAATTACACATGGCTTACACTTTCGTAAAGGTACATTTGCAGTCACTGCATATTCTGATGGAGACTGGGTAGGAGACCCTGATGATAGACGCTCCACATCTGGCTATGCCATATTCATTGGTCCTAATCTCATATCCTGGAATACAAAAAAGCAACCGACGGTTTCCCGATCCAACACAGTATCTGAGTACCGATCTCTAGCACTTACTGCTGCATAACTCTATTGGGTCCGCATGTTGATGAAAGATTTAGGAATTTATCTTAAAATTCCTTCCACAATTTATTGTGGTAATATTAGTGCAATTGCCTTGGCATCTAATCCAGTTTATCATGCATGCACTAAGCATATCAAGGTCGATTATCATTTCATTAGAGAGAAAGTTTTACAGGGAGACATTCATGTCTGCTTCGTCAGTTTTGTGGATCAATTGGCGGATGTTTTTACAAAAGGGCTAAGTTAAGCAAGATTTACATTGTTAAAGAACAAGCTACACGTAACTGATTAGTCGTTTAGCTAGTGGGGGGCTGTTGACCAATCTAATCACACAATGACTGTGGCCCACTTAGCCCATCGCAACTCCAATCGTGATAGATAATGATCTTCTCTTCTATGTTTAGATGATCTCATTGTATCCATTCTTGTAATGTATGATCCCTAACTTACGTGATCTTGATATGATATCTTTGTATACATCCCTATTATATAGGATCTAGGATCTTATAAGATTCTCAATATTGTAATATAAATACACCATCAATACAAGGTTCATGTGTGTTCCGATCATAGAAATCGTTCAGACTTAAGGTTCTAAAGAAAAAAAAAAAAAGGAACAAAAAAAAAAAAAAACGAATTGGGTTGATCATAACCATTCAATTACTGTCCACTGAAAAGGATGATTAGGATCGAGATATAATTCCATAATCATTAGTGCATATGGGTTAGACCTGTCTTTTCTTGACACCACCCCCCCCCCCCCCGCCCCCCCCCCCCCCCCCACCCACACACTATTTATTAGTTTACGGCTGAGACAGGGCCTGCTCATTGGCCCGTGAGCTGAATCGGAGCTTAAATATTAAGCCCAATAATTAAAAGGGCTGGAATAGCACTGCCTTTTGCAACTTGCAACCCTAGCAACCATCCACATTCTAGAAGTCCAGGGTCTGGCTGCAATTTTCTTGATGAGGCCCAGCATACTAAGCCCCATAACTTGCTTGGGCAGTTACAAAGCTTTGTTTGCGCCGTCCAGGTGCTGAGATAGACATTATCTAGTATATGATGTATGTGATGGCCTCATTGTTACTGCACTGTAGGCTCAACATAAACAGACGCGGCATATGGTTTGGAATGAAATAACAATTACAAGGATTCAGATACTGTTGGAAAATTCCATCATGTGGGGCCACACATGTAAATATTAAATGTGTTATGCTATCTTTGGTTAGGCCTAAATTAAAGTGATCTAATTAAGACTTAAAGTTCTAAGGCTTAAGGGTATAATTGTCATGGGATTAATGTGTAGATACCGGAATGCTATATCTAATTTGATGAGGGGCCAAATTAGAAATAGCAAACTTATGATAATCTTATTATTATATATTAGGGTTATGGTCCCCAATTCATATGGTGAGTTCCTATTCTCTCTGACATCCCATCATCAGAAAGAATCAAGAGGGTTTCTCTGGATAGCCATATTGGATTGGAAGATCAATAACCTGCGAAGAAGATCACGTCATGGATCAAGGTATGTTTCCGCATTACATCTCTCAATGATTTGACGTGGAGGATCTTAGATGATTAAAGTTTACAGATCTATATAATTGTTGTTTTTCCCTACAAATGGTATCAGAGCATCTCCATGTTAAGCCATTGGGAATCTAGTATTCTTTTTCTAATCCAGATCTCTAGCAATTGGGTTCTATATTTTATTTTATTTTTTTGATTTGCGTGCTTCAAGAACGTAATGGATGACTTATGGTTGCTATTTCGTTCTCCCTTCTATATGCTGTCATGGAACCCATTGTTTGCTATGGATCAAGATCTGGTCCAATCAATGGATCAAGTACACCAATGGTAATCATGACCATAGATCTTCAAAAGGGGGCCTGGGCGACCATCATAGCACAGCCTGATCTTTTTTTTGATCAAGCGGGTCCCATGCTTCCGCTGCCTCAACATCCCAGACGAAGGTTCTGTAACAGAACATGATGAAACAAATCATGAAAAGGGGCTGACGGTTGTGGGACCCATCAGTGGACCTCATCAAAGATCACAACCCCACATCTTAAAGGGGACCCAGGGGCGACCATGTTAGTGGTGGTCCCATGTGGAGTGGACCCCATCTGCCCGTTCATTCAATGGTCATAAGTTTCTGCATTTTATTATGTTCATCGATCTCTGTTACAGAACGTTTTTTTTTTTTTTTTTTTTGGAGAAGATGATGGGTGGTTTGGTGGTCCGGGGGAGCACATGTTTTGGTGGTCCGAGGCATGATAATTATGGGTGGTTTGGTGGTCCAGGGGAGCACATGTTTAGGTGGTCCGAGGTATTATTATAATAATAATTAAAATAATAATAATAATAAATATATATATATATTTATATACATTTAGTCTTTCGTATGTTGTGACAGTTGGAGAGAACTAATTGGTTTTCTTCAACGCCAATTCAAATATTTTATGATATATCTTTTATGGTTAAATAAAATAGTCCATTATTCTAAATGGGTTAATTGAAACAACATGTCACCAAAGTGACCTCTCTTGTGTAGATTGTTCATGAGGAATATTGGATGTTTGTGTGTGTGTAGATTCATGCGGGTCTTAGTCGGCCCAAAGGAAGGTTAATACTTGGCCGAATTGCACACACACCTGTGGTGGTAAACATGTGACGATTACACAGTTTTTTACATGTGAATAATAAGTCGATCCAAAGATAGATTTATTATTTGACATGAATTATTTTCAATGTTTGATCACTACAACAAGAGTACCATTTACAATTAATATTACTGTCCAAAGACTTGATATTAATGTTGTGCTAGGTACCTTGCGATGAGACTCACCATTATTTGAATTTGTTGATTATTATATTTGGTTGATAACATGAGCATGCTTGTCTGTTTGTTTTTGTTCTCTTTACAGCTAGTGTTTCTACTATATCTGCTAATATCAACTCAATACCTGTACTTAATGGGACCAACTTTAAGGATTGGAAAGAGAACATAGAAATTGTTCTCGGCTGCATGGATTTAGACCTTGCACTACGGATTGAGCAACCCGCTTCTCTTACGGATGCAAGTTCTCCTGATGACAAAAGGAACTTTGAGAAGTGGGATCACTCAAATCGCATGAGTCTTATGATCATCAAGCGCGGCATTCCGGAGGCATTTAGGGGTGCGGTATCTGACAAGATAACCAAAGCCAAAAAGTTCCTAACTGAAATTGAAAAGCGTTTTGTGAAAAACGATAAGGCAGAAACAAGCACGCTTTTGCAAAGCTTGATTTCTATGAAGTACAATGGCAAGGGGAACATACGGGAGTACATTATGGGAATGTCTCTTATTGCTTCTAAGCTTAAGGCACTAAAGCTCGAGCTATCTGATGACTTGCTCGTGCATTTGGTATTAATATCACTTCCTGCACTATATAGTCAATTTAAGGTCAGTTACAACTGTCAAAAGGAAAAATGGACTCTTAATGAGCTCATTTCTTACTGTGTGCAAGAGGAAGAGAGATTGAAGCAAGACAGGACCGAAAGTGCTCATTTGGCTAGCACCTCTAAGGATAAGGGCAAAAAAAGAAAGAATAATGAAGCTGCTAAGGGTCCAGCTCAAAAGAAACAACAGCAAGACAAAGAGGGTTGTTTCTTTTGCAATAAGCCTGGACATGTAAAGAAGGACTGTACCAAGTATCATGCTTGGCGTGCCAAGAAAGGTACATTTCTTACTTTGGTCTGTTCTGAGGTAAATTTAGCTTCAGTACCTAGAAACACGTGGTGGTTAGATTCTGGTGCTACTACTCACATCAGTGTTTCTATGCAGGGTTGCCTGAGTTACCGAAAGCCAAGTGATGCTGAAAGACACATCTTTGTGGGCGATGGCAAGTCGGTAGAAGTAGAGGCAATAGGGCATTTTAGGTTGTTGTTAGGAACTGGTTATTTTTTGGATCTATTAGATACTTTTATTGTACCGTCTTTTAGACAGAATTTGGTTTCAGTTTCTTTATTGGACAAGTTTGGTTATTTTTGTTCATTTAGAAACAATCAATTCAGTTTATCTATCAATTCAAATGTTGTTGGAACTGGTTTTTTATGTGTATATGACAACTTATATTTGCTTGATACAATTGTTGCTTATAATGAATCCTTGCATGTGGAATCACGAGGCACTAAACGCAAACTGAGTAACGATAATTCAGCCTCATTATGGCACAAACGCTTAGGTCACATCTCTAAGACTAGAGTTGAGCGACTTGTGTCTGATGGGATTTTAAATTCCCTTGACTTTACAGATTTTGATGTTTGTATTGCTTGCATCAAGGGAAAACAGACCAAAATGAAGAAATTAGGTGCCAATAAAACTAAAGACGTTTTATAATTGATACACACAAATATCTGTGGACCGTTCCCTACGGCTTCCTGGAATGGCCAACAGTATTTCATATCATTCATAGACGATTACTCTCGCTATGGGTACCTATTTCTCATTCATGAGAAATCACAGTCTTTGGACGTGTTCAAAACATTTAAAGTTGAAGTTGAGAACCAACTCAACAAAAGAATAAAGTGTGTCAGGTCTGACCGTGGTGGTGAATACTACGGTAGATATGACGGTTCAGGTGAACAACGTCCAGGACCGTTTGCTAAATTCCTAGAGGAATGTGGGATCGTCCCATAGTACACCATGCCAGGATCACCTAGCATGAATGGTGTAGTTGAAAGGCGAAACCGGACTCTTAAGGATATGGTGAGCACTACAAGAAAAATGCCCAACAGCGACCAAAAGTTTCTGCGACCGTAATATTCGGTAGCTAATGACGATAATAGCGACCGCCTACAAAACGGGTCGCTATTAACCGGTCGCTGATAGATTTTTCCCGCCACAAAAATTGGCGCTAGAGTTGGTGGGAGGGCTGAAAAATAACAGCGACCGAAAGAGGTCGCTAATGGTTCTTAAATCCCCCAAAAGGAAATAAGAAAGAAAAAGAAGTAGAATGAAAAGAAGAGAAGGAGAAGAAGAGAGAAACAGAGACAATGAAGAAAAAGAAAAAGAAGAAGAAGTTCGGCGTACCTGGCAACGGACCAGTGCAGTCAAGCCGCCGCTGTGACAGCCTCGACCATTGTCATCGTCGTCATCTCCCTCTCCATCACCTTTGACCACCAGCGCCTTCATCTCCCAACATCGCCATCGTCCTTACCTTCAGCTCCATCTCTTTTCGTTCAAGTCAAAGAACTGCAGAGAGGGCTGGCTGAGGCTCACACTCACCCTTTTCTTTCTTCAGCGTTCACGAGCTGGACCACCCCATGATCTCTGCCTTCCACTCCCCTTTAAAACCCTAGATTTCCATCCAAAACCTTCGTTTCTCAAATCTATCTCCTTTCGCTAATCCGACATTCGAAACCCTAATCTCCGGTTTCAAGATTCAGGCTTCAATCAACCACTGCATATTCCACAGGTAATCGAATCGATCTCATCTCTTTCATTTGGGCTTCTTGAATTTGGCGGTTTTTTTTTTCTTTTAATCGTGTGAGTTGATGTGTTCAATCGAAAAAATCTCCTTGAAATGTTGATATTTGGATCAGAGAATTCTTGGGTTTCATCCTTTTAAACTTAATTTTGATTCTATTCTGTTGTTTTCGATCAGTTAGATACAATATATCCATTTATCTGAAGTGCCTTTTAAAAATGCATGTTCGGTACCATGTACAAAGTGTGTATTGAGATGCATATCACCCTCAGTGAGAGGCTTGATATGCCACTTGCAACTCATTATAGATTCAGATGGGATATACTTGGGAAAAACCTCACGTGAGATTTGGAGCAAACTAAAAAATACAGAGCAATTTTTCCTTCAAGTTCAACACCTACAAAAATAATTCTATACAACTAAACAGAATGACAACAATTTAGTGTAACAACGAAATAGACATGGTTCTCAACTAAAAAACACTTCCACTTCCTCACCCCACTTTGTACTAAAAAGCACTTATATTTCTACAAGACCATCAATTCTTAAATATTAAAGATAATAACAGCCTCACAAAAATGGTGTTTGAAACCTTGGGTATCTCTGTAAAGGTAACAAGCTACTGCATTTCTATCTATTGCATGTGCCCTGCTAGAAATGAAAAGTTTCCACCCAATGCAATATCTGTTAAATACCAAGTTCACTAGATCATTATCATCATCAACAAGAACAGATCAGGCTCACTAGATGTGCTTTGAATGTAACTCCCTCCTTAAAATTATTGAAGTCTCTGTTGAACTGCTGGTTTGGGTTTAGGGGAGCGTCTGTATTGACTCTTGATTTAGATTTTAGATATCGTTGTCATAATTTGGGTATGTATGGGTTATCCAAAAAAAAAAAAAAATGTATGGGTTAGTCTGGATGCATTTGGTCAGTTGTGGTTTTAGGCCAATTAGCAGGAGCTGTAGGGTTTTGGGTGGCTGCCTTGTTCTAGGTGGGTCGAATCGAATGATGGTTAGGCACAATAATAGCAGTAGGAGCAATTGGCCAATAACAGGACAAAAAAAAAAAAATAGCACCGAGAGTTGAATATAGAAATATGATAATCACACTAATGGAACTCTTTTTTTTTCTTTTTTGATATGAATGAACTAAATTAAACTTAAAGGGATTTAACTAGAATATCTTTCGTATTCAAGAACACTCAAAGAAGCCCATGGAACTCACTTGCTTTGATACCAAAATAATGGAGGATGGATTGGTATGGAGTTTTAACACACTTCTTGAAGCCGGCCTATGGAGCCGTAACACATTGGAGAAGCCAAGGAATCTTCACTTAGGGCTAAGAGAGTTTTACTTCAACAACTCAAGGTAGGAAGAGAGGAAAACGTTTGTGGAACTGCACGGTGCAAACTCAAATTACTAATTGCGAACTTGAATGCTAATTATTTGAACTTAGGACAAAACTTCCTGGAATATGAGATTGCAATTGGTTGGGCTTGTGACATGGCCATAATGCCTTTAATCAACATGTGACTAATTAAATACTTAAGTTATGGACCCTTTCAGTGAATTGGGCTTGTGCTGGTCTTTATTCATGTTGAGTTAGGCCCATATTTTCAGTGCTAAATAGGGCAGGTTTCATGCCCGCTTCCCATCCAAGATAAGATTTTTTCTATGGATTAAATCTATATACAGACAACTAGTAACGAGTGCCTATCATGCTCACCTCTTGCCTAAATGTACAATCTGTAGTTTCTGTCTGTTGAAGATAGGAAGAGGAATTTATATATATTGACCATATTCTAATCCATTGTCATTTTGTCTTGTACACTTGTTTTGATAGTGATCAGCAAGGTTGATCCAAATCTTTCCCAACTTTCATTTTGTCTTGTACACTTGTTTTGGAGTGCTAGGGGCATGATCATTTTGTATATTTGAAATGCAAGGAACTATTCCCTTTTTTAAAATGAGCCCTTTAAGTCCTGTATCCATTCTTAAAGGAGCCAGAATCTAGTCTATCCATCGAAAACAGTTATATATAACCTTGCATCCCAGCCCTCCAAAAACATGTCTGCCTAAACCAGAATGGTCCCCTCCACCAACTGGTTGGGTTAGATTAAATTTGGTGGGGTGTACGTTTCAACATGAAACTAGTTCAAAGGGAATAAAAATGTCCCATATATGTATATTTGGAAGGGAATATAGAGAAGCTATTACATTCAGGTTTCTGCTGGATAGTCCAGTTTATTAAAAGAGATGTGAACAAGATATATTTAAACATAATCTACAAGATCATATCCATTTTTCGTATATGTCGGAATCTCTAGTTATCATGCCTAATGAAGCTTTTGAAAGCAGTCAGCGAGCATCAAATGGAGAGGATTGCATGAGGGATTTCAGATCTTGTTTTGTTCCTTTTAAGAGTATAAATATCAGATGTTAACTTTGAAGTCAGACTTTTGTTGTGTATATTTGGGCATCAGGCATGGACCCCTCAACTTCTTGCGGCACCCCATAGTTAGAGACCTGATGCTGCCAACTGCCCACAACTCTTTTCTAGTTGTGCAATTTAGTAATTAGCTATTCAGCAAAGCAATGGAGCAATTTATGTGCGTGAGTCTGTTTTTTTTTTCTTAAAGTGTTTATGGATCAGGGGAAAAACAGTAAAAAAGGTCAAATGAAATCAAATATGAGAAGGGAATGGAAAAAGTTGATTTCATTTCATTGATTGCAAAATAGAATAACCCATAATTCTATTAACATAGTACAGTTTCTCTTGCACATTTTTTCCACTTTCAACTTTGAATAGGAAAAGTAATAACTTATTTCTTATTTAACTTGCATATAAAAACTTGGGTTTCTCATATCAGTCGTCAACATAATCATCTGGCTTGGTATCGGGGGCTTCTAGTGGAAGACCATTGGTTTGTGATAATCTGCTGATTTGTCTGAATCAGGTATCTTAGCCAATTTTCTCCTTTGTTCTGTAGGTGGGCTATTAATTTTTTGTTTTAGTTATTTTGAGGATTATTATTTCTGGTGATGTTTGATTGGTTGGAGGGAATCTGAGGAGTATACATGTCAAATATAAAAGAGGTTTGCACTTTTACCTGAAATTTTGATGAGGTCAGGAGGGTGCATCCCATTAAATTAAATAGTGACTTTATGGATAGTTGAAGACTTGTGTGCTTGCAAGATTCTGTCTCTAAATGAACAAAATTTGTCATATTATATTTGATTGAAATCTATGCATTTTCTTTCTTTCGTTCTTTTTTACTTCATTATAATTTTCACTATCGAATATCCACTGCCCACTACCCCGAATAATATAATTTAAAATAAAATAAAATAATAGAATTTAATTTAATTTTAAATATCATATTATATTATATAAAATATTATAATATTATACAATTAAAATGATATAAAAATTTTAAAAAATACAAATAATATAATATGATATAAATAAAAATAATATAATATAATATAATTAAAAATAAAACAAAATAAAATAATTTAATTTAATTTAAAATAAAATAAAATAATATGATCTAAAATAATATAATTTAATTTAATTGTCAATATCATATTATATTATATACAATAATATAATATAATAAAATTAAAATGAAAGAAAAAAAATACAAATAATATAATATTGCATGAATAGGATCATATTAGTTAAGACTGTTGCATGTAGAGGATCACATTCAGCTTAGAAACCCGTTTAAATTATAGCATGACAGAGACCTCATTCTAACGGTTGAAGATATAGTGCTGGCGGTGGACGGGCACTAATTCGTCCAAGATTGCCCGAGCTCAAACCGTTCGAATGAGATCTCTGCCAATGATATAATTTAAAACAATAGGACATGTTCAGCTTAGAAACCCGTTCAAAATTCACTTATTAGGAGTGAATTTTGAATAGTCCCCAGTTTGGGACTGTTCTTGTATGTCATGCTCCCACTTAGGCTGGTGTCAACGACTGAAGCAAATGTATCTGTTTGTTATAAAGAAATTTTGGTTTGTTTATCTTCTATTGTTCTCCGGGTGCATACTTAGACTATATAAATTATAGTCTCTTTTGTGTACTTGGAGACTGATGGGAGATGCTGCCAAAATTTCTTTTGAACAACAGATGCATTTGTTTGAGTCGTTGACATTAGTGGGACATCGCATACAAGAATGGGATAGAAGCCTGACCGGTGTAATAAGGGTGGAGACATATTTAGATAGGAACCATGTATTAATTATACCTAAAGATGACACATTGTAATACAATATCTCTTGTCAAAATAGGTATCGTAGTATCATGGATTACTATTCAGACCGTAGTTGGATGAGACGGCGAAAGTCAAGTGCCCAGATAGGTGCTACAACTGAATTTAAAACTGGTTGCCAAGTGTTTCTGGATTATGCATATAGTCACTCGGAATGTGTCAACGGCCAGAACAAGATAAGATGCCCTTGTTTGAAGTGTAAGAATGTAAATTATATGGACAGAGACATGGTCGCCTATCATTTACTGGTTAAGGGGTTCATGAATAATCACGAAGACTGTTGGTGGGCACATGGGCAGAGAAGAGACAGTGGCATCACCCAAGTACATAATCCTGGCAGCAGTACCCATCGTATGAATGACATGGTTCATGATATTGCAGGGCCTGATTTTGATTGGGAACAAGACAGAGAGCAAGTTATGAATTCTGATGCCAAAGCGTTCTTTAAGTTATTAGACGAGGGTAGCGAACCGTTGTGGCCTGGTTGCACCAAGCAAACTACGTTGTCTGCAGTGGCGACATTACTTAACATCAAGGCTGATCACAACATGAGCCATGAGTGTTTTGAGTCGCTCTTGAAGGCGATTAAGAGTATGTTGCCTGATGGTGAAAAATTGCCGGATAACTACTACTTTTGTAAGAAAATGGTGAAAAAGTTGGGTCTTGGATACCAAAAGATCGATGCATGTCCGAACGATTGTATGCTGTTTTATAAGGAAAATGAATATAAGACAAAGTGCACGTTGTGCAGTCATGATCGGTTCAAGCCTAATAAAGAGGGTGTGACTACAAAAAAGACAAATATACCTTTTAAAATTGTAAGGTATTTTCCAATTACACATCGACTAAAAAGATTGTACATGTCTTCCAGAACAGGTGAACATATGACTTGGCATGCGAGATCTCCAGCTAAAGATGGGGAACTTAACCATCCTGCAGATGGGAAGGCTTGGAAAGATTCCAACTTAGCACATCCTGGGTTTGCAATGGAACCTAGAAATGTGAGGCTTGGATTGTCCACTGATGGTTTCAACTCTTTTGGCCACTCAGCTGTTCCGTACTCCTGTTGGCCTGTGATTGTTACTCCGTACAACTTGCCTCCTTGGATGTGTATGAAACAACCATACTTGTTTCTTTCACTCGTGATTCCTGGTCCCAAGAGTCCTGGAAAGAATCTAGATGTTTACTTGAGACCTCTTATAGACGAGTTGAAGGTATTGTGGGAGGATGGAGTACAGACTTGGGATGTTTCCACGAAAACAAATTTCAACCTTAGGGCAACCGTTATGTGGACTATTAGTGACTTTCCTGCTTATGGTATGTTATCCGGATGGAGTACACACGGAAAGATGGCTTGTCCATATTGTATGGAGCATACAAAGTCTTTCAATCTATCGCATGGTCGAAAGCCTTGCTGGTTTGACTGTCATCGTCGTTTCTTGCCGGTAGATCACCCGTTTCGAAGAAATAGAGAAAATTTCAAGAAAGGGAAAGTAGAGAATGATATGCCTGCACCACGACTGTCTGGGACAGAGATGCTTGATCGTGTGATGAGATTGCCGGTCATTCAATTCGGTAAGATTGCTGCCTCAGAAATAATCAATGGGTTTGGCGATTCTCATAATTGGGTTCAGAGAAGCATCTTTTGGGAACTGCCTTATTGGTCTACAAATTTGATTCGTCATAATCTGGATGTGATGCATATTGAGAAGAATGTGTCCGACAATGTATTTAGTACCGTGATGGGTGTTCCAGGCAAGACGAAAGATAATGATAAGGCACGGTTGGACATGAAAGACATCTGTAAGCGTCCTGGATTAGAACTATATGAAACTCCTAATGGTAAGATAGCCAAATCGCATGCAAAGTACACATTGTCCAAAAAACAAGTTGAAGATGTGTGCACATGGATTAAGTCTCTGAAACTACCAGATGGATATGCCTCAAATATTGCAAGGTGTGTTACCGGTGGGAAATTGCAAGGGATGAAGAGTCATGACTGTCATGTGTTCATGGAGAGACTCATGCGTCTAGCATTCCGGGACTTACTTGATAAACCAATATGGGATGCTTTGACTGATCTTAGTCGTTTCTTCAGAGACATATGTTCAAAAACGTTAAATGAAAAGGACATGTCTATACTTGAGAAGAACATCATTGAGATCACATGTAAGCTTGAAAAAATATTCCCACCTAGTTTTTTTGACTCCATGGAGCATTTACAAATCCATCTACCCTATGAAGCTCGTGTTGGTGGTCCAGTTCAATATAGATGGATGTATCCTTTTGAGAGGGTGATGGGAAACCTGAAGAGGAAGGTGAAAAATAGAGCTTACGTGGAGGGCTCTATATGTGAGGCATACAGTTTCGATGAGATATCTATGTTTGTCTCAGACTATTTTCCCGACGAAGTGTTGACAAAGGCCAATCGAGTCCCGAGACATGATGATGGGGGCAATGTTGAACTAAATGGATGCTTTCTGTATTTGGTCTACTGGGTCGCGATTATGGAAAAGGGAAGTGCATATTCCTCTCTGAGCAAGAACTACATGCTGCACATACTTACATTCTTTTCAACTGCGAGGAGATTGACGACTTTGTCAGGTATACATGATAAATAGAGATTCCACTTTATGTTTTATCCTGCAATCTCATATATTTATATGTTCATTGTTTTAATATATGTATAGATCATACGATGACGAGTTAAAAGCAAATCAAAGCGGCATCACTGATAAAGATATTCAACTCAGTCGTGATCAAAATTTTGCACTATGGCTAAAGGACAAAGTAAGTTAGTTAAGTTAATTTATGAATTCATTTAATTTAATTGAATTTATTAAGTGATAATTCACAAGTTATTAAATTTTGTGTAGGCTCTTAATGACGTTTCGATCCCTTCAAATGTACAAGTCCTAGCTATGGGCCCAGACAGGGACCAAGTCTACCGCAATGGTTATAAAGTAAATGGCTATGACTTTCATACGAAGACATACGCCAGCGGAAAAAGAACAACTAAACTGGAGTGTGTGTTCAAGGAGATTGTTACAATGAGCTTGGTCGTGCCTTTTACGGGGAGTTGGAGGAAATCATTGAGTTGTCGTACAAGGGTACTTATGGGGGTCATATCAATTTGTTCAAGTGTCGTTGGTTTGATTCAGAAAAAGGGATACGTGTCAATCGACATGGAATCACCGATATTGACGTCCATAGGTCCACGTACGTCAATGCACCATTTGTGTTGCCAACTCAAACAATACAAGTATACTACACTCCTAGTCCTATTAGGAAAAGGGATAGACCGCCTGCAGATTGGCAAGTTGTAATTCATACTCCTGCGCGCACTCATGTCCAATTAGTAGACAAGGAGTTCTACCAAGAGGAGATGTTACATAGACCTCCTGTAATAAATGTGGACGACAACAATGAATTGAACCAGTTAGTGGGTGGAGATGAACCTGATGAATTGGATCCCAAGTCAGTACCTGTGCTAGTTGTCAGTGACACTGAGGAAGAAGAGTTATTGACTAAAACTGACACTGACACTGAATCTAAAGAAGATGATGGTTATGAATCTCCACATGATGTTCAAGAGGATTCTGAATCATACAACGATTTTCACTAAACTGTATGTTTAGTTTTACTTGCATTACGTATAGTTACATATATACATGTTCTCTATATATTTGTCATATTCATGTGCATTTCATTTATAGTTGTTGTAGTTAACTATTGCAAACAATTACATGTTATTATTGTCATTTTATTTGTGTATGTATAGATCATATTAGTCATAATAACATCATGAAATTTTTATTTATGTAGATGTCTTCTTCATCAGCGCCAAAAAAGCGTGGCTTGGGCCGGGGTCCGAATCAGATCCCGAAGGCCCCGGTTAATCCGGATGAGCGGATTCTCATTCAGATGCGACCTCATCCCGATAGCACGTAATATCTACCTCATCCCGTTTAAAATAATATTTCTTATCTTTAATGTAAATTGTTGTATATTTTAGTGATTTTGCAGATAGCAAGATTGTGAAGTGCATTTCACAGCTTTGTTTGCAGAACTGGCCTACGCCAGCAATTACGTGGGCGTGCACACCTCTCGGCCACAAGGATGCAGTTTGGGCAGAATTTCAGGTATTTTTTATTAATTCTATAAGTTAATATCATCAATGAACTAATATTGTTTAATAGTGTTGGATTGTATTATAACGGTTTTAATATTAATGGTTATTGTATTTTTATTTGCAAAAAAGGTATAGATGGGATGACGCGCACGCATCAATAATACAGACAATTTTCTGGCAAAAGTGCGCCGCCCGAACAAAAGATAATTTGAGTAAAGAACGACAAAAAGCTTCGCAGAATGCTCAAATCAACCATCCAGGGCAGGCTGAGGAGTACATGCATGAGTACAGCCCTTGGTGGTGTGCCCCCACCATATGGGCTGGCATGTGTGAGCAATGGAAAGCTGAAAGCTGGGTTAAGAGACGCAGGACTGCCGCCGTGAATAGAGCCTCAGGTGCACCTGAAGGCAACAAGGCACCAGGCACGTATAAAGGTGGCAGTATATCCCAGCTGCAACATGTTGCTGCCAAGGTACGTATGTTGCGAAGTTCTTTTTTTTTTTTTTTTTTACAGTCATGGTATTACTATGAGAGCATGTGATTAATATATATACATGTGTGGATCCTGAATTATATTTGTAGGAGGCTAGTTCCCAGGGTCAGCCTATCCATTGGCTCGATGTTTACGTGGCGACCCGCGATGGTTTGCCTGATGCTGTCCAGATAGTTGTAAGTTTTCATAACTTATCCATGTTGTTTATAATTTTTAACGTCATTCTTTAGGGTAATTATTTATTTATAGCATATATATATTTTAACTTGATGACAGGAGACTTATAATACATTGATGGACGAGCGCTATCCTGAGGGCACCTCGCGGCCGCTGATAGATCAAGAGCTGTGGGAGAGGGTGTCGGTTGTCAAGAAGAACTACGTTAAAGGCCAAGGACAACGACGACGACCGACTATCAGTGGCACAGGCAGCTCTGGTAGCCAGTCTACACAATCATCATACCAGCCGATGCCACATACTGCTGCTGATTGTGTGAGAGCGATCTGTCGAGATCGTGATCTCCTTCGTACATTGCGTGTGCATCTGCAGTCCCTGGATCCTGATGAGTCAGCAAATGTAGTGGCGATAGCAGCACAGCAGGAGATTGACAACGAGGTAATCTTACTATTTAGTACAATCAACTTAATCACTTAATTATATATTATATACTATATATTTAACATGTTTTATTCTTTTGTTACAGGCACGTTTGGACGATAATGCGTGAGATCTATTCATGTATTCTCTTCATTTTGTTCTACCTTTGTACTTATCTACTTTAGACATTGATGTTTATTGGACGATGATGGATGTTTGTAGTGATCTACGTACATTAGGCATGGATGTTTATTGGATGTATATAAATTTTGATTTAGTTTATTTCTATTTCAATTTGGATGAATTGTATGAGGTTGATATTACCACATGTTAGAGTTACTTATATATATAAACTGCTGTGTGTTGGGATATAAAGCAGGTACTTCTTTTTTTTTTTGGGAAATCCAGAAAAGAGGCAATTTTTTTTCTATTTTTCACTATCCGCGACCCCATTTGGTCGCTAAAAAGCTTTTGCGACCGAAAAAAATCATTTTTTTTAATTTTTTAATTCAGTTATTTTTGACAATCAGCGACCCCATTTGGTCGCTAAAAAACTTCTGCGACCGAAAAGAATCATTTTTTTTAATTTTTTAATTCAGTTATTTTGACAATCAGCGAGCGCATTCGGTCGCTAAAAAGTTTCTGCGACCGAAAAGAATTTTTTTAAATTGTTTTAATTCAGTTATTTTTTACTATTAGCGACCGCATGCAGTCGCTAAAAAGTTTCTGCGACCAAAAATAATTTTTTTTTTAATTTTTTAATTCAATTTTTTTTCAATATCAGCGACCGCATTCGGTCGCTAAAAAGTTTCTGCGACCGAAAATAAATTTTTTTTAATTTTTTTAATTCAGTTATTTTAAACTATCAGCGACCGAATGCAGTCGCTAAAACGTTTCTGCGACCGAAAATAATATATTTTTTTTATTTTTTAATTCAATTATTTTTCACTATCAGCAACCGCATTCGGTCGCTGATAGCGGTCGCTGATAAGTTGGTCGCTAATATTGGTCGCTAGTACAGGTCGCTGATAATTCGGTCGCTGTTATCGGTCGCCAATGTCCACCCAGTGACCAGATAATCTGCGTCGCATATCAGCGACTGTATGTGGTCGCTGATACAGATCAGCGACCGCATGCGGTCGCTGATGTGCGGTCGCAGATAGGCTGTTTTCTTGTAGTGGAGGAGTATGATTAGTCATTCCTTTCTACCAGAGTCACTCTGGGGAGAAGCACTCAAAACAACAGCTTATATTCTGAATAGAGTGCCAACTAAAGCAGCTGCAAAAACACCTTATGAGCTTTGGACAGGCAGAAAGCCCAGTCTAAAACATTTTCACATTTTGGGATGTCCAGCTGAGGCAAGGCCTTACAGGCCACATGAAAAGAAATTGGACTCCAAAACTATAAGCAGCTACTTCATTGGCTACTCTGAGCGATCTAGGGGCTATAAGTTTTATGATCCCACACTTAGGTCAATTTTTGAGACGGGAACTGCAACGTTTTTTGAGGATGTTGAGTTTGGGGGGAGAAATAAGGTTAGAGACATTGTCTTTGAGGAAGAATCGGTTTCGATTCCCACTATTGCTTTTGACAATGTGCAGGTTTCTATACCTGTCAATGATCAAGAAGCGAATCCGGATCCTCAACAAGAAAATGTTAATCAAACCCCCATTCAAGATGAGATAACTGTTCCTGAGGAACAAACTCAACAACCTCAAGAACCAGTGCCATTAAGGCGATCCACTAGAGAAAGGAGAAATGCTATTCCGGACGATTTTCTCGTATTTCTCCAAGAACATGAGGAAGAAACAGGAATGGTGGAAAATGATCCAATCAACTTCCATCAAACCATGCAAGGTTCCAATTCTCAGAAGTGGATTGATGCCATGAATGAGGAGTATAAGTCTATGCAAGACAATAAAGTTTGGGAACTTGTCCCATTACCAGAAGGTGCGAAGCCCATTGGTTGTAAATGGATTTTTAAAACCAAAAGGGATTCGAATGGTAATGTGGAAAGGTATAAGGCTCGTCTTGTAGCTAAAGGCTTTACTCAAAAGGAAGGGATTGACTTTAAAGAGACTTTCTCTCCAGTTTCATCGAAAGACTCTTTTAGGACAATCATGGCACTTGTTGCACATTTTGATCTTGAGCTTCGTCAAATGGATGTCAAGACAACATTTCTCAATGGTGACATTGACGAAACAATTTATATGGCGCAGCCAGAAAACTTTGAGTCGGGAGACCCAAAGAATATGGTATGTAAATTGACAAAGTCCATCTATGGACTCAAGCAAGCTTCTCGTCAGTGGTATCACAAATTTCATTAAGTGATTATCTCGTTTGGTTTTGAGACAAACGATGTTGATAATTGTGTGTATCACAAATTCAGTGGGAGTAAGCACATATTCCAGGTTTTGTATGTCGATGACATACGGCTTGCCACAAAAGATATAGGCATGTTGCATGAAACCAAGAGATTTCTATCAAAGAAATTTGAGATGAAAGATCTTGGTGACGCCTCCTTTGTCTTAGGGATCCTGATACAACGAGATCGCTCTCGGGGTATTCTTGGATTATCACAAAGAAGTTATATCGATAAAGTACTCAAAAGGTTTGGAATGCAGGACAGCAAACCAGGTGACACCCTGTCTCTAAGGGAGACAAGTTCAGTCTAAATCTGTGCCCTAAAACTAACCTTGAAGTTAAGGAAATGCAGAAGATTCCCTATGCATCAGTTGTAGGGAGTCTAATGTATGCTATGGTGTGTACGCATCCGGATATTGCGTACATTGTTGGTATGTTAGGCAGATATTTAAGCAATCCTGGCATGGATCATTGGAAAGCAGCCAAGCGGGTTATGAGGTATTTACAGAGAACAAAAGATATTATGCTCACATATAGGAGATCGGATCAGTTGGAGATCATAGGGTATTCCGACTCCGATTACGCTGGATGCCAAGACAGTACGAAATCCACATCAGGCTACATCTACCTGTTAGCTGGTGGAGCTATATCTTGGAGGAGTGCCAAACAGACACTCGTAACTGATTCCACCATGGCAGCAGAGTTTGTAGCATGCTATGAGGCATCCAACCATGGAATATGGCTGCGGAATTTTGTCACTGGGCTGCGAATTCTGGAGGGTATTGAAAGGCCACTCAAACTATATTGTGACAATAAGTCAGCAGTGCTATATTCCAACAACAACAGGAGTTCAATTAGATCAAAACATATTACCATTAAGTTCCTAGTTGTGAAGGAGAGAATACAGGATGGACAGATATCCATACAGCACATTGGGACAAACTCCATGATTGCGGATCCGCTTACAAAGGGATTACCACCCAAGGTCTTTCATGAGCACACCGCTCATATGGGTGTTATTTTGTGTGAGGATATCACATTATAGTGGGAGTTTGTATCTTTTTATATTTTATTGCTTTATGTTTGATTTTGGAGATACTTATGCATTTATGTATTTGGATATTTTTCTGATCAGAAAATAAAGTATTCAGTTTATTTCATTCTGTCACATTGTGTTAAATATTGATCTCACTAAGGAATACAGTAGGACCAGTTGGAAATAGACATGTATAGATCACATTGTCTGTACTTTCCATGCTACGCATCCATGATTGATCTATGTCATTTGGTTATGTTGTTGTATGTGACCCTTGATGGGTTTAGTCATTTTAAATGTGACAAAAACCGCTTTGATCCTATAACGGCATAATCAAGGGACGCGATTGTTCGGATATATCCTAAAATTATGAGCAAACTTTTGGAGCTCATATAGTCATACACATTTGTTAAGTTACATATATGGCCCAGTGGGAGATTGTTGGAAAATTCCACCATGTGGGGCCACACATGTAAATATTAAATGTGTTATGCTATCTTTGGTTAAGCCTAAATTAAAGTGATATAATTAAGACTTAAAGTTCTAAGGCTTAAGGGTATAATTGTCATGGGATTAATGTGTAGACACCGGAATGCTATATCTAATTTGATGAGGGGCCAAATTAGAAATAGCAAACTTATGATAATCTTATTATTATATATTAGGGTTATGGTCCCTAATTCATATGGTGAGTTCCTATTCTCTCTGACATCCCATCATCAGAAAGAATCAAGAGGGTTTCTCTGGATAGCCATATTGGATTGGAAGATCAATAACCTGCGAAGAAGATCACGTCATGGATCAAGGTATGTTTCCGCATTACATCTCTCAATGATTTGACGTGGAGGATCTTAGATGATTAAAGTTTACAGATCTATATAATTGTTGTTTTTCCCTACAGATACTACTTAATTTCCAAAACATGAGTACCATGATCTTTGGATTACATCTCCCTGTATGGTTTCATTGAGACAACCATTTCTTCTATGACATTCCTTAACTTGGGTTTTAGTTTAACTAAAATCAAGTGCTCACATTATATGCGCCTTTGTGTGATTACCTAGACATAGTTATCTTTTGCATGGGATTAACCAAAAAGTCTTTTAGCGTCTTTGTTAAAAATGATAATGTGCTTACATCATATGCTCCTTTTAGGGTGATTACCTGGCCATAATCCACGGTTTTCTTTTGCATGGTATTATCTGAAAAGTCTCTCACCTCTCTAAGTTGACCAAAGCTTTTTTTTTCTTGGTAGATGATGTTTGAGTATAGTGTTTGTTGGGTGTCCATAGCTCTTACAGTCTAAGTTAAAAACAAGTGTTGACTAGTTTCTAGCAGCAAATTCTCTATTTGCATTCACATTCGATCCTTTGAGTTTGATCTAAGGGGTCTGAGACTCTGAAGTCTACTGCACTTGATTTTAGTATATATGTGATAGTTGACAACCAACATCTTTTTAGCATACATAGATAGTATTTTACTACTTTTAGGATATGGATGAGACAAAGAAAAATTGCACCCTAGTAGTAAAATTAATCCATTCTACAAAAAAAAGAAAAAAAAAGGTAGTGAAATTAATCCACATAATATTATATTAGATAATTAACAGCTCACCCTCCAGACAGTACCTAAAATGCTTAAATTCATTGATCCTGACTGTGTAAGACCGCGACATATGCTTGAAAATCACTGGAACAATGTGTCGTCGATCGTCTAATAGCTAGTGCTCTTGATCTTCATAGAGACTGTATCCTACAAGACATCATATACATGAACATGGACACTAATTAGCACATTGATGCTATTGAGTAATATAATTCAGTTTTTTTCTTTTCTTTTCGTTTTCCCATTTCTTCTTATTGCCTTCAAATTCGCAGTGTTTACGTCGGAGGAGAGATTACATATACCGACCTTTTGATATGATACTTCTTTGATTAGTAATGGATTCAAATTATGATTTGCACGTGACCGGCTATGATCTTATCTTATATCTGGTTTGGCATTATTGTGATTATGTTTTCGGACTAGTGGTTAAATGGACTGGAACCTACACCTCAAGGTCAAAGTAAATGTATCATTTACTGTAGGTGCACTTCCACCATAATTTAATAGATTTTTACTTATTTGATATACATTTCTTGGAATTTTAATCTTTATAATATTGTTAAATTTCATCGACAAAAAATGGGGAGAAACAATAGGGTGGGTTCCCTCTCATCGATGTGCTGCCGGCAACATACGACAATTATCCTGTCACTTCATATAGGTCTCTTCAATATGGGTCAATTATGGGTCTTAATTAAAGTTCAAATTCTTGCCTGCCAAACAACTAGGATCGAAAATGAAGACCTTCTCTTTTGCGTGCCAAAGAAATTCTTGCATGTCAAGCATGTTTTGCCTAGTATTCCTATCCATATCTCTCTCTCCATTCCTATTCCAAAGAAAACTTGCCTTCTTAGAGAAAAATTAATGCAAAACTTTCTTTGGTCAGCGGATGAAACCAAGTCTAGAAGTAATTTTGTTCGTTGGGATAAGGTTTGCCTCCACAATGCAGAAGGTGGGTTGGGCATTAGAATAGTGTAGGATGTTAATGATGCGTGCATGCTTAAATTAGGCCGGGCTGCTGTCACTACTTCATCGCTATGGGCTTCTTGGTTTAGTCATCATTATTTCAAAAACTCGCTCCTTGTCACTTGGGTACCCCAAAGGCTGGTTCTGGCATTTGGAAGCAGATTAGGGCCCTCTCTCCGATCCTTCAAGATGGTAGCAGATGGAAGGAGGATAATGGTTATAGGATTAGTTTGTGGCATGATAAATGGATTGATCACGATCCTATCATAACTCTTTTTTCCGAACTTCGATTTCTCACCTTTTCCCAAGGTCTCTGCCGTCATAGAGGAAGTCAGATGGAGAATCCCGGATTCTATTCCGCTAGTCGTCCAATTCATATGCAGCATGTCAACTCAATTCCAATAGCTCCCAATTCAGTTGATCTTCTAACTTGGCTGGATGGTGAGTTCTCTCTCTCAAAAGCTTGGAGTCTTGTCCGTCGCAAAGCTCCAAGGATCGTATCATCAAAGTTGGTTTGGAACTCTTGGATTCATCTCAGTAGGATGCATGATCTAGCATCTTATGCATAGAAAGACCCCAACCGAAGCTTGGGCTAAATCAAAAGGGCTGCTTCTAGCTTCAAGATGCTTAATCTATACATCTCAAGAGGAAACTAATACACATCTTTTTTTAAAGCTCTTTTGCCAATCTCTTATGGTCTTGGCTTCTCTCTGCAATTACTTCTTCGCAGACGGTTTCTTCATCTCTAGGGGCAATTTGGAAGAAACCATGCAGCTGCTACCTTCTTCCATAGCATCTTTATCATCTAGGAAATGAGAAATGCCTCCAAATTCAATAACTCTAAGCCTTTGTTTCCTAAAGCTAAAGGCCTATTCGCAGATCGTCTACTGGAAACTTTCAGCACTCTCCCGAATCAAACTCGCAAGCTCATAGGTCACCATGTGTTGCACTTTCTAAAAAGAACATATCCCACTATTTAGAAGTAGTTTGTAGCCTATTCTCGGCTTTTCTAGTAATCTTGTCTCTTGGCGTGGGAGCTCAGTTTTTGTATTGGAGGCTTTAGCCCTTCTTCATTTCTTCTTTGAATATATTTTACCTCAAACAAAAAAAATTTAAGGTTCAAATTATGGTTAATCCTCACATAGCACAATCACTACTACAATTTAGCTTTTTTGCAACGCTGAAAAAACATCATAGATAATATAAAAATCATCTCAATAAGTAAGTGCGAGGCGAAAAGCTAAGCGTCAAAAAGGGGTCGCAAATAATAGGGTTGCAAAAAGATCAGCTACATTAAAGACTGCAGCGTGGCAATAGGAGTGACTATTTGCAACGGTTTAAAAGAGTTGCTAATTACGTTTTATTTGCAACATTTTCTAAGCGTCACATATAATGATTTATTTGCAACGGTAAAATTGCATCGCCAATAATGTTTATTTGCGGTGATTCAAAAAAGTCGTTAATAAATCAATAATGGCGACGCTTTTTTAAAGATGCAAATAATCTTTTTTGCAACGCTTTTGTAGTGCTGTTAATAATCTTCATCTTGTTACATTTGATTATTTACGACACATTAAAAGCACCGCAAATAGTAACTTTTCAGAAAAAAATATTTTCTAATATTTTCAAAAAATATATATTTTTCCTTTTATGATACCCTATCAATACAAATATAATCTCATCATCCATTCACAAATCTTTAATGCAAAGTCATCCTTAGGTCATCACAATCATATATCTCTAAGTAGAAATTGAGGTATGAAAATAACATTCCATCGATGTAAAAATATAAACTAAATCAATTCATTGAATTTGAGTGAAATGAAACAGTTATCCGCATCACAAATTCTTACTGAAGACACCGATAATATTATGTTAAACATAAATATATATAATAGTTGGTCTCAATATAACATAGAAACAGTAACTGAAAGACGGTCTTTGATATGTATCATGGAGAGACAACGAACAATTTCCACGATAAAATGTAACCTCCTCAAATTGATCTTTACCATATAAGCTGGTCCAAAAAAAATTTCCTTGTTCTTATTTTATCTTCATCACCCATTTTGATCTGTAATAAATAAAATAAGATAGATGTCAAAATCCATAAAAAAATTGAGACCATTGAGTTTGTTTGAAATTGAATGGTAGCACTCCTTTTTACATAAGTTAGACATTGCACCAAGGTGATGGTTGCACCAAGGTGATGGCTGCACTCTTTTTTTATGGTATACTAAAGCAACTAATATCTGAGTTTTAACTGCACCAAATATTGAACAACTATAGAAGCAAAAATCCACAAATATATCTATATATAGAAGCAGGAAGTGGGAACAAAAATAATAAATCCAAATCACAACTCTAAATCTATAAAAGTAGCAATAAAATCTAAACATAATCCAAAGCTAGCTATGTTAGGCAGCGACATCCCACAATTTTCAACAGAGATAAAGGTTTTTCAATGTGATGGTGGGGGTGAGTTTCAGTCTCATTTATTTGGGGAACACTTGTCCCAATGTGGCATTTTAAGATCTATTTCTTACCCTGGTACCCCTGAACGAAATGGGGTTGCAGAGAGAAAGCATCGTCATATCGTTGAAACAAGCCTTACTCCATTATTCCATGCTAATGTCCCAAAGGTTTTATGGGTTGAATCCTTTTTTACTGCATTTTATTTTAATTAAACAGTTACCTTCCTCAGCCTTAGGAATGGAAAACCCATTTCACAAGTTGCATGGACAACACCCTAATTACTCTTCATTACGAGTATTTGGTTGTCAATGTTTTCCGTACCTTCGGGATAAAGCATTTAATAAGCTTTAGCCCAAGTCCTATCCTCGTATTTTTGTTGGATACATCAGTAAACACAAGGGACTTCGATGTTTTCATCCTCTCACTTGGAAAATTTTTATATAAGGCATGTCATTTTTTATGAAAAAGTTATTCCCTACACTGCTTTGACAACCTCGGCTACTCCACATGTTGAAAACACCAACACAACCTACTCTGAGTTTTTGCATTCACATTTGAATATATCCATAGAACTTTCTTTGGACAATGAATCAGCACCCACTTCAGTTTCTCTGGGTCTACTGTTCCAACCAAATGATGATGCACGAACCCCATCAAATAACTTGGTGCATGTTGATGTCGGCCAACACATGGATCCTGCATTAACTACAAATGGATCTGCTACAAAAAAAATTTAACATCTAGAATTCAGACAGATTACCAGGGTCCATTACTATTAATCTCCCCATCATTGAAGAAGAATTGAATAGCCAGGGACAAAATACAGTAAATATTTCCGCACAGGTGGACTCTATTGCAGCACATGACAACAACAACTTATCTCAATAGCTGGACTCACATCATCTAGCCACTATGTAGCCTCTTGATCCAAAGAAGACAATGCATGATGCACATATTTAACACGGCCCACTTGATCCAAACAATCAAAAGCCACTCTTGAGAGGATGCGAGACCATCTGGTGGTATGGGCAATATCGAGAATCATTGGTTTTGCCAACATCTCCCGGTCTTTTGGGGTCAGGCAAGGTGAGTCTCCCATTTTCTAGGAGAGCCCCAAATACTTCTTCAATATCTTCATTGAACGGGTATTTCTTCTCTACTCATTCTTTAAAGGCATTAGAGGGTTCAGGTCTCTTACCTGCAGCTTGGTTTTCAGTCTTCTTTGGCGGTTGGGGAGCTGACTTGGTTTTCACATTGAGAACCTCCTTTTTTTTTGGCTTTGAGGTTGCAATGGTTGTAGGCTCTTTCTTTGATGATTTCTGACTGTTGAGGTCTTTGATCACCGTTTCAGCCTCCATGGATGCTTCTAGGAGTTCTCCTAGATTTTTTTATTTGTTGCCGATGATCATAGAGCGGATCCTTGCTCTCATGTTGTTACGGCATATGTCGACTAGCGACGCCTGTGGCAGCACATCTGAGCATTTGTACTTCATTGCCTTCCACTTGTGAATGAAGTCGTAATGTAAGACCCCGCCCCGAGAGTTTCCGATTTGTGTTAATCAAGACGTGACTTAGCTATAAGTGAGATTAGCAGAAATGGGTTAAATCTGGATTAGAATAGCTTTTTTATAGCTTTGAATAATTTTGGGAACTCTTTTGATCTAGTGGGACCCTTTGGGGGTTCCTTTTATTGTATGTTGATTAGTTTTGGGATTTATGTAATAATTCTGGAAATCTGTGATTTGCTCCGTTTAATGTATTTTATTATTCCCGACAACTTTTGTATTTTCTCCGTTCTCGTTCGAAACCTCTAAACCCTACTTTGCCAATGATAGGGGTAAAACAGTCTTTTTACACAAAATCTGGACACTATTTTCAATGTCTCCGAAACTCGTAAAATATATACTTTTTTGAAAGTAGAAATTTCGACGATCGATTCTTCCTTCTTCGTCGAATCCATCCGAAGCCCGTAGAGCGATGTTTTAGCCCAATTGGATTTTTAAGCTGTGGGACCCATTCAGATTTTCTATATAAGGAGGAGTTCATTCCTTCTTCCCCCTTTTTCCTGTAACTTTCCCTTGAGAGCATAGAGAGTTCCAGCCCTAGGTCATTCTTGTGCCTTCTTGCTTCTCTATCTCTCAATCTCTCTCAAACCTATTGCTAAAGGTAAAATGGAGGTGGTAATCTTCCTCCCCTCCATGAGAGCTTCATCTTGATATCATTTTTAGAGAGAGCCTTCCATTCCAAACTACATTTTGAGCAAGCTCTTGCCATTAGAGGACTTTTCATGTAAGCTCTTCTTCTCATCTCTTGGTTGTGTGTTCTTCTAGCCATGGAGATGCTTCACCTTGATTATTGGAAGCTATCTCCATCTATTTCTTGGTTTTGACATTCTAGGGTTGTAATGAATGTATTTTGGGGATTTTTGTGTAGATTGTAGATTTTGAGCTTGAGAGTGTGATTAGAGCTTGACTAGCATATTTGGAGATCAAGGCAAGTGAATGAATGGATTTGATTTGAATAAGTTCTTGTTTTTATTGAAAATGTGGATTTTTACTATTCCTATTCCCTTAGTTATTATGTTTCATAATGCTTTTAGAAATGTACTTATTGATATGATTTTCCTCCTAGTTAGTTTATGAGAATGTATGCATTCATTCATTAAAGCTTATTTTGGTCATTATGGACTTCTTAAATGATATTTGTACTTGCATTGAATGAGATTTGTGTTGGAAGGAGAATTAAATGCATTGATGGAATGGTGGTTGGTGGAAAGGATTAAATGTTAAATGGAAGGGAATAGACCCATTTCATGTTAGGAAATGGTTGGAGTTGAGATGAAAGGGTTCGGGAAAGAAAGAACTGAAATCTGTACCTGATGTAGAGTTCCCGCAGCTGGGCGGTCAGCGGGCGGTCACCTTGGCGGCTAGCCGACAGGTGACCGGCGGCTAGCCGACCCAGATTCGGTTAGAAACACAGAATGCTGTGTTTTGACAGGCGAACCGCGGTCAGCCCCGCGGTCAGCTCGCGGCTAACCGCTACCCTAAAACCCTGTGACCGCCAGGTAGCCGAGATGCGCGGTTAGAAACACAGAATGCTGTGTTTTGACAGGCGAACCGCGGTCAGCCCCGCGGTCAGCTCGCGGCTAACCGCTACCCTAAAACCCTGTGACCGCCAGGTAGCCGAGATGCGCGGTTAGAAACACAGAATGCTATATTTCAGCAGGGTGAACCGCGGTCAGCCCCGCGGTCAGCCAGCGGCTAACCGCCGATCACCTCAGCGGCTAACCGCCAGCTAACCGACTGGTGACCGAATTTCACCCAGAATTCCTGAGTCTTTTCTATTGTTTTCAGATATAGTATTTAAAGGTTTGGATGGGTTGTTCTGATGCCCTACCACCTTGGAAAGACCCAGGGGATGACATAAGGAGATTGACTTAGAAAGAAACACCATTTCGGAAAGGTATTGGGACTTTTGGATTCATCAACTTGAATAAGGAAACTTGGTATGTCCTCTATCATTCGAGTACCATACTAAGGGTAATAATAGACATACGAGATCCTTATACATGTTGTTTGAATATGGATGCCCCAATATATAGTCCCTAATGGTATAAGGATTCATTGCATTGTTTTACTCAGATTATATGTATAATTACATGATCCTACTGGTTTTATCTCAAATTCTTATTTATACACCCGATATGTCCTGCCAGCCCCGTTTATGCATGAACAGATAATGGTACGAAATGTGTGCTTACGAGCACTATGTCCCACCTGCCCGAGTGTTTTATACTGATATAGTTTTGTACATGTTTTGATTTCTCATGTCACCTATGAGTCGGCACCACTAAGCTTGGACGTCCTAGTCAGTCTGATCAACTGACTTGGGCCTCCCCCTTGTGCTCCCGCCAGTTGCAACTTGGATCCTGTCCTGTCCCGTTACCCGGTTCCGCGGCCGTGGTCTTGCCTAGCTATATCTATGTATATGTATATAATGTTGGTTCTCGTCACTTCGTGTGCTCGATCCCAACGCACTGAATGTGCTCTCATCACCTTAGTGATAGAGAGGATTTAGCTTTAGTGTGGTTGCCATCTAGTCAGTTCCTGTACATTGAATACCCCACATGATTTATATTGCATCTGTACTTTAAATGAACCATGCATCCTGTTCTATGACAGTTATCGTTTTAATAAGTTTTCGTTATGTCTAAGATGTGTTTTGATTTCTCTCTTGGTATTATCTATTCATCCACCTGCCAGACCGTCGTGTCTGACCCATTTTTGTGGTACTCTGGTCCAGCTCCCGTTATTGCCTTTGAGGAGGAGCCAGAGGAGGCGGTCGATGAACCGCAACGATTAGTCGAGTGGCAAGCTGACAATGTCATATAGACATTTGGTTTAGCTTTGAGCTGCGAACATTTTGGGGAGATTATAGAAAGATATATGATTTATACTTTTGGTTGTACTGGCCTTTGTTGGCCATTATTTTTGGGGAATGTTAATTTAACTTGATCTTTTGTTTAAACTCTAAATTCAAATTTTGGGAATGCTAATGAGATCATTGCTCACTCTGACATCATGTCATACTTGTGTATTACCAGTCTCATATAATGAGAATGGATTAAGAGTTTGATTTGCTACACGCATCCGCACCAATGTAAATGTTCTATGAGTGTGTGTGGAATCCTCACCGCGGAAACCTGTGGGAAATTAAGGAAATGTATAATCATTATTAAGGGTAGTTCATTACCCCATCCACACCCCGTCGCGGTCCCGGGTCCCGGTTCGGGGTCGCGACAGACTTGTATCAGAGCGAGACGTGTTTCAGGCAATTAAAAGAAACTAGAAATCCTAAGGACGTGGCGAGGATCCGTTTGACTTTTCGTTAGTTAGACTCGTGTGAGCAATGTGTAACCCTTATATGACTTTATGTGCTAACAAGTTGTTTTGCAGTGATATGCCACCTCGAAAAAGACCCGTAACCGACAATCCCACCGCAAGCAATAGTGAACACACCGGGCCACTAGGAAACGGTACTCCGGATCCAAACATGCAGAATCAATTTCAACAGATGATGCAAGCCATGCTTGACCAGCAACGTCAAGCCAATGAAAATCAGGCAAGATTGCAAGAGCAAATGGCCAGGAAGGATGAAGAGCATGCTAGGGAGATGGCTATGATGCAAAGGCAGTTATTAGAGGTGTTTGAAAGGAGGCCTGAACCGGCACCAGCGCAACCTCTAGGCCCTCAAATTGTCATTAACAATAGGGAACATGACCCCAATGCGTTGTTTGAAAAGTTTAGGAAGAGGGGCCCTAAGGAGTTCACTGGGCATGAGGACCCATTAGCTGCAGATGACTGGCTAGAGCATACAGAGAACATCTTTGAGGTATTTAGATGTACAGGTAGGCAGCAAGTGCAGCTCACCGCTTCCATGTTCACTGGCCTAGCGGATATATGGTGGAAAACAATAAAGGCTGAGTATAGGACTATAGCAGACGCAGAGGCTTGGACAAGTTTCAAGAGACAATTCAGTGACAAGTTTGTACCGACACATGTGAAGAGGCAAAAGGCCATTGAATTCCAGCAGCTCGTACAAGGTAACACGACCGTTCAAGAGTACCTCACGAAGTTCGAAAGGTTGTCTCGATATGCCCCCGAGCTAATTGACACTGTGGAGAAAAAGATAGCGAAGTTCCTTGAAGGACTTAACCCGATCATTGAGAGGGATGCCACAGGTGTTGTACCACCTATCACTTTTGAAGAGGCTGTGAGAAGGGCCTATAAATTCGAGAACCTGAACAACAAGATCCTCAAGATCCAAGGAAAGGCACTAGCTCACCAACAGAATCACCCACCAAGGAACCATCAGAACAAACGACCGAGGCATCAACAAAACGTGCAGAATGCTCTAGTTTGCGTTCACTGTGGTAAAAACCACGAGAGTGCTCAATGCCGTACAATTACGAGAGCATGTTTCAGATGTGGATCCATGGCACACCAGCTCAAAGACTGCCCAAGGCAAGTTGGACAAGGTAACAACAGACAGAATCAGCAACAACAAGGAACACAGCGCCAGGCACCACCTCAGAATGCACTAGCCGTACAGAACCAGCCCAGGCCACTCCAGCAGCAGGCTCCACAGCAACAATATAGACCCCCACAGCAGCATCAAGCTCGTCAGCAAGGACAGAATCAGAATCAGCGTCCTCCTCATCAGAATAGGAATGCACAACAAGGGAGGCAACAGCAAGCTCAAAACAGGCCACAGCAGCGAGGACAAGTTTATGCCATCAACCAAGTGGATGCAGAGGCTACAGATAACGTGGTGGAAGGTACACTCCAAGTTTGTGGATTTGAAGCTAAGATTTTGTTTGACCCTGGCTCTACGCACTCTTTCTTGTCTCCAAAATTTTCTAAGTTGATTGATATGCCTGCTAGAGAACTTGAGTATGTATTGACGGTGTCCACCCCCGTAGGCAAACAAGTTGTGTGTAGGAAATATTACCCTAGATGTGCCATTAAGATAGGAGATGTGGTGTTACCAGCGGATCTTATTTTGTTGGAGATGTATGATTTTGATGTCATTCTAGGAATGGATTGGTTAGCAGGATACCATGCTACGATGGACTGTTTCCATAAGACCCTCACGTTCAAATTAGAGGAGACCCCAGCAGGAGTATTGTTCCATGGGGAGAGGAGGAATTCTTGTCCAAGATTCATCTTAGCATTGAAGGCTGATAGACTAGTGAGAAGTGGATGTGAATGCTATTTAGCGTTTATCACGGAGGATAAACGGTCCCAAGGGGTGGAGGAGATCCCAATTGTTTGCGAATTCCCAGACGTTTTTCCAGAAGAAATCCCAGGTTTACCACCTATTAGGGAGATTGACTTCACCATCGAATTGTTACCAGGGACCGCTCCGATATCTATTGCACCATACAGAATGGCTCCAGCTGAATTAGGAGAGTTGAAGATTCAGTTGCAAGAATTGTTGGATAAAGGTTTTATTAGACCGAGCGTCTCACCTTGGGGAGCTCCAATCTTATTCGTCAAGAAGAAAGATGGGTCCATGAGAATGTGTATTGATTACCGGAAATTGAACCAAGCTACCATCAAGAACAAGTATCCGTTGCCAAGGATAGATGAATTGTTTGACCAATTGCAAGGTGCTGCTTACTTTTCGAAGATCGATCTAAGATCCGGTTACCATCAGCTGAGAGTTAGAGATTCGGATGTATCGAAGACGGCGTTCCGAACGAGATATGGACACGATGAGTTTCTAGTGATGCCATTTGGACTGACGAATGCACCGGCAGTATTCATGGCCTTGATGAACAAAATATTCGCTGAGTACTTAGACCAATTCACAGTGGTGTTTATTGATGACATTTTGGTGTACTCTAAGTCTAGAGAAGAACATGAAGAGCATTTGAGGATAGCATTACAACTTCTAAGAGATAACCAATTGTATGCGAAGCTAGCCAAGTGCGAATTTTGGCTTGAAGAAGTCGCATTTTTAGGTCATATCATTTCCAAAGAAGGATTATAAGTGGACCCAGCCAAGATAGATGCAGTTGTGAAGTGGGAAAGACCGAAGAACGCGTCAGAAATCAGAAGTTTTCTTGGATTGGCGGGTTACTATCGAAGATTTGTGCAGGGATTTTCGTCGATCGCAGCTTCATTGACGAAGTTGACCAAGAAGAATGCACCTTATGTGTGGACAGACCAATGTGAGACCAGCTTCCAAGAGTTGAAAAAGAGATTAACATCAGCACCCGTTCTCACTTTACCATCCGGGAGCGGCGGTTACACCATTTTTACAGATGCGTCGATTATAGGACTCGGTTGTGTGTTGATGCAAGATGGAAAAGTCGTTGCTTATGGATCCCGTCAGTTGAAGGACCACGAGAAGAACTATGCAACGCATGACCTGGAGTTAGCAGCGGTCGTTTTTGCACTAAAGATGTGGAGAAATTACCTCTACGGAGAGAAATTCGAAGTCCACTCCGATCACCGCAGCTTACAGTATTTGTTCTCTCACAAGGAGTTTAATATTAGACAAAGAAGATGGATGGAATATATCAAAGATTATGATTTTCCGATCAAGTATCACCCGGGAAAGGCAAATGTAGTAGCCGATGCCTTGAGTAGGAAGTCAACAAGTGTGGCAAGCCTAAGAGTTACTTGCTTCTTTCAACAATTTGAAGAGTTGGGGGTAGATTTTCAGCCCCTAAGCGAGGGAGTGATGTTAGCCAACATATCCGTGTCTGAACCCTCGTTCATTCGGAAGATCAAGGACGACCAATTGCAAGATCCAGAGTTGGCCAAGATTTCAGAGCATATAGCAGAACGTCCTGATTTTCGTATTGTGGATGGAGTCTTATTCTATCGTGATCGTCTATGCGTGCCCAATATTGAAGATTTGAAGAATGACATTATGACAGAGGCGCACAGTACGAAGTACTCTATGCATCCGGGTAGCACGAAGATGTATCAGAACTTGAAGGGCAGATTTTGGTGGAACAACATGAAGAGGGAAATAGCAGCTTTCGTTTCCCGATGTATGACGTGTCAGTTGGTGAAGGCAGAGCATCAGAGACCTCCAGGGTTGTTGCAGCCATTAGAGATCCCAGAATGGAAGTGGGAACATATCACCATGGATTTCATCTCGGGATTGCCAAGGACCAGAAAAGGGAATAACTCCATATGGGTCATTGTGGACCGTCTTACCAAATCAGCTCATTTTATTCCTATGAAGACCGGAGAGAAAATGCGTATGTTACCTCTTGCAGAGTTGTTTGTCAACGAGATTGTCAGCCGTCATGGGCAGCCAGTCTCCATTACCTCAGATAGAGATAGCAGATTCGTCTCGAGATTCTGGAAGACTTTGCATGAGTCTATGGGAACGAAGCTTCAGTTCAGCACAGCGTATCACCCACAAACAGATGGTCAGTCGGAAAGAACAATTCAGACCCTTGAGGATATGCTTCGAGCGTGTGTACTAGATTTCAAGACTCAATGGGACGAGACCCTACCGCTTTGCGAATTCGCCTACAACAACAGTTATCATTCGAGCATTGGGATGGCGCCTTTTGAGGCATTGTACGGTAGGAGGTGTAGAACTCTAGTCTGTTGGGAGGAAGTAGGTATTCGCAGTTTTCATGGACCGACTATGGTGAGTGAAACCAGTGACAAAGTCAAGTTGATCCAAGAACGTCTGAAGGTAGCCCGGAGTAGACAGAAGAGTTATGCAGACTCTCATCGAAGGGACTTACATTTTAAGGAAGGAGATAAGGTTTTCTTGAAGGTGTCACCTACTAGAGGAACTCTGAGATTCGGACAGAAAGGCAAATTATCTCAGAGATACATTGGACCCTATGATATCGTAAGCAAGATAGGTGACGTGGCTTATAGATTGGCCTTACCACCTGAGCTTTCCGGCGTACACAATGTGTTCCATGTGTCTATGTTGGAGAAGTACGTCCCCGACCCGTCGCATGTACTCCATCATGAACCATTGGAGATCAGAGAAGATGCCACCTATGTCGAGAAGCCTATTCAGATCATCAATACGAAAGAACAGGAACTGAGGACAAGGACTATTCAATGGGTGAAAGTGCTTTGGGAAAATCACGGACCTGAAGAGGCAACGTGGGAATTACGGGATCAAGTTCAGAAGAAGTATCCGCATCTACTACCCGAGGTTAGTTATTTTATTTCATTTGGTGGACCAAATGCCCTAAGGGGTAGAGGATGTAAGACCCTGCCCTGAGAGTTTCCGATTTGTGTTAATTAAGACGTGACTTAGCTATAAGTGAGATTAGCGGAAATGGGTTAAATCTGGATTAGAATAGCTTTTTTATAGCTTTGAATAATTTTGGGAACTCTTTCGATCTAGTGGGACCCTTTGGGGGTTCCTTTTATTGTGTGTTGATTAGTTTTGGGATTTATGTAATAATTCTGGAAATCTGTAATTTGCTCCGTTTAATGTATTTTATTATTCCCGACAACTTTTGTATTTTCTCCGTTCTCGTTCGAAACCTCTAAACCCTACTTTGCCAATGATAGGGGTAAAACAGTCTTTTTACACAAAATCTGGACACTATTTTCAATGTCTCCGAAACTCGTAAAATATATACTTTTTGGAAAGTAGAAATTTCGACGATCGATTCTTCCTTCTTCGTCGAATCCATCCGAAGCCCGTAGAGCGATGTTTTAGCCCAATTGGATTTTTAAGCTGTGGGACCCATTCAGATTTTCTATATAAGGAGGAGTTCATTCCTTCTTTCCCCTTTTTCCTGCAACTTTCCCTTGAGAGCATAGAGAGTTCCAGCCCTAGGTCATTCTTGTGCCTTCTTGCTTCTCTATCTCTCAATCTCTCTCAAACCTATTGCTAAAGGTAAAATGGAGGTGGTAATCTTCCTCCCCTCCATGAGAGCTTCATCTTGATATCATTTTTAGAGAGAGCCTTCCATTCCAAGCTACATTTTGAGCAAGCTCTTGCCATTAGAGGACTTTTCATGTAAGCTCTTCTTCTCATCTCTTGGTTGTGTGTTCTTCTAGCCATGGAGATGCTTCACCTTGATTATTGGAAGCTATCTCCATCTATTTCTTGGTTTTGACATTCTAGGGTTGTAATGAATGTATTTTGGGGATTTTTGTGTAGATTGTAGATTTTGAGCTTGAGAGTGTGATTAGAGCTTGACTAGCATATTTGGAGATCAAGGCAAGTGAATGAATGGATTTGATTTGAATAAGTTCTTGTTTTTATTGAAAATGTGGATTTTTACTATTCCTATTCCCTTAGTTATTATGTTTCATAATGCTTTTAGAAATGTACTTATTGATATGATTTTCCTCCTAGTTAGTTTATGAGAATGTATGCATTCATTCATTAAAGCTTATTTTGGTCATTATGGACTTCTTAAATGATATTTGTACTTGCATTGAATGAGATTTGTGTTGGAAGGAGAATTAAATGCATTGATGGAATGGTGGTTGGTGGAAAGGATTAAATGTTAAATGGAAGGGAATAGACCCATTTCATGTTAGGAAATGGTTGGAGTTGAGATGAAAGGGTTCGGGAAAGAAAGAACTGAAATCTGTACCTGATGTAGAGTTCCCGCAGCTGGGCGGTCAGCGGGCGGTCACCTTGGCGGCTAGCCGACAGGTGACCGGCGGCTAGCCGACCCAGATTCGGTTAGAAACACAGAATGCTGTGTTTTGACAGGCGAACCGCGGTCAGCCCCGCGGTCAGCTCGCGGCTAACCGCTACCCTAAAACCCTGTGACCGCCAGGTAGCCGAGATGCGCGGTTAGAAACACAGAATGCTATATTTCAGCAGGGTGAACCGCGGTCAGCCCCGCGGTCAGCCAGCGGCTAACCGCCGATCACCTCGGCGGCTAACCGTCAGCTAACCGACTGGTGACCGAATTTCACCCAGAATTCCTGAGTCTTTTCTATTGTTTTCAGATATAGTATTTAAAGGTTTGGATGGGTTGTTCTGATGCCCTACCACCTTGGAAAGACCCAGGGGATGACATAAGGAGATTGACTTAGAAAGACACACCATTTCGGAAAGGTATTGGGACTTTTGGATTCATCAACTTGCATAAGGAAACTTGGTATGTCCTCTATCATTCGAGTACCATACTAAGGGTAATAATAGACATACAAGATCCTTATACATGTTGTTTGAATATGGATGCCCCAATATATAGTCCCTAATGGTATAAGGATTCATTGCATTGTTTTACTCAGATTATATGTATAATTACATGATCCTACTGGTTTATCTCAAATTCTTATTTATGCACCTGATATGTCCTGCCAGCCCCGTTTATGCATGAACAGATAATGATACGAAATGTGTGCTTACGAGCACCATGTCCCGCCTGCCCGAGTGTTTTATACTGATATAGTTTTGTACATGTTTTGATTTCTCATGTCACTATGAGTCGGCACCACTAAGCTTGGACGTCCTAGTCAGTCTGATCAACTGACTTGGGCCTCCCCCTTGTGCTCCCGCCAGTTGCAACTTGGATCCTGTCCTGTCCCGTTACCCGGTTCCGCGGCCGTGGTCTTGCCTAGCTATATCTATGTATATGTATATAATGTTGGTTCTCGTCACTTCGTGTGCTCGAGCCCAACGCACTGAATGTGCTCTCATCACCTTAGTGATAGAGAGGATTTAGCTTTAGTGTGGTTGTCATCTAGTCAGTTCCTGTACATTGAATACCCCACATGATTTATATTGCATCTGTACTTTAAATGAACCATGCATCCTGTTCTATGACAGTTATCGTTTTAATAAGTTTTCGTTATGTCTAAGATGTGTTTTGATTTCTCTCTTGGTATTATCCATTCATCCACCTGCCAGACCGTCGTGTCTGACCCATTTTTGTGGTACTCAGGTCCAGCTCCGGTTATTGCCTTTGAGGAGGAGCCAGAGGAGGCGGTCGATGAACCGCAACGATTAGTCGAGTGGCAAGCTGACAATGTCATGTAGACATTTGGTTTAGCTTTGAGCTGCGAACATTTTGGGGAGATTATAGGAAGATATATGATATATACTTTTGGTTGTACTGGCCTTTGTTGGCCATTATTTTTTGGGAATGTTAATTTAACTTGATCTTTTGTTTAAACTCTAAATTCAAATTTTGGGAATGCTAATGAGATCATTGCTCACTCTGACATCATGTCATACTTGTGTATTACCAGTCTCATATAATGAGAATGGATTAAGAGTTTGATTTGCTACACGCTTCCGCACCAATGTAAATGTTCTATGAGTGTGTGTGGAATCCTCACCGCGGAAACCTGTGGGAAATTAAGGAAATGTATAATCATTATTAAGGGTAGTTCATTACCCCATCCACACCCCGTCGCGGTCCCGGGTCCCGGTTCGGGGTCGCGACGCGTAGGTTGACTCATTCTCTCCCTATTTTAGGCTGCAGAGCTGAGCCATAGTAACAGGATGATCCTCACCTTTGAAGTGGGTCAGGAAGCATGTCTCTAGTATGGTCCAGTTTTGAATGGAATCCTTTGGCAGAGTGGAGTACCAATCAAAGGCCGTACCTTTTAGGGTACTTGCAAAGAGACAGATCTTGAGAGCATCTTGATCCGCAATAGCTCTCGTCAGGGTTTTGAAGTGGATGACGTGTAGTCTAGCTAAACCTTTTCCCATATATGTTTGGAGAGTAGGTTACTTGAATTTTGGAGGAAACGGAACCGAGTCCATCCATAAGGGATATGGTGGCTTGATTCCATGCTCCTTTATTGCATCCTCTTCTTTTGCTTTAGCGAGGATATCGTCAACGTCCTTTTTGGTAAGGGCGCGTGACTTGTCTTCTCCACCATTTGCCTCATCATTTAAAGGGACTTCATTGTTTGGCAGAAGTTGGAAAGTGAGAAAGAGGTAATCCATCAGAACCTCTATTCTCTACTGTCCTTGCTCCAGCTGCTGGATGCGTAGAGCCACATCATCGTACGGCAGTGGTTGCTCAGAGTTTGTGACCAGGACATTCACCCTTCAATAGTCGAATGAGGATACCGTCTTGGTGACTAAGCTGGAGCTCATTCTTTTGGATGAAAAGCCCGAGGAATGATCACTCCGGTGTCCTTGACTTGAAGGAGTGGGAGAGTCCTCCTGATGTCTTCGTGTCCGGGAGACGCTGTGAGTCACTGGCCATCTAACATGAATCTTGGTTGCTGACTTATATCGTCTTTTGGTTTTGCCAACCATATGGACAGCAGCAACTTAGTCGGGTCTTTCTTTTTCGACCCATTTTTTAGAGACTTAGATGGTAGAAAGTTGGATTCTTTGCTTCTCTAGTCTCTTTTGTCGATATGCCACGTGACGACGTATGCGATGAGCAATTTGAGCTTCTGTTAGCTCTGGCTGTGCTCTAGCAATAAAGGACGTAGTCCTTCATGCGCAGCAGCCGAGCTTATCTTCTTTGAAGATTGGCATGGACAGGATCTGAACGCAGTCGTTTGCCTGTCGCAGTGAAGCTTTGAATTTTGCAAGTTCGGTCCCTGTTGAGATGAAGGGCCGAGCTGCAGGAGAGCAGGCCTTGGCAGGTTCTTGCAAAGGCCTGGTGATGCATGATTTGATTTTGGGCTTGTAGGAGCAAGCCGGTTCATGCTGAGTTGATTTTTTGGTTTGACGGAGGGTAGGTTTCTCCTCTTTCATGTAAGAGAGAGGGTAGAACCGGTTCTCCTTGAGAGGAGCCATGTATACTGGCTTTGTAGATGTTCCGGACCTTCTTTGTTTTGGTGAAGGTCTCGGTGACCAAGTCTTGGGGCAGACCTGGTTTCTTGCAGGTTAAGGCTTCATGGGGTTGTCATGGGCTTCAGGCTTTTTGGTGATTGCCCTTGGTGTCATGGCAGTGACACATTCAGGGCGGTCTTCTGCTTCTTGGCAGGTGCAGTTTCTTCTACGGGGAGTGGGAATGGTCCCAATAACCCGAAGACATTGGTCAGGGGAGCGGAAGCCGACCTAGTGTTTTGTAAGTTGCCGAGGGAGATGACGCTTCTGCAGCTAACAGGGCGCTTGTGAGTGCGCTTGTTTTGCTTCTCTTGAAGCATGAGTTGGTACTTGTTCTCATCAAAAGTGATGGTCAATGAAGCTGCCATTGTTAGTTTGGAAAACTTCTGAAACAAGACCACATCCATTAGTAATCGCAAGAATATGGTGATCATAAATGGAAAATACTATGGTTTTATATTTTCAAATCGCTTAGGGGGCATGGCCCGTCCTGAGCGTAATGAAGAAGGCAAAAGGCCATAGAGGGTACAATTGTTCTAAACGCAAGAGTTGTCAGCTCAGAGTGAGCGTTCCAGTAACTGCTAGAAGCAATTGTAAACCTTAATTCAAATTACCGAGAAGCAAGGCTCACTCGAGGTAAAATGATATAAGGTCGGAGTTACAAATGTGTCGGTCGCAAATACAGTAGACACGAAAGGGCGTATTAGCACCACTAGGCAGAAATGTTGCAAACCGCATCCTTGGAATGGACACGAGATGGGATTTTTTTTTGAAAGGCCAATATTGGATTCATAAAAGAGAGTAAATGGTTTTCCAATCCGAATATAGGCTCAAACATTTCTGCGAGCACTAGATCCGAAAAGGAAAGAACCAAAATTTCTCGAATGTGAACCCAAAACTAACGAAAGTTGTTTTTTTTTTTAAATGGTCAAAATCAAGTTCATCGAAGAGAGTAAATGGTATTCCAATCCGAATACAGGCTCAAACATTTCTGCGAGCACTAGATCCGAAAGGGAAGGAACCAGGATTTCTCGAATATGAACTCAAAAATGACATAAGTTGTTTTTTTTCTTTGTTTTGAAGAAAAAAAAATTTAAGATTTTTTTTCTTATACACATAGGTCTCCAATTCAGTCTTATGAAACCTTAGTAGATAGATCAGCCTCCAGGTAAGGGTAGGATTACTTAATGAACCCGTTTGAAGGACCCTTGCCTCGAACAGTCTAGCTGCCTCCACATTCTGGACAAGGCTTTTCCTAGATCCACTTTGGTCAAAGAACCCAATTGGTGAAACCTTAGTGATTTTTTTTTTTTTTTTTTGAAAGATTTCTAACGAACCCATCAAAGAGAGGAAATGGCCCCTCCCAATCCGAACGTCAACTCAGCGATTTCCGCGAGCTATTGTCCGAAAAGGAAAGAACCAAAGTTTCTCCAATTAGAATCCAAAAGAGAGAAATCTTTTTCTTTTTCAAAATCCGCAAAGTTTGAAATCAGATTTTTTATTATTTTTTTTTAAAAGATCCCTATTGGACTCATCAAAGAGAAAAGATGGCCCATCTCCCAATATGAACAATAGCTACAAACATTTCTGCGAGCTATCAAGTTCGAAGAGGAAAGGACCAAACTTTCTCAAAATTGAATCCAAAAATGAGCATTGACACCAAAAATGTCACTTTGACTCTTCAACATCAAAAGCTACATGGAGCTGCATCCTACTACAAATAGGCAAAGCTGTTTCAAGCATCAGATCTTGTAAGAATCAAACAAAAACTGCAAGATCCTTCAAAATAGCCAAAAGAAGGGTACACATGAAGTTTCTGGCCATTTCAACACCATTTGGCCTAACTTCACTCCTCCAGCGACTGAGCAGGAGCTCCCGGCGGAGACAGTGTCGAAAATATCAAATCTTCGATCAAAGTCTACAGATGGACTCAGAATACCTTCAAAAGGCTCCACATCAAATTTCAAGTCAAACCGACATCGTTTGACCCTCCATCAACTCTCGAGCAGCAAAATCAAGCCTCTCGGTGGCAAGAACCACCGAGGCCATCACTCATCAAACAAAATACATGGATGGCTTCTACATGTTTCCAAAGGGTTACACGTAAAATTTCAGGTCATTCGGACAAAGTTTGACCTAACTTTGATGCTCGGAAGCAAAATCAGGCCTCCCAACGGCGGAGTTCCCCGGGACTATAGTATCCAAATAAAAGCTAATGAATCGTCTCAAAATTACTCCAATAGACTCCCTGTCAAATTTCAAGTCAATCGGACATCGGTTGATCATACATCAATGCTCGATATTTTCCTCATGGTGAAATCAAGTCTAGCATCGATGGGACCCCAAACGGCTTCAATACTCAAACAAAAGCCCCGAGTTGGTCCTATATATTGCTCAGGAAGCGTCACCTCAAATTTCAGGTCATTCCGACATCATTTGACCTAGTTTCGACTCTTGACGAAAAATCAGCTACAAAGTCTTCAGCTTTTCAAAAAAAAAATAGGAAACTTTGTGCTCCGATTTGCACGGCTTCTCGTCAGGTTTTCTTTAAGAAAATCAAGTCAATAAGTGAGGAAAAATGTCAAAAAAAATACAGGAGAAAGAAAAAAAAAAAAAAGGACCGAAAATGATTGAGAAACGACGACCGAAAAGGGGAAAAATCCCCCTGCTCCATGGTCACCGACAACCATAGGAATCCAAGTCGCCGGATTTCGCCCCAAAACCCACTTTTCCAGGTATTTTTCACGTTTCGAGATGATTGGCCCCTATCATCTTACCAAAATCTAATTTTTTGAGTATAATATCCATCGATCTTCGTCAACATCACGGATCCGCCATCGAAATCATGGAATCATCATCCGACGCTTCAAAATCGTCAACCGACCGACCAAGAAAGCACACTTTCTGCCCGATCGAACGAGAAATTGACTGGAGAGATGTTGCCAGCCCATTGGTGTCAACCAATATCTGAAATTGCATTGTCATCCGACATCAAAGAACATGTGGATCCATCGGCGATCATCGTAAAAAGAATTCCAAAAGACGCAGCACGGCCCGTGACTCTTCAAGCGACTTGGTGACCATTTAATACTGTTAATTGACCCATTTATGACAAGTTAATGCGGTCATTAACTCATTATTTTGGACAGCCCAATCAGAAGCAAGGAAAATGAGTTACAAATCCAAGCAATAATGGCATCAAACCATGTAACTCCCCTCATCATAGAGATTAAAGGCGATTAAATGCCTATCATTCTCCATTGGCCAATCAGAAACCAAGAAAAATGAGTTACAAAATCGAGAATTAAATAGTGTAACCCCTCCCATCATGGAGCATTAATGTAATCAATGCTCATAAACTCTTCTAATGGCCACCAAAAGCCTATAAAAGGTGATCATTCCAAGGAGAAAGGGTGCTTAAAATTGTCCAAAAAATTGCCTAAAAATTTGTCCAGAAAAACCCAAAAGAAATCCCGAAAATTACCGGAGAAATCTCTGTGCAAAGAAGCTCTCGTACTTTGAAGAAACTCTGCAGCAACAAACACCACAAGGTGATTGAAGTCCTTTGGGGGGCCATCCCCCCAAGGTCCCCTCTCCTTCTATCCAACATGGCTTGATGTGGCTTTTCAGCCCGTCTACTCGTTTTTTATTGGATATAGGACCTCCCCTTGGTCTTTATCCTCTAAAAATCTAAAGTCCAAGCCAAGCCAAGTGAACCAAAGCATCATGTGTTCTCATCTGAAGGACGATGGCGGACTTTATACATGACTCGCGACTGTCGATCTGAACGAGTCCCCACAATCTCCTGAGAAGTTACATCCCTTTTTTTACTTTTTCTGTTGTATTTTGTAACTTTTAAAGAGACAAAAAATCACAATTCTTGTTTTCATTATTGATGAGATTTGTAAATCGCCTTTCACAGTAAAATCGCCTCTTACGGCACAAAACTGCCTTTCACGGCAAACAAAAGAAAATCGCCTCTCACGGCATTCAAAATCTATCTCTTTTCTTAAAAATATATATGCAATGGAAAGTTAGAAAAAAAGATTGATTTCCTTTCTACTTGTGAAGGTGGATCTCCGGATCACCATTTCTAAATTCCAAGTAGAATAGAAAATCTGACATACCCATACAAAAAATGTTGATGCCCGCTTTTCGTCTCGCCGAACCCTGGCAGACCCGGGGCGGAGGAAGGCAAGAGCCGGGTCCATCAAGTTGGCAGACCCGATGGGACTCGTTCATTTGAGAACATGATGCCTCTTGATTCTTTGATGAGTCCGATAGGGATCTTTAAAAAAAATCTGATTTCAAACTTTTTAGATTTTGAAAATAAAAAAAAAGATTTCTCTCTTTTGGATTCAAATTGGAGAAACTTTGGTTCTTTCCTTTTCGGACAATAGCTCGCCGAAATCACTGAGCTGACGTTCGGATTAGGAGGGGCCATCTCCTCTCTTTGATGGGTTCATTAGAAATCTTTCAAAAAAAAAACTTTTCAAAAAAAAAAAACACACACTAAGGTTTCACCAATTGCGTTCTTTGACCAAAGTGGATCTAAGAAAAGCCTTGTCCAGAGTGTGGAGGCAGCTAGACAGTTCAAGGCAAGAGTCCTTCAGACGGGTTCATTAAGTAATCCTACTATTACCTAGGGGCTGATCTATCTATTAAAGTTTCATAAGACCGAATTGGAGACCTATGTGCACAAAAAAGATCTTAAAAAAAAAATTTCTTTAAACAAAAAAAAAACTTCTCATTTTTTAGTTCAGATTCGAGAAATCCTTGTTCCTTCCCTTTCAGATCTAGTGCTCGCAGAAATGTTTAAGCCTGTATTCGGATTGGAATACCATTTTCTCTCTTCGATGAACTTGATTCTGACCCTTTCAAAGAAAAAAACTTTCGTCAATTTTGGGTTCACATTCGAGAAATTTTGGTTCCTTCCCTTTTGGATATAGTGCTCGCAGAAATGTTTGAGCCTATATTAGGATTGGAATACCATTTTCTCTCTTTTATAAATCCAATCTTGGCTTTTCAAAAAAGAAATCCCATCTCGTGTCCATTCCAAGGATGTGATTTGCAACATTTGTGCCTAGCGGTGCTAGTACGCCCTTTCGGGTCTACTGTATTCCCGACCGACACATTTGTAACTCCAACCTTATATCATTTTACCTCGAGCGAGCCTCGCTTCTCGGTAATTTGAATTAAGGTTTACAATTGCTTCTAGCAGTCACTGGAATGCTCATTCTTAGCCGACCATACTTGCGTTTAGAACAATTGTACCCTCTATGGCTTTTGCCTTCTTCATTACGCTCAGGACAGGCCATGCCCCCTGAGCGATTTGAGAAGACAAAACCATAGTGTTTTCCATCTATAATAACCATATTCTTGTTATTACTAATCGATGTGGTATTGTTTCAGAAGTTTTCCAAACTAACAATGGCAGCTTCATTCACCATCACTTTTGATGAAAACAAGTACCAAGCCTTGCTTCAAGAGAAGCAAAACAAGCGCACTCATAAGCGCCTTGCCAGCTACCGAAGCATCACCTCTCTCGCCAACTCTCAAAACACCGGGTTGACCTCCACTCCCCGTACTATTGTCTTCGGGTCACTGGGACCATTCCTACTCCCCGTAGAAGAAACTGCACCTGCCAAGAAGCAGAAGACTGCCCCTGAACGTATCACTGCCATGACACCAAGGGCAATCACCAAAAAACCTGAAGCCCGTGGCAACCCCACGAAGCCTTAGCCCGCAAGAAACCAGGTCTGCCCCAAGACCTGGTCACCGAGACCTTCACCAAAACAAAGGAGGTCCCGAACATCTACAAAGCCAGCATACCTGGCCCCTCTCAAGGAGATCCGGTTCTACCCTCTCTCTTACATGAAAGAGGAGAAACCTACCCTCCATCAAACAAAAACATCAACTCAGCATGAGTCGACTTGCTCCTACAAGCTTAAAATCAAATCATGCATCACCAGGCCTCTGCAAGAACCTGCCAAGGCCTGCTCTCCTGCAACTCGACCCTTTATCTCAACAGGGCCGAACTTGCAAAATTTAAAGCTTCACTGCGACAGGCGAAGGACCGCGTCCAGATCCTGTCCATGCCAATCTTCAAAGAAGATAAGCTCGGCTGCTACGCACAAGGGACTACGTCCTTTATTACTAGAGCACCGCCAGAGCTAACCGAAGCTCAAATCACTCGTCGCATAAGTCATCGCGCGGCATATCGACAAAAGAGACTAGAGAAGCAAAGAATCCAGCATTCTACCATCCAAGTCTCTCAAAAATGGGTTGAAAAAGAAAGACCTGACCAAGTTACTGCTGTCCATATGGTTGGCAAAACCAAAAGACGATAGAAGTCAGCAACCAAGATTTATGTCAGACGGTCGGTGACTTGCAGCTTCTCCCAGACACGAAGACATTAGGAGGACTCTCCCACTCCTTCAAGTCAAGGACACCGGAGTGATCATTCCTCGGGCTCTTCATCCAAAAGAATGAGCTCCAGCTCAGTCACCAAGACGATATCCTCATTTGACTCTCGAACGGTGAATGTCCTAGTCACAAACTCTGAGCAACCTCCGCCGCACAATGACGTGGCTCTACGCATCCAGCAGCTAGAGCAAGGACAGCAGAGAATAGAGGTTCTGATGGAAAACCTCCTTCTCACTTTCCAACTTCTGCCGAACAATAAAGTCCCTCTAAATGATGAGGCAAATGGTGGAGAAGATGAGTCACGCGCCCTTACCAAAAAGGACGTTGACGATATCCTCGCTAAAGCAAAAGAAGAGGATACACTAAAGGAGCATGGAATCAAGCCACCATATCCCTTATGGATGGACTCGATTTCATTCCCTGCAAAATTCAAACAACCGACTCTCCAAACATATATGGGGAAAGGTTCAGCTAGACAGCATGTCATCCACTTAAAAATCCTGACGGGAGCTATTACGGATCAAGATGCTCTCAAGATCCGTCTCTTTGTAAGTACCCTAAAAGGCACAGCCTTTGATTGGTACTCCACTCTGCTAGAGGATTCCATTCAAAACTGGACCATGCTAGAGACACGCTTCCTAACCCACTTCAAAGGTGAGGATCATCCTATTACTATGGCTTAGCTCTGCAGCCTAAAATAAGGAAAGAGTGAGTTAACCTACGACTTCATTTACAAGTGGAAGGCAACGGCGTACAAATGCTCAAATGTGCTACCACGTTTGTCGTTGGTCGACATGTGCCGTAACAACACGAGAGCGAGGATCCACTCCATGATCATCGGCAACAAATCAAAGAACCTAGAAGAACTCCTAGAAGCATCCATGGAGGCTGAAACGGTGATCAAAGACCTCAACAGTCGGAAATCATTAAAGAAAGAGCCGACAGCCATTGCAACCTCAAAGCCAAAGAAAAAGGAGGTTCTCAATATGCAAACCAAGTCAGCCCCCCAACCGCCAAAGAAAGCTAGAAACAAAGCTGGAAGTAAGAGACCTGAACCCTCTGATGCCTTCAAAGAATGAGTAGAGAAGAAATACCCATTCGATGAAGATGTTGAAGAAATATTCGGGGCTCTCCTGGCAAATGGGAAACTCACCTTACCTGACCCCAAAAGACCGGAAGATGTTGCCAAAACCAACGATCCTCGGTATTGCCTATACCACCAGATGGTCTCGCATCCTCTCAATCAATGCTTTGTTGTGAGAGAGAAGATCAACGAGATGTGGAAAAATGGAGTCATCACCTTTAATAAAAATTATGGGTCTACCTCCGTCAACATGGTGTCATATGGACAAACATCCAAATCACCAAAGAAGAAGATCACTACTTCCTTTAAGGTGATAAAAATGACCCAAACATCCCAAGAGTTAGTTCCTTACCCAACACCGGATGGACAGCCCATATGGGTGCGTCCCGATCTCTTTGAAGATGAAAATTGGGAGGTCGTCAAAACAAAGTCGACTACTCAACAACGAAGGCAAGCAAGGAGACAACTCCAAAAGCTCAAACAGCAGGAGAAAGCTCAACCAAAACAAGAAGTCATTGAAAAGGCAGAGATCTCCTCTACCGCCTCACTAGGGGCAAGGGAAGAGTCCGTTCCCAAGACTTCAAAAGTGGTAAGAAAATTCACTATCAGTGATTTCATGCCACCACAGCTCAGAAATGAGACTACGCAGGGGGCGTCATACTCTTGCAACTCGGTAATTGGATTCTCCATGGATGGATACGAGTCCAGTAACACCGCCAGTGACACCGATGAGTGGGAGGAATCCCTTGAAGTAGGAGAATACCTCTCCGATAAAGAATGGATTCCCGAATCTCACCTTATGCCAGTAATCTGGTATAATCCCTTACAGCCACAAGGATCCTGGTCTGATGATGAAGAAGACCAAGAGGTTGTTCAAGAAAATGCTGTCAATCCAGCACCTGCCAATGCCCCAGTGGAACCCAATAATGTTGAACCACAAAGGGCAGATGAAAAATAAGATTTGGCTCCTATGCCCGATCACGAAGAATATGGGAGGATCTTGCAACATCTTGCCATAGAGCAAAAGCAGGATCGCATCAATCAACTTCATCACAATCCATAACCAGAGGTCCCGGAAAACCTACAAGAATCTCCTTCGGTTATCCCGGAAAATGAAAAAAGTTGCTGGGTTGATGATCCTTTTACATCTAAAGACGAGTCTGAATCCCAGCAGTGCATTCTAGAGGCATCTTCTATCGGAGTTGCTTGTAATGCGATAGCTCGGGATGATAGTGCCTCCGAAGCTCCATCTGCCGTAGCTGCAAACTCTCAGACTACGTCTGGTAGCACATCTTCTGAAGCTACATCTTCTCGGATGACTTCCATTGAGATATCATCTTCTCAGCGTTCGTCTCCTAAAACTGTGACATCGGAATTCAAGCCTCTTCCGACTGATCACCATGAAGAAGCTCCGGCCGATGAAGTCTTCAAAGAAAACCCGGTCAACTGGTCTCAGATATCCGACCTCATAGGTGATGTATGGACCAATGAAATACTCAACGAAGAAGAAAAGTTGCTGGATGATGTTCAGGACTTATTCCCGGAAAATGCTCCATGCAATTCAATCACTGAAGACGGCAATGCTGCTGCGGAAACGTTTTCGGCAAATGAGAATGATTAACCCCTTGATCCCAAGGGTGGTCTTCCAAACAAAGACCCTTCTCAAGAAGCACTCGAAGTAAGCAATCAAGCTCCCTTCGTGATCTCTCTCAAAACATCAAAGCCTTTGGTCACCACAACCAAAGCAAAGAGGACAAAAGAAAAGACTGGGGGCAAGTCCATTGTCTCCTTGGTGTTAATCATGCAAGACACTGACTCTGATTCAGAAACAGAAGAAGAAGATACCGCGTCTTCCATCTTCCACAATTCTGAAGCATCTTCATCACGTCCAGCACTTGAACCTTTTGAAGGAATGTATCTTGTATCGGACTTAAATATCTCTCTTGACAACATGGTGGGTCATCCCATCGAACAAGAAGGTGACGACATTGAGTCTTCCTTGATAGAGAGTATCAACCACATACCGGATCTCCACATCGCTATTGATGATCCAAACCCCACAGAGTCATTTAGGAAAGGTGACCTTGTGTTTATGGTTAAAAAGTCATTGATTCACATTCATACATCTAAAATCAATGATGAATCAAGATAGAAAGGGCCTTATATCATTGATAGAGCCTTCTCCAATGGAGCATACGCTTTCTTCAATTTCGAATGAGACAGGTTTATGCTGCATAACAAATTTCTCCAACGTTGTTCTTAAAGCTACGTCACTACCTACTGTCCAACATAGTATACCTAATTTTGAGGATCAATTTCTTAAAGGTCCTTATCACAAAAGCAGGTTCCCTCAATGCCCAGCTGGCAAAATGGTCTATCCTTCTGTCACAGTTTGACATTAGATATGTACCACAAAAAGCAATCAAAGGCCAAGCTCTAGCAGACTTTCTTACAGAGCATCCACTGCCTAAGGATTCTCCACTCAGGGATGATCTACCAGACGAACCTGTCTACAACGTGGAGACTTCCTCATCAAATGCCTCCTGGAACATGTACTTCAATGGTGCAACCAAGACAAACGAAAGAGGAAAGCTGATATCGGGAATTGGCATTCTCTTTGTTAGCCCCGACAAATACATGATTCCACACGCTTTCTCGCTACTGGAGCCATGTTCAAACAATGCAGCCGAATACCAAGCCCTCATCATAGGATTGGAACTCGCTCTCGAATCCGGCATCACCATGCTGGAAGCCTTTGGGGATTTTCAACTGATCGTCAATCAGATGAAACAAAAATATGAAATCAGGAAGCTTGTTCTGTTGCCTTACTACAACAAGGCGCAATCGCTTCGTCAAAAGTCTGACATCTGTCACATCACCCACATCCGCAGAGGTGAAAACATCCATGCAGATGCCTTGGCTAGACTCGCTGCATCTATGGCAATCCAAGAAGGCGAAAACATGCAAATTACAGTATGCTAAAGAAGGATTCTCCCTCCTCTCAACACACACCAAGCAGTTGCTGAATGCCATTGAGTGGTCGAAAGTCGGATTTCCATCCTTAAAACTCCAATCAGTGACTGGAGGGATCCATTCATTGATTATATTATGTTCAAAATCCTTCCTAAAGATCCAAAAGAGCGGGTAAGCATTCAAAGACGAGTCCCAAACTTTCATTTGGATATTCCTTTAAAAACGCTTTACAGAAAATCCTTCAATGGAATACTTCTACGCTGCTTGTCGCAATAAGAGGCTGTAGAAACACTCAAAGAAGTGCATGCTGGTCTTTGTGGAGCCCATCAGGCTGGTCCTAAGCTCTACGATCAGATAAAAAGGTCAGGTTATTATTGGCCTACCATGGTAGCTGACGCAATGCAATTTGCTACGCGCTGCCAACAATGCCAAGTTAATGGAGACTATGTCCACATGCCTTCAGAATGGCTACACCCTACAGCAATCTCATGGCCTTTTGAAGCCCGGGGTATGGACATCATAGGTCCTATCTCTCCCCCATCAAGCAAAGGTCATTGCTTCATCTTCGCCGCTACAAATTATTTCTCCAAGTGGTCAGAAGCATATGCGTTCAGTGAAATGAAGACCTCATCAGTCCTTCAATTCTTGCACACCAACATCATTTGTCACTTCAACATACCTAAAAGATTCGTCCATGACAACGGACCACAATTCCGGGATCATAGATTCTACGGGTTCGGCGATAAATACAAAATCCAAAGTTGTCCTTCGACTCCGTATAACCCGGCAGCGAATGGACTAGCAGAAGCTTTCAACAAGACACACTGCAAAATTCTCAAGAAAATGATCTCTATTCACAAAAGAGACTGGAGCGACAAACTGCCTGAAGCTTTATGGGCCTATCTGACTACCGTTCGAGGACCAACCCATAGCACACCATTTTCCTTGGTCTATGGATGTGAAGCAGTTGTTACTCTAGAGGTACAAATTCCTTCCTTAAGGGTATCTCTACAAAATGAAATGACGCAAGAAAGCAATGTCAAATTGAGACTCCAAGAACTGGATAATCTTGATGAAAGACGACTCGAAGCCCTACAAAGCGTTGAGCTTTACAAAGCACGCATGGTAGGACCTTTCGACAAAAAGGTCAGGCAACGTGCTCACAAAAAGGGTGACTTGGTTCTAGCGGTAAAAAGACCAATGGTTTTTGCCCACAAATTCAAAGGCAAATTCGAACCAAAATGGGAGAGACCTTCGTCGTCGACAAAGTCTTCTCCAACGGCGCATACGCTCTTCTAAATACGGAGGGCGACAGATGTATACTACCTATCAATGGCAAGTTCTTGAAGCGGTACTACCCATGAAGACTTCCTACAGTGGGTCAGAGCGATGCCTGCATGGGCAAAGCCGATTCCTAGGTACTTGCTCGTCAGACCTACTCCTTTTGGAATTTTCATCTTTACGTTGAAGTTCCTAAAAATCTTCAAAACAATGCTTACTTTCAATGTTTCATTGTTTGAAAAAATCAAATCCCAAAAATCCAAGTTTAGGAGCCTCTTCCCTAACTTGACCAAAGTTTTCGATCCTTGAACCCAAAAATTCGTGGTTTGAAACAAAAATCAGGACCCAGGGATTTCTACCTTAGTCCACCCCGACTTTTACCATCAAAAATGGTTTTGAATCAAAATCTACGACCCTCGGGTATTTAAACAGAAATGGTTTTTCAAAAAACCGTAGGGAAGCGACATTCAGTCGATACTCGCAAAACCCAAAAAAAAATCGGAAGGATGCGAACCCCATTCGATACTTCCAAAACCACAAAATCGCAAGGAAGCGACACCCTGTCAATACTTGCAAATTTTCAAAAAACCGTGGAGACGTAACGGTTCAGTTGATATCCACAACACAAATTTCAAAACAAAAACAAAGGTTTGAAAAAACCTAAAATTTCAAAAATCGTGGGGAAGCGACATTTCATCGACACCTGCAAAACAAAGTTTTTTTAAAAAGCAGGGATGCGACGCTTAGTCGATACTTGCACCCAAATCCACGAGGAAGCAACATTCCATTGATACTCGCAACCAAATGAGCAAGGAGGGGACATTCCAACGATACTTGCAATACCATTCAGTAGGGAGGCGACTTTTAGTCGATACTTACATTTTGAAAACCAAAAACCCGGCTTTTATGCCAAAAACCTGGCTTTCACGCCAAAAACCAAAAATCGGTTTTTATGCCAATAACCTGGCTTTCACGCCAAAAACCAAAAATCGGCTTTTATGCCAGAAACCTGGCTTTCATGCCAAAAAGAAAAAAAATCTAGCTTCCACGCCAATAAAACAAAACTTGGTTTTCAAAAAACTCGGCTTTCATGCCAAAAATCTGGGTTTCACGCCAAATAAAAAACAAAATGTTGGCTCCCATGCCACAAAACCTGGCTCCCAAGCCACAAACAAAAATTGGCTCTCATGCCACAAAATCTTGGCTCCCATGCCACAAAAAAAAAATGACTTCCATGCCATAAAATTTTGGCTCATATGCCACCAAAATTCGACTTTCATGCCATTCAAAAAACGACTTCCATGCCACAAAATTTTGGCTCCTATGCCATTCAAAATTCGGCTGTCATGCCATTCAAAATTCAGCTTTCATGCCACCGAGATTCGGCTTGCACGCCGTCTCAAAATTTAGCTTTCAAGCCATCAAAAAAAAAAAACAAAACAAGCCTTTGCCACAAAATCCGGCTTTCATGCCCAAAACAATCATTTGATAAAAGATTTTCACAAAATGACAACCTTTTGATCAAATTTTCAAACAAACCATTCCCATTCAATTTTTGCTTATTTTCATCAAAAAGGATTTAAGTGAAACAAGGGAAAACAAAAAAGAAGGTGCCAAAAAATGTTTATACATGGATGTACCGAAGAAAAGAAGAAAAGAGTTTGTTATGAATCAGGAGCTCAGTCTGACATGGGCTTCAATCAAAGATTCAGCTCCTCAAGTAGACCTTTGGCCTTAGCCTTTAAAGCTTCTAGGTCACGCTTCTTCAACACTTTACCATAAAATACGGCAGAACGCTGCGACCCATCTTCAGCACGAGGAAGCTCTTCCCAGAGAACTGGCCACCGCTCATATTCCAGAGTCTTCCTCCGAAGGTTGCTATTAGCTTCCTCAACCTGGCGAATGAGAGCCCCCTCTCTATCGCGAGCTTCCATAATGGCAGCCCATTTGGCAGCAGCTTGTCCCTCCAAAAGCTCAAGACGCTGCCTAGCCTCGATGACCTCCACATCAAGACGGTGCAGGTCCTGTGTCAGCTCAGTGATAGCCAACTAGTTTATGTTCCTCTCCCGAGCGAACTACTTCTGAGTCCTCGAAATCTCATCCACTTCAGATTTGACTTCTCTAGAAGGCTTGACAAACATCTCATTGAAGAAGTCACCATGTGGGAAGCTCTTGGTCTCAGTCCACTTGTTGCCCAAAGCAATGACTTCGTCAACAAAAGCCTTGGCACTTGCAACGTCCAGACCGACCTCTTCGCTGTCAGTAAGAATGTCCTGTACATGCTTGATCATGCCGAAGCCAACTTCCAAGTGGCCAGAAGAGAGAGTCTCAATCCAAGAACTCAAGACACTCTTCAGCACTCTCTTCGCAAATTGAAGAGACGGTCCGAATGAAGTCTCGCCCCACTTCATCGGCCGACTGCCTCTGTCATGCTTCATTAGAGGGATATTCAACAAACTCTGTCCATTCGAAGATGCTGTCGAAGGAATCTCATCATGAGGTTTCATCTCTGCCGCACCAAAACTAGAAGAAGCCCCTACTTCAGGATCAACCGCAGGCACCCCTTGCTCTGGACCCGAAGAAGATGGAGGGACTTCTTCTGTTGCTACACAACCTGCTAATGAAAGAGGAAAAGGTATGCATATGATCGTGTCAAAAATCAATATCAAGATTATTACTACAAAATACCTTCTTCGACGACCGGCGGAGAACTCTCTGCCTCCATGAACTCATCCGGAGCATCATCAAAAGTTACATCCATGAATGGTTCAAAATCTTCGGAATCCTCTGGCAAGTCAGCTGGCAAGAAAACAAAAATATGTCAGCAGGTGGCAGCAAAAAAAAAAAAAAAAAGGTGAAAACGCAAAGGAAATCATACCTGTAGACACCTCATTTGGCCCCTATGATAGACTTAAATACCTATCATATATAGTGATGCCTCGATTTCACCCATAATCGAATGATTAATGGCATAATTCAGATTAATTAACGACGATGAAGATGCTTGTTGCTAATTTTAGACTTAGTTCGACGATTTCTAGAAATTCGCGAGAGAAAAGCCAAGTCGCGTCAAGACCTTGAGTCCAATTCACTACTCGCACAAGGAGTGAACCATGACACTACTCAAACCCTTTCCGGATCACTTAAGATATGCTTAGGCCAATCCCTCTAAAGACCATGCTTAGTTTGCCAAAATGTCACCCGATTAGCCTAAATTAGGAAATCGAATCCATTGGTCCAGAGATCCCCCATATTTTCCAGACCCTATTTGTTAAGACATTTAGACCGTTGAATTCCTCACTTCGAGAGCTTTCTGACGATATGTAGAACGTCCAAATCCGATAAGCGAGTCAAAAGTTATGAGCTTCCAAAGTTTGTCCAAAGAAGAGATCACCTAGGCACCACCCATGTGGCGCCCTCCCTATGAGAATCCATCTAGGCGCCCCATGCTGGGTGCCCACACAGCCCAGGGTCACCTAGGCACCCAATGGTGGGCGCCCAGCCTCCAAATTCCACTAGTTGGCCTCAAAGTAGCCCGAGACCACTCAACGTAGGGACCGAACCCTGAAAATGAATCGACTCCACTTAGGCACCACCCATGTGGCGCCTTCCCTACTGAGTTCCACATAGACACCAACCTTGTGGCGCCCACACGACCCAGAACCACCTAGGCACCCCATGGTGGGCGCCCAGCCTCCAAATTTACTTGTTCGGCTTGAGATTAGACAGGGACCACTCATTCATAGGGACCAAGCATCAAAGACGAACCGAACCACCTAGGCAGCACCCTTGTGGCGCCCAGCCTTTAAATTCACTTGGGCACCACCCATGTGGCGCCCAGCCTTGAAATCTGTCTAGGCACCACCCATGTGGCGCCCAGCCTATCAATGATAGTGTAGGTCCCCTAGCTGAAGAGCTAGCCGTTCAATCCCGACTACAAATGGGACCAAAGTCCATAAAGCGAAGCACAAACCAGCTGGCACCACCTTGTGGGCGCCCACTCTCTCCATGACCACCTGGGCGCCTAGACTGCGCAGGCCATGTGGGCGCCACCCCATGGGCGCCCATCCTCCCTCAAACCCTAGTTCACTCTAAAATAACTTAAGCCGCCTAGGGATGCGTGAGACCTTCTAGAAACGCGAATTAATGAAGCCCTAGCCCTTCTAAACTCGTCCCAAACCTATATAACCGCTCTTAACTTCGTTTACAAGAGGAGGCTACACAAAAACCCTAAAAAAGGAGACAAAAAAGAGAGAATAAGCAAGAAGAAGAAGGTAGCCACCATTAGAGAGAACTTCAGATCTAGAGAAGAAGAAAGGGAAATAAAGGGGGAGACTCCCATATCTTCAACTAAAACTATGGGTCTTTGCGAAAGCTTCGCTTTAGGAACTTGAGGAACGCGTCATATACCGGTATTCCTAGATCTCTCATTTCTTTTTCTACATTCCGTTACCATTCATGCTTAGAAATATGCTTAGGACCATTTGAGCATCGTAGATCTACATTAGCTTGTGAGAAAAATAGTATTAGTGCATCATCATGTTAGTAACATGTTTAGGTTCATTCTAATATAGTAGATTTGCTTTGATTTCGTAGTGCTAATTGCATAGTTAGATCAAACCTCGCATAAGCATCATCATCATCATCATTTGTATCGAAGAGATCGCGAACAGCCTTTGGCAGAAGGGCTGGGCGCCACCCACTGGTCGCCTGCACTCTCCGGAACCACCTGGGCACCACCCACTGGGCGCCTGCCCTCACCCGAACCACCTGGACGCCACCCCCTGGGCGCCTACCCTTCTGAGACAGGGTCCGGGTTCTAGATCTCCGCCCGTTGCATCATTTGCTCGTTGGTTCGTTAGTTGCATCATTAGTAGTTTGAATTAATACATTCGCATCAGTCGCTGAATATCGGAAGTTGTCTTAAAAATACTGAGATTTTTTTACATTCGTTGTGTTCCGTTGAAAACCTTGACTGAGCAGGGTAGGCACCACAGGTGTGGCGCCCAAATGGATTCCTACACTTTTGTTCACAACTTCCGATCTTCCGCATTTAGGTAATTTAGAAATTGCATGATAATGATATGTTATGTTTGTTTGACATGTTCTGAACTTCGAATTACCATTTTTTTGTCACACTCCACATCATATCATTTGAACCACGCATCCATAGAAAAACTTAACAAAAAATCATAAAAACATAAAATCCCTTCTCTTTCCTTACTCTCTAGTAAATAAGAGGAGAAACCAAAAACAAATTAAAAGATATCCAAAAAAACCAAAAAAGAATAGTTAGATAGTCTAAGTTATCGAATTTAGTGCCTAAGTAGGATAAATCTTAAGATTAATTAAAACAACATATTTAGTAAATTTAAGCAACATCACATCATTAAGAGTTCTAAAACATTAAGACCCTAATTAATTCGGATTTATAAATAATTAAGAACTTTAAAAACACAAAAACTTAAAACCCCAAAAAAACAGCCACCTGGGCGCCACCCCCTGGGCGCTCAGCCCATTCATTCCCTAAGACACCCCGGTTAAAGCTTAAATTAATTAGTTAAGACCTTAAACTAATCCGAATCAACATAGTAAAACATTTTAAATCTAGAATAAGTAAACCTTAATTAACTTAACCTCGAATTAACTCAAAAACTCCAAACCAACAAAACTCCAAAACAGTCCACCTGGGCGCCACCCCCTGGGTGCCCAGCCTGCACTGCCACCTGGGCGCCACCCCCTGGGTGCCCAGCCTGCACTGTCACTTGGGCACAACCCTCCTGGTGCCCATCCTATTCCATCACTAAAGAACCCTTAATTAAAACTTCTAATTAATCACAACCCAAATTTAGTCCTAGTTAGCATAACAAAACACTTTTAGATTTAAGAAACCTAAAACTTCAATCAATTTAGATTTGAACTAGCCTAAAAACGCAAAATCAACACAAAGTTCCAAAATAGTCCACCTGGGCACCACCCCCTGGGCGCCCAGCCTGCCTATACACTTGGGCACCACCCTCCTGGCGCCTATCCTATCCCATTCCGTTAGAAACCACCACTTAATTAAACTTAATTGATTAAACCCGAATTAACACCTTAAAACATTGTTAACCTAAAAAACTTGAAACCTCAACCAATTTGGACTCAAACCAATTTAGAAAATACAAAACGAATAAACTACAAAATATCCACCTAGGCACCACCCCCTTGGTGCCTATCCTTCCGCATCCACTTGGGCACCACCCTCCTGGCGCCCATTCTACCTAATCACTAGGAAACCCCACTTGAAATTAAATTCGAATTCAATCACGTTCAACACACCGGAACACCCTTGAAATCTAAAACAATCGGAACCATAAGCCCGAATAGACTTAAAACATCGAACCAACTCAAACACACAAGACAGACACTTGGGCGCCACCCCCTGGGCGCCCATCCTGTCACATCTACCTGGGCACCACCCTCTAGGCGCCCAGCCTCTCCAGTCACTAAGGCCAAATTAATTGAAACAGAATTTAATCTTAATCATTGCAACAGAACACTTTTAATTTAAAATACATCAAACCATAAAGCTCAACCGCAAATCAACCTAAAAAATACGGAACCGACCCGAACCACAGAATAGTTCACCTGGGCGCCACACCCTTGGCGCCCATCTGTCAAAACCACCTGGGCACCACACCCTAGGCGCCCAGCTTCCCCGTTTTCTGAAAAACTCAATTCACAACTTAGCCCAATTAATTAACGTCTAAATAAATCCCAATCGAATACGAATAGCATTCCACATCCAAACATACTAAGTCCTTTAATCAATTTAAACTTAAATTGACCTAAGAATCACCAAACCGACCGAACCTCAACACAGTCACCTGGGCGCCACCCCTTGGGCGCCCATCCTGCAAATCCACCTGGGCACCACACCCTGGGCACCCAGCCTACCCGTTTTCATAAAAATCCCAACCGACAACTTAACACAATTAATTAGCATTCGAACCAATCCCAATCAACATATTAAAACACTTTTAACTTAAAACACTTGAAATTTTAATCGATCTGGACTTAGCACCCAAAGCCCTTACGAACCAACAAACAACCACTTAGGCACCACCCCTGTGGCGCTTATCCTACACTCTAACCTTGGTTCACAACTTCAATTTAAAACGAATAGCTAAACACCTTACCACTTAATTTCACTAAAACCAAAACCTAAAATAGTCTCTAGATCCGAAAACCAATATCGAATCCCATCCGGCACAGTTGAAAATCACAGCCAATCCACCTGGGCGCCACCCCCTTGGCGCCTATCCTCTTATTTGCACTAAAACGCGAATTCTAGATTTTGTTTCAAAATTCAAATCTAAATCCCTTTGACATTTGAACATCAGAGAAATAAAATAATGTGAAACATTAAAACCCACGGAGTAAGAACCCCTTGAATTCCGAAAATAGCATCGATACCATCGTCACTAGCCAAACCACCCAGAAACAGCCACTTGGGCGCCACTGTCTGGGCGCCCAAGTCACCAGAATGTCCTAGGCGCCACCCCCCTGGCGCCCAAGTCCTCTGTCAACCCCGTTTCGCTGATTTCGACATCATTTCACGTTTTAAATTAAAACCCTAAATTCTAGATCTTTAAACAACTTAAACAGAACCCCAAAATACATTTAATCCACTTCTTACTCAATCTTCAACTCAAAACAAACCAAACCAATTAAAAATCACAATTAATAAGTTGCTTAGGCGTTGAACCATCAAACTCAGGCTATTCATAGATCGGATTGCATGGTTAGGTAGCTTAGAGCATTAGGCTTCGTCCCATCACTTTTCCTGATCCGTTAGGGGATTGGGAGAGCTGATGTGGGCGGTCTAGGACCTTAGGTTAGGGTTAATCCAATGATCGGTAATAAAGCATTAATCACATAGATCCAAGTGAAATCCCTTAGTTAGGCCCTTCTAGCCCCCATATTGAAAAGCCATAAAAACCATAAAACCAACAAAATAAACCCAAAAAAGGTTTTTCGTTTATTTCTTCCTCCACCTCAGGTGTCAGATATTTAATTGAATTTAATGATAAAAGGGAATAAAGAACTGATTTCTAAAATTGAATAAATGAGAATAACGAGATGAGATGAGTGATTTCGCACACTTTTAATCAATCACGGCCCATCAGCCATCCTAAAACAAACACTGGCCCATCGGCCATTTCCAATCAATCCTAGCCCATCGGCCACCTTCAATTAATTACGGCCCATCGGCCTTTTACTTTTATCACTCGTGTATCGCACACGAAAAACACAGAAATCACAAGTCAAAGTCTCATTTGCATCATCATTTTGGTTTGAAAAAATCAGCCTTTAAACCCTATTTTGCTAAGGGATCAGAAGGGGGTACCCGGGAACAGGGCCGATCCTCTTCTTAAATATTTGGCACCTCCCCCCTCTTTTATTCTATTTTCTTTATTTTAGTTATTTTGTTTTACTTGGATATACTACGATTGTGCTATGTGAGGATTAACCTTTATTCGGACTTTAACTCATGACCCTGAATTGACCCAAATTAAAGAGACCCAAAGAGACCCAAATTAATGTGATAGGACAACCGTCGTGTGTTGCCGGCAGCACATTAAACGAGAGGAAGAACCCACCTTATTATTTTTCTCCCCATATTTCTCCGACTTTTGTCGAAGAACGGTGTTACGGCCGTACCGTAGCTGGCGATCGTTATCCATTGATTTTGAGGGTAATCGGAATCCTCATTTTTTATGTAAAATTTAAATAGCATATATAGATGAATGGAGATTTCCCCAAACCATGCCTCTCTTGGAGAGGAAAAAGGGGGGGACGAAATTCACATCCGACAGCTTGGCGATCGTGATGGGACCTCTTTTGTTGTTCTGTCACTTATTTGGGTCTTTCTAGGGTACTATTATAGGACACGAACTTCCGATCAATGATCAGATGTCCGTGTCCCATTCAGTTTAAGGTTGTTATGAGTGTAGTCCGAAAATTAAAACCTGAGGTCCGAATATACTGCCTATTGAAGCTTTTCCCAATTATAGCATAACAAATAAACCATCACTAAAACTTTCCCACTAAAATAAGAACTAATTAAAAAAAAAAGTCTTTCTCTTTTCTTCCCTCTCTTCTACTTCAAACCATAAAATACTTTTGGTGTTACATGACATTGTTTGAGAAGTGCTTTGGAAATCTACTATAGGATGGCCTATCAAAATCCACATTGAACAATTGCATCCCAAACATCATACATGCTTGACTCAAATTACCAATCTCACACGACTCAAGATTTTCAAAACTTTAACAACTCATACACGAATATAAACCAACATTACCACAACGGAACACAAAATTATCGATACCTTTCCAACCAAATTGTAACGACTCAAACCTCTTCCCCTAGATCTACACGACACTTCTACGCAAACGAAGACTTAAACAATCACACGTCTTACGAACACAAGAGATCAAACCATGGCCCAATCTATCATCCCCAATCATATCAAACCACTTCTCAACCAACTCAACAATATTACACTCAATCAAATGAAAACATAATGCACACAAATTTAAACAATCAAAAAATTAATCATGGCATGAATCAAAATTTAAACCTTAATAATGAACGAATCTACATCCAAAATACACAGTATATAACGACAAACCAAATCCTAATCCATCATGTTCAAGACTACCAATCCAACCAATCCATCCCAACCAATCAAACTCCTTCACCTAGTCAAACCTACCAATCCATCCCAACCATCCCACCCAATCAAATTCCTTCGCCTAGTCAAACCTACCAATCCATCCCAACCATCCCACCCAATCAAATTCCTTCACCAATCCAAACCATTCAACCCCCCATGACCATCTCACACGATCAAACCCCCTCGCCAATCCAAAGCGTCCGATCCAATCAACCTTCCCAACCTATCCAACCTTCCATAACCATGCATCCTTATCTGACCTATCAATCATCCCAATCCACACCATCCAATCGAAGCCATCATCCCACCCAACCCTCACCATTCAACCAAACAACACCACCTGCCATGATCGTTGACCAATTCCAGCCATGCCCAACCATACCATCCAACTCAATCCATCAACCAACCCAATCTCCAACGATCATATATCAACAATCCACTCAGGCTTCGACCGACCAACTTAGTCAAACATCCAATCAAGATCAAGACAAAAACTCACCCACAAATGCGAAAACCCAATACTCATTTTTACCATGCAAAACCAAAGTATCTCGAAAAAAGATCCAGGAAAAGCTTGCTAAAATGGTGGACATAAATGAGCTAGAGTTGCCCAACCTCGACTGGTTTAAGAGCATCACTCCGAAGAATGATCCATATGCAAACACAGGGAAACCCCTAGAAGAACAATTGATAGGTGGTGAATACCTAGAATGGGAACTCGGATTAATCTCAGAAACTCGAAGAAGACTTATGATCGAAGAGATCAAGATCCCAACATTATGGAAAGACTATGAGGTAGAAGAGGGGATACAAATTCTTAGAACGTATTTTGTTCCCTCCCATCAACTCGAAAACAAAGAAATCAAAGACACGCCATATCCCATAATTAATTGCCCACCAGATCATGTTCTCAAGAATTGGACCTATGATCCTCCATATTTGACAACTTTAGCCCTTAAAGTAACCTATTATCCACCATATGACCAAACTTCTGAATCTTCGGACGAGATTTACGACCCTATCTTTAAAGACATGCCTCCTGAGGAATTTTATGATATGCTTAATGAAAATTATGAACAACATGAAACACCTTGGGACGGTAAAGTCCATATCACCACACATCCAATGAACGAACCAAATCAATCACAAACAACTGTCCAATCAAAAATACCAAAACAACAAATGCCACCTCAAACACAAACAAACGAAGATCACCCAACACAACAAATAGAAGGCGTGACGATTCAACCGATGACACACGAGACAATACAACCTAATGATTTACACGAAGAATTTGAATTCACGACAACAATGAAGATACTTGACCATCAAATGGAACGAGTGAATGAATTAATTAAGGATTTTGATGTCATAAGATCTGAAACACACGAACCAATCAGGTTTGAATCAAATGACTTGGAATCAAGAGTGGAAATTCATAGTCTGGTTAAACCATCTTCATTTGAAATAAAATACCAAACCCAAACGAACAAAATCATACAAGATACAAAACCTTAATCCATGACTAATACCACTATGAGACAAAGACCGCAATACAAACAAAAGAACTTAGATCATATGCCATCAGGCAAAACCCAAATCATGATCCAAAAACAAACAAACATTCAAACAAACGATGAACAAAATTTCCCCAGACCAAAACCAACGCATCTTGAACCCATCCCAACACTGGTTGAGCCAAGAAAGCTTGACAAAGAGTCTGGATTTGAACTTCTAGATCCGAACATGTTTAACGAATTACAAGAGGACATAGAGAGACTCAAATCCGAGGTTAGAAAGATGCCGGTTAAGTCGAGCATGCCGTTAGAACGGATAAAGCCATCCGATCCCATTAACGAGTCTGAAGCACCACTTGAGAATCAACAACAAGAGACTGTTAGACCTACCTTTGAAATCCAACGAGGAAGCCCTTACATAGGTCCTACCATCTCATTAGAAAATACCCTAGAGGAGGAACCGCAATCACATGATGTCTTGACTAGTGAGCCTCATAGGTCAAACACTTTTAGAAGATCAAATGATAACGATATAATTAGACCGATCTTAGGGGACGAGCATAACTTCCATAATGAGATAGAGTCTAGTCCTGTATTAGCCTTGATTAAGGCCCATCTAAATGCGAGACTAAGACTTCAGAGTATTCTAAAAGGTTTACCATGTCCGCCCTTGACTAATCCAATAATCATAAGCCGAGATCAGATAGAATACTTTGAAAAAAGGCAAATACCTAGAGTTGAATCTCCAAGTCAAGCCTCAACTCCAATCAATTCCCTATAATGGTATCCTGCCCGAGAAGAAAAAGATCCGAGAACAACAGTAGAGACTATTCCCAAACTAAAAGACCGTATAGGGTGTGATCCAATTAGTCTTCATGAAAGGAATGAGACCAGTCCTGAAGATTTAGGAAAGACCTTTAGAGACTTGACCATAGAAGAACATTCTGGTATTGGCCCAAATGTGCCACCTAAGATTCCAATAGCCCCAAAGAGCAATGTAAAAATCCACACGACTAAAGGAAGTCTTAGCCCGCATGACCATCCAGTAGGGGCACAACCAAAATGTCAAAATTACTCTCTCGCTCAAAGACTCTTACGATGTAAGTCTGCTAGGTTACAACGAAAATTTAGAGCACGCCTAGCAAAACATGGACGAACTACATTTAAGGAAGCTAGACGCACTACAACAAAACCTAGAGCCCGAAGAAAGGGAGAAAATCACATGATTGACACAAAAGACAATGGTCGAACAATTAGGAAGACAAAAGACCAAAGATCGTTAAGGAAAAATAGAAATTCATCTTTTACAGATTCCAAATCCACTAATTGTCTAAACTCTTTAAGGCCAAGGCCCAAGTGGCGGAGGTCTAAAACATTTCAACGCTCTCGTTTTCGGCGAGAGCAAACTAAAGATCCCCAATATAGAAGCCTAATCTCAATGCATCAACGAGTGAGAACATATCCACATTATCAAAAAAATCAAGATAATGAGACACGCATAAAACCTTTTAACATGAGACCAAGGCGCAAGTGGCGGAGGTCTAAAATATTTCAACGGTCTCATTTCCGGATGGACCAAAATAAAAACTCGTGGGCTAAACCAATTATCCTAACATCTCAACAACAAAGAACATACCAAAGCTATCAAAGAACATGCCATAATAAAATGAAAATGAGAAATATTATCATCAGATCAAGGCCCAAATGGCGGAGGTCGAAAATGTTTCAATGCTCTCGTTTTCGAAGAAAGCAAAATGATAAGACCCAAACCAAGCACCCATTGATAAAAACATGTAGGTCGAAATGTCTTAAAAGCGCGCGTTTTCGAATAGTCAAAATATTCAAGGTACGCAACACATCACTAGCACAAACAATGGAAAACCATAATCATGCTAGACAAATCTCCGGCTTCATGCCAATGAAGGGCTGCAAATTCAAGCAAGCCCACATGAATTAGGTATTACTTAGGATTATTACAAAAATAAAAAAAATATAAAAAATAAAAAAAAAACTATAAAAATCACAAAACCCCAAAAATCCAAAAAGAAAATCCAAAAAAAAATAAAAATCATAAACCCAAAAAAAAAAAAAGTATAAACAATAAATAAAAAAAAAACAACAATTGTCTGATCATCATAAAAGGCATGGGTGAACTAGAACAGTGCAAGGTGTTTCGTTTGACTGCCATAAGAATCCCGATTGTTGATGATAGATGGATCTTTATAAATTAGTGGGTACGAAAGCTAGCGAATTGTTCGACTGCAATAGAAGCATTCATATTAACAACAACAATAGTTGAGGCATATGTCAACATCAAAGCTATTCGATAGTCAAATTCGTTAAAAAATAAAAACATAATAGCTTGACTTGGCATCCCCAAGGTGTTCATAACAGACAATGGTCCACAATCTACATCCCAACAAATAAACGAGTTGTGCACAAAATATGTCAGAACCACAATATTCAACCCCATATTACCCCCAAAGGTAGTAACTGGCCAAACCATTCTGTCAAAGCATTGTGGGCATACCAAACTTCCATAAAAAAGAAAAACTCCTACTAGTGAAACCCCATGTTCTTTGACCTACGGGATGGAAGCAGTCCTTCCCTTAGGAGTCCTCGACTTGTCACTGCACATTCAGCTAGATGAAGAAATGATAGAGGACCAAACGCAAGAAGTGCTGCTACTTCAGCTAAACCTACTTGAGGAGAAGAGAATGAAAGCAGCAGAGCACGCACAGGTATATAGGAAGCAGATTGCCAGAGCCTACGACAAACATGTCAAAGAAAGAAAATTCAAAGTTGGCGATTCGTGCTGAAACGCATCACTCCATCTCAGCTTCCGCATCCCCGAGGTAAGTTATAACCCAATTGGGAAGGCCCTTATGTAATTAAAGAGGTATATCACGGAAATGCATATAGACTAGTAAATGCAAAAGGGGAAGAGCTCTCCAATCCATGGAACGCAATGTACCTGAAAAGGTACACAGTATGACCCTTCCCTACTTCTTGCAGAATATGACCCTCCTTGCCTCTCGGCGTAGTTGTGGAAATCCCGTAGGAAGACCGAAGAGGTGCACTTTGATCAAACTTGGAACTCGGACACACACTAACACTTAAAAATACACAAATAGGTGAGTCTGCCCGGCACAAATTCGGCACGGTTAAAGCCATTCGATGTGAAGGTTTGAAGGTGAGTTTGCCCATGTCATGAAAGCTTTTCGACCATTTGAAAAAAAAACAAAAGAAAAAAAAAGAAAGAAAAAAAAAAACAAAGAAAACAAAAGGAAAAGAGTTTAATTAGAAAGCCCTAAAAAAATATTCGTAACTAGTTTGGGTTCGTAGCCTTTTTAACCCAAGCCAGTAAGCCCGTAGGGGTATTTGCATACCTAGTGCCCTAAAGCCGTCCGGTTTGGGAGTCATTGGCATAATGCTCGTTACATGGGTTAATTAGAAAGCTTAAAGGACCTAGACATTGCACAGTTACATGCTAAAAAAAAAAAACAGAGAGAAAAGAGAGGAGAGAAGCCACGGTGGAGTCGCACAAGGTGTGGGTATGCTCCCCATGGCTAATGCTTCAGAAGCCATTACCCTAGGATCCCATTTCCTTTCGAGCCCATTACAAAAAAAAAAAAAAAAAAAAGAAAGAAAAAGAAATCCCTATTAGAATTAGGCCCACTGGAGTGGCATGGGTACTCATCGCATGAACTGATCAGAAGGTGGTCGGAAGCCACAGCACTAAGGAGGCAAAGTGACTTACCACCCCACACACAAACACAACTCACGAACGAGCCCCGAGGACAGTCAAGTGCTTTCTGAAGCTCAACCGAAAAGACTAAGCAGCTACAAGAGGAGGGCTTGTGAGGGCTCGACCTCCAAATGATGGTTAGGGAGTATCACATTGCCGCCAAGGTGACAATCATGGAACGAGGGTACTTTCTTGCCCACAGCCAAAATGAACACTAGTCTTATGCTGGGGCATTATATATATATATATATATATGTATATATCTATCTATCTGTCTTGCACGGCTTCTCAATATGGGCCCTCATCGCATACACAATTGCCACGAACACTCACTGGACTGCACACACCCTCACCTCATGCATGCTTTTGTTGCTAACCATTTCCGATTGAATGCAGAAAAGAACACATACACTAAGGTACTAATTCCATCTCTTTTCCCAAAGCTTGAATGCCAAAATGGCCCCCTGACATTTTTACCGAGAAAGAAAGATGCCACCTTAGCTAAACTATGCAGGGGGCCTAAAAATATTAAACTAACAAATTTTCTTTGAGACCTTGTAGGGAAACCAACCCCGATTACATTCATAACATCCCACAAGCTGGGGCATTTTTTTTATTATCTACAGGTATTATTTTGCACACAACTCCTCATAACTAGAAAAGGTCAAAATGCTGATGACCAAACTTGGGAAGTATGAATTATGGTTGTTATGATATATAATGATGAATTTGATTATAGATGTATGCTATGCACACCCTTTATGATATCATATTTGATTTGAAAATGCAAATATCTTGAGCTTTTGCCTTAATGCCTATAGCTGATATTGTGAATGCCTCGAAACATAGAATTGCCTAGGTTACAAATGTCACACACTCAGGCACTTCTTGTTTTTTTGAGAACCCATATCTATGTTGCTTATCAAGTTTAGATTGATGAGAGACTGTGCTTATTTGATTTTTATTATATGAATCTCACTTCATTAACTCCGAACTACTAATGCTCCCTTCATGAGACTCCTATGCTTAGGCACAAGCTTCAAGACTCTAGAAAGGTTTCGCCAAAGTCTCCCTTATTTTTTTAGACCCTGAAAAATCATCGGGTGAAAAACTTATCACCTATAAGGAGAGAAATACTTCATTTAAGTCCCCAGTACCCCTCATAAGCATCATTTCATCATCATACACAACTATGGTACTCCTAGGTCAATCATCACAACCACTATCAGGTCATGAATCACATGTTCGCATCATGGATGTCACATGCACTTGTGCACATCATATACATCATAATACATACATCAAAGTGAAAGAATGGACTTAGAAACAACATCCCTCCATCATAGGTATAACACTAATGATCAACAACGAATAATCAACATCAATCATAACTACAACAACAACAACAGCAATCTAGGGCCTCGATCATCTCTACACAATTTCCAATAGAATAGGAGGCCTTACAATAGTATGACTCCGAGAGTAAGTACGGGTATGGGAAATCCCTCCAACATTTCACGTAATTCCCCAATGCTCCAAATTCGCACCTAAATCCTTTAGGGATCCATCCCGGATATAACCAACTCGTGAAAGGCTCATCAACCGAAATCGCATTATAACGCCCTAGCTGTCTTGCGACCCTGTTAACAACATGCCTAATAGCAATCTATGGTGTGTGGAGCCATATGCCCATCTCAAATAAATCACGCCCCTCCAGCACCGCAATCAACTCATCACCCAAGCCAACCTTGATAAGGACTCCAAGTGACCTGCCAAATTAAATTCCATAAAAGAAATCAACTCACTAAGTGAAGAACTAAAACCAAACTCAAATTTAAAATTAAAGCCAAACTTTAAATCAAAACTAAAAGAATTAAAATTAAGCTTAAACTTAAACCTAAAAGAAAAACTTAACCAATGAAGCAGAGAAAAAAAGGCTGCGTGCCTTGTGGTTCCTTCCCTCATTCATGCGTGCCTTATGGTTCCTCGGCTCATTGAAGATGAAATGGTAGCTTTGTTGCGCTCCTCCTTGCCTCTCCAATGTCGAAATCAATCGAGGTTGTCATAGAACACCCTCCACCCTCTTTTTGGTTTTCTCTGTAAAAAAACAAAAAAAAAAAGATTAACAATCAATAAAATCCACAAACCAACCAAGAACAATGAGCTTAATTTAAAAACAAATAGACGTAACAAAAAAAAAACACAAACAAAAAAAAAACAGCTCATCAATGATGAACTAAAAATAAACCTGACTAAAAAAAAAAGGAGAAAAAAAGCAACGAATAAACAAACTAACAAACCAACCAGCAAAGGCCACATTAAAAAAATTAACTCACAACCAAACCAAAACGAACTAGGACAAACTTGAAACAACATAAAGCATAAAAGTCAAAATAATAAACTAAAAAAATTAAATTAAACCTAAATCAACATTTATAACCAAGCTAATAAAATGGAACCAACAAAAGCAATTTAAAATTAACCAAAACCAATTTTAAAATTCAATTAATCCACAGCTAAACTGAAAAGATGAAGTTAAAACACACCTCATAAACACAATCAAAAGGAGAAAATAATAAAACACACATATTTAATCCAACTCAACATGACCACACTTTATTTTAATTTTCAATGGTTTGCATGCATACATCATTTATAGGAAACAAAACTTTACCACTCCTTCACACATCATTTCATCCCATACTTCACTTCACTACATTAGCACTCCACTTCACAATCTTTACGACTACGCTTTACTCCATTACACCACGCCCATGTCCATAATACACCACTCATCAACCACCACACAACACACATAAACACAAAAAAAAAAAAAAAAGATGAATTGAAACTGCCCCCCTGAAATCCACAAGAACAGTAAAAAAAAAACATAAATAAAAAAAAAAATTCACCAAAAACTGAATCTAAATTAACTAAAACACTCAACAAACCCAATCACACCAACTAATTTCATTAATTTCCACAAATTGCATAGAATCCCCTTTTTCCCCCAAACTTCTCCCAAATCCAGTTAGGTCTTGATCTCCCCAATCCCGACATGAAACGTACATCCCCCACCATTTTTATGAAGATCCATCACCTCTACAGCCATCACGGTCAATGGTCGAACCTCATTCCACATCTTAGAACTTAATCTTTAAAAAAAAAAAAAAAAAAAAAAAGAGAGATGGAAAACTTGGAGGCCTATGCCATAGACTCTGATCAAGCCTAACCATGGCCCACTCCTATTAGTTGTCTTTGATCAATAACTACCCACCTTACAAAGTTAGGACTAGAGCACTTGGGTTGATACTTTTTTTAGGCAAAAATAAAAAATAAAAAAAGAAAAAATGATGGAAAGTGAAAAGAAAAGAGGGGACCATGTCCAATTCAAGAACAAAAGCACAATCAACCAAAAAATCACAAACCAATTTTAAACAACAATAATAATAATAATAAAGTTTTAGGAACTTAAACCTAAACATAAATATGATAAAAGCCACCAACACACAACCCAAAACAACTAATCAAAAACAAACTAATTGATCAAACCTAAACAATTGACTTAAACAAAAGAAACACTTACTTGGAAGCAAGGAAGAGCTTGAGAATTCTAAAATTCAAAGTCTGAAAGAGTAGGAGTTGTGGGAAATTCGTGGCCTTGATCCACTTATATAGATTAGAGTCTGAACCCCATGAGTATTCTACAAGAACATGAACAGCAGTTTGGGCGCCACTCCCTGGGCGCCCAGGTCACCTGTTCTCCCTAAAACTCAGGGCTTCTCTTTGATAAGGACTCCAAGTGCTGAACATGTAGTTCCACGTAGGCGCCACACCCCGGGCGCCCAAATCACCTATTCTATAAAGGTCAGGCTTTTACTCCAACAAGGACTCTCGGAGTGATAAGCTGAACATGAATCCTACTTCGACACCAACTCAAAATGCAGTATGGGCGCCACCCCTTGGGCGCCTAGGTCACACGTTACCCTGAATTCAAGTTCTACTCCGAGACCAACCTAAAATGCAATCTAGGCACCACTCCTTGGGCGCCCAGATCACATACAATTCTATATTCGAGATTTTACTTCAAAACCAACTTGAAATGTGACCTACTTCGTTGAAGTCAGAACTCCATTCTAAGACGGACTAGGACTGCATCTTTGGCACCGCTCCTTGGACGTATAGGTGACTTGTCTTCTAAATCTACCATTCTACTTCGAGACAAACTCTGTCTATGCAATCCGCCTAGGCGCCATCCCCTGGGCGCCCAAGCTGTCTGCTTTCGTAATCCTCGAACCAAAGCCCAAATCAACCAGGCACCACCCCTGTGGCGCCTATCTATCACCTTAGAGAACCAAAGGCCTCTTTGAGCCAAATTGTCCTAGAATTTTGAGAAGTTGAACCCGAACAAGAATTAATGATGATCGATGATTAAAAATGATAATGATAATATAAATAAATAGAAAACAAGAGAAAGAAAAAAAAAATAAAAAAATAAAATAAAAAATAATAAAAAGAAAAAAAACAAAACAAAAAAAAGAAAAAAAAAGCAAAGAAAAAAAATGAATAAATAAATAAATAAATAACCAAAAGAGAGAGAGAGAAAGCAAGTTAAGAGAGGCACAATAACATGGTGCACATTGTCAACCAAACATTGTCCCATCACATAAGGTCCTGTCACAGGCACATTAGTCCCATCTCGCATACATCTGACATTGTGCATTACTTCCCATGTCATCTCCATCAATGAAATTTGAACTACAGAGCACTAACAATGAGAAGTGCAGAATCTTTTAGTGTTTGTCCAATACAGGTTCCCAAAGCAAAACCGAAGACACCAAAGGTGAAAGACATTCAAGTACACTGATGGAGGCAAATGACTCAAACTTCGGCAAACCAATGATGAAAGGAAGTGGCAGTGGTCCTCAACGTTGGACTTACGGAAAGCTCTGGAGGTAAGCACCCTTGACTGTGATTTTCATGATTTTACTTCATGTCTGGAAATTGAGTCGCCGTAGGCCTCCCTTAAGCGCTTATAATCGGTATGGCAACCATAATATCGTGTTCTCATGAATTGTGCGTTCGCCAACTCAAATCCTGATGTTGGAAGATGGAAACCGTTTAACTTGAAACTCTCCATGATAAGCACCAAAAAGATGATCGAATCTATCCCAGGTTCTCATTTAAGCTTGGGTGAAGACCAAGATCCCTAGAGAGTGATGGCTTTTCCGGTGACCGTCTTCCGTTGATTTAGTTCTTTCGATGCATCCCTGAGTTTCAAAATCAAACATCTTTAAAAAAAAAAATGCATCTCATTCTCATATGCACCCACACTATTGCTTGAACTATGTTTGTAATTGCCTTCAAGATCTCCATTTTTGCTAGTTAGTTTTAACTATGCCTTGAACATTCAATTGTGGATGAAAGTTAAAAGACACTATATATGACCATTTGAATTAAACTCTATTGCATGAACAAATGAAATCCTAATAGTAACTTAACCAATCGAAAGATTGACTTCTGATTCAGACCACCGGGGCACAGTTCCCGCCATCATTTTAAATTTCAGCAACCGGGGCACAGTTCCCAACCTGCCACGTGGCAATACCACGGGCACCGAGGCACAGATCTCGGGTTTCCAATCAAATCAGTAGGCACGGAACTTCTTCTTTTTTTCTTTTTCCCCCTGAATAAAAATCGATCCTAGAAAAGTGAACCTCATCTTTAGAATGAATTTGTAATTGCATACATCCATAGATGGCCACTCCTGCGAACTCAAAAGCTCCCGTGAGTCATGAGTGGTGTGTCTACTTTCTTTGGAGCACAACTCTCCACATGTTGCTCTCCAAAGAGGGGCATACTGTAGACACCTCATTTGGCCCCTATGATAGCCTTAAATACCTATCATATATAGTGAAGCCCCCATTTCACCCATAATTGAATGATTAATGACATAATTCAGATTAATTAACGACGATGAAGATGCTTGTTGCTAATTTTAGACTTAGTTCGACGATTTCTAGAAATTCGCGAGAGAAAAGCCAAGTCGCGTCAAGACCTTGAGTCCAATTCACTACTCACACAAGGAGTGAACCATGACACTACTCAAACCCTTTCTGGATCACTTAAGATATGCTTAGGCCAATCCCTCTAAAGACCATGCTTAGTTTGCCAAAATGTCACCCGATTAGCCTAAGTTAGGAAATCGAATCCATTGGTCCAGAGATCCCCCATATTTTTCAGCCCCTATTTGTCAAGACATTTAGACCATTGAATTCCTCACTTCGAGAGCTTTCTGGCGATATGTAGAACGTCCGAATCCGATAAGCGAGTCAAAAGTTATGAGCTTCCGAAGTTTGTCCAAAGAAGAGATCACCTAGGCACCACCCATGTGGCGCCCACCCTATGAGAATCCATCTAGGCGCCCCATGCTGGGCGCCCACACAGCCCAGGGTCACCTAGGCACCCCATGGTGGGCGCCCAGCCTCCAAATTCCACTAGTTGGCCTCAAAGTAGCCCGACACCACTCAACGTAGGGACCGAACCCTGAAAATGAAACGACTCCACTTAGGCACCACCCATGTGGCGCCTTACCTACTGAGTTCCACATAGACACCAACCTTGTGGTGCCAACACGACCCAGAACCACCTAGGCACCCCATGGTGGGCGCCCAGCCTCCAAATTTACTTATTCGGCTTGAGATTAGACCGGGACCACTCATACATAGGGACCAAGCATCAAAGACGAACCGAACCACCTAGGCACCACCCTTGTGGCGCCCAACCTTTAAATTCACTTGGGCACCACCCATGTGGCGCCCAGCCTTAAGATCTGTCTAGGCACCACCCATGTGGCGCCCAGCCTATTAATGATAGTGTAGGTCCCCTAGCTGAAGAGCTAGCCGTTCAATCTCGACTACAAATGAGACCAAAGTCCATAAAGCGAAGCACAAACCAGCTGGGCACCACCCTGTGGGCGCCCACTCTCTCCAGGACCACCTAGGCGCCACCCTGTGGGCGCCTAGTCTGCGCAGGCCATGCGGGCGCCACCCCATGGGCGCCCATCCTCCCTCAAACCCTAGTTCACTCTAAAATAACTTAAGCCGCCTAGGGATGCGTGAGACCTTCTAGAAACGCGAATTAATGAAGCCCTAGCCCTTCTAAACTCGTCCCAAACCTATATAACCCCTCTTAACTTCATTTACAAGAGGAGGCTACACAAAAACCCTAAAAAAGGAGACAAAAAAGAGAGAATAAGCAAGAAGAAGAAGGTAGCCACCATTAGAGAGAACTTCAGATCTAGAGAAGAAGAAAGGAAAATAAAGGGGGAGACTCCCATATCTTCAACTAAAACTATGGGTCTTTGCGAAAGCTTCGCTTTAGGAACTTGAGGAACACGTCATATACCGGTATTCCTAGATCTCTCATTTCTTTTTCTACATTCCGTTACCATTCATGCTTAGAAATATGCTTAGGACCATTTGAGCATCATAGATCTACATTAGCTTGTGAGAAAAATAGTATTAGTGCATCATCATGTTAGTAACATGTTTAGGTTCATTCTAATATAGTAGATTTGCTTTGATTTCGTAGTGCTAATTGCATAGTTAGATCAAACCTCGCATAAGCATCATCATCATAATCATTTGTATCGAAGAGATCGCGAACAGCCTTTGGTAGAAGGGCTGGGTGCCACCCACAGGGCGCCTGCACTCTCCGGAACCACCTGGGCGCCACCCACTGGGCGCCTGCCCTCACCCGAACCACCTGGGCGCCACCCCCTGGGTGCCTACCCTTCTGAGACAAGGTCTAGGTTCTAGATCTCCGCCCGTTGCATCGTTTGCTCGTAGGTTCGTTAGTTGCATCATTAGTAGTTTGAATTAATACATTCGCATCAGTCGCTGAATATCGGAAGTTGTCTTAAAAATACTGAGATTCTTTTACATTCGTTGTGTTCCGTTGAAAACCCTGACTGAGCAGGGTAGGCACCACAGGTGTGGCGCCCAAATGGATTCCTACACTTTTGTGCACAACTTCCGATCTTCCGCATTTAGTTCATTTAGAAATTGCATGATAATGATATGTTATGTTTGTTTGACATGTTCTGAACTTCGAATTACCATTTTTTTGTCACACTCCACATCATATCATTTGAACCACGCATCCATAGAAAAACTTAACAAAAAATCATAAAAACATAAAATCCCTTCTTCTCTTTCCTTACTCTCTAGTAAATTAGAGGAGAAACCAAAAACAAATTAAAAGATATCCAAAAAAACCAAAAAAGAATAGTTAGATAGTCTAAGTTATCGAATTTAGTGCCTAAGTAGCATAAATCTTAAGATTAATTAAAACAACATAATTAGTAAATTTAAGCAACATCACATCATCAAGAATTCTAAAACATTAAGACCCTAATTAATTCGGATTTAGAAATAATTAAGAACTTTAAAAACACAAAAACTTAAAACCCCAAAAAAACAGCCACCTGGGCGCCACCCCCTGGGCGCCCAGCCCATTCATTCCCTAAGACACCCTGGTTAAAGCTTAAATTAATTAGTTAAGACCTTAAACTAATCTGAATCAACATAGTAAAACATTTTAAATCTAGAATAAGTAAACCTTAATTAACTTAACCTCGAATTAACTCAAAAACTCCAAACCAACAAAACTCCAAAACAGTCCACCTGGGCGCCACCCCCTGGGTGCCCAGCCTGCACTGCCACCTGGGCGCCACCCCCGGGGTGCCTATCCTCTTATTTGCACTAAAACGCGAATTCTTGATTTTGTTTCAAAATTCAGATCTAAATCCCTTTGACATTTGAACATCAGAGAAATAAAATAATTTGAAACATTAAAACTCACAGTGTAAGAACCCCTTGAATTCCGAAAATAGCATCGATACCATCGTCACTAGCCAAACCGCCCAGAAACAGCCACTTAGGCGCCACTGTCTGGGCGCCCAAGCCAACAGAATGTCCTAGGCGCCACCCCCCTGGCGCCCAAGTCCTCTGTCAACCCCGTTTCGCTGATTTCGACATCATTTCACGTTTTAAATTAAAACCCTAAATTCTAGATCTTTAAACAACTTAAACAGAACCCCAAAATACATTTAATCCACTTCTTATTCAATCTCCAACTCAAAACAAACCAAACCAATTAAAAATCACAATTAATAAGTTGCTTAGGCGTTGAACCATCAAACTTAGGCTATTCATAGATCGGATTGCCTGGTTAGGTAGCTTAGAGCATTAGGCTTCGTCCCATCACTTTTCCTGATCCGTTAGGGGATTGGGAGAGCTGATGTGGGCGGTCTAGGACCTTAGGTTAGGGTTAATCCGATGATCGGTTATAAAGCATTAATCACATAGATCCAAGTGAAATCCCTTAGTTAGGCCCTTCTAGCCCCCATATTGAAAAGCCATAAAAACCATAAAACCAACAAAATAAACCCAAAAAGGTTTTTCGTTTATTTCTTCCTCCACCTCAGGTGCCAAATATTTAATTGAATTTAATGATAAAAGGGAATAAAGAACTGATTTCTAAAATTGAATAAATGAGAATAACGAGATGAGATGAGTGATTTCGCACACTTTTAATCAATCACGGCCCATCAGCCATCCTAAAACAAACACTAGCCCATCGGCCATTTCCAATCAATCCTAGCCCATCGTCCACCTTCAATTAATTACGGCCCATCGGCCTTTTACTTTTATCACTCGTGTATCGCACACGAAAAACACAGAAATCACAAGTCAAAGTCTCATTTGCATCATCATTTTGGTTTGAAAAAATTAGCCTTTAAACCCTATTTTGCCAAGGGATCAGAAGGGGGTACCCGGGAACAGGGCCGATCCTTTTCTTAAATATTTGGCACCTCCCCCCTCTTTTATTCTATTTTTTTTATTTTAGTTATTTTGTTTTACTTGGATATACTACGATTCTGCTATGTGAGGATTAACCTTTATTCGGACTTTAACTCATGACCCTGAATTGACCCAAATTAAAGAGACCCAAAGAGATCCAAATTAATGTGACAGGACAACCGTCGTGTGTTGCCGGCAGCACATTAGACGAGAGGAAGAACCCACCTTATTATTTTTCTCCCCATATTTCTCCAACTTTTGTCGAAGAACGGTGTTACGGCCGTACCGTAGCTGGCGATCGTGATCCATCGATTTTGAGGGTAGTCGGAATCCTCATTTTCGATGTAAAATTTAAATAGCATATATAGATGAATGGAGATTTCCCCAAACCATGCCTCTCTTGGAGAGGAAAAGGGGGGGGGACGAAATTCACATCCGACAATACCATGCGAAGATTTTGGAACCACTCCAGAGTCCCTTGGTTCTTCCCCAGATGCCGCGATCGGATCCATCACGACCTCATCGGCCAGAACCTCGGGCGTCACCAAATCATCATCTTCTGCTAAGAAAAAAAGAAAGCAGCAGATCAAAAACACAAAAATATCTCACGAGAGAAAGGAAATGGGAAGAGAAAAGGGAAAAGTGTACCATCATCAATGGTCTCTTCCTCTCGGCTTCTCTTTTCCGGAGGTTCATCAGCATCCCCTGACACCTCCTCAGCAATGGTTAGAGGGACTTTCAGATCAGGAAAGTCTTCGTGACGTCTCTTATTTCGGCGCTGTCCTCTTTTCCTCTTGCTTCTATGGGACGGTTTGCTCGAGGTACCCGCCCCCCCATCAAAATCGAGCCTCTCGCCAGAGTCCTCACTAGATGGTCCGCTCCTGCCAGTAAACTCCATGGAAGCCTTTGTTCGCTTTGCTTGTATCGAAGCATCGATCTCGGCCTCCTCTTCCTCCAGCTGTTTCAAGACCTCACCAGGGACCTCTTGTACAGCTCCTGATCTAATGACGTCATGTTCACAAAGAAAGCCTATTTTATGCTTCTCTCCCAAAAGGAAAGCCAAAACTTCTTCTCATCGGATGCCATCCGATCTGCCAAGACCTTTCCCAGGAGACTGCTTTACATCAAGCTCCATCTTGGAAAGCCCCGGTACACTGAAAAGCTCTCCACGAACCACTTCGTGAAGCCAACAGTCCGGAAGGTGGGCAACTCAGGATAGGAAATCATGGCGATCGTATCCTCCGCACTGTTAAAAGCCCATGCTTTCCTCCCATCCTACAAACCTCCAAAGCGCTTCACTTTACTTGAAGGTGCTCTAACAACGCCCTGAGAGAAGCCCAACTGCAAGGCAAAACGCGAAGGAACAAATGGCTGGATGTCGATGAGAAGATGTCTACGGTACACCATCGTACCAACACGTATGTTGAAAAGCCATGCCTTTTCTACATTGGTCAAAGAATAGTGTCTCCCCGACCCTGCCCTGGTCGAATCACGGGAGACACCAAAATCAAAAGCCTTCTTCCGCAAATCCAGAGAAAGCTTCACCGAAGACTGCCCAATCTCAACGTCCTGAATCGTCGAATCCTCAAATGGGCATATAAAAGAGATTAAAAAATGGGTGTCCCTCTAGCCAACCGAATCATAAAAGGGTCATCATCCTTTGCAGCACCCAATCGGTGGAAACCAGGACAGTGGTACACATACCACGAATAGAAGATATGGGCTGAAAACACCCTATTCTTGGGAAGCCCAAGCAAAACCAGGAAACCAGCAGCCTGCAGTTCGGTACACAAATAAGAGTAAAGAGCAAACATCAAAGCAAGCCGCTCTCCAAACGTCATTTGACAAGCCAGAAAAATGCAGTGCCGCCTGATGTATGTTCCATCTCCTCCAGCAAAAACAGCCTCACCTAGCCAATAAGTGAGGTAAACAGCGAGATCTCTCCGCGGGCAATATCGGAATAGATGGCGTTTGTGCTTGCAAGGAATTCCTTCAAATTTTCTCGCATGACGGAGATCTTTTTCGAACTCGGAGTTTTAGTCCTGGCTTCCTGGGTCAGACTCTCAGAAGACTCTTCACCGTTAAAGAAATTGGGGGACAAAGAGCTAAAATTCTTCCAACTGCTGCCCCTAACTTTCGAGCCCTCCTTCGCCTTCAAAAAATCATAGAAGGTGACGAGCTGAAAGTATAAAAACTTGAACTCCTTAGACTGCTCCTCAAGGACGCTGTCAATAGGCAAGAACTCCTCAGAGTTTGCCGAGGATGGGTAGCCCGGTGATGGCGCTCAGTTCCATCAAAGAAAAATCAATCTCACCATTCGTGACAGCGAAGGTATTGGTTTGTAGAAGGAACGACTCCAACGTGACCATGAAGGCTTCATCGGAGAAAACTACGGTCTTCCTAAAAGCGCAAACCGCATCGAAGATCTCAGCTTCCTTCATAGTGGCCCCGCCAACCTGCAGGACGTGATTAGTCCATGACTCCCAGCTTGAGTCAGCACTAAAACGGCCATGAAGTTGAAAAGGCTTCACCCAATTACTGCTGTCACCCTTGAAAATGCCAAGGCCCACTGGTCTCAAACCGACCGACGAATGATCAGAACCTTGGTAGCCGCTGGCCGGCATCAACATGTCCATATGGACTGGCGACTTCTCCGCATAACCAGAAGAGCCGCCAACAAAAACCCCGGTCTTGATCACATTGATCATCTTCACCCAGCTTGGAGGATCTTCTCTCTTAGAGCATGTGGGAGAAAGGCTCATGATCGAGACAATGCGATCGAAGGTCGACCGAGTAGAAATAGTTCTCTCCTCACCATCAGCTGTGTAAGAGAACTGAAAACATCTCCTTTGGTATGTTAAGTTGTCAGGGGCTGCATCACCAAAGAAAAATGTAGGCTTAGGCACAATGCTTTGAACGTCTATGACCCAAAGACAATTGCTTACCACAATCCTGTAAAACTCCTCATCCTTGAGGGCGATCAAACGTTGCCTCATCTCATATTGGTTGAGCGAGTCACACTCTTCCAAGTTCCTCTCCACATACTAGACCTTCTCCCAGGCCTGCTGTACGGCTGTATTGGAAGATCTAGCAGACCGACAAGGTGCATTGGTAACAGGGCCCTTACCCTTGTTCGTTCTGGAGGAACTACCTGCAAAGGATGGAAAAGAAAAATCAATCATCGAAATGACATAATTTTGATAAAATCCTAGGAAATTTTAGCATGGTTCTAGGGCAATTCGGAAGAAAAGGGAAACACCCAGAAGAAGATAGGAAGCTAGAAGATGAGCTCAACATTGTTGCGAACTCATAATCAATGGAGGATTACCAAAGAAGGCTCGAACTCAAATGTTGATTTGAGATCAAGCCAATCTTCTCAAACCTCTGCAAAATTGGAAAAGGGCTCAACATTGTTGCGAGCTCCAGACTCCAAAACTTGCAAAGCTCCTCAAAGCCCCCGCAAGACTAAAGAAAGGGCTAAACATTGCTGCGAGCTCCAAATCCCAAGACTTGCAATAGATTTCCAGGTGTACATTATCGTACTTCCAATTCCATTTACAAAAATCTTGCATAGAAGGAAAGTTGTCATGCATGGGCATCTTGAAATCCATAAACTTCATTATCATGGCAAGCAAAAAAAAAAAAGGAGGGAAAGAAAAAAAAAAAAAAAAGAAGAGAACCACTTTCAAAAAAAAAAAATTCTGAGCTAGCCCACAAGCCGTGGCCCACTGCAACGTGGCAGTACGGCTAGGTTCGCACGGACCTGTCCGTACAACCAAGAAAAAAAAAAGAAAAAGAAAAAAAAACAAGAAGAAAAAAAAAGGACAAAAAATAAAAAAACCGTGGAAAAAAAAAACAAAGAAAGAAAAAAAAACAGAGAGAAGCACGTGCAAAAGAAAAAAAAGAAAAAAAAAACGTGTAAAAAAAAAAAGAAAAGGAGGAAACACGTGAAAAAAAGAAACAAAAAAAAAAAAAGAAAAGAAAAGAAAGTAACCTTTTTGCTACTTCTACATGGAATTTCTTAAGAACGAAGAAAACTTACTTGAAGCCATTGATGGAGAAGAAGAAGAAGAACTTGAAGATCCTTGAAGAATAAGGGTTATTGATCTTGGAGCACTCTTGAAGACTTTTGCAAAAAGAAAGCAATAAGAGCAAGAGATCCAACCTCCCTTTGCTTTTATAGAAAAAAGCAAACCAAAAGAGGAAAGAAAGAGAGAAGTAAGGAGGTAAGTGCTATAAATTAGCTATCTTCCTTAAAAAAAAAAAAAAAAAAAGGGATCTTGAGTATTCTCTCCCAAGAAGGAGATCCTTTGAGAAATTCTCTCCAAAAAGAAAGGGAATGTGAGATATTCTCTCCCAAAAGCAAGGAAACTTGAAAGATCCTCTCCAAGGAAGGATATTTTTAGATATTATCTACCCAAAAGAGATATTTTTATATATTCTTCACAAAAATGATGCCACATGAGATCTAAGTCATCTTCAAAGCTTAAGGTCCCATGGGTTAGCCCATATGAGCCAGGTTTGACCACCTAGGGACAAAAAGTGGCTTTTAGTCAAAATCCCTCTTACCATGAGCATAAAAAAATGGATTGGACCAATACAAAGAAAAATCCAAGCCTCATGAATTTCCAAAAATCCAAACCATCCCACTTCATGAACTAAATTAAGCCAAAACCATGAAATTGACATTCCACAAAAACCCAAACCACTCTAATGGACCCAAAATTGTCCCAAAGAGTGACCAAAAACCAAACAATGGTCCCCTAACTTGTCATATATAGCTTGTTAGGTCACAAGGCCAAAATCAAAATCCAAAACCTGACCCCCTAACCTGCCACATACGGCTTGTTAGGTCACAAGGTCAAAAACCAAAAAACCCTTCTTGACCGCCTAATGCGCCACATAAAGCCTTTAGATTCACAAGGTCAAAGAGAAAAATCCAAAACCCAAAAAGCAAATCCAAATGTCATTTTCAAAACATTGGCTCGAGATGGTGCATGATCTTTTTCATTGCCATAAAATCCCCTTGGAAACTCAAAAAGGCTACTCTATCAAAAGAAAAATGCTTAGAGACTCTTGGTTAAGTGAAAAGCTCTCCTTCAACGTTTTCTTCGAGGCACATTGACTGCAAATACCATGCAATTCGTCGTTGTACCTCGATGGGGCATTTGTTGACACCAAAAATGTCACTTTGCCTCTTCAACATCAAAAGCTACATGGAGCCACATCTTACTACAAACAGGCAAAGCTGCTTCAAGCATCAGATCTTGTCAGAATCAAACAAAAACTGCAAGACCCTTCAAAATAGCCAAAAGAAGGGTACACATGAAGTTTCCTGCCACTTCAACACCATTTGGCCTAACATCACTCCAGCAGCTGAGCAGGAGCTCCCAGCGAAGGCAGTGTCGAAAATATCAAATCTTCGATCACAGTCTTCAGATGGACTCAGAATACCTCCAAAAGGCTCCACGTCAAATTTCAACTCAAACCGACACCGTTTGACCCTCCATCAACTCTCGAGCAGCAAAATCAAGCCTCTCGGTGGCGAGAACCACCGAGGCCATCACTTATCAAACAAAGCACAATGATGGCTTCTACATGCTTTCAAACGGCTACACATCAAATTTCAGGTCATTCCAACAAAGTTTGACCTAACTTTGATGCTCGGAAGCAAAATCAGGCCTCCCGGCGGCAGAGCTCCCTAAGAACATGGTATCCAAATCGAAGCTAATGGATTGTCTCAAAATGACTCCAATAGACACCTATCAAATTTCAGGTCAATCGGACATCGGTTGACCATACATCAAAGCTCGACATTTTCCTCGTAGTGAAATCAAGTTTAGCATTGATGGGACTCTAAACGGCTTCAAGACTCAAACAAAAGGCCCTGGTTGGTCCTATCTATTGCTCAGGAAGCTTCACCTCAAATTTCAGGTCATTCCGACATCATTTGACCTAGTTTCGACTCTTGACGAAAAATCAGCTATAAAGTCTTCAGCTTTTCCAAAAAAAATAGGAAACTTCGTACTCCCATTTGCACGTCTTCTCGTCAGGTTTTCCTCAGGAAAATCAAGTCAATAAGTGAGGAAAAATGTCAAGAAAAATACAAGTGACAGAAAAAAAAAAAACAAAAAGGACCGAGAATGGCCGAGAAACGGCGACCAAAAAGGGGAAAATCCCCATGGTCGCCGGCGACGACCCTGCCCCATGGGACGCATCAAAGAAAAAAGATGGCCCATCCCTCGATATGAACAATAGCTACAAACATTTTTGAGAGCTATCAAGTTCAAAGAGGAAAGGATCAAAGTTTCTCAAAATTGAATCCGAAAAAGAGAAATCTGAATTTTTTTATTTTTTTTTTAACGAGAAAGACTGGAAATAAACTTAAAGAAAGAAATTTCCAAAAAATCTCATCTCATGTTTTTTTTTTTAGATGCAAGATCCAACATAGGCCACCAACTAGAAATGAGCTAAAGAATCCAAAGCATCAAGTTCTCAAATGAACGTGTCCCACCGGGTATGCCAACTTTATGAACTCGGCTCTTGCCTTCCTCCGCCTCGGGTCTTCCGGGGTCTGGCGGACGAAAAGCGGACATCAACATGTTTTTGTACGGGTATGCCAAATTTTCTATTCTACTTGGAATTTAGAAATGGATGGTCCAGAGATCCACCTTCACAAGTAGAAGGGAAATCAATCTTTTTCTAACTTTCCATTGCAAATATATTTTTAAGAAAAGAGAGATTTTGAATGACGTGAAAGGCGATTTTCTTTTGTTTGCCGTGAAAGGCGGTTTTGTGCCGTAGAAGGTGATTTACAAATCTCATCAATAATGAAAGACAAGAGTTGTGATTTTTTGTCTCTTTAAAAATACAAAATACAACATAAAAAGTAAGAAAAGGGGTCTAACTTCTCAGGAGATTGTGGGGACTCGTTCAGATCGACGGTCGCGAATCATGTATGGACTCCGCCATCGTCCTTCAGATGAGAATGCATGATGCTTTGGCTCACTTGGCTTGGCTTGGACCTTAGATTTTTAGAGGATAAAGACCAATGGGAGGTCCTATATCCAATAAAAGAACGAGTAGACGGGCTGAAAAGCCACATCTAGCCATGTTGGATAAGAGGAGAAGGGACCTTAGGGGGGTGGCCCCCCAAGGGACTTCAATCACCTTGTGGTGTTTCTTGCAGCTGAGTTTCTTTAAAGTAGAGGAGCTTCTTTGCGTAGAAATTTCTTCAGGAATTCTCTCGTATTTTTCTGGACAATCTTTCAGGCAATTTTTCGGACCGTTTCTTCTTGGAATGACCGCTTTTTATAGGCTTTTGGTCGCCATTAGAAGAGTTTATGAGCATTGATTACATTAATGCTCCATGATGGGAGGAGTTACAAGTATTTAATTCTTGATTTTGTCACTCCTTTTTCTTGGCTTTTGATTAGCCGATGGAGAATGATGGGCATTTAATCACCTTTAATCTCCATGATGTTTAATGCCATGATTGCTTGGATTTGTAACTCCTTTTTCCTTGCTTCTGATTGGGCCGTCCAAGATAATGAGTCAATGACCGCATTAACATGTCATAAACGGGTCAATTAACAGCATTAAGTAGTCGCCAAGTCGCTTGAAGAGTCGCAGGCCGCGCCTCGTCTTTTGGAATTCTTCTTACGATGATCGCCGATGGATCCACATGTTGTTTGATGTCGGATGGCGATGCAACTTCAGATATTGGTTGACACCAATGGACTGGCAACATCTGTCCGGTCAATTTCATGATCAGTCGGGCAGAAAGTGTGCTTTCTTGGTCAGCCAGTTGGCGATTTTGAAGTGTCGGATGATGATTCCATGATTTCAACGGCGGAACCGTGATGTTGACGAAGATCAACGGATATCGTGCTCCAAAAATCAGATTTTGGTAAAATCACAGGGGCCAATCATCTTGAAATGCGAAAAATAACCAGAAAAGTGAGTCTTCCGGCAAAATCAGGCGACCCAGATTCCTATGGCCGCTGGCGACCATGGGGATTTTTCCCCTTTTTGGTCACCTTTTATCGGCCGTTTTCGGTCCTTTTTGTTTCTTCTTTGTCCTATATTTTTCTTGACATTTTTCCTTTCTTATTGACTTGATTTTCCTGAAGAAAACCTGACAAGAAGCCGTGTAAGTCGGAGCACAAAGTTTCCTATTTTTTGGAAAAGCCGAAGACTTTGTAGCTGATTTTCCAACAAGAGTCAAAACTAGGTCAAATGACGTCGAAATGACCTAAAATTTGAGGTGAAGCTTCCTGAGCAATAGATAGGACCAACCATGGGCTTTTGTTTGAGTTTGGAAGCCGTTTAGGGTCCCATCCATGCTAGACTTGATTTCATCGCGAGGAAGATGTCGAGCTTTGATGTACGGTCAACAGATGTCCGATTGACCTGAAATTTGACAGGGAGTCTATTGGATTCATTTTGAGATGATCCATTTGTTAGTTTTATGGTCTCAATCCATTAAGATTAATGTAATAAATTGATTAATTTCTTTATTTATCAATATATTCATGTTATCATTTCATGAGATGAATGATGTTTATTACTTAAATGCACATAACCAATACGAATGACATGATGGTTCATGAGATGAACCGGAGTCCATAAGTATACTAGATGCAATACATGTGTATAGATGAGATCCACATACGGGAGACATGTATAGCAAATCTTATACTTGAATATTTTTACAACCAGTGATGAGATTGGACATCTCATCTGACAAGCTTGCAGTACTTTGATTACTATGAGATAGTGTGATTTGTCTCGATCATCAAAGTGTAAGATTCTGGATCATAGTGCTGGTACATTGGATGTATTGAAGGACCATGAGAAGCACCTTATGAACACTATCTTTACTTTAAGGTCTGCTCTCATAATTCTTTAACAATAGGCTCTCAATCCTGAGACATTAATGAACTCAAATTTCTTTCTATTAATTTTCTTTGAGTCACCAATGAGTGAGGCCAATTGTAGGTCAACATCTCGGTGATTTGGGTACGTGGTAATAGAGTTGTGGGAACATTCGATGGTCAAGATGGAATCTATCTTTAATATACCCTTGTGCCAATTAATGGATTTATCATTGGTAAATGCGCACCCATTCCAATTAAGAGTTAATTGGATCGGTACCAAATGATCATAATAATTGGAGCACAAGGATAATAAGATATGGATCTAAGTTTGGAAGACAGGTCCAATTGATCTATGGATATTGATGGAGGGACCTACTTGTGGACATCGGGAAGTTTAGGGTCTTTATGTAATTTATTCCTAAGACTGAAGTTCAATTGCATTTATTTAGTGGAGTTATTTGCAATTAACTGCGGGCCCGGATTGCACATGAGATGTGGGGTCGCGGTGTCCTAGTTGGAGCCAGCTTTCTAAGGAATCCCTAGTGGTCCCCACACTAACTCAAGTTATTGGAAAGATACTAATTATAGTAGATCTCTATAGGAAATAGAAAGTTACTATTTCTATTTGAAGTGAGACTTTTAATAGTGGTAATAGTAAGTTACTAATTATAATAGAAGTGAGACTTCTATTTAAATTAGTAAAGAGAAAAAGTTGTTAATTACTATGGAAGTAGGACTTCTAATAATAAACCAAGAGGAAGTGGCTAAAAGCTATATATATAAGAGGAGTTATGGCTGGACGTCCCCAATGAATATCCCCCTAGGGATTCACGCCCAAGGACCTTCTTGTGCAAGAGTTGCACATGCATCTTCTTCTCTTCCTCTTTTAGTTCTCTTTTATTTCCCTTAAGAGCTTTCTCTTGGAGATCCCACCCATCTTCTTAAGAAAAGAGAATCTGATACAGGTCATAGCGTGGAAGACGATTGGGTCTTGGAGATTCTGATTTGTTTGTGAAAGTGTTTCATCATCAAAGAAAGAAATCAACTCCTCCCTTAGAGCACAACCAAGCACCATAGGTATGATCTACTTCCTTGTATGTTGTGGATTTCGTGGTTGCTTGTATGCTGCTATTTCTATCTTCTAGATAGAGTTTTCTACTGTACATGATCATGAGAAAGAGGACATGGATCCTGGATTGGGTTTTGTAGCCTTCTGGATAGATGATCACTGCATCAAGTTGGTCAAATGTTTTTGAAACCTATCCTAAAGGCCCATCTATTTCCAACACCATTAGCTCCGATTTGGATGCCATGGTCCTGGTGAGCTCCGCAGCCGAGAGGCCTGATTTTGCTTCCGAGCGTCAAAGTTGGGTCAAACATTATCGGAATAACCTGAAATTTGACGTGTAACCCATTGGAAGCATGTAAAAGCTACCCATATGCTTTGTTTGATGAGTGGTGGCCTCAGTGGTTCTCGCCACCGAGAGGCTTAATTTTGCTGCTTGAGAGTTGATGGAGGCTCAAACAGTGTCGATTTGACTTGAAATTTGAATTGGAGCCTTTTGGAGGTATTTTGAAACCATCCATATACTCTGATCGAAGATTTGATACCTTCGACAATGTCGCCGTCGGGAGCTCCTGTTCAGCTGTTGGAGGAGTGAAGTTAGGCCAAACAATGTTGAAATCACCCAAAACTTCATGTGTACCCTTCTCTCGGCTATTTTGAAGGATCTTGCATTTTTTGTTTAATTCTGAAAAGATCTTATGCTTTAAGCAGCTTTGCCTATTTGTAGTAGGATGCGGCTCCATGTAGCTTTTAATGTTGAAGAGGCAAAGTGACATTTTTTGTGTCAACAAGGAGAAAGCTCAACCAAAACAAGAAGTCATTGAAAAGGCAGAGACCTCCTCTATAGCCTCACTAGGGGCGACAGAAAAGTCCATTCCCAAGACTTCAAAAATGGTAAGAAAATTCACCCTCAGTGATTTCATGCCACCACAGCTCAGAAATGAGACTACGCAAGGGGCATCATACTCTTGCGACTCAATAATTGGATTCTCCATGGATGGATACGAGTCCAGTGATTCTGCCAGCAACACCGATGAGTGGGAGGAATCCTTTGAAACAGGAGAATACCTCTCCGAGGAAGAATGGATTCCCGAATCTCACCTTGTGCCAGTAATCTGGTATAATCCCTTACAGCCACAAGGATCCTGGTCTAATGATGAAGAAGACCAAGAGGCTGTTCAAAAAAATGATATCAATCCAGCACCCACCAATGCCCTAGTGGAACCCAATAATGTTGAACCACAAAGGGCAGACGAAGAAGAAAATTTGGCTCGTATGCCCGATCTCGAAGAATATGCGAAATCTTGCAACATCTTGCCATAGAACAAGAGCAGGATCGCATCAATCAACTTCGTCACAATCAAGAACTAGAAGTCCTAGAAAATCTGCAAATATCTCCTCTGGTAACCCCGGAAAATGAAGAAAGTTGCTGGATCGATGATCCTCTTACATTTGAAGACGAGTCTAAATCCCAGCAGTGCATTCTAGAGGCATCTTCTATCAGAGTTGCTTGCAATGCAATAGCTCGGAATGATAGTGCCTCTGAAGCTCCATCTGCCTAAGCTGCAAACTCTCAGACTACGTCTGGTAGCATATCTTCTGAAGCTACATTTTCTCGGGTGACTTCCACTGAGATATCATCTTCTTAGCCTTCGTCTCCTGAAACTGTGACATCAGAATTCAAGCCTCTTCCGACTGATCACCATGAAGAAGCTCCGGCTGATGTAGTCTTCAAAGAAAACCCAGTCAACTGGTATCAAATACCCGACCTGATAGGTGATGTCTGGACATATGAAATACTCAACAAAGAAGAAAAGTTACTGAATGTTGTTCAAGACCTGTTCCCGGAAAATGCTCCATGTAATGCAATCACTGAAGACGACAATGCTGCTACAGAAACGTTTTCAGCAAATGAGAAGGATCAACCCTTTGATCCATAGGGTGATCTTCCAAACGAAGAACCTTCTCCAGAAGCTCTTGAAGTTGGTAGAGGTACCCGCTCTGGCCAAGATTACCACAAAATTTTCAACTAATCTTCTTCTTCTTATGTAAGTCCTTCGGGAAAACAAGTTGTAAACACCCCAAGTGGCAACAATAATGAAAATGCAGGCCCCAAGGAGGCTTTCAAGTATGACTTGATTAAGCACTTCAAACACATACCTACGTGACTACACATCCTAGACTTATTACGAATGTCACCACAAACTCGTGATAGTCTCATTTCAGAACTGCAAATGCTAAATGCGAATGTCGACAAACACGCCCCACAAGTCTTACAAATTGAAATGGACTATAGGGTCAAAAAATCAACTACCTCCTCAAAGGGAGAAAAAAAAAAGAAAACTGAGAGATCTCACATTGAATGCCTCTCGGTCCAAAAACAGCAAGTGCTACTATCGCCTTCGATAAGGAAGACCTCCTGCTAGGTGAGACGAAGCACAACCGACCCTTGTACTTCAAAGGGTACATCAAAAAAATGCCAATACACAGAGTTCAGATCGACTCAGGTTCTGCACTTAACCTTATCTCACAAAAAAGACTGGAGCGACAAACTGCCTGAAGCTTTATGGGCCTATCGAACCACCGTTCGATGACCAACCCATAGCACACCATCTTCCTTGGTCTATGGATGTGAAGTTGTTCTCCCTTTAGAAGTATAAATTCCTTCCTTAAGGGTATCTCTACAAAATGACATGACGCAAGAAAGCAATATCAAATTGAGACTCCAAGAACTGGATAATCTCGATGAAAGACGGCTCGAAGCTCTACAAAGCGTTGAGCTTTACCAAGCACGCATGGCAGGATCTTTAGACAAAAAGGTCAAGTAACGCGGCCACAAAAAGGGTGACTTAGTTTTGGCAGTAAAAAGGCCAATAGTTTTTGCCCACAAATCTAAAGGCAAATTCGAACCAAAATGGGAGGGACCCTTCGTCATCGACAAAGTCTTCTCCAATGGCACATACTCTCTTATAAATATTGAAGGCGACAGATGTATTCTGCTCATCAACGGCAAGCTCTTGAAGTGGTACTACCCTTGAAGACTTCCTCTATCGGGTCAGAGCGATGCCTGCATGGCCAAAGCCTATTCCTAGGTACTTGCTCGTCAAACCCACTCCTTTTTGGAATTTTCATCTTTACGTTGAAGTTCCTAAAAAACCTCAAAACAATGCTTACTTTCAATGTTTCATTGTTCAAAAAAATCAAATCCCAAAAATCCAAGTTTAGGAGCCTCTTCCCTAACTTGACCAGAATCTTCGATCCTTGAACCCAAAATTCATGGTTTGAAACAAAAATCAGGACCCAGGGATTTCCAACCTAGTCCACCACGACTTATACCACAACAAATAGTTTTGAGTCAAAATTTATGACCCTCGTGTCTTTAAACAAAAATGGTTTTTCAAAAACCGCGGGGAAGCGACGTCCAGTCGATACTCACACAAAACCAAAAAATCGGAAGGATGCGAACCCCATTCGATATTTCCAAAACCTCAAATCACAAGGAAACGACACCTCGTCGATACTTGTAAAATTTAAAAAAAAAAACCGTGTAGACGCAACATTTCAGTTGATATCCACAACTCAAATTTCAAAATAAAAACAAAGGTTCGAAAAAACCTAAAATTTCAAAAATCGTGGGGAAACGACATTTCATCAATACCCATAAAAAAAAGTTTTTTGAAAAAGCAGGGAGGAGACGCTTAGTCGATACTTGCACCCAAATCTGCGAGGAGGCGACATTCCATCGATACTCTCAACCGAATGAGCAAGGAGGCGACATTCCATCGATACTTGCAATACCATTCAGCAGGGATGCGACTTTTAGTTGATACTTGCATTTTTGAAAACCAAAACCCAGCTTTTATGCCAAAAACCTGGCTTTCACGCCAAAAACCAAAAAAATGGGCTTTTATGCCAAACAAAACAAAACCTGGCTTTCATGCCAAAGAAATAAAAAAATTTGGCTTCCACGCCAACAAAACAAAACTTGGTTTTCAAAAAAAAAAAAACATTTGGCTTTCATGCCAAAAATCTGGCTTTTACGCCAAACAAAAAATAAAATTTTGGCCCCTATGTCAAAAAAATCGGCTCTTGTGCCACAAAATTTTGGCTCCCATGCCACAAAACCTGGCTTTCATGCCAAACAAAAACAAAATCTTGGCTCTCATGCCATAAAACCAAAACATGGCTTTCACGCCACAAAATTCGGCTTTCATGCCAAAAAACAAAATTTTGGCTCTCATGCCATAAACCAAAATTTGGCCTCTATGCCACAAATAATACCCTTCTGGCTCTCATGCCACCAAAATTCGGCTTTCATGCCTGATATGCATGGCATAATATAAATAACTACCCTTTTATTTGAATTTGTTAGTTGTTTATTTTGTCTTAAATGTTCTACTTATAGCCTTTTTCTTATTACGCAAGAATTGGAAGGAGCTGAAAATATTTGAGCTTAATTCGGAGAGATTTAAAGCTAAAACCCCATTTGGGAAAAGTTATACACAAAGAGCATATAGGCTTGTTGGAGGAGAGCTGGAATTTCAAGTTAGAGGTCATGAGTTCAAGACTTGGCACAATCAATTTTTATTTTTATTGAAGACCGAATTTGGTGGCCCCCACCGTATCTAATGCTTGATAATGGTTGCTAGAACTTAGCAATCAACTTTGCAAGAAATGGAAGGAATCTCATGGACATCAATAAGAATGTTAAGAATGTTATTGTTTAGCAAGCGATCAAATCATAAAGGAAAGAAGATTTTCCGAATTGTAGTCATCCCGCGTAAGCTTTACTATTTTGACCATAACTTGTGATTCAAACTCCGATTAAGGCAAGGTCAGATGCGTTGGAAAGATGACTCAAAGGAGAGGAATATCATGTCTCACGAGGATCTCCCAATTCTGACGTTTTGGGGGTCAACATAGGCTGTAAAGTGGAGGGATGAAGGATGAAGAATTTGAGTGATTTCTCTTTCTCTTTCTTCTTGTATTTTTCTTCTTTTTAAGGGGAGACTCTCTTTTGCTCTAGGGTGAATATTATTTTTCTTCAATCTTTGTTAGAAATTGAAGGTGGAGATTGAGTGGTGTAATAGACAACTTGAAGGCTTTCAATAATGACAATTTGCTTCATTGTTATTGTTTGCTCTACAATGCTTGGCTAATCTGTAGATTAGGGTGGAGGAGGAAACCAAAACCGGTGAGTTCGTTCCTTATTATTCTTCTATGTCTTTCCCTCGTTATGCTTAATGATTTAACAGGTTCTCCTTCATGAATGTTATTCAACTTCTGGTTTTGTAAAGGTTATTTGGAATGTCTTTTACTTTTTATGCTTGATCTTGACAAATCATGTTTAGGTTAAATTCCTTTAATGGTTTGTGCTTGATCTTGACAAATAGTTATTAGAGTTTCAACATATTGAAGTGAAGGGAGTCTTAGGTACTATTTAGATAATTGGATTTTTTTCAATAAAAAGGGTTTTCAAAGCTAAATCTTCCGATCCAAGGCAATTGTTTGCACATTGGATTGAGTTTTATTAGGATAAGACTATGAAGTAATTTTGGAATGATTAAATCTGTTTTGGTGAAATCCGATACTCTGATCTCTCTTTCTCTGATCAAGTTTGTGTTTAGATTTCTTTTGATATCAGTTTAGTTATTATTTCCTTGACTAATTGTGGTTTTAAAATCTCTAGTGTGAAAACTGATTAAAGATTTTTGGATCTTGTTTCTACAAATCTCTGTGGATCGACCCGTATTTGCCATTATCTACTTAATAGAAATTTGTACGATTCCGGTTAACTATTTTGAGCACATCAAAATTTGGCGCCGTTGCCGGGGATTTGTTCTTGAAAATTTTTTCAAAAATCTGATTTCTGATTTTTACTCTAGTTTAGTTTAGGATTTTATTTTATTACTTTTTTTTTAATTCCTTTTAGGATTTTAACTAATTAGCATTTTTTTTCTTTTTACACTTTGGTATTGTTGATTTTGCAGGATTGAAAAAAAGAAAAAGAAAAAAAAAAAAGAAGGAGCATTTGTAGCAAGGAGTTATCAGATTTGGAGCACAAAGAATATTTGATTAAGTTGCCAAAAAAAAATAATAATGAAGAGAAGAATCTTGCAAAGAAAGCAACTCAAAGCGGGAAAGAAATTTTAGTTTTAGTAGTAGTATCTTCTTTTAGATCCATTGTAGTAGGACTTTCAAAGTGTAATAATTGTACTTATTTTTAAATTCTGGGAAGGCCCAGATTGCAATAGTTAGGGGCAGGGAAGGACGATAGTTGGACGATACTTTCTCTGCACCTCGGGTTGGTACTCTGGGTCTAGGTATCAGTGGCCCGAGTCGACTCAACCAGATCTTCCCCCATCTTGAGTGGGAGGTGAGTACTGAAACCCTACCCACGCCTCTTCAATAAGTGGGTTAATTCATGGTTGTTTAATTTTGGCAAAAGTGTGATTGATTGAATGTACACATTGATTAAATTGGAATCACACACTTAGTAAGGGCAATCATATGCCCAACAAGATAAGGATTGGATTTCATCACCATTTCCTTGCCCATAGGAATTTATTTTCCTCACTACTTAGGAATCCTTAGCCTTTAATAAAATTTTAGTAGAAACGTGACCTTAGGTCCCGAGCTCATTAGGAGAAAACCATCAAAGGTTGTACCATTTGCTCTCCTTGACGGAAATCAGTGCCTAGAATAGCCTTGTCCCTTAAGGGAGACAGTTCATCTGTTCTAGGAGTTTGGTATTTAAGCGGAACCTTTGCCACGAGCATCGTGATCCCACCAATCCCCTGGGGGCTTGCCTGGCCGACTACGTTTCATAGGACTGGTTTGGAGTCCTAGGTGTACTCTTCACAGTTAGGAGCTGTCTAATTAACATAGGCTAGCCCATTAGATTGTTGGTGTGTTAACATTAAAGTGTGCTTCCTTAAAAAATAAAAAAATAAAAAAATTTAAGGTGTGCTTGGTTTATGCAAACTTGGACACGTGAGAGAGGTCATCTAACCCGAATTGAATTATTTGAGGTACCCATCACGTTTGTAGAAAGTTTCTCAATTGATCCCAAAATGGAAAACCGAGAGAGAACTCTGAATGAGATGTTCGCACCCACTTCTGCTACCCCCACCCACTTGCATAGTTCTACCTGCAACCACTGCAGCCCAGTTTGAGATTAGAGCTGCTACCATTAACATGCTTCCTAAGTTCCATGGTTTTGAAAGTGAGCAACCGTACATCCATTTGAACAAATTTCTGACAATTTGTCAGACATTTAAAAACCAGAACTTAGATGAAGAAAATGTCAAGTTAAGGCTCTTTCCCCTATCCTTAGAAGACCAGGCTGCGGCATAGTTGAATTCTCTTGCTCCTAATTCCATAACAACATGGGATGGGTTGTCAAAGAAATTCATGGCAAAATTTTACCCAATGGGCAAGACAAAGAAAATGAAGGATGCCATTAGGAACTTTAGGGGACGGCCTGATGAAGAGTTTTCTCAAACTTGGGAAAGGTTTCAAGACCTTCTTGTCAAATGCCCACACCACGGGCTTGACAAGGCCCAATTGGTCCATTTCTTCTATAGAGGACTAACCATTGCACAACGTACCTTGATTGAGTCTATGCACAAAGGGAAATTTATGAATCAGACTCCCAATCAAGTGTACGACTTCCTCGTAGAGCTGGCTGAAAATTCCCAAAACTGGAGTAGCAATGGTGGAGGATATGAGAGAGAAGAGATAGGGTCTAGAAAGCAAGGACTTTATGAGATGAAAACAGACCCTAATCTTAAGAATGTAATGGCTAGTCTAGTCAATGGGGTGAACAATCTAAGTAAGACATTTGATGCCTTTACAGTGATGGCCAACAGGAACCCCCACCAAGACCAGGATTCTTTGATGAATGTTGCATCTGAACCAAGTGCAATGTGTGTCCTTTGTGATAGTTCTGAGCACATGGTGGAGTGCTGCCCAAATTTGCCGGTCGTTAAAGCTGAGCAAGCCAATGCCATCAATGGATATAGTACCTTTAGGAAACCTACACCAAATTCTTTTAGTCAGACTTACCATCCTGACAATAGGTTTCACCCGAACTTCTCCTATAGGCAGAGTGAACCAATTCAGCAAAAAAGTGGTGGTCCTCCAGGTTTCCAAAGGAAGTTTTCAAGGGAAGGCTCTTCTTAGTACCCTCAGACAAACCAAGCTTTGGTTCCTCAATAGCCATATGTTGCTCCTCAACAGCCCAACAACTGTAGAACTCTAGTTCATGACCCAATGAAAAATTACTCTCCCTCTGACCCACAACAGTCTTCATCCTTGGAAACTATGATGACTAATATGATGAAGCTGCAACAACAATTCATCCAACAACAGCAGCAAACCAACACAGCGCAAGCCCAGTTGAATCAGGCTACTGCCCAAGCCATCGCCAAGATGGAAGTCCAGCTTGGCCAGTTAGCAATATCAGTAGGAGGGAGAGAGAAAGGGCAATTTCCCAGTCAAACAATTCCTAATCCCAAGGTCCAGCCCAATGCTCAGAATGCTCTTAGAGGCCAATTTGGAATAGATAGTTCCCCAGGACTACCCCATGATGAGGTACAAGCTATCCACACCTTGAGGTCTGGCAAGCAAGTGGACAACCAAGTCAGAATGCCTGAGGAAAAGAATGTAAATGTAGGTGAACCAAATAAGGACAAGGGGCAAGATGTCCAAAAGAAAGGGGAGGTGAACCAAGCCCTCAAGAGAACCACAGAGACGGCTAAACCCTGTTTTGAAGGAAGTAGTTCGGGGTGAAGTCATGAAACTACTAGATGCAGGTTTTATATACCCCATCTCTGATAGTAAGTGGGTTAGCCCTGTCCAAGTTGTACCCAAGAAGTCTGGTGTCACCATAGTTGCCAACCAATACAATGAATTGGTCCCCACTTGTGTCCAAACTGGTTGGCTAGTATGCATTGATTATCGAAGGTTGAATGCAATGACTAGGAAGGACCATTTTCCCTTACCTTTCATTGATCAGATGTTGGAGCGTCTAGCTGGTCATGCATACTACTGCTTCTTAGATGGTTATTCTGGATATAACCAAATCCCAATTGCCCCTGAGGACCAAGAGAAAACAACATTCACCTGTCCCTTTGGCACATTTGCCTATAGACGCATGCCTTTTGGGCTATGCAATGCACCCGCGACATTTCAACAGTGCATGTTAAGTATTTTTTCTGACATGGTGGAGAGGTTTTTGGAAGTCTTCATGGATGATTTCTCTGACTGTGGGTCTAGCTTTGAAGAATGTTTATCTCATTTGACAATTGTGCTAAAGAGATGTGAAGAAAAGAACTTAGTACTCAATTGGGAGAAGTGTCATTTCATGGTGAAATCGGGAATTGTCTTGGGACACATAGTGTCAAAGAAGGGAATAGAAGTTGATAAGGCGAAGGTAGATTTAATTGCAACCCTACCACCTCCTAAGACAGTGAGGGAGGTGAGATCCTTCTTGGGCCATGCTGGCTTCTACCGTCGTTTTATCAAGGACTTCAGTAAGATCTCAAAACCTCTCTGTGATTTGTTGTCAAAAGATGCCTCATTTGAATTTACTCCTGATTGCTTAGCTACCTTTGACAAGCTAAGAATGGAATTGACCTCAACACCTATCATTCGGCCTCCTAATTAGACTCTACCATTTGAGGTCATGTGTGACGCCTCCAATTATGTAAGTGGTGCCATCTTAGGGCAAAGAGTTAACAAGCTACCCCATGTGATTCATTACGCTAGTAAGACTCTGAACGACGCTCAACTCAACTATTCCACCACGGAAAAGGAGTTGTTGGCAGTCGTATTTGCTCTGGAAAAGTTTAGACCCTACCTGATAGGTTCAAAAGTACTTGTATTCACCGATCATGCTGCCCTTAAGTACCTTCTAACAAAGAAGGATGCGAAAGCCAGGCTGATTCGGTGGATTCTCTTATTGTAAGAATTTGATCTCGAGATTCGAGATAAGAAAGGGTCAGAAAATGTGGTGGCTGATCATGTGTCTCAATTACTTGTAGAGCCTCATGTTGAGTCCTTGCCTATCTTAGAAACATTTCCTGATGAGCAGCTTATGTCAGTCTCACATGCAGAAATCCCATGGTATGCAGACATTGTGAATTACCTTGTTACAGAGCAAATGCCAAGTTCTTGGACTAAGCAAGAAAAGTGTCGTTTTCTATCTATGGCAAAATGGTATTTTTGGGATGAGTCGTATTTGTTCAAGCATTGCCCCGACCAAATCATTCGACGGTGCATCCCAAACTGTGACCAAAGGAAAATTCTTGCGTTTTGCCATGACCATGCTTGTGGAGGACATTTTGGGGGAAAGAAAACCGCTGTAGAAGTTTTGCAGTGTGGATTTTATTGGCCCTCCTTATTCCGTGATTCACATGATTATTGCAAAACCTGTGATCGTTGTCAACGATTAGGGAGAATCACAAAACGGAATGAGATGCCCCAACACCCAATCCTGATAATAGAAATTTTTTATGTATGGGGCATTGACTTCATGGGCCCTTTCCCAGTGTCATATGGCTACCAGTACATTCTAGTTATTGTGGATTACGAGTCAAAATGGGTAGAGGCAATAGCTTGCAAAACAAATGACCACAAGGTGGTAGTTCAGTTTCTCAAGGAAACTGTATTTGCTCGTTTTGGTATTCCCCGTGCAATCATCAGTGATGGGGGAAAGCATTTTTGTAATCGGGTCTTTGCGGCCTTGATGGGGAAATACTTTATTACTCATAAAGTAGCCACCTCATATCATCCCTAGACGAGCGGTCAGGTTGAAATCTCCAACAGGGAGATTAAGACCATCCTTGAGAAGACAGTCAATCCCACTAGAAAGGACTAGTCATTGCGCTTGAGTGATGCTCTGTGGGCATATAGGACCGCATATAAGACTCCAATCGGAATGTCCCCTTACAGATTGGTCTTTGGGAAGGCTTGTCACCTCCCTGTCGAGTTGGAACATAGGGCATATTGGGTGATCAAACGCCTCAACTTTGCTCTCGATAAAGCAGGAGAGACCAGGAAACTTCAACTTGATGAGCTGGAGGAGCTCCGAAATGATGCCTATGATTGCGCCAAAAACTACAAGGACCGAATGAAAGCCATGCATGATAGGCATATTCTCAGGAAAGAATTTCACCCTGGCCAGAAAGTCCTATTGTACAATTCCAGGTTGCACTTATTCCCTGGAAAGCTGAAGTCTCGTTGGACTGGACCTTACATTGTTCATATTGTTCATCCCCATGGTGCGGTTAAGGTCCAAAGTCCCAAGGATGGTAATATTTTCAAAGTCAATGGTCAAAGGTTGAAACCATTCTTAGAGATTGTTGTTCCGAAGGCTGAATCTGCAACTGTGGAAGATCCAGCCTATCAAGACTGATTGAGCACTGGATCTGACAATGTATTTTCTGTGTATATTATATACAGTGGTTACCTGCTTTTATTTTTTATATTTTTTATTATTTTGTCTAACTTTGGCATGATGTTGCAATTCTAAGTTTTATAATTCTCAGGTGCCCTCCTGTACTTTTATTCCCCATGTTTCCTTGATCATTGCATTTCATTTATTTAAACATCGAGGACGATGTTCATGCTAGGTTGGGGGGTGAGAGCAAACACACTTGTCCATCTTTAGACAAGAATTTCACTTCTTTTTTTTTTTTTTTTCTAGGATTTTTAGGAAAATTTTCAAAAAATAAAAAAAAATTGCTATTTGTGTTTGAGAAAGGAAACTTCAAAGAGAATTTTTTGAAACGAAGATACCTCGAATTTTGGAATTCTCGATGCTATGGGCAAAAGAAAACAATGGTTTACAGTTCTGTTTTAGGAAAGGATTTTTGGAAAAGTGCTGAGTCTTGATCCTTCACTTTTACACAGGTGGTATATATTTGCAAGGTTTTGAATGTGAAGCTATGATTTCCGATTTTCTTTGACGATTGGATTAAAAATATGATGAAAAACCGACCTTTAGTATACAGTTTCCTGGTTCAACTGGTGAATTAATGAAGGCACATGGAAAGGGCTGCCTATTGTTGGGGACCGCAAAAAAGAAAAAAAAAGTTTAGTTAGAAGTATTAAAAAGAATAAAAGGTTTTGTGACTAGTTTGGGTTCGTAGCTTTTTTAACCCGAGCCAGTAAGCCCGTAGGGGTATTTACATACCTAGTGCCCTAAAAACGTCTGGTTTGAGAGTCATTGGCCTAATGCTCGTTACATGGGTTAATTAGGAAACTTAAGGGACCTAGGCATTGCACAGTCACATGTGTGTGTTTGAAAAAAAAAATAAAAACAAATATATGGCCTTTGAAAAAACAATAGTGCGAAAGCCGTCATGGTCGCCTTGAGAGGAAACTGTTTTTCTATGCTGAAGTTAGGTTACCCAAAATTTTGAATTGAAAATCGTTTCCATGGAAGTTTCTAGCTAATCATTTGAGACTTATGTCTTTTTACGTGTGCACACTTTTCACTATGCACAATCAACTTAGCATGATTTTGAGAATTTCTGACCAAATGATAGGATTTGTGAACCGAATTCCATACTTAAGTTTGAAAATTTTGAGAATCAAGAATATCGGGTGTTTATAAATCTTCTTTTGGAAAAGTTTCCTTTGGTTTTTACTCTGATCGATTCAAAAAAAAAAAAAAAAAAATTTTGTGGGTAAATTCACTGCAAACCCTCACGAGACAACACTCATCCACTAGAGATAATCTAGGGGTTTAACGGCTTGTTGCATATGCTAAATGCAACCGCAATTCCTGCGAAAGTGAGTTAGGATTTTTATTGAAGACCGAATTTGGTGGCCCCCACCGTATCTAATGCTTGATAATGGTTGCTAGAACTTAGCAATCAACTTTGCAAGAAATGGAAGGAATCTCATGGACATCAATAAGAATGTTAAGAATGTTATTGTTTAGCAAGCGATCAAATCATAAAGGAAAGAAGATTTTCCGAATTGTAGTCATCCCGCGTAAGCTTTACTATTTTGACCATAACTTGTGATTCAAACTCCGATTAAGGCAAGGTCAGATGCGTTGGAAAGATGACTCAAAGGAGAGGAATATCATGTCTCACGAGGATCTCCCAATTCTGACGTTTTGGGGGTCAACATAGGCTGTAAAGTGGAGGGATGAGGGATGAAGAATTTGAGTGATTTCTCTTTCTCTTTCTTCTTGTATTTTTCTTCTTTTTAAGGGGAGACTCTCTTTTGCTCTAGGGTGAATATTATTTTTCTTCAATCTTTGTTAGAAATTAAAGGTGGAGATTGAGTGGTGTAATAGACAACTTGAAGGCTTTCAATAATGACAATTTGCTTCATTGTTATTGTTTGCTCTACAATGCTTGGCTAATCTGTAGATTAGGGTGGAGGAGGAAACCAAAACCGGTGAGTTCGTTCCTTATTATTCTTCTATGTCTTTCCCTCGTTATGCTTAATGATTTAACAGGTTCTCCTTCATGAATGTTATTCAACTTCTGGTTTTGTAAAGGTTATTTGGAATGTCTTTTACTTTTTATGCTTGATCTTGACATATCATGTTTAGGTTAAATTCCTTTAATGGTTTGTGCTTGATCTTGACAAATAGTTATTAGAGTTTCAACATATTGAAGTGAAGGGAGTCTTAGGTACTATTTAGATAATTGGATTTTTTTCAATAAAAAGGGTTTTCAAAGCTAAATCTTCCGATCCAAGGCAATTGTTTGCACATTGGATTGAGTTTTATTAGGATAAGACTATGAAGTAATTTTGGAATGATTAAATCTGTTTTGGTGAAATCCGATACTCTGATCTCTCTTTCTCTGATCAAGTTTGTGTTTAGATTTCTTTTGATATCAGTTTAGTTATTATTTCCTTGACTAATTGTGGTTTTAAAATCTCTAGTGTGAAAACTGATTAAAGATTTTTGGATCTTGTTTCTACAAATCTCTGTGGATCGACCCGTATTTGCCATTATCTACTTAATAGAAATTTGTGCGATTCCGGTTAACTATTTTGAGCACATCAATGCCATCCCAAAATTTGGCTTTCACGCCATCTTAAAATTTGGCTTTCAAGCCAGGCTTTTGCCACAAAATCTAGCTTTCATGCCAAAACAACCCTTTGACAAAAGATTTTCACAAAATGACAAACTTTTGATCAAATTTTCAAACAAACATTCCCGTCCAATTTTTGCTTATTTTCATCAAAAAAAATTTAAGTGAAACGAGGGAATACAAAAATAGAGGTACAAAAAATGTTCATACATGGAGGTACCAAAGAAAATAAAAAAAAAAAAAAGAGTTTGTTACAAATCAGGTGCTCAATCTGACAAGGTCTTCAACCAAAGATTCAGCTCCTCAAGCAAACTTTTGGCCTTAGCCTCTAAAGCTTCCACGCCACACTTCTTCAAAACTTTACTATAAAATGCGGCAGAACGCCGCAACCCATCTTCAGCACGGGGAAGCTCTTCCCAGAGAATTTGCCATCGCTCATATTCCTGAGTCTTCCTCCGAAGGTTGCTTTCAACTTCCTCAACCTGGCGAATGAGAGCTCCCTCTCTAGTGCGAGCTTCCATAATGGCAGTCTATTTGGCAGCAGCTTGTCCCTCCAAAAACTCAAGACGCGGCCTCGCCTCAATAACCTCCCCATCAAGACGGTGCAGGTCCTGTGTCAGCTCAATAATAGCCAACTCGGTGACGTTCCTCTCCCGAACAAACTGCTTTCAAGTCCACGAAATCTCATCCACTTTAGATTTGACTTCGCCAGAAGGCTTAACAAATATTTCATTGAAAAAGTCACCATTTGGGAAGCTCTTGGTGTCAGTCCACTTGTTGCCCAAAGCAATGACTTCGTCAACAAAAGCCTTGGCACTTGCAACGTCCAGACCAACCTCTTTGCTGTCAGCAAGAATGTCCTGTACATTCTTAATCATACCTAAGCCAGCTTCCAAATTGCCAGAAGAGAGAGTCTTGATCCAAGAACTCAAGACACTCTTCAGCACTCTCTTCGCATATTGAAGAGACGATCCAGATGAAATCTCACCCCGCTCTATTGGCCGACTACCTCTGTCATGCTTCATTGGAGGGATGGTCAACGAATTCTATCCAATCGAAGATGCTGGCGAAGGAATCTCGTCATGAGGTTTCATCTCTGCCGCACCAAACCTAGAAGTAGCCCCTACTTCAGGATCAACCACGGGCACCCCTTGCTTTAGACCTGAAGAAGATGGAGGGACTTCTCTTGTTGCTTCACAACCTGCCAATGAAAAACGAAAATGTATGAATATGATCTTGTCAAAAATTAATATCAAGATTATTACTACAAAATACATTCTTCGACGACCGGTGGAGAACTCTCTTCCTCCATGAACTCATCCGGAGCATCATCAAAAGTTGCATCCATGGATGGTTCAAAGTCATCGGAATCCTCTGGCAAGTTAGATGGAAAGAAAACAAAAATATGTGTCAGCAGATAGCGACAAAGAAAAACAAAGAAGGTGAAAAAGCAAATAAAATCATACCATGCGAAGATTCTGGAACCACTCAATAGTCCCTTGGTTCTTTCCCAGATGCCGTGATCGGATCCGTCACCGCCTCATCGGCCGGAACCTCGAGCGTCATTAAATCATCATCTTCTGCTAAAAAGAAAGAAAGCAGCGGATCAAAACAAAAACCTCTCATGAAAGAAAAGAAACGGAAAGAGAAAAGAGAAAGGCATACCATTATCACTGGTCTCTTTCTCTCAGCTCCTCTTTTCTGGAGGTTCATCAGCATCCCCTGACACCTCCTCAGCAATGGTGAGAGGGACTTCCAGATAAGGAGAGTCTTCGTGACGTCTCTTATTTTGGCGCTGTCCTCTTTTCCTCTTGCTTCTATGGGACGGTTTGCTTAAAGTACCCGCCCCACTATCAAAGTCGGGCCTCTCGCTAGAGTCCTCACTGGATGGTCCGCTCTTGCCAATAGACTCCATGGAAGCCTTTGTTCGCTCTGCTTGCATCCAAGCATCGATCTCGGCTTCCACCTCCTCCAACTGTTTCAAGACCTCACCAGGCACCTCTTGTACGGCTCCTGATCTAATGATGTCCTGTTCATAGAGAAAGCCTATCTTATGCTTCTCTCCCGAAAGGAAAGTCAAAACTTCCTCTCATCGGATGCCATCCGATTTGTCAAGACCCTTCCCAGGAGACTGCTTTACATCAAGCCTTTCTTGGAAAGCCCCCGGTACACTGAAACGCTCTCCACGAACCACTTCGTGAAGCCAACAGTCCGGAAAGTGGGCAACTCAGGATTGGAAATCATGGCAATAATGTCCTCCGCACTATAAAAAGCTCATGCGTTCCTCCCGTCCTGTAAACCTCCAAAGCGCTTCCCCTTACTTGAAGGCGCTCCAACAATGCCTTGAGAAAAGCCCAACTACATGGCAAAATGAGAAGGGAACATACGGCTGGATATCGATGAAAAGGTGTCTACGATACACCATCGTACCAACACGTATGTTGAAAAGCCACACCTTCTCTGCGTTGGTCAAAAAATAGTGTCTCCTCGACCTTGCCCTGGTCGAATCACAGGAGACACCAAAATCAAAAGCCTTCTTCCACAAATCCGGAGAAAGCTTCACTGAAGACTGCCAAATCTCGACGTCCCTAAACCGTCGAATCCTCAAACGGGCAGATAAAAGAGATTCAGAAATAGCTGTCCCTCTAGCCAACCGAATCATGAATGGGTCATCATCCTGTGTAGCACCTAATCGGCGGAAACTAGGACAGTGGTATACATACCACGAATAAAATATATGGGCTGAAAATACCCTGTTCATAGGGAGCCCAAGCCGAACCAGGAAACCAGTAGCCTGTACTTTGGTGCACAGGTAGGAGTAAAGAGTAGGCACCAAAGCTAGCCGCTCTGCAAACATCATCTGACAAGCCAAAAAAATGCAGTGCAGCCTTATGTGCGTTCAATCTCCTCTAGCAAAAACAGCCTCACCTAGCCAATAAGTGAGGTAAACAGCGAGATCTCTCCGCAGCGCAATGTCAGAATAAATGGCATTTGTGCTTGCGAAAAATTCCTTCAAATTTTCTCACAGAGATCTTCTTCGAACCCAGAGTTTTAGCCCTGGCTTCCTGGGTCATACTCTTAGAAGATTCTTCACCGTTAAAGAAATTGGGGGACGAAGAGCTAAAATTCTTCTAACTACTGCACCTAACTTTCGAGCCCTCCTTCTCCTTCAAAAAATAGTAGAAGGCGACGAGCTGAAAGTACAAAAGCCTGAACTCCTCAAACTGCTCCTCAAGGACGGTGTCAATAGGCACGAACTCTTCATAGAGTTTGCAGAGGATGGGCAGCCCGGTAATGGCGCTCAGTTCCTTCAAAGAAAAACGAATCTCACCATTCATGAAAATGAAGGCATTAGTTTGTGGAAGGAACGACTTCCACATGGCCATGAAGGCTTCATTGGAGAAAACTACGGTCTTCCAAAAAGCGCGAACTGCATCAAAGATCTTAGCCTCCTTTAGAATGGCCCTGCCAACCTGCAGGATGTGATCGGTCCATGACTCCTAGCTTGAGTCAGCACTAAAACGGCCACGAAGTCGAAAAGACTTCACCCAATTGCTGCCGTCACCCTTGAAAATGCCAAGGCCCACTGGTCTCAAATCGACCGACGGATGATCAGAACCTTGGTAGCCGCTGGCCGGCATCAACATGTCCATGCGGACAAGCGACTTCTCTACATAACCGGAAGAGCCGCCAACAAAAACCCTGGTCTTGATCACATTTGTTCTCTTCACCCAGCTTGGAGGATCTTCTCTCTTAGAGCATGTGGGAGAAAGGCTCATGATCTAGACAGTGCGATCAAAGGTCGACCGGGTAGAAACAGTTCTCTCCTCACCGTAAGTTATGTAAGAGAACTGAAAACATCTCCTTTGGTATATTAAGTTCTCAAGGGCTGCATCACCAATGAAAAAAGTAGGCTTGGGCACAATGCTTTGATCGTCCGTGACCCAATGACGATTGCTTACCACAATCCTGTAAAACTCATCCTTGAGGGCGATCAAACGTTGCCTCGTCTCATATTGGTTGAGCAAGTCACACTCTTCCAAGTTCATCTCCACATACTAGACCTTCTCCCAGGCATGCTGTATGGCCGCATTGGAAGATCTAGCAGACCGACGAGTCGCATCAGTAATAGGGCCCTTACCCTTATTCTTTCTGGAGGAACTACCTGCAAAGGATGAAAAAAAAAATCAATCATCAAAATGACAGAATTTTGTTAAAAAAATCCTAGCAAGATTTTGGCATGGTTCCGGGGCAATTTCGAAGAAAAAGGAAACACCCCGAAAAAGATAGGAAGCTTGAATATGAGCTCAACATTGTTGCGAGCTCATCACCAATGAAGGATTCTCAAAGAAGGCTCGAACTCGAACATTGCTGCGAGATCAAGCCAGTCTTCTCAGACCTCCACAAAATTGGAAAAAGGGCTCAACATTGTTGCGAGCTTCAGACTCCAAAACTTGTAAAGCTCTCAAAAACCCCGCAAGACTAAGAAAGTGCTCAACATTGCTGCAAGCTCTAAATCCCAAGACTTGCGAAAGATTTTCAGGTGTGCATTATCATGCTTTCAATTCCATTTACAAAGATCATGCATAGAAGAAAAGTTGTCATATATTAGATGTCCAAGTCAAAATTTATGCATCCATTATCATGGTGAGCAAAAAAGGGGGAAAGAAAAAAAAAAAAAAAAAAAAAAAAGAAGAGAACATCTTTCAAAAAAACAAAAAATTCTGAACTGGCCCACAGGCCATGGCCCACTACCACGTGGCAATACGGCCAGGTTCGTTCGGACCTATCCGTACAGCCAAGAAAAAAAAAAGAAAAAAAACGGTGAAAAGTAAAAAAAAACGTGAGAAAAAAAAAACAAAGAAAAATAAAAAAAGCACGTGAAAAAAAAAATGGAAAAAAATTATAAAAAAAACGTGTGACAAAAAAAGTGGAGAAAACACATGAAAAAAAAAGAAGAAAAAAAAAAGAGAAAAAGAAAAATAAAAGAAAAGGAAAGAAAGAAACTTTTCCAACTTCTACATGAAGTTTCTAGATGAGGAAGAAAATTTACTTGAAGCCATGGATGGAGGAGAAGAAGAAAAGCTTGAAGATTTTTGAAGAAAAGAAGATCTTAGAGCACTCTTGAAGACTTTTTTGCAGAAAGAAAGCAACAAAGAGCTTCCAACCTCCCCTTGCTTTTATAGAAGAGAGCAAACCAAAAGAGGAAAGAATGAGAGAAGTAAGGTGCTAAGTGCTATAAATTAGCAATCTTCCTAAAAGAAAGGGATTTTGAGATATTCTTTCCCAAGAAGGGGATTCTTTGAGAAATTCTCTCCAAAAAGAAAGGGAATGTGAGATATTCTCTCCCAAAAGTAAGGAAACTTGAGAGATTCTCTCCAAGTAAGGATACTTTTAGATATTCTCTACCCAATAGAGATATTTTTAGATATTCCTCACAAAAATGAAACCACATGATATCTAAGCCATCTTCAAAGCTTAAGGTCCCATGGGTTAGCCCACATGAGCCAGGTTTAACCACCTAGGCACTAAAAGCGGCTTTTAGTCAAAATTCCTCTTACTAAGAGCATACAAAAATGGTTCCATGCCTCTTTTGAGTCGATTGGACCATACAAAAAAAATCCAAGCCTCATGAGTTTCCAAAAATCCAAACCATCCCACCTCATGAACCAAATTAAGCCAAAACCTAGAAATTGACATTCCACAAAAACCCAAACCACTCCAATGGACCCAAAATTGTCCCAAAGAGTGACCAAAAACCAAACCACGGTCCCCTAACTTGCCCCATACAGCTTGTTAGGTCATAAGGCCAAAACCAAAAATAAAATCTCGGTCCCCCAACTTGCCACATACAGCTTATTAGGTCACAAGGCCAAAAATCAAAATCCAAAACCCAACCCCCTAATTTGCCACATACAGCTTGTTAGGTCACAAAGTCAAAAAACCAAAAAACCCTTCTTGACCGCCTAATGCGCCACATAAAGCCTTTAGGTTCACAAGGTCAAAAAGAAAAATCCAAAACCCAAAAACCAAATCCAAATGTCATTTTCAAAACTTTGCCTTGAGATGGTACATGATCTCTCTCATTGCCGTAAAATCCCCTTGGAAACTCAAAAGGCTACTCTATCAAAAGAAAAATGCTCAGAGACTCTTGGTCAAGTCAGAAGCTCTCCTTCAAAGTTTTCTTCGAGGCACATCGACTGCAAAAGCTATGCAATTCATCGCTGTACCTCTAGGGGGCATTTGTTGACACAAAAAAATGTCACTTTGCCTCTTCAACATCAAAAGCTACATGGAGCCGCATCCTATTACAAACAGGCAAAGCTGCTTCAAGCGTTAGATATTGTCAGAATCAAACAAAAACTGCAAGATCATTCAAAATATCTAAAAGAAGGGTACACATGAAGTTTCGGGCCATTTCAATACCGTTTGGCCTAACTTCACTCCTCCAACGGCTGAGCAGGAGCCCCTGGCGGCGACATTGTCAAAGGTATAAAATCTTCTATCAGAGCCTATGGATGGTCTCAAAATACCTTCAAAAGTCTCCACGTCGAATTTCAAGTCAAACCGACGCCATTTGACTCTCCATCAACTCTCGAGCAGCAAAATCAAGCCTCTCGGTGGCGAGAACCATCGAGGCCATCACTCATCAAACAAAGCACATGGGTAGCTTTTGCATGCTTCCAAAGGGCTACACATCAAATTTCAGGTCATTCCGACAAAGTTTGACCAAACTTTGACGCTCGGAAGCAAAATTAGGCCTCCCGGCGGCAGGGCTCTCTGGGACCATGGCATCCAAATCGGAGCTATTGGATCGTCTCAAAATGACTCCAATAGGCTCCCTGTCAAATTTCAGGTCAATCGGACATTGATTGACCGTACATCAAAGCTCAACATCTTCCGCACGGTGAAATCAAGTCTAGCATCGATGGGACCCCAAACGGCTTCAAAACTCAAACAAAAGCCCATGGTTGGTCCTATCTATTGCTCAGGAAGCTTCACCTCAAATTTCAGGTCATTCCGACATCACTTGACCTAGTTTCGACTCTTGACGGAAAATCGGCTACAAAGTCTTCGGCTTTTCCAAAAAATAGGAAACTTTGTGTTCCGATTTGCACGGCTTCTCATCAGGTTTTCTTCAGTAAAATTAAGACAATAAGTGAGGGAAAATGTCAAGAAAAATACAGGAGAAAAAAGAACCAAAAAAGCCCGAAAAACTGCCGAGAAACGGCAACCGAAAGGGGGAAAATCCCCATGGTCGCTGGCAGCCTTAGCCCATGGTCGCTGGCGGCGACCTTGGCCCATGGTCGCCGGTGACCATGGGTGCATGGTCCCTGGCGACCCTAGAATTCTGAGTCACCGGATTTCCACCGAAAGGGCGTTTTTCCGACCCTTTTCGCGTTTCGAGTTGTTTGGCCCCTGTGATTTTTCTAAAATCTGATTTTTTGAGCATGATATCCGTCGATCTTAGTCAACATCACGGATCCGCCGTCGAAAACATGGAATCATCATCCAACGCTTCAAAATTGTCAACCGGCCGACCAAGAAAGCACACTTTCTACCCGACCGATCGTGAAATCGACTGGACAGATATTGTCGGCCCATTGGTGTCAACCAATTTTTGAAGTTGCATCGCCATCCGACATCAAACAATATGTGGATCCATCGGCAATCATCGTAAGAAGAATTCCAAAAAATGCGGCGCAGCCCGAGACTCTTCAAGCAACTCGGCGACTACTTAATGTTGTTAATTGACCTGTTTATGACAAGTTAATGCGGTCATTAACTCATTATTTTGGACGGCCCAATCAGAAGCAAGGAAAAAGGAGTTACAAATCCAAGCAATCATAGTATTAAACCATGTAACTCCCCTCATCATGGAGATTAAAGACGATTAAATGCCCATCATTTTCCATCGGCCAATCAGAAGCCAACAAAAAGGAGTTACAAAATTAAGAATTAAATACTTGTAGCTCCTCCCATCATGAAGCATTAATGTAATCATTCCTCATAAACTCTTCTAATGACCACCAAAAGCCTATAAAGGGCAGTCATTCCAAGGAGAGGGGGTCCTGAAAATCATCTGAAAAATTGCCTGAAAGATCCTCCAGAAAAACCCAAAAGAAATCCCGAAAATTCCCGAAGAAATCTTTACGCAAAGAAGCTCGGCTACTTTGAAGAAATTCTGCTGCAAGAAACACCACAAGGTGATCAAAGTCCCTTGGAGCCCCCCCCCCCCCCCCCCCCCCCCCCCCCCCCCCCCCAAGGTCCCCTCTCCTTCTATCCAACATGGCTAGATGTGACTCTTCAGCCCGTCTACTCAGCTTTTTATTGGATATAGGACCTCCCATTGGTCTTTATTCTCTAAAAATCTGAGGTCCAAGCCAAGCCAAGTGAACCAAAGCATCATATATTCTCATCTGAAGAATAATGGCGGAGTCCATACATGACTCGCGACCGTTGATTTGAACGAGTCCCCACAATCTCCTGAGAAGTTAGATCTCTTTTCTTACTTTTTCTGCTGTATTTTATATTTTTAAAGAGACAAAAAAATCACAACTCTTGTCTTTCATTATTGATGAGATTTGTAAATCGCCTTCTACGCCACAAAACTGCCTTTAACAACAAACAAAAGAAAATCGCCTTTCACAGCATTCAAAATCTGTCTCTTTTCTTAAAAATATGTGTAATGGAAAGTTAGAAAAAAGATTGATTTCCTTTCTACTTGTGAAGGTGGATCTCTGAATCACCATTTCCAAATTCCAAGTAGAATAGAAGATCTGGCATACACGTACAAAAAAATGTTGATGCCGCTTTTCATCCACCGGACCTCGGCATACCGGGGGCAAAGGAAGGCAAGAGCCGGGTCCATCACTTTTATAGATAGAGATAGGCGATTCATTTCTTGATTTTGGGCATTATTTCAGCAGGCCGTGGGTACTGAATTGACTTTTAGCAGAGTGTACCATCCGCAGACCAATGGTCAATCAGAGAGAACGATCCAAGCTTTTGAGGACAAGCTTAAAGCGTGTGTGTTGGACTTCAAGACAAAGTAAGATCGAGATATGGCTTTATGCGAGTATGCGTACAACAATAGCTTTCACATGAGCATCAAGATGGCACCGTTTGACGCTCTCGAAGGAGGTGCAGGACACCGGTTTCTTGGGAAGAACTTGGCATTAGAAGCTTTCACGAACCGACGATCACTGGGGAGACCAGTGCCAGGGTCAAGCTTGCATATGAGAGGTTGAAGATAGCTCAAAGTACGCAGAAAAGCTACGCAGATAATCGACGTGGAGATCTGAGGTTTTTGATTGGAGACATGGTGTTCCTGAAAGTTTCACCAATTAAGGGCACAATTCGGTTCGAACAGAAGGGCAAGTTATCACCTCGCTATATTGGACTATTCAAGATTCGTAGCAAAGTTGGAGAGTTAACTATTGATTCTTCCTCCAAATATTGCAGCTGTTCACGATGTGCTTCACGTGTCCATGCTAAGGAGATACGTTCCCGATTTGTCCCATGTCATCGAGTATGAGCCGTTAGAAATCAGACCTGATGCAACCTATTACGAGAAGCCATTAAGGGTGGTTGATGACAAGGAACGGGTGTTGCGTACCCAGACTATCCGAACGGTGAATATCTTGTGGGAGCACCACAGTCCGGAGGAGGCTACGTGGGAGCGAGAAGAGCAAGTGGCGAGGATGTATCCTCATCTCCTACCTCAATGTACGATTTTCATTTAGATGACCAAATGTCCTAAGGGGGGGAGGATGTAACAACCCAACCCCACCCTAATCACGTTTAGTGTCTAATTACTCCTAATTAGATGCCTGATGCTTAGTTTGAATGAATTTGGGCCTGATTAGAAAGATTAGTGGGGTTTTGACCAAGCCTAGGTAGAATTATGACTTTTTGGGTAATTTGGGTACTTTGGGTTTGCGCGTGAACTTTTGATTTGTCGTGGGATTCTGGGTGCATTGCATAGAGCATTTTGTATACTTTGATTTTCATGTTTTTTTAGCCCAAACTTACCCGAATCCAGATCCACTTGGCCCATTTTCCAGCAAAAAGCCCTTTTCTAACAGTTATTTCATTAGACTGGGGCTTGCATGCAAAACCCAACAGAAATTCTCATTCAAAATTCCATCTTCTCATTTAAAAAAGAGACTTACATCCTATAGCTGAGTTCTTCTTCCCCATTCACTTCTTCTTCATTATTTTCTCTCAATCTCTATTGGATTCTTCAAGAGAAAGGCTGCATGTGTGATTTTCAAATTCTTCTTCCTCTATCTCATCTTTCTCAAGCACCCATTTGGTCACCACCATTTCTACTCTTCTCTTGGTAAGTCTTTCTTGCTCAAACTCATTTCCTCTTGATGATATCAGAGATTTGAAAGCCAAGTTTGTGCATGTATGTTGACTTGCAGCCATTCCTTCATTCCACCATTGTAGGATCTCTATTTCTTGCATGACATTTGGGGGTTTTGGCTTGTGAGCTTGGATTGAGCTTTTGGAGGTTGGATTGTACAGGATTTGAGTTCCAAGCACCAAAAAGGCAAGTGAAACAACTAAGATCTTTTGAATGCAAGTCTAAACTTTGAGTCTCGATATATTCTTCATGCTATAATACCCAATTTCAGCTCATGCGTTGTGTTTGATTCTGATTTTTGTGATTTGGAATGTCAATGGGTGTATTGGGTTCAATTTGTTCTTTGGAAGGGTTGCATGATTTGTTTTGAGAGCATTAGAGGCTCTAGTGATGCAGGTTTGAACCTTGGGAAGGATTGGGCTGATTAGAGTTCAGAGTTCTTCTGAACAGAGCCCTCCCAGGTTCTTATTAGCAACAGTTTGGTGAACTGTCAGTTAACAAACCTAGTTTCTAGTTCCATTGTCTAAACAGAATTCGATTAACCGAGATTTCTGAGTTTGGTTAACTGACCTTAAGGGATAGCCCACGGATATGCTTCGGTTCGTTTATTTGGATGCCTATTTTCCTGCCAGACTGACGCTCAGTCAGGTGTCGGTGAACCGACATGACCATCTTCGGTTAACCAACAGCTAACCGAGTAGCGGCCGAACTCCCCAGGTTCCTTCGGTGGTTTTGGACTTAGTCTTGGACATTAGCATTGGGTTCCTAGAACCCCAATTTATGCCTAATTGACTTGTCAATTTAGTGGATGTGGTGTGTGCTACCATACACCCACATGGAAGCTTGTTTCCTAGACTTCTTGACCCCGAACCAAAGGCATTCTCCTAAGTTGTTTGGTGTCCCAAATCAAGTAACGCCATGGGTCTGATGTAGCCCGGCGACACCGAAGGTCTTAGAAGTGCACGTAGTGAGACGGTGAAGTCCACGGGCATTCCAAAATTTCCTAGATTCGCTTGCAAAGTGTCCTTGATTCATCTTTCGATCCTTAAGAAAGCATTTACACTAATTTACAGTATGTTTCGCATGACTCAATCTTGCCTCCTTTGATTACTTGCACACTTTCCATTTATGGTTATTTAATATACAATGTGTTCTCCGTATGCAATTAAGACTTTTTATGTACTCCATATTTGCACTTAAGCTTGCTTGTGATTATGTCAGATTTTTGTTTACATATGCAATATGACCTGCACTGATACTGTGTCATGTTATTATGTACACTCTCTGTTCATGAGTCTGCACCACTTGGCTTCGACCCTATCACGGTTGGACCCAACTAAGTGTGGGTTTAGTTATGAGGGTTGACCGGCACCTTAAGTCCACGATGGAGAATTATGGGTCCCTTTGTCTCCTAGTGGACCACTCAATTCTGTTTAGTATTCTGCTCTCACTTAAATTTTCGTTTATATATTTCTTTTGAGAGAATATAGCTAATGTGGATGTTCCATCTTGCTCTGTTGTTTATGCGTACTTGTCATTTATGATCATGTTGTCTCATGCTTACTCATGCACTGACTATGCCTAGACTATACCTATTTGACCTCACATGATTCATACTTGTCCATATTATTCATTTGTTACCTGTCACAAACTATACTTTGTTTATCTTGCTTAGCATACTCTAATGGTGCTACACTTGGCATTACATGTGAGAATATAGACGTCACTACTCAGGAGGTCGAGGAGGAGGAAACTCCTCAATAGCTAATAGAACGGACCGCAAACGATGTGTTCTAAACATCTGCATGCGAAAGTGGACGTCACTTGACCCATTGACCAATGACTGGGAAGTGCCACTTGTTTTTAGATGTTTCTGGACTTATTGCATTTTGTGGACTATAAACCTTAACTTACTTCTCTCTCTATCTCTCTAGCTTTGGAGATTTGAACTGTAATCTATGTTTGTGAATGGTCTATGCTCTAACTTGCTTTTCAAACATGCTATGGATGTGAATGCAGATGGGTGTTTCTTGATAAATTATACAGGTTTGCAGGAATGTACTAAAAGGTGCCCCCATAATGTGTTGGCGTGTGAACCTCACACGGGATATCCTATGGGAAAACCCGATCATTGGGACAATAGTCCAGTGAGTTTGACACAAACCCCTATGCCAGCATACATCATGCCTCGAGAAGAGTGTAATCTCGGGCTCAGGGCATGACAGACGTAATAAAAATAGGTCTGAAAACATGCAATTTATTTTAGAATTTAGCTAAGGCTAGATCAGAATGATGAAATTAAACTCATGTCGCCAACCACAACATAGTTGGGACAAGTTTTTTATGATGATGATGATGACATACACCTCGTACCATAATACAAGCTGGCACACCTATCACCAATCTGGGCCCCTGAATTATGTCAGGTCCATGGGTTTGCACCATTAAAATGGACCGAACCACTCGATAAAGGGTCAATTTTTTTAATACATGAGTCATTAAACTTGTAGGCAATACAAGGGACTTGAGGCATGAGAATGGCCCTTTTTTTATATCTAGGCCTTACTTAGACGGATCTTTCCATCCCTCCTCAGCCTCCCAATCTCATGATAAATGGGGCTCCACTTGGGCCCCATCTAGCTACCTCGTGCCATATTAGGGCACACACACCTCAAGCTAGGTTTTATCTTAGCCCTGCCCTTAAAGTTGTAGACTTTCATAATTGAGTCTATACTAGTCTCAAGGATTTAGAAAAAGGAAAAGGTTCCCTTTTTGCAGTATTCAAGACAGGCCAGGCCTAACTAAAAACCCAGCAATAAGGCGAAAAAGACGGGCCCATCCAACCAAAAGAAAGATCTTTAGGCAACAAGGGGTTGCTCATTTGTTTGGCACCTTTGCATGTCGCCCGATTAGGTATGCACTTTTTGTACCTGAGTGGGCTTCCTCTTCTACAAACAGACTGCATAAGCATATAGTGAATCCAACTCATGGGGCCCAACACGATGCAAGTTTACCAATGGCAAAGGGCAGATGGAAAGTTCTGCTCATCCTTAAAGGGATCCCTAAAATCAGCCCCCGCCAGATTGTAAGACCAACTGAAACATTTTATATATGTGAAACACATCATGAACCGGGTCGAGGCTTGGCCCCGAGTCAACTTGGCATGGGGCCCTTTGCCAAAGCCCACCTCATTAATGATTTCAAACATTGAATAAAGATCATAGTCCTGCCCATCGAACCCACATGCGGATGAAGTATGAGCCCAACAAGCCCTTTAGCAGCCTTACTTTGACTGTGACCCACATGACTGCTCCATGTAGACACCCCAATCATGATGACACTGTCAATGTTGTACTTGTGCTTTCCATGTTCTTAAAACAGATTTTCTTTGAATTTCTTCGATGGTGACAAGATTGAGAGCTTTGTACCTCCCATCAATTTAAAGGGGATCCGGATGCTCTGTTTGTGGGGCGGGGCGGGGGACGAGAAATTGTCTCTCTTTTTTCTGCCTCCTCCTTTATCTCCCCCTGATTCGCGGGGGAGGGGGGGTGTCTCTCTTTTTTCTGCCTCTTCATATATCTCCCCCGATTCGTTGGAACAGGGCTTCCTTCTTTGGAAGGAATAGGAGATCCGTGTCCTCCTCAAATGATAGGCCCACACGCAATTGATGTACCACCTAACAATAGCTCGTTGCCTGAAACGTGTTACATGCCAAGCACTAATCTGTCATTTTCCAGGGACTCTAACTTCCCACTCAAATAAAAGAACCAACTTGATTCATAAAAGGTACCACAAAAATGAGTCTAATGATTGTGGGACCCTCGAATATCCAATTCTTTCCTGATGACTTATCTTGACTTTAAAATAACCAATCCCACTTCCGCGTAGACTGACATTCATTTTTGTTACGTCGTGTCTTAACTATTTAATCTACAATTATCAGCATGACATGGGGAGTATTGATAATTGGATGGAACACATTGTTAAAAGACTGACTAGCTTCAAAATTTTAATCGACATTAATCTTGTGTAGACTTTAAACTAGGAGAAAAATTAAGGAGGGAAAAAAGTGATATTTATGCAGCTAAAACAAATGTCTTAAATAATCACGATTTTTAAACACAATTGCAAAAAGTGTATTAGTCAAAGCTAGAACCTTAGGCATCGTCTAATAAATTGGTGTTATAATAGTGATATATAGTTTATGTTATGGCCAATTTTTACTCTTACCAGTAAAAATAATTAAAAAGATATACTATGCAATTTTTATTTTTATTTATTTATTTTTAGGTTGTTTAGATGTAAATAAATTAAAAAAATATAATATAAAGGAGGTTTCCGTAGAGTTTAAATACAGCTTATGTCTTTTTTTAATACATTAGAATTCAGTTACAATCATAGCCAAGACCTTTACATACAAGGCAATATGGCTCAATCGTGGTCCAGTTTAGAACTATTTAAGTAAAATGTACTAGCAACAAAGGCCCGCGCTTAGCCGAGGTCCAAAATAAAAATATATTAAAATTTAGATATGTGTGTGTATTTTTTTATTTTTTTTTATTGCAATTAGGATAGGAAGAGTCCATTAAGATAGCTAATTCAAGAGAATCTATAAATTTTTTTAATTTTAATTGATTCTATATGAAAGAGATATATATTTGAAAAAGGGATAAAATCTAGAAAAATTTAAGTTTTAACTGATTCATATAAAAGATAAGAGATACATATAAGCCTATGAAATCACCGCCAGACAACCTAGTGTCTTTAATTCATTGTGGGGCAAAGTTTCACTTCAATCAAATTTAAACCTTACCAATGTTTTATTGGCATTAGAATTTTAAAAGATGACCCACTAATAAAATTTTAATTTTCCATGAGGTAATGCTATAAATTTATTGTGGGACCAAGTTTTGCTTAAATCGGACTTAAGGCTACAAGCGTATTTTTCGCAAATGGGATTTTATAAGAGAGGCCTCACTAACATGTTTTTTGCATATAAGATCTTATAAGAGGGATTTGCTCATAAGTTTCAATGTTACTATGAAAGTGATTTTATAAATCCATTAGTAGGCCCTTTATAAAATCTATAATATTTCCTCAAAGTTAATCATCAGCCTAAGTTTCATCCAAGGAACACCACTTGATTGTATTAAAGGTCCCACTCATCAATGTCCAATTAATATGAAAAGATTTTAGGAGAGTATTAAAATATAATATTTTTTAAAAAATATAATTAAGGAAAAGTAAATATAAAAGAAAAATATATTACATATAGGTCTTAAAATCTATTTTATTTATCAAGATTTAAAGAATAAAAAAATGAAGTAAAGATCAATGAACAATGCTAAAGAGAAAAGAGAAGTACATTTCTAAACATAGAGTGATTTGATTTATCATAAACTTTAACCTCTCCAAATGCATTTTTGGAAATTCATCTTAAATTGAAATTAAAAATTAACCCATCTAATCCAAAGATACTCAGGCAACTATTTTATAGTTAGGACACCGGGCCCGGGCTTAAGAATGCTATGCCCTTAATGAGTAGCCAGTAGTAATCCAGGCCCAATAAATAGGCCATAATTATAATGTGAATATTGTTGCCCCTTTATGAGGCTCGTGCAGCTATTGTTGCCCCAACATTATAACCTTGAAATTTAGATCTATAGTTTCCAAGTTTATAGTTGGAAACAATTATAGGGCATATCCGGGCCAACTAAGGCAACTATTTTATAGTCAGGACACCGGGCCCGAGCTTAAGAATGTTATGCCCTTAATGAGTGGCCAGTGGTAATCCAGGCCTAATAATTAGGCCATAATTATAATGTGAATATTGATGCCCCTTTATGAGGCCCGTGCAGCTATTATTGCCCCAACATTATAACCTTGAAATTTAGATATATAGTTTCCAAGTTTATATTTGGAAGCAATTATAGGGCATATCTGAGCCAAGGCATAGCATTCTTAAGCCTAGAACCACTGTTTTAGACTGAAACGGGCCACTGTTTTATTGTATAAGCTATAATTATGGTCCATGCCACTTATATCTATATATGGTATGGGCCACTATTGACTGGCCATTAGCTAGATGATTTTATGGTAATGTTAGGGAATATTTGAATTTAGAAAGATTTTGAATTTTAAAGAGTATGATAAGAAATTAGGAGATAATAGGAAACGTGTATATTAAGGAATGAATAAGAGAGATTGTAGGGGAGAGTTTAAAACTTGTCATCATCCAATTATGTGAGATAAAAATGAGATTTGACTAAGATGATTTAAAAGGAAGAATATAAGAGAAACCTTAGGGAATTCGAAATGATTTTAGGAATTAGAGAGATTAAAGGATGAGCTTTATTTTTGTGATGCCACATAGCTTCCGTAAGAGCATTGATGTGGCATCATGAGGTTGAGGAGGGATGATATGGCACCCTCCAGAGCCCACCTCCCCGTTTGCTTTAATATATATATAAAGACTCAAATAGAACATGAAAGAACTATGAGAAACTTTTCAAATAATTTTCTAAATGATGTTTGGGTTTTTTATTTAATCGTCACAAAAGCTTCGTCTCTCAGGTATATTAGAGTTAGCCAAATCCTTATATAGGTTTCATTTCTTTATTTTATCTTTACTACCATAAATGTCCTCTTCAGCCTATCCCTTTTTTTTTAGTGGCCATCAACTTGCATAGGAAAATATTTTTTCAGTGACATCATTGTTAGCCTGCATAGGATATGTCCAAACCATTTTAAACGAGCCTTTGTTAATTTATCACATATTGATGCTACTCCTAAATTCTCTTAAATTTACTCATTTTTAGTTTTATCTTTCCTACTTTCACCATACATCGATCTCAACTTGCTCATCTCTGCTATACTCAATTTTTCGTGTGTTGCTTCCTCATTAGCCAACATTTTACTCGCTAAGATATAGTTAATATAATTGTTGTCTTGTAATTTTCTCTTCAGTCTTATTGGAATGCTTCGTTCACAAAGCACTCAGAAAAAGCAAATCTCCACCCCTATCATCCGACTCTGATCCTATATTTGGCGCCTCCTAAAGCTCTTTATACTTATAAATTATAGAGTTCAGTTATCGAAAGAAATCTCTTTGTTCTTTCTCATGAGCTTCAACTTTTATAGAAATTACATCTCTTTGCACATCGCTACTAAAGCTTTTATAGAGAATATGTGTCAACGTAATTTGTATGTTGTTTTGGCAAAAACATCTTGGAACAAGCTAGCTTTGAACTTATCCGTTGAACCATCTTGTTTAAATTTCCTTTTTAATAGCAATTCGCAACCGCCTTTCTCTCCTCAAATGGGTCTCTAAAGTTCTCAAATACTGTGCTTCTCTATTGTGTTAATTTATTTATCATGGTTTTTAGCTATTCAGTAGATTGAAGTGAATTTGATCACCTGATTTATGAAGGTTAGTTTCAAATATGTTGAGGCAGCTACATAAATTCTATTTAGCCATTCCAGTCTATCATAGGTCAAATCCTTAAAAATGTTATACTTTTTTAAATCATTTTTTACTACTTCCATCTATATCCTCTTCGGCCTATCCTTTTCCTTAAGAGTCATTAACCTGTGCAAAAAAAAAAATTTCCTCATAAGTGTAATTTGTTGGATGTGTTAGACATCCAAACCATCTCAAATGAATATATTTTAATTTACCGCCTATTCATGTTACATTTAGTGCTCCAAATACCCTTATTTACGGTTCTATCTTTTCAAAGTATCAATCACCTTTGTTATTTCAAAATTGCTAGTCACAAGACCACAATCAATGATGGCCAATTAAGAAAAAAATTGCCCTCTCTTTTTACAACTAGTACTGTTGCCCCTGCTTCTCCTCCTTTCAAGGAGGTTACAATAGAGTACCATAGCTAGATGAAAACCCCTTAAAAAAATGAAGATGAGAATTCAATCATGCGCTGTTTGGACAATGCTGATGCAAATGTCCCAAACATAGAAGATCGACGAAAGACACAGTTTTCATCTTTTTTTTTTTTTTCTTTTTCTGTTTTCAGTTCACTGCTGCATCTGTGATATTGAAAATAGCAGGAGACATCATACGACTTTTCTTAAGACAATTGTTCCACGAGATCTGAAGGAGCAGAACTAAAATTAAAACCAGAGGTGCACCGAGTTGGAACCGCATCCAAATCAATAGGATCTGGGTCCATCCATCGAAAAAATGGATATTTAGACTAGATATGATATGATTTAATCTTGGATCCGATCTGTTTGTGACCCTAATGTCGACTTTTCACAGGAAGGATGACCAAAAGAGTTTCTTAACCTTTCCTTCTTAATAGCAGGGACGGACCTATGCATTGAAAATCCTCATAGAGTTTTAATGGGGCCTTGGTTCGGGAGCAAGCCACTGTTGGAGACATTTAGGCGGTTTCCATATGTCGGAATTGAAAGCTCCATAGAGTTACATGGGGCCTTGGAAGATGCCCCACATATCTAAACCCGTCGCCTCATATATGTAAAGCTTCGTTGGTTAAAAAAAAAAAAAAAAAAAACAGAGAAGGAAAGAAAACACTGCAACAACACATTGCGCCCTATTCTTCAACCTCTTCTTTCGAAACCCCTTCGCTCCTCATGTTTTGTGTAGACTACTGCATCTCCATCTGCCAAACATATCTAGTATAATCCTTCCTAATCACTCTATATTTAAATATAAACTCTTAATCTTCAAATCCTAATTCCAAGCCCCGAATCCAAGCTTTGAATCCCCCAATCATAATCTAAAGCCTAAGCCCTAAACCACCAAATCTGAGCCTATCTACAAATCCATTCTCGTTATCATGTCTTTTTACCCACTATGATTCAGGGATGGAATTCCACTCCTATTATTCAAAGGTTGGAGGCTTTGATAAAGTGAAAAGGGAGGGTGTCCTCAAAATATTTTTGTATTAAATTCTATCTCACGCACCCACTCACCTTGAATTTGCAGCTATCTCCATTAGGCATCGATCTTGAAATATAAATTTAGTGAAACATGATAATGTGAATTTGAATATCTAAGACTAAAATCAAGGTTAGAATCATTTTTTATCCATCTAATGCTTTTTTGTCCTACCCTCTTCGTTGCCCAATCTTCAATAACTTTCATGCATCTAGTTGAGTTCCATAAGTTAGACATTTTATAAAAAAAAAGCGTGTATGTGCTATCTGGTAATATGAAAAAGTCTAGCAAAGTCTTTTTTTTTTTTTTTTTTTTTTCATATGTTAAGTCTAGAAAAATTTTGGGCCCACCCAAAAGAAAATTCTGGGTCCGTCGCTGCTTAATAGGCTATTGACCAAAGGGTCAGAATACTTTGTTCTATCATATCCTCTAATATGGGCCCACGGGATCAACGGTCTAGATGACCGAATCGTGATGCACGAAAGTAGTTTACCCATGTTGGTAGATTGGGATCCAAAACACATCCAACTAACCCATACTTAATTCAAATGCATGTTTCTTGATTCTAATTTAATATTATGAAAACCACAAAAGTTTTCTCTAGATAAACTGCGTGACAAGACATCTTTTGAAGTTCTTTCCTCCACTTGATGCTTATGTCCCTGTTGTGGATGGCTATGTGTATTGTTGATTATTGACATTTTTTATAGGAAAATTAAGTTAACGCAAAGAAGACTAGGGTTGGTTAGAAAAATTATAAAAGTAATCAAATTTGATTGGTTAGGGGAATGAAACCTTTGTTGACCACTTATAGATTTGTATAATTCACCCTTTGCCGTTTTGATGGTAGAGACAGGATCCAACAAGGGGCTCTATCAGTACGGCCAACATTTGGAATTGAAATTGCTCATTGTTACACCTTGTTTTTATCATTAAAAAAATTTTCATTTATCTAATTGAACTATATTTTCCATTAAATTAAACAAATCTATGCGATCAATCTAAGAATGAGCATAACTCTAGTACTTAGAGTAACATTAAATTACTTTTTAATAAAATAAAACAAGGTTGGGAAATGATTTAATAGTTTGGATTTCAGGAAATGAGCCTTAATGATGGATTTATAGTGATGAATCTTTGATTCCTGCCCTATTAATAGAATCTTGGCTCTCGATCATCTTGAAATGAGAATCATAGGCTCCTTTATTTTGAAGGTGAGGACCTAATGACCATTTGCATATGAGCCAAATGGCATGTTGGTGTGGTCCATAAGCTTTATAAGATAAATGAAGAGTTTATTGACGCCTGTTTAACCCAAAAAAAAAACCAAATGCTAAAGGCAGCCTTAATTATTTGCCATCATTTTTAGAATGCTTCATTTTGATAATTAATGAAGAAAAAATAATTTGGTAAGCACTTTCTCTCCCTTTCGACACATTTATAAAATCTCTCCTTCTCTATCTTCCTCTTCTTTCAATCGATCTCTTTGGATTTTCTTCTCTTGCAAAATACCTGGGAAATTCATTTTTATTCGTTCGTTCTCAAATGGAACATTTCTAAAATGATGCCCGATAAATGCTTCCTGATCTATTAGATATTCCATTTTCTTCCCATCTATTCCTCTGTGCTACCAATGAACGCAAACTAACTTATCTAGCCATCTACGAAGAGGAGGTGAACTATCTTCTAGATCCGCCTGCAGAGCCATTCACAATGAAAGTAGAGGTGCGTCTAATCAACAAATTAATTGGAAGTCTCTTTGGCATCTTCCACTGCCACAAAGAATATTTTTCTTCGGTTGGAAATGCCTTAATAATACAATCCACGTATGCAAATTGCTTCATAATAAATCTATTACGGGAGATGCTCACTACCCTACATATGAAAGTTTAGGAAAAACTATCGAACATGCTCTTTTCCATTGTGAGCATGAGAAAGCCACATGGTTTGGTTCCAATTTAGGATTGCTCTCTCACTTCATTACACTCATCAAGATCAAAGATTAGTGGATTTCCTTCCTAAACCTTTGTGATAAAGCAATCCCCTGTCAATTACCCCTTAGTCTACAGCTTGGTCCATGGTCTTGTGGAGAAGTGGAAATGATTTCATCTTTAGGGGAATGAGTATTCAGCCCATACATACTATTAACATTCCTAAAAAGTATGGTTGACAGATAGAAAAGGCCGCCCAAAGAGCCCACGTCCTCTTGCAATGATCTTAGGTTGAGGACCCCAATAGGCACGGCCCTTGTTTTTACTAATGATTCATTTAGGTTTGTGGATAGAAAAGCAGGCTTTAGATTCGCAATTTGGTTTGATGGCTCTTTGATTTATGCATGATTGCTTGTTGGGCCCCATGTCTCATCTCCAAAAGAAGCTGAGGAAACGGCCATGTTTTCAGCGGTGAAGGGAGCTAAAGCGCATCGCTTTCACATGATATATTCTCCGATGCATTAGAAGTGATTCAAGCAATCAATGACTCCCTAGATTGGACTATCCATTCTATTTTGACCGACATCAAAGAGATTTATTTATGCTGACCTTGTAGTTATTTTATTTTTTTTATCATATCCCTAGAAGTCTTAATGGTTTTACTCATAATCCAGCCAAGAACTCGTGTAAGACGGATAATTTTGTGGGTTGGGGATGGTCCTGATTGCTTTTTTGGGCGATTTCTGTTTTGTTGTTCCATTTTCTTTGTTTTTGTTGTTGCTTTTGTGTCTAATGAAAGCCTATTTCTAAAAAGAAAAAGAAAAAGAAAAAAAAAAAAAAAAAAACTAACTTATCTTGAAAAGGCCGATCATTTAGTGGGGTCAGTGTACAGGCACTACATGCCACACGTCCTTCAATGAAATGGTTGACATCACTTGAACTACGTCTTTCAAAATGTCAATAATGGATGTCTTTGATCTTCAAGTCAATTTTTTCTTTTTTTAAGAAGTTCAACACCCTCTACTCATCCCTCCTGAAGTCATGGCCCGGACGTGACAACCTTTAAATCCAAGCCCAGCTCATTCAGTCATTGGGCCTAATGCTGAAGTTCAAATTTATCCCATTACCCTAAAATTCATGCCCAAACCCAGCCCTTAGTTAAATATTTGGCCTACTTTTGTGTAGTTAATTTTTATGAGAAATGGAAGCCAATCTACTCAGACCTTAAGAGATGAGGCTCACCTCCAGCCCATTTAGCTATCTAAACAAAGTACAAGGCCCAAGCCACGCCTGACCTGGCGCAGCCCATGTGAACCCTAATAATGATAATCTAGAGTCCATCTCTCTCTTTTCCCAATTGGTGTTCTGGTCAGAACTCTATTTTCTCTGTTCCCCATCTTTGACATTTCGTATTGCACCCAACTAGAACAGCTCCATCAGTTATAGTTTATGTACTTCTAGTCATATTTGTCTGTCTAAAGATTCCCTTCTGTTCTATTCATTGTCTTCAACTTCAACATTGTCCCCACTAGTTTCATCCCTAACATGTTTTTTGTGCGTTTTAAGGCTGCATTTTAAATGTTTAAGCTCTTCTCTAGAAGGAGTTTAAGGATGCTGCTTGCAAAAACTGAATATATCCCGTCCGCGTATATTAGGTAATACAACGAATGACATGTAGAGAATCTCCACTGTGTGAAAAATAAGAGAAATTCATGAATTTTTTCTAGTAATGATTTCTGTCGTGTTCGTATTCAAATAAAGCATGTATGAGAAACTCATTTTTTAAAAACCTCTACTTGAAAAATAAATAATTACTATAAAATAGTCAGATCCCCTTTTTATAATAAAAATTAATCAATATAGAAAACGATATTTCTACACTCCTTGGTGGAGATAAGTATTTCTCCTACTTTCTGCAAACACGTAAAAAAATAGCTAAGAAAATAAAATGAAAGAAAAGAAGTTGCTCTTGAGAAAAGTTCTTCTTTCTGTTTTTCTTTTTTTTCTTTCCCCTAGCGAAAAGGAAGAATGGTAATCTTGATTTGAAAATTTGCAGTGAAAATGGTCTAGAAACAATCGCTTATAGTAGGGCTGCAAATGGGTGGGGTCTGATGGTTGCCGGTTTTGGACCCAACCCAAAAACTATTGCATCAAGGTGAAAGCTAACAATTCTAGTTGTTCAATCCAATCCAATTGTAATTAGTTGTTGATTATATTCAATCGGACCGTCAATCAAAAGTCTTAAAGTCAATGGTTGAGAATGTAAAATAATGCACTTACTTTTACATTGCTGGCTTTGAGAGGCTGCTCTTATACCGTAGTTTTTTTTTCAAATCAACCCACTTTCATTTAAGTGCCCTTCATGTCCACTTTTGTTTTACATAGTGGTTATATATGTGTTGTGTGTGTGCAACACATGTGTGAAGTTAAATTTCCTTTATTGGATTTTCCTTCCTTTTCCTTTCTTTTATTCTATTTTTACTCTCTTTTGGCTCTTTTAATATGAACCATAGGATTGAGTCAATCCAATGGTTGTAGAAACTCTTTCTTTTAAGAAAACCCTAAGGAAAAAGAGATTGGCATTATATTGCATTCCTTTCTATTCCTTGGTAGAGCGAGTGTAGAGATTGAGAAAAAAGACAAGAGAAGACTCTATCTAAGAAGACCAAGAAAAATGGGAGGAAAAAAAGCTTTCAAAGCTTATAACTTGTAAGTGGATTCTCAGAAATTAAAGTGGTAGTTGGGTTGTAATCTCTATTAAAGGTAAAGAAGAACCTTTGCATTGTTAAATCTTGTGTCTTGTGTATTTTTTATTATGTTTGATTTCTTTACATGATGGTGGTTTGATGTATGTTTGCCGTAATTGCATTCTCATAGTATTTAGTAGGTGATTGGTATTGGAGAATCACATTGCCCACCAATTGTTTGTGAATATTCCTTCACAATAGACAATAGTGGTGCCATGAAAAATTCAATCTACTCACATACACCTGCCATGGATTAGGACTCTTCCTAATTTTAACACTTACCTAGCCATTACCGTTGCTCGATTCATTCACAAACCTAAATGTGCACTTACGCAACTATTGAAAGGATTTTAAATTGAGTATTAGAATAATATGGTCAAAGTGATATTTGGCTAATGTTACCAACCCATAAAACTAAAAAGGGCAATGTTCTCCTACAACCAGACTGCATATAAGTTGTATATAGCCCAACTAATAAGGCTCATTCAATATGTAAGTTTATCAAGGGGAGAAGGGTAGATGAAAAGGTCTCCTCATGAGTGAGGGTGATCTAAAGAATCAGAATAGCCTAGCCATTGATTTAACAACTTTAAATTTAATGGCAACTTAACCATTAGTTTTTTTTAGATTCAATATACCATGTGTAAAATTGAGCATGTCATGGAATGAAAAGTGTATCAAATTGACTGAGGTAGGACAAAGTGGGATTAGATGTACTTATACATTCGCTCGCGTATGAGAATATTTTCCAAACAACCACGTGGACCTACACAGGCAATTATTTTGAAAACATTCATTCACCTGGGTTGACACGGAGAACAACTCTGACACATGGGACTCATTACAAGACATTTGGATATTCCAAGATGTGGATTGTCTCCTTTTTTTTTTTTACCTGTGCCTGTACGCTATGGAATTTTAGTCTCAATCACCACCTTCTCAAATTCAAATCCTCTTGGTTTCTTTTTTTTTTAATTGGGGAATCTAGAACCTTTGCCATTTCTATTATTTACAAAAATTACCTTTTTGTTTATTTCTTATTTATTTATTTTTTAGCTGCAAAGGGGTTCAAACACGGCGCACACATACACTCATGTCCATAACCAACAAAATTATTTGTTTTACATCCTAATAATATTATTAGTTAAATGCAATGACCCATGCTCTACTACTTTTATGTCATGCTTATCAAACTATGAGCGTATATATATTAAACAAATAAAAATGCACTCATCTTAAGCTGGTTTACAGTAAATTTGGTTATCCTACTAATACAAAACATTTTAAATAATGTTGGATATGAAAAAAAATGAATTCATCTTAGATTATAATTAGATTAATATAATTTTCGGCCTATGTCAAACTAGTGTTATTATCTTTTGCTATCCTCATTAATTTTACCACAAAAATGGGTAGGATGAACTCATACTTTTCACATTCAATATTATTTAGAATATTCTCTATTACTTGTGTTGGTTTATAGGAATAGCTAAAACTAGTTGTGATGGTTTATAGGGATAGCTAAAGCTAGAAGATTCTCACTTATCAGCATATGGCGTTTGTACAAATAAGGTCTAGCTCATGGGGCCCATTTGGATGCTTATGGGGCCCACTTGGATATATTCTTATTATTAGAGTAGGATAGATGGAACGTTTGGCATGCAAAAAAAACGTGGTCCCTAGCCTCATTTGAAGATTCTTTTTATTTCTTGATTCTGCTTATAGCCTCTTTATATCTTTTTTTTTTTTTTTTTTGTGTCAACTCCTTGTTGGGGAAACCAAGGCCTTACCCTCAAGTCTGCTTTTGTGTTCCATTTGTAAAAGGGGCATCATGGACCTTCACATCTCTATCTCGAACCTATTGATAGTCAAGTGCTAACCATATTCAATCTCTATCAATAAAATCAAACAATTTTCAATGTCTTGCATGTGCAACAGTTTCTTAATTTTCATTTCTAGAAGGTGCTTCCCTTGTACACATCCAAATGGTCCATTATCACCCTTTAGTTTTTTGGTTTCATTATGAAAAATACTTGACCTTTTATTATGAGGAATATTTGACCCTTTAATATAAAAAATATTATAACATATTGCTCAAATCATGATTTCCAATCATAGTGAATATTGCTCCAATCTATTCAATGATTCATATGATGATGGATAAATCAATTGCAAATCAAATGGGAAGATTACATCTGTGGTCGGTCCATGTTTGATAAAATGACATGGGTATTTATTGAAAACATTTATTTGTTATTAGTTTGATCATATATATCTCAATCTAAGGGTGAATGTTTATCTAATGAAAGCTGATCTTGAGGCCATTAAGGAAAAATAAATAGGGCATGCGAATGGTTTAGATCTTTGAAAAAAGTGTCCCCACATGCACAAATTTAGTTATAGAGTCCCTTGAAAATTGTGGTACCACTCCTGGATTAAGTAAATTGAAAAGAGGCGGCTACATAAATTCCTTTTGAATTCTATTCCCTAGAATTCAACTACATTCAACTTTGGAGACTGGATAAAGACGAGCTACTTACCTTCTATCCATCGAAATTCTGGAATCTTCCAGAATTCTGAATATTAGACCATCATCCAATGATTCGTAGATTCATAGTCACATAAAACTCGAATTTGTTTACTCTTGATACGTCATTTTTTGCTGTTTGTGTGGGTTCTTTTTTCATTTATTTGAGCTTTTTTTTATATGTGCAGGCTTTCTTTCTACTTGAGTGGTCTGGATTTCCATATGTACGCGGGGTTCTCTCTTAGACCCCTGACTGGGATATCAAAAAAAGACAACATGATAAAATTAGTCTTCGCATAAACCATATGTTACATCCAACGGCCAACATCATATTGATTGAGATCATATTTCTGTTAATGGATGAGAATGTGCCCTACATTAGGTCTCAAGTAATCCCCTCAATGATCTACGTCCAATAGGATCATTTGTTAACATAATTTTCCCCTCCGGTGGGGTGCACTTGTGTGGCAATGTCTTTTCTGAAAAACCTGAAGAGTTTTAATGGATGAAGGATGTAGAAATAATTCATGAAATATTTTCGAAAAAAAATCCACATTCTTGAGAATCTTCATTGTGACATTTTGCAGATATTTTGTGGTCTCCTGTACTTGACAGAAAAATCTGTGAATTTCATTAATGTATGATTCATGCCCAACATGTCAAATATATATAAATATATATATATATATATATATATATAAAGATTAGCAGGTTGTGGAATTCATTGTTTCCAAATGTGCTTAATTATTTACTATTACATTGTCTCCAATCTAACTTGGCCTTCCCACTGGTGTGGACTGGATTCTCTTGGTTCCAGCCCGCTGGGATAAGAAAAACATTATCTTCAAGCCAGGGTGCACATTGAAGTTTGTGCTTTTGGTGGAAAACATATCTATTTGGTCATCTTTGGGTAGCTAGCGTTGTAGCTTCTATGCCTCTGCCACTCTCAAAATAAATTACATAGCAGGACCAAAAATATTAATGCAAGATGTGAAAGAGTTTGTGAGGTGTAGTGGCCTATGTTAAAATCCAACTATCTTTATAAAATAGATAAGTATCCAAGGGTGCACAATACCAATTAAAATCTAATGGGTCCTGTCCTATAGGCCACAAAAACTTCCTTAACTACTGAGGTGTTTGGTAACTCTAAAAATGAGCTCTTAGTTCTTTTTTTTTTAGCGCTCATTTACATATTTGAGCGTTTGGTAAACCTCTAATTTTATTTTCTGTTTTTTTTTTTTTTTTTTTTTGGTAAAAGTATTTTCTGTTTTGGGGCTTGCTTACAAATTAGAGCTTTGCCTCTAAAAAAAAGCTAGTGGGGCTACTTATTTTTAGAATTGTTTATCTAAAGAATATGGAGGTGGACAATGTATAATTTACAAGTATTTATGATGAAAATAACCTCATAAAATTTTCTAAATGATGCAAATGGTGGGTCATACACTGCAATTTTTAAAAGCATGGCCCCCAATTACCACAATTTCTATAGTTGGGCCTCAATTGTCTAATGAAATAAGGGTCTTTTTAAAATAATTTCACCAAACAAACTAATTGTAAATTAGAACTTAAAAATTAGAGAAGTTTTTATTATAGGCATTAATTTAATGCTCTTATTAATTAAACTAGAGTTTTCAAATGACCCCTTATGAAAATTATGAGAATTCTTGTTGTGGGTTTTATGAATTCCCCAAATGGTGTCTCCCCTACTTTCTTTCTCTCTTATCTCTTTCTTCTTTTTTTTTCTCCTTTTCTTTTTCTTTTTTTTTTTTTCCCTACATAGGAGAGAATTGTAAACCATCTTGTTCGTAGAGTAGTCTAATCTATCAGCCTAGGGGCATCATTGGGGTCCTCCTTTCATTACCTATCTGCGCATTATTACTTCTTTTTCCATCTTCCTCCACACCACCCAATAGGACTCCACTCCAATAGGGGTGCCAATTCTGCTCCGCCCAACCCCGCCCCGGCTTGCTCGCTCCGCCCCGCGCGGGTTTTCCCCGCCCCGATCCTTAGGTGGGGAGGGGATGGGGAATAAAACTGTGCCCCGAAGGCGGGGTGGGGATGGGTTTGTTCTTTTCCCCACCCCGCCCCGTTACCTCTCCCCGTCATTAAACAAGTTTATATTTTTATATAAATATATATATATATATATGTATATATTAATACGGGCAAGGCTCTCCTAAGCTCAAGCTTATTATAAAATCTTGTAAGCTTATGCTTGTGGGGCCCACCTTTGGTCCATCCAATTGGACCAAACACATGAACCCTCTAAATTGCATATGTCCACCAATTTTTGGTTAGATCTGAGTTTAATGGACCGTTGGATTGACTATGTATCAATCCGAATGGACTATTGACCATTAGACTTTTGGGCCCACATAGAGATGATAGAAATCACATTTGTAGCTGATTTTTTGCAGAGAGGAAGATCCTAGGGAGTCCTTGAAATCCCCCCCACTCCCATCCCCATGTGAGTCCCCAGGTGGGCCCCACTATACACTTGAGCTTACCTTATCCTAAACTTGAGCTTAGGAAAGCTGGCCTCTCCTAAGCTCAAGCTTAGGATAAAATCTTGCAAGCTTTTGCTTGTGGGGCCCACCTTTAGTCCATCCAAATGGACCAAACACATGAACCCTTTAAATTGGACGTGTCCACCAATTTTCGGTTAGATCCAAATTTACTGGACGTTGGATTGACTATGTATTGATTCGAATGACCTATTGACCATTAAACTTTTGGGCCCATATGGAGATGATAGAAATCACGGTTGGAGCTGATTTTTTGCAGAGAGGAAGGATCCTAGGGAGTCCTTGAAATCCCCCCACCCCCATCCCCATGTGGGTCCCCAGGTGGGCCCCACCATACACTTGAGCTTACCTTATCCTAAGCTTGAGTTTAGGAGAGCTGGCCCGTATATATATATATATATATATGCATATGTGTGTATATATATGTATATGTATGTGTGTATATATATACATATATGTGTATATGTGTAACAATCTTGAATATATGAATATATTTTAAATAAGGTAAAACATTACAAGAAATGAAGTTTGGTTTAGTGGTAAGATAAACCTCTAGTTACTCCCCCACCCAAGTTTGAATCCTAAGTCTTGCACATTTAAAAATTTTATAATTGAGGGGCGGGGCCAGGTAAAAGAGGGGTGGGGCTGGGGCGGGGGCGGGATACCCCAATTCCGTCCTATCCGCCCCGTTGCCATCCCTACACTCCAAGTTTACCTAAGTAAACTCAGGGCAATACTATGTAGTGTCAGAGATTAGTCTTGACACTACAGGTGAGAACCCACACCTCTAATCACAACTTAAATAGGAAAAAAAAAAAAAAAAGTTCAAATACAGCTTAAGATTTTGAAAATTGGAATCATAGAAATTTCTCAGGCCAAAAAAATAGCATTTTACACATCCCAGGACTGTTTTGTGAACTCTAGTCTTGGACGACATTTTTAAAAAAATTACATCCAAACAATTTTGTTTGCATACAAGTGCCTGCAGACACGTCCAAAAACAGGGCCGTATAGAAGTATAGAATCCGAATCCTAGTGTAAAACCCGCACATGAAGGCATCCTGTGTCCTTCCTCCCGCATTTCAAATATCTGACCGAAGAAAAGGGTGATGTTCTTCTCTACCCTTTTTTTTCTCTAACATTTCTTCCGAATCTTTCTTTTAAAAGTAGAAATCAATAGAATTCCTTTCCTTCTGATTCACATCTGCGGAAAAGAATCCTATAAACACCATCAAATCTCCCTCCATTTCCTCTCATTTTCCTCTCCAACTAACTCCATGCCTTTGGTTCCAACACCCATTTCACCATAAATACAAAGTCCCTGTTTTCAAATTCATGTCCGGATCTCGAGTTCTAGGCCGCGATTCCAAGGTCTCCCTTCCAAGCCTTCGACCCAAAAGGAGGTAGAAATTCCTGGAACTTTTATGAGTTCTGTTATTTCTGTTGTCATTCATGATTTGATTGATGGAGAATTGGTTTTGGGTGTGAAGGACTTGAGAAATCATGGAAAGGGGTGTTGTTTTTAATGTTTTGTTTGTGTTTAGATGTACCCCAGATGGGAATTGGTTTGCATTTTGGCAGAGGTGATGTTCATTGGTTCAGCTGTGTGTTTGGAAGACAGAGTTTGAAAATCAGAGTTGGTGGGTTACTGCCTCTGCAAATTTTGTGCACCAAAGTGATGTTGGGAATGGGCTTGATGATGATGATTGCTTGGGGTTGTGTGGAAGGGAGAAAAATAGCATCCCTTTTAATTGGGTTTACTTACTTTCTTGTCCTAAACTTTTTGCGGAGACAACAACGATCCAGTTTGTCTGCTTGCAATTTGGAGTGCATCCAACACAATATTAGTTGCTTGCCCTCTTGTTTAATAGCTGGGAGTGGTTTCAATCAGCTATGTTTCACCTGGAATCATCAAAATCTTGTTGTTGCATTCATGAAGTTGAATTTCTCTGAAGGAAGTTTCAATTAGTTAATTGGCTCTTTTATGTCTTTGGTTGATGCTTTATCATTGTCATAATTGAAAACTTATCCCCTCTTGGGCTTGCTGTGCGAGTTTTAATTTTCTACTCAATCTCATTGCCTTCTTCTGTGCAACACCACAATCTTTAATGGCATGTCGGTAATTTATTAGAGTCACCTTGTTGTATTGCTATGAAATGACATAAAAATTTAACTTATTTGGTGACCAGTAAAATCGAGTAAGTTGAAATAAGTAAAAAATGAAAATGGGGAGGGATGTTATATGTTTTTAAGTGTGTTGCAAATAGTGCATGTGATTGTACACACTGCAGATAAATCAAGGAAATTTTTGTTCAACTTTTCATTTTATTATCATATAATAGCCCTCTTGTGTTGACATTGAGTTGAAAATCTTTATTTATTACATTTAGCTCTTCAAATTCGATGATTGATTATTATATATGTACATTTACAGTTGTGACAGAGGGATGGGTGGCTGCAAGTCTGAGAATTATGGGTTACTGAAGGAGTTTTACATCCCAGATTACATTCTAGAACCAGGGCTAGCTGCTGAAGGTGTTTTGCATATGCCAGATTTCCCTGTGCTAGTGTTCATCAATTCCAGAAGTGGGGGGCAGCTGGGTGGGGATTTGTTGACATCGTATCGTGTTCTTCTCAATAAATTACAGGTACTTATCTTTACCATCCAAAGGGCATTCTGTACTTCTGGATATCTGCGCAGCAAGAAAGCACATGGAATATTAATGATAAAATGGAGACAGAAGTATACATGATTTGTTTTTCGATCATCCTCTTCTAGTCATTTCTATTATCTTTTCTCTGATAATTTGATCCTAGTTCCTAGAATTCTGATCCTTGTCTTTATGATATATATTACTCTTTGACAGACATGTTTCTAGGTTCTGAACTCATTTTTTACCCAAATCAGAGGGTATAAAAACAAAACTAGATCTTTCATCTTTTATTCTCATGCATGAGTATTTGATTTTAACTCTTAGAAATTAAAATTTTAAAAGTTATGGCTGGTGTCCACAAAGATTTCTTAGGCATTTCATGTTCCACATGGATACCTCGAGGGATTTGAACAATCTGCGTACCTCGAGGGATTTGAACAATCTGTGTATCATCCCATAGCTTGTGCAGACTTCATGTACTTGAGAGCATAGAGGCACACGTCAAGGATGAAACTATTTCATCATCAATCACTAATATAATGGATACATCATACATATGCTCCAATTCATCTCAAAATAGGGAACACACAAAGGTGGGGAGACAAATCATTGTCAGTTGTGGCCTTCTCTTCTTGATCTGACATGGTCATGGTGACATGTCCATTAGCAACCTTTGCTTTGCATTTACCCTTAAGATTACTCTCCCTACAATTTCAACCTTCCTTTGATTGTAGTTGGCTACTTTAAGAAAACATTGCCTTCGCAATGCCCTCTTTCTCTTTGAAGCTATTCCACTTCATTGGCTAGCTAGGATTCAATAGTCTTCTTCCCACCAGTTGACAATTGACACAGGAAGCAGCTTCCTCTCATACTTTCGCAATCGCTTTATTGTCTAATTGATTGTAGGTTTTTGCTAAGCTCAAAAACTTGTTATCATCCAATCACGGGGTCAAATAGATGTCTAAACCCACATCGCTAACGTCCTCCTTAGTTGTCAGACTTTGATGCTTTCATTTGCATTTGTTCGTCACTTCAATGGAATATAATTGGAATCTTAGGCTCTCCACCTTTAAAATTAATATTATTTTTGAGGAGTCGTGGCTAAGCATTATCCATACCCTAACAATGCTTTGCATGCCTTCCATGGTTCCTTTTGTGGCGCTTATTTATGTGTGTTCTATCACATCTTTCTTTCATTCCTGTTGGTGACACTTTTCTACGTGCGGTCTTCACAAATGAAATTGAATATGAGGATCTGACCATCCTCAGATTCAACTCCATTTCTGAAGGACCTATGACTTAAAGGACATTTTAAGGGCATTAATTTCATCTGATGATGAATTAATTCAAATAAGATTTATTTATTTATTTATTTATTTAAACTTTAATGCTTTTCCTACAGTGCATGTGCTTAAGTAGAGGATTATTGTTTCAGGTGCATGATTTGAGGGAAGAGGCTCCAGATAAGGTGTTGCACAAGCTTTATGGAAATTTAGAAAGACTTAAGTCCAATGGTGATGATTTCGCTGCTGAAATTGAGAATAGATTGAAATTAATTGTGAGTTGGGTTTCAAATGGTACTGAGGATAGTACTTATTCTTTGCTTGCATAATCCTTTTTTATTCCTCTGTAAATTTTACAAGAACAATGGTCTTATGAACTTTCATATCTTACCATTATGAATACATTTATTTAGTCTTCTATTCCCAGAGACTAATTTTGTCAATACATTTTTATTTTATTAGGTTGCAGGTGGAGATGGTACAGCAAGTTGGCTGCTTGGAGTAGTTAGTGATCTCAAACTAGCTCGGCCACCTCCTATTGCTACAGTACCTTTGGGAACTGGAAACAACCTTCCATTTTCATTTGGCTGGGTAGGTCATTAAAATTTTTTCCCCAAATTATGTCTTAGAAAATGAAATGAAAATTTACATAAACTTCAATATCATTATGTATGATTGATATCACTTAATTCACTGGGCATTATGTAATTTCGACATGCTTTGGAGTCAAACAAGGTGAATGCATCTCTATGCAGACACATATAGACATAACAGTGAGCCCTACAAGTACCATGTCTTTGCTTCATTGATTTTTCAAATTGAGCAAGAAAGCTTAGTATTTTTAGCAAAAAGAACCTTAACAAACCTAAGGTTGGCACACACAATGGCGGATGCTCATGCTAGACAGGGGGCGGATAGAGTTTCTCCTTAAGAGGCTTGTATTTTGTAAATTTTAGTGGGGTATAATACTCTTATATTCCTGCTTTCCTTTTTTTTTTTATGTTGTTTGTTGTTTTCTCTTTAATAAAATGTGTCTTTTTACCTATCAAAAAATAAATACATGAACCTAAGAGTTTGCCACTTCTTCCCTTGAGTGATTGTCACCTCAGTATATGTTTTGTGGACCCAAACCGATGATTTTGTGTAATGCACGAAAAGCCATAGATGAGACATATCCTATGAATCATACTGATGTTCAGACTGTTCATCTACCAGAATTCTTTAATATATTTCAAGTAAATGCCAATGAAACTTCAGGTGGCTTTAATTTGATATCCATACACTTCCAAAACATCTTTAACAAATGGTGAGGATTGCCCAGTCAATCTGAATTTTGGGCTCTGGTCCATTAAAGAAGGCTTTGAGAGCATGCTTCTATTTGTATCAAGTATTATGTTAATTTCAGAGTCATCTATAACATGCACTTTCCTGTGGTATTTTCCAGGGGAAGAAAAATCCTGGCACAGATTGTCAGTCTGTGAAATCATTCCTGGACCAAGTGAAGAAAGCAAAAGAAATGAAAATCGATAGGTACTGTACTACTATATGGTTATTTGTCTGGGATGAAATGGATCTATAAATTTGACAAAATGCTGATGTATTTTCAATTGCCTAATTATATCAGATTATAAATCTTTGTAGCTCTTGTGACTTCCCTCTGCTTTATTAAAGTTGCATCAGGACTTCTGTTGCATGGTCCATTCCTTTTGGGGTTAAGCAAATCAATGGGCTAGATCACTAATCCATTGTATCCCACTTATACACACCACATGATGCATAGGATGTATTCGCACTTATCAGTTGTAGACTCTCCCACCCTCCTAGCTTGTTTTTATCAGTACCTTCATTTTCTTTTCATTGAACATACATAACCAGATTACAATCTATCACTTATTTGTTTTTGTGACATGGAAAATAAGTCTCAACTAATCTTTTATTGCATTTCTTTTTGACTTTTTGGCTCAACATTATTATTATTATTACTACTATTATTTTGATTGCTTGTAAATTGTTGTTGTACTCCAGCTGGCACATTATGATGAGGATGAAAGCTCCCAAAGAAGGTTCCTGCGACCCCATTGCGCCTCTTGAGTTACCACTTTCGTTGCATGCATTTCAACGTGTGTCCAGTACAGACTCACTCAACATGGTCAGACATCAATAATCTAAAATTCTTTTAATGTACATATAGAACTACAAAGTAAGGAAACTATAAAATTCTGTATGTAGAAAAGATATTTCAAAATATGTCATGAATCTTAAATTTAATGTTAGAGGCTCTATTTTTAATTTGTTGCACAAGTACTTGCATAGACCAAAGACTACCCTCGTAATGGTGGACAGAAAACAATAATGACTTCTGGTAAAATTTTATTCATATGGCAATATTTTCTGAACTACTTCTGACTTATTTGGTGATGTCCTTTTCCCAGGAAGGTTACCACACATTTCATGGGGGCTTTTGGAATTACTTCAGCATGGGTATGAGCTTTCTTTTCCAAACATGACTCTCTACTACCTCTTCTTTGTTATTAATTACATTCTCACTGCTTGACATCAATCCCTACAAATTTAGTTGTTTTCTACTGTTCTATCACTTCTGTGCTATTTATTAATTATATGATCATTACTTGCGAGTAATCCCAACAAGTTTAGTTGTTTTTGCTGTTGTTTTTGTTGGAAGTAGGTGGGCCTCGTGGATAGGTTTACAAAAACTTTTGACCCACTTAATGTAGGGATCAAGTATCCATAAGGCTTCAAAACCCAATCCAAGATCCATGGCCGCTTTCTCCTTATCATGTACAGTGATAAATTCTATCTAGAAGATAGAAATAGTACCTAACAAGCAACCACAAAATTCTACAACATACAAGGATGTAGATGTTTACCTTAAGAGCTTGGTAGTGCTTTAATGAAGAAGTTGATCTCTTTCTCAAAGCGAATCAGAATCTCCAAGACCTCTTAGCCTTCCACGCTATGACCCGAATCAAATCTCTATTCTCAAGAAGATAGGTGGGATCTCCAAGAAAAAAACCAACTAGAACTTTTAGGGAAAAACCCGGAAGAGAAACTAGAAGAGAGGAGAGGAGTGCAACTCTTGCACAAAAGGGGGTTGGGCATGAATTCCAAGGTATGGACGTCCAGCCCCTTTGAACCCCTTTTATAGCCCTAGGCAACCTCCTCCCAATAGAAACCTCACTTCTACAATAATTAGTAACCTTCTCTTTCCACTATTACCACTATTAGAAGTCTCACTTTTAATAGAGATAGTAACTTTCTAATTCCTTTCCTTTTTTAGTTCAAGTAGAATTAGTAATGATCCAATCTTGGGCTAGCTTGGGGACAACTAGGGATTCCATAGAAAGCTAGCTCCAGCTGGGACACCGCGACCCCACATCTCATGTGCAATCCGGGCCTACAGTTAATTGCAAATAATTCCACTATATAAATGCAATTGAACTCCAGTCTTGGGAATAAATTACAAGAAGACCATAAACTTCCCTATCACTACAAATAGGTCCCTCCATCTATATCCAATTATCCATGGATCAATTGGACTAAACCTGTACCACCAATTTAGACCCACATTTTATTATCCTTGAGACCCAATTAATCACAATGATCATCAGTACCATCCAATTAACTCTTAATTGTGATGGGTGCGCACTTACTAATGATAAAACCATTAATTGGCACAATGGAATAATAAAGATAGATTACATCTTGACCATTGAATGTTCCCACAGTCCCACTACCACATACCTAAGACACCGAGGTGTTGACCTACAGTTGGCCTCACTCATTGGTGACTCAAAGCAAATGAATAGATAGGAACTTGAGTTCATCAATGTCTCAAGATTGAGAGCTTATTGTTCGGGAATTATGAAAGCAGACCTTAAAGTGAAGATAGTGTTTCATAATATGCTTCTCATAGTCCTTCAATACATCTAATGTGCCAGCACAATTATCCAGAGTCTTACACTCCGATAATCGAGACAGATCACACTATCTCATAGTGATCATAATGCTGCAATCTTATCAGATGAGATGCCCAATCTCATCACTGGTTGTGAGGTTATTTAAGTATAGGATTTGTAACACATGTCTCTTGTATGTGGATCTCATCCACACACATGTATTACATCTAATATACTTGTGGGCTCCTGTTCATCTCATGAACTTTTATGTCATACGTATTGGTTGTGTGCAAACAAGTAACAAAACACCATTCATCTCATGAAAAGAAGCATGATTATATTGATATGAACCAATTTATTACATCATCTACTGAATTGAGACCACACAATCTACAACCGCCAACACCCACCCCCCCCCCCCCCCCCAACCATGTGTGTGGCACTTGGCCTACCACTCTGATACCATGTTAACGACCACTTATTCTAAAATCTTAAGCTGATAAAGAACAGTGTAATAATGTATATCAAGGTTACAACAGGACCGACCAGGATGCATGCCAATTATGGAATGAGAGGTGTGGGTGGAAAGCTCTATGGTGTCCTAATAAGGGCCTCATTGTTTAACCAGTTTTAAGCTAAAAGCGATCTAGCCTTTGGGACCCGCTAGGATGCATGCCAATCATTGGGAAGGCCCTTGGGGTAGGGTAGGAAAGCTCTATGGTGTGCTAATAACAACTGCCCCAAAGTTAGAAGATTTTAACCGCTCAAGTAAAGTTCCTTTTTTTTTTCATTTTGTTGTGTGTTGAACCAATTTGATAGTCGCCTAATGTATATCCTAGATTGGGTTAATTTCAAAAGATGAATACCTTTAAAACCATTAAACTTTTTAAGGTAATATTTCAAGGGGTTATTTGATGTGATAGGGCTGATTTTTTCACACCACTCTAGTTTAATCTTTCATTTCTTTATACCTCTGATGATTGTCATGCATACAGTGGACCCCATAGGTTGTGAGTGCCATTGCATGGGGAGGTAGTCTAATTTTGAGACCCTTAAATGGAAGTTAGGATGACTGGATGCTTCCCATTTTCCCTAGGACATACATAAATCCCCCTCCCCCGAATGATCTGCATGCATTGAAATGGACCCCATAGGCCAAATTGTGTTGCTCAATATTGGTGAGCTCCAGTGGAAACTTTATCTTTTATTTTTATTATTTATTTATACAATCTGGGAGAACCATAAAAGTTACAAAACTTGGTACATAGCCAGCCACCATGGAGAAGTAGTAATCTAATTTGCCTCTGTTAGAGTATTTCTTATTAGTTTTCGTCCACAAGTCCAACCAAGACTTGGTTGATTTCGTGAGTTGTCTCAACGAACTTTTGGGTCTAGTAGAGTTTTCAAGTTTTTAGATCTATGCACATGAAGTCATGAATAGTTGGTATTGCACTACACAAACACGAACATCGTACCTGTGAATTTCGATACATCAATAAAGAAATGATAAGGAGGAAGTATATAAATCCTAGAACAAGGGGAAATCAAAGTTATCATTTGTTGAATTAGCATGCATGCTTTAATACACAAAATAATGTGTGTTCTGCTTGGGATGCGCAGAATTACACTGTATTTTCTTTTTATTTAATTTAGTTTATCTACTTTGGGCTACTTTTTTGCTCCTAAAAATAATCTGAGAATCTGCTACATATCAAAATACTTGTATTTTTATTTTTTTGGGTATAGGAATGGATGCTCAAGTTTCTTATGCATTTCACTCTGAGCGGAAGTTGCATCCAGAGAAATTCAAAAGTCAAATAGTTAATCAGGTATGTCTGGTTCTTATGCTCTAATTTCATCATGTTTTGATGTTAAATGAATGGAGGGGCAACCATAACTATAGAAACTAAACCACTTATTTAGTAAGGTGGCATTTGGCATCTCTACATCTCACCTCTATATCTCTTATAACGGATTCAAAACGGTTTCAAATTGTTTGGAAATCATTCATCCTACCTCCTTTTCAAACCGCATTTAGATAAAAACGTCTTTTTGGCGTAGCCTCAAAATGTACCCAGTGAGAAATAGACCTTTTGGTCTGAAGCGCCCAGACAATGTGAAAAGAAGCGGAAGTACCGTATATGAAACGAACATAAATGAGCATCCATCTTTTCATTTTATTTTTTTTTCAAATTATGGGAACCACAAGAATCATCAGCTCCGTTGGATGTATTCTTAAGGCCAAACACGGTAATAGTACCAAATTTGAACTGTTGATTCAATATAGCTCCCAATATATTTGTGAAAAATCATAGAACGCTACATTTGCATTTTTGGAATTCTCTGTGCCCCATAATCAAAATCTGAACCGTTGATATTCTTGAGGAAGCTAAAAACGGCCATGGGTCCAAATTTTAGCCCTTCATTCATCACGGATCTCAAGAAAATTACAAAAAAAAAAAAAGAAAACATGAACCATTGATGCACCCAAAAGCCAAAATGACTTAGTTTACACGTGATTACAAGCAGTCCGCTTTTTGTAGTTTTTTTATTAAATTCTGGGACACAAAATGATGATATGAGCCGAGGGATCTATTTATGAGGTAAAAAATGGCTAGTATATCAAAATTGAACCATTGATTTAATACAGATCTTAAGATATTTACAAAAAAATCTAGACACTTAAATATGTATTTCTGGATTCTATGGGTCCCTTAAATTTGTCTTACCAAACGGTCTATTTTTAAAACATCTATTCTAGACATATCTATTTTGCACAAATCTATTTCCTAAAGATGAGATTTGCGAAACAAGGCCTAATTCTGGAGGACACCAAAAATAGAATTGAATAAAAAGAAATTTTGGGCATATTACGAAATGTAATTTGTCAGTAATAGTACCTATGATTTGCGAATATCAAATTTGTGAATGTTTTTGTGGAGTAATGCATTTCTCACCAAAAATAAGCAGTTTATGTATAGCTCACAAGAAATTTGCAATTATAGAAGCTCGTGAACCATTTCGCACTCTGGTGTCTTCAAGCCTTTTTCAGTTTAATGAGGGCCCCTAGAAGTATGGAGTTCCGAACTTATGGATAATTTCTTTTAATAGAAAAACTATTGTGTAATAAATTATAATTAATTTTACTTTTTAATGTTGCTTGCTCTTTTCAATCTTATTACATTATTTAGTGACGCCAATCTATTATAATAAGCAGCAATGCCTTTGTTATGAATGTTATGTGTGTTGTTATCGAATAGTATGTAAAATCCTATTAGTGAAAAATGAAAAAATATTTTTTTGTCTCAGAGTACATATGCAACGCCTGGATGCACACAGGGATGGTTTTGTGCTTTTCTCGTTCTCCCTGTTGGAAGTAGGTGGGCCTCATGGATAAGAATTCAAAAACTTTTGACCCACTGGATACAAGGATCAAATATCCATAAGGCCAAGAACCCAACCCCAAGATCTAAAACCCTAATCTCATGCATTAAGATCAAACATCCATTAAGAAGATAGATCATGAAACAAACAACTCAAGCATAGAACATCAACTAGAAGTAGACCTATACCTGAGGAGCTTGGCTATGCTCTAATCAAGAACTTGAAACTTGATGTCAACGAAAACTCTTTTCGCAAACTTTGATCTCCCTTGCCTTTGTGTTCTTCCACGCTATGACCCTCTTAGAGAACTTCTAAAGGAGAATGGTGGGATCTCCAAGTAGAAGAAAAACCCTAACACTCTAGTAAGAAACCAGAGGAGAGAGAGGAACTTGAGAGATAATTGTGTGTAGAGATCTCTATCCCTCACCTCTTATTTATAGTTTATAGAACACCTCCTCTTAGACCAAGATTAGAAGTCTCACTTCCATTCTTTGTAAGTGTCCTACTCCTCCTTTCCTTAAGAGTTAAGATGGGATTAGTAACCTTCTCTTACGAGGGCTAGCATGGGACCATTAGAGATTCCTTAGAATCTGGCTCCAACTAGGAATCTGGACCCCACATCTCATGTGAACTCCGAACCCACAGTTAATTGCAAATAAGTCCACTAAATAAATGCAATTGCACTCCAGTCTTAGAAATAATTATAAGAAGACCCTAAACTTCTCAATTACTACAAGTAGGCCCCTCTACTAATTATATCCATGGATCTATTGGATTATATCTGTCCAACCAAATTGGATCCATCTCTTATTATCCTTGTGACCCAATTAATGACAGTAATCATTAGTACCATCCAATTAACTCTTAATTGAGATGGGTGCACACTCACTAATGATAAAATCCATTAATTGGCACAAGGGGATATCTATGAGGATAGATTCCATCTTAAAAATTATATGGTCCCTCAGTCCCACTACCACGTACTCAATGCATCGAGGTGTTGACCTACAATTGGCCTCACTCATTGATGACTCAAAGTAAATGTATAATAGAAACTTGAGTTCATTAATCTCTCAAGATTAAGAGCCTATTGCTTGAGAATTATGAGAGCAGTCCTTTAATCAAAGACATATTTGTATAAGGTGCTACTCATGGTCCTTCAATACATCCAATGTACCAGCACAATGATCCAGAGTCATACACTTTGATGATCGAGATATATCAAACTATCTTATAGTGATCACAGTGCTGCAACCTTATCAGATGAGATGCCCAATCTCATGATTGGTTGTGAAACAGTGTAAGTATAAGATAAGTGATCTATGTCTCTTGTATGTGGATATCATCCAAACACATGGATCACATCTAATATACTTATGGGCTCCGATTCATCTCATGAACCATCATGTCATTTTGTATTGGTCTTGTGCAACCATAGAATAAAATACCATCCATCACATTAATAAAGCATGAGAATATAAATTAATTAATAAAACAAATCAATTTATTCGGATCATCCACTGGCTTGAGGTCATATAATCTAACAATTTATAATTAATTTTACTTTTTAATGTTGCTTGCTCTTTTCAATCTATTACATTATTTAGTGATGCCAATCTATTATAATAGCAACGATGCCTTTGTTATGAATGTTATGTGTGTTGTTATCGAATAGTATGTCAAAATCCTATCAGTAAAAAATGAAAATATATATATATATTTTTTGTCTCAGAGTACATACGCAAAGCTTGGATGCACACAGGGATGGTTTTGTGCTTCTCTCGTTCACCCTTCATCAAGGTATCTCAGTTGACAGTCCATATGATGATTGCATTTCAAAGTATGTTATTTACTCTAATTTCACTGCCATGGTGACTGGCTGTTGTGTGCATGTCACTGTAGCCTACCTAGATGCACAATGGATATATGGTTGGTGGCTTACCAGTCGCCATGGAACCCCAATATGACATTGATTGGATGACCAGATCCATAACCATCCAGGGACTTCCAAAATAGATGGTTTGAAACTTTGAACAATGTTTTCCAACTGCCCCTAACCAGAATATGGTTATCCTATCATCATGGGATGTGGCCACATGTAAAAATATTAATTTCCAAAAATCTCTATTGCACGCTGAAGAGCTCACCTTTTTTTTTGGCCAAGACTGAAGAGCTCACTTTAATGAAATAAACTTTTATATCCATTTTCAAGGATGCTACTTCAATTCTTTAGTATAATTTCTTTTTGATCAAAGCTTTCATTTTCTTCTTTGTTTTGGTGATGACTCATGGCCTCCACTAGGTGATGACTCCAAGAGATGCTCTGGTGATGAATCGTGTTACGTAGTTGTTTCTGCAGTTTCCTATCACCAATTGGTTTTGCGATTGTTGGCTAGCAACTCTGTCATGGTATCAGAGCTAAAGGTCTCAAGCTCGAAACCACGCAAAGCAAAAATGCCCCATGCCGCGTTGTGTGTTTGTGCGGGCGCAATTATGCATGGAAAAGAGGCCCCATGCCGCGTTGTAGTCTTGTGCAAGCGTGTTCTTCGGATCAGGGCGGTGTTCCGTCAAGGGGGGGTGTTAAGTAGTTGTTTGTGCACCGCCCGACGAGGGGTGTTAAGTAGTTGTTTGTGCAGTTTCCTATCACCTATTGGTTTTGGGATTACTGGCTAGCAAGTCTGTCAAATCCAAGTCTCTAGGAAAGAGTCTTTTTTTTTTCCTTGACGAGCCCTATGGTATTTGACCCAACAGGACAAATTCCCTGGAAAGCAGTTCATTGAATAATTTTTGAAGTGTCCTGTGTTACATAAAAATAAGGTTTTGGATTTTTTTTTCACAAGCATAAAAAATAACTTCCTAATCATAGTTTTCCTCAAGACCTGGTGATCAGTCCAGCCTGATACACTTTGATAATTATTTGGTGCAAATGGCCAATCTCACTGGAGTTGTGAAGGTAGTCGTAGCTGGTTTGATGACCACCAGCTGAGAACACCATTGTTATCATGTTGATTCTCCCATCAATCTTGCAAGAGATGCCGGCATTCTTTCTAACCTGGAAAATTCTCACGCCAAGCTAACACTTGTTCTTTTTTCTTTTCTTTCCTCCTTTTTTTTCTTTTTCCCTTTTTATTTCTAGGGATGAGGTTGTCGGGAGATGGGGTGGAGGTGGTGTTGGAGAGAACAACACCAATGAGAAGATAATCTGTACGAGCAACATAATCAAAACATTCTTTAGCTCTTCATTACCTTTCATTGTTATTCTTATTGGAAAATTACCAGAAGAAGGTAACTGGACTGAAACAAGTGCAACAAAATCAAAGTTAACCAACCTTCTGACTAACTAGGGAACTTTGGGCGATTTATTTTAATGAAATATGTAAATAAGCTTGTTGTAAACCAATTGCGCTTGGATGATTTGGGCTAAAAGTTGGGCCTTCACTAGTCCATCACTAGGTGATATGAATATTCATTTAATGCTTTATTTTTTTTTCCTTATGCTTTAAACTAAAGAAAAGTAGTTTTTTTTTTTACAGGAAGAAAATCACAACTGTCAGTTGTATTAAAAAAATTTATAGCCTTGCCTGTGAAACTGTTTAATGTAAAATCTTTCCTTGAAATTTGGGTGGAGAAATCAATGGAATGTCTGATGTAGTTATTAAAATGAGAAAGGGATGGTTCAATTAAAATGCAAAGTCTTGTAGTTATCACTTGCTAACTTAGTTAATCCTGTTGGAGGGGCTTTCGTTCCACCACAGGAACATTGCACAACTTGCGAATGTCAAGATCATGAAAAGACAAGGTTCATGGGAAAGCCTCAACATACCGCGTGGGTAATAATTCTTCCTTCATTTTCATCCATTATACAGTTTTGCAAGATGCTTTCATTTTAGCTATCATGCTGTTAACTAGTCATGCATACTTTTAGTGCTAAACTTGTTAGGCCTGAATGCATGCCAAGTTCTCTAGTGTCAAGTGTACTGCTCACTGTGACTTAAGTTTCCATATAGTCCTTCTTTCTCTGATGTGACTTTGCTTTTACTTCATGTTTGGGTGAACAAAGTGGTGGCAACATATCCCTTATGATGCAGCAACAACATACCTTTTACTCCACAACCCTCTTTCCTTGTACCACAAAAAAGTATGATAAAGTGCATGGTGTGTTGAACTTTATGATGAAAAGTACCTTTTAATCTACACTTCCTCTCTCACCTATACTTTACCTCAGGCTCATACCATTCAAACTAGGATTTTAGCACGCCTCTACTTTTTACCTTATAGCTTATCTTACCTTTACCTTTTCCATGATTTGACATCCACTTCACCTTTACTCCACACATGTACACAAACTCTGGGCCCGTTTGATAATTTTATCGTAAAATAAAGGTAAAGTAAAGCATCAAATCAAGAGAATATAATAAATAAGGGGGTTCTGATGGTATTTTGTCTTTAGTAAATTAGTAAGGAATATTTTTTACTTTTTGTGTAAAAAGTGAGTATTTTTTTGTCATTTAGTGGATAAAGGAGGTTGCTTTTTGACTTTTTTTTTTTTTTTTTAAAGGAGGACATTTTGAAGATGTGTACTTTTGTTGTGACCCCTTGTCTGAAAAATGAAGGCTTTACATTACTTTTACTTTAATAGTAAATTTGCCAAACGGGCCCTAAAGGAACTTCTGCACTTACTCGTTTTAAGTTTAATGGTCCCTGCAAAACAGAAACATACCTGCACCATTATATAATGATGTTTTTTAACTGTTATTTCCTTCTATGATGTGTTTCACCGGTATTTCCTTTGTGTTCTACTTTCACATGTTATAATGTTGATCAGAACTCTCAAGGAGCGTCTTTTGATTGTAATAGCTGTACCAATGTCTCTTATGAATTGTTGGTTCATCTGCTTAGATTCTTCTGTTCCCCATTAAAGATTCAGGACTCTTACTGATAAAAAAAATTTAGGCCTCTTTTTTTTTTTTTTTTTTTTTTTTTTGGTGACTTTTCTAGGACAACTCTATTTTCCCTTATTTGTGGCATGCTCATGTGTTCCATGTAAAGAGGGTGAGACCTTAATGGCAAAAGTAGCAAAGTCATGATGCGGTTAATACATGGAGTGGATGGTTAATTTTCTGTAGAGATTACTCACTATAAAAATTAAATTAGACCCATGTAATTCTCCACCCTTGACCCTTCTTCCCCTTTATCAAAGTGTCACATCTCCTCTTTCTGTGGAAACCAGATCCAGAATGTGCAAACATCAGAACATGCAACTGGAAAGAAAGATAAAACATCTCTATGTACCTTCCCTAATCATTTTAGTTGCTCCGTAGATATCATTCCTGGATTTGATGAAGGGAATTATGTGACCCTTGGCCTAAGGAGATATTGTCTGTGCCTTCACACAAGCATGACAAATGGTCTGGTGATCCGGACTATGGATCTGATGGATCTCATCTTGGACAGATGGATCTCCGAAGTTCTCCCTGGTGAGATTACTAAAGAGATATCTATAGTCTGAAATACCAAGATATGGATCCAAGTACAGAATCTGGCACTACATTTCCTCAGCCTAAGGATCATATAATTCTGCTTTGGTGATGGGCCTAACCTGGAGATGTCCTACCTGGGATTATTCCTTTAACTATACTTTCATTTAAAATACAGAATCAGATCAATCATTTGTCTCAACTTACCAAGCTTTTCGGGCGGATTAAATCCTTGGGGAACACCAAATCAGAAGAAAGCTCAAGAAGTGAGTTATCTGTGAATAGTTTCTCTCCTTTTCTTTTCAGAAAGAGTTGAAAGCAATTTGTATGCAATAATTTCAGTCAATACTATTAGATTCTTATGAATCAATCTCATGTAAAACATGTTCTACAGAGAGATTTGACTCCGCCATTTGTAGATGATGGCCTTCTTGAGGTTGTAGGCTTCAGAGATGCTTGGCATGGGCTTGTTCTGCTTTCTCCTAAAGGACATGGGACTCGTATCGCACAGGTAAGAAATTACTAAGAAACAAATTTTGGTACAAAAAATTCACTGGTTTTTGGATATTTTGAGCTTCCGGTCACACAAGTATGCAGGCATGTATCATGTATGGGTTTGCCTGCTGAAAAACTGTTGGGTCTTTCTATGGTGGTTAAGTTTGAAATTTGAAACCACTTTTTGCTTATCATATAACAGGTCCAGCAGTCCTTGAAAATCAGCAGCCATTTGAAATGTAATTTGCTGCAGATTTAAAAATCTTTTGTACTCCTTTAGGGTTCGTTTGCCTTCTTCGCATGGGATATGAAAATGGATTTTACAAATATAAAATATTCATTTGTAACATTTTCATTTACATCTGTGAAACACAACCATCTTTGTCAAGATCACCATTTACATGAGTAAATAAGAACATCCAATGGTTTTAGATGTGCCTGTGTTTTTCACATGTTTCTCAAAATCTATGATGATTTATGTTATGAAACTAATGTCTTGATGCTTATTATTAATATGAACACTGAACGGTTTAGATCATGGATTGGAGGCCCACAAAAGTTCAGAAAACCATATAGTTATGTTGGGATGTTTGGATTTTTTTCCACAAAATTTTCAAAATCTAGGAAGACTTAATCTATAAAATTAAACATCTTATAGTTTTGTTGCCCTATAAACAAGATGAAATGGCCCGGATTACCAATTTAGGGCCCACAAAAGTGGGAAAAATGTGGTTGAAGGGGTTTGAAACCCAATTTATATCAGGCGAAAACCCTATATTAACCTATACCACACCTTCTTCTCATTTATATGTAACATTTACCACATCATTAGGTATGCAAATGAGACGCTGAAAATGGCCTCATTTACACACCCATTCTAGAACCTCATGTGTAAACGAGTGCAAACAAACTTAATCACGCATAACTGTAATGCATGTGTGTCGTTTACATATGTAAATGAGTGCAAGTAAAAGACCTCTTAGGGTTTTGGAAGGGAAATTCTTGGCCTATTTGAGAGGATTAAGTCTGAAAGGAATTGGCCTTTTCTAACCTCTTGCCCTCGAAAAAAATCAGTGGAGTTAATTGATGGAAAATGAGTCGTTTGTCCATCTTATTTTGGAGGCAAATGAACCGGATTACCGGAAGATATTTTTTGGTCAAAGCCTGTACAATCTTTTACCTCTATTGATGCGAATTCCGCAAGTACACGGTTGTTTCAAGTAATATAGACTATGGAAGTCCGAATATCGTTCCCACGAGGGTCGTTACAAGGAAAATAACAATGATCTATGAAAAGGAGTATCAACTCAAATATAGCTAACAAATGCAAATGGAAATAACAAAAACAATGGAAACAAGAAACAAGATAATAACAAGGAAAATAAAAATGCAAACTAAAAGAAACCAAGAACTAGATAACAAAGAGATGTTGGTAAAAATAAAAAAAAATTCAAGTGAGAACAAACCAAGAACTAGATAACAAAGAGATGTTGGTAAAAATAAAAAAAAATTCAAGTGAGAACAAACCAAGAACAAGGTAAGTAACAAGTTAGTAACAAAGTTAATGACAAAAGAAAAATAACAAGGTTAATACAAGAACAATGAGAAATGTTAGATAGATCAAATGAATAAGTGTGTGAAAATAACAAGTGAAAGATAGAAAATGAGTGGATGGAGATAAAGAAATGTGCTAAAGTAGTGTAAAATCAAATGTGGAATTAATGGTGTGAATAGAGAAATGGAGTGTGAGAATTTAAAACAAGTGAATAAGTATGTGGGAATGTGAATAGAATCAAAATGGAGTGTGAGAATTTAAAACAAGTGAATAAGTGTGTGGGAATGTGAATAGAATCAAACTAAAGTAAGTAAAATAAGAAACAAGCAATACTAATGGATGATTGAATCATCTAGATACCACTAAGTGACACTAATGCTCTTCTCTTTTCCCAAAAAAAATAAAAAAATACTCAAATCTAATTACAAATCAATGTTTAGATTTGGAAAATATAACTTTAAAGCTCTCATATAGAAATTAACAATCTAATAGCCAAGATTTTCTTCCCTTCACAAAAGAAAAGATTCCTAATGACTATCTGATATTAACTCCTAAATGTAATTTATCAAACCTAAGCATAGATAGTAAAAAGAATGCTAATATAGAAACTAATCATGGAAGGTTGTACAATGCAATGAAGAAAAATCTACTTCTAACATATTAAGCACATAAACAAGGGAATTAAAATAAAGAGTATAAACAAAAGGAATAGGATCAATTTAGCTTCATCTAGAATATCCAATCAAAGGGATTAGCCACCCATTGGAGAAGATAAGACTTTCATTTCCATTCCAAATCTTTAATTTTTACAAAGGTTTCTCACTTTCTCTTTACAATTGCTCTCAATTACATGAATAGCTTAAGTAAAGAGGAGGAGGCTTTCCTTGCTTGTGTGTCTGATGCCTAGAGCTCTCTTCCTTATATAGAAAAATTTGCCTTGCTCTCTTTTGGTTTCTTTCCAATGTGGGACTTCACAAGAATTGAAATATGAATATATGAATGTGATTCCTGTGTTAGAAAACAGTCCCCCGATTGATGTGCGATTTTGGCCCCCGAAACGTCCGAATTGGGAAAAATATTGTGAAATATGATTTGTTTGGGAAAAATATTGTGAAATATGATTTGTAGATTTTTGAACAAACTTTCCAATGCTTTTGAGATCTTCTCAATCGGACACCCGAGTAAAAAGATATGGTCAAAATACCAACTCAGGTCTACAATGTTCCTTCTTATTATTGGACTAACTTTGTCATTTCTTCATCCAATTGCCTTCCAAACTTATCCTTGCTCTCTTTAACTCTTGAATCTCAACTTTAATCTTCAATTACCACCTACAAAGAGAAATTAATATAAGTGAGTATTTTCAAACATATTTTGTATGGAAGCAATTGGAATTCATATAAATGCATACAAATGGCCATCTATAATGGAAAGATATGAGCAAAGATGATGGGTAGGAAATTTATGATTTTTATACTAAAAATAGTGTTTGATTTCTTTTATCTTTGAAAACTCATAAAATAATGGTATAAAAGTGTATCTTTTGTGAACTCATCATCTATCCATGATTTCATCCAACTTGTCATGATCAAACTGATATTTCACAAGGACAGTTGTCCAACTAGCTTTGACCCACCTATTCTTGGGAGTTTGTTTGTAAATACGGAGCCAAGTGCTGATCCTGATGATTGATGATAGGTCAACTATGGATAGGCTGTTCCTAACCTAACCTTCATGGGTAGGGTCTTCCAATCGATGCTACTTTTGCAGTCATGTCTTTTCATGGTGGGTCAATCATAGAAAGTAGGATCATTGAACCATGGTTTCCAGATATAAGTATAACGGAACCAAAGGCCAGGGTACCGTGCATCCGACTGACCATCTAGTTTCTATACAATGAAGCCATATATAATCAAATTCACTTTCTGTATTTAGGCACATCGAATCCGCTTCGAGTTCCAAAAAGCTGCAGCTGACCATACATACATGCGAATTGATGGAGAACCATGGAAACAACCTCTTCCTGTCGATGATGACACAGTTGTGGTCGAGATTTCTCATCTTGGTCAGGTTAAAATGCTTGCCACCAAAGACTGCAGATCGAAAAGCATCAATGACCCCTCATCACATTCATCAACTAATCATATTGATGATGATGATGATGAAGACCACAATGAAGAGTACAATGAAGACTCTGAGGAAAGGAGGAAGTTTGGTGCTGCTGATACATTCAGAATCCCTGATGGTGTTGATGTTATGGCTCGTCTCAGTTAAGATGCCAAACATATCAACCTCTGTTGTGCAACATTTTCTGTAGCAATTGCAGTTTTTAGGTGCAGTTTGATTTTTCATTTCAGTTGTTGTGGTCTAGTTTTTGTTTCCCACTAAATTGTGGGACTTGATAATAGCAATTCTTGTAGTAGCTCTTCTTTTATTGTGTATAATTTTCATGTTTCGGGAATCTCTCTTGTAGTAGTATTTGACTTGTTTTTGAAGTGGTTGAAGATCTCTTGGAAACTGTTCGCAGTTTGAATACCCATGAAACAGAAGAAAATGATCAGGTGTATCCATACCTACCATATAGTGTCGTGTACTCTCAGAGACATCTCCATTGTGGTTTCTCAGTCCAATAGGACTTGGAGAAATTGTTGGATTGGACAGTGTTGATGACAATTATTTGGCGAGCAAGTAAACTGCGTGTTACTGCAGCCTCAATCCAGTGAGTTCATTGTGTCTTCTGCAGTCTCAATCCAATGCTAAATCACTCTGATATTTATGATATTGGAGCAAACTTCCATTCATGGAGAAAAAGTTAATTATCAAATGGTTTAGATTGAACAAAACTTCCCTGAAATGACTGGGCTTTCTTTTGTAATCAGATACACCAAATTGTTCCTCTTAACAGTGTTTTCTTTTCCCAAAATTAACAAAATATATAGAGTTATTTACTGATTTGATTGCCTATGTTAGTGTATTTACCACATAGAACCTTCATTTGTGTGCTGGAAGACCCTACAGCCTTTTCCCTTTCTCCTTCCTATCTCTAATGCTGCTCTTGTTGGGTTTTTATGGGTGTTTAAAAAATTCAGAAGGTGTTTTTTGTAAAAGTGTTTTGTCCTTTTGTTCCTTTTGCTTTATGGGTAATGTAGGCTATTGGAAACAAGCCATCCCACATTGCTAAAGTTCAACTTTTGAAGAGGCTTTATAAGTGTTTTCAAACTTTTAGAGACTTTTGTCATGAGCCATATGCGCGCACGCGAGTCGGGCTTGACCCGGGGTGGCTGGTTTGGAAAATGTTTAACCGGGCGTGCGTCCGCGACGTGCATCCTGCGTATATATCGCGCACAGGGGGGGTGTAAATCCAGGCCGGCTGGCCTAAAGGGACCCAGTATACTATTTTATTCAAATAAACGTTTTTTAAACCTTTGCCATTTAACGTTGAATGATTTAATGGCTTTAACGTTCTTGATTTAATGCCTCGGCCACAAATCTGCTGCCGTTGCTGCTCTTCGCCTTCCGCTGACAAATCCTGTTTCAAACTTCTACAATCGGGTACCATTGTTTTATTTAAATTTGGTTTAACAACATCCCCTGTTCTGTAGCTATTTCAACAATTTTAGGACGATTTTCCATGGCTACTTCCGCTGTCAAATTCATGCATCAGGACCTAGTTCGGTTGGACAGTTTTGACTGATCTAATTTTCGACGTTGGCAGCAGAAAGTTTTATTTCTGCTGACATCCTTGAAAATTGCTTATGTCCTTACCGAATCATGTCCCGAACGTGAAGAAGGACCAGGCGGCTCTTATGCACGAAAGAAGTGGAAAGAGCACGATTACTTGTGCAAAAGCCATATTATGAACCTGGTAGCAGACAATATTTACAACATGTATTCTGAAGCCCGATCTGCTAAAGACCTCTGGAGAGCTTTTGATAGAAAATATAAAACAGAGGAGTTTGGGGCTAAGAAGTATGCAGTTGGTCGCTATTTGAATTTTAAGATGGCAGATGATAAGCCTATTCTTCCTCAAGTACATGATTTACAAACCATTGTTAATGAAATTGTTAAGGAAGGGATCCGAATTGATGAATAGTTCCAAGTGGCTACTGTTATTGAAAAATTACCATCCACTTGGAAGGACATACAAAAAACCCTTCGACACAAAAGAAAGGATTATTCCTTAGAGCGCCTTCAGCGCTACTTGAGAATTGAGGAAGAAGCCCGGATTAGTGATAAAAAAGATTTGGCTGAGAATGGTGGTAAAATAAACATAACCGAATCTAATCCCCAGGTTGATAATGAAAAGAAAGGGAAATTTGATCACCCTCTAGGCAGGAATAAGAAGAGTAACCCATCCTTTAAGAGGAAGAATCCGAATCAAAACTAGAACAAAATGTTCAACAAAAATCAAGGGACTGTCAAGCAACAAGCTAAAGGCAGTTGCTTCGTTTGTGGCAAACCGGGACACTTTGCAAGAGAATGTCACCACTGAAAGAAATGTCCGCAACAATCTCATCCAACTAAGCCTCAAGCTAATGTTACTGAAGAGGAACAATTTGTTGCTGTTATTTCTGAGGTAAATGCAGTCAGCACAGGAAAGAGTGAAGGATGGTGGATTGACACTGGTGCAACCACCCATGTCACCTTTGACAGAGGTGTGTTCCAGACCTATGAAAAGGTCACTAATGATTGTAAACTCGCTTTGGGAACTACCGTTACTACTCAAGTAATCGGTAAAGGGAAGGTTGAACTTCAGTTCACTTCCGGGAAGACAGTGACCTTGCTGAACGTGTTCCACGCACAAGAATTGAGAAAGAATCTTGTGTCTGGTTATCTTCTGAATAAGGCCGAATTTAAACAGGTAATAGAATCCGACCGGTTTGTAATCACCAAGAAAGGTGTATTTGTTGGTAAGGGTTATGCATGTGAGGGTATGTTCAAACTGAATATTGTTAATAATAATATTGCATCTTCTTCTGCTTATATTATTGCTTCAGTTGATGAATGGCATGGTAGATTAGGTCATATAAATTTCAGAACTATGAAAAATATGAGTAATGATGGGCTGATTGATAAATATAATGATGAACATAAGAAATGTGTAATATGTTCTCAATAAAAAATTACTCATAAGCCTTTTAAGCATGTAGAAAGGGAATCTACATTACTTCAGTTGGTTCATTCTGATATATGTGATCTAAGTAATACTATGACAAGAGGTGGAAAATACTATTTTATTACTTTTATTGATGACTGTTCTAGATATACTTATGTATACTTACTAAGAACTAAAGATGAAGCACTATCTAAATTTAAGATATATGTGACTGAAGTTGAAAATAAATTTAATAGAAAGGTTGTGACATTCAGAAGTGATAGAGGTGGTGAATACACCTCAAAAGATTTTTTAGACTATTGTGAATCTAAAGGAATTAAGAGAACTTGTACTGCCCCTTATACACCCCAACAAAATGGTATAGCAGAAAGAAAAAATAGGACTTTGATTGAAATGGTTAACTCTATGTTAATAGCATCTGGTAGTCCTAAAAACTTGTGGGGTGAAGCTTTGTTGACTGCATGTTACATTTTAAATAGATTTTTACATTCTAAAACAAATAGAACACCCTTTGAGATTTGGGAAGGGAGAAAACGTAGCCTTAGATATTTTAAGGTTTGGGGGTGTTTAGCACATGTTAGGATAGTAGATCCAAAAAGGCCTAAATTAGGACCTCACTCATGGGAGTGTGTTTTCATTGGCTATGCACAAGATAGTGCTGCCTACAGATTCATTAAATTAGAAGACCTAAGCCTAGTTGAGTCTAGAGATGCAGACTTCTTTGAAGACCTTTTTCCTTTTAAGACTAAGTTTACATCACAACCTTCTCCATCCAAAAGAGTTTTTGGAACTCCTGAAGAAGAAGAATCTCAACCTAGAAGGAGTAAGAGAATGAGGACTGCTACTAGTTTTGGTCCTGACTTTGAAACATATCTAGTAGAGGAAGATCCATATACTTTTCAGGAGGCTATGAATGCCCATGATGCTGCCTTTTGGAAGGAAGCATTAGATGATGAGATTGAATCCATTTTAGATAATAATACATGGGAATTAACTGACTTACCTTTAGGTACTAAACCTTTAGGGTGCAAGTGGGTTCTTAAGAAAAAACTTAGGCCTGATGGGTCAATAAAGAAATATAAAGCCAGGCTAGTAGCCAAAGGCTTTAGACAAAAAGAGGGAATAGACTTCTTTGATACTTATTCACCTGTGTCTAGAATCAGTTCTATTAGAATCTTGATTGCTATTGCTGCTATTCATAATTTGATAATACATCAGATGGATGTAAAAACTGCTTTTCTAAATAGAGATTTGGAAGAGGAAATTTATATGGAACAACCAGAAGGCTATGTTATAAAAGGACAAGAACATAAGGTGTGTAAATTAATAAAGTCCTTATATGGGCTAAAACAAGCACCTAAACAGTGGCATATGAAATTTGATGAAGTTATTCTTTCTAATGGCTTCAGAATAAATGAAGCTGAAAAATGTATTTATTATAAATCTGATGGTTGTTCAACAATAATAATATGCTTATATGTTGATGATTTGCTAATATTTGGATCTAACTTGGAAAGCATAGAAGACACAAAAAGTATTCTCTCACACAACTTTGATATGAAAGACTTGTGAGAAGCAAATGTTATATTGGGAATTAAAATCATAAGAGATGATTCTGGAATTAAATTATCCCAAGCACATTACATTGAAAAAATATTGAGAAAATATGATCATTTTGATTGTAAACCCATGTCTACTCCTTTTGATCCAAGTATTAAATTAGTGAAAAATGATGGTGAATGTGTATCTCAACTTGATTATGCTAGTGTAATTGGTAGCTTAATGTATGCTATGAATTGTACTCGCCCTGATATAGCTTATGCAGCCAGTAAATTGAGTAGATATACCAATAACCCTGGTGTTGAACATTGGAATGCTGCATTTAGAGTATTTAAGTATTTAAATCATACTATAGACTATGCAATATGTTATTCTAGTTATCCAGCTGTAGTTGAGTGTTACAGTAATGCTAACTGGAATTCAGACTTAGATGATTCTAAGTCTACAAGTAGATATATTTTCACTTTGGGAGGTGCTGTAGTATCTTGGAAATCAAAGAAACAAACTGCAATTTCTCATTCCACTAAGGATTCAGAGTTCCTAGCTCTGGGAGCTGCTGCGATGGAATCTGAATGGATTAGAAATTTATTATTTGATATTCCTTTGTGGACTAAACCAATTCCTCCTGTTATTATTCATTGTGATAACACTGCAGCAATTATTACTGCAAATAATGCCACGTACAATGGAAAGTCTAGACAAGTGCGACTACAACATAGCTATGTAAGACAATTACTCGGTGGAGGAATAATTTCAATTGATTATGTGAGATCAAAAGATAATTTGGCAGATCCTTTGACAAAAGGCCTTGCAAGGGAGAAAATAAAAGAAACAACTAAAGGCCTTGCAATTATTACTGCAAATAATGCCACGTACAATGGAAAGTCTAGATAAGTGCGACTACAACATAGCTATGTAAGACAATTACTCGGTGGAGAAATAATTTCAATTGATTATGTGAGATCAAAAGATAATTTGGCAGATCCTTTGACAAAAGGCCTTGCAAGGGAGAAAATAAAAGAAACAACTAAAGGGATGGGTCTTAAGCCCATAAATCATCAATAGCGGGAACCCAACCTAATGACCGGAGATTCCGAGAAATAGGTTCAATGGGAAAAACAAGCTATCCAGATGATGTGAGGTACTGACATGTAGAGTATGTTTACTCTGTAGCCATCCTTGTTATGTGAGATTACTTGATGGTTGGTACATTACCTGTAGCGAATGAGGTTGGATTTAATCCTTAATGAGATCTATAGCCTATATGATGGGGTGCACAGCTGCAGGAGCACTTTTGATAGACTCACCTCTATGAGTGTGGAAGTGGGGCCGCTTCTTATGAGAATTTGGGCAGATTCTCTAGAGCACTCATGAAATCCGGGATTTAGCACATGGCCGTAAAGTGCTGACCTTTTGACTCCAAGATCAAATCTTGACATAATTCTAAACCGATATAAAGAGTTGAAGTTCAAGATTCTCCAACTCCTAAAGGTTTGAAATTATATCATGACGGTGAGGTTCAAGCTTAGTCACCTTACCAGAGAGATGCTCATTGAATATTTTGAAACAGAGGGGAGATTGTTGGGTTTTTATGGGTGTTTAAAAATTTTAAAAGGTGTTTTTTGTAAAAGTGTTTTGTCCTTTTGTTCCTTTTGCTTTATGGGTAGTGTAGGCTATTGGAAACAAGCCATCCCACATTGCTAAAGTTCAACTTTTGAAGAGGCTTTATAAGTGTTTTCATTTCTATACTTCCTAAGAACTTTTAAAGACTTTTGCCATGAGCCATATGCGTGCACGCGAGTCGTGCTTGACCCAGGGTCGCTGGTCCGGAAAATGTTTAACCGGGCGTGCGTCCGCGACGCGCATCCTGCGTGTATATCGCACGAAAGGGGGGTGCAAATCCAAGCCGGCTGGCCTATGCCATTATTTTATTTTATTCAAAAAAATGTTTTTTAAACCTTTGCATTATTTTTTATTTCTGAATAAAAAAACATTTTTTAAACGTTGAATGATTTAATGGCTTTAACGTTCTTGATTTAATGGCTTTTAACGTTGAGGGATTAAGGGTTTTTTAATGTTTTTAACGTTGAAGATTAATGGCCCAACGGATACTAATTTCTATATAAATAAGGGTCATCTCTGTCATTGAAAAAAACAACAAAAACAAGAAAAAGAACTCTCTGTTTTTTATCCCTCTCTCTGTCTGAGCATTCTGTGAAGGAGTCTTTGTTCGGGCCGACCGTGCGACCGGACCTGACCAAGGAAGGCTGTTGTATCCTGGGGGCAGTTCTGCTGAGAACCTTCGCACCTGGATTTTATCCCAAGGGACGGAACTCGTCCTAAAGAAAGCGTCATCAGACGTGCCTCGGCCACAGATCTGCTGCCGTTGCTGCTCTTCGCCTTCCGCTGACAAATCCTGTTGCAAACTTTTACAGTCGGGTACCATTGTTTTATTTAAATTTGGTTTGACAGCATCCCCTGTTCTGTAGCTATTTCAACAGCTCTATCCCCTTTGATTCAACTCTTCGTTGCAGATTGATTATCAACTCTGTAACTTCATAATCTCTCTGTATGAGATGCAAAAGGAAGACTACAACTCACCGTTCCAATTAAAGGGATTACAAAGAAAGAGTCCATTAAAGGCTAAAAGTAATTCACCTAATCTAATTAGTATGATACAACTTAAAAGGTCCAAAAAAAGATGCTACTCGCTGTTTTTGGTGTTCCTCACTAGCACACTCTTGGGTGTGCTTCTTTTCAATATATTACCTTAAATAGGTGTCTCTAGACTCCCCCTCAAATGGATGTGGAGAGGAGTGAAGCATGAGATTTCTAGTTTGGAAATCATTGAGAGGAGAAATGAGGTAGAGTGATACCATGGAGTATGAAGGATAGTCAACCTCAATGTGTTGAGTGTGCTCATGGAAAACAGAGTTTTTGAGGCAATTAAGCTGGCACTGGTGTTATTTGCATGAAGAGGAGCGGGCCATCAGTTAAGACTTCAAAGTCTTGAAGATGTGGTAACCAAGTAACTTCATTAGAAAATAGAAGCTATTCAACCTCGGCAGAAGATTCAGAGACTGGATTGTTTCTAGCATTTTCATGAAATCAAAGAATTGCCAAGGAACATGCATCACCCCAGTAGTGGAACAATGAGTGTCTAGACAACCAGCCCAATCTACATTAGCATAAAAACATAAAGTGGAGAGAAAAACTATAGAACAGACTACGTTCGAGGGTACCACGTAGATATTGAGGGTTCGGTTAGGTAGCCGTATCGTGAAGCTTGTGAGGATCAACAACAAACTGACTCATAGTCTGAATTGCATGAGAGATGTCAAGTATGATTAAAGTTAGGTAGATGAGACAACCGCCAAAATAAGGTCGGGTGAAAAACAGGGCTGCATTCATCCCTTCAAGAATTTATATTCAACTAGAGGGGCGTGTGCAGTTCTGGAATCTGCAAGATAGGCAAGAGCAGGAAGATCTTCCGCATACTCGCATTGATGAATACAAAGACCATTTCGAGTGTTGTAAAACTAGAGGCTAAGGAAACAGGTTAAGTGGCCCAGATCTATCATCTTAAACATACGCATGAGATGAGCCTTGAAAATAGTAATGCCAATGGCATCATCCCCAATGATGATGATATCGTCCATAGAATAGTAGAATGGTGAGAGCATGAATAGTTCGGATAAAGATGGAGTGATGACTTGCACTTTGAAAGAAGTTACCTTGTAGGAACATAATGTCTTCAATTGACAAATTATTCCATGTGGACAAGAATAACCATAAATAGGAGCTATTTGGAAAACTTCACGCATATCCCATACAGGATGGCATTTTTATGTCCATCTAAAATCCTGGCCATTGTCAAGGAGTAGCTACTTCTAATAATGTTCGTAGGGTGGTCGCTTGCCAATGACGCAAATGTCTCATTATAGTTGATTCCATATTCTTATTTGAAGCTTTGGGCAACAAGATATACTTTGTATATATACATGAGATGAGCCTTGTGAACAGAAATTCCAATGGCATCATCTTCAGTGATGATGATATCATCAACATATAATAGAATGGTGCGACCACAAGAGTTAGTTGGATAAAGATGAAGTGATCATTTGGACTCTAAAGAAAATTAGCTTGTTGGAAATTTGCCTAACTAGTGTCAATGATATGGATATGGGTAGATCACCCCATTCAAGGATATTGGTTAATCCAATTAAAAGATTTGATTAGATAAGTCAAAGAGATTTTGCACTAATGTAAATTGCTTAATTAGTCTCAATTAGTGAGATGTTGCCTGATATAAATTACACTAATCAAGGTGATTGTAATTTGTCAAACTTACTATGTATGGATCTGAGGACTCTATTATAAGGTGGGAGACTCCACATTGGCAATGACGAAATACATTATAACTTATTTATTCTCTGGTCTTCTCCGCGTAATTTTTCAGTACTTTTGTCAGGGCCTTCAGTGTACTATTTACTAGGACCATCTAGGAATGGAGACACAATTCTTCACAAATACTAATACACAAGTACCCCATTTGGTAGATGTTTCTTAGTTCATAGAGCTGCATGAAAGGATTCAAGTTCAAGCTGAAGCTGTAAATCCAAGAGGAATTGGCTGACATGAGATTCCTCTTGTATTAGTCAAACATCTACAAGAGACCCTGAGGAACTGAGTGGACAGTTATATAGTCATGTTGTGTCCGAAGTGTGATAAAATCAACGTCATACTCCGGAACAATCTAATCAACTTGACAGTATTTTGACATTCAAGTATGAATGTAGATTTTTTGTGCCATGCTTGTTTAATGATAGGAATTTTGACTGTGCAACTACCCTAAGACCTGAGCTTTGCCTCTCAATGGTTGAAATTTAAAAAATGCCTACAAAACTGTTCATGCAACAAAGGACGTTATAAAATTTATGATCTTGCCTTTAAAATGTGCAATATCCTATGGTTTGTAGGATATTGCACAAAACCTACTTTTTGTACTGCTGCTTTAACCCCTAGTTGCTGTATATAAAAGGAGTTTGCAATCCAACTTCTTCATTTCTCCTTCCCTTTTTTATTCCTTTTCATCTTACCAATATAAGAAGAGGACCAAAAAAAAAAAAAAACATTCACTTATTAGATTTCACAAGGTGTATTAAGGATCTAATTCTTGTTATGTGGTTTTACATTTTTCATCCCAAAAAAAGTTTCTGCAGGTCAAGGTTTCTGCAGCAAACAGGCATGATGCAAAGATCTAGATTCAGGGGAAAAGTTGAATATGTATGATATATGTTTGAGATTCAAACAGAAACCATACAACTCATCCTTCCAATTAAAAGGATTAAAAAGAATCATTTAAAGGTTCCAAATAATCCGGCACTTAAATTGTTCGAGTGGTTGGGAAGTACAGTAAGGAGCTGGAGGTCCTGGCTTCGAACTGTTTGGGGCCTTAAGTAAGGTTTATATAAAGGCTAATCCCCTCCATTCTTGGTATTCCTCACAAGCACACTCTACAGTGTTCCTCTTTGCGATATATTTCCTTGCATGATGTCTACATATGAAATACTGGAGACATGACTCCATTATTCTCACGGAAACTTATATATAAATAGGAAATAAAGCAAAGAAAACTAGCACATATAATAAAATCAACTTTAAACACTCTTTCAGTTGCAACTTGAGCCACAGATGGAGGCCAAATTCTCGTCCCCCGCCCTTCCCATCCAAAATCCTATTTTGTGGTTTCATTGATTGGCATGAATCTATAATTATATCTATCAATCTGAATCTATACTTTGTGGGTTTTGTAGTTTCATCTTGGGGGCATAAGAGGCAGATGAAAATGGAAACCAATAAATATTAAGAATCCATTTGACTCTTAAACAGCCCACAGTATATCTTTGTGTTCCCAGATTTGTGCCTGGTGTGACAGTGAGTGTCCCTATGGAAAACAACCCCATCATCCTGTCACATATGCATTTGTTATCAGAGCAGTGCCTTACTCCAGATCTATTTTGACGTTAGCCAAAAAAAAAAAAAAAGAACAAAAAAATCGTTGCCATTGAAGCTCTTAGAGCAGAAAGTATGGTCAATGGGGCATGGAGCCATGGACCCTTAACCAACACAACATTGAATCATAACGTAACTTAGTACATTAACATTTGGCATTGACGCAACCAGTGTCAAGTCTTATCTCTGAAGGCTGCAAATCCCCATGGCTTTGCTTTTCAAGTACTGCGGAAGCAATACAGACAAAATAAAGCTATCCCAGGAAAGCAGTAGACCTGAAATTTTCTTGGATTCGAAGAATTTGGAGGATTTTCAGATTTCAAATGAGCCTTAAGTTCGTGTATGATATACTTGTTTGTACTTTATAGTTTGTAGAGATGAAGAAAATTCAGCTGAGAACTGACTGCAAGTTTGAAACCACAGAAACTAACCTGTAGGACCCACCTCAATGCATGCAAATCACAAGCATCCGGTGGATTTGAAGGATTGTATCCTTCATGTTGTATTGGTTTGAGGGTATCCAATCAAAGCCCATGCATGATACATTACTCCAGGCAAATGAATTCTTAATACCATTTCCTCAGTTCTAAAAAAATATGAGCAATTAACCAACTGAAACTTCCCTGATGAAAGACTATTATAATCCAATACCAATGTCAATCTAACTTTTCAACCTAAAATAAAAAAGTAACTAATTCTACATCAACTAAACTTTGGGGGAACTTTAACAAGACAGTAATGTAACATCAACTTGTTGAATCAGCATTCAAGGTCAGATCAAGCATATTCTAAATTAACCAGACTGAGGAGAGTAATTCCAGAAAACCCATCTCTGAAATTCACAGCAGGGGAAGCAGCTCTGATTTCATTATTTCTTCTCCCTAGGCACGAACTTAAATTTTCCAGTCAGTTGTTGCTGCAAAACATATAAGATACATTAGAAAGAGGATTAAAAAAAAAAGAAAAAAGGAATGACTGTTTGGGCATGTTTGTGCTCAACAGTTTTCTGAAGCATTTGATTTTTACAGTGATTTCATTTATTGCAGAAAGTTGAAATTAAAGAATTCATTTTCTACAGTCCTAGTTTTATTATTTGGTTCAATACATTTTTCAATGTAAAATGTGTTTCTACCACTTGTATGAAAAAACAGAAAATAATTCTCAACTGCTAGGCCAAAATCTATCAAAGTTGCTTTCACATTAGGGCATACTTGTGCACAATAGTTGTTCGTGGCATTTTATTCCATGAAATCTAATTTTCATGGGAAAAATGAAAACCTATGATTCCATTTCTTATAGTTTATTTTGTTTGATGTACCAAAACACACACCATTTTTTTTTCACAGTAAAATGTGTTTCCACCTGTTGGGTAATACTTGAGAAAAATGGTTCTCTACGGTTTGGGTCTGAGTATGCTTTGCAAAGCCATTGCATAAAATGCTTTCAACTAAGAAAAAATGTTTACATGGAAAATGGAGAAATTCATTCTCTCAAAAACTATTTTCATTTTCCACAGAAACATGCGATCAGATTTCTGAAAACCATGGAAACTGTTGCCAGAGAAAAACTGCAAAATCACTCTCCCTCAAGTAACCATTTATTTTCCACAGAAAATGCTACTCACAAGCATGCCCTTTATGCAGATTCACAAGAAACTTTCCAAATCAACACATAGATAGAGTTCCTAGTTACAAGTAAAGGTATTACCTTCTCCCAAAGCTGTGTGTGAATGTCGCAGAATCCAACAACAATTCCTCCAGCCTTCGCCTCTCTATATTCAATACAGTGATCCTCCTTCAATCCACAAGAAACATGAAATCTAGAAGAGCATTTGGGCTCAGAGCAATCAATCACACACCCACTTCTAGACTCACAGATATAACAGACCCCTTCCCATCTCCCGCGAGGAACCCCAGAGCAATCAATTCCATCGCGGCCCGTCGAGTCCCTGAAGAACACTTCAGGCACCAGAAGCACGCACATGACATGCGCCCACCGTCCATCAACCGTTGGTTTTACGGGCCCCCCTTTGATTGGGCAGAGGCAGCAACTGAAGTCCTCTCCCTCGGGCCTCGCTTTCGCCGATTCGCATCGCGAGCAATACCAGTCGCCTTCAGGGATAGCCTGGATGAGGGGGTTGCCATAGCAGGAGGCATGTACCATGAGATCACAGCCATCGCAGAAGACGATGGGGTCGGTGGGATCGCCGTCCGTGCTCTGGCAGATGGCACAGATGATCCCATCTTCCTCATCTGCTTCGCAGTCATTGCAATGGGTATTGGAGATGGGTTCAAAGTTGAGATCCAGGTCTAATGGGGCTTTGGGTGGGGTTTTTTTTGTGGGTTTTTCTTTTTCCTCTTCTTGGAGGGGTGGGTGCTTTGTGGGTTTCTCTTCCTCTTGGATGGCGTGTTCTTGGAGGGGTGGGGGAGCCCATATCCTCTTCTTGGCTGGGAGGCAGATGGGAGTTGGGGGATTCCAGGAGTCAATCCTTTTCTTTGCAGGAAGACAAGAATGGTTGGAGGTGGTTTGGGGTTTTGGCTGAGTGTTTTCTTGGAGGATCTTGAATCTCTTGGAAGGGGGAAGGCCATGGAACCTGCTATCCATTTTCTAGAGAGAGAGAGAGAGAGATGGACTGGTTTGCGTTTTAGGGGAATGGATTTTGGTTTAGAGAGGGAAAGAGAAATGGGGGTGGGATTTGGGAAAGAAAAGGCCGGGAAGGGAGAAATGGTTGTTACAGGTTTGAATTTTTGGATTTTGGGATGGGTGTTGGTGGGAAAGAAAAGCCGGGAAGGGGAAAACGGGTTTCGCTTCGAATTTAATTTTGGCTGTGAGGGAGGGTGTGTGCTTTTGGAGGGGTAAAGGATTTTGAAGTCGCGGCTGTCAAAGGCCCTGAAGGGATTGCACTACTGGGTCCTTACCCTATTCTAATGGGCCAAGACAGGGCCCAAGGCCTAAAAACAAAAAATTCAATTAAATCTTTCTTTCGTTTGTCAGCTGGCCATTATCTTATCTAATCTCTCTCGTGAAGGGACAACAAGAATATGTTTAAAAATAGAGGCTATATCCAAAAACATTTTTTTATTGAATAAAGTCGTGCGTGGTTTGGTGACTTTGATAATCAATATACGATTTTATTTATTTTATCCTAGAATGAGGGCTGAAAGAGCATATTCTATCTCATGCCTTCTAGGTAATTCCAATTTAAGCTTTTTTTTTATCCTCTTTACTTTAGTTTGTAAGGTCTGGGCTTGAGACAAGGGGGCCCGGCCCGACTCTCAAAAGGCCCTTAAAATGAGGGCTTTTTTTAAGGAAAAGGCCTAGGGCTAGGTTTAGACAGTTTTTTACATTCCTGAAATTTGAGGGTCGGGCTTGGACAAGGCAGGCATGGCCCTGCCCCAACCCTTCTACTTTTATTTATTTTATATACTATACATATTTATATATGTAAATATATATTTAAATGCCTTTACCACAATCGATAAATAGTAATAAAATGGGGATGCGAAGGCAATTTCATACCCACATACCCATTAAAAACATGTCCTAAAAATCCATGCGCACATACATGGTTCATTGCATCTATATTTAATTATTTAAGTTATGTAGTGTACTTAATACATAAGCAATTAGTATTGCATAGTTGCTTTTAATCCCTTTCTTCTAGTTTTATTTTTTTTTCTTATTTAGGCTTTTTATATTATTGTTAGTGCAAAGGGGGTTGTACTCCGTCCTATTAATAAGGATGTACTGTTTTTTTTCTGTATAGAGTTAATTGAGACGTCAACCAATTCATAGAGATAGTTTGTATGTGCATGAACATTTAAGCATATGGGTTGATTCAAATATCCTTTATTTTAATTAGATAATTATAACTCTCAGTTTTTAAAAGTCTAAGCTAATATTATTTTTTAAGTGCATTTGTTTTTTAACTAAAATCCAACGACACTTAATTGTCAGATCAATGTTAAATTAAAAATAATGTCAATTGATAAACGGTATGTGAATGTAAATAGTTTATAATTTTCGAAGATAAGACACTGCTGGAATGATTTCATATGTGAAGATTCTTGTGAAATGTGTGAAATATATCAAACTCTTTAACCATTTTTTTCTTTCACAAAATAAATAAAACAGTATTTCTAGAACCCAAGTCACCAAATAACTTATGACTAATAAAAGAAAGTTTTTAGAGACAACTTATATTCCCCAAATGTTTTCTTAATAGTTCTTTCGTAATTGAAGTTAGACAAGATAACACTCGGTCAACACTCATTCTTGGTAACAATGTAAAAACAATAACTGCTTTCTTATTTTGAAGCTCTTAGCCTTGCCCTGGCCCTCGAGGGTACGGTAAGGCCTATGTAGTACTAGGCCCTCCGAGGGCTTTGGCCCACTTAGGCTCGACCCTGCATATATTGAGCGTAGGGTCAAGACAATGCAGGCTTGAGCCTTTGACAACCTTATTCTTATCTTTGAGGAATTTAAATCATTTTATATTTATTTGCCTTGTCACGCCTCCAAATCCGGAGTTCCGAAACAACACAGAAGTCCGAATTCGGAAATGTGGACATCCAGATTTGAAGTCCACTATGAGGATAACATAAAAGTTTTTTCAACTTTTTCATGAATAATATTTAATGCGGAAGCAATAGTATTAACGAAAAATAGTATCGTATATCACCAAGCATAATGTCCATACACCATGGCACCAGCCCCCATACCCAAAATTTGCAACTTCTAGGGTGTGTTTGGCATCGTGCCACTCGGTTGTTTTCATGTTCCCACGAGATGAGGCTACGAAAAACATATTTGGTTAGTGTAAATTATTGTTTCCAATTTTGGTCTCACGGGAAGGAATCTCAAGATCTTAACCCGCTGGCATAAGAAAGTTGGAACAAAAAATCTTTGTTTTTTTTAAGAAACAACTTTCTGGCACATTTGGTTCCTACTTATCTCTTACATTTTAAATAGGTTATTTAAAACGATTTCAAATCCTCTCATTTATCCTAATGGTAGGCCCCATGTTCACAATCCCAAAGAAGGTGGCCCCACTTTGTAATTCTTGAAGGTGGGTCACATGGTCACAATCACAAACGTGGACCCAAATTATAATTCTTATAATGGTGGGACCACATTATAAGGCCTATGTTCTAATTTCTAAAGGTGGGCACCACTTGTAATTTCTAAACATGGGTCATGTATTTACAATCAATCAAAAGATGGCCCCGCATTATAAATTCTATAAAGGTGGGCCCACATTGTAAATCTTATGAACGTGTCCCCATATTCTCCTTTCTAAAGGTGGGCACCACATTGTAATTTCTAAAAATGGGTCATGTGTCCACAATAAAAAAAAATGTGTCAACACTTTGTCATTCTTAAATGTGAGTCACATGATCATGATCACAAAAGGTGGACCCACATTGTAAATCTTATGAATGTGGACCCATACTCTAATTTCTAAAGGTATGTACGATGTTGTAATTTCTAAAAGTGGGTCCCATATTTACATTTAAAAAAAGGTGGCCCAACATTATAATTCCTATCAAGTGGGCCCATATCGTAAATCCTATAAATATAGGCCCCCGTGTTCTAATTTTTAAAGGTGGTACCAACTTATAATTTTACAGGTAGGTCCCATATATGACAATAATAGAGTGCTGCAAATAATAAAAGATGGGTCCCACACTATAAATCCTATGATTCTTTTGCTTCCGTTCTTTAGAGCAAAACTTTTATAATGTTACCAAATAAGTTTTGGACAATATATATTCTCAACAGAATAATTTAATATAATGTTGTCAAACAAGATCTGGAGAGTATAGTCTCGAAACAACCCGATCTCAGCACAACCTGATCTAAGTACAAAACTATGAACAACACGAGAACGATGCCAAACAGGCCCCTAGTGTCTCAGAGAATGCCTTATCCTCCAAAGCATCATAAGGGAATCCACTACCTACAACACTAAGGATAAGGAAAGTCAAATTGATGGGATCTTGCAAGAACTATATATATAAACATAGGATGAATGCATTGGAAATAGAATAAAGACGATAGCATGATTAATAGATCAGCAGAGGTATTTGAAACTAGGCAAAAGAGCAAGAGTAAAGATACCATGATGAATCAATATAAACAATGCCATACAATCAGTCCATCTACCTATCTAAAGGCACATCCACATATACTAGTACTGCGAAAAATTATGATGCTGCATTCCTGTACTCAATAAAGTTGCGGTGGGGATACACAGGATCAGAACCCGGCCAAAACAAAGTTGCACGGAAAAGGCGGCCAAAGTTTGGTACCCAAAATGGCGAACTGGCATACGTCCAACTCATAACCCAGTCTATAGATGACAAAGAGAATCAATTCCTACCACAGGCAATTAGCCTATGGTTAAACTCTTCACCCAAAAGCTGTATTTCCTGACTCAAAGAAAATCACAAAGGAGTAGTGTTTGGCTAGGCTTCCGTTGTGTGAAAGAAGGTAGATAATTAATCAAAATAATGGGTCCATCCAACAAACCATCACCATCATCTACGCCATATGGCCATGCATCCAAGTAGCCATTCCATTACAAATAATCGATCGAAGTGTACAATCCATCCGAGGTTAAGATTGATATAATTTTTTCTGCTCATAATTATAATTTAAAAGAAATATTAAACTATTTAATAAGAGGATAAGAAACACTAATTGTTTTAATAAGAGGGCATGCATTTATTCCCAGGGATCTCTTATAGGAATTCTCTGTGTTAAGCATTTTTTTTCTTTTTACCACAATCTCAATTGATTACTGGAATCCCAAAAACTCAGCTTTTGAAATGTTATTTTTTTCCCTCTAAAATCTTCAAATTTCGGTATAATGCTTATGTGTATGAGAGAATTTAGAGTGGAAAACATCTGAAAATTCATAAATGATTTCCAACGCGAATTCTCTAAATCCAACAACCAAATGCTCCCTTAAAGTAGCATGATCATATCTAATATTTTGTTAATAAATATATAAAGTATGTTTTATACATGGCAAAGGAGATCGAGGAAGCCAAAACCAAAACGCGCCCTATTCCCAAGTACAAGTCATACTCAAGGGGCAAATGGGTAGAAAGAAAAATGATTTTCACGTATATAAATGTACACATGCTAAATTGCTAACACAACATATGTGAAGAACGTAGTCTTTTTATTTTAATTGAATCAAGTTTTTCGGAAAAAAATATATGTGGAGAACATTATCATGTTTGTCAAAATCACCATATTGACGTGAGTGAGTGAGTAGATTCCAACAGTCTTAGGTGTATTTGAATGTTTTGGACTTTTTTCATTAATTTCTCAAATCCATATGATGAATTAAGTAGGAAACTAAAGTCTTAATGCTTAAAAAAAGAAGAGAATATTGAACAGTTTGAATCATGAATTGGGGGCCACAAAAGTGAAAAAAAAAAAATTATAGCTGAGAAATTTTCGGATGCTTTTCACAAATCACTCAAAATCTATGAAGATTTAATACAACGGGGTTGATTTGTTCAATAAACAAATTGAATGGTTTGGATTACAACTATGAGACCCACGAATGAAAAAGTGGTTAATGGCATTTGATCATGTGACTAATTTTCTTACCAAATGCAATCTAAAGCCTTTTTGCAAGTGGGAACATGTAAGTGTTTCAGACCTATTTAGGCACAAAAGATTTAGTATGCAGAAAATGACCTTATCTTAATGTTATTTTCTCACCTCATTTATGGATCACATATAAAGATGAGAATAAACAACTGTGATGACACATAAACCATTATGCATGTCAATCATTCATATGTAAATGACTACACACATTCATGATTAAGTGATGTTGGCACCTCGGTATCACACACATGACATGGGAATGTAAACGAGTATTTGAGTATCTGATTATCCAGAAGTTCTAGCCCATAACAAATCGGATTTGGCACCTATTTTAGGTTTTGATTCATAAATGAGTCCGGGTTCGGAACTCAGTTTAAGTTCCAGTTGATACATGGGTCCAGTTCCGAGTCCAAACAAGTTTCATTATGTGGACCCACATCAAGTCTTTAATGTTGCAAACTATAACACAAAATCAACTTTGGTTGGATATTTTTTTATTTAATCATAGAGGTAGTAGACTCAATGGATTATTATAAGTTGAATGATGCCTTTATTTTAGGCAAAAAAGAAAAAAATGAAAAGAAGTCAGAACAGGTTTTGGATTTAGGTCCTAGCCCTCTAATCAGTACGATTGCATAACCGGATTCAGATCCTCTTATAGAAACCGTGTTTACAACCAACAAAATAAGTTCCAAGTCAAAACTAGATCTAGAACCAAAATCATCATTTAGAAATGATTCTGAGTTCAGGTCAAGCATGGTTCTGGCCTAGAACCAACCCGTTTTCATCTCCAACATGACACTTGCCTAGGGATCGATCCCTGGATTTGCAAGTTGGTAGTATTGCTAGTAGGCTAACCTATATATATGGAAGGTGCTCCTATGAGAGGCACTCTCACCAACTTGGTGAGAGATGGGTGGGGGCCCTCACTTCCATATCCACTCTCACCAACTTAAATGCAAGGACCCCCAACTTAAATGTGAAAGCCCCCACCCATCTCTCACCAATTGGTGAGAGTGCCTCTCATAGGAGCACCTCCCTCTATATATATATATATATATATATATATATATATGGAGGGATATTCATGTACATCCTTCCCTCACCATATGGTGATGAACAAATTTAATGGGGCCCACCTAGGGGCCCACTGATCATGGGACTTGTGGGGGATGGGAAGAGACATCTTGGATGAGACCATATATCAAATTTGGGGTCAATCCCATGCCTCTAACTCCTTCATCCGTGGCCCACAAATTTAAGGAGTTTATATTAAAGGAAAAAATCTAACCCTCGATCCAATGATCCAATCCATTTGGATAGGTAAAAATTCAATGAGTCTACTGTACTTAAGGGGGTTCCATGTGTGTGGATGGTTCAGATGTATTATAAAGTCAACCCTGCTATGTTGTCCCTCACCATAACATGTGAGGGAAGGATGCACAGGAATATCCCTCATATATATATATATATATATATAAAGAGATGCTCCTATGAGAGATATCTCTCACTTTATATTAAAGATTGGGTGTGGGCTCTCATATCCATATCCAATGTCAACAACTTATATATATATATATATATGGGAGATATTCCTGTGCATCCTTCCCTCACCATATGGTGAGGGACAAACTTAATGGGGCTCACCTAGAAACCCACTAACCATGGGACTTGTGGGAGATGGGAAGAGACACCTTGGATGAGACCATATATCAAATTTGGGGTTAATCCCATGCCACTAATCCTTTCATCGGTGGCCCACAAATTTAATGACTTCATATTAAAGGAAAAAATTTGACCCTCGATCCAATCCATTTGAATAGGTGAAAATTCAATGGGTCTAATGTACTTAAGAGGGTTCCATGTGTGTGGATGGTTCGGATGTGTTACAAAGTCAACCCTGTTATGTTGTCCCTCACCATAACATAGTGAAGGATGAATGCACATGAATATTTTCCTATATATATATCCTTACTCTGTAAGAACTCTACAGCCTTTCTTCAATAGATTTGAAACTTTTCTTCAACAAATAAGTAGCATGTTTGAGATCTCACTCATCCCACGAGATAAAAGGAAGATTTGTTGACTATTTACCAATAGTTACATTTAACGGACATTATAGACAACCAGATCTAAGACATCAAATGGACAATTAGAACTAAAATCCCCCTTTGCATGTACTGATTCTTCATTTCATTACTTTAAATTCGATGTCTAACAACATTTAATATATTTTATTTTTAATCCTACAACTATTTTTTATTATTATTATTATTATTATTAGTATGTGATGGGAACAATGGCCCCACAAGTGTGACCCATGTCAGTACAATGGTGGCTTCACTGAGGACGAATCAAACTAAAAATTAAAATTAAAATCACAGAGATAACTTCTGAATCCGATTCAGAGTGGCCCATATGTGAGTCCATGGCTGTAACTGTTGTCATCTGGCACATCACAAAATTGAAGAATTTTCTCGTTCGAGCAGCTTGCATTTACAGTCAAGCTCTATGAGTTCCACTACATTTCACCTTTGATCAAGACTCCCATGAATTGACACCATGCCCAACTTTATGCTTATCTAACTTTCAATCACAATTGGATTTCAATCTCAAAGAAATCTATGTTAAAAAATAATTAACTTTCAAGTAGTTGAATCAAGGGCTAAGTTAATTTGATGAGGCTGATTTTTCCCGAGGCCCTTATTCGTAAGGAGATCTTTCCCATCTATTCTACCTCCAATGATAGAAATGCATCCAAATGGCCAAACGAGCTAAACCACATAAGCACACTTATAGTCTGCCTGTATGTGAAAATCTCCCCACATAACTATGTTACTGGATACGTTTGGTTATAATTTAGATTGGGAATCCAAAAGTAGAATTAAGATTTAGGCAACAAAAATGTTAAAAGGCCGCAAAAGAAATTATTGGAAAGAACACTGGGTATTTTTTTATTTTTTTATTTTTATACCCTAACCTAGCGGATTGGAACCCAAGAGAGTCCACACAAGTGGGATGAAAATGCCCACAAAGTGGGAAGAGAAGCAGCCCACATAAATGGGAAGGAGAACCCACACATGTGGGAAGGTGATATATTGATCCCTAAGCAGCTTGGTGACCTATGGGTTTGCCAATCAATTGAGTAACCCCTTGTTGTCAATACTATGGGGGTATGATACAATTTTTTCTGGGAATTAATAAGTTGGGGACCAGGAACTAGACATACATGTTTCTGTCTCTTGAGTTATTTTTGGGTGATATTCTTATATGTAATTTTAAACATAGTTCTCCAAAATTAGCATATTAAATACAATTTCTCACATGAGTCGGATCGTCATGAAGTTTTTTCATTTTCTATTTTTTTTAATTGTGACTGACGTAGAAAATAGTATATATGGGAGATACGATGAGAAAATATGGTATAGTGGCACAATAGAGTATGCCTAGTAGGAGATGCTTTAAAGATATTGGCACATACATTCTCAATTATATTCCTAGCAAGGAAGTTAATGCAAGATTCATCTTCATTGATTAACCAAATTAGCAACTGTTGATTTCATGACCAACATGGTCGATGAATTGTTTCTAAAAAAAACTACATTTCTTTGAAAAGTCTAATTTTCTAATTCACATTCTCAAATAACTGAGAAATAAAAAAAAAAATAATGATGCATGTTATATGACTCACTCATATCGGAAACATGGGTCTGAAAGTAATGCATCTAACTGTGAATAGCAGAAAATTTATAGTTTACAATATCAAATAACAACTAAAATTTTACTTATTATTTTCGGGAATTATTTATAAAAGCAAGGAGAATACAAGGATGATTTAATTCATATCTTCATTGATTATAATTTAGAAAGGTCCCTTTATGTGTACAACATTTTATACACATAAATTAGGCAGATCATCTCTATGAAAAATTGCAAATTATAGGAACTGTCTTTTTGCCTGATTTTTGAACTTTTTTTTGGAACTTCTTTACAATTTTCTGAAATTCAGTACAAAACAAGAGGCCCTTAACAATCACAAGTGTACTGGAGGAAAAACCGGGTCTCTTCTTATAAAAAAAGCAAAAATCCGGTGGTATGTTGGAACGGAATTCGGTTCTTCCAAAATCTTCCTCTTCCATCACCTCTATATAACTTCTCTTTACGCCTTCTTTTCACCCTCAAATTCACAAAACCACCCTTCTTCACTTCCACTTCTTACTCTATATCATTTTCATTCTAATTAACATATTGTTTTGGTAGAATTCTCATTAACATATTAAAAGAAGATAATTTGCAGAAAGACTACAAAAGATGAGTTGGGCAAGTACATCTTGGCTTGTTGCAGCCAATTTTGGAGTAGATGAGAGCCTAGATGATGAAGGTTTTCACACATGGAATTGCAATCTCGGATCTTTACATCAACACCCAAACAAGAACAATGGGTCCCTTGTTCAAGGAAATTTTGGTTCTCCATCTTATCTTGATGTTTCTTCCTCCTCTATAATAGCAAGGAGGATACATGGAATGGAGAAACTGAAGCAATGGGAAGAACCATTGAGGATAGTTATGTATTTAAGCTGTTGGGGACCCAACTCATAGAAGGAGAAGAGTCTCCCTGTGATGTTTCAAATGAATGGAGAGAAGTAGGATGAATGGTTGCAAATCCTATGGGAAAAGATGCATTTGAGGGTTGTATTGTGCAGGTGTTGTCTTGTTTGTTAGAGATGCATCATCATTGGGCACCTCCCACTAGGGAGCAGGCCTTTGGATTTGTGAAATCGGTTGTATATTTTCTTATTATGTAATGAATATGATTGATATCATTTATCTAAGGTACTTTTTTTAATCTCTGCCTTATGTCTAGTTTTGTTGCTAGTGTTTTTTGGTAAGAAAAAAAAAAAAAACCCTCATTCATAAAAAAACAACAACCACAACAACAAAACAATCCGGCAATCATGTTGGAGGCAAACAACTCCGAACCTCATTCAAAATACAACCATCCCACCAAAAACTCGTGTCAAGTCTAGCACAGTACTTGGCCGAGCTGCCTCATTAAGAGGCTTACAAAAACTCAACAGAGAAAAAACAACTACATTGACGATAAATGTCCAAAATAATAGGGTTGATGGTCCAGTCCATTTTCCCATTAATACTATGGATCACCTCCTTGGCATCGGAATGAATAGCAATCCTTGAGCAACATAGTTGCGATGCCTTTTCTAACGCAAAGAAAATAGCCATCGCCTCTGCTTTTTTAGAGGAAGAGAGATATGGTCCACATCGAGCACCCGCAAGAATAGGTGATTTGTTCGTTATTGTAACATAACAGTAAGTTGATTTACCATCCTTGGTATTAAAAGCAGCATCTCTAAGAAAATGATTAGCATGTCCTTTGAGGCCAAATGAGATGATCTTTGCATCAAAGTAGTACGGATATTGACATTGTTATTGCTATCCAAAGAACACAAAGATAAACAACTCTTTTTGATTAATCTAATAGATTTATTAGTGCAAATGGCAATATTGTTAAAAATTAAGTTGTTTCTAGCATTCCACGAGACGCACCAAGTATTTAGGGACATTGTGGCAAGATCAGGTCCTTCCCTTCTATCTTTGACTTTATTTAGATTCTCGAGATTTTTCTACCATTCCACAATATCCAAATTACCATATGAATAAGTTAGGAAGCCCATGTTAGAACCAGACCATACTGCTCTAGCATGGTTACATAGAAAAAGGACATGTTCTGCAGTTTTCTCTTCCACCTTGCAAATTGGACAAATGGTAGAGCTCCCACCAGATTTATGGTTGATCCACTTTTTTACAAGAACGGATTTATGGAGACATTTCTAACTGAAGATGAGGACTCTTTGGGAAACTTTGTATTTCCAAAACTGCTACCAATTCATCTTGCCATTATTATTGGCATTGTTAGAGCACGCAAGAACTTTGTAGGCATATTTAGTAGCAACACTTCCATCTTTAGTGAAAGGCCAGACCCTGATATCAATCAATTCGGTTTTTGGGATATGTAGGTTCTAGATATTTCCTCCACATCCTTAGGGTTATTGAAAATTATTGATAAAATAGAAGAGTTCCAAGTTTTATCATTGTTCCATAAATCTTTAATCTTGAGATTTGGAACCGGGATTTGAGAAAATGGTTTCTAAGCCCATTCTCACACGGGATCTATCTACACTCCCAAACCGATATTTCCTTACCATCTCCAATTGCCCATCCCACATTGTCATTGATAAAATTTACAGCATTCACAAATCCCCTCCAAAACCAAGAGTTTCTAGGTTTGAATTTAGCCTCCCAAAGAGAGTTGTATGGGAAATATCTAGCCCTGATGATTTTAGTACAAAGAAGATTATCGTTAGTAATGCATCTCTAAGTAGTCTTGGCTAGCAAAACTAAATTATTTTTTTTAAATCTTCTAATGCCTAGCCCCCCTTCCTCTATGGGCTTACATAAGTCACTACACTTAATGGTGTGAAACTTTCTTTTGTCCACTCCAATCCCCCACCAAAATATCTCATCATTTTGTCCATGGAAAGAAGGGTTTTATTAGGTAATTGCAAAGCTGACATACCGTAAACAGACAAAGAGGAAACCACAGATTTAAGTAAAGTGTTCCTACCTGCTTGAGACAAAACATTAACTTGCCAAGGCCGAGTTTTTTTCCTAATTTTTAAGATAAAGGTATCAAAACAAAGGTTTTTGTTTCTTTTGAATAATATTGGATTCCCTAGATATCTTTCACTTTCATTCATTATTCTAACGCCTAACATAGTAGAGAGGTTCTTACATCTTAATTGATAAGCACTCTTACTAAAATAAGTGGCTGATTTATTGAAATTAACCAATTGTCCTGACATGGAACAATAGTTATCAAGGATATCCTTAACCTCTCTAATATCTCTAATAGAGGCATTACAAAATATGAAATTGTCATCTGCCAAAAAATAGATGAGAAACACTAGGGTCTTTCTTAGAAACTTTAACCCCATGAGTTTTTCCTTCAATTTCATCTTTCAGTTAAAATCTTAGAAAGAACTTCAACACCCATGATGAAGACGCAAGGGGATAAAGGGTCCCCTTGCCTTAGACCACACATTGGGTTAAAATTCCCAAAAGGGAAACCATTTAAAGGAATAGAAAAGGAAACTGAAGAAATACATTCCTTAATTAAGTTCACAAAATTATCATGAAAACCCATGGATTTCAACACCTCCTCTAGGAGATCCCATTCCATCCTATCATAGGCTTTGGCCATATCAAGTTTAAGGGCCATAATCTTATTTTCTCTATTCATTTTAAAAGATTGTAAAACCTCATGAGCTACTATATAATTATCCATAATCATCCTACCTTTGACAAAGTCACTTTGAAATGGGCTAATAATCTCAAAGTGGGCTAATAATTTTCCCCATCACTGCTCTTAGCCTATTAGCATTAACTTTAGAGATAATCTTGTTGCTAACATTGCAAAGGCTAATTGGTCTAAAATCAAGGGCATTTTGCGGATTATTTTTCTGGAAAATGAGAACAATAAAAGTCTTGTTAATTTATTCTCTGAAGAGGGAAGCCAAATTTGAAAAACTTCTTAACTATATTTACTATATCTTGACTGATGGCTTCCCACATATGTTAAATGTTTATTCTATTTAGTTAGATCTTTTCCTAATTGATAGAGTGTCTTACTTAAGATATTAACATCATCCTTGTGGTTAGCATGCCATCTTTTTTTTTTAATAATACACCCACATTCCTCATTCTTGAACCACATACTGTAGAATCTAAAGGGCCAATGCAATTCTCTTTGTTAGGATTCTCAATAAATAAAACTGGGGAATGATCGGATCCACCTGCCGATGTGATAAATGATCCTTTTGGAAATCTCACCCTCCATTCAATGTTACCTGTGGCTTTGTCCTTTCCATGACATGGGCCAAACCTTTTCTTTTATTAGACCAAGTGAATGGAGGGCCATTATAACCGAGGTCAGAAGTTCGCAATTATCCATAAGATTATTACAAAAATTAGCTTTTTATGACTAGACTTTTTGCCCCCTTCCCCACATTTTTCATATTTGTCAAAAACGTCATTAAAATCTCCAGCAATCATCCACATGGCCCAAAGATATCCTCTCCAATCTTTCCTAATTGATCCCAAAAACTCTTTTTTCTGTACGATAGGGCGGGCCTTGAATAAGGCAAACCACTCTAACCCAGATTTACCTTTGATCACACAATGTATGTACCATTTATTTGTCTCTAAAATCTTTACATCTAGTTTTTCATTCCAAAAGATTGCTAAACAGCCAGCTTCACCATTGGCAGCCTTCAAATCATAATTGCTCAATTTCATTTTTTTAGCAAGGATTTAATGTCTTTATCATTAGATTTAGTTTTTGACAAAAAAGAAGAAATCTAGATAGAAATCTTTACATAATTTTTTTATTTCTCTAACTGTAGACGTTGTTTTAGTACCTTTGCAATTCCAAAAAATTTCAGATACTCCCCACACTACATTACTCATGTCAGGACTTATCCTTCTCGAATTCACATTTGATTATTGCCCCTTATCATTGATAGAATGATAAAAATTTTAAATTACTACAAGGTAAATTAACTATATGGATCAAGGTACTTACCTCATCTCCTCGATTCATGAAGCCTTCTTGGCAAAAAGATCCGTTCTGAACATGGTGTCTCGGGCGTCCGTACTCCTCTTCTGAGCCATTATAGTTGAACACATTGTCAGTTTTGTTGTGGACTTGATTGAGCCAAACTTCTAAGCCATTTTTCTATGATTTATGCAAGATCTTTCACCATGGTTTGTCGTGTAGGTTTATTACAGGGATGGAGAGTTGAAGATCACAAGATTCGGAAGATTTTAGTTTGATTTTTCCGTACTGGGATAAATTAGATTTCTTTACGGGGTTTTGTTTATGAATTGCCAAAGGGGGAGATTGTAAGTTCTTAGTTGGCAAATTCATTAGGTTCACGAACAAAACCCAAGTCAAAATCGAGTTATAATTTTCTTATTCTTAGAATTGGATTGTGATGGAATTACTTATTAAAGACTGAAGGTTGTAGAGTCAAGTCAGAAGATATTTGCAATGCATAGAGCTAAACCAAGCCAAAAGGCTTGCTTGCTCGAGTGGACCCAGCTGGATCTGCCAGATAGAGAAGGGTCTTGCTTGAGCGACCCCCAGGGATTTCTGCACGGATTGAAACTTCTCTTTCCGAATTTGTCTCCAACTTCTATTTCTAATTCAATTCGAACTAAGACTCTTTTATAGGACCATTGGCCTATAAATATACATTTCTTGCAAACCTAAATCTAACTCTCTCCCATACAATCAAGTGGGATTTTCACTGAGAGATCTTTGGCTTTCGTTGTGCAAGAAAGTGCAGCGCCGATCAAGAAGATCAAATCACTCTCTGAAGAACCTTGAAGAGGCATTCAAAGTGGTGATTTCAAGCACGGTGAAGGTGAACGGTGAGTCATTGGCAAGTCTATCATGGTCCGTAGGTTGAGTTCCAACTAGACAAAGGTTTTGTAAGTGTTCTTGTAACCTTTTTTTATTATAGTTCTTGGTTTGCCTGTGGTCTAGACGAAAAGAACCATGATTTTTCCCAAGTAGGATTTCCCACGTAAAGAATCTTGTGCCCCTGTGGTTGATTGAAATTTTGGATTTAGGTTAATCATTTAGATTAATTAATCGGAATTGAAATCCATAACGGAATATGATGTGGGACCTTAGCTTGCGTTAAGGCTTAAACGCAACATTTTTAGGATGCACACGAACACTCCTTATAACATTCCTTTTATATATAGGAAAATGCTCCTATGAGTGTAACTCTCACAATATTATGAGAGGAAGGGGGAAGGCATCATATTTAGGCTGTTGGCATTGGAAATGGATCCAATGCCCCCTTACTATCATAGTAGTGTGAGAGTTACTCTCACATGATCATTCTCATACTCTCATAGTAGTGTGAGAGTTAATCTCACATGAGCATCTCCCCATGTATATATGCGGAATCCTCCAAATGCCCCACTTTAAAAACACCCCTTTTCTGTCTTTTTTTTTTTTTTTTGTCATGAGGTCCACATTGAGTCAATCTAGTCTTTTCACACCACCCTCTCATGAACAGTCACAAGTCTAAATTTGACACTCATCCAACTTTTCCTCACCATTGCATTGAAATCGTAAAAAAAAAAAAAATGATGCCTCTAAAACCTTTAAAATCTAAGGCCATGGATCAAGGGTTAGGATGATCTTATGAACGCAGAATTTTACACATAGGCTGATCTCATATAGATTTTTCCATCCAATGGACTTCCATGATCATAATGCATCCCGATAGGCCCAACTAGGAGGGGGCATTTTTCTTCTATAAAACACTCGGGTGTTGTCTAAAGCTGCCTATATATATATATATATATATATATAAATATATATGAGGATTCCTTTACTCGGCTCATCCTAAGTTTATCCTCTGCTTAAAGGGAGACAAATGTGGGGTGGGTAGGTTTGGTCTTTCTTAATTTATAAAAAAGTAAGATTTTTTTTTTTTTTTGCATACAACCCCCTAAGGTCTTTAGGATTTGTAAATAGGCGCCTTGAGGTTTTAATATTTGTAAATGGGCCACTACTTTTTCCATTTTTATACCTTTCGTAAGGCCCCACCCTACAAGTATGCATGATATTGTCCGCTTTGGCCCACGGGCCTTACGATTTTGTTTCTAGTATGCCTCAACCCACCAAAATGCCTCATGCAAGGTAAGGGCGCAAGCTTTACATATAACCCCCATCACTTTCCTTTCTATAGTCGATGTAGGACTCCAGGGTGTCACGATGTCCTCAAAATCAATATTCCTAAAAAGAATAAGCAACCAGTGTGAAATTTGTGTTGGATTTTTATATAAATGACAGCTTTGCCCTAACATCCATTAAACAACAATGAGTATATATATATATATATTTTTTAAAATACCATTATTTTATCTTAAGTCTCAATGGTTTCTTTCAATTAATCTCTCATGCACATAAAGCCTAATCATGTATTTGAATTTCTCATCAATCCAACGGTGGGTCATGTATGGATTGAAGAAATCATAACCGATTATAATTACAGGTGTTGTTTGTCATTATAATTGATCTTGATTTAATGAAATGAGACCTTGTATTGACAAAAATGGATTTATGTAGGGTTATTCTCTCCCACTAAGTGCAATTGCTAATGTTACATGCTTTATAAAAAAAATAACTCCAAACTTTTGAAATTATGTATATAAGGATAAAAGAAATGGGCAAGAGAGTCATTTCGCTCTAAGAAAACCATGATGGTTGGAACACTACTGATTTTGGGGATGTGGAAGGTATTAAAATGAAAATACAAGGGCCTATTTGCAAATAGAATATTAATAGACCATGAAAAAACAAACGCAAGATCAGAAAGTCTCAGCAATCCAAGTTTTTTTCTGTTTTCTTTTTTATTTAGAATATGGCTATCAATCATAAATTATTATCATCATCAATTGACAAGATTTTTGGGGGATAATAACCCATTAAGTCCAATGGATCAAGATTTGTTTATAATCGCACATGGATAAAGGGCCATGGGTCCAAACCATGGATGTTTGTCTTACTACAATTCAGAGAAAAATCAAATTGCCATTTGCCACAATGAAATAGCTACTGCTACTAAAATGATGCACTTCTATTTAATTCATTATGTACTATATAATATAGAGCAAGCACATAACTAATCCAAATATTTTTTCAATTGTCATTCATTTTTGTGCTAATAATTAGCTTTGTGATGTGTTTCGCTTATGATTGTGAACAAAATTTTTTGCCACTATTTTTCTTCTAATCTGGCTTTTGTTGAGGACTAGAAAAAAATTATCCATCCCCTCATAGAATTCATGAAGCTGACCCAGCATAGTTGGGGCAACGCTTCGATAATGATGATGATCCTTCACCCAACAATACCATGATGATAAAGTTTTAGACGCTCACTAAATCTGCTTATGAAGTTTATATATTACCATTTAACACAATAACCTTTTTGAGCCTACAAGGGAAATCTACTAGTTGGATCAGCATATTTATCTCAATTTATGGCAACGAAATTGAAAGGGAAGAATGAGGTGCAACATTTTTAATGTGGTGAAGTAAAATGCCAAATCAGTGGTGAAACATCCACAGAAAAGAGCTGAATTCTATTAGAATTTATTTACAGCAAGAAGAGCTCAAATTAAGATATTCACATTTGCATATTTATATCGATTTATGGCAAAGGAATAGAAAGAAAAAGAAACAATTATTGAGATAGGTGACAACCTACCAAATAGAGAGATGCGCATCATTTTTTAAAGTGGTTAAAACCCAAAAGTGGGGAAACATACAAAGCAAAAGAAATAAATTTTAGAGGAATTTACTCGAAAAAGTACCTTAGATGGTCACTAAACGAAAAGGCATCCACTAGTTCATATGATACGAAACTGGTATTCCCACCAAACTTTTCTCTTTTTTTGCCATTTTTCGACGAGCGTCGACGTCGTCACTCATTTCAATGGGACCAAGCATCTCAAGAGTCTGCGAAGAGACGACGTCGCCGCTCATTTCAATGGAACCAAGTGTTTCAAGATTCTACGAAGAGACGACGTCGTCACTTATTCTACCCCCTTCAGCGAGACTTCATAAAATGGTTGGGTAACGACATCGACGCTGATCAAAAGTAGGAAAAGTGGTGGGTCTTTGAACCAAGTGTTTTTTTTTTTGCCCTTTTTACATTACTTTTTTTGTGTGGGGTTCCTATTAATGATGGTTGCTTTTTTTATTTAACATCTTATGGGGCATTCAGAAGTAGGAAAATTGGTGGGTCTTTGAAGGGAATCAATCGAGGAATTTATAGGCATGAAGCTGAGCAAATTGTAAATGAATTGCTATATGTTATCATCAATATCAAAGGCTTATTGGGAAATGATATGTTTCATTTAAAAGTTATATTTCATTAAGGTTTGGACTTTGGAGTCCACCAAACTTAACTTCAAGGAGTTCACTTCAACATTCCAAATTTTGAAGGTTCAATTCACATGGTTTGAGTTGATTGTATCCTTTTTTCATGGCCCAAAATTTGTTTAAAGGAAATATATATATATATATATATATTTTAGGAGCCCTCTGCCGTGGCTTATACACAATTAAAAGTGGTTGTGGCAGGAAAATGATCAATGGGGGCATCATTTGTTGCATTTCAATGGATCTCTAAACATAAACTGGGATGTCTGGTATTATTGGGTGGCATCATTCGTTTATTCCTTCAATATTAAGAGTGCAAAAAAAAAAAAAAAGTTATTTTGTTTATGGTACGCTCAACTACACCATCATCTACTTCTTCTAGTCATTCATCATGGAAAAGATGCAATGACATGATTCAATCATGGCTTCTGGTCACATATCCTTCTGATATCCCCAATAGGGTTATGTACACTACTACTATATCATTCAGAAGCTCAGTCAAGAAGGGAAAAATGAAAGGATTGATTAATGGGTTAATTCATTGCAAAAAAACACGTGTAGTGCATGAATATTAATAATTTTATAATGCTATATTGGAAATAGGTTGAAGGAAATTGAAAGAAGATGAAGAAACCCACAAGAATCGTTATTTTGGAAAACAAATAATGGGTAAACGACAAAAAGAATACCTCCACATGATATGATGCTTCAATCCAAAACAGGTTGAAAAACAACCTCTGAGATCATGTTGCAAACTGCTGAGGAAGGAGGCAACAAAATCACTAGACGGGGGAAAACGATGGGGAGGAAGAAAGGAAAAATATGATTTTGGGGGTTTTGTAAGGTTTAAACGAGCGACGACAAAAAAAAAAAAAAAAAAACGGAAGTGGTCTCAGGGGCTTTTAGGGGACCACTTTCGTATCATATGAACTAGTGAACGCTTTTTCGTTTAGTAACCATCTAAGGTTCTTTTTCGAGTAAATTCCTCTAAAATTTATTACCAATATATATATGGAGTAGAGTACATATTAGAAGCCCCAACATTACATAGCACCAACCACCGCTCAGATGGAAGGTCCTCATCGCTAATTCCATGTGGGCTTAAAAGCCACCTATTTCAGAAATTTCAGTCCTACAAATATTGTCGGCTCTTGCATTTGGAGGAAGAATCGTGCTCTGGCCCCTTTCCTTCAGAATGGCAGCTCCTGGGTTGTTGGGAATGGCTAGAATACTAGTCTTTGTTATGACACAGTTGTTTCTTGCTTAGCCTGTTTCTCTGGCCATAGATATCTCTCTTTCTCAGACCCAGTAAGCTCCATCATAGACAATGATCAATAGAGAGTGCCAAGCACCCTGCCTGCAGTGCTTGCAGCTTGCTTCCATTCCATCCACAAGCTTATTCTTCATTCTTCATCCCCTCAAGATAACCTCAGTTGGAATGTTTGCCACCCAGGGTCTCTTTCTCTTCAGTTAGCTTGGGATGCCGTCCGATCTAGGAGATCCCATCTCCCCTGGGCCTCTGTGGTATTGAGTAAGCTTCTTCAACCGAGGCACGCTTGCTTTGCTTGGATGCTTTTCCTTGGAAAGACCTAGACCTTGTGGGCGCAATCTATAGCAGTCCATCTTGCTCCAAGATACTCTCTGCTGCACAATCAAGGAGAGTCTGGCCAAGACCTTTTCCTCTTCCGCCCTTTCTTTTCCATGATCTAGAGGTGGGCTCCGAACACAACCAAATGCACCTCTCAAAATCCATCCCTCCATCCAGATTTATGGAACAGTCTCCAAGCATGTTCAAGATCTTCGGATCAACTTGGCATTGGTGCGGTTATCTTGATCGCTCCTTAAATGCCATTTTCCAAGGTCTCAGCCCAAATTTAAGTAAAAATGTGGCTCTCATAGGGGAGATATGGGAAGAAGCACTGGCAAAGCTCTCTAAACCTGTCCAAAGTAACGCTCTTTCTGAAGTTTTCAGGAAGCTGAAGATAGCTAAGTCCAGCTAGCAGATTGTTTTATTGGAAGTTATAATGGGGCCGGGCTGTGGGGTTGTTTTTGCCAGTCTGAGCAGTTCCTCTGCTCCTCTCTAGGCTTCCTTTGTTTCTGTTTATTTTTGTTTCTCTCTAGGAATGCCCTGTTTCCCCTATGTATTGACTATTGATTGTTCATTGCTTCTTTTGGAGCTTAGTCTCCCAAGTCCTAAGCATATTCTTTTGTTTATTAATTCATATTATCCTCTAAGCAAAAAAAACTAGCACCAACCACACAACTAGTGCGTTGGTTTGAGCATATAGTCCCATTAGGAGACAGCAACCCTAGGTCTGAGATCGATACAGAGGAACCATACCAAGAATCATTAGAAAGAAGAAGAGGAAGAAGACAAGACGGCATTGAGAATGTAGGTTGCATTAACAAAATCCATGCAATGCCATAAGAGAGGAGTGACCACTGAGTCTCCTCTTGCAAATAAAAATCTTTTTTGCATGCATTCTTGTCCAAATCTCTTAGTTTTTGTTTAAATTAATAGATTAAATTTTATACCAAATATAAACCAATACAGTTCTAATTTTATATTAGAAAGATTGTGCTAAACAGCATGCACATAATTTTGGAAATACTAACTTGTGGAAAATGATGCTTAAATGTTTTATTTATCAATATTATATAGGTACTTCGCACTTTTTTCTTGAAAATAAAAAAGAAAAATCCTAAAAATATATGAATTATAAGATAATCATTTTGAAAAATTACCAAAAAAAAAAAAGTGGTATGGTGACCATTGTGGTCAAAGAAAGTGAATAAAAAACAATGGAAAATGAGAGAAGAGGGAGAAAAGCAAAAATAATCTTGGTTGCAAAAATTAAACCAATGGCGTTGTAAAAACTAATGAATAAGAAATTACTCTTCTGAGAGGCTCTGCACACACTCTTCTGGGCATTTTTATCTGCAACAAATAGTAATGTTCAAAGTAAAAAAATGTTAAAACTAAACAATAAATTAACTTAAACCATACAAAATGGAAAAAAAAAAAAAAAAAAGAAAAAAAAAACCGCAAAGGGGGACGGGTGTTAACAAATACCTCCATCAAAACTTCAATGACATTTTTTTTCCCTTCCATTTAGGGTCCAGTAAACCTGGAAAACACTGCATTATAGACAGACCTATGTTCTCAAACGCTTCAACTTATATGAATCATATCGGTGAAAGGCCCTGCATTTGATGTTTTTGTTGCAGGCTTAGCAATCTCTAGAGATCCAAAGACATTCCAAAACTTCAAAAATTCATCAGCCCCAGCTGATGCTACTGTGCATCCATTTGGACTCTAAAAAACTCAGTCAATACCCAAAGGCAATCAGAAACTAATAAAAATTAACAAAACCTACTTTAAACGTCTTTAGGTTTTAGTAACCAGAGGTTTTTCGGAAATACCTGAGCCATAAATAGAACTCTAGAAGTATGACCAGTGAGCTCTGTTATCTTAGCCATTGATGGATACTTCCACAAGGTGAGTTGGTTTTTTGTAAATCCATGAGAGCTTAACAACTCCCTCCCGTTCTTGCTCCAAAGCAATGAGCACACTTGCGATCCCGTGTCAACAGAATTTAAACAGGCACCAGTGTTAGTGTTCCAGAACTTAATGCACCTATCCCCACTACCACCACCAGAAGCGAGTAGATTGCTCTGAAATGGACTCCACGTTAGTGCCTTCAAGGTAGCCACGTGATCTTCAAATCTGTGAATCCATTGGGTTGGAGAATTCAAAGAAGCTATTGCCAAGTCCCATATGTGAAGGAGATTGTCATTCCCCCCACTTGCCAATTGCCTGCCGGAACCTGACCATTTTAGTCCACACACTTCTTCGTGGCGGCCACTGTATGTTTGCATAATGTGAGATCTTATTCTCACATCGTTGTTAATTATCAAGGCATCTTTTCCTCCGGTTGATAGAATATCATTGTTCCAAGAAAGAGAACCCACTCGAGATCGATGCCCACCTTGCAAAGTTCTCAACTGCCAGAGTAAATTCAATCAGAAGGTAAACCCACAACATCAGAGAGGTGAATTCATATAAGTTCATGCATTTGCATAATGTAAATAATAAGAAATCAGTAAGAGAAAATGTAAAGTCAAAAGGCTATCAAAGCTAGAAAATGCAAGACGAGGCAGAATCACACCTCGCTATAGCGAGGGTGGAGCAGATAGTCCAGTCTGATTCGGACTCTATGTGCAAGTTTGAGATGGACTACTATTCTGAGTGGATTATGATTAGGAGTCTTAAGCACGGATTTAGGGCTATAAATTGGGTTTTTCTCACAACCTAAACAGCCACAGATCATCTCTCAAGTTTTGAATTAGTGATCTAATTGAGAGAAATTTTCTCTAGAGATTTTTAAAGAGTTGTGATGCCAAGTACTCTAGAGAGTCAGGCTCTTCTGCATCATTTGTAGAAGATTATCTTCTTGCAAGAAGATTTGAGGAGTCAAGCGTTGGATTGAGTCTGTTGCAATCAACGGTATGAAGTCGTTGAAGCGTGAAGCGACATAAGGTAACTTCAGTCCTTAGGTAGGGGATATCTGGGGAGGAAATCTGAGTTTCTTGTAATTGCGAGATTCATAGTGTTTGATTTGATCCAGTTCAAATCCGTGGTTTTCACCCGGCTAGGGTTTTCCACGCAAAAATCTGGTGTCCTTGTGGTGTGTGCTTGTGATATTATTTCCGCTGCATATTTATTGTTTCTGCACACTTTTGGGCTGATTTATTGAGTAGACTAATCTAGAGATCTCATACCCTAAACTTTCAGAAAATATATCCTACTGAACTTTTATTTATTTATTTAGTTTGATCAGTATCCTAACTGAAATGAAAACAAGAGATTCAATCATCAAACATGTAGCATTATTACCGAAATTGGTACTCTGCACACCCATGTTGGATATTTTCTAAAACCCAATTATTTAAAAAAATCAATTCCAAGAGACATTTGAATGTGTCGTTTCAAAATCAAGTGTTTTGTGCCCTCTAAGGTCCTCGACCTTAATAGGGTGTTTAATTTCTTAATATTGGCAATTAGCCTAATTAATTGTGATTTTAGCTAATTAGGCGGGTTTAGTGGCTAAGCGAGTTTCTTTTATCATTAGAAAGATGTTCCCGAAGTTTCATTCGATTCCGAGTGCGATTAGTCTTAATAGGGGGTTAGGTTGTGATTAATAGGAAAATTGGGTATTTTTCCAAAAAATTCCGTTTTCGCCGAATTTGAGCTCGTTGGAAAGATCTCGTCGCGCTCGTCATCTTTCGTTCTTGGCTCGTCAGGATTTGACGCCCCGAAGTCCCTTAAATAATTGATTTTCTCTCATTTCACTCAAATGGGCATTTTAGACTTTTCCCCTCCAACCCTCATTTTAAACCCTAAACCCAGCCCTACCATTCGTTCCTTTCTTCATTGCAGCTGCTGGAGCTTCTTCTTCTTCCTCCTTTTTCCATTTCTCTTCTTGCAAGTGTGGATTGAAAGCATTCCAAGAGAGACCAAGCACATCATCTTCTTCCTCTCTTCTTCCTCTACCTCTTGATCTAAATTTGGTGAGTTTTCCCCTTCTCCTTCCCTCCCCATTTCGTTTTTCATGGCTGTAAATGGGTAGCATGTTCATGGCTTCCCTCTTTTCTTCTTCCTTGGTGTTCATTGGGTGTAGGAGAAGAGTTTTGGAAGGTGGGTTTGGCTAGAGTGTGTAGGGAGCTCTCCTCCTCAAGTTTCTCTCTCTAATCTCCATCTCTTCCATCCCCTTTGGTGAAGGCAAGTTGATTAGCTCTATGTATTGTTCATGCATGTATGTTTACTTCATTCTTGGCAATGCAATTGATAGAAGTCCCCCAAATTCCAAGCTTGTTATATGTTTCATTGGATTTCACATGTTAATTAAGTAAATAATGTTAATGGACTTAGATGGAATGGATGGGTGCTTTTGTTGCATGATATGGATGGTTTGCAGGTATGGAATGTGAGGTTTCTGAAGCTAGTATTGTATGTCTCAAAATATGATTGAAAGGCTTCAGAAACTCCATGTTCTGCACGGGCGGTCACCACGCGGTCAGCCAACGGCTGACCGCCTACCCAGAAACTAGAGGCAGTTGTTCACGCGGCTACCCTCGCGGTCAGCTCTCGGCTGACCGCCTAATTAGAACAGAACCTCTCCAGGTTCTATCTTGCACGCGGTGACCCAACGGTCCCCGCGCTGCTGGCCGACCTGACGAAATCCCAACCGAGTAGTATCTGCACTACACGCGGTGACCTATCGGTCACCACTCGGCGACCTAGTGGTCAGCCGCCCACCCCAGGCGGTTAGCCGCCTGCTCAGAAAACTGTCCTTGAAAATGGGACTTCTGCCCTAGGTTTTGACTTTATATGTGGGACCCCTTGACCCTACCCTTACATGACTAATTGGAAAAAATGGAAACGGGGCACGATTGGCTTGGTGTGCTTCGTTGGTTGTCCGGGATTCCGTATATTGACGTTACTAGGCCGAATGCGTGTGGTATTGAGTTAATTGGTGCCCAATAACTTCCGTACACCATGGGCCCGCCAAATTAGGACACCGATGACTCATTCTCCATACGTCCTCCATTGGGGATACGTTTAGTGCACGGTTGACAGCCCTTGACCTAGGTTTGGCTTGTTCTTCATTCTTGACTCTTGAGTCTCGTGTCCGTAGCACGTCATACCTTGTACACTCTATCTTGAATACTTGTATAATTGTAATTTAACTTGTAGAATTAGGGTTGGACCGGACTTAGAGTGTATCCGTAGGTACCTTGCCTTGTATTGACGAACACGTGTGGATAGACTTAAAAAAGGACTACTTATGGAACTTGGAACTCGACTTGTATCTTGGCTTGACTTGGAGTAGCCCTCGGCTTATTATCTTGTACTTGGAAACCTATCCACGTGTATTTGTCTTGGAACTTGTGTCGTATACAAACCATCACCATCATCTTGCATTCATACCAGCTGCAGTCTGATGATTCTTGAGTGGGCCGGATACCGGACACTAGGGTGGGCAGTCGGCTTTGGACGGCGTCCATGGCGTGAATAGTTGGGAGCGGGCTAGGACCGTGCTGCTATTCCTAGGACCGGAAGCTAGGATCCTCCTAGAGCCGGACTTTGGGTATTTGTAGTCGGCTCGAATGTCACTTATACCCCCGGGAGATGGCATTGGACATCCTCGGAGTCTCCTCTTGCTTGCATTGCATTTCATGGATGGTTATTCTTATTTATCTTGCTAGGCTTTATCTTATTACTTGATTCTTGTATTATTCATGCTTATTGCCTAGCTTGTACCTTGTTATCTTATGATCATGTATTTGTCTTTACTCTCCTTTGAAGCATGTTATGAATAATGTATATTGCTTATCTTCTTGCCAACATGTTGTTGACCTTTATCCCATGGTGTGCAGAGGACACCTATTACTACCCTTACGCCGACCCGGATGCCGAGGCAATCCCAGAGGATCCCCAACCGGGGGAGGAGGACGAGGTACGAGAGTGGGGTGCCGATGACGTAGCTTAGCGTCATCACTCCCGGCACTAGTGCGCGCAAAACGGGGATATTTCTCATCGTGCCACTTCGTTTCATCTTTTGGTCTAGATATTTTGTAACTACCATACTTTTGTATATCTTTTGTACCAGGGCCTAAGTTTTTGGGATGGTCCTGATGTTTATAAACTTTATATGTTTTTATTTTGAAACTTGAAAATATAATGGAATGAAATCCATACTTGCTTCGATATTTCTATAGGTCTGATGAATGCGTTTACCGGACAAGCCCTGTTGATTAAACTGATAATGAGGCAACTATACAATCCTCACAGCGGACTTCGATCCTTGGGCATTAAGGGCAAAAATTTTAATTAGCCCTAAATTTCACACCCCGAATCCGGTTTAATTACTAATCGGGTTCGGGGGCGTGACATGCCCTTTGGATGAGATGTGTCTTTTGGGCCCATTTGAGTGGATGTGACCCAATTTCAAAGGTTGCTTTCAAACATTATAAATTTAGGTGATTTGAAGTTTTCCAAAGGATTTAAGGAAGATTCAAATGAGAATAATGTAATATTTTCATAAGCATATTGTCTAAGAGTATTTATTCTCTTTTATTTTCATTTTGATTTTAAGGGCAATTCCATATTTCTGATTCTAGCGTGCAGACTTCGAATCAGAGTTGGGCATTGTATCCTAAGGACATAATTTCATCTAAACCACCTGCATGTGGGGAATTGACTTCTTTAAGAAAGCACCTTAATTGGTGTGCCTTGCCCATTTTTATTGTTTTTTTAGATTGCTTTCTCACATTCACAATCATTTACTTTTATACACTAATTATTTATGCTAATTATTTATTTGATTTTATGATTGCACATTTTTCGTAAGTAATTTCCCCATCAGTTTAAAGACATCAATCTTCCATATCACGAAGAAAGTTGCAATGAAGAGTAACTATTGACTGATTTATGAAGTTATGAGTATATGTTCAATTTACTTCATGTTTTTTTGTTGAAAGTGAAAATTAGAATACCGTGATGGGATCAAGGTACGTTTTTTTACTTATACATTGTTTCAAGTGCTTTCCATTTACATTTGACTTTCATAATTTTTCACGCTTGATTTGTATATTGTTATTAATGCATTTCCTACCGCCTAAGGTTTGTTTGAAAACATAGCAAACATAATGTAGAGCACTTATCTCATTTGATTGTTGGGTTGGAATTCTAGACCTTGTCTTGTCATGGGGCAATTCTCTGCACCTTTTCCTGTGTCGTAAAATGGCTACCCTTTTTCTATTTGTTTGCTTATTGTTGAATATCTATTGATAAAAACATATATAATTAAACATGGTGGTTATGTGTGCTTACAACCTCTCAATCTCCAAGGAACCATTTTACTGCATCATCTATTCCTCTTAGGAGTGGCGGAAGATTCAAAGCGGTAAGGTGATGAACACGACTGTGGATTCCAGCGACCCACAATTGTCTCTGCTATTTGGTTCACTACATTGGAGAGATGCATATATTCATAAATTACTGTAACACTCTTCCCTAAGTAACTTCTTCTAACCACCCTTTGTCCTAATAACTATCCATTCAAATCTGTTTGTTTTCTTTTCTTCTCTTTTGAGGGGATATTTTGAGAAATGCTGCATTCTCACTTCCTTAAAGTATGTGCATGATTGTTATCTAATGTTGCATTTGGAACTACATTTTTTCTAAACCATACGAGCAAGTAGATTGTGTTTAGTTTGTTTGCCAAGACCATATTTAATGGTCTAATAGTGAGTCTTGCCTCCTTTTCTACTCATGTATATATAAAACATTTTCTGCGCCTTTTGCATATGTGATTTTTGATTCGTGTGATATGTTGGTTCATTTATCTCTTTGAGATTAGCCAATTGACAGATTGTAAAATAATTTGTGGTTTATGAATAAAATGTTGGATTATCAATCTTATGTACTTACAGACAACTTGAGGCTAACCTATATATATGTTGAATTATCAACTGGAGAATGAAATACTGATGTTTCTTGTGTTAGTTTTTTTTTTTTTTCTAAATGATACAGAGTAGGTAATCTATGATTGGATGACATTTTTTGTATTGGGGATAGTGCATCATCAACATCATCCATAAGAACAGATCACAGATGCGGACATGATATCGTCGATCAGATCATGGAATCATGGATATTGTATCATCATCCATTTGATCTGAGTATAGATCATGGATATGAATGGAAAAAGAAAAATGTGACAACCAATCGAGGTAATTCTTTTATCAACAAATGTCAATGATGGACACAGGTAAAATTAAGGTAAATAAAGTACAAATTGTAGTGAATACCCCCATTAATTCTCAATTGATATTATATCACTGAGAGTGTGAGAATCTAAACTTCAAGGGAGATGGGCTTACCAACATAAAGGGATGGTCCTGACCGTAGCCTACTCTTAACTTCTAAGTTAGAGTTCAAAGGAAATTTGGTCAGATGTACTGTTGATATATTCCTCGCAGTGCACCTTTATTTTGGAACTAGTGGGGAAAATTGATGTGTTCCAAATTTGCCTATCTCTAAGGTTCATGCACTATTTAGCTTTCACCTATGTTAAGCTGGACTTTTGAGTCCTTAACAGACTCATGGCTTCGTGCGGAGCGAGCGAAAGCACTCTTGATGGGTTTGCCTTTGCAAATGTGGAGGTCATTGGCCGCCTCCCATGAGTCTTGTCGGTAAGACTGTAGAGCATTCACTAAGACCAGGACTAGCTCATGACCTATGAAATAGCACGACGTGAAGAATATGGATGCCCGACCATATTGTATAATGTGAATATGCATCATGTGAACTTTACTTAGGTCACTCACGTTCACACTAAGGTTTTTTTGAAACATATTCTACCTTCAGGTTCAAGGGACATCCACCTATAAGGGATGCATTATACAGTTTTTAGTTATTTTATATTATTATTAATTATTCTTTAAAAAGAGTTTTTAGAAAATAGTGGGGGATTGTTGGGTATTTTCTAAAACCCAATTATTTAACAAAATAAATTCCAAGAGACATTTGAATGTGTCTTTTCAAAATCAAGTGTTTTGTGCCCTTTCGATGAGATATGTCTTTTGGGCCCATTTGAGTGGATGTGACCCAATTTCAAAGGTTGCGTTCAAACATTATAAATTGAGGTGATTTGAATTTTCCCAAAGGATTTAAGGAAGATTCAAATGAGAATAATGTAATATTTTCATAAGCATATTGTCTAAGAGTATTTTATTCTCATTTATTTTCATTTTGATTTTAAGGGCAATTCCATATTTCTGATTCTAGCATACAGACTTTGAATCAAAGTTGGGCATTGTATCCTGGGGACATAATTTCATCTAAACCACCTGCATGTGGGAAATTAATGTCTTTAAGAAAGCATCTTAATTGGTGTGCCTTGCCCATTTTTATTGTTTTTTAGATTGCTTTCTCACATTCACAATCATTTATTTTTATACACTAATTATTTATATTAATTATTTATTTGATTTTATGATTGCACATTTTTCGTAAGTAATTTCCCCAACAACCCGAACTACCCAAAAGAAAGGAAAGAGGGCCATATGATTTAAGGTCAAAGTACGCACCTTTTGGTTGACAGTAGTGTCCCAGATCTCAACAATGGAACTAGTCATCCCAATAGCAATATGCCGCCCATTAGGAGCCCAACTAATGCAGGTTACAGTGCCATTTTCTTGATCTGTGATCAAAAGAACAGAAGTAGAACCATTTGAAGCATCCCACAAATGAACCGTATTTCCTAGAGCAATTGCCACAATATTGCTACTTCTCCAATCAAGCAGGTTCAGATAGTAGTCATCTATCATCTCTAGTAAATCCAATGTCCTCTCTACAAACTGCAGTCAAATCAATTGAGAAGAAATGATCAATTAACACAGTGACACATAAACAAAAACAATACAAACAGTAGCACACATAGCAGGAAATCAACCCAGGCACCAAACAATCAAGAAAAGATAGACAACATGCCGTGGAAATGTATCTGCGTTGCTTCATCGATTTCACTTGATAGTCAGATATACTGTCCAAAAAGACTTTTTTGAAAATTCCATCGGCGGGTGTCGAAGGTTCGCTACTAAAAGAAAGGATTCGGGTTCTGTTCATCATCAGAGTTTCTGCCAGATGCGTCCCGTAAGACTCCCTGCAGGGAGAAACAATTTCCATGTTCTTGTTTAGTTTTCTAGCATCCATCAACAAGTAATGAGTCATGTCTAAATCCATGGAAGATCTATCTAGGATGAATCTGTCACCTTGAACATCATCGAAAGCAGAAGGAAAATCATAAATGATTCTATAGATAGATAAAGCAAATAAAAATAGAAACTAATATATCAAAGATGACAAGAAAATTCAAATGAGATTCTACTAATCTTCCATGGACATGATGAATATGTCACGATTGAGACTCAAAATCACATAATTAAGCAGGCATTGGCATACCTAGTGGCGTTTGATTGAACATGTGTGAAGCAGTGAAGTTTAATTTAATTAGAAAGTCCAAAACAGTCAAAGATTACAAAACTTTTCATCATTTAGGGACTGTTTTAAAATACTACAACAAACAGAGCGAAATTTTGTAAATTCTGAAATTTAGTTCAAAATCAAGCAATGTGTAGACAATTCAATCACTGTTTTGGAGTAGTGTTTAATGGGCCCAATTGAGCTTGAACCCATTTGGGTCTGTTACACCCCGACCCGAACTAATCATGATTAAGGCTAATTAATTTATATTAATGCTAATTAAGTATGGTTAATTGAATTAATGATGGTTAATTACCAAAGAGAGACAAGTTACTCTCAAAAGATGCATTAAGCATAATGGAATGGGTTTACATGAAACTAGTTTAATTAAATTGAGTTTAGGCTCAAACAAGGGAGAACAAGGGCTTCTTCGTAAATACGGGTTTTCACGTATTTCGTCAAATACGGAAATTCTTGATACCAATGAGTGCATCTCAAAGAGTACGTTAACTTTCATAGTGGACTCGATTCCATTTGACTGAGATTGATCAAATGGGCCTTCATTTGACTCAAAATGTAATTAGACTTAATGAGAGAGGGTTTTAGCATGAAAGCTCCTTATATTAGAATGAAATGAGCTCACTTCACTCATTTTCCATTGAGCAAACCCTATGCATCCTTTCTTCTTGCTCTCTTCCATTTTTCCTCCTCAAGTGTGAAGATTAGAAGTGGTTTTTTAGAAGAACGTCATCTTCTTCATCATCTTCATCTTCTTCCTCAAGTCATCCTCCATTGTTGAAGGGTTTGGAGCTTGAGAGAGAACCTAAGCCTCATTTTGAACTACAAGTAAGTAGTTGGTGTTTTTGTAGGATTTTGAAGTTCCATTTGGTGGTTTTGCATGGTTTTTAGCTTGGTTATCTCATAGGAAGCCATTTGGCATGTTTTCATGGTTTTGGGTTGGAGTTTGGGGAAGATTTGCCTCAAATCAAGTTAAAGCAAAGAGGGCTTTTGACTAAGAAACTCCAAGAGAAGCAAGTATAAACACTTTCTTGTGATTGATATTGATTATTGTAGAAGTTCATAAAATTTCTATTGACTTGGATCTTTTGCATAGTTTCCATAAATTTTAGAATTGATTGTTTGGGGGAATGGATGGATTGAATAAGGTTATTAATGTATTGATGAGATGATAAATGAGGAGTGAATAGCAGGTCCAAATTTTGTGTAGGTTTAGACTTGAAAGAAGGAAAAAGGAGGAAGAAGAAAATAAGTTTCTACATTGAAACTGGATTTTCGGAGCAGGTCCGATCGATTGGACAGAGATTTAGCTGAGGACAGTTTTCTGTCCGATCGATCAGACAGGACATTAACTGAGGCAAAATTTTGGCCGATCGATTGAACCCAATGAATTTTGGGTTTTTGTTGGGTTTGAGAGTGTTTTCTGTGAATCCAAGTACTCCCTAAATTAGTTTTAAGACTAATTATGAGGTGATTGAGGTTATTGAGAATTAAGAACAATAAAAGGAGAATTTTATGATTAAACCATTAGAAACCATTGTTCTAATAGTTGATTGATTATGGACTAAACCTCCATAGGTGTTAATTACGGGGACTCTAATGTACACATTATACATATAAAAGTGATGTCCATCGAGAATAACACGTGCATTAGATAACCAATGATTACACTTGAATGGTTGGTTTAAACTAAGAAAGAGACGAGTGGGGATGCTCATAGCCTAATTCTATCATGGTATTGTATTCCGATCTAATGAGATCGATGTTAATGTTAATCGATGTTAATGTTATTCCTTTCATTCATTAAGAATAGAATTACTAAATTGCATTGAGTTCATAAATGGATTCCTTATGAACTGTATTGACTCTTGAGTCTGGCACAACATAGTTGTTTATTAAGGCTCATATGGAGCTACAATGAATTAATAAATGAATGAATGACTATTCCTACTGCAGTAGATGGACTTGGAAGCGTTCCGGAGCTCCGTGGTGATGCTAATTGTCCCTGGCCCGGACACTGGTAGACTCCATATTACTTATTGTATCGATAGATACTGACTGATTTCTTTCTTTTGGAAGATGAAATACTGAATGATTCCTTCTTAGGCCTGGGTCATGAATGGTGCGCCCTTACGCTCTGAGCCAAAGAGGAAAAGATCGAGGCCTGAGTCATGAATGGTGCGCCCTTCCACCCTAAGCCAATGAATGATTTCTCCCTTTTCGCAAAAGATGAAATGAAATGAATTGGAATTAAATTAAATGAATGCTATGGTAGTTGCCAATTTGTAATGTCTATTACTTGACTCTAAATGTTTGTGTACTGTTATTGTACAAATGGCCTAAAGTCGGATATTGATTGTAGGATTGCTAATTGATATATTGCACAGATTTATTATACGCATTAGTATATGTATTATCATGTGCTATCACAAGATCTGTTTATACATTGTTGAACCGTCACATTCACTGATGTTATTGATGGCATTACAGGCCCGATTGCCAATGCCAGTCCGACAGCGCCCATAGCGATAGCGGAGGAGACCGCTCCGGTTCCTTCAAAATGATTGATCGAATGGAACGGTCGGGATACCATTTGATATGCATATCCGAGTGCGAAATGGATTAAGAACATTTTGTAGAATTCTTTTAGGGAATGGATTGTTTTGAAATGTGATCGTTTTGGGAGCTTGAATAGTGTCTTCCTGCATTGTATTAAATATGCAGGAGTTGACAAGATGGCATTTGATACATGTATAAAGAACTTAATTTTGTAAACATGTGTAATGTAAATTGATATCGTCAATTATATAATTCCGCAATTTGTATATTTGATAGGTATGAATGAGTGTTATCCCTTGTGGATTCTGTTTTAACTTCGATTAATTCAGAGTTTACGGGAGTAAGTATGGAATTGTGGCTCGGGATTCTCGGACTTCGAGCCTGGTTCGTGACAGGGTCCAAGACTCCCTCAGTCATCCAAGCGTGGGCTACATCATGGTGAGGCCCACCTTCTCAAAAGGTAGACCATGTGGACCCCGTTAGAAGGAATTTTGGCCTGGACATTCCAGACAGCATAGCAATAGGTTTTTTGGTTTATTTCTTGCTCTTTTTATTTTCTTCCAACTGATTCACATTAGTATGAAATCATTAGAAAATCACTATAGGATGATAAGGGGAGATTTTTTTTTTCTTAATTAGATTTGTGGGGATTTCCAATAGGGTCATTGCTTTGGTGCAATGGTAAAAGTCTTTAATGCCACGCCTGATAACGTGGGTTTAAGACCTATGAGTAGCCACTTTGTGCAAAATTGCCAAAGGTTAAATCCGTCTTCAATCTAAACCCTCCCTTCAGCAGGACCACACTGGGTGATGACCATTTATTTGTGGGGATTTTCGATATGCACAGTGGACTAACTAGCATAGGCAGCCACAGTGGCTGGGTTGTTTTACCTTTCCTTTTCCAATTAGTTGTCTAGATTTCGTCAATTAAGGACCTCATAATAGGAAGTAGTGATTTGATGAGGTGGGTACTTGATTTGTTTTGAGTTTCGTAGAGTTTCTTTAGTCTAAATATGAACTGTATCGGTCTAAAGGAAGGTGGGCGCACAGTTGACACTTTTCCTCCATTGTTTGTTGCTCTTTATTAAATCTCATAGTGCATGTTTGGGAGGTCTAATTTTTTCCTCTTTTTCTCTATTTCTCTAAAATGGATAGAGGTTTGAAAAAATAGAGTGTTTGGCACCACCTTTCAGCCTCTACATATTTGAGAGAAGTAGAGGCAATGGCTCTACTTTCCACTGCCTCCTTGATGAGGGAGTTGAGAAATAGAGGGAAAAAAGAAGAGGTGGAGCTATAGTGATTATGCATAATCACGCCCAGTCTGGTTTTCTCAATTTTTCTCCAAATCTGAAGTCCCAATCAAGATCCAAACCGTTGAAAAATGCTCACAAGGTCAAACACGGCCATGTATCCAAATTTCAGCCATTGAATCATCACCAATCTCGAGATACGTGCCACAAACAGTGAGCCATTGGATATAATTTTTTATGATTTGTGGGCCCCAAACACAAGATCAAGCTGTTGGATATATTTGGGAGGCTAAAAATGGCTCTGTGGTCAATTTTGATCACATAATACCTTGTGAATCTCGAGATATGTACAAAACAAAAATAACCATTGATGTATTATGCTCAAAATTGCATTTGTCCATGAGCAATAAACTGTTTCAAATTTTTTTTTTATTTAGAGGCGCTTAAAATAAGATCTAAACCGTTAGTAATGTTCATAATATCAAACATAATCATGAGACCAAATTTCACCCGTTGGATCATCACCAATCTCTAGATACGTGCAAAAAGTGAGTCATTAGGTATAATTTTATGGATTATGTGGGCCCCAAACACAAGATCCAAACCGTGAGATCTCTTTAGAAGGCCGAGGACGTCCTTATGGTCAATTTTCATGGCCTAATACCTTGTGAATCTCAAGAAATATGTAGAAAAACCCTTAACCAATGATATAAAAATGTCTATTTAGCATAGACCCTTGCATTACCAAACAACTCTTTTTATTTTAGCCTCTTTTTTCTATGGCTCTTTTTTATATGGATCTATATTGAATGGTCTTTAAGAAATAGACTAGTGGTTCCAAACATGGCCATAGTCTTTTTACGTTGTCGTGTGCATGAGATCCAGGGATAGGTAGATCAGAACCCAATTTTTCCTAGTCTAATTCAAGTCCAAAGAAGGAGCAGTCCCTATATAATCTACTGCAACAGCAGTATTGCAATAATTTATATACTGTCCTTGAGTTCACTCAGTACCCGGGCATGCGTCAGGACAAGAATGAAAGAAGACCCAAAGATGAAGAACAAAGAAATGGCAATCATATAAAATAAGAAAATTTTGAATGGAGAATGAGAGTTAATAGAAACAACACAAAACCCAAAATTGGAGAGATAATGACGAGATTCAAATGGGATCAGTTAAAATTATTTTTTTCTAAAAGAGAACATAAAAGAAAACCCAGAATCGACTTCTATTTGAATTCTACCCACCCCATCTTCTTTTTATGAACAAGAAGGAACAAAACATAACACCCAGAAATCAAATTCCATCCATATATTGCTCTTCTATGAACAAAAACGAACAAAAAGAAGAAAACCCAGAAACAAAAATCAAAGAAAAGGGCAATCATGAATTTGAAAGATGGATCCACTTACATGGTTTTGATTGGGAAGCAGTGGCCTTCTGACAGTTCGGTGACTATGGTCATGAAGTGGGTGATGAGATTCCCCGTCCATGATATTATAACACAAAAACAAAAGAGCACAAAGAGAACAAAAAAGGAAAAATTCCTGCAAAACAGAGAATCAGATGAACAATACAGTAATAACAAAGATTTCTTGCAATAATTGCAAAGACAAAAAGCAAGAGACGAAATTGAGAGCAAAAAGAGATTTTTCTGTCTCTTGTTGGTGCGTAGCTTCTTAAAATGAGAGGGCGCGCTTTTTTCAAATTTGATGATGGGTAGAGCCAGAAGTATCTTATATACTTTTTTTTTGTTGTTTCTAATTTTGAGTCGGTTTACAACTGGTAACGGCAACGATCTAGTTACAATCTCTGTGGGGTCCACCTTTGCATGATCAACATCCCTGCTGGATCTCTTTGTAGTGTGGATTAGATTTGGCTGCAATTGGAGTTATTTTCATCATGTGAATGTGATTGATTGATCATGTTTGGAAATAGAAATTGTTAGGAGTAGCCATTCATTCATCACATGAAATGGCTAGGATTGTGGGGTCCACCTACGGGCCCAATGATCAATCCAACCATCTATGGCGGTTACTCTCTTGAGAATCAACAATTAGATGAATTTGACACTCGACCATTTTTTATCAAATGGTTAGGGTTTCCACAACTTGTGTGGCTCTAACAAAAACTGTGTACTTGAGACTGTCCCTCGGCCTGTAGATCCTAACGCAGTGTTAGAATTCTAGCTCTTCTAGAGCAGTATCTCACCGATGGCTTGGGCCCTAGGAAGGAGACCTCCTCCAATTTCCACCTAAGAAGCCTAGGAAAGGCCTAAAGTCGATCCCAAAGAACTTAAAAGCTTCATAAAGTCTTTCTGTCCAGGTCAGGTAGTTCGCATCTCCACAAACATTTATTTCACCGAGCCTCTCTTTAAGACAATGCCCTAGATCATTATACCTTTTGTACTGTCAAAACTTACCATGTAGGGAATTTCGCTAGAATCATTCCAAACACAGGGTCAACTGTCGAGTCCGGATCACCTATCGTAGTTGTTATACCTTCACCGTAAGTAGATCAATAACAGTCCGCCACGTCATCCAAAATTTTAGGTGATTTTCTTTCATCTTATTTAAACTTTTTTAACTTCAAAATCACCTACATTTTTGGATAATGTTGCTGACTATTATTGGTCCACTCACAGTGAAGGTGTAACAACTATGATAGGTGATTCGGACTCGAGTCAATTGGCGTGCTCCTCGGTAAGCCTCACCAGTGGGATCTTCCATGCTTTTTAGCGACTATTTTTCGAGAATTCTCTTCGAAGGGCCTGATTCTTTAAGGCAGTTCAAATTCTCAAAAAGTTGTCCCTTACAATGGAATTCATGAATCCTCCTTTCGGATGGAGCATCTAGAAATTTCAGGAAACTGGAAAGAGGTTTAAATTTCAATGGTTAAAGTAGACCTTTTAGGGAGTTCGATTTCATGATTTTGCCAATGGGTTGTTTGGTGTTGTGGCTTTTCTATTATACTACTAAAAGGGATTTTCTGATTTAGATTATTTGCAGTAATATATGAGAAGACCGCTTGCTTCTTTCCTCCCACTGTTGGGAACTTTGTAGTAGTTCACATCCCCTAGTATTGGGAAGCATGAAGAGGTCACTCTAGTTTCTACCTCCGTCTCTACCTTTGGCCCGATGTTTGGAATCCTTGTGGCTGGGTTGCTCAATGTGTCTGACCAATGGCTTGCAAACACGCACGCTAAATAACAATGCTTCAACAGTTTAACTTCACATTCAATCAGGGCTTGGCTTCATTTCCAATTCATCCAAACATTTCAATGGATGGGCCTACAAAATGAACAACTCCCATCTCATTTGTGTTTCAGATCTCTAATCAACCACTACTTTTAGAATAAGTACGATACAAAGTATTATAATTTTATAGGTGTGATTTGTTGTTGGATGGGCCTCCCCATATAAATTTTAAGAGTTAAACCAACCTCTTTATTAACACATGGCGACTTAAACTGAAAAAAAAAAAAAAACCAATTGAGGATATCAATTTTATATATTGGCAATTGATAATATCGTCAATGAAGTTGAGATATTGACAATTGGAGTGTTTTTGTCCAAAAAACAATACAAACAACTAACCCGTAATTTCATTTTTTTTCTTCATAAAACTGTCTGATCAGACTATAAGCTTAATTATTTCACAAAAATCCTTAACTTCTTTGAAGGTGAAAAGAGGTCTCCAGCTCCAATATTCCATTCTTCAATCCAGTGTTTTACTAGGTTGTTTTATTTAGGAATTTACAATATTCTATTATATCTTCCTTAAGTAAGCAATATCTTCCTTCATTAAAAAAAACCTTGTAATGTAAATTCACAATATATTCTTTTCAAAGACCATAAGATTTTTAATGAAACATTATCTTATACCAGAGAGTAATTGTAATTTTAAGAATATGTTTGTTCCACTATAATCTTAATAGGCAAAAAATAAAGTATAGTGAAGTTAAACGAGCCCTAATGGTTTAAATTTTCAACCCTACCATGTTTGGATGAGTTTGGCCACAGATGAAGTATTGTTGTCGACCACGTATATATCTATTTCACTTCAACTCTAAATACTCTTGTTGCATTGAGTAAAAGTTGATTCAACTCTAAACTTTAACTCCACACCAAGCATCCAAAAAGAGTGAAGTGAAGTATTTTACCTAAACTTCAAACCACTTCTCCTCCACTTCATTCCTCGTGTGAAATCTACTTCACTTTACTCCACTCTAATTTGTTAGGGAGATTGGTTACCAATCATCATACATTGAAGAGTAAAGTTGGGCATGCTTCACAACTTTATCAGAATGAATGGTGGGCATATTTTCAATGAAGAGCTCTTGGAAATCCTTGATGATGTAAACTCGGACAAGAAGAATGATGATCTCAGTAGTGCACTTGCTTCAGTCGACAAGGCAGGAACATCATGAATGTGTAGATTCTCACAGAGAGAGAAAGATGAATGGAGTCAGTTTATAGAGAATTTGAAGGAATTTTTTTTTGAACAAATATACTCTAATACTTGTCGCAATTAGTAGAATAACAAATTCTACTTGTAGGTCATGTTGGTTTTTTATTTTATTTTTTGATAACGCAGGGTGTCCCAGCCCTTTGGGCAAGAATAATCTCTACCCCTAGGGGAGCTGGGAATCCCATGTGGCCCCAATGTGGTAGTGCAGTTTCGAACCATCAACCTTCGAATGCAAATCATGGTCCTAGGCCAATTGAGCTACCCCTCGAGGTTTTGAATGTTGTAAAAACGAAGGTCTCGAGTTGTAGAGAGGAAAGGAAAGGAGTATAATTGACTTTTACAAGAGGCAACTAGAGTATTTAGGGTTGAAGTTAAATGATATCCACGTGGAATGACTAGAACATTTCATCTGTTGAGCCAAACTCATCCAAATGAGAGAGGGTTGAGATTCTAAACAGTTATGACCCATTTAACTTCACTTTACTCTAATTCTTTTCCTATCCAAACAGGCTTAATAATATGGTTAAGAATGTTAATCTCTTATATGTCATGGGTTTAGTGTGTTCCATGACTGGCACGTATTTCTTCATGTAACATGATAGGCTTAACATGTAAAGTAACGCTAATTGCCTCTTCTCAGATGAAAACTTATGTAAGGAGAGCTGCATTATGTGAGTCCTACTAGTCAATAACATAACTTTACCATTTTCATGATGGGTGGTTGAGTATTGTGTTGGAAGTAGGTGGGCCTTCTAGATGGGTTTTAGAAAACTTTTGACCCACTTAACCCAGGGATCAAAGACCCAAAAGGCTAAGAACCCAATCTCAAGATCTAAAACCCTAATCTCATGTATTAAGATCAAATATCTATCAAAAGGACAGATCAAGAAAAACAAACAACCACAAATAAGAATATCTACTAAAATTAAATTAGTTGTAAATCTATACCTTAGAAGCTTGGTTACGCTCAAATTGAAAACTTGAATACTTGATTCTGCTAAACCCTTTCGTAGATTTGATCTCCTCAGCGTTTGTGTTCTTCCACGCTCTAACCCTTTTGTAAAGAACTTTTCAAAGAGAATTGTGGGATCTCTAAGGAGAAGAAACCCTAGGCACTCCAGAAGGAAACTAGAGGAAAGAAAAGGAGGGAGAGAGAGTCTTGGGCTTGTGAGAGAATGTGTAGAGATCTCTAACCCTCTTCTCTTATTTATAATTTATAGAGCACCTCCTCTTAAACCAAAATTAGAATTCTCACTTCTATTATTAGTATATGTCATACTCCTCCTTTCCTTAAGAGTTCCAATCGGATTAGTAACCTTCTCTTCTTAGGATTAGCATTAGGACAACTAGGGATTCCTTTTGGCTCCAACTGAAGATCCGGATCCCACATCTCATGTGAACTCCGGACCCACAGTTAATTGCAAATTACTCCACTATATAAATATAATTGAGCTCCAGTCTTAGGAATATTTACAAGAATACCCTAATCTTCCCAATTACTGCCAGTAGGCCTTCAATCAATTATATCCATGGATCTATTGGAATTAATCTGTCCAACCAAATTAAATCCACATCTTATTTTCCTTATGACCAAATTAATCACAGTGATTATCAGTACCATCCAATTAACTCTTAATTAAGATGGTTGTACTTACCAATGATAAAATCCATTAATTGGCATAAAGGGATATTTCTTTCTTAGAGGATAGATTAGATCTCGAAAATTATATGTTCCCACAGTCCCACTACCACGTACCTAAGATATCAAGGTGTTGACCTACGGTTGGCCTCACTCATTGGTAATTCTAGGTAAATGTATACCAGAAACTTGAGTCCATTAATCTCTTAGGATTAAGAGCTTATTGCTTGGAAATTATGAGAGTAATCCTTAATTGTAGACATGTTTGCATAAGGTGCTACTCATGGTCCTTCAATACATCCAATGTACTAGTACAACAATCCAGTGCCTTAAACTTTAATGGTTGAGACAAACCACACTATCTCATAGTGACTGAGGTGCTACAACCTTGTACAGATGAAATGCCATGTTTCATCACTGGTTGTGAAATTTCTCAAGTATAAGATTTATGATCTATGTCTCATGTATGTGAACCCCATCCATGCACATAGATCACATTCAATATACTTGTGGGCTCCGGTTCATCTCATGAACTATTTTGTCATTTTTTATAAGTTATGTGCAATCATATAATAAAATAGCATCCATCACATGAATAAAGCATGAAAATATAAATTAATTAATAAAATAAATCAACTTATTTACATCATCCACTGGATTGAGGACATATAATCTAACATATTGGACACGCGACATCAAAGTACGTCCTAGTGGTCCCTACAAATGTGCAAGAGAAATTTCGAGTTTGGATTTTGAAAACCGTTTCTCTTCTTAACTTAAGGGATAAGAATGGTCTATATATATGAGATTTGATTTTTGAGTTTTCGAAGAAAAAGATAAAATCAGGACTGTAGATTATCCCGATTTGAATCCACAATTATAGTATTACAAAGGATTTGAGAACATGTTAAAGGAGTTTGGATCCCCGTTTCATAGAAATAGGGAGATGTTATTTCATCCAATCCACATTCACCAACTGTGTAAAATCTTATACTAGCTAATGTACCCTTTCAAGAATGAAAAAAATCAAGGAAAAGATTTTACACAGTTGGCAAATGTGGATTGGATGAAACAGTATCTCCCTGTTTCAACGAAATAGGAGATCCAGACTCATGTTAAAATCATCTTTGATTGCATGCCCTGATTGCCGTCTTGGATTGTTGGTATTCTTTAATTGAATTATTCTAGTGGTCCTTGATGAATACCAAGTTTGTTGGAGCAATCCTTTATCAATGTTCTTGGTTGGTCCTTGATTTTAGTGCCTTGATTGTTGATAATCTTTGATTGAGCTTGTTGAGGTGGGTCGTCCTTGGATTGGATAAGAGTGGGTCGAGGTTCTTTTATTTCTTGGATCATGTCTTCAATAGTCTCATCATTAGAAAGAGGCATTATCAAGCGCTACTATCTATCTAACTAGAAAAGGCCATTAATAGGTACGGAACCAAAGGAATGCTGATGAGGCCAACCTTTTTTACAAGGATAATGTCAGACCCCGACCCAAGTTTGATGTGTTTAGCACCGTTTAAGCCGAGTATAAATCTCTAAATGGGATTCGAGGATGTTTAGCTTAGATTTTGAGTTTGACTAGGTTCGTTCATAGCTTTGGGGATTTTTGAGAGCCGTTGAGCTTCATCTGACACGGCCCGAGGTGGCTCGTGTGACTCATGTGCGTATGGGGGATTTATTCTTGATTTCGAAAGATTCTGATTTTTACTTCTTTTGATTAGTCATATTAGCCCCTATAACTTTTGTGTTCCTTCCGTCCGTGTTCAAAACCCAGAAATTCCATTTTCAGCAAAAAGGTCAAAATAGACTTTTCACATCAAAAATTTGTGCACAATTTTCAATGTTTTCTCGAATCATGTGAAAAATGTACTTTTTGAAAACTAGATTTTTTTACGATAAATTCCCTCTTCTTCGTCGATCTTATCCGGCCAGGGCCCACAAATAGGGTTTCAGCCACTTGAAACTTTAGAGCCCACTCCCCACTCAATTCAAATCATAACCCACGTATGCTCCCTTCCTCTTCATTTTCTATTTCAGTCCTGAACCAGAGAGAAAACCAGTTTCTCCTTCCCTCCTTCTCTCCTCTGCATGCTTGGGATTCTTTGGCCCAAAGGAAGATTTGAGTGCACCACTCTCTTCCCCATCCCTTTAGCTTTCCAAAGACACCATTTTCAAGGAATTTTTGCTTGGATCATCCTCTTCTTCAAGATCTTCTTCTTGGTTAGAGCTTCTCTAGGTAAGCAATGGATTTCTTCTCTTAGATTGAGTTTCTTCTAAACCCTTAGGAAGCTTTTAATCTTGCATGCAAGGTGTCTTTACGAGAACTCCTTCTTTCCAAATGTTGGGAAATTTTTAGGTGTTTTCATGAGGTTTTTGTAGATTAAAGATCTTGTTGTAGAAGAAGAGTGCTTGGAGTGATTTTAGAAACCAATTTGTTCTAAGGCAAGTGAAAAATCTAATAATGAATGCATGCAAGTTGAATTTTAGTTTCTCCTCAAAAATTCTGAGCTATTGTAGGTGGTAATTGATGATAAGTATCTAATTTCAAATGGGTATTTGATTTCTTAATCATTGTAATTTTTCTGTATAAGTTCCATAGCAACTATTGTATGTTCAGTACTTGGTTTCTATGAAAACAATTTTAGAATTCTGCAATTTATGTGATTAAAATCTGTCTTTTACAATAAGTCTGTGAATGGGGGGCTATTATGTTTGGTGTTGAATGGAGGTTTGATTGAAGTTTAGGGGAGCTCAATTCAGGTTTAGGAGAATCGTTTTATTGAGAAGGAAGTAGTGGGAGTTCAGAACTTTTGAAGAGAGACAGAAATTCCTGCTCCTGAGGAGCCTGGCCAATGGGCTGTAGCGAGCTTGGGCTCACTCTAGAGAGCCAATCCTCTAGCTGGCGGAGACCAGTTCTGGCTCGCTTTAGTGAGACTAGGTTCTATCCCCTGGCGTTTTCTGTGCACCATTATCCCTGTTTTACTGTGGTATGTGCTCATAGCGACCCATTCATGTTTGAGTGGGAATTTTGGGATTTAAATATGCATTCAATCATTGAAATCAAGGAAGAAATAAGGAGAACTTTTATAATTGAATTACCAGGGAAATACCATGATTTTACCGAAGTTCGATGTGCACTCAAAGGTCTCAAATGTTGGATAACTTCAGAGGCACCAAATTTATTCTTATAACCCGACATTTGGATACTAAATGCTCATTGAGACAACCCTAAGGAAGCCATTTAAACACAACCAATTACCTCATTCCAAGTTTGAAGATTTTACATATTTTCTTATAAAACATTTTGAATAGCTTTGTGTGGTTTGCCACGTTGCAAAAATCTTGGTAAGGCTACTCGTCTATTTCATTTTCTGCATGTGCCATGTTCAAAGTAGTCATTTTATTGATTTGAAATATATTTCTTGAATTGATTTATGTTTGTTCGGATTTTTGGCTGGCACTAATAAGCTTCGGTCTCCTAGCCGGTTTGATCACCCGGCCTGGGATCCTTAATTAATTCCACCAACTGCAGTTTGGAAACTCTGTTTATTTGTCATCCGTTCTGCGGCGGATTTTGTTTGCTTCCCAACTATATCGGGTTATATATGTATTATATGTTTGTTCTGGCAATTTCATATGGCGACGGTTATACTTTGTTTGCTCTTGTTACTTCGGTAATGGGAGAATATAACTCAGTGTGGTTGTCATTGTTTTATTCGATTATTAGAATTCTTTTAAATATTTTCTATTCTATCATTTGTTTCAGTATTTAATTTCTTTTATTTCATCTCTACTTCTGTTTAACTTTTAGATGTGCTATTATATTTAAAGATGACTTTGTATACACTTGTCATGCTCTTATCTGCCTTATTCGCCTGCCAGACCGTCGTGTTTGAAGCTCCTTTGTTTGGTACCAGATGTTGATCCCATTGCCCGTGAGGCGGAACATGAGGTGTAGGCCGTTGAGCCGCTGTTTGATCAAGAGTGGCAGCCCGACGATGTCATGTAGGCATCGGTTGGGTTATAATCTACGTGTCACAGTTTGGGGATGATCATCACTTTTTGGGAATTTGTTTTACTAGCCTTTATTTGCTTTTATTTTGGGGTGTATAACTTTTAACTTACTTTGGTTGGTGTTGTAAAACTTAAACTTTAACTTTGGATATGCGTAATTATGTTTCTCACTCTGACACGAGACTTGGATATTATTTTATGTTGTTGGACTTCAGGATATGTTTGTTACATGCTTCCGCAATTTATTCGTTCTTATGTGATTACGAAGCAATGGATCATGGAATCCTCACCGCAGAAACTTGTGGAAAAAAGCGCGAGCCACTGTGACTATGGATTAGGGCCTTAGTAGGCTCGGTCCTAGTCCGGGGTCGTGATAGATAACCTACCCAAAACTCATTTTATATGGTGAGACGAATGGGCTCAACTACATGTCACCTAAGAACGGCTCCTTACCCGAGTGGTAAGGAGCGTCAGTTCTTATTTGGCTAACCGTGGGTACGTCACCTTTTCCTGCTTATGCAGGCTCCTTTCCTATGTGAGCTTTCTTCCTACTTGCGCGGGTTTCTTTTCCACTTGAGTGGGCTGCCTTCCCGTGTGTTTGCTAGCTCTCACTTGGGTCCCAGCCCCCTTGGCTGGTTACAAAACAAAATAAAAAAAGTAAAAACAAAAAACCTACATGTCATCCATCTTATATTCAACTCTGATAGCAAATATGTTGTTGAAAGTTCGGGGATCCAAACCCTAGAGAGGGGGGGTGAATAGGGTCTCCTCCGCTGGTGTTGTGGCCTCTGCAGGACCGGCATTGGCATTCAAGCTTGTAATAACAGTAATAACATTAATGAATACGACGATTCAGCGAAGTCTAAACAACATTATTATAATACATGCTGTGTTCAATTGAATTTAAAGATAGGATAATTCACGAGTTCAAATACCGAATACTAGGCAATTGTGCATTGAAATCAATTTATGCTGTCCGAATCATAAACAAGAGTTATACTCTAATTGGTAACTACATTAGCATCACATTTCATTTCTTCCAGTGGAAGCATTCAATTATGTGGGATCTGACTAGTGTCTGGGCCAGGGACAACTGGCATCACCACGGAGTTTCAGATCACCCCAATATAACCATCTACTGCAGTAGGAATTGTACAATTACCCTATTTCAGCTCTAACGAGCTTTAACAGGTTAAACTAAGTAGTGCTAACTCAAAGAGTCAATTCAAATCAATTATATCACTTCGATTCCATATAATCCAATCAAATCAATTGAAGGAAAACAAAGATTCATACAATTATAATATAGAACTTGAGGTCAACATAATATTTCAATATGATATGCAAATCACTTTAAAGAGTCAAGTTAAATTACTAACCATCACTAATTTAATTATCCGCCGTCTCTAACCATCCATTTCAATGTAATATAGGCTATCCAATGTACATGTTATTTCCAATTTGGTATTACATGGTGTATGAAGTGTACATTGGAGTCTCCTAAATTAACACCCATGGTTAAGTGCTAAACCAGCGGTTAATACATATAAAATTCCTATCATTCAAGATTATTATTTTTTTAATTCCATTGAATAATGTTCTAAGTCAAACTATCAATTCTAAGGTCATATATAATCTTTATAGTCCTTAAGACTTAATAATTCTTAATTACACTATAAATAGCCTCAAGGCTAATTTATAGACCTGTTTATATGCATAGAAAGAGATTTTGATTCAATTAGAATCAACTCAATCCGGACTCAATTCTGAGTCGTCCGATTGCTCGGACCTGACACGATTTCATTTTCAAAATTCTAAAACTGATCTCCTTCTTCCTCTTCTTCATTCCATTCATTCTGAACCTACACATAATATGGGACCTTCTGTCCCCTTCTCAATTATCATTTTACAGTTTCCAACTTCTTTTCCACTAAACCATCCAACCCTCAATATAAATTCTACAAAAGGAAGTGAAATTAAACATACAACTGAATTAATGGAAGATTACTAGCATCTATTCACAACTAATTGATTATACTTGCATCAATTTGAAATCCAACACAAAACCCCCTTCCTTAAGCTCAATTTAGAGATGAATTCCACCCCTTGAACCCTTTTTACTAACCCTAACATAATGAAACAACAAGAATGGAAAAACTAGTGAGTTGCTTGAGATGGAGAAGGATCTAGACAACTCAAACAAAACTAAAATCTCTAAATTTATTGTTGCTTACTTACTTTGTAGCTTGAAGAAGAGAATTTCGAGGTTTTCCTTTTACCCTAACACCCAAAGAAGAAAGGGAAGTTGATGAAGAAGATGAAATCACCAAGTTCCTCCTCCAAATCCACAAACTCCCTTCCTAAGCAATTGATGAAAAAGAGAAGAAAAGGAACCTAGGGTTTGTGATGGCTGAGAATGAACTATCGATTGAAATGAACTTTAGGTCCTTTTTAACACTACATATCCTGAAAGTTGCATATAAGCCTTATGGCATCAAACTATTTACGTTTTGAGTCAAACTAAGACTAGCTTGATTTATCTAAGATCAAATGCTATGAAGTTGTACTCTTTAAGATACACACGATGGTATCAAAAGTTATAGCATTCGACGAAATACACTAAAACTGAAATTTACGAAAAAATCCTTATTCTAGCCCAATTGAGTTCAAAACTAGTTCAATTAACTCATTCTCAATCCATTCAGCTTAATTCAACCATTTGAGACTAATTTAACTTAATTTGACCATTAAACACAATTAACCAAATTAAACATGAATAATTATTGTTAATGTCAATTAACTCAGGACGGAGTGTAATATAAATCCACCTGATCTCGTGTTTATGATCATGCTGAAGTTCTTGACATATTCATGATATAAGTATTGCTATTTTTCAAATGAAACCATGTCAAACTTATGTTCTCTGTACAACGACCAAAGTTGTCTCTGACATCACTTGTTGACTTAATCTCTGGTCATGATCATTAGATCAACATTCAATCTATCAGGATCTAGGTTATCAGGACACAAAATCATAAATTTGAACAAATACCTATAGTTGTTGTACACATTAGCATCTTTGATCTTTAACTCGATAGGCTTCTTCACCGGACTTGGATTTGTTCTTTTCCAACTTGGTAGTCCTAGATATGCTGGAGTGATGGTTCTCCATGATACAAATTTGTAATTGCTTTATTGCGGACTCTCAACATATCAAAGAATCCTACCCGAACGATTGTTTTCCAGTAGGATTTTTATGTAAGCCAAACAAACCTTATTTCAATGAGATTATCCTTGAAAAATCCAAGCATTTTCAAACTCTAAGAAAACAAAACAATAGGACACTAGAGGGAAGTTGTTGGGTCCATGCTTAGGTGCCAACTACATACTTCGTCATGAGAACCTCTCTTATGCTAACGACAGGGCCGTCTCAAGCATAAGGCAATAAAAGTCCTTGCTTTAGGCTCCTAAAATTTTAGGCCCCAAATCTTCTCAACTTCCAAAAAACAAGCAATGAAGTCAGTTTGTTTCTCCCAAAAAAGAAGGCCTCATAACAATTGATCCTAAAAAAATAAGGCCCCATTAAAACCGTTCACATTCCAAAAAAATTGAACAAACTCCTTCACAGTTTATACCTTTTCACATTCCAAAAACATGAGAAAAGTTGTAGCCATTAAAACCGTTCACATTCCAAAAAAATCGAACAAATTACTCCTTCACACGGTTTATACCTTTCACCTTCCAAAAACATGAGAAAAGTTGTAGCCATTAAAAATAATAATAATAAAAAGAAAAAAGAAAACCTTGCAATTACAACACGTAACGAATTCCTTTTGAGTTCTAAAATTCTTCCAGTTTATAGATTTTTTTTCTTGCATCTACTTGCAGTCCAAAGATGACAATCTCCTTGTGTTCTTGTTGGATCCCTTCAATTTAAGGGGTTTCTTTTTTCTCTAGACTCTATTCTCTCTACACTCCTTCCTAGTTGCACTTCTACAATTGCTATCACTACAATTTGGTGGCGTCGAGAAGAGGAACTTGTTTTGTTTTGATTGAAGCCAAAAGGTATGTATTTTATATATTATTTTTTGCCTTCTTCTTTTTGTTCTTATGTGATACTTTTTTTTATAATATAGTTTTGATAATATATGTTAATCATGGCTCACTAACACAAATATAATATGTTTTTTTTCAAGTTCTATAATCTTTGTGGTTAACACCGATAAATTGTTAAATCAATTTCTATTGTTCTGTGCTTTTAGAATTTTTTAAATTCCAAGCTCATGCTCTTTGTTTATTATAGTTTGTGTTTATTTTATTTGTAAATATTATTAGGTATAATTTATAAATAATAAATATGTCTACTAGAAAATATGAATCCGGGTACTCAAAACTTAAAAAAAAAAAAAAGAAGAATAGATGATTTAATTCAATCTAAAAAAGGAGCTCTTGATAAATTTGTTACAAGCAATAAGCAAAATATAACAATAAATGAACAAGAAATTGATATAAATGAGTTAGAAGATAATGAAATAGTAGAACAAAAAGATATCAATGAAGATATTCATAATGATAGTCAAATTCTCGATGAAGAACATGAGAATATTAATGAAACAACTGATCATATTCCTACAAATATTTATGATCCAAGTCAATGGACAAATATTGATACAAAACTAAGAGATTTATTCGTAGAAAAGGGTTAAATTAGAGATAATGATCTAGATTTTCCCAAAGATGAATTCTCTAGACATTTTTCTGCTACATATTATATTCGAAAATTACCAAATGGGGAGAAGCATGATAGAAAATGGCTAGTGTATTTAAAAGATTTGGATAGAGTATTTTGTTTTTGTTGTAAGTTGTTTAATTCAGATTGTAATACAAGTAAACTAGCTAATGAAGGAACTAAAGACTGGAGAAATCTTGGTGTTAAGCTTAAGAGTCATGAGACAACTAATGAGCATATTACTAACATGAACACTTGGATTGATTTAGAAATAAGATTGTTAGAAAATAAAATAATTGATAAAAATATCCAAGAACAAATTAACAAAGAGAAAGATCATTGGAAAAAAGCATTATTAAGAATTATTGCTGTCGTAAAGAATCTTGGTAAAAATAATTTGGCATTTCGAGGAACAAATGAAAGGATCTATCAAGCAAATAATGGAAATTTTTTAAGTTTAATTGAAATGATTGCAGAATTTGATCCGGTAATACAAGAACATATTTGACGTATTCGACATGATGAAATTCATAATCATTACCTTGGGCATAATATACAAAATGAATTGATAAATCTATAAGCAAATGAAATTAGAAGTAAAATTATTAAAAGAGTTAAAGAAGCAAAATATTTTTCAGTTATACTCAACTGCACTCTAGATGCTAGTCATCAAAAGCAAAGGTCTCTCATATTAAGATGTGTAGATATTTCATCAAGTCCAATAAAAATAGAAGAATATTTTTTAGAATTTCTAAAAGTAAATGATACCACTGGAAAAGGCCTTTTTAATGCAATTATAGATGCAATAAGAAATCTTGAACTTGATATTAATAATGTACGAGGATAAGGATATGATAATGGATCTAATATGAAAGGAAAACATTAAGGGGTACAAAAAAGACTCCTAGATATAATCCTAAAGCACTTTACACACCATGTGGAATCTAGTACTTTGCGATATGGCTAACTCTTGTCCTATAGCTATATCTCGTTTTGGAGTTGTACAACGTATATATTCATTATTTTCTTCTTCTACAAAACGCTAGAGAATTTTACAAGATAATGTACCCAGTTTAACTCTTAAGTCATTGTCACAAACACGTTAGGAAAGTCGTATTAAAAGTGTTAAAGCAATAAGATAGTAAGCTCAACAAATAAGAGATGCACTGTTGCAATTAGCAAAAATTAGTGAAGATCCTAAAACTAAAATTGAAGCTAACTGTTTAGTAACACATATGAGATTGAGAACTTTGAATTTTTATTGGGCATGACAATTTCGTATGATATATTATTTGCTTTTAACTCAGTTAGTAAAAATTTACAATCAAAAGACATGCGTATTAATATTGCTATAGATCAATTAAAAGGTCTTTTTTTTTAAATATAGAGAAAATGGATTTACATCTGCTATGATTACATCTAGAGAGACTGCTGCTAAAATGGAAATAGAACCTATATTTCATGAAAAAATGTATAATTCGTAGAAAGAAGCAGTTTGATGAGAACGTCAATGACGAGACAACACAATCTGTTGAAGAATCATTTAGAGCTTATTATTTTATATACATAGTAGATCAAGCTATTTCTTCAATTTAGAGTAGGTTTGAACAATTTAAAATATATGAAAATATTTTTGGCTTTCTATTTAATTTTAAAATTTTAAAATCACTAGACAATGATAGTTTGTAAAAAGTTGTCCTAATCTCTATTGTTCCTTGAAACATAACAGTTTTTCTGATATTGATGGTTTAGATTTATTTTCAGAATTGAAAGTTTTAAAAGAGATTTTACAAACAGAAGAAAACACTCCAATTGACGTACTTAATTATATAAAAAGACTCGATTCTTTTCCAAATGCATACATTGCTTACATAATATTATTGACAATACATGTAACTGTTGTTTCTGCAAAAAAGAAGTTTTTCAGAATTAAAATTGATAAAATCCTACCTACGATCAACAATGTCACAAGAAATATTAAGTGGATTAGCCATACTATCAATTGAAAATAATATGTTAGCAAAACTTGAATATAAAAACTTAATTAGTAATTTTGCATCACAAAAAGTGAGAAAAATAGATTTTAAATAAAATATTTATAATAATATTACAAAATAGAAAAGGCCTCATTTAAGATTTTCGCTTTAGACTTCAAATTGTCTTGAGCCGGCCCTAGTGGCTAACTAAATTAAAAATCGACCTGCAACTTATTGTAAGGAATTACTATATGAAGGATGTCACAATTCACCTATACACCCCATCTATCTAGGATCCACTAAATCCGTATCTTGCACCTTATACCTTTACCTAGATGGGTTCTACTAAAAGCAACCACTTACTTGGCCAACCCTTTGACCCTTTCCCACATACAATGTACCATCGAACCCAATCACCTTAGAGAACCGGCTATTGATATACCATGGGTGGTATAAGCAGTTAAATTTAGTTAGATCAAATGGATATCATGTGGATCCACTCTCATTTAAGAGGCTCCACTATAATACATTGTTTACATAATCCCACAATAATTATGTAATTTAGGTGGGTCAACTTTAATATTTGATTTGATTGTCAATCAAGGGATATTTTGGTAATTCAAGAGTGATTTCACAAGTAGACTAAATATACTTCAAAAGGTCAAACATATGCGAGCATTTAAATAAGGGAGGCGGTCCTGTAAGTGATGGACCCGGCTCCATCTCTCCCTCCACCCCCCGGGGGGGTTGAATAGAAAAAGAAGGAAGCGAGCATCAACATTTTTTTTGTACGGGTATGTCAGATTTTCTCCTCTACTTGGAATTTGAAATGGTGATCCGGAGATTTACCTTCACAAGTAGAAAAGGAAATCAACTTCTTTTTTCTAACTTTCCATTGTACATATATTTTTAAAAAAAAGACAAAATTTTTGAATGCCGTGAAAGGCAATTTTCATTTGTTTGCCGTAAAAGGCGGTTTTGTGCCATAGAAGGCGATTTTTGCCGTGAAAGGCATTTTACAAATCTCATCAATGAAGAAAGACAAGTGTTGTGATTTTTTTCTCTTAAAAAAAATACAAAATACAATAGAAAAGTAAGAAAAGGAATCCGGCTTCTCAGGAAATTATGAAGACTCGTTCAGATCGACAGTCGCGAGTCATGTATGGACTCCACCATCGTCCTTCAGAAGAGAACACATGATGCTTTAATTCACTTGGCTTGGCTTGGACCTCAGATTTTTAGAAGATAAGGACCGAGAGGATGTCCTATATCCAATAAAAAGCTGAGTAGACGGGCTGAAGAGCCACATCTGGCCGTGTTGAATAGTAGGAGAATGGACCTTGGGGGGGTGGGCCCCCAAGGGACTTCAATCACCTTGTGTTGTCTCTTGTAGCAGAGTTTCTTCAAAGTTGGAGAGCTTCTTTGAGCAAGAATTTCTTCTGGAATCTTCCGGCTGGGGTTACAGTAGTGTGGTGTGTATCGCCTTCTTCTTGGAATGACCCCCTTTTTATAGGCTTTTGATAGCCATGGGTGGGTTTATGGGCATTGATGGCATTGATGTTCCATGATGGGAGGAGTTACAAGATTAATTTTATAATTTTTGTAACTCCTTTTTCTTTGGATATGATTGGCCAATGGAGAATAATGGGCATTTAATCGCTTTTAATCTCCTTGATGATGGGAGTTTCATGATTAATTACCATGATTAAACTCCATAATGATAGGAGTTACATGGTTAATTGCCATGATTACTTGGACTTGTAACTCCTTTTTCCTTGAATTTGATTGGGCCGTCCAAAATAATGAGTTAATGACCGCATTAACTTGCCATAAAAATGGTCATTTAACTTCATTAATTGGTTGCTAGGGCGCTTAAAGAGTCACGGGCCGCACGTCGTCTCTTGGAATTCTTCTTGCGATGATCGCCGATGGATCCACACGTTATTTAATGTTGGATGGCGATGAAACTTCAAACATTGATTGGTACCAATGAGCCGACAACATCTGTCCAGTTGATTTCTCGATCGGTCGAGTAGAAAGTGTGCTTTCTTAGTCGGTCGGTTGGCGATTTCGAAGTGTCTGATGATGATCCAATGATTTCGGCGGTGGATCCGTGATGTTGACGAAGATCGACAGGTTTCATGCTCCAAAAATCAGAATTTGAGAAAATTACAGGGGCCAAACATCGCGAAACGTAAAAAAGATCGGAAAAACAGCCCTTTCTGCTGAAATCCGGCAACCCAGATTTCCAGGGTCGCCGCCGGCGACCATGGGCCAAGGTCGCCGGCGACCATGGGATTTTCTCCCCTTTTGGTCGCCGTTTCTCTACCGTTTTTTCGAGCTTTTTTGCTTCTTTTTTCTCCTGTATTTTTCTTGATATTTGTCCTCATTTACTGACTTGATTCCTCTGAAAAAAACCTTACGAGAAGCCGTGCAAATCAGAGCACAAAGTTTCCTATTTTTGGAAAAGCCGAAGACTTTATAATCGATTTTCCGCCAAGAGTTGAAACTAGGTCAAACAATGTCGGAATGACCTGAAATTTGAGGTGAAGCTTCCTAAGCAGTAGATAGGACCAACCATGGGCTTTTGTTTGAGTTTTGAAGCCGTTTGGGGTCTCGTCAATGCTAGACTTGATTTCACCGCGATGAAGATGTCGAGCTTTGATGTACGGTCAACCGATGTCCGATTGACCTGAAATTTGATAGGAATCCTATTGGAGTCATTTAGAGACAATCCATTAGCTCTGATTTCGACGTCATGGTTCCGGGGAGCTCCGCCGCCGGTAGGCTTGATTTTGTTTCCGAGTGTCAAAACTGGGTCAAACGTTGTCGTAATGACCTGAAATTTGACGTGTGGCCCTTTGGAAGCATGTAGAAGTTACCCATGCGCTTAATTTGATGAGTGATGGCCTCGGTGGTTCTTACCATCGAGGGGCTTGATTATGTTGCTCGAGGGTCAATGGATGGTCAAACGGTGTCGGTTTGACTTGAAATTTGACATGGAGCCTTTTGGATGTATTTTGAGGCCATTCGTCGGGTCTGATCGAAGTTTTGATGCCTTCGACATTGTCGCCGCCGGGAGCTCCTGCCCAGCTGTTGGAGAAGTGAAGTTAGGCCAAATGATGTTGAAATGGCCCGAAACTTCATGTGTACCTCTTTCTTGGCTATTTTGAAAAATCTTGCAGTTTTTGTTTGATTTCGACAAGATCTGATGCTTGAAGCGGATTTCTCCTGTTTGTGGTAGGATGCAGCTCCAAGTGGCTTTTGGTGTTGAGAATGTGTGAAGAGGCAAAGTGACATTTTTGGTGTCAACAGTAAGGACCGTCCTTACGGTCCACACCGTTCGGAATGCCCACTGTGGCCTACTTTATGACCCATCCAAATTGACCACTCATTCATAACCCCATTATAGGCACTGAATCCCATGAATTTGCGGATTCGGATGAACTAGACCGTTGGATTGAGGGTCAATTTTTCTTCTTTGATACACAACTATTAAACTTGTGGACCATGGATGAAGGGGTTAGAAGTATTAGATTGACTTTAAATTTGATATGTAAGTTGGCCTCACTTGGATCTTTCAGTCCCCTTTTTTCCCATGACTAGTGGGGTCTCATGTTAGGCCCCAATAGGCGGTCCGCACGGTAAACCATAAGGACGGTCCTTACAGGACCGCCTCCCTTTAAATAAATGCACAAGTAGTTTGAGTTGCAAGAAGCTCAAATAAATTTACACATATTTGCTCATGTCCGAACTTGGTTTTAATTAATTATAGAAAATTTTATTTAAAAAATCTCCCAAGAGTTGGGAAGACCAAAAAGGCCCTTAAGTTGTAATATAGACCATAAAGGTCCTCTTGCCACTTTTGTTTTGTTTGGCCAAGTGGAGATATCACAACTCACCTATATACACGAGTGGCGATATTGCCGCTTGTTTCTTCCATCTTTCACACTCACCATGTTCTCAATCTCCTTTCCCCTCCCATCTCTCCATCTCCAACACTCCAACCTCTCTCCTTTTTCCCTCCCGCCATTTCCGATTCCTCCAAACCTCCTCATCTTTCTCTCTTTCGATCCAAACATCATTTCAAACCCCTCTCCTAAAACTCAAAGGTGAGTTCTTTACGAAAACATTTTGAGGACGGAAGAGTGAGGACAACTTGAGCTTGGAAGAGATTGAGAAGTCATTGCGAGAGGCAATTTGGAGAGAGTGGAGACAAAGCGGTCATGACTCTGACGGCATCGGTGGCTGCTTAAAGGGGATATGTGGTGAGGAGGACAGGGTTGTTGCTAGAGTAAGGGGAGCATAGGATGAAGGCAGAAAGGTTGCTTAAGTTGATTTATGGATTTAGGAAGAGGAAGATACATGTGAGCAACAATCTGTTAGTATTAAGGAGGAGGAGGAGGAGGAGGAGATACAGGTCTGCGGCAATATCCCCGCCTAATAAAAAAGAAAAATTAAAAGAAAAAGTAAATGAGCGATAATATCGCTGTTCAAGGCGATTTTGGTCAATATTAAAATTTGAAGGCCTTTTTTGGTCTTTACTAAGGGCACGTTTGGCAAACATCCATGGTAAGGAGGAATCACATCGCTCTAGATGATTCCTTTGTTCTAGGGGAATCAAGTCATCCTCTCTCAAGATTGTTCCAAGTTTGGCAAAATAAGAGGAGTCCGATGAAGGATTAAAGATTTTGAAAGTTTATCATAATCCATAGAGGATCAACACCTGAGCTGTCATAAGATGGTTATGTAGAATTTTTTTAACGATTTGAACGGTTCAAATAATGCAAAGGAGGCCCACATAAATTTAAAAAAATATTTCAAAGAATGTACTTTTTGCAAATCTCTCAACATCTAGGAAGGATCAATGGCTGAAAGTTGAGCTCATAGTCTTGTTTGATCCCCTCTAAATTATTGACGGTTCAGATCATTATTATGATGCCCATAATGGTGACAAAAATTGAAAAAACGAACTGCCAAAATAATCACGTTTTACGTACAGATCTATGGATCCAACGGTTTGGACATTTTCACAAATATATGAGAATATAAGATGAATCAACGGCTGATATTTGATATAAAAGCTGCTTTTGACATTCTAAACGTGATTACCGGTTCAGATCATCAATAGGGGACCTATAAAAATAAAAAAATTCAATCCAACCGGTAGTTACAAAAATGACACTATGCTCACTGTAGCTCTGCAAATCCAACATTGCGTAGATTCCTCTGTTCCGAAATCGCGGGGGGGGGGGGGGGGGGGGGGGGGGGGGGGAGGGGATCCTCCATCCAACACTGTTCATGTATGAACCAAACATGGATTTTTTGCGATTGGGTAGAAAATCGCCAGGGATTCCTCTTTGTTGATGTTTACCAAACGTGCTCTAAATTTAAGGGGATAGGAGAAAGGTAGCCAATAAAATAAGAAAGAGGGAAAAGAGACATGAGAGAAAGGAGAGAATTATAGAACAGAAGCATTAGAGAGATGAGGGTGGCAGAAAGAGGAGAGAGAAAGAGGAGAGAAAAGAGATGTGGGAAAGGCATGAAATAAGAGAGATGAGAGAGGGAGAGAAGTATGAGGACATGGAAGAGGGAGGGAATCGAAGGGACTCAGGCTCGGGCTAGGCTCAGGCCTCATGTTATTTAGGTGGGCTGGGATTGGGCTGGGCACTTTTAGCCCAAGTTAGGCTTAGGCTGGGCTTTGACTCATTCTTTAAAGTCGGGATGCCCTGGATATTAACACCCCTACATAATTGAGGAGGGTCCCCAAAAAAATGAAAAGAAAAAGAAAAATAGCCCCATCAGATTATCCCAATTCCCAGCCTTGATTTGACAGCCTTAAGTTTCGAAGTGTCATCTTCTGTCTATCTTATCTTATCTATAAATATTTTGATGACGATGATGTTGAATCCCCTTGGTCAATATTGGCCAGATGAGTGTCAAAATGGAAATGGACCTAGGGCAGATTTATGTGGGATTGGGTGAAAGTAGTATCGAGACTGTGAATGAGGTACGCTAATCAGATGTATGGCCCCAAGTGCTCCCCGTGGATCTGGACTTCGACCTTCTCAATAATTACAAACTTTCTCAGACACTTCCAAAAGAAAACTCAAGAGAAAGAGAAAGGCCTTGCACTAAACCAAAGTGGGAAGAGCCAGCCAGACAACCCCTGCTGCTTCTTCAATCACTCATTTACTCCAGTGAGTTACTGTACTTAAAAAATATCTAACGCTTCCTTGTTTTCAGAACAAGAAATCTATAGCTGGCAGAGAAACCTTTCTTTTTTATATCTGGAATTTGACAGTTTGAAGACCCATTTTTCCATATCATCCCCTTCAACTTCTGAAATTTGCAGAGATGGATAAAAAGAACAAAGATGTCATACGCTTGGAGCGTGAATCCGTCATTCCAATTATGAAGCCGAAGCTTATTATGAAATTGGCCTACCTTATAGGTATACGGGGACTCAATTTTTCATGACTATTTGTCATCTATATCTGTGTCTTTATATGGGTTTTGCGATTTTTGATGTTTTTTCTTCTTGGGTGATGCGGATTCCTGCGATTTTGATGAAATTGTGAGATGGGTCGTGTTTGGTTTTTGGTGTTTTAATTGATTTGGGTCTTTTAGATTTGTTTGATTTTGGTATGCTGTGTGATTTTGGCGTACCTATTCGGAATGGAGCTTAGGTTTTTCATGCCTTTTCAGTTGGACATGTGTTTGTTTCTCTCCCCATTTTTTTGTTTGTGTGATTTTATGTTCTTTTCATGTGGTTGTTAGTGATTACTTGAAACTCGAAATGCATTCCGTAAGTCTCTGTTTAGGAGTGGATTTGGGCTTCTGCTCTGTGTCTGGCTTTGGTGTTTTGCTTGCTTTTGGGATGTAAATAGGAGATGTGGTGTTCCATTTCTTCAGATTTAAGGCATTTGAATATTTTTTGTTTAAGTTGTGCGTAAATATTTGAGCCCCTGTGATCAACCTTTCAAATCCCTAAACCCCCACGAATGTCATGCTTTCAGGTGAGCGCCACAGGCTGAACCATTCCTTGTGAAGGAAAGACCACAACGTTCGTGTAGAACACTGTGAATTTGGGTGTTTGTGTGCATGTGTATTTTCTTTTCTTTTTATGTCTTTCTTATGTGGATCAACGTCATCACTTAGTTCTATCCCATCAACATAGGGTAGGCATTAGAGTTTTGCTATAAAATTGTCTCAATGTTTTAAATTACTTAAGTGTGAGGCAAGGTGTTCCAATTGACCAAAGCATGAGGTGCAAGCCACTTGAGCACACTTTTTTTTTTTATCTTTTCCTTCTTCTTCGTTCTCTGTTTTTTTTTTTTTCTTTTTATTTAGTAGAACATAAGTCATTCTGGCTATTTAAAGCCTTTTAATGAGTTAACTAGGATTGACTTTAGTTACTCGTATTTTTTTTTTTTTAATATTTAAGTTACTCGTAGCTAGTAGTTACAATAGCTTTAGATAAAAAAAAAAGAGAACCTTTTAACTTCTTAAAATTAAAGAACCTGTTAACTTCTTAAAATTACAGTTTGTTCCTCACTTTTTCTAAAGACCAGGATGTGTTTGTGAGATAAGCCACCGGATATGGAGTGTAATTGAAGTGCATGTGAGGCGTTCCAAATGTCCCTCCCAAATCCTGTTAAACTCCTAAAATTATAGCCTTTTCCTCTCTATGACTCATACTGTATGGCGTTCCAAATGCAAGTTATGCCTCAGACTGAGCCTTGGGGCATTTGAAGCACTAGTGCCATGGCCACTCTCATGTTGATTCCAAATGCTTCTAAGAGCCTCATACTTGAGGCCGAGGCGTTTTAGGAACCTTGTAACCATATTCCCACCCTCTAATATGTCATGGACATTTGTCATTTTGCTAATGTCCTATAATATGAGATTAATATAGTGTGCCTCACAACAATTTCTGACATCCTCTCATGTGGCATCCCCCTTGCTGCCTTGAAAGAAACATTACTGTCCATCACCACTTGGACACCATAATCTTCTCCAATCTCCTCGACCATTTTTGGTAGAATGCTGAATAGGTATCATGCATCCTTGCAATGTCCGGAGGTGTCAATGGACATAAGAAATATTATGCCTGCAACATGGCAAATCATAAAATCAATAAGTCACACATATGGTGCAAATAGTTGTTCATCTATGATGCAACTCTTGTTGTCCTCAATTCCCATGTCAAGGAACGTTCCGTCTATCTCACGTGGAAGGAAGTTTTACTCATGTCATGAAAAAACTTAGAAATAGCCCGGCCCATTTTTAGTGCCTTGCTCTTCATGCCATGCATTAGAGAAATCTTGGGCCAATGTAAGGAAGGATCAATGGACCCTTGAGTAGTTGGGTCCCATGATTGTAGGTTTGGTTGTGGGGGTCAGGAAGCACTAGAAGAACCGGCTCCACCCCGTAGCTCGCCCATGCGAGCATGCTTTAGTGCATAGGTCTCGTGTCTTGCTTTCATTCCTCCTTTCAATTCCTTTACATCGTCATTACCATCAATCATCATCATCCTCCATCTTAGCCAACTTTTCCTTGTATTTCTTCTTCTTTTCTTCCTCCACCTTCTTTCTAAGTAGGAGGGCTCTCATTTCTTGTTTTACTGCAATGGGGACATTTGAACAACCTTTTTCATCCCCAGAAACATGTCCTAAATGTGTTTTTAATCAGTGTATCCCACTACTCATGGTTTTCCCACAATATTTGCATTTTGCTTTATGTTGGTCCCCATTGACCATTTCCCCATGAGCCCACCTGGATCAACTTCTTTATCTTTCTTTGGCACCGTTAGGAAGTTTTGCAAAATAAGAGTTATGAGTAGAACATTAGACTTCAAACCAATTAACAACATTAGTGAAGAAAATTCAATGTACCTTACAATTAAAATAAAAAAGCTTACAAGTTACATATAAATGTAAAATAATGAAAATTTTTGATATCTTCATGTAAATGTGTAGATATAGTCGAGAACCCATTATCTACACACAAATCCCATATCCTGTCTAACTCACCACTTTACATAATAATAATTAAATTTAATAAAACTGTATTTTACGTACTTACAAAAGAATGAAATTTATGATTTCTTCATGTAAATGTGTAAATTTAAGTGAGAAACCATGGATATACACACTACATAACCCCCGTATGTTGTACAACTCCACTTTTAAACAAATAAATAATAAAATAAATGAAATTACTGTTTTGCATGCTTATAGGTGAGTATAATTTTTTGTTTCTTCATGTAAATATGTATATCTAGGTGAGAAACATTAGATCTAAACAATACATAACTCCATTATCCTTTACAACTCATCACTTTAAACTAATAAATAATAAATAAAAGAAATTACAATTTTACATGCTTTTGAGAGTGTAATTTCTTGATTTTTACATGAAAATGTGTATTTCTAGGTAAGAAAACATAGTTCTTTACACTATATCGCTTCATTATGTTTCTAAATTGAAAACTTTTAAAAAAGTAAAAGAAAATAAATTTTTATAAGAATAATTTCAAATATGAAAAATCATTTGTCAGTGTACATGCATAGATCTAGGTTTAAACTATTGATCTAAGTGGTAGACACTCTTTCCTTTCAAAATCTAAAGGGAGAAAATCATTTTTTTATTTTAAAAAAATCCCATTTAAATGAAGGAAAAATAAGTTTTTTCAATAAATTTATGGTAAAAAAACATCTCCAAGGAAAACTTACAACACATATTTTCTCAACTTTGTATTCTAGAACAACAAAAACTTGCACCAAAACTCTAGAACCCAAAAACCTCTTACATATGAATCATGTTTCAATCTTGAGTTGGTTAAATCTCTCAAATGATCTTCAAAAGTATAAGATTTGAGCTCCCACTGCCAAAAGCCTATCTCCAAGTAAAACCATCATGTTTTTGATCTTGGGTTGGTTACATTTCCCAAATGATCTTCAAAATCATAAGATTTGATCTCCCACAGCCAAAAGCCTTATCTCCAAGTAAACGCTCTTAAAAGAATGAGGGTTTCATGCGAAAGAGAGCTTATATATTCCTGAAGTCACATTACAATCTGACTTGGCCAACTCACCTGAGTCAATGGGGCCAAGTCCCATGTATTGAAGTTTGAGACTCCCAAGTCCCATAGGTCCCGACTCCATTAGGGCTGAGTCTGAGTTGAGGCTTTGACTTGGCTGAGTTTTTAATTCTTAACGGTGCTTGGTAATCTATTGTGATGGAAGAGTGAGTAGTTGGTGGTAGCCAGATCAAGTTCTGAAGTTGAGTATCACGCTTTGGCACATGGGAGGTGGGAATTATTGTGGTTTAAATGAATTGGTTTTATACTTTTATATAAGGGCCCGGTGGTGTTACATTGTGATAGTCTTTCATCATCAGAGAACAACACACATTGCAGTTGATGCCTTTTCATCCTAGAGAAGGTCAACAAACAAGAAATTAAGCTAGAGTATACTCATGCAATTAGTGAGACTTCCTGTGACTAAAAGACAATTATATGATGCATTTTCCTTGCTGGCATAGTAGAAATCTATCTGCAAGCTTAAGGGAGAGTGTTGATGTTTATAGTTTTTCCTCCTCTTTTTTTTTTTTTTGTGATGTTGCAAATTTGAGGGACTGTTTGGAATTCTTTGAATTTGTAGGTTTTTTTTCTTTGTAAATTTCTAGAAATTCATTAATATAAAAGTTGTTGCCTGGATGCCCAATTGTAGGCAACAAACAAGTGTAGTTTTTGTCAGGACTTAGAACCCAGTGCCCTTCGAATTCCGCGTCGAGACTTATAAAAGTATCGTATCACATTCATAAGTTAAATCAAAATACTCCAATGAAAATCCAAGCAATCCTATTAAATAAATTTGAATATAATTTAAAGTCTGAGTTCAAAATATTCAACTAAACAAATTGACTATACTTGAGTAAAATAAAACAACTACACCGCCTTTAAAAGTTCAAATGAAATAAACTGAATAATCTGATAAATTTGGTTCTCTTCATCTGCTTGATGACTCTGCCACTCAAGTGTGCATGCCAAAGCCTATCTCCTAGTCATCACGATATTTCCAAGTCGTTTCCTGCTCTTCCTTGGCCATCGATGTCCCGACCATCCAATATCGCTCCGGGTTTCCTCCATCTACAGCTATCTTCTTCAGCTCCTCCACCGCTGAATCAGTCAGGTCGGCATTTTGCTCTCCTGTTTCTAGCCGATCTGACTGTAATTGCTATTTTTGGTCAGCCTTCTTGCCTGAGCATAGGCCATCTCCCTCCGCCTTTTTTGCCTTTCCTTTAATTACCGCAATTAGACAGCTCTTGGATGCTGCCTGGTCTCCTCTAATCTCCATGATTCCTTTTGGAGTCGGGAAGCGAATCCTTTGGTTATAAGTCGATGGCACTGCTTTCATGCGATGAATCCACGTCCGCTGTTATAGGGAGATGGTACGTCTACCACTAGAAATTTCGTATCGAGTTGGATAGGTCTAGCGCCGACTTGCACAGTTATTACACCCATCGGGTGTACTGCTTGCCCATTGAATCCAAATAGGGGTATCGAGGTCGGCTGTAGATCAGAGTGCTTCAGACCGAGCTTATCAAACAGCCCCGCGTACATTATTTCTGATGAGCTTCCCGAGTCTATGAGCATCCTCTGAACATCGTACTCCTGTACTCATAGGGTTAGTACCAGGGCATCATTGTGGGGCTGGATTACATCTCGCAAATCATCATTTGAGAACGAAATCTTTGCCTTCCCTTGCCTGGATGTGTTTACGATGCTCGGCTCAATACTCATTTGATATACTTCTTTCAAGTGCTCGGCCATTCTTTTTTGGTTTTTGACGGATTGAGTCGTCATTTCTGCTGGATTTATCGCTCCATGCACCACATCAATTATCCCCACAGGTCCCCCCTTCATTTGCGACGTTCTTTATCTCCTTCCGATCTGAGCTTCCTTGGTTCTTCTTTGTGCCTGTGCTTTCCACATACTCTTTTAAGTGCCCTTCCTTGATCAGGTCTTCCAGATGCTATTTGAGCATTGGCAATTTTTTGTTAAATGGTCGTTCTCTCGGTGGTAAGAGCACCAGAGATTGGGATTCCGACATCCTAGGTCGCTCACCATCTTCGGTGGCCTTTTAAAATATAGTTTGTCCTTAATCTACGTCAAGATCCTGTAGATCGGATCTTTGAAGATCGTATATATCCCCTCGAAGGCTGCTTTGTGGGTACGGTACGACCCACTTTTTTTTATCAAAGACTTCTCCGAACTCCCTTCTCTTCCTCTTGGATCCCTCGTCCATTGGGTGAGTTCACCTTGGCTCAGGTGCTCCCATGTTTTCTTCCAATTTGATGAAATCTTCGATCCTTTCCATCAGCTCTCCCTGCGTGGATGGGGATTGCTTCGTCAGCGATTGGCGGAGCTGACTCTCCTTAGGTAGCCCTAGCTTGAAGGTGGTCACTGATACTTGTTCATTGCTTCCTTTTACCTCATTATAGAGCCGCCATTAATGAGCATTGAATTCCTTTAGGCTCTCCGAGCTTTGCTTCTTAAGAGACAGCAACGCCCCGACATCCTTTGGCTGCTTAGAATTTATCACGAAACGGGTGACAAAAGATCCAGCCAGCTTCCGGAAGCTGCGGATTGATCTTGACTTAAGACGGGAAAACCATTTTAAGGCTAAGTCTTCTAAGCTCGATGGGAAAACCTTGCACATCAGCGACGCATTACCGATCCAAAGTGCCATGGAGTGCTGGTAGTGCTGGACGTGGTCGGCCGGATCAGAGATTGCATCATAGATCTTCAGCTTGGGGATTGAGATACCTTTTGTTGTTTTGTAAGGCCTGAGATTTTGGATGTATTGTGGATCTACTGACCCTAGAAGCCAAGTCATAATTTTTGCATCGTTGGTTTCCCATTTGGAGACAGCCTTTACATCCTCTACATGTTTAGGATCAGTCCCATCTATATGACCCCATAATTCTTTTCCTTTAAGGTATATCTGAAATTGGAAGCCCCATGATGTGTAATTGGTCCCATTAAACTTAACTAGGGAAAGTTCATTTTTGTCCATTTTCACTCTAGGAGTTGGCTCAAGCCAATCAGCAAAGTCTCAAACCAGATCTGTGAGAGTGATCTCTTTTTCAAATTAGGAATTGATTTAGGGTATCTCCAAGCACAAAAATGGATCTCTAGTGGTTTGGGGATGATTTGAACACAAAACCCAGGTTTGTCGATCTGTTTCCACAAAAAAAAAGGTCTAACGACCTTGTTTTTATGTTCTAAGAGTGGTGGGGCCCAATAGATGATCTGATGACCAATCAGATCTGTTGGATGTCTAGAATTCTTATTTTCCGTCAAGGCAAGCCAAGTTTCACTCCAAATAATTACAGATCCATGATGTTGTGTGCATGTGATGAAAACTTATGCACCAAAACAAGAAACAACTAAATCGATCAGAAATCCTACCTCTGATGAGCCAAAAATTCTGAAAAAATGTCCAAGAAATCTAGGATGAGTGGTTGACCAAGATAGTATGGTCTGCTGATGTTGCTGTGTTGGTCCGAGGTGGCCTTGATGAGTTGCTGCAAACGACTGACGAGAGTGGTTCCCAGAACCCAAAACAATGCTCAAAGCTCTCTGCTAAGTCAATACCAAGGTCCACAAGTCTCTGATTAACTGTCGATCAAGATAGAATGATGTCCTTGATGAACTTGGGCTGATTGGAGGTGGGCACCAGTGATCAGACTTCAAGATGTTGATAAAACACTATGTTAACATGCACGAACAGTCACAAGCAGGGTGCCTATGACTGTTATATCACCAAGATTTGACAACAAGGTCGAAGAGGAAAGCTAGAAGAAGACCTAGCTCTGATACCATGACAGATACAAAACTTTAGAATGAGAGAATGCTTTGGAATATTGGATGATCCAGACGATCATTCTTGGCTTCATTTATAAAGACTAATAGCCTTAATCAAGGCAATTACAATCTATGTATGAGGAAAGAATATAAAGAATATAAGTTACAATCTTTTATAAATGGAAAGAGAATATAAACAGGTCAGTCAACTAATTCCCATGTGATGTATGAGTATGGGCCTATTGTACATGGGCCTTGGGTCAGATGGTGCTAAGTGCTAACATAAACCAAAATTTGACACTCATCCAACTTTTACTCACCGTTGGATTGAAATTAGAAGAAAATGATGCTTCTAAAACCATTAAACTTTGGGGCTATGAATCAAGGGGTTAGGATAATCTAATGGAGTTGAAAATTTTCACAAGTAGATCCCATCTAAATTGTTCCATCAAGCGACAATCAATGCTTGTCATACACCATAGTGGGCCTAACTGGGTGGGGTTTTTCTTGTAAAAAACTCACTGGGAGTTTTTTAACGCTCCTCATGTGTGTCTATATATGGGAAATATTCATGTGGATCCATCCCTTACCATATTGTGGTGAGGGACAACATAATTGGGCCGACTTTATGATCCATCCGAACCATCCACACACATGGGCCCCCTGAATTACATTGGATCCATTGAGCCTTCACTGATCCGAATGGATTGAACCGTTGTATTGAGGGTCAGATTTTTTCTTTAATATAAAGTTGTTAAATTTGTGGGCCATCGATGAAGAGGTTAGAGGCATGGGATTGACCCAACCTTGATATATGGGCCTATCCAAGATATCTCTTTCCATCCTCCTCAAGTCCCATGATTAGTGTGGCTCTAGGTGGGCCCTATCAAGTTTCTCCCTCACCATATGGTGAGGTATGGATGCACATGAATGCCCCCAATACATATGCAGTCATTTCTTTGGTGCGATGGTAAAAGTTTCAGGTGTCATGCGTGACAACGCATGTTAGCGACCTGCGAGCGGCCACTTTGTGCAAAATTGCCAAATGTTAGGTCTGTCTATAGTCTGGACCCTCTTAGGACCCTGCTTCGGCGGGACCGCACTAGGTTATGACCTTTATATATATAATATGAAATTACACATCAATTCCTTTATTCAAATGAGGGAAAAAATCATCATCATCTTTCATCATGGCGTATACCCATTCACAAATGGAGGGAGGTAGGGTTGCCCCTCCTGAACGTCTTTTTTATTTTGTTTAAAGTTGAGTAATTTTAGGAATTCAAATGGGTATTTTAATTTTATGCCCTTTTGCCCCTCAACATTCTTTGCTCTTTACAAATAAGATAAAATTTACGAAATAATATGGGCATTCTTGTCTTTTGAATTCTTCTAAAAATATAAAAGGGAACAATCATTTAGTATCCCGTCTCTTGGCAAAATGTTCTCCTTGTCATCCTCCTTACATTGGCAAAGTAGGCATTTCAAATCCAAACCGTTCTCTTTCTATTTCAATTAAAGTTTATAAGGCTCTTAAGTGGAGCTCACTTAAGAAAAATGAAAATAGGATCCAAGTGCAAATTCTCTAGGGCTGATCTTCAAAGTGGGCCATCAAAAAGTATCTAAATCTTACAAAAAGAATTGTCGTATTCTCTAAATTAACTAAATATGATCTGGGCTCAACATTAAATTGATTTACATGAAATCTTTGAGTTATTTATATTATTTTATTTCACCGTTCATAAGTTATTAATTTGAAGGTGGTCATTTGAGTAAAACCCGAGGAGGGTTATATATCGCATGAAAATAATGTTTTTTCAATAATTTGGATGTTTATGAGTGTGCCAACTGTCAAAGAACCTTTCCGTGATTCTTTTTTTTTTTTTTCTTGCCGCGTAGATAACTTTGATGGGCCTTGAATGAGAAATTTCACTCCAAAATAATGCAGGCCCGTCAAAAGATCTCTACAAAATATTTATATTTTTAAATTATTTTATCTAAATAGTCTGAATGTTATTGTTCTGACTAAGGACCATTTAAGTGAAAATCTTATAAAGATTATATAGGGGGAAGAACTTTTTTCTTTTTGAATAGTTTAGATTTTTAAATAAGTAGGCCCATTGATGAACCCCCCCCCACCCCCCCCGCCAAAAAAAAAAACAAAAAAAAACCCCTCAAATTCCATGTTTGGGTTCAGCCAGCCTTGAACACAGTTCAGATATGGCTTCCAGCCCATACCTGATTGCACAAAAACATTAGCGTAAATTCTTCATATAATTCAGATTTCAATTTGCATATGATACCCCAAACTTAGTTATCACTAAAACTTAAATCAATCAAAATAAAGAATCACGTCATTACCATGCAAAAATCTTCAAGATCTAGTCCTCAAAATTAAAACCCTCAAAGGATACAACCTAGGGTTGAATCATCATCATCTTACATCAGGGCGTTTACCCATTCACGATTCACACTTTGGGTTTGACTATAGGCCAAAATCCTAAATCTATGGTTTGGCTGAACCCCAAATTCCATGTTTGGGTTCGGGCCAGCCTTGTACATAGTTCAGATATGGCTCCCAGCCCATGCCTGATTGCACAAAAACATTGGCATAAATTCTTCATATAATTCAGATTTCAATTTTCATGTGATACCCCAAACTTACTTTTCACTGAAACTGAAATCAATCAAAATAAAGAATCATGTCATTACCATGCACAAATCTTCAAGATCTAGTCCTCAAAATTAAAACCCTCAAAGGATACAACCTAGGGTTCCAACCCTAAAACTCCACAACCGGATTCATCTAACTTCAATCTCCAAGATTGGAGTTCGGCTGGTTGGACAAACTCCATATTGGAGTTCAGCAAAAATCTAACCCCTTGTTAATGATTCCAACACGATCCCAGACCCTTCAACATTAATTCAGATATCAAACACCGTAGGGATCATAGGTGACATCCATCAATCAATACCAAAAGGTTTTTAGTGGTTCAACCAAGATGGTTCGACCATGATTGGAAGCTCCAAGTCATGGTCCTCATATCATATTCTATCAACATTCACCCCTCACACTGAAATTCATATAGATATAGCAATAAAACAAAACAAAACTTCAAATAGAAGGGTACCATATCAGTTGACTATGAGCCATACTCTACGTGGGGTTTGGCCATTGCTTACACCCTAGATTAGGGTTCCTAATGACTCTAGATTAGAGGAAACCTCAAGATACACAAAAAAGAGTCGCATGCTTACTCACCTTGTGTAGAAAATCGTTGCTCGATTCACTTGAGGAAGTGAATATACCATCCATCACGCGTAACCTGACTGACCCTCTTTTTAATCTTCTCATTCTACTTGATTCTCCTCAAGACTCTACTACTCTGTGACTAGAAGCTAGGTTTAGGGTTTAAAGATGGTAGGAAGGAAAAAGAAAGCAAAAGAGAAGGAAAAGGTTGCTCTAGGGCTGCCAAATGGAGAATAACCCAAAGATGGGTGTTGACATTCTTACATAAGTCTAGAGAGAGGTGCGCACAAAGTCTCCTTGCATAGGAAGAAGTTTTGGGGTTGCCAAAGAATTCGTTGGAATAGGATTTTAGCAAGAGGTGAGGAAGAGGTTGGCAATGGGTTTCTGTCTCATGGTGGAGATTTCCTCTTTTAAACATGCTGAGCACTTTGTTGAGTTGGAAAAGGTTTCGAAAACTCCTTACGGACCTTACCTAATTTGGGACATGTGTGCAATACACAAGAGGGGTCGATACCTCCTTTCCTTCTACTAATATAAGTTATGGGTAGAGCCGGCAACATGTGACACAACCCACTAGCCTGACTTTAACCCGACCCGTTGTTGATCCGTCATGCCCGACCCACAAAATATACAGGAAGGCCATGGGTCAGAATTTTCTAGCCCGCATAGAAATGGGTTGGTTTAGGGTTGATCCCCTAATCCCGTTGACTCGTGTGCACATCCATCTTTCATCTTCGTTCCTAATTTTTAGAGGAAGAGAGGGGCAAAGAAAAAGAAAGAAGAAGAAAGAATAGAAGAAGATGAAGGAAGAAGAAAAAAGATCCAGACTATTGCAGAGGAAGAAAGAATAGAAGGAGATGAAGGAAGGAAGAAGAAAAAAGATCCAGTTATGCAGACTATTGTGAAGGAAGAAAGAAGAGCAAGTGATATGAAGGAAATAGAAAAAAAATCAGCTTCTGAAATTACCTCCACCATTGCCCATCTCTCTCTCTCTCTCTCTCTCTCTCTCTCTCTCTCTCTCTCTCTCTCTGTGGAACCTAAAAAAACCAACCCAAATCCTAACCCCTCTTATCTTTCTCTGGACCTCTGCCCCTCTATGCAGTGCTACCCAATCTCTCATTTTCTCTCTTGGCCACAACCCTCTTTCTCTTTCTGCTTCCCACACCAAAGCACATCTGTCTCTTTGCTGCCCACCCCGGCCCACCTTTCTACACCCATATCCTAAATTGTCCTCTCTCTCTCTACCCACCCTCTCTCTTAGTGCCCAAACCCCATATCCTAACCCCCCTTCTCTCTCTCTCTCTCTTTCAATCTGCACTGAAGCCCTCAAAACCCAATTTGATTATGGGTCATACGGATCGGGTTGGGCTGACGCGTTGCGGGTGCGGGTTTAGAACATCTGGCTTGTTCTGAACACGGGTCGGGTGCGGGTTATAGTATAAATTGCAAATTCCACCTTTGATCTGACCCGTTTAGGCCCGACCGGGCTCGTTTGCCAGCCCTAGTTATGGGTCCCATTACTTACTCATTCTATTTCTACTAACTCTTCCTCATGGGTCCTACTAAATTTTATAACCCCATGTTTAAAGGCCCACTACTTAGAAATAACTCATACAACAATTATGGGTGCCCGAATAATATTTACTTATGTTACACTAATTAAATAAATTTGCAAGAGATTAATCATCATCAAAATCATATAATTAAGAGGTTTTGACCAGTGGCTTACCTCTAGATATGACTTTTCCCCCTGCCTTCCCAACAACTCTAATTTTCCCTAGACCTTCTCCATGTCAAGGGAAATGACAAAACTGCCCAAATTTGTCTTAAAAGCAAAAAAACGCCAAAAGAAAAAGCAAAAAGGCTAAAAAAGAAGTTTTCGTTCATTCTCTCCCACTATCCCATCCCACCTTCTTCTTTTCGTAGAGAGAAACCAGCCCAGGTGACAACTAGTAATGGATAACCTTGAAGGAATTGGCTGAGTTTACACCTGAATGACTGAGTTTTTTTTTTTTGGCAAAAATGCGACAAAAAAGATCCATAATATTGTTACCTTTCCAACTAGTATTCACTTGTCCAATTTGGTTTCCAAACAAGAAAATTATAAACAATCTAGTGTGGAGAGGTCATATATTGAAACTTAGCACAATCAATATTTTTATGCGAAGTGTTAGCCTTTAGAAAACAGAGTTAAAAAAATAATTATGATCTAGGTTTTGACACTTTAAAAGTATCTAACTTTTTACTTCCAAAAAAATCTGCAACCATCTGATCGGGATTATATCAAAGCAGTAGTGACTCTATAAAATTGGTTGTTTGACTGTGAAATTCTGGTTCTGAGTTACAAGTTTAAGAGGTGGGTTCTTTAAGTTAGAAATTTCATTTTGCTTCCAAACTTTTCAGAACTAAAGTAGGGTATTTGGAGAATATAATCCATGTGGATAAAGTGAAAAGCGTTTCTGAATTAAGAATACTAAAGTGGGAAAATAGGTACTGTGTTGTCCAACAAACTGGAAATAATCACTATATTCTGAAACATAAATAAACTCTTTTGCAGTTGAGTTGAACCAAATAATTTCTGATATTTTACTAACATCATCCTCTATTTATGTGTAACATTCTGAGTATTTTCACATGTTTGTGGGACCCATATGAATATTAAGTTGTATATATATATTTTTCCAATTAGAACGTTTTTGTTGACCAAAGTTCCAGACCTGTTTCAAAAAATGCATCTTCCCCATAGTATGTGAATTTTAGTCCTAAAATGGTGTAATAGTTGCCGTGGGGAAATATTTAGAATTTGGGAAGGAAGAGGGAAAAGCCATATCTAGGGGTAAGCTACAGGTCAAAACCTCTATAATTAATTATATATATAGATAATCGTATATTCTAGCCCATTTGCTAGGGTCCGTGGTATTTCAATTTTATTGCTGTTCCTCTCTCTTCTTCTATTTAATTTTTTTTTTCCTTTATTTTTCTCCTTTTTTTTTGGTTTTTCTGCAACCTGCTGAAAATCATGCAATAAGTGGTTGTTTGGAATTCAACTAATGAAATGTGTTTGTCGTTTATTTTTTATTTTTATAATTTGTAATTGCTCATTTTGATTTTATGTTTCGGAATTTATTTGGGTTTGTGGGTTGTGTTTATTTTGATGTTGGATTTTCCTTGTTTTTCTTTTTCTTTTTTTTTTTTTTTTGTTTTATTATTATTATTTTTCGCATATTCATGCTTTTGCATATTAAGGCAGTTGTATTTTTCCTGGATGCTATGTCGTAACTTTGGCTACTTGTATCATTTTGTTGCTTTAATACCCCGTACGTGAAACAGCCAAGTTTCTGATGAGGGGAAGCCAAAACATGTTTTACAAGGCCATCTGAATTTTGTTAACTTGTTAAGACAACTATTTAGTTTTCTTTTCTAGGTGTTTGAATGATGAGGAGTCTTTTCCATGTGTTATCCATATTTAAAAATTTACTTTTCGTTTTCTTTTAGAGTTCCGAAAAGGGCAAGACTCGAGAATCGTGTAAAGAGAACATGAACTCGCAGAAGAAAGGTGTTTTACTTTTATGCTATGTTTCTTCAAAAAAAAACAAAAAAAAAACAAAAAAAAAACAGAACTTGTGTTTGCTTTAGGTTCCAAGCAGCAAACATATATACATTTTTCCAACCCGTGTTTTCTCCTTTCTTAGTCTCTTCATGAAAACCCATCTATCCCATTAGTCCACATCATAAGAATTATATTTAATGGGGAAACCTTATTTATTCATGTTCACGATGCTGCTTTTCATATGCTCCCATGGAATGTAGTTGTCTCAGGCACTGTTTTGTGTTAGCGCGATTCATAATTTGAGACTTACCCAGTCAAATCACATGAAAAATCTGACTATGCAGTCTTTGCTGTCTGATTTTGTATTGCAAATGGATGCTACAAATTATGCGGAAGTCTTTTCCATCTGATTTGTGTATTGCAAATGGATGCTAAAAGAGAACGTTGACATGTGTCTCTATTCAATGTGAAAATGTCGACAACTTGAATTACTAAGAATCCCATTCATGCAAAATTTGGACTGTAGTCTATTCATGATGGATCCAGAAATGAGTAGTGAACCACTGGACTCTTGTGCCAAGTCTGATTTTTGGAAAGAGTATATGACACTCCCATTTTGCATGATCCTATGTATTAGTGTTCAAATTGTTTCTTTTTCTTAATATTTCCATTCTGCGGCTGTTCAGTTAAGTGATATTCATCAAATTGAAATAGTCATTCATTTGCATTTCTTTATACTGATTCTGGTGCGTGGTTGATGTGAGATTAAATCGTGTTTAATCTCCTTGCATATGAATGCTTCTTTGACATTTGACCTGGGCCTTGTGCATTCTTCAGTATCTTTTGATTCACATTGGTTCGCACGTTTTCCATTTTGGTATCTTTTGATTCATACCAATGTCATTAATATATAATTTGGAATTACTGAACTTTTTCTCCGATTGCAGCTGTGGATTGACTAGAATTTATGCATTATTTATCTTGGCATCTTTTTCTGAATCATTCATTGGTTATTCTTTGTTTCGTTGCTCACTTATTATTATTATTCTCTTCTTTCAAAGGTGGTATCGCTTTTGAGCATGATTTCCTTGAATTGAAATGTGTTTTTAAAATTCTTATTTGATTTTTAGATGACGAAAGTACTTGCTTTACATTTAATTCTTCACCAGATCCAGAAAATTCTATTTTTAATTATTTAATATATTTTTGTAGAGCTCAGTTCCGACCGGACTGAGTTTTTGAAGCTCTGCAAGCGAGTTGAGTATACAGTCCGTGCTTGGTATCTTCTACAATTTGAGGATCTCATGGTATGTTGATTTTATGGTCTAGTGACAATTTTACATTAATTTATATTTGTGGTGTTGCTTTATTAATGCAAATTAGACCTTTGGGGGCTTCTGTGTTCTGACTGAGCCAGGCATGAGCCGAGCCCAGTCTCAGATTCAAAACCGGTCCACAGAGACCAATCAGTTCTGTGCTTTGGACGTGCATTCTGCTCACCAAATCTTTTCTTGCACTTGCAATACAGTATCTCTGTCGGACAGCTAAATTTTGCTGCCCAAAAGCCAATCTACTGTCCAATCTACTGTCAACTTTTGGATTCTAAAAGAAGATTTAGATTTTAGAATAGGCTCTTAATCTCTTTCTTCCAATTGATCAAAAATTGGATTTTGTTTTGAAACCCAAACTTTTTTCAGAATCTGAATTTTGTTTAGGATTTACAGTTCTGAAACTCTCACCGCCTGGAGACAGTGTCCATTATTTTTTTATTTTCGTCCTCCAAATATTCCTATTTTGATTTTTTTTGATGGTTTTTACTAATTGTTCTAGAAAGGATATATATATATATATAGGGATATGAGAGATAAGGTGGGGGCCCTTACATCCATATCCAATGCCAACAACTTAAATGCGAGGGCCCCCACCCTTATCTCTCATATAAGGTGAGAGATATCTCTCATAGGAGCATCTCCCATATATATATATATGGGACATGCTCTTATGAGTGTAACACTCACACTACTATGAGAGTAAGGGGAGACCCATTGGATTCATATCCAATGCCAACGGCCTAAATATGAGGCCCCCCTTCCTTACTCTGATTGTCGTGTGAGAGTTACTCTTATAGGAGCATTTCCATATATATATATATAGAGAGAGAGAGAGAGAGAGAGAGAGAGAGAGAGAGAGAGATGACTTTTTATGGTTCTTAGAAGAACATCGCAGATACAATCAAGATACACCAAAAAATAAAAAAAAGGACCTAGGTATAACAGCACTATACCCAAGGATGGATTACAAAGAAACAACCAACCAAGGAGAAACCCTATCCACCCCTTTTCTGGCTAAAACATCTGCCATACAATTAGCTGATCTAAGCACATGACAAAACTCAACTTGCAACTGGAAAGAAAAAACTCGGTCTTAGGATTGAAACTTCCAAGCCTTAGGATCAGAGCCGGAAAGGCGGAAACCCATGAGATTGGATTCAAAGAATTGCTTTCGACCGCCAGTCTCCCTAAAGGGAGGTTGAAAAGATCCGTAGTGCTTCATAATTGCCAGTAGCTCCTCTTCATTTGAAGCTTTAACAACCCTCTTCTTACAAAACATGGCTAAATATCACCTTTATTATTCCGAACGAACCCTCCTATACCAGCCTGCCTTGGTTTCCCTCTAGCACAATGTTATCAATTCCCTTTCGTTTCAGCCATTCCGCCGAAATGAACCAGGCCTCAAAAGTTTTTGTTCAAAATTTCACCTCATTTCGGTTGAAACTCGTGATTTCGGCTGCAATACATGAATTTCACCTGAAACAAATGAAATGGATGAAACTTAGAGAATGCAGACACCTTTTTTGTGATTTTTTAAAATGAAAGGGGCTTCGAGTCGACTCTTCAAAAACCCCAGCCCCTTTTCTTTGCCATCAGGGGAGAGAGATAAAGAGTACCTGAATGTTTCCGTGAATGCTCGCCTTGCCATTTCTCCTCCTTCCCCCTTGTCATGCCCCCAGAATCTGGCCGGATCCTAACCACATCTTTAGGGAGTGGGAATCGGGACCAATTAAAAGTTTTCCCTTAATTGCTTTTATAGGCCCAATTCTGGGTGGATCGAAGTTTGCAGTGAGGTTATGAGTGATGATCAGTTACTATAAACAAACACGGAAGCAACGATTCATACAATCTGCATAGATGGTAAAACAATATAACGAATTGTGATTACAGAGCTGGTACTAGCAACAAAAGACATTTACTTAAAGTTCAATTACAAAATGCATTAGAGTTTTAATGAAGGTTCAATACTACAACAATGACTTGTAAGAGATGCACCTATGCTCATATAACCGGGATGTAATGTGAGGCTCTCACTTACTAGCCGATAACACCACACTTCTGCTATGCTCCACTATTGGTAACCCTTGATTGGTGAATCCAGTGCTACTGCCTCAGCTACGTACACAATGGGGCTTCACTTCCTAAGCACCAAATGCAGCATCATCTGATTATTTAACCTAGCAAAGAAATAAATGTAAATAAATAGATACTATGCATCAAAACCGAGTAAAGACAATCATAGATTATGAGAGTAACAATAAGCGGAAGCTAGGCATAAAGCATGAATAAATAACAAACCATACCAATCATGCGAAGACGGGATCCTAGCTAGACACTTTAAACGTGGCATGCCATATAGGCCTAAAACAAATGCAACACGAGCAAACCCGCTTTAACAAATGCAACCCAGGGCGAACTTGGTCAGCACCAGTTGCACATCACATCTTGTGATACATGTTGAGCCTGATGGTGTATGCCCACCTCCCGATCTTTAGACGGTAACCAAAATGCATACAAATAACCCCTACCCATGGGCAGGCACCCTAAACTGTGCGAGGCTAACCAACCTAGTGGTGCCTGACTCGAAGAATCAAATATCGTACACACCTAGACATCGTGCCCGGCTGTCATCTTGTTGTAGGGGTGTTCATGGGCCGGGTAGAGCAATATCCAGGCCTTACCAGGATTTTAAACAATGGGCCCGAGCCAAGGCCGTAAGAACCTAGCCCGAGCCCAGCCCACCTAGAATATGTTTAGCCCGGACTCGGGTCAATTATATTTTATAATATAAATAAAAAGGGAAGACATTTTCTAACCCAACTTGTAACTCCTCTAGTTTGGAACTACTCTTCCAAAAAAAAAAAAAAAAAAAAATTACTTTAGCTTACTTTAGCAATGCCTGCCACTTAATCCAAACCCGGCCCATATATTAAAGGAGCCCAGAATTTATATCTAGGCCCAGCCTGAGTACTAAAAGCTAAGGCTCAAGCTCGGCCAAAGTCGGGCTTGGGCTGGCCCGATCCATGAGCACCCCTATCTCGTTGGGTATCATCACCAAACAAACAAACAGAGCAAACAGAGAGGGACTACTCCACACGCGTGTTTCATCCAAACTTACGCATATTTCCAAACCGAGCAGCCCCTGATACCCGTCCTCGAGCTTGGGTCACCTCCTAACGGATCACATTCTACTACACATCCTCATAGTACAACAATCCATCATAATCCAGGCATATTAAAGCAAAACAAACAAAGACTGAAGAATAGAGTGGATACATGCACATGTCAAGTAATGTACGGAAGTATTAACATGTTACCAACCTATCCGGAGTGCATGATTAAGGGATCAAAAGGGGGTAGACACTAAACAACCTAAGGCTAGGGTTGTCAAAAACCGTGGGGTCTATACTGTCTAACACAGTGATCACACGGGCACATGATGCTGGGTATAATTCTTTGGTGCTTCTGACGTTAATGACGTCTCGAAATCCTGCTATGCCGGACAACCCTTAAGGAGATGTCAGCTCACACATCCCCTCGCCATTGGTTCAACTCCTATTTATCAATTACCTAAGCTAGGGGTCATGGATCTAGGGGTAAGGGTCCCAAATTCCCAAAATACTGAATTCTGGAAATGGAACCGCGGTTGACTGTGAACCACTCCACGGTCGACTGTGAGCTCACCGTGGATAAACCCTAACACAAGACCCCTTTAGGCACAATAGTACTCGTGAGACAAAGAGGTCTCATGGTTGGCCGTGTGGCCTTCCGCAGTTGCCCGTAGGCTAATCGTAATGTAATTGACGGTTGGCTACCTAAAGCTTCATGGTCGATCGTGACTCCTCCATGGTTGACTGTGGCCCTTCAGAAACTGAACTTGTAATGGGTTCGGGGTGGATTTCGTTGAAGCCTTCTTCCCTGCCTCTAATGGGATTCCTAACACATTTTAAGGGCATTTTAAGGCACCGGGCTTGGGGAAGCTTGAACTTGGCTTGGGATCCTTTGGGAGCTTGAGCTTGTGGAAGGGAGGTGGTGAAGAGAAAGGGGAAAGTGGAGAAGAAGAGGAGATGAGGAAAATGGGGAAGGAGAGTTGACAAAAACCGATGATGGAGATCTTGGAAGCTTGAGGGAACTTTGGTTGGGTTGGAAGTCCTTGGGGAAGTTGTGCTTGGTGATGAGGGAAGAGGAGGAGAAGTAAAGAGTGGAGAAGAAGGGAGATGAGGTGAAAATGGGGGGAATGGAGGGGCAATGGCTTTTGTAGAGATAGTTTAGGAAAATTACAAATAACGGACTTTTTTTTTTTTGTAGAGAGAGTTTTGGGGAATTACAAACAAGGGCTTTGGGTCAAAGTGAAATGGGCTTTAGGGACTAAAATGAAAATGGGTTCCTAGGTGGGTTTTCGGCCAACAGATCATGATGGGTCCAATATAGGGAATGTCATGCATGATGACAACTACCAAATGCACCCAATTACGCTACAAAATTAGATTAATTAACACTAGTCTTAATTAATTATGCTAACTTGCCTAATTAAGGCCCGGGGCCTTACACCCTCCCCGTTCACTCTCCTCTCCTTCTCTCAGTCTTTCTCGAAAGTTCTCGGGACCGAAACCTCATCTCAAGTCTTGTAGCCATTTTTCTTGGTCTTTTGTGTTTTGTCAGCAATGAAACGAAAAGCATTAAAGGATTCTAGGAAAAGAAAAAAAGAAAAGAAAAGCATTGGACAAGTCATTTCAAAAGGGCTGTTGTCCTTTTTTGATACGGAAATTGATGATGATCTAATTTTTCTTATGACTGAAGACTATTTGCAACAGTGGGAGCATACCAAGATGGCCCGCAGGGGTCCCGACAAGTTCTGATGGAGAACTTGGGCCCAAACAGTCTAATTCTAAGTCTAAAATTGGGTTTAGGGACCGTTTTATTATTACAACAAATAACAGGGTGCTGTATGCAGTTTTCAGAAATTCTGAAGACAAAAAAGAAAGAATGGATTGGGACTTCTTACTATATCTATTTAAGGAGAATGGGCTTTGGTATCAAATGGCGGAATTAGATCTTGGAATGTCTAAAATCAGCTTCTTTTCTCTAGCCTAATTAACTGAACCCCAAAGGGTTTCTTTTCGGCTACTAGAGGATTGCGTCAGGGGGGAGCCGCTGTCACCCTACCTATTCGTCATTGTAGGAGAAGCACTGAGCAAAATGATGTATGAAGCAACAAATGCCGGGTTGATAAAAGGTTTTTGTCCTTAAGGCGAGGTGCAAGAAATAACACACTTGCAATTTGCAGATGACACCATACTTTTCTGTGATGCGGAGGAAGAGCAACTTCGCAACATCAAAGTGATCCTCCTTTGCTTTGAGGCGGTCTCGGGACTCAAGAGTGAATTTCTTTAAACGTGAGCTCATAGGAATCATAATTAATGAAAACAATTTACAAAGTCTGGTAGACCTTATTGGGTGCAGAGCAGGGGTGCTTCCCTTGACATATCTGGGATTGCCACTCTGCCACGGAGTGGCATCCAAATGTTTATGGACCCCTGTGCTTGAAAGGTTAGAAAAAAAAAAAAAAAACTTTCTCTGTGGAACACTAAGTATTTGTCTTTTGGTGGCAGGATCACTTTAATTAAAGCGGCCCTGGCAAACCTCCCAATCTACTTCGTGTCCCCTTTAAATGTCCGGTGGTGGTAATCAAACGAATTGGGAAATTGCAAAGGGACTTTCTATGGCACGGTAATGAGAAGAAAAAGAAATTTTATTTGATAAAATGGTCCCAAGTTTGCAATTCTAAAGAAGATGGGGGCTTGGGAATTAGAGCTGTGAAAGACTAATCTAGCGCTTCTTGGCAAAGGTTACGGAGGATTGGGGATGGATCAGAAGCCCATGGAAACAGTTAATATCTTCAAAATATGGAATTTCTAGGGATGGGTGGGAAGTCCGACATCCTATGCAGAGATACTCAATCATATGGAAAGGTACTCTTGCTTCAAAGGAGATGTTCTTTAAGAATATCAGATATCGTGTTGGCAAGGGCGACAGTTTTTTTGGACAGATCTCTGGGTGGGGGACACTACATTAGCAACTTCGTTTCCAAATCTAAAGTTATAGATTACTTGGAATGGATTGGTGGTGGGGTAGTGTGGGGGCCCAGGTTTAGAAGGGGAATCTGAATGAGGAAGAGGCTCAATTTCAAGCTATGATGATGCTTATTGGTAATGTTTTCATTCTGAAAAATGGGAAAGATAAAAGGATTTGGACATCCTCTGCAAATGGAATGTTTTCGGTTGCGTCGCTGTTCTTAACCATGACTAGAGATGCAACAGCAGCACACCCATAGTTTGCCAGCCTATGGAGGATCAAAGCCCCACCTAGAGTAATTGCTTTTGGATAGGGTTTTCAAAATGCCACACGACCCGTTAACTCGACACGAACCCACACGATATTAACGGGTTCGGGTGGGCTCTTAATGGGTTCGGGTCGTTAACACGTTAAGTTAACGGGTCGCATACGAATTAAACCAGTAACCCGTTAACAACCCGCTTAACCCGTTAATTTTTTTTTAGTTCCTAAGTGTAGCTAGAATTAATTTATATTCTAAAAGAATAAATTAAAATTTATTGTTTTATAGTGGGGTTTTAGGTGGTATCCACTCGAGATCCTCACTAACAGTTTCGTGTGGCTTATATATTTTTCTCCTTATATATTTTTGTATGGATTTTCTTTTAATTTTCGAAATGACTTAATTACTTAACGGGTTAACGGGTTGGGTCGTGTAACCCGTTAAATTAATGGGTCGTGTTCGGGTTGGATTTTTTGACCTGTTAACGGGTCGTGTATGGGTTGAGGTGATTTTAACACGAATTCATTAACCCGTAACCCGAATTCGTTAACACGACACGATTGATAGCCCTACTTTTGGGTGGTCTGCTCTACTTCGTGGGATTTTAATAATGGATAATCTAATGCGAAGGAGAGTGTTGGTTGTAAATGCATGTCCAATGTGTCTATCGGATGAGGCCATCGACCACCTTTTGCTCAATTGCAAAACAACACAATTCATCTGGAAGGCTACATTGGGCTGGTTTCACTGTTGTGGGCCTCTTCCCCAATCCCTACCATCCTTGTTTGAATATTGGAAAATTTGAGCGGGGTCAAAAAGGGGAAAGACAAAGTGGAGTCTTTCCTTCTTGGCGGTTTTGTGGTGCATTTGGAAAGAAAGGAATAAAAGGTGGGTGGGTGGGTAATTTGCAATGATCAAGTAGGCACCCTGCTATCATTCTCTGGTCCAGCTGGTCTATGCATAACAAAGCTGAGCTATTATCTCTAAAAACTGGGTTACGAGAGGCTGTGAGATTCAATCCTCAGCTGTTGATTGTTGAATGGGACTCTTCATGTGCGATAAAGTGGGCGTCTCAAGCTTCTATGGCTCCTTGGTACCTTACAGATGTATCAGAAGGGGTGGCAGAGATTGGTAAGAATATGAATATTTCATATAACCTCATTAAGCGTTTTGCTAACTCGGAAGCGGACCACCTAGCCAAAGAGGGAGTATCCAGACTGTCTTAGTTTATTGCTACTGATTGTTAATATGTTTCTGCCTTTGGATTCATACCTGAATTTTTGGGGGTGGACGACCCTTTCTTTTTTGGGATTTTTTTTTTATCAGGCCCTTGGTTTTTTTTGGGCTCATCGTTCTCAGTATATTCCTCTTATACTTTAAAGTTCCCTATCGAAATGAAATTCAGTCATCTTCTAAAAAAAAAAAAAAAAAAGCCAGTACTTGGAGCTGTTTTGGAGCCTGGGTTTAGTGGGTCAAAACTGACCCAATCCAGGAAGTGAAGGTCCCTCTAGGTTCGCCAGGGAGTTCACTAAGAGGTCCTGCAGATGGTTTCATCAGAGGATGTCCCATGTGGGCCCCACTCCAGATCTGCTGCAAGGCATCCATGACGACCTGGGCATGGAAAGTTGCCTATTTTATTGAAGTTCTTTTCTAGTTCCTGGCATGTTTTAGTAGGAAACTCTTCCTAGGACTTCTAATTGTTGTAGGCAACCAATTATAGTAGGATTACTAGGTTATTTATTTATTTATTTGTGTGTGGTTTTAAGCATCATATAAAGGGATGTTTGGGTCGTCAGTACTGTGAATAGTAAATTGCAGAAATGCATTAGTTGCGTTTGTTTTCTTCCCTCTCTCTTGGTCATATGATGAATAGAGATTGAGAAGGCTCTTAAGGTCAGATTTTGGGGGGTTTTTTTTGCCTTGTTCCTTGCGTAGTTAATTCTGTGTTGGTTTTTTTTTTTTTTTTTTTTTTTTTCTGTACTACTTGGATCTGCACATCCATTATTGCTGGATTTTTTTTTATGGTTTTTGGTTGTTTCACCGATTGGGCCCTTTGCAAGTTTGGTTGTGTCAAATCGGGACTGCGTCATTTTTGCAGTATGCCCCCTTTTTTTGTTTTTTAAAAACACCTTCACTTATGCGATTCGCTCCTGTTTTTCAAAAAAAAAAAAACAATCATTTCGCCCTTTTTCCTTTACATTTAAAAAAAAAACCCCACATAATTGAGTGAAGTGAGATTCCTAGATCCCAATAAACCTTAGCCAAATTCCATACTAATAAAAAATAGGACCATGGCCAAATTTCAATGTAATAATAAGATTTTAAAATTTATTTATATTTCTTTTACATATAATATAAATATATAGGGATTATTTTTTTTCTAAAATATTACTCCAAAATGATTCACTGAAATCCCAAGATGCCAAAACATTTCATTTTGGAGGCTAGACCGAAATGGGGGGTCCAAAATGAAATTGACAACTATGCTCTAGTAGCACCATCAACATTGAACGTAAGTACACCAGGGGAGGAGGAGACCACAACATGACTCTCCTCTTCCTGGGCATCCCTCACTTGGATTTTGAATTTTAAGCTTCACTGCCCAAAAATGTCAATGTTTTCTGGCACATCATTTTGTGGCTAAGATAATTCATATTTGTGTTAAGTATTTTGAGCTGCATTGGTGGTAACCTCAAACCTGGACTTCCCAATTTGTTGCAGAGCATATTGCATTTCATCAGTAGTAAACCTGTAAACTAGCTTGCATTTGGAGCACTTGTCATTTTGTTTATCTCTTGCTCAATCATTCCATGTGAATTGACATGGATCTTGTGCATGTAGCAATTATACTCCCTCTTTGACCCCATTCATGGAGGGCAGAGGTTGGAGCAGCAAAAGTTATCTTCTGAGGAAATTGATGTCCTTGAACAAAATTTCCTAACATATCTGTTCCAGGTCATCATCTTAACTTTTGTTCCTTGTGTTGTGTTCTCTTTTTCCAGTTCCTACTCAGGAATTCCTATGGTGACTTCACGTGTTGTTTCTACTTTTTCCAGGTTATGGAAAAGAGTAATTTTAAAATAGTGACTGATGATGAGATTGATGTTGCACGCTCTGGGCAATATCTTCTAAATCTTCCCATCACAGTAGAAGAATCAAAGGTTCATATTTGAGTTCTCTTATTTATATTACTTTGATCATAATTTGTGAATTCCATCTCGTATCAGTTTAAAAAGAAAATCAGTTATTTTCATGTCTCTGTTGTTCACTTATTGACTTCGATCTTGTTTTGGTGGAATGCAGCTTGACAAGAAGCTCTTACGAAGCTATTTTGAACGACATCCACATGACAATCTCCCAGAATTTCATGAGAAGGTATTGTTTAAAATTTAAATGTAGAAGTGGGGAAATTTTCAACAGACTTCGTAGAGTCTTGACAAATTTAGTATTTTTTCGATGCCTTATTCATAACTATTGCGGACTCCTTTTAAAGCAGCAATAGATTTTATTAAAAAGAGTGGAAACAATAGAGAGCGGGACATAGCGACATCCCCAAAAGAACAGAAGCTATCGATAGTAGCAAGCTTAACAAAAAAGCTCAAAGTAGACTTAACACCTATATTAAAAAAGGAGGAAAAAAAAGGTCCAAGCCATTCTCAAGATGGAAGTCAAGTAGGCTAAAACCTCATGAAGTGAAACTCTACGAGAATCTTATATGCACAGGGCCCCGTAGGAACATTAACCTCAATTTTCTCTATCAAAGTAATCAATGTGAGGGTGGCACTTTTGCAAGACTTTTTAAATTTCCTGCCAGCTTCCCCATATGATGACATCCAGAGGAGGAGTCCCATCACTTTTGCTTTGCCTTTTTATTGATCATTTGATCTTCCATTCATATGCTGCACATGTATATTAAAGGAGGAGAAATACAACTCTACTAAAAATAAGGAAAAGGGAAAAAGAAAAAAAAAAAAAGAAAAAGAAATAATAACATATCTGAATTCATATTTGCAGTGTTCATCATTATTCCTACACAGACGCATGTGGCCAATCATATTCATTGTACCTTGGACTCAGGCCATGATTCAGTTGCATCAAAGCTCGACCGAGTCACAATAAAGGGTTTAAAAACCTATTTTCAGTTTGGGGAGGTGCAGGCGGAATGGTGGGAGTATGGGGCTGTTTTGATTTGATTTGAAACCCTATTTTCAGTTTGGGGTTTGGGTTTGAGGTTGGAGTTGGGTTTGGGTGATGTCGGAGAGGGGATGTGGTGGTGGGGAGAGGAGGAGATGGTGGTGTGGGAAGAGAGATGAGGAAAGAGGAGTTTTTTCTCATAAACTCAATCAATGGTCCTGCCATTGTTATCAGAATCCTACGTTTTGTATCCCGAATCCCGATTTGTATCCTAAATCCTAAGGATAATTATTCGTATCTATGTAACGATTCCCATTTACGGATGAATCTTAGGATCGGGTGTGAGTCTTATTTTTCGATACTCGTTTCATTGAATCTTACGATTCAAGCGATTCAGTTGAGTGAGGATAGTTAATATTAATAATATTATACCTTTCTTCTTTCTTTCTTTTAGCATTGGTACTTTCAAAAAGGTTATTTAGTAGTTAATGAAACCTTTTAAGAATTTTTGCCGCTTTGGGGAGTTTTTAGAGATGAATAAAGAACATGCATTTGATTAAAGCGGTTGATTGCACATAATGGGCTTTGTCTATATCTTCGTCTTTTTTTATATCTTTTTTTATTTTCTTCTTTATGAACATTTTCTTAACTTCGAGAGATATCCTACTGTGTAAGATTGATAGTTTGAATTTTATTTTTTCTATTATAGTATTATATTTTGATTTAAGGATAACAAAAAATAACTATATATTGATACCTTAAACATATTTAACTATTTACACTTATCATTTATTATATATTAATACATGACGTGATGTTCTTGATATGAATGTATGATAGACTTTTTTGTCATTTTATTTATGTTGCTATGAATGGGAAAATGGATAGATTATGATTAACAGTTATTTTAGTTTTTAATTATTTTTATTTTAGTGTAAGAATCACTATTTGATTTTATTCATGGGTATGAACGATATGCGGTAGGATTCCGATTTTTCAGAACTACGGGTCCTGTAGGCAATGTACATTTACTTTTACTTTGAAGGATAGAACTAGTTGAGTGTAAAACACTCCAACCCACAATCGACACCACAAAGTAAGGCTGTTGTCACAGGTTGGGTCATCGTGGAAGTCATTTGAGATTGACTCATCTACCCCTCTTCAATCCCTTTTGTGGAAGAAAATAGCCCATCTTGTAAGAACTAAGAAGGGCAAATGAATCTTTTTAGAAAGACACCACAAAGTAAGGGCATCGTCACTTGTCAGTTGTCATGTGTTTGTGGGTCATCTTAGAAGACCCGTTTGACTTATCTACCCCTCTTCAATCCCTCTTGTGGAAGAAACTATCCCATGTTGTTAGAAGGGCAAATGGGTTATTTTACCAAAATGGCATATTTGACGCGATGTGGGAAGGAGAGAATAGCCAACTGGCTAATCTCCAAGCCAATTGCTTAGGGTAAATTGTCTCGATCTCACACCAAAGACAAGAAACTAATGACAGAGAGGAAACTGATATTCTATTCAATTGCAATGTGTCGATTAAAGAGCATTACAATCCTTATAAAGACTCGTACTCTAATCTATTCTTAGAAACAATTCTAACTAAAATAAACTTTAATTCAAATAAGATAAAACTTTCTAATTACTCTTATAACTATCCTTAACATTTAGCTCCTACTAAAATAAGAAATATCAACTTAGATGACAATTTTTCGGCAAGATCTGGAAATCTTCTTTAATGGGTTGGGCTTAGGCCCAGTGGTTGGCCGAACTCGGGCCTTGCTTGCATCAGTTCCTTGCCCCTCGAGGAGGGAACTCGACCTCGAGTTCAATAGTTTTCCTCGTGGGTCGAAGATCAATCGCACCAACTTCTGATTCTCTTGTTGATTTTCCTTCTCTTGTCATAGTTTGAAAGCCCGATTTGATCTTTTCCTCCATTTAGAAGTAGATTGGAGGTATTGGTTCTTCTTACTTTTGAATTCAACTTTGATGTGCGATCTGACTGTCAGATACTCCATTTGTCGACTTTGTACGAGTAGATACAATCTTCTGATATCAACGGTTGGTCCCCGAAGATGAAATCAATATGAGGAACCTCAATGGTTTGTTCTTCGTTCGCAACCTCTTGGGTAATAGCTTTGTCATCTGATTGGCCGTTTAGGAAGTGAGCTTGTGAGTAGAGCAATCGGATCATTAGGGCCCGTTTGGCATCGTTCTCATGTTCCCGATTTTGTGCTCAAACTAGTTGTGCTGAGATCGGGTTGTGCCGAGAATATACTTTGCAGAACTTGTTTGACAACATTATATTAAATTACTCTGTTAAGAATATATTTTACGGAACTTATTTGGTAACATAATAAAGTTTTGCTTCAAGGAACGAAAGCAAGAGAATCATAGTATTTACAATGTGGGACCCACCTTTATTGTTTGGAGCACTCTCTCATTGTCGTACATGGGACCCAACTGTAAAAATCACAACGTGGTATCCACCTTTAAAATTTAGAACATTGGGCCCATATTCATAGGATTTACAATGTGGGCCCACCTTTATAGGAATTATAACGTGACGCCACCTTTTGTAAATGTAAATATGGGACCTACCATTAGAAATTACTGTGTCGTACACAATGTTGAAATTAGAATTGGAGGCCCACATCCATAACATTTACAATATGGTTCCACCTTTTGTGATCGGAACCATGTGACCTGCTTTTAGAAATTACATAGTGGAGCCACATTTTTTGTGATTGGGGACACAATGCCCACCTTAAGAAATTACAGTGTGGCGCGTCACTAGCGCTCACTTTTAGAAATTAGAACGTGGGGGCACATGCATAGGATTTACAATGTGGGCCCACTTTATAGGAATTATAATGTGGGGCTATCTTTTTGTTGATTGTGAACATTGGGCCCACCTTTAAAAATTACAATGTGATACCCACCTTTAGAAATTAGAACATGGGGCCACATTCATAGGATTCACAATATGGGCCCACATTCATAGGATTTACAATGTGGCTCTACTTTTTATGATTGTGACCATATGACCCACCTTTTAGAATTATAAAGTAGGGCCACCTTTTTTGTGATTGTGGACATAGGACCCACTTTTAGAAATTACAAAGTGATGCTCACCTTTAGAAATTTGAACATGGGGCCCACATTCATGTGGTCCCACCGTTATAAGAATTATAATATGGGTCCGCCTTTTTTTATTGTGACCATGTGACCCACCTTTAGGGCCCATTTGGTAATTTTACATGTAAAATAAAGTGTTATAGAGCATCAAATCAAGAGAGAATATAATATAATGGGGTTATGATGGTATTTTGTTTTTAGTTGTTTGGTATGAAATCTTTTGGACTTTTTGTATAGAAAAGTGGAGTTTTTTTGTCTCTTAGTGGAGAAAGGAGGTTACTTTTTGACTTTTTTTGAAAAAGATAGAGGGAATTTTGAATTAAAGTGCTATTGATGTGACCCCTTGTCTGAAAAATGGAGGCTTTACTTGACTTTTACTAATCTAGTAAAGTGCCAAACGGGCCCTTAGGAGTTACAAAGTGGGGTCGCCTTCTTTGGGATTGTGAACATAGGGTCTACCTTTAAGATGAGTGAGCAGATTTGGAGTCTTTAAGTGACCGTTTTAAAAGGCAAGAGATAAGTATGAAACAATTCTTTAAAAAAATAATTTTTTTTTATTCCAACTTTCTTATGCCAGTGGGTCAAGATTTTGAGATTCCTTCCGATGAGATTAAAATTTACACATACCAAACATGTTTTCCATAGCCTCATCTCATGGGAACATGGGAACACGATGTCAAACACACCCTTAGCCTCCTTGCTAACCATATCTATGTCTTCAATGCTCGTGTCTTCTTCTTTTGGTGCTTGTGTCTTTTGATAAACACCATCAGCTTCTTTGTCTCCTAGATCTTTTGAAATCAGATCTTCTTCAGAAGTGAAGATTGTTGTGGAATTCTCTAGTTTTGTTCTTGTATCTCAATGTCAGTTTTGTTCTTGTTATCGCCAGGGGTCCCACAACATTGGCTTTCGTTGTTTGTGGAGACTTTTCTTTTTGACACTTAACTTTTTGCAAGTGAGGCCATTTAAGCATGTGCTCAACACGAATTGCTTCCCAATATGCTTCATGAATGGTCTTGTAATCATTCATTTTTGCTATATATTTGGTCTCAAACCTCTGATAAAGCTATTCTAATCATGTGGCTCATTCTGTTTTAGTTCACATACATGTGGTACCTTGAAAATTAAAAAGAATATTCATCAACTGTCGAATCTCCTATTCTCCTTGTTGAAGATTGAGAAACTGCTCAAAGTAGACCTTACTCTCATAATACCAATCTCCATATTCTTGCTCATATAAAATTCTTTGAACTTCATTTGAATGTCCAAAAATCCTCATGATGATTTGAATGCAAGGGCCTAAAAATTTAACTCCTTTTGAAGAACTGCATGATCTCATTATCAAGAGTTTGTAGACAAAAATGGATTGCTGATCGGATTCTAGATTGTCAAGATATCAGCAAATAAATATGGACCACCCAATTTGGTTAAACCTCTTTGACTATTCCTTTGGATTGGTTCCTTGCTTCTGGGTCAGATTGGACTAGAACTAACCCAACATGTGATTTTTGGGCTTTGGGGTTTGGGCTTTCTAATTGGGTCAGGTTTGATCTGTAATGGATCCTGGCCCCAGTTGATTTGGTTGTCTGGCCCACGTATTGCTGGAGGTAGGTGTGGCACATGTCAATGGGCACGTGTTCCTTCCACAAGGCTTTCTTGCCCAAATGAAGAAGAAAGGGAGCTTATTCCAGGAAATTTTATTCTCTGTCCTCTACCCTTCGACTCAATGAGGGAGATGATGGCGACATCGATGATGATGAAGGTAGGAGTTGGGACAAAGATGACGACAATGATGTGGCTCGGCTTCAAGTAGTGGTGGCTGCCATTCGGCCGAAGCCTCTATTACTTGGATGATTGAAGACCGAAAAATCTGAAGAATCTAGGTACGCTTCCTCTACTTCTTTTTTGCTCCTCTTTTACTTTTTTCTTTTTATTTTCTTCTTTTCTAGGGTTTGGGCTGAGGAATGTCGACGAGGGGGTTTGAGGTTTTGTTGGTTGGGTTTGTGAGGTTGGAGATGGATTAGGTGGATCAAAGTTTGGGTTTGGGTTGTTAGGGCTTTTGAAGGCTGGGATTGGGTTTGGCTGATATCGATCTTAGGGATATTTTTGGGGTTCAAGACGATGATGGGTTCCGAGGTTTATGGACATTGGGGAATATAGGGTTTGAAGATGGGTTTGGCTAATAGGTATTTGGGTTGTAATGGTGAGGTATTAGGGAAATTTTGGGTTCAGGAATTGGAGATTTAGTTTTGGGCCTTAGGTAATTTGGGGATTTTGGAGAAAATTGGATCATGAAAATTGTTGATTAGGGTTTGAATTTTGGGGGTTTTTAGGAAATTAGGCTAGGGTGTTGAAGGATTTAGGGTTTTAGGGCACGTTTGGCAACCATCAGCTGAGGGGGTTCCTCGTGCGTTTTCAGTGATCCCGTGTAAAATTCACGTTTGGCTACGCTCAGATAATGGCAGCGAGGAGTCCCTACTTCGTTTCCAAATATTCATAATGTTGGACCACCCCCCTTCAGATTTGGTCAATCCATGCGTTCAAGGACTTGCAGATGAACAGGGATCGAATGCGATGCACAGGAAGTTGCTGGTGTGAATGTCAAGGGTGCCATTTTATGTTTGGAAACCTAATTTTTAGGTCTCATAATTAAGATCTGAACTGTTAATCATGTTCAAAAGGCCCAAAACGGCTATGTGGTCAAATATCAGCCTTAATCCTTCATATATCTTGAGATATTTGTAAAAAAACTATATACCATTGGATCCCAATTTCTGAACTTTTGTGGGCCCTTTTTTCAAAATCCGAATCGTTAAATCTCTTCTGAAGGCCTAAAATGACTATGGAGTCAAATTTGGAAGCATGATTCATCATGGATCGTGAGGAAAATAGGAAAAACAGATCAGCCTTTCAACATATTTCCTAAACAACAAACGAAGAGAAGCGCAGAGTCAGGCCAGAACTGGTAACACAGGGTTACCCTTTACTCTTTGGAACCCCACTTTTTAGGTCCCACAATCAAGATCTGAACCTGTAATCACGGTTAGAATGGCAAAAACAGCTATTAAGTCAAATTTCTGCCTTTGGTCCGTCACGTATTTTGAGATATTTATGAATAAGTTTAGACCCTACAATATTAATTTTTTATTCTTGTGGGCCCCATTTACTAGACCCGAACCGTACAAATTCTCTAGAAATCCAAGGACTGCTATATAGGGTGAAAGCTTGGTCCTTTATTTTTCATGGATTCTCAGAAAATTACAAAACACCATTAACCATTGATCACATATTCCATGGATGGTAGGAATCCTCTATCTTTACCAAAGCTAGAACCTTCCTCACAAATCCTCCTTGAGGATGTGTTGGATCTGGGAGAAAAAGGGAATCCTCTAAATAGAGGGTTCCTCTCTTCTTACCAAACGTGCCCTTAGGGTTCTGGGATGGATTCTATTGTTGGGGATTTTGGGATTTTGTGCTTTGGGGTTTTCGATTTGGTCTGAGAATGGTTTGAAAGGTATGGATTGGGGCTCCGCTTTTTATTTTGGATTTATGGAAATTCTGTTCAAGTTAGGGTTTTGGTAATTTTTGGTTTCAGTGGTTAGGGATTAGGGTGGATGGAACTTTGGCAATAAGGTATGAATGGGTTGATGGTGAGGTTTTGGGAAGAAGATGACGGAAATGTGGTTGGATATAGAGACAGGGATTGGGTGATGGCCTGATGGGGTTGTGGTGATGGGCCGTATTGTCTGCGACTGTGTGACTGAGATTGTAGGTTTGGAGGCTGGGATGATGGAACGGATGGATGGGGTGGGCTAGAAAATGATAATGTATCGAAAGAAATTTAAACCAAGGGATGGGATTGCCGGGCTACCTCGATCGGCAGTCAAAACGACAATCTGAGATGGATTTTCTCTCTGATGCCAGTTGACGGGGTGTAGGAAGGGGAGAATAGCCAAGAGGCTAATCTTTAAGCCAATGGCTTGGGGTAAATTGTCTAGGTCTCACTCCAAAGAAAAGAGACTCACAAGTCACAACAGAGAGGAAATCTGATTCTATTCAATTGCAATGTGTTGATTGAAGAGCTCTACAATCCTCATAAAGACTCACACTCTAATCTATTCTTGGAAACAGTTTTAATTAAAATAAACTTTAAATCACTTAAAGATAAACTTTCTAATTACTCTCAGAACTATCCCTAAAATTTCGCTACTACTAGAAAATAGAAAATATAAACTTGGATGATAATCCGCCTGAAAGATCTGGAAATTTTCTTTAGTGGGCTTGGGCCTAGTGGCTGGCCGACCTCGGGTCTGGCCTGCATCAATATTACTATCATTCTCTAGAAAGTAATTTGTCCGTTTTTCCTTCTCTAATGGGCCTTTTGACAACGGCTACTCCCAGGCATTTACCCTAACGTAGTTAGTCTACATCCTGTGGCAAGGACCTTAAATTGTTGGACCCACCTCCAAAAGCAAAAAAGCTCCAGCCCAGCCCATGCCAGCATTTAAGACCGAAAGACATTGACATGGAATAGCCAAGACCGCTTCATTATCTCTCTCTCTCTCTCTCTCTCTCCACGTGGCAAGGAAGCAAAACTAGAGGGCCATTTCTGTTCTCAAGTCTACCGTTTTTTCTCATTTGAGTCCTTTCATTTTTTAAAATGATTCTTTGGTTTGGAAGGGAAGAGAAATGGGATTTGACTATTAATATTTGAGTGGGTTCTTCGATATGAGAATTCCTTTTAAGCTGAAAGGGTTTTACAGTTTAAGTCAGAACGAAAATGGTGGATTGGGATTATAAAGATGAGAGTAGGATTTGGAGGGAAGAGGAGGGCGATAGTGAGGTTTCAAAGTCCAAAGTCAATGACACAATCGGAGTCTCCTGTGAAGGATAGTTTTAGGATCCCAATCTTCTGATTTAGTCATCTATTACTGCTCATCATTGGTATTTCTTCACTTGTTCTTTATTTGGACTCCTAGCTTGAAGACCCAAGTGTGTCATAATGGGCTTCAAATTGACTTCTAGGGCTTGTTTGTGTAAAACCACAAAAGAGGAAACCGCATTTCCTCTACCTTGTAGATGCAAAGCCAAATTCCCATAGCGGAAAGCGATATCCTTGCAATTGAAGAATAAGTAAGGGTTTTGGGTGACATTTCCTCGACTAATCCTATTGCACTGAACACTAGAAAAAGGCAGATGTAGAAATGCAAGATATTTTGCACTGGATTTCTGCGGAAATGCTCTTGCACAAATGTACCCCTAGTGGCATGGAAAATGGATCCCCACCATGCATATATTTGTCCTCCATTAGTAACTTTATTTCATTAGATGTTAGCAGTCAGTCCTAAGGATTAATATGATAGTTTTTTTTTAAAGAAAAAAGATTTAAAAATGCCCTTGTATTTTGTGTTTCTACTGAGGACGATGACACTTTGAAAAATAACCTCAACCAATTCAACTCCAACTTTCTATTTTTGACCGATTTACCCCTTCCTTTTGATGAAAATATGGAAAGACGTTTACCACTGGTCTCTCTCTCTAAAACCTCATAAAGAATGCTTGCTTTTAGTGTGCCACACTTGATTGCATGATGATTGAGGGAGGCATGGCGATGGAAAGGTTTGGATGTCGATTGGGAATATGTAATATCAAGCTGATCAAATGATCCTAGCTATTGTTAACACAGGCCCATAAGTTGGCCCATCCATGACCCATCTGTGAAACCCCGTTGTATTAAACTTGTACAGCAATACATACTATAATAGGAGATTTGATAGATTGACATTAGTCAGACTTGTACAGCAATACATACTATAATAGGAGATTTGATAGATTGTAATTGTAGCCCAAATTGGGCATTATTGATCTATAAAACACAATGGTGAATCCTCCCAGGATCATCGAATTCCATTCATTCTTTGTGATTACTCTTCTTGATTAATCCTGACATGGTATCAGAGCCTATTCAGCCATCTCAGAGGAATCTTTGCAACCTTCTCACTGATCTGAGAGGAATCAACCTCTCCCGGAGTAAAGAACAGATCTAGGATCTGTTTCAGACATCTCAGAGTCTATTCAGCCGAATCATCCACTGCTGATCATTGCCGTTCAACAGTGGCCCACTTGTGATCATCCAGACACAGCTTGAAAACCTGGCAGTCATGGTCGCCCACTGTAGGAGGGATTTTTGATGATTTTTTCACAATTTTTCGCCAATCAGAGGTAGGCCATTTGCTCAATCTTGTGATTTTACCATTTCTGGCATTAGTTTTCATCTCCACCGTCCAAAAGTTTGGATCCTTGGAATCTGCACACCAGATTTCATCTCCAGGAAGATAGTTACGACTGGCACTCAGATCTTACACCTGATCTGCATTCCAATCCTTCTCTGGGCCCCACGTGCTCATTCAGACACCAACCAGGGGGTCGCCTGGGTTGATTTTGGGCTCTGTACACATCTGATTCATATCAGATTGCTGCTGTTGCTTGCTGATTAGCTGGTGCTTTCATTCTTCCTGCTGTTTGTGACCTCTACACTAGCTATACTACTGCTGCTGTCTATTTGGTCACCCTGATCTGGTAGATTGAATCATCAGTGGGCCCCACCTGCTTTTTTTGATGAATTTCTTGGTCGCCTGACCAGTTTTATGCATCTATTTATACAGATTTGAGATCTGTTGTGATTGGTTGATTCAGAATAGCTTTTGGGCTATTATTTATCTCTGTATTGTTGCTGTCACCTTCACTTTGAGCTTTCTATAATTCATCTGGGCTGTTTCTTGGTGCTGTCTATTTACTGCTTACTTTATTTGAGAATTTTACTGTCGGCTGTCTATTACTGTTGACATCTGTGGGTTGAAAATGGACAAGAATGAAATGCAATTGATCAAATTCAATGGAAAGAATTATTCTGCTTGGGCCTATCAATTTGAGCTTTATCTGAAAGGCAAAAAATTATGGGGCCACATTTCTGGTTCTATGAAAAAACCATCGGAAAAAGATAAATTGGAAGATTTGGAAGCTTGGGAAACCAAAGAAGCACAAATTATGAGCTGGATGTTGGGTGCAGTGGAACCCCAATTTTTCCTACATCTTAAGCCTTATAAAACTGCTCAAGATATGTGGGGATATCTGAAACGCATATATCACCAAGAAAATTCAGCCCGTCGGTTCCAATTAGAACATGACATTGCTCAATATTGTCAAGGACAGATGACTGTTCAAGAGTATTACTCCGGCTTCTTCGTTCTTTGGACTGAATACACGGATATTGCCTATGCCACTCTCACCGGAGAAACTCTCTCTGGTATTCAAGAAGTTCATAAAATTACACAGAGAGATCAATTCTTAATGAAACTTCGGCCTGAATTTGAAACTATGCGCTCCAATCTTATGAGTCGGCATCCATCTCCCTCTTTGGAGACATGTCTCAATGAGGTGCTCCGCGAAGAACAAAGGATATTCACTCAGCATCAATTATCCCAACAATCTTCCAATGGTCCCATTGAAGTTGCTTATGTAGCAAAAGGGAAACCCCCTCGGCGCGACACTGATTTGAGCAAAATTCAATGCTTCACTTGTAAGGAGTACGGACATTATTCTTCTCAGTGCAGACGGAAAGTTTGTAACTACTGTAAAGCTAGCGGCCATATCATTTCTGAATGCAGGAAACGACCAGAAAATCGAAATTCGCGTGCTTATTCTGCCATTGCTTCTTCAGATTCTCAATCTGTGGCATCTGCTTCTCCGTCTTCATCCATGTCTTCACAGCCATCTGCACCCAGCCCTCCTATCAACCCTGAAATGATTCAACAAATGATCCTCCAAGCATTCTCCACCTTAGGCATCTCAGGTAAAATCTTTCCATCTCCTTCCATGTGGTATTTTGATTCTGGAGCATCCAATCATATGACTTCTACTTCAAGACTTATGTCTAATATTCAATCATATGATGGGAAACTCCAAGTTCAAACTGCCAATGGGGGACACTTACCTATCACTGCCATAGGAGATATTCCACACAAATTGCCCTTGAATCATGTTTTTCTTTCACCTGGTCTTTCTACAAATTTGTTATCTGTTGGACAACTTGTAGATAATCATTGTAATGTGTCATTTTCTTCTTCTGGTTGTGTTGTACAGGATCAGGGGACGGGACAGGTGATCGCGAAGGGGCCTAAGTGCGGCCGTTTGTTTCCACTTCGTCTGTCTATACAACCTAGGGATGCATCTATTTCCGCCTTTTCATGTGTTCTTCAAAATAATGTGCATCTGTGGCACAAAAAATTAGGACATCCTAATTCAAACATATTGTTAACTTTGAAAAATTCTGGTTTGATTAATAAAATGCAGTTTTCTAATTCTGATGTCAATATTGACTGTTCTGTTTGCAAATTAGGAAAAAGTAAAGCTCTTCCATTTTCTATGCATACCTCTATCTCAGCAAAATGTTTTGATTTGGTCCATAGTGATGTTTGGGGTATAACACCAGTTATTTCTCATTCTCACTACAAATACTTTGTCACATTCATCGATGATCATAGCCGATTCACTTGGATTTATTTTTTAAGGGCTAAATCAGAGGTGTTTGAGGTTTTTAGAAAATTCATTGCCTATGTTGAAACACAATTCTCCACCTGCATAAAGATTCTCCGATCTGATTCAGGTGGTGAATATGTGTCAAACAGATTTCAAGAATTTCTCCAACAAAAGGGAATTATCTCACAACGAACCTGTCCTCATACTCCACAGCAAAATGGCATTGCTGAACGGAAGAATCGCCATTTACTTGACATGGTTCGTTGCCTGCTACTTGAATCCTCTGTTCCCCCTAGATTCTGGCCGGAAGCTCTCTCCACTTCCGTTCATCTTATAAATAGGCTTCCGTCTTCCAAACTTCAAAATCAGTCCCCTTATTTCCGTCTTTTTAAATCTCATCCTACATATACACATCTTCGTCCTTTTGGATGTGTTTGTTTTGTTCATCTTCCTCCTTCTGAAAGGACGAAATTGTCTGCGCAAGCTACTAGATGTGTTTTTCTTGGTTACGCGACTCACCAAAAAGGATTTGTTTGTTATGATCCATCTGTTCAAAGAATTCGTGTTTCTCGAAATGTTGTGTTTTTTGAAAATTTATATTTTTTTTCTCAAACCCCTGATTCCTCAACTCCTATCACCATGACTAGATTACCACCTTTTTCATCCGACACTTCTTCCTCTTGTGTTGAAAGGTTCAAACCTGGAATTGTATATCGGCGACGAACTGAACCACTCACTGCCGCGCTACATCCCCTTCAAGAGAATCCTAATCCGGCACCTGATCCAACTCCTCTCGCCACTCCTGATCCACCAGCACTAACTATGATGCCCATTCTTCGACGCACCACACGTGTATCTCGGCCTCCTGATAGATATGGGTATTCTCATTCATCTTTTCTTGCCACTCTAGCATCTGTTAACATTCCCACTTCCTATTCTCAAGCTGTGAAGCATGAATGTTGGCGGAAAGCTATGTCCGAGGAATTAGATGCTCTACAGAATAATCATACATGGGATGTGGTTACCTGCCCGCCTACAGTTCGACCTATTGGGTGTAAATGGGTTTATTCGGTCAAACTGAAATCTGATGGCTCGCTCGACCGATACAAGGCTCGTCTGGTTGCTCTTGGTAATTGCCAAGAATATGGCATTGACTATGATGAAACATTTGCCCCTGTTGCAAAGATGACTACTGTCCGGATGATTATTGCCATAGCCGCATCTCAAGCTTGGCCCATCCTTCAGTTAGATGTTAAGAATGCATTTCTTCATGGTGATCTTAAAGAAGAGGTTTATATGCGCCTTCCTAACGGATGTTCCTCTTCCAGTAGTTCAGATGTCGCAAAACTCCGGCGTTCCCTCTATGGCCTTAAACAGGCTCCTCGCGCTTGGTTTGAAAAATTTCGGGACGCCTTGCTTATGTTAGACTTCCAACAACGTCCGTATGATCCTTCACTGTTTTTACATAAGTCTCCAAGCGGTATCACTATTCTTCTTGTTTATGTTGATGACATCATTATCACTGGAACTGATTCCGCTATGATATCTAAGCTTCAATCCTCATTGCATCAATCATTCCATATGAAAGACTTGGGTCCCTTAACCTACTTCTTAGGTCTTGAAGTGCATCACACCGAAAAAGGAATCCTCTTGCACCAACACAAATATGCTCAAGACCTAATTGAACTAGCAGGACTCCAGCAATCAACTCCAGTTGATACTCCTCTTGAAGTGAATCTGAAGCTCTCAACGGATAGTGGGGATCTCCTTCCCGATGCCACACTCTATAGGAAATTGGTTGGTAGCTTGATCTACTTAACTCATACCCGGCCCGACATTTCCTTTGCTGTTAACATGGTCAGCCAGTATATGACTCAACCACGGCATCTTCATTTGGCAGCTGTCCAACGAATTATTCGTTACCTTCTTGGTACGACTACTCGTGGTCTATTTTTCCCTGCCGGATCCCCTCTAAATCTCATTGCTTTCTCTGATGCTGATTGGGCAGGTTGTACTGACACCCGTCGGTCCACCACTGGGTGGTGTATGTATCTTGGCGATGCGTTGATATCCTGGAAATGTAAGAAACAAGCTAAGGTTTCAAGATCTTCCACAGAAGCCGAATATCGTGCCATGTCTGATGCTTGTGCTGAAATACTTTGGGTCCGTGGGCTACTCTCCAATCTTGATTTTCCACAACACTCACCTACACCTCTTCATGCTGACAACACTAGTGCTATTCGTATTACAGAAAATCCAGTTTTCCATGAACGGACCAAGCACATCGAAGTTGATTGTCATTTCATTCGTGATGAATATCTACGGGGCGTCATTTCCCTACCGTTCATTTCCTCTGGCCTCCAGATTGCAGACATCTTCACGAAGGGACTTCCTCGCCCACGTCATCAATTCTTATCCGGCAAATTGATGCTTACTGATTCCACCGCATCAATTTGAGGGGGGGTGTTAACACAGGCCCATAAGTTGGCCCATCCATGACCCATCTGTGAAAGCCCGTTGTATTAAACTTGTACAGCAATACATACTATAATAGGAGATTTGATAGATTGACATTAGTCAGACTTGTACAGCAATACATACTATAATAGGAGATTTGATAGATTGTAATTGTAGCCCAAATTGGGCATTATTGATCTATAAAACACAATGGTGAATCCTCCCAGGATCATCGAATTCCATTCATTCTTTGTGATTACTCTTCTTGATTAATCCTGACAGCTATTACTTATAAATTTAATGGGTGAATGATATCCATAATAGTGTGAAATGGAATCAAGTCCAATCAAGGGCCCTGGTGTGCTCAAATGGGTTGGATTGATCAAAAGTTGGCCCCCTATATGAAAGCCTAAAAGAGTGCGTTCAAAGTTACAAGATGGGTTATTATTCCCATCCAATCATCAATCAAGCACGTGTCCATTTGGTGTAACCTTAGCCCATGTTCTAGGCAAGTGAATGCTAATCATCTTTTTAAATTATGGTGTCTGTTTTTGTGCCAGGATTGGGATGAGTTCATGCTGCCCGTGCTGGTCTGTGCCGTTTTTGCTTGACCTGTAAGGCCGTGCTCGGTCTTAGAAAGTGTTAAAAACAATTCTAAAAAATTCAAAAAAATTGAAAATAATAGAAAACTGATAATAATGTGAAAGTTATGCTATTTAAGTAGTTTTTATTATCTCAAATATAGTTTTGTTTAGTGTTGGGGAGCGTTGAGTGGTTGATGGTGTAACATGACTGGTAGTTTTTTTGGATAAATGATATAAATGGCTGTTATTTAATCTTAGTAGCAGATTTCACCAACTCGAGTTCCTTTAGTGGGTCCACCTTGATGCATAAAGACTTAGAGAGCATGTCGATTGAAAGGCTTGGATGTTGATTATGAAACATGTAATCAATCCATTCTAATGTGTTCCTATTCTACAATTTTTAGTCCTCTAAGTTTAAGGGGCAAAATTATCTTTTCAACTGAAAGGATAAGTCATTTGAGTTTTTTTTAAGGATACATTGATAAAAAAAAGTAGAGGGTCTCATTAATTTTTGCCTAGTTTGACTGTTAGTCAAGGGAAAAGTTTAATAAAAGCACAAAATATAAATGCCTTTTTGAGATTGTGTGAGGAACTGGAAATACAGCGTTCTATTTGTATAAAAAAAAAGACTCCTAATGCATTGTGTAAAAATACGTGGTTCTATTTGCAAAAAAAAGAAGAAAAAACTTTTAGAGCGAATTTTTTTTTTTTTTTTTTTTTACTTCCACATAGGGGTTCAAATTCATGCACATTGGAGCATATGCCCACGTCCCCACTAGCTGTGCTAGAACTTTCTTGTTATTCATTTTCATTATATGCAATATAAAACCCCAGTTTACCAGAACATACCTTTACTGGTGCCAATACTTGACCAGACTCGGACTCGGACCTGGCCGGCACTGAGTCAACTCGAATGACTCGACCTTGTGCCGACTTGGATTTTAAAGCATGATGCTAATCCTGGATAATAAAAGGGGAAGGGGTAAATTTGTCAAATAGATAAAGTTGGAGAGTGTGAACGATAGAGGATACTTTTTCTATCTTTGAAGTCAAGGGAAGCTTTAGTAAAAACACAAAATGCATAGGGTGTATTTTGAGGTTATGTGAAAATTGGGGCTTCTTTGTAAAAACTCAATCTAATTGATATTCTGCTTCTCATGATACTTGTGCATCTTCTTGAAGTTTTCTTTCTGTAGGATCATTACATGAAGTAGCTTTATTTACGCCACCTAAATAAATGTTCTCTCGCTTTTAACTTGTTCAAGAAGAGTTGTGGCATCTCTTTCCATAAAAATATGCAACTTCTGGAGCTTCTCAATAAAACAATATTTATTCTTGTGTATTGGGTGTGAAATTTGGTATTTAGATCGAAATTAAATTAAGATTTTCAGATTAGGCAATTGGCTGTTCATGGGCTGGGCGTGGCCAACGCTTATGTGAGCCTGACCTGTTTTGTAATCGGCTCATCTCTAAAAGGTTGCTTTCATGACCAGTCCTGCAGTCCATGTGTAAAATGTATATGCCCCTTATATGTTAAAAATGTCAGCTTGGTTGGGCCTTTGAGCTTACATAGGCCCATCCTGTTTTACTATAAGGCCCTATTCCAGTCAGTGGGCCTAAAAATGCAGCCTAAATCCATCCAAATTTGTGCCAGGCTGGGTCAGATTTTTCACTATGTGAAGAAGACACTAAAATCTGTGAAAGGTGGAAAACTGCATGCCCTCCTTAAAACAGGCCTCACTTCTTTTATAGTATTCATCATTCTAATTACAGTATGGCCAATTCCCTTAATTTGGGTGATTTACAGAATATTACACATTTATTGCCTTATCTGGAAGATTACAAGTCATCCATGAGTTGTATGCAGGTTAATAAGATACAATGTGGGCCAAGTCAGTCTCAGATCACATGTGCCACTGCATGATCCACTTTAACACCAGCCTGCTTTGAGATTGTCTGGATCCGGCGATTACTTGCTGAACTTGTTTTTTCTAAACCCACTGCCACACCTTTACGTGTTGATAACACTGGCACTATCCAAATTGCAGCCAATCCTGTGTTCTGTCAATCAAGCCCACCTGCGCAGGTGGGCTTGGTTGACATGTTCTTTAAGTCAATTGTCACTACGTCGGGGAAGCCTATGATGATAAGCTCCTTACTCTTCCACATGTTACCACCAATCTTCAAGTTGCAGATATCTTCAAAAAAGCCATTTCAATAGTAAAACATCAGTTCTTTGTAGACAAATTGATGTTGGTTGATTCCCAAGTTGACTTAGTCCACATTGATATCTTATTGATCGGCGTTCAACTCATGGATGAATTGTAATCTTCCAGATTAGGCAATACATGTGTAATATTCTGTAAATCACCCCAATTAATTGGATTGGACATACTCTAATTAGAATGATGAATACTATAAAAGAAGTGAGCCCTGTCGTAAGTAGGGCGTGCACACCTTTCACAGATTTTAGTGTCTTCTTATATTGAGAAGATTTGGGCTGGCCATACCCATTCACCCCTATTTAAGAGTGATTGACTATGCTGGCTTGCCAATTGCTTAGATAACGCACTGAATTAGATTTCAAGACCTCATTGTATTTGCCAACATGTGAAGAAAACTGATCTTACACTAAAGCTTCTAACATTTCCCCTTGAAATAAGTATTGTAAAGCGTTGAAAGCCTTTTTATATCAGTTTAGAAATCAGAAAGGAAAATGAAGAAAAAAAATTTTTGAATGACAGAAAAGGAATTCACTGCTTCACGATTCGAATTGTATGACTCCTGAGAGATCTATAATCATGACTGAGTTAATTATGATATTTTCATACAACCTGAACTATACATGATTTTACAACAATGCTACCAACTATGGTTCTTATGTCCTTTTCCTTTTCTTGCTATTTCCTGAAAACCTTAGACTAATCTGGGAACACATTCTTGTGAAGTATGTAATTTTTCGTCGGGGCATTGGCATCGATCGGACAACTGATTACTTTTTCATGGAGAAGCTGGATATGATCATATCACGCATTTGGGGGTGGTTTCTTAATTTCACCAGGTATTGTTCTACTTGGCTAATGGTTGGGGTTTGGTAATGAGCAGCTGAGTTTGGGCTGGATAGAGCTTATACATTAAACACACTGTACCTGTCAATCAGGTGTGGAGTCAAGACCTGGGCTCCAACATGATGGTCATAAAAGGAGCCTGACTGAGACAGGGTGCCATTTGTTAATTGAACCAATAATTGTGTCCATCTGTGATTTCAAGCTCTAGAAGCAGGCCAAGCCTGTTTTATATTGGGTCTGTCTGAAATCCTATTGGGCTAGCTATGTCAATGGCCACCCCCATCCATGGTGAATCCAATGAGAGTTAACAATGCATATTGTTACCAACATATTATTAATTTCTTCTTGTGAAGGTTGAAAACCCTTTTTCTTTGGGTTATGATGCTTTCAGACTGCAAAATATCCTGTCTAAGAGGCCAAGCAGACGAAGTCAGAGAGATCCAAGGGAAACCGATGAAATAAATGCTGAAACAATGCAGGACATGTTTGTTGAGCGAATTCGAATTGAAAACATGAAGCTAAGGTTCAAATTGATATCTATGATCAGATTCTGAATAGCTGTGTTTGTGTTGACATGCATCCATACCTTTTATGAGTTTTAAAGCATTTTCATTATTCTTATGAGTTTTAAAGCATTTTCATTATTCTTACTCGGATATTATATCATCTGCATCGTATATTTATCAGTTATTTGACATTTTCCCTTCCTGTTTTTGTCCAGCTTGAGAAATCTTTTTGGCCAGATCATGATCCAAGAACCAACTTTTGACAGGATGATTGTTGTCTACAGGTAGTGCCCCTTCATCCTTATTTCTATTTGATTATCGGGAATGCTATTGGATTGAAATGTAACATTTTTTTGGACTGTTGTTTGAAAGCCTGGAGCACAAATTAGACACACACACAAGTTATCTAGTGTGCGACTCGCGTACTGGAGCTACTTGCGCGCCCCATCTCCCCAGGTCCCCTTCATCTTTGCAAAAAGTCAGTCCCAACCAATCATCTTCTTCCTGGCCTCACAAGTTTAATGGTGTACAGTACATTTGGATTGGTGTGCCGTCGATCCAACGGTGTACGGTCCATTTGGATGGATGCAAAGTTGCAATCTCAATGGGACCCATAATTTTTTTTTTTTTTTTTTCTGTTTGTGTGTGTGTGAAGCAAATAGAGAACTTACTATTTTTTTGGAAAAGGGCTGATGTGATCATTAGTTTGTTGTTTTGTTACGAGTCTGACCATGAACGTAGTCATAGGGAGCTTGGGCAGCCCAAGTTGAATCGGCCCAATTCTAGGACCATTCTCTTGGTCTTTTCTTTTTACGAGGAGACAAAGTTATGTGACATCAATGGACCATATAAAAGAAAGGTAAGTCAACCAAGTTCCAAGTGTTAGCACGTGGGTCCTCATGTTAGTAGTCCCCACCATCATAAGTGTCGGGCTACTCATGCATGGGCGCATTGTGCAATATGGTTCAAAATAGCGGCCGTTACATAGTGTAGTGGCCTCAGCGGTTGAGGTTGCTACGATATTTTGAAAGTAGCGGTGCTATGATCTAAAAGCTAGTAGAGCCAAGTAGTTTTAATTTAAAACACCGTTTTTCCTAATTTTTTCTGTTAAATAGCCTTTCTTAAAGTTGTTTATAGCCTTATATGGTTTCAAATCACTAAAAAAAAATACAAAATTAGTTGCTACACAAGATTTAAAATTCTGTCACTTAAAAAATTCACACTGCTGTGTTGCTACATATTGCCGCAGCCACAACATATCACTTGCTACATAGAATTTTGGTTGTGGGCTGTTATGCCCACCGCAACCACTTCTTAGATCATTGTTGTGCACCTTTATTTCTTTAGTGTCCTAATGTTTTTGTTTTCTTGGTGTTCATATGGGACGGTTAACACTTTGGGAAAGGTCTCCCTAATGGATTAGGAGTCCAATAAAGATTTCTAAAAAGTTTTTGGCTTCTCTCCTAGTTACGAATTTGCATCTCGGGAGCCATTACTCCAGCATGTCTAGGGCTGGGGAGTAGAAGTGCCAATCCCAAGCTGGGGGAATGAGTGGATGAAGCCAAGAGTCAGATATATTAATGCCTTTGAAATTAGCTTCACGTGCATAATTAGTTTTTTTTGCCTTTTGTATATTCTTAGCCTAGATTATGATATTGATGGATGGACTCGATTTGACTAGTAAAAACAATAAAGCTAACAACTAACACGTGGTATTAGAGTGAAATTAGGCTCTCATATACAGAATCAATTCGAACACCTAGCTTGGATCATTGCTTCTTTTACATTTTTCCCTTGATCTGCTCTAGTTTCGACGAAGATCAAGACATAGAAATGATTGCATGCTAGATCCATAGAAGATCAATTCAGGGCCAATCCACTCATAGCTTGGTGTGGCACCTCTCTTCCAGGGAAACAACTAGGGATCAATCCCTTACTATAGGACTAATGGTGAGGGGGTGGGTGTGTGAGTATAGGTATGTCACTTACTTTCAGTTAAAGTGTTTTGGACCAAGCATAGGTATGTCACTTATAGTGGTGAATTTCGGCTGAAATCACCAAATTATATTGGTTTGGACAATGGTCCAAACCGAATAGCCCCCTTAAAAAGTTCTGTCTAGATTTAAAGACCATTTCGGCCAAAATTTCAGATCTCAGACTATTTCGACTGAAATTCGGATTTTCTCCAAAACGTTTTTATCATTAAAAAAGCACTAAAGGCCTTGGGTATCCAGATTTTTTTTTACTTGTACCCTCGAATAAGTCCACTTAAGGAAACCCCTAAAAATTTCTCATTTGGCATGTAGAAATCACACATTGCACTATTGATTTGGAAGAATCAATTAATTTATAATTGATATGTTATTTTAAATTTAATATATGTTTATATTTTTCTGCATATAATATTTTTTTTTATATTCATCCCGAAACATAACTCTGAAATGTTTCACTGAAATTCTGAATTTTCCAAAACATTTTGGTTTGGTGGCTAAACTGAAATAGGGTCCAAAGTGAAATTCACAGCTACAACGTCACTTGTCTTATTTATTTATTTTGAGTAACATAGGTATCCTTGTGTTATGGGTCATGTATGAGGCTTCTAGAAGACTCTACAAGTATCTCTCCCTTGGTTGACTTTTCTAGATGTCCACATGACAGCACATTCTCTAGAAAGAGTCCATCTCCAGAACTCTCTCTCCTTGTTACCACTTCCAGAATAGTTTACATACACTGCCTCACTAGAGATGAATCCAGAAACCGACTGAACATGTGATGACGGATGGGCCACGTGGACCATTTGCATCCACATGAAGCCCACCCACTGACATATGCCACAACTATAAATAAGAGGCCTTTGCTCATTTGTGTACAACTCAAGTCAAGTGAGAGGCACACAGAAGTGTGAAGTTTAGTGCAGTGTGTAGTGAGAAGTTTTAGTGAGTGCGCTCTTTGTAGTGAGTGTATTGAGAATCTCTTTCTTGTAAGTGTGTAGACTTAAAAGTGTGCGCCTTTGTAATAGTGTATTTGTATAAGATTTATAAAGTGGGTTCTTGTTCTTAGTGCAATTTGTAATTAAGCAGTAGCTAGTGTGTATCTTCCATTGTCCAAGTATCAAAGCCATCTTCCAACAATACATCCTTAATCAATCATTTTGGGCCAACTATCTGATGCAGCAGCGAACAAGACTTGTGGTCCATACGTGAGACCCAAGGAAGTTTAGAGAATTTTTATTTTATATGAGTAATTGTTATTAGTCTCTAGTTTATTTAATGATTTGTATTAGAGTAGTTTCCAATATTATTAGTATCCTAGTTTGATGAGGTAACTTAGGGCTTGAGTTTTGTTTTCCTTGTATATTACATTGTAGAGATGGAACTTTCAGAGTTCGAAGTTTAATAGAAATTCCCTTTGGGATTTTATCGTTGGAGAGGCATCTTCATCGTGTGATTGTTTTTGCGGAAACTATCATTGTGTTGTGGCACTTGTGACGCAAGCCCTAATGCTAGGGCTTGTAGCAAATTTGTATTAGAGCCGAAGATCCATTATCGAATCGTTCAGGTTTTACCCCATTCCATAATACTTCCCAGTGACCGGAACCCACCCTCCTTCAATGCTCGTCGAGTTTGAGCGAATTCCCCAAATCCATCCCCTTCTTTCCAATCAACCCTTTTTTATTTCAACCCTAAACGAAACCCTATCCATCAAAATCTAATACCCAATCGAATCCAAACCCTTTCCGAACCTCATTCCTGGAATTCCAAAAATATCCTTCTTCCCTTCATCCAGGCGTCTCGAAAAAAAGAAGTAGAAGTGGAGTCTTCATCCACATCTGTGGATGAATTGTTTGAAAATGTTGTGAAATTATTTGGAATTGTTGCTCAATTATCCGCTATGATTGCTCAACTCCAAGAAACTCTTTAAGGATCGATACTAGAATAACAAATTTGGAAAATAATCGGCGTGGGGATGCTAAACGAGATGATGGAGGAAATATTCAGAATCAACGAGATCAACCGGTAGTCAATGTTGATCGAGATTTAGGAATTAAACTTGTGATTCCCGAATAGGATGGAAAACTTAGGGCAGATGAATTTATGGATTGGTTAGTTTGCGTTGAGAATATTTTCGCACATAAGACAATGACTAAAGGCCATAAAGTCACTCTTGTAGCGACTCGATTTCATAGTTATGCTGGGATATAGTGGACCGAGTTGCGAAAGAAAAGGAGGAGCCAAAAGATCGATCCAGTTGAGACATGGATTGAAATGAAGAACCTTTTGAAACAAAAGATCCTCCCAGTCAATTACTCAAAATACTGGAGAAGACAGCGAACTGCGACACAGACGGGACTCATAACTTAAGGTGACCGATATTTTGATTTATTGTTGTTACCAAGGGAAACAAATATTGTTTTCCAGCATTTTCTAATATTATGGATTTTTTAGATATTTTTGCGATTTTTTTTTGGATTAAAAAAAAATTCACATAGCGAGGACCGCGACGGACCGATAACCGCGACCTGATACCTATATCATATCGGTTTTTCGGCCCGGCCGATACTGCGACCGAAACCGAGATTTTAAACCATGCTCTCAAGTGAAATTCTTTCATGAAGGCCATAATATCAACCTTTAGAAGATCGTAATGCTTTTGAAAGAAGGAGATTGGAAAGCCATCTGGGCGTAGGGCTTTATCGCTAGCAAGGTTAAAGACAGCGGTTCTAACTTCTTCGTTTTGAAACTCTTCTTCCAGCCAAATAGCAGCCTCCCTAGTAATGGTGGAGAATTGAAGGTTATCAATGGAAGGTTTAACCCTTCTATTTTTGCTGTAAATGTTTTGGAAGTAGTCAATTATGTTGTTAGTGATCCCTTCTCTGTCCTCTAATCTGTTGCCATTGACTGTCAGAAAATTGATTTTGTTTCCCCTCATTCTACATGTAGCCAGGCTGTGGAAGAACTTAGCGTTTCTGTCCCCTTCTTTGAGCCACCTACACTGCGATCTCTGTTTCCATTTGATTTCTTCTTCTCGGACTCTGCGTTCAAAGAGATCTTTAAGGTGAAATCTCTTAGCGATATCTGTGTCAGACAAAATCTGATTTTCTTTCTTTATGTCATGAGCTTGCATTTCTTCAAGGATAGATGCCTTATAAGATTCCACAGGTCGATGATTAATCTTGATCCAGTCTTTGATGTTGAATTTCAATCTTTTTAACTTCGAAGATAACCGATCGCTAGCCCGACCACTAACATCATAGATGTTCCACCAGATCTTAATTGAATCTCTAAAATGCTTGTCCTCCAACCACAGAAGTTCAAAGCGGAAAGGAAAGGGTCCTCACTTCGCGTTTTTGGAGTCGAAGAGGATAGGGCAGTGGTCTGACGTGGGCTTGGGGGGAGCAATTTGGCTATAATTTCTGGGTACAGATCCATCCAATCACTGGTGACCAAAAATCTGTCAAGACGAGACAGAAGGTGGAATCTAATGGTTAGACCAGGTGAAGTTGGCCCCTCCTAGGTGGAGGTCCATGAGAGAGTGGGAATTAATCCAATTAGAAAATGCCACCATGTGAGCTGTAGTGTTGCCACCCCCGGATCTATCAGAAGGGAATCTGGTAATGTTCCAATCGCCACCTATACACCAAGGACCCGCCCATTTACTACGAATGGAATCAAGTTCACACCAAAAGCTACTTTGGAGACTGCGATCTGTAGAGCCATAGACGGAAGAGATGATCCAAGCGCAGCCCTTGTCTTTGTCCTCAATTACTGCCGATAGAGAAAAAACACCTCTAAAATTATCTTTCATGCTGAAGAGTCTGTTGTTCCAACAAAGAAGAAAACCCCCAAAAGATCCTACAGTGTCCAAAGAGATCCAGCTACAGTGACTGTTACCCCAAATATCTGTGATAGTAGCTTGATTCATTTAACTAAGCTTTGTTTCTTGAATGAGTAGAATGTCCATTTTATATCTACGAACTACCTCCTTGATGATAACCCGTTTCATAGTACTTCCTAAACCGCGAACATTCCATGAGAGGGCTTTCATTGATGACTATTGACGAAATCTGACTCGAATTGCAGCATTGAGAGAGGAGGAATTCTGGGAAGGGTGGTTGTCGTAGTTAATGGAGCATGTTAGATTTTGAAGTTCTCTGCCTCCTTTCCTCTTGAGCCCTGTTTTCCGACTGACAGATTTGTTAGACATATCTCTTTCATTGGCAAAAGCAATAAGACTGTCCCAACCTTCTTTGACATTGTCCACAGATACACCAGTAGCCTGTCCACACATCCTGACTTGCTAAGATAGCCAAGAATTTGAAGAAGACTGATTGGAGTGAGAAGATGCTATGTTGGGACCTGTCTTGGGCGAGGGTATGTAAACTCTGTCCTCAAAAGGAGGGGAAGGCCTCGTGGGGAAAATTTCTGCCCTGCAACTAGCCTCTGTGGGGGTCGAGATGCCATGGCTGGGAGTCTGCCGAGGAGAAGAAATTGTTGCTTCAACCTTAAGAACAGATTGAGGAGTGGTTGGCACACAGCAAGAAATGGACAATGAGGAGCAGCCGCTGCCAGATGGGGTGGGATCAGTGTCTGAGGCGTAATGGCCGACAAGGGGATGAAGGGCGCCTGCCTCCGCACGTCATTTGAGGTGGGCAGCACTATTGGAGTGGCCGAAGCAGCTCGTAGATGCCCTTTGATGGAGATTCTTACTCGCCGTGGCCCTAGAGAAGCTGTCTGAGGAGGGTGCGCTGAAGGAAGACGAGTTTCTAGATCATGAAAACAATCAAAGGAGGAGGAGCTCTTACCTTTAAGAAGCTCAAACAAGAACGAGAAAAGAGATGAAGGGGCTACCAGTCATGGAATCTCTCCAAAATGACATGTTGCGTATGAGATGACGTAGAATCGATCAGCGGGGTCGGATTTGGCGTGTGGGGCCTCCAAGATGATGATCTCCACCAAGCCAGGAAGAAGGAGAAAGAAAGAGGAGAGGAGAGGAGAAGTTCTCTCCGTTTGCTGGAACGATGGAGTGAATGAGGGTAAATGGGGTTCGTGGTGGTAGGTTGGGTAGGTGAGATATTTGTGAGTTTGGTTACCTTGTGAATTTGCTACACTTTAGCTGAACTTGTGATGCAAAAACTGAGGTCTTAAGGACCTCGGCTGGACTTCGTCAAAAAGAGCAATAATTGGGCATCAAGAGAGCTTTCCAGCAAGCCCAAGTTCAGAATTTTCGGATATCGCTAGCAGAAGTTGTGATTACTTTCCGACCTGCGGGTAGACACCTTGAAAAGTGTGTTGGGGGTCAAACCGGACTTTCTGGACCTCTGAGTTTGGGCTGAATATAAAAATTGTTGGGCAAGATCTAATTTTTGTGGTTATGAATGAATTGGTCAATTGAAAGGTTTCAGGGCCTCAAATTGATTCGAGTTGAATACAAAAGTTGTCCGGAATGATAATCTCGATCTAAAGAGCTCGGAATGCGGATTTACAAAATTTATGAATAACCCCTTAGTCTTCATTGAAATTAAAAAAAAGCTCCAAAAAGGGTCAAACTAGACTATGAGGCTCTCAAAACCTTCCAAAGCTATTCAAAAACTATTCTAACACATAAAACGCCGCAAGTGGTCTCTAATCCCACTAAGTAATCATAACCATAGAATCAATTAGTGTTAAATAATGGGATTAAAGGTCAGGTCCTCACACCTACCTTTAGAAATTACAACATGGTGCTCACCTTTAAAAATTAGAACATGGGGCCCACATTCATATGATTTACAATGTGGGCCCACCTTTATAGGAATTAAATGTGGGGCCACCTTTTTTGTGACAGTGAATACGGGGCCCACTTTTAGAAATTACAACATGGTGCCCACCTTTTGAAATTTAGATTATAGGGCCCACATTCATAAGATTTACAATATGTGTCGCCCTTTTGTGATTGAAACCATGTGACCCACCTTTAGGAATTACAAAGTGAGACATTGATTGTTGTCGAAGGAATTACAAAGCGACGTCACCTTTTTTTTTATTGTGGACACGGGACCTACCTTTAGAAATTACAACGTGGTGCCCACTTTTAGAAATTAGAACATGGTGCCTACATTCATACGATTTACAATGTGGTCCCACCTTTATACGATTTATATTGTGGGCCCACTTTTTGTGGTTGTGATCTTGTGACCCACCTTCAGAAATTACAAAGTAGGGCCACCTTTGAGATTGTGAACACTGGGCCGACCTTTAGGATGAGTGACAGGATTTGAAGTCCTCTCTGAATGGGCTTGTTAGATGGCAGGAGATAAGTAGGAAATAATTGTGCCAGCAAGTTTCTTAAAAAAATAGTTTTTTTTTTTTTTTTCCAACTTTCCTATGCTAGTAGGTTAAGATTTTGAAATTCCTTCCAACGAGATCAAAATTCAGAACAGTGATTTGCACCTACCAAACATGTTTTCCCGCGATCTCATCTCGTGGGAACATGAAAACATCCAAATGGCACGATGCCAAAAACACCCTAAGCTACTTGTTGGACCTCATCATGGGGCATTTGGGATTTTATATTGCCTGTGCTAGAGGTGTTAAAACCCGACCCGACCCTAATCTGACCCGCATTTGACTCGCTTAACCGACCCGCAAAAAGTACGGGTCGGTCATGGGGCCAAGTTTATTTGACCTGCATAAAAATTGGTTGGGTTAGGGTTATTAGCCTACTTAACTCGCACCTCTGTTTCACTCTCCAAAACTTTCAATGTTAATATATGATTCCATGATTTTAGGAAATTTTAGATTCTGTTTTCACAATTTTAGGAGATTTTAGATTAGGTTCTCTCCAATTCCAGTCAACATGATTCCAATAAAATCTCTCCAGTCTGGCAGGCTCTACCCTCCATTGAATGCTTCTTGGAAACCACTGAGTTCTTAAAACTGCAATTCTGCAAATTATTTGTCTTCACTGTGTTTTTGTCAGTAAGCTATCTCACCCACCAAAAGAAAAGACAACAAGCTAGATCGGTTTTACTTTGAAAACTATCTCCACTATGCTCTTGCAAGTCCTTTTTCTTTCATTCCATGTATGCTTTTTGTTTGAAGATGGATTATGTTAAAAAGAACAAAACATAAAATTATACATCAAGAAAAGGCAAAACACAAGACAAAATAACACCCATCACACCCAGCCAAATGAAAAGAATAATCTGAGGTTCCTTGGTACTTGTCATCTGTGAAGAGTTATGTTGCAGCCCTATTATTGAACTAGTTACCAGCAAGATCTAGGTTCTCCATAACCACGGATAGGATGTGTGATTGTTGGTTTGAGATGGTTCTATTTTGTAGGCATTTACTTCACTCTATTGCTGATATTTTACCTTGATGAAAGGAGGAAGGTAGCATCTCAACACTGTAGCATTTGCAGGATGGCTCAGGTTGTGTCAACCCACAAGAATTGTCGGTCAATGTGGGTCGGGTTGGGTTGACCTGCAGCGGGTGTGGGTTGGAGATATCTGACTTGTTTTGAAAGCGGGTCGGTACGGGTTGGTCTTCAAAATTTGAAGTCCAATGTTGGCCTGGCCCGTTTACTAGCACTAGGCTGTGCTCTAATGCTCCCTTTATTGGCTGGTCCACAATATCCTACTGCTGACTTGCAAATGGACTAATGCAGGTGATGGTCACACACAATTAATAGACCATCTGATGTGTTTATCTCCTATGCAAGGCCCACTGAAAAAATTTTCTGGCTTGTGCTGGATTAAGCTTTTGTCTATTTCCTCTTCGAAAACAATGTGGATGTGTTTTTGTTTTTTTTGGCTGAAAAAATAATGTGGATGTTTGGCTGACAAGAATGGTAGCTTTTCAGGCGGGCAAGTACAAAGAACAAATCAGAGCGAGGAATTTACGTAAAGCATTTCAAAAACATCCCCATGGCTGACATGGAATTAGTTCTGGTGAGTCTTTTTGCAACATTACCAATTTGATGGAGTACTTCTATTGACTTTATTGGCTGATGTCAGGATTGTAATTGTTGCAGCCAGAGAAGAAAAATCCGAGTTTAACACCAATGGATTGGGTTAAGTTCCTCATTTCTGCAGTTCTTGGGCTGGTCAGTCTTTGATTTACTTATTGTCCTTTAGTCCTTTTTGAATGATCCAATTTTTCTTACCTATCATTGCCTTCTTTCCAGGCCGCCCTTGTTGGTTCGCTTGAAATGCCTAAAGCCGATATTTTGGTTATTGTTGCTATTCTTTCTGGATTGGTTGGCTACTGTGCTAAAGTCTACTTCACGTAAGTTTACACTGCATGGTGTTTTGATTTCTCTAATTATTCTTATGCTTGCATCAACTCCTTTGGAACCTTTGTTTAGGTGTTAGATATGGCTAATAACACTGATATTGAAGGTTATTGTTGAAGCTATGGGGTTGGAGATGAGCTTGGGCCCAAAGATGCTATTTACTAATTGAGCCTAAAAACAGACCCATGCCAGAGTATCAGGCTTGGACTCAGGAGTGGGCCTTTATTTGTGTGTATTCAAGCCTTTGCTGTGTCCTTGCTGTTTACTAAATTGTGTTTGAAGTTTAGGCCAGGGTCTGATCCAAATATTATTTTGGCTTGAAAAAACTGCCCAATTTGAGCTCATTTGCAGCTACAATGGCTGATGAGAAGATCCATATTTATGTAAATTTCCATTCATTGCCATGTAGGTTTCAGCAAAACATGGCAACGTACCAGAACTTAATCACGCAGTCGATGTATGACAAACAGTTGGATAGTGGCAGAGGCACACTTCTTCACTTGTGCGATGATGTTATTCAACAGGAAGTGGGTACCGAGTGATGTAATATTTTGGGAAGATTTATGATATTTGCCACTTTTTCCCTTCACTTCTTATTGTATTTATTCTCACACACATGGCCTGTATGTGTGGGATCCAAACCATTCATGTCTTGGGTCCTATCATGATGGTTCATAGCCCAAAAGTTTATTCATTGCATAGTTATCAGAATCCTACAATTCATCTCCCGAATCCCAATTCTTATCCCGAATTTTAAGGAAAACGATTCGTATCTATGCAACGAATCCCATTTACAAATGAATCTTAGAATTCAGGTGTGAATCTTACGATTCAATACTTGTTTCATCGAATCTTACGATTCAAGCGATTTAGTTAAGTGAGAATAGCGATAACCAATAAGTTAATATTAATAATCTGTTACCTTTTTTATTTTTTTATTCTTTCTTTCTTTAAGCACTTTTATTTTTAAAAGGTTATTTAATAATTAACAAAACGTCCTTAAGAATTTTTTGCGGCTTTGATAAGGTTTTAAAGATGAATTGATAACATCCATTTAACTGTACGTATGGTGCTTATTTATATCTTCTTTTTTTAATCTATTTTGGTTTCTTTCTTCATGAACACTTTCTTAACTTAAGAGATTCTACTGTGTATGATTGATTGTTTGGATTTTATTTTTATTTTATATTTTTATTTCAAGATAATAAAAAATATATATTGATACTTTAAACTTATTCAACTATTTACACATCATTTATTTTGTGTATATATATATATATTAATATATGTCATGGTGTTCTTGATATGATTGTATGATACACTTGTTATATTTATACTGCTATAAATGTGAAAATGGATGTTTATGAATGCTTATTTTTTTTCCTTTTTTTTAATCTTTAATTTTTTTTTAATTTTTATTACAAAAAGTAAAAAAATCCTACGATTCGTGATACGATTCGCGATTCAATTCAATTCATGAGGATTTGACTCTGATTTTGAAAACTATGATTCGTTGGACACTCCCTAGTCCCTACACTTAAAAGCTGGAGGATTGTTTCAATAGAAAGAAATAATTAGGTTAATGGTTATTTGGTTGGCATTTTAATCCGACATCCATTTTCTTTTGTCAAGATCCTCTAATCAAATGGTTAGAATTTCCTTGTCACTTTTTTCTTTGTGGGCTATGGCCCACACATGGTAGGACCTATAGGATCATCATTGGTGCAGTGTCTTCTCCATTTATACTGCATGTATGAAAATAGTCACTGACGCTCACATTTTCTGGAAATGCCGATTGAACGACATTGTTCAACTGGACACATTAATAATAGAAGATACAGTTGTGTTGAACCTAAACGAGGTTTACAATCTTGAAAGTGCACTTATTCTCAGTTAGGAGCTGATTCTAATTTAACTTAAAACTAAGTAAAAATTGTGATATATTTTTTTTCTTTTTTCTGAGTCTGCAAATATTCACTGGGTTTTCATGTTTTTAGAAAAGTAAGTTACCCTTGCCACGAGCCTGGATTGACTTGAGTCTAACCAGCTTCTTTCTTGAGAACTTAACTGAGAGTATTAATGCTATTTGTGCACCAGATAACTGGTTTAATTTCTTGTGGCATATTTCAAATGTGCAGGTCAAAGAGGTCATCATTTCGTTCTTTATTTTGATGGAACAGGGTAAACTTACGGTTGAAGTAAGAGATCTCCATAAACATAATATTTACTCTTTTACATGTGAAGTTGAAATTTACGGTTTAAGATTAATAAAGAATGTTGTGCATGGGATCTTACCATCACTTTAATAATATTTATAGGAGCTTGACTTGCGGTGTGAAGAACTGATTAAAGAAGAGTTCGGTGAGGCATGCAATTTTGATGTGGTGGATGCAGTCCAAAAGTTAGAGAAGCTAGGCATTGTAGCGAGAGTAAGTTGTTATATTTTCATCACGGCTTCACTTAATTCTTGACCTCTCCCCATTGTTTGATTTATTTGGGTGTCAGTTTCTTGCGCAAACTGGTAAAAATGATTTGTGCATTTTCTTTTTGATCTTTCAAAGGAAGGAAAAATAGAGGAGGCTTTTTCTATCCTTTTTTGTTTTTTTATGTAAGTGATAAAGATGTTGAACTGCAAAAGTTATGTCGCTTTATTGAGGAAATAATCTGCCTTTGGTATTTAAGTGATAAAGATGTTGAACTGAAAAAGTTATGTCACCAATCCGTTACCTACGGATTGACGGATTTGGAATCCGTCACCAATTCGTGGCTGTTAAAATCCAATCCGATCCGATCCGTGGAGGACCGGATCGGATCGGATTAATCTGTTCAATCCGTTCAGTCTAATGTTAAAAAAAAAAAAACTATCATACAGGTTGTAAAAAAATTCAGCATACAAGCTAACAATCCACAAAAAAATACAAATTACTAATTGATCAATACAAAGAGTTGTTTTTATCTAAATTACAACCAAAAGAGATCTAATCAACAAAATAGTGGAAGAACATGGAATAAAATAGTGCAAGAACATGGGTTTGGGAGATAAAGCCACGAATGGGTGTAGGGTTTTGGGGATAAAGGTTTGTAGGGAATTACATTTTGGCCCCTTAAATTTTGTTTTATTTTATATTTAGACATCTTAATTTATATTTAGATCCCTTACATTAGTTTTTATTTATATTTAATGTCAATGGATCGGATCAGATTGAATCCGTGGATTGAGGGTGGAATCCGCCACCGATCTGTTGCTGACGGATTACAAAATTTTCAATCCGTCACCAATCCGTTTACCTTCGGATCGGATAAAAATCCGCGGATTGGATTGGATCGGATCGGATCGGATCTATGGATCGACGGATTTTTTGTGCACCCCTAATCCTAACAAAGATGTTACGTTTCACAGATAAATGAATTTCACTGTTTTCCATAACATTGCATGAGCTCTTTTAGGGCCTGTTTGCTGCAGATGTAGATTTTGTCTTGGATTAAGCCCTCTGAAAAGGCTATAGTTGTGGGTTAAGGAATCAATCTGTACACTGGAAACCAAAATATTGGTTCCCCTAAGTCACAACATCCCGTATTGGTGTCTTGTCAGAAACTATTCAATGTTTGTTCAAATTTAATAATTCTTTTAAATGGATTTAAATTTAAGGATAGATTACATATATATTTTACAAGTACTCGAAATACCATAAATTATCATTAAACTAAAGGATAAAGTAGTTAAGCAGTCAAGTATCAAGTAAGTTATGACTTACATACATGCATTTTGACTAACTTGAAAAGATCTACAAGATTTCAAGAAAAACCCCAAGTTTTCAAAAACAAATTTTCTAGATCTAGGCTCAAAATCACTTGAAACTAAGAGCCAACAACCAAAGCTAGCTCCATGTGAGGCCTTGGTTGGTTGCATGTATTACACTTTTATTTGTTTTTTTTTTTTCCTCAAAACTTGGGTAAAAATAAAAAAAAATAAAAAAAAATACAAAAAAGTGCTCAAATCTTCAAATTTGCCCCTGAAACTCTAAATCTAACATATTTCCATCATTTATATGCTTTTTATGAGAAAGAATCTTGAGAAAAATATGAAAAATAAGTCCAAAATGCTTACCTTAAGTCACTTGGTTGAACTCTTCGGCTACGTCGCGAAGAGTTCCGCTCAAATCTTGAGATTTGGATGAGCTTTGGTGGAAAGTATGGTAGAAGAAGTTGAAACAGGCCCTCCGCTTGTTGGAAATGAGGTTAGAGTGGAAGAGAGAGAGAGAGAGAGAGAGAGAGAGAGAGAGAGAGAGAGAGAGAGTGGTCTTTGGCCGATATATCGACCATGACTGATATTTTGGCGATGTTCTCCTTTCCAGGATAGTGGACCTATACGTATGAATTTCTCGTTGCGGTGATGGCTGATATCAGCCGATATTTTATGCTATCGGCGATTCTATAAGGAGATAGTGTGGTGGTTCCTTCGAGTACCATGGTGGGTGCTGGTGATCGGTGTAAACTCAAGGGAGCAGGAATGCTATATTATGTTCTCTGTCTCATGGTAGGATGGGCATAAACACTCCCTTCTTTCTATCGAAAAAACTTCCTCTCTCTCTCTCTCTCTCTCTCTCTCTCTCTGACGTGCACACACATACATATCAACTGACCATTGGCTAGAGAATGATGAACTCATCAACAGATCACTATAGCATATACCCAATTTATGACAAATGATCAGTTGTGCAAAAGGGAGTGTTTCATATCTCGAAGAAGCGAAACAGGGAACCATCCCCTTCAAATGAGGAAAAGAACGATACATTCTAGGAAGCAGAAAGGGAGTGTTCTTTTGTCATGAATATATAGACTTGGGCTTCAATCAGGAGTGGATGGTGAAAGTTCATGGCTTTTGGATTTGCTCAGTAACTGCTGTAAGCAGTCCAAATTGTCGACTTCAGGTCACCAATTGGAGAATTTTATTTTTTATTTTTTACATTTACTGTCACTTTAAGGAACCAAATATTGATTTGCAAGGCTGGACAAATAAAACCTTTTCTTTCAAGCAACATATAATTAGCGTCACAATGATCACCGACATTTTGCAAATATCACGATATAATTTAAATATTAAGTTCCTAATCATATCAAGATATTTTAAAACATCTTGAAAATGGAAATTGGATGGAAAAGATGCTAAAAAGTATTAATATCATATAACAATGATAAAGAATAGTTAAATTGTATTAATCTTATTTCTCAATCATTTCTTATTATGTTTGGTCTCTGAAGTTTGTCTTTTAATTGTTTATAATTATTTATTGTCTGCATCATTTTTCTATAATTTCCATTAAAAAAACCCACATGTTAAAATATCCAACATTTGCACAGGCAGTTATTTTCTCGAGAATGATATTTGTGACACTGCATGTTAGTGATACTGGATATTTTCTCTATGAATCTGGTAGAGAAAACTTTGTGGAAACTTCTATGAACTGCTGCCATTGATTAACTGACAAGTGAAGTTAGTGCATAGATTCCTTGTTCATTTCCTATCTTCAATTTAGTCTGTGTTTTTCTTCTTGACTCAAAATGGATTTACTTTCTAAATCAGGACTCCCTTGGAAGAGTATACTGTGTGGGGTTGAAGCGTGCCAATGAGATCATAGGCACCACCACAGAAGAATTGGTATTGAAAGCAGAACAGGGCACTGCGGCTTGATACCTCTAATCAAAGTGTAAGCTTTCGCCAGTGCTAATTGATTCATCCAATTGATTCAAAGGGTCTATAGAGTATCTTTAATTGCCAGCTATAATACAAGTGGGGCTCACGGCTGGGTTATCTAGTTGACAAAAAGTGGGGGTGTTCATGGATCGGCCCGAGCTCACTTTGGCCCCGGCTTTGGCCTTAGATTTTAGTACTCTGGCTGGGCTTCGAATCTTTTTATTTGGGCCCTTTTAATAGATGCTTGGATTTGGTGGCAGTGAGCCCAAAGCCCGGCCTAGCCCAACTGTAAAAATGGTAATAGGGAAAATGGTGATAGGACTCGATCACGACATTTCACATATGCACGTGTAACTTAGCTCAGTTGAACAACAACTTAGGACGCTATAAGAAGACCTCTATTTTCTTTATAATGCCAACTTGGTTGGGGCTTAGGCTTCATCTTCTTCAGGTGGGCCGGGCTCAGGCCAGCCAATTATTGCCCGAGCCGGGCTTGGGCCTAGAGATTAGAAGTCGGGCTAGGCTTGGATATTCTTAGCCTAGCCCAACCAGGGCCATGAACACCCCTATGACCCCTATCTGAAAGTCCTCATCCTTTCTTTGGCCTTCAAATATACATTTTAGACAAAATATAAAGCTACAGTTCAGGGAATGTGCAAAGATGGTCCACTTGTCTTTCTACAGTGGAAATTTTTGGAGGCATCCCAACATTCAGAATAAGGGACATCGCCTCATGGCCATAATATCAGTCGTTGGGATCACCAAACTATGGGATCCACAAAAAAGATACAAACTTCTGGACGGAATGCCTATCCTGATGCTTGGGGCCTCTATAGTTCCATTTTTATCAAATTGTTTTGTAATACATCACTTATAATAATGTGGCAACCCTTCAATGGTGCATTTGCAGTTTGCCTGTGCTCATTAGCTCATCAACATGGACTTCTCTGTTGGAAGAACGGTTTTTTCTGGACAGTGTTCGTTTCTCCATCCTTTCAGTCTGGTAGATAATCCATGTAATCCAAATCAGGAAATCCATTCCATTCTTTTGTTTTCATCTATGTTATTTTTCAAGGTTTACAGTGCGCATGTCGGAATGGTTGTTATAAATCTTGAAACCTATTATGTGGAATGATGATGTTGGAATTTTGGCTTCTACTTGAATATTTTAGTAAGAATAGATACAAATAGGTTTTTATTGATAGGAGAGTGGATAATGAAAACTTGTAATATATCAGATAATTCTGCTCCAACCCTTTTCTTGTGAGCCTTGATCTTCTGTAGATCAATATTTATTTATTTATTTATTTATTTATTTTTAGTGTTTTTTTGTTCCTAAATGGTGTAATGAGATCAATTTTCGAGTTTAGTGTAATATCATCATCATTATTTTAACCTTTGTCGTCAAGTTTGGGTACAAGTGATCTCTCGTGCATGTTTACAGTAATGAATGAGGGAGTAGGTTGTAGCAAGGAAGGAAAATGAGTACTGGAAGGTGGCGCTCTAAAAGGGAATTACCAATCACCTGCAACACGTACAATCAATGTATTCTGTTGGATTAACATTAGTCAAAGCATTGGTTAAAAAAAAAAAAAAAAAAGACCTTGTCATTATTCAATTAAAGAGTTAACTACCTTCAACATATATGACCCATTGACTCAAGGTTTCCTATTGCGTGTTCTACTTTTCCAGTCGCTCCTATTCCGAGTCGATCTCGGGCATACTCTAGTATCCAACATGTCTTTGCTTGCAACTTGGTACATTGTCATCTTCGGTCACCCTCTTCTAGGCCCTTCCACTTGTAGCGTTGTTATAGGTCGGACAAGGGCTGGTTTTTTTTATCTTTTACGTGCGTGTTTAAAGTTTAAACCATATCAAGCCACTATTCTTGGTAAATTTTATCATTGATGTATTCATTTCTAATTCTGTCTTGCTTGTAAATCTACTGTTGCAGGAAGAAGGAACACTGCGCAAAAGATTTATGATACCCAAGTAAGCCATCACGCGTGGGAAACTGTCAAAACCTAGTTGTCTATTTCTATACTTAAAATAAGCTTTGTATTCATGGATAGCACGAACACAAACTCCATCGTTCATGGATAGGTTTTTTATCCCCATGTGACTAATCAAGATGAAATCTTCTCATTAACTTGTGTCACTATTCAAACTTTACAGAAAAACTCAATTAAAATTCACAATATTTCGGCATACTACTACAAGGAAGACGCACCACCACCGTTCATGAGATTAGCCACGTATGCTCATCAACACACGGAGATGAACTGAAAAGGTCAGGCGTCATTCGGGGAAAAAAGAAAATGGCACTAAAGCCAAATTACTATTGCTAATAGTAGATAGGTTTAGGGCTTTTGTTAGCCTATGATGACAGCTTCCTCTTGCAATCCAGTCCATCCACGCTTCAACCTTACCTTGTTTGTTGTTGATGAACGAGGTCACATTGGTGGGCAAGACAGTGATATATAATAGACCAAATCAGTTCATAATTTTTTTTCCTTTCCAGAAGAAGTCGTATTGTCTGACTTGAATGGTTGAGTTTTGGAAAGGTTAATATGCTTGCATGAAGGTGCCTTGGATCTTGGATACTAGTCCAAATCCTAGGCAACCACGGATGAGTTGCTGAGATGTGTAACTAGATTTGATCCATATGGCAAAAGCAACTATAGCCATAGGATAGGTTTGGTGGACAATGAGAGGTGATGGATATGAGGGACCTATACCCCAGGGCGCGAGTTGGGGTGATCTTGTCTACAAGAGAGCGGGAGTGTAACTTTGTCCCTCGCGTGGGCAAGTATGAAGCACACCATTCATGGTTCGAGTCGGGATCCTGTGAGTGACAGGTATTTATGTTACAGGGGGCTTTAAAAAAGAGAGAAAGAAAATGAATTGAGTGTTTTTGGTACATACCTCTCTTAATGTTTTAGCAATTGTAAATAGGCTCATCTAGTTTCAGTATGCATCATTGCTTTTTTGTTTTAATACCTCCCAGGTCCGAAAATGAGTAAGCAACCACGTACGTTTTTAGAGTGCAATGACATTTTTGTCCAACATTTTATCCCTAGATGCATTATTTGAAAAGCATGGACTAATATTTCTCTAAAGCTTGTAACATTGACATTTACTATATTACATGTAGTAGGAGAAAGGAACCTACATAAATCCATTTCTATCAATATGGGGCCCATTTTATTAAATCCAGATTTATCATAACGACTATAAAGACCTATACTTATAATTGGTTATAACTGCCCAATCCATGCACGACCCACCAATGGATTGATAAAAGTTTCCAAATATATAATAGGCTTTGTGTGCATGAGAGAGAGAGAGAGAGTCTTGGGACTCGGGATAAATAACGGTACTTCCATAAATAATGACATGCTCATTTTTATTCAATGGATGTAAGGGTAAATTTGTCATTTTTACAAAAATTCAACAATCAACCTCACGTGGTTGCCCCTTCTTCTCAGGATAACTGATTTTGGGGACATGGAATGTATTCAAATGAAAAAACAAGAATATATCACGAAATACTCAAATCGTTTGATTGTATTTACAAATTCTTTTAACTAGAAGCCCCAAGTTGAAGGACTGCAAATCCAGATTAGAGCCAACCTATATAAAATCCGAGTTGCTTAATATGAACACACCACTTTATGGGATATCTTCAAGTTGCACTCCAACTAAAGTTGCTACCACCATGAAATTAACCATTTAATTGAAAAATGTGATTAACACAATTATATATATATATATAGGGAGATGCTCTTGTGAGAGTAAGGGGTGGGGGCCCTCCCATTTAAGCCGTTGGCATTGGAAATAGATGTGAGGGCCCCCACCTTACTCTTACAGTTTAGTGAGAGTTACTCTCACAGGAGTAAGAGAGGTTGTAGAGAGTGCCACATCAATAGCACAATAATTCTCCTTTTAAAACAACATGGACAAAAAACATACATTGCTTTAAGCTGCCATGTCATTACAGGCCAGATTTTTTCGATAAAAATCTCTCCATCCGTATCCACTTTCTTCTAAAGTATCTCAATCAATATCCCTAAAAATCTTTCTATTTTGCTATAGGTATTCTTTCTTTCTCTCTCTCAATCTTATTTATCTTTCATCTTCTCAATCTTATTTATCTTTCATCTTCTCAAAAATGTAATCTTTCTATTTTAATATTTGGGTTCCTAATTGCATCAAGGTATCTTTCTCAAAATGGTGGATTAGCTTATGCACGTCCAAACCAATCAGTCAAATTGTCATCTCTTGTTTGTTTGATTCCCAAGAGTTTCCTTCATTGTCAGAAATACTAAACATTTAAATAAAACAATCAAACCATAATTGTCTAAACCAATGACACATCAAATGTAAGCTGTGGATCGCCATCAAGTGGGGTATGTTGTATTTAAAACTATGACTTATTAAAATTAGCCATTTTATCATTAGTTTGATAGCATTTTTCACAATATGATGGTAAATGTAAGTCCAAAGAGTATGGACTAAAATAATAACACAGTTTAAATGGTTAATAGGTGGCCCACACATAGATTTAATTTAATGTAGTTGACCAACAAAATTAACTCTCTCTCATTACAGAAAATTTTCTCCCCGGCATTGAACCATCAGGAAAGGTGAGACCTCCCTAAATTTTTACTAAAACAAAAGATACCGATGTACAGTGTGTGGAGCACGGGAGAGAATTATCTCTCTAGCCACTCTCTAATGTACCTCACTCTCATAATTTTTAGGTGTGATAAGAATTTTAGGAGTCCGGATCCCCTATTTTCTGTTTTGTTGAAACAGGGGAATACTATTTCGGCTAATCCCGAAACACCACCCATATAAAGAGTTGCAATTAAGAGGGTGCAATTAGTGACATCACATTTTATATAGGTGGCGCTCTAGGATTGGACGAAACAGTATTCCCCTATTTCAACGAAATAGGGTATCCGTATTCAAATTTTAGTAGTTCATGAGATTCGCATATCATTAATCTAACCTCCTCACACACACTAACCTCCACAAATTGACATATTATATCCATGGCAAAATTGTCATCTTTCTATAATGCTTTGAATCATTCATGAGATGTATGTTGCTTTATATATATGAGTTTGGGTTCTAATAGCAAGAACAAGCTGCTAAGCCTGATTGCAAGAACAAGTGGCTAACTCTTATTATCTTATTTTGATACGTTTTTAAAATCTTTGTTATTATGCTCTTCATATGTAGTGAATCTGGTTAAACACCTACAAAATAATTTAAAAACAGCGGTTCTATTCATCTCTGATTAGTCTCACCCTTTTGCAATTGAATTGAATTTTTTTGAAGATATTTTTTCCTATTTGTTCCCTTAGTGAGTCTATCAAAGATGATAACTGAAAATGAAAGTAAGGCAATAGGTAAACTATATGCCTAACCCATTCACTTTTTCATAGATTTGCAATATCTAATATATTAATACTCTATCTTTCAATTCTAACATATGCATTTGTACCAAGGAGGGGAGTTTCATTCTGTAATTGTTTTTATTAAATTGAATTAAAAGTTTCAAAATGATTCAAGTATGTTTAGACACTGTTTTAAGCAATTTTAGATTTTCCAAAAGAAGATTTATATGAAAAGTTAAGATACATTAAAATCTATGAAAGGAAATTTGATTCTTACTTTATGTAAGATTATTTTTTTCGGGCATTCGGCGACGGGTACGTGAACATTCCACTTTATTGCCTTAGATCCACAATCTTTTTCTCATAGTGTGATAGATCTTTTTTCCAAATTTGAAAACCTAAAAGGTCTAATTTACCCTTTCTTTAAATCATATCTCATGATTAGTAGGATATGCCATTAATAATGGTCAACTACCACTTAATTAGCCATGATTAATAAAATCCCACTAATGAGATTTTCAAATAAATTTAAGAAAAACACAAATAAATCTCAAAAACCATAAATAAATTTTAAATAAATTTCTAAAAACGAAATAAATTTAAAAAACGCTAATAAATTTCAAAAGAACGCAAATAAATTTCAAAAATTGAAATAAATTTCAAAAGAACGTGGATAAATTTAAAAAGACGTAAATAAATTTCAAAAGATCCAAATAAATCTCAAAAGATCCAAATAAAATTCAAAAAATATAAGTAAATTTCAAAAGAAGCAAATAAATTTCAAAAGACGTAAATAAAATTAAAAAACACAAATACATTCGCCAAAAAACTCAGATAGATTTTCCAAAAACTTAGATAAATTTACCTAACGTACAGAAATATTTGTTAAAAAACTTAGTTAAAATTTTCAAAATGAAGATAAATTTGTCAGAAATTTAGATAAATTTGTTAATAACTCAGATAAATTTTTCAAAAACTTAATTAAATTTGTCGGGAACTCAAATATATTTGCCAAAAACACTGATGAAATTTTCAAAAACTCAGATAGATTTGCTTTTGGGCTTTTGAAACCAGGTCACACTTGACCCGACCTGATCCAGACTAGAACCGACCCTCTGGGTCGTCTTCTTCCTCCTCTCGTTCTCCTGTTCCCGAAAAGGAACCGGAAAAGTTCCTGCGTCTCCTTCTTCTTTGGCGATGGCGCAGCGGCAATTCAACATGGGGCTTTGGCGAGGTGGCAGGGGTGATCCTCTTCTCTTGTTCCGGCGACGACGACGGCGACGACGAAGAACTTGTCTTCTTCTCTGGCGATGGGCAAATCCGGACCCTCTGTAATCTGGTTTCTGTGAGTTCCGGTTTGAGGATCCGGATCTGTTGATCTTGATCTTCGGCGACGGTGATGGTCCACCTTCTGTTCAACAGCCAATCTGAACACCATCTTCGGCGTCGCTGAAAGAAGTTGGTCTCCTCTGCCGGAGAAGGAGATCGGAGTTGATCTCCAAGCGGGCCACGACCTGGTTCATTTGAGAAGAAGTCCCAGATCCGACCTCTGGTGGATTTGGCCGGAGAAGAAGCAGTAGAGAAGAGGTCCCAGATCCATCGATGCCCTTCGCCATCTCTAGCCGCAGAGAATATCGGAGCAGAGCTCCTATTGCTACCCAGTCGCAGACAGGTCGAAGAAGACAGGATCAGGACTGGTGTTGACGATCGAAGAAAGATCAGAGGTTCTAATCTGATCGATGGAACCCACGCCGGATAGGATTGGTTGAAGAAGAGCAAACGCAGGTGCTGCTCGCAGGTTCCGGTTACAGAACTGATCGGAGAAGAAGATCAAGTGAGATCGGTTGGACATCTCAGAGGTGGGCCACGCCTGACTTTTTGCAAAAGGATTACGTCGCCAGACCTACGTTCTGTCGTGGCCGCGGAAGATGAAGAAGAAGAAAAGGACCTAAACCCAAACCCGAACCAGGAAGGTGACCCACCCACCTTGTAAAGAGGGGAAAAATGGAAGATTTGAAAATTTAAAATTCATCAAAAGCACAAATTAGCAATGAAAAGATCTGATGTGATATTTTTAGAGACCTTTTGCGGAAATATGTTCATCTTAGGCTTTAGAGGAAAAGTTGGTGGATTGGAGGCTTTACAAGACCACTAAAAGGGATCTTTCGTTAATTATGTCTATTTTTTTTCATTTTTTCTTTTGAATAAAGTTTTATAAATAGACTTTTAATAAAAATAAATTATATATTTCTTTATGTAAAACTTATTTTTTCATTAATAATTTTTAAAAAAATCGCATATTTTAATATATTTCTATTTTGTAAGCCCGGGCCTTTGCCACTTGTATGAGATTAGATAAAATCAACATACTTCAACATCCTAAATTGTAGGGGAGATCATATAGGGAAGAGGATATTTTATAAAAAAACGAAACAAGAGTACCCTGTGCTGAATACAATTAGGGCCCATCTACATAAGGTGGAGTTGGATTTGACCTACATTTACTACAATTAGTCAGGTCTTAGTCCTATTCCAAGGATCTAGAATCTGACCTGTATCCAGTGAAATTTAATCATGTTTGATCAATGCATGGTTATAATAAGTCCTACTAACCCGGATCGAGTGAAATTTAATCCAGTCTGATCAATCCATGGTTATAATAAATCTATTTTTAAGAATTTACAGTGATGTCTCAAGTTAGACCATAAATCCCTAGAAGTGTCCCTATTGACAATTTGCTGTCTGAAGGCCAAGAAAGAGCAAATGTTAAATAATGGTCATCTAATTTCAAAACTCTACTCATCTTACATTAAGAAACTTACCAAACGAAACCCATGCATATATTGATGATATCATATTAGATATAAGAAACATACATTACCCATTGGTCAAGGGTCACACAATACAATACATAAACTAGACTCCAAACATAACATGTTTTTTTTATTACATAAACAAAGGAAGAAGAATAAGGAAAAGAAGAAACACTCTCAATCAACACAACCTTCAGACACGCCACAAACAGAGAGGAGGAAAATGTAGACATATATAGCGTCATATGGATCCAAACATTAATCACTTTTTAAATTTAAATGGACGCACCGGTTTGAAACTGATGTGGGGCTGCTGCTTGATTCCTCCATCCCCATTGATATTGGCCCACCATTTCTCTTCACCTCTGATCTTCAATGGAGCAGCACTAGAATCCCTGTTAACTTGAAGAGGGAGCTTTTTCAGCTTTGAACATCCTCCGACCTTCAACTCCTCCAAATTTGGCAAGTTTCCACGGCAAATACTCTGCAGTTTGGGTAGCTTCCACAGGCATATCCTTTTTAACGAAGGAAATACAATTTGATCCTCTTCATTATCTTCTTCAAGCACCTTCTTCAATCTAGCACAGAATTTTATCTCTAGTGATTCAAGTTGCCCCAGGCATATGATAGAAGAAAAGCAGTAGACTAGTTTTGGACAGAGATGCAAATGGATGTGCTTTAGGCTTGCAAAGCTTCCACTTCCCAATTTCCCGCCACATACGATTGTCAATTTGGCAGCGTCGGAGACCTGCAGTGTCTCCAGGCTATTGAATGCATCCACTTTTTTATCTTCTACAACCACTATACTTTCCAACTGACAGCATCTCTCAATCCAACAGTACGTCAATTTGTTCCTCTTATTCATATCCATCTTGGAAACTCTCTCAATGAAGCTATTGTCATGAATAAGAAGAGATCCCTTGGTAGAAAGCGCACCGCCAATCTCATATGGAAAGTTGTTGGCCCCAGAGATTTCAAGATGATTTTCATAGCTCAAAGAATGATGCTTTGCTTTGGTTTGAGCATAAACATGTTTGTAAATGAATTGAATTGTATGGAATTGACCATCTTTAATCTTGATATCTGATAGGTACACATACCTCAATTTTCCCAGGAGGGACATTTCATCTGGGAATTTTTTGATCCTGGTACCTGAAAGATCGAGCACTTCAAGGTCTGGTTGTGAGCCAATTTTGAAGAACTGTAGGGACCGACAACCTCTAAATGAGAGATGAGTCAGATTCGAGGTGCCTGAGATGTCCACATGTCGAACAAATTGCATATCCTTAAATGAGGCCTTTTCTATCTTTCTGACGGTAGTCCCCTCTAAATCAAGCACTTCAAGCTTTTCCCATGCTTGTGAGAGAGAGGGAAGAGCCTCTAAGTCTCCACAATATTTTAATTCTAGTGAACGAAGGTTGTGCAAGCAAGAAATTAAAGGGGATAAGGAAGTAATACGAAAACGAAAAAGATGGGAGTATTCGACGTAGAGGCATGTATCGAAAAAATAAATCTGGAATCACCCGTAATGGGCATGGATTAGGATTATCAAGGATCAAAGTGGAAAGTTTTGGGCAGTTGGGGGAGGGGCTATCTGTTTTTTGAAGTAGTCTATCTATATCATCCTTAATAAATAAGGAGATCCTCTCTATTTCTTCCAAATTTGGGGCTTGGAGAGCTCCTTTGGAACTTGAATCAAAACTCACAAAGTACCTATGAGAATCGATCATCTCTCTTATGTGTGATTCCACTTTCACAATGTCATCGAATAATAATATTTCTAACAAATGACCTTCTACAAACATTTCCGTGTTACCAAATACAGTTCTATTTGGGCTCACAAGCAGCATGCATCTTTTTGTAAGCTCTTTCAATAGGGCATTGTCAAAGGTTTTGATTGTCGTCTCTTCCTCCTCTAACTGAGAACGCTGAAGTAGATCATCCATGAAGCCTTCTAACCTCCAGTATTATATCAAATGATTTACATACATTCTTTTACTGGGAGGGAATAGCGAGGCGCAGTAGAAGCATTCTAACACAATATTCCCACTCAAAAAGCCAGAATAGTTTGGGAGATTAGCAGCCACATCGATGGACTCATCACGGAACAATGCCCACACCTCTTCTTTGCTCAATTCCTCCTCGTCTTCACCTTTCCCTTCTTCTAGTCGCACCATGTGTTTAAAGCCTTGCCCAGATTGGCTTGTGATTATTATCTTACTGCCATTAGATGGATTTGGGACTCCTATCTTATCCAAATAAATGCGTTCCCAAACATCTTCCAATATTATCAAGAACCTCTGATTCTTCGAGGCTCTAAAAGGATCAGAATCCCCTTGTAGGTCAATCTTCAATGCTTGTACGATTTGCCTTTGCACTTTCGACCTCCACGTTGTTCTTTTTTCTTCCATTGCGTTATCTATTCTTCTAAAGGCCTTTTCGTGCGTGAATTGAAAAACTTTCATCAACTCTCCTGGACCCTCAGCTCCGGGCATTCTTGCTCTTACAATCACGTCAAAGCAAGGGGGTTGTTGGTGTTTGGCCTTCTCCATCACCTGTTTTATGATCCTTGACTTTCCCACTCCCTTCCATCCAGAAACTAAAATTGTATGGGCTTTAGCATCTTTCAACCTTAACAAGATTTGTTGCCGCATCCTTGCTGAATAGTCACCCACAAAGCGTCCCGGACAATCAACTGATCAAATCACAAGAGAAAAATATGTTACGGGGTTTTGTTTTTTTTTTTTCTATCCTTCTTTAACATTTAATCCATCGTAACCTAGTTCGCTAATAATGCCTTCAAACTGCCAAATTGTTTAATATGAAAACAGTTGTCATAAATTTTATATGCAGAGTCTTATATATTCATTGCTAGAGTCCACCTAAGAAATCCATACTGCTCGAAATTACCATGCCCTGCTTATTAACTTCCGTATCCGATTATGATCAGAGTTGGGCCCACCTTGAAATTGATCACACATGAAATACAGGATTTTACCTTCTTTGGTTTTTTATTCTCATCATGCGTTGTACTCATGATCAGTATAATGGTGGGCCCAATCTAATTTGACCAAAATTCATCCTGGACTCATTGTAAGGACAACTATTTTAAGCTGCTTGGAGTTCAGATTTGGGCCTCACTGATGGATTAAAAATGAAAGCTAACATTTGGGTCCTAGTCAAGGTTAGGTATGGTTCGGCTTAAAACTGAACCCAACTCAATGGGTACATGCCTCACCTTCTACCCAAGTAACCCAACGCATGATTTGTTCAAGGTTTGTGATGCCAAATCTTGTCCTGTGACTTTTTCAGTTTGACCTTCGATCAATGTCTGCCGAAATTCATGATTTCAGCCAAAAAGCCCTTTAGTTGAGAAACCCAATTGACCCCTCTCTTCGTAAATCAGAAGGCCCACTCTCTCTTAGTCTCTTGTTGCCGTCGCTTATTGTCTACCCTTGTGGTCTGCCCTTATCGTCCTCCACCCCCTACAGTGCTTCAGCCTTGCCGCCATGTCTTTTTTTCCTGTTGTTTCCCTCTATTTTTCCACTGTCACTATGTTTTTTTTTTTTTTCCACTGTTTTATTTTCTCTGTTTCTATATTTCTTTAGTTCCTTTTGGAAATTGGAATCTTGGACTTTTTTTCTACTGTTTTATTTTCTTTGTTTCAATATTTCTTTAGTTCCCTCTGGAAATTGGAATCTTGGATGCCTTATTGTTCAATAAAAATTGTGAATTTGACAAACAATAATCTAGAAAGGAGTCTGTATCATGACAAATAATAATATGGAAATTCGATGCTTTAGTGTTCATTTCTTTATATGTACTAATCTTTGTGATATATATATATATATATATATATGAGGAAAGCTACAAAATGGCCCGGCGTTTTGTAAAGGGGAATGCTCATTGTGTTTAACGAATGAAAAAAGAACATGTGGCTGATGTGGATTGACATAAATAAATGATAGCAAAGAATCTAACTAAGCCCCTAATTTTTCTCTTTAGTTCCTTGTTTTTCTCTTTAAATAAATGATAGCAAAGAATCTAACTAAGCCCTTGATTTTTCTCTTTAGTTCCTTGTTTTTCTCTTTCTCATGAAAGCACATGTAGAAACCTTTTCAACTCAAGACATACGGCTATAAATCTACGAGTGGGGCCCTAATAGTGGAAATCTAGGATTTCCTTCATGGAACATTTTTCCAAAAGTGTGCCTCACTGTGCAAAATAAAGAAGGCAAAGTGACAGGAAACTCTCTCCGATCCTATTTTGTCTCCTAGATAAACTCCTAATAAGGTGAGTAATATTTATCAAATTTTTAGGCATGAGTATCAATATCTATTCAATCATATAACTTACTTGTGAGGTGGTATCATTTAAATGGACAAATAAAAAGGGGCGTTTACACCCCTTTTTGACAAGGGGAGTTTTTGAGAATTCCTCTCTCTCTATATATATATATATATTCTACCATGTGTCTAATGAAACCAATGCACGCACCCTTTGGAAAAAGTTAGAAGCAAGATATGAGAAAAAGACATTTGTAAATAAAACTTTTCTGATTAGAAAGCTTGTAAATATGAAATTCAAGGACGTTGGTCAAATTGAAGATCACATAAATGAGTTCCACAGTGTTGTGAACCAGTTAGCTGCAATGAAGATGATCTTTGAAAATGAGATGCTAGCTTTGTTGTTTCTAAGTTCTTTACCAGATACATGGGGAACATTGGTTGTTTCTGTGAGCAACTCTACTTTAGATGGTGTATTATCTATGAATCAGGTTACAAGCAGCTTGGTGAATGAAGAAACAAGAAGAAAAACTGCAAGGACATATAATAAACAAGCATTTGTTACTAAGAAAAGGGGGAGGAGTAAGAGTAGGGACCAAAGTGTGGTTGTGGCAGGTCTAGAGGTGGATTACAGGCTAGGGAAAAGCCTGGAAAGCGCTTTCACCGTGGCAAGAAGAGACACATTAAGATGTGTTGCTTTTCCTTGAAGAAGGAATAGAAAGAAGCCAACAATGAAGAGAAGAATGACAATAAAAATACTACAATTGCTTTGAATCATGAAGTAGCGATATTGGCTAGTGAAGATTAGGAATGTCTGAATGCTGCAGATGATCAGGTTGAGTATGTTGTTGTTACGGCGGCATTCTACCATGCTAATCCTTGTTGGGAAATGTTCACGACATACAAAGAATGGGACCTTGGTACCGTGAAAAATGGGCAGCACAAGTCATTCGAAGATTGTTGAGATCGGTGATATCTACATTCAAACTGATGTTTGTTGCACAATGACACTAAAAGATGTGCGACATGTTCCTAATCTACTGTTGAATCTGAATTTCGGGATATCATTGGACCGTACAGGTTATGAGAGTTACTTCGGAAATGGAAGGTGGAAACTTACTAGAGGGTCGGTTGTTATCTTTTAAAATGAAAAGAATAAGAATTGCAATCGTCCTCCTGTAGTTTTCTGAATGTGCAACTGAGAACTTGTGTGAAATCTTAGTTCGATTGACTCTTGAATTGTGAATAAGGGTGTATCAATCCTTTACATTATAAGGATAAGGTCTTCTCTTCAATCAAACACCTTGTCCCTAAAACATTCACAATTCAAGAAAATAAGAAAGAAAAACTATAATTCATACTGAGGTTTTTTCCTATAGCTTTACATTGTTTGTCTTGACATAGAGGTAATTGGTGCAGTGGAGGTTGTGTTTACTTGGCGGAAGATCGAAAGGGCCCCAACTGCACAATAGCATTAAGGAACCCCTGAAATGGGCTTTGAAACTTGAATCCCTTTTCAATGGGTCCCACTGTTGGATGAGACTAAAACTTGACACGGGCCTAATGCACCTCTTAAACACACGAGACCTACAGTCCCAAACACAGGCCTTCCAGCGACATCAGTGCCCATGAGGTGAAGTCACCGGAAAATAACTTTAAATGTTTGATTGTCCCTTATTAAAGACTTACTAGAAAACTTAGGTCTTAATTTAAAAAGCTTTGAAACATATGTCCTCTTTTTAAATAAGGAAAAAAGCTAAGGCCTTATTTGGAATGTTCCCTTATGAGAAAGGTAAATCTTCTAATTTCCTTTTTCTCTTAATAAAAAAATATAAAAAGGGTACAGGTGAATCATGTAATAAAAACTCCAATATCATCATCAAATAGAACTCATGGGAGATGTTTCATACCTAGCAATTTTTCATAACTACTGGTTCTTGTATCTTCCTCATCACTGCGAAGATAGTTCGGCGCAAGTACCTGTTGCGTGATGAACAAAGTATCTCAAGCAAAAGTTTTATTTTCCTATCGAATCATAATTTATCATAAATATATTTCAAAGCTCAAGTGCAAGGTCCCTGCACTTCAATAAGTGTAATATGTAACCCCAAAGGGTTGGCCGAGTGGTCAAGACCATGGTTCCTCCCTCTTCCTGAGCTAAAGGTCTTGGTATCGACTCCTGGTTCCCCCTTCTTCAGGAATCGAAGGTTGAGTCCACTAGTGCTGCCACCTTGGGGCCATAGGGGTGTTTACCTGGCTTCCCTCTGAGCCCGGAGGGATTAGTCCAGCCCAAAGGGTTGGGAACCCTCTGATAGCAAAAAAAAAAAGAAGAAAAAGTGCAGCATGTCGTTCAATTTCTTTTAGTGGGGTGGCACTGCCCTAATTAACTCCAATCATTACAATTAATAGTTGGAATGATTTCAAGATTTATGCCTGATTAACTTCATTAATTTATCCCTTTCAATAGAATTTCAAATGAGTGTAGCAAAGAGATGAAAATGTGGAGGTGGATGTGTGGTAAGACTAGGAAAGACAGAATAAAACATAAGCATTTTCAAGAGCATTTAGGGATAGCAATAATAGATGATGAATTAAAATGAACTCATCTGAAATGGTTTGGATATGTCCAATGCATGTCAGACATCGGAGGATTTTGCTCACCATAGATGGGAATGAAGAGACATAATTTTTATAACTAACCCCAACATAGTTACAACAAGGCTTTGATGATGATAATGATGATGATTCAAAAATCAAATGAGTCTCATTATTTGTACTATTAGCACATGGACCGACCCGCTTCAACTGTTCTTTCTCTCTGCTCTTTCTTTATTTTGGCTCCTGTATAAAGTTTGTTTTTTTTTTTTTTTCACCTTTTTATCAGTTGTATTTCTGGGGTTGGGCTATCCTAAGCTTATGTTTTCCTTTTTTTTAAGGGGAAATTCCAAATGAGGCCTAAACTTTTCATTTTATTTCAAAAAAGGACATAATTTCGGAAACATTTTAAAGTAGGGCTTATAAGTTTTCCAATAAGTCTTCAATTAAGGCCATCGGCCATTTGAAGGCCTTTTTCGGTGACTTTTTACCTTAATTTTTAAAAATACACAAATTATCATTCATTGAAATAAAGCCTCCTTTACTTCCACCATTTTCTCCTCCTTTCCTTCACCGGCGTCCTCACGGTGATCGAAGGCAACCAATATCCCCAAGGCGATAGGTGGCACATAGTAGCTGCTGGAAACATGCCATTGCTTTAAAGGAAAGCTAATCTGGGTGTTTTATTTAAAAAAAAAAAAATGAGGAAGAAGTCATTGAAAAATACCTTTAAATGGCTAGATATATCCTTAATAGAAAACTACCGAAAAACTTGGGCCCTAATTTGAGAAGCATTGAAACTTGTGTCCTTTTTTGAACTTTGGCAAATACTCAAGGCTTTATTTGAGAACACACAACGATTGTCCATTCACTTATATGAGTCTTTACAATAAGGGTCGATTCACAATATAGATTATAAAGTAACTAAAAAGGAATTCAATTAAATAAAGAAATAAAAGAGTTTATGTCAAATGGATTAAGAAGAGGATTGGCCCTCTTCTCGAGTACCCCCTTCATATCTCATGGAAAAATAAGTGTATAAAAGCTAAGTTTTCATATCAAAGCAATGATGTGAATAAGGTGTAGTGTACGACTTCAAATCTTAAGTTACTTGAGATTGGATTTTATTGAAATACAAGGAAAGTGATCGTATTGGGTCAAATTGTTGTGTTGTTTTACTTGATTGGAACTAAATTAAGAGGGTTTGAAACCTATTTTACGTTCCAATTCACAAACGGGTCCGAGTCTAGAACCTAACTTTAGGTTCCAATTGATAAACAAGTCTGATTCCGGATCCATATAGGTTCAAACCCATGGACCCAGGACCTGACATCATCATCATCAAAGCTTTGTCCCAATTATGTTGTGGAGCGAGGACCTTACATATGATTCTTTAATGTTGTAAGTTATAACTCAAAATTAACTTTAGTTGGTCATTCTTATATTTAATATTGGAGGTAGTAGACTTGATGCACTATTATATATTGAATGATATACTTATTTTAAGAAGAAAATACAAAACCGAAATTGGAATTGGTTTGGGAGCTGGATCCCTGTCCTCTAGTCAAAATCAATCATGGAATCTGATTCAGCTCCTCTTATTTAACTCTGGTCTAGAACCAACATAACAGGTTCCGAGCCAGAACTAAATCTAGAAATGGAACTGTGATTTAGAAATAGTTTCGATTTTGGGTCCAGTATGGTTCCAACTTGGAGCCGAAGCGTTTACGTCCCTAGGTGAACGATACGAGTAGCAATGGCATATGTTTTGTTTTTTTTTTTATTAATTCTATTTTTATTTTATTTTTATTCATTTTTATTTCTATTCTTAAGGTCCTGTTGTGGGTAAGGCTATCAAAGGGTTGGGCCGGGCAGGTCCCGAGGTTGTTATTACCTTACCCTCAATATATGCAAGGTTAGACCCGAGCGAGCCAATGCCCTCAAAAGAACTGCGCTACCTAGGCCCCCTCACCCTACTTTCCAAGGTCAAGGCAGGGCTCAGGGCATCAAAACAAGAAAACCATTATTTAAGGTTTTTTCCAAGCTATCAAGTATCGAGGGTTGAGAAGTGTTGTCTTGTCAAACCTATCTTGCAAGGGGACGACTAAGAAAACACTTAGAAAACAAAAAGTGTCTAAAAAAACCTTTTTTTACCAAACAAAAAATAGTGCTGTTGTGACTTGGGTTCTAGATGTACAATTATATACAGTAAAGCAGCAGGTGAACTCATGGGAGAGCGACACATGGCGCGTCCTCAGGTTTTTTGCATTCCTTTATTTCGGAATTGCCCTTCACTACCCTAAAAATCTCCTTTCCATACCATCTCTGTTAACTACAATCCCTGTTCACATCATCTCCATCATCTAAGAGAGCCGCTCTTCCCTGCACTTCCACCTGTAACCACTGCACTGGCCTGCATCATCTTCTCTTCTTCCCCATCTTCTTCTTCCTCCCACGCTCACCCTACAACAGGGCCCAACTAAAATAACATGTTACGTATATATACGAATCCATATCTACTGTTGAGAGGGAGGGAAAGAGAGAGGATTACAAGACCTCTTGATCTATGTGTAACATAGATCATCTGAAACTCGGTCAACTCAGATTTCAGACCTTGAACAAATTTTTGGAATCTCTATTCTATAAGCAAAAGTAAGCACTTGGCGTGCTCTAAGCCTTCGTTTAGTTTCTTCAACAGGAACTCATCAACAGATGTACACACTTTGAGATCCATGTCTCTGCATCTTTCAAAACCCTTTCCCCCAACTCAGTTATCTCTTTCCTGATCGCCTCCATTGCTACCAAGAGCCCCTCTTCCTCACCCAAATCGCTGCTCTTAGCCCATCTTCCCCATCTTCTTCTTCCTCCCCCACTGACGTTTGATTAGAACCGTAGATCTGGTAGTAGACCCATGGGCGACTCCATTGATGTACGTCCCACATGGAGTGAACCCCGTTTGGCTGCCATCTTGTGTTTACAAACTGGGAGGCGTGAGTTGATTGAGAAGGAAACAAACTGTTTGGGTATCAGGACAGGGTGGGACCCACTGTACGATCTGATCCCAGATCTGGTCCGTTCATCGGGCCGGACATGGTGGGGCGACGTTAGGGATGTTGACTCATGTGAGGTGGGTCCCGTTTGGTCCACCATCCATCAACCCAAAGGAGGGTTGACGGCATTGAGAAAGAAAAGGGGGATTTTCATTCTTGGGGCTGTGGGGCCCATGTGAGCCATTGATTTCAAATCAGGCCCCTACATCTTGAAGAGGGGGCCTGGGTGACCATGTTGGTGGGGGCTGATCGTGGGCTCTTAATCAGTGGGACCCACTGTTCGAAGTCGCCAGTTTCTTTGGGCGTCGAACTTCATTACAGAACCGAGTTCTGTGTTTGGACCGGTACCTGTAGTGGAGATAAAAGAAAGGGATGAAGGAGGGAGAGTGGTGACCTCATGGCTTTGATTTGACTTTAAATATGAATAAAGAAGAGAATGGAGATGACTGATGATGTCATCGCATGTGACAAAGTTATCCCATGTGACATTAGTACAGGACGTGATGTGTGGGGGGAATATAGGAGGGAGAATGGTGATGACTGCTGATGTCATCCCATGTGACCTTAGTAGTAGTGTGGGGTATTATCAACTTGTCCCTTGAGTTTCTAGAAATTAGAAATAAAGACCCTGGTTGTTTTATAAAACTAAATCAAACCCCTTGGCTTATTTTAAATGGAATTGAATTTAGAAAATATTATAGGTGGAATACTTGGGTTTTCTAAACTTATAAACTAAGATTGGTATTTATCATTATTGTTTGCAAATTAATATTAAATGATATATTTGGTTTTTAATAGGTTAAAATTATATTTTAGATCTTATTAATTGAATTATTGGACCTGAGTAAATATCGTCTGGGCACACGGTATAGTGAAAAAAATAAATTGGTTGGTCTTATTATAGCTCTAACTATGACATGGTCAAACTTTGAATTGGGTCAATATTAAATGGGATCAAACTTTGTAATTTTAATTTTTCTATCTTCCTTTATTTTTCTATTTTAATCGGGTTGACTCCTATGTGGCATGATTTTAAGGTCGTCACTCTGTTTGGGGGAACTTCTACTTGATCGTGATCAACTTAGCAAGGACCCATTAAAAAAATTGTTGTTGCTTGGCTATCAATTGTTGAACAGTGACTTGCATGTCCAAACATTCAAATTTCATATTTAATTGTGTTTGTATTATAAATTTTATATTAATTTTTATTTAAAATTTATTTAAAAATTATAAAAACCTTTAATTAAATATTATTTACTTTTTGCCATTGCCTTCATTGGGCGTCTTGAGATCTAATTAAAATATCTTCTTACACTAAAGATCTTCTTACCATGATTTTTATGTAGGTGTCTTGACACATTGTTTGGATCTACCCCAAATCAAGCATTATCAGGTATGTAGTTGGTATAACATTACTTTTCTATATCTGGTTAGGTGTTTTTTTTTTTTATTACATTGTTGATTACCAGTGAAAAAATCTATTATTACCATTGAAAAAACTAAATTGGTTGGTTTGCTTATAGTTTGCTTTTAAATTTTTGTATTTTTTTCTTCTTTCCATTTTGCTTTCTTTTTCTCCATCTTATAAGGTTTATTTAACATCGATGCATGGTATATGAAAGTAGGATTTTTAGTTATTCCATTTCAGAATGAAGCGTCAACATCAGCCTCCTCTCCAACTACATTGCAGCGTATGTTATATAGCATAGACAACTCTAGCATTGTCGTCATTGATACCATAAAGAACACGATCAGTTTGATCTCGAATATGATTCAATGTTTTGATATTGATGATTGATTTAGATTTATATATAAGATTTTTTTTAATAAATTTGCCTCTTTAAAATAAGCATGCCTCCCAATTGCATGTGGCAATCAATTTGTTCCTATTTATATTTAAATTTACTTTCAACTCATTTATCTCTCAGTCTAATATCCATCCCCCATTAATGGGAAAGGATAAAGGTATATGGGGTTCTCCAAAAGATGGTGACTAATTCTGAATTTTATACATAATTATTTTAAATAGAGTTTCTTTATGCACTCGGTGTTTACTTTTAACTTAAATTGTGTTTTTCCACTATGAATGAAAGGCTCGCGTTGGACACAGACCCTGAAGCGCTAGTTATATATATTAAAGCAGTAGGTGAACTCCTGAGAGAGCGACACGTGGCGCGTTCTCAAGCTTTTTGCACCCCTTTATTCTGGGACAGCCCTTCCGTACCCTAAAATCTCTATCCCTATTAACATTAACACAATTATATATTATTATATATATTAACATAGTAGGTGAATTCGTGCGGGAGTGACACGTGGCGCGTCCTCAGGCTTTTTGCATCTCTTGATTCCGGAATTGCCCTTCCATGCCCTGAAACCTCTCAATGAGATCCCTGTTACCAACAATAATTCTCCTAAAATCTCTCCATTCCATAGGATCTCTATTAATACAAAACCCAATCTCTCGATAAACCCTTATCCTCCCCAGCGCGCAATGCCCATCTTCTCCCTCCTTCATCTCAGCCCATGTCCATGCGCAGCAACCCAAACCCATGCCACCATCTCCATCTCCCTCTTTTCATCTCATCACCCAGGCGCAGATCCCTTCGCCCCAGCCTTGAGTGGACCCATCTCCGTCACGCGGCAGCCCCTCTCTCGGTCTCACCATCATCTCCATCAGCTCCTCGGAACGCAACCTCAAGCTACTATCAAGTTGCTTAAAATTTCTGATTAGTCTGCATTTGACCTGAACTTGGCCCTGTTAGGTTGTTCTATTTAAAAAGTATGCAAATGGCTGCGTGCAGGGTGAGCGTGGGGGGAAGAAGAGAAGATGATGCAGGCGCAGGTGCAGTGTGTGCGGTGGGAGCAGGTGGAAGTGCAAGGAAGGAGGAAAAGAAGAAGAAGGAGAAAGAGAGGGGAGGTGATGCAGGTGGTTGCGTGCAGGGTGAGCGTGGGAGGAAGAAGAAGATGGGGAAGAAGAGAAGATGATGCAGGTGCAGGTGCAGTGGGTGCAGGTGGAAGTGCAGGGAAGGAGGAAAAGAAGAAGGAGAGAGAGGGGAGGTGATGCAGGTCCATATGCCAAAATCGTGAGCAAAAAGGGTCTTCTTCTGATCTCTCCCTTTATCTTTCCAAATCCACCAATCTCTCTATTCCCAAAATCCATATGCCACTGTAACCATTTCTCTCCTCACCCATTGATACCTTTCTTCGATTAACAAAACTACTATCAACATTGTTTTCTCCTTCTCGCACAGCAGCAGGTACTTTTTTTCTCTCTCTAAACTCTAATCCTCTCAACCAAGCCCTACTCTCTCCATCTCTCTCACCCGGAACTCCAATCCCTAATTTCTCCATCTCCCTCAACCTAATCCTTAATCCCTATTTACCCAATCCCTTGAATAAGTCTTTATGCTTGACTTAACTGTTTTTATTAGATAACTGATTGTAATGCTGGTATTGGCTGATTAACCTGATAGAAACAAACAATGGGTTTGGACTATGAATGTGCGTCTGATTGAAATCTTCAATGACCCTAGATCAAATTGCTCTCTGTACCCTTGATGTGTAGGGCATTTCCCCCCTTTTTCTCCCTCATTGCATACTTGGTTTCCATAGAAAGATTGGAATTTTTTTTTTTTTTTGTTAAAACTGTGGTTGTCAACTGAAAGTTTTTTGTAGGTAAGATTTGTGTTGAGGTGATTATCTTCCTAATCCAACATTAACAGATGTTCCATTTGGGGAAATGATTACTGATTAAAGAAGTATTTCTATATATATTACTGATTAAGTGTCTGTCTACATTGAATTGAGATGAATAACTGCAATTCCATTTCTTATCTTGCAACTAGAGAAACAGTCTACTTTTTCTCTTTCCCATAGTTCAGCTCCTTTAGTTATATTTTGGGTTTTTGGTGGATTCAAGTTCAAGTTAATAGATGTGACTGTTTGGTTCTGTGCCTTTTAGACTCGAGTGTATGTTAAAAAACAAGCTCAGTATTCATGAGCAGCACTAGAAACCCCATCGAGGTGAAACGGTAATAATGTTCTTTGGTTGTTGATTCATCATCATCTTGGGCATGGAGGATTTTGCATACACATCATGACTCTCTAGGCAGTGGCCATTGGGGGTACTTGAAGACATGTAAACAAATCTCACATTCAGTGAAGGCACCAAGTTGCAATGGGTAAATTGGCTTCCTTGGGCTGAGCAGTGTTGTGAAACTTATATATGTGAATCTATCAAAATGACCCACTATAATGAAGTTGGCAGCTATCTTATATGATTACACAGCATGAGCCTTAGTACAACTGTCACCAGGTTGATGAAACTGTTATTGAGACCAAATTTTGAGAGAGTAGAGGAGCGCTTGAATGTGGCATAAGCTTGCATAAGCAGCAAGCTGACAAGCATCAAACAAGGCTTGGTTAGAGATTTTGCCGATCTATGCCAAGCTCTAGCTTGGCTTGATAACGAATAACAAGCTTAAGTTATGCTCAAGTAGTATCTTACTATCTTATACAACATACTTAGTGTGCCTGTGCGTGTCTATATATTTCGGTTTGGGCCACCACCAACAAAGGGAAAGTTCCATTCAATGATCAAGGGTTGCCTTTGCAAGGATAAGTGGTGGTATGAATGGGCTGGATTTCAAATTGATGGGTCCACAAGTCAAATCAAGTAGTCAGGAATGTTGTATAATTTTATATTAGAAAAATGTTGCTTCTATTAACATCCCGCATTGAGTTTTATCTATCTCTTAAGTAAACTGAAGTTTAATTATTATGTATCAAGCCTATTATGTTATATAATCCATTGATATTTTCTGAAAGTATAACCACATCATAATAAAGCAGCATAAAGTGTGTATAAACATGAAGTCAAGCTGAGTTAAAGCTCAAGCTGAACAACGCCTAGCAGGGCTTAAAATATTATTTATTTTTATAATGTAGCTCTATACTTCTATTTTTATTATTATATTTTGATGACGAGGACGGTTTATTTAGATTTCTGTTTTTTTATTTTTTCTGTTTTTATTTTTATTTTTATTTTTTTTTTTTTTTTACGTTCATTCCTTTTTTTTAATATTATTTATTATTGTCATGTAGTTTTTATTATTATTATTATTATTTGATGAAGAGGCCGGTTTATTTAGATTTCTTTTTTTTTTATTTTTTCTGTTTATTTTTTGCATTCATTCCTTTTTTTATTATTATTTTTTTTTTTTTCATGTAGTTCTAGTATTATTATTATATTTTGATGAAAAGGCCTGTTTATTTAGATTTATGTTTTTTTATTTTTCACCCTCATTCCTTTTTTATTAATATTATTTATTAAAACATCCATACTTAAAACATAAGTCATTAAAATAAACAAGTCTAAATAAGGTAAAATAAAAACTGAATATGCGCTGGGCCCAAATGGTAGCATGATACAGACGTGTCTAGATATTCCTCACTACGTGTATTGCTTCACTTCACTCGATAAAATGCCTTTATTTCTCAACAGATTTAGGTATATGCAAGTTATTGCAATTCTCATAACCATTTATATTCTTGAAGTTATAAATCTTTTCAAAAGTTTATTCATTTGCATTAATATATATGATACAGACGTCATTGGAGTTATCGAAGATATAAGTGACATATCATACATTAGAAAACAAGATCAAACGGAGATTACGAAGTTAGATATCATACTATTCCAATTTAAACTGAGTTTTCCTTCCATCAATTAAAGGCTCGCATTGGGCGTGGGCTCTGAAGCGCTAGTTATATATATTAAAGCAACATGTGAATTTGTGAGGGAGCGACACGTGGTGCGTCCTTAAGCTTTTTACACCCCTTTATTTCGGAATTGCCCTTCCCGTACCCTAAAATCTCTATCCCTATTAACAATCTCTCGATAAACCCTTCTCCTCCGCAGCACCATCGCCTCCCTCTTCCCACATGCAGAACAGACGCCCCAGACGCCAACTAGGTACGACCCTTTCTCCCCCCTTCCCTACGCTTCCACCTGTAATCACCTCACACATTGCACCTGCGCCTGCATCATCTTCTCTTCTTCCCCATCTTTTTCCTCCCCCACTGACGTTTGATCAGGACCGTAGATCTGGTAGTAGACCCATGGGCGACTCCATTGATGTAGGTCCCACATGGAGTGAACCCCGTTTGGCTGCCATCTTGTGTTTACAAACTGGGAGGCGTGAGTTGATTGAGAAGGAAACAAATTGTTTGGGCATCAGGCTAGGATGGGACCCACTGTACAATCTGATCCCAAATCTGGTCCGTTCATCAGGCCGGACATGGAGGGGCGATGTTAGGGATGTAGACTCATGTGAGGTGGGCCCCGTTTGGTCCAACATCCAACAACCCAAAGGAGGGCGGACGACATTGAGAAAGGAAAGGGGGATTTTCATTTTTGGGGTTGTGGGGCCCATGTGAGCCATTAATTTCAGATCAGGTCCCTACATCTTGAAGAGGGGGCCTGGGCGACCATGTTGGTGGGGGTTGATCGTGGGCTCTTGATCAGTGGGACCCACTGATCGAAGTGGCCAGTTTCTTTGGGCGTCGAACTTCATTACAGAATCGAGTTTTGTGTTTGGACCGGTACCTGTAGTGGAGATAAAAGAAAGGGATGAAGGAGGGAGAGGAGTGGTCACTTTTTCTTTTTCTTTTTTTTTTTGTATAAGGGAGAGTGGTCACTTGATGGCTTTGATTTGACTTATATATGAAAAAAGAAGAGAATGGAGATGACTGATGATGTCATCCCATGTGACATTGGCACACGACCTGATGTGTATGGGAATATAGGAGGGAGGATGGTGATGACTGATGATGTCATCTCATGTGAACTTAGTAGTAGTGTGGAGTATTATCACCTTCCCCTTGAGATTTTGGAAATTAGAAATAAAGACCGTGGTTGTTTTATAAAACTAAATCAGACCCCTTGGCTTATTTTGAATGGAATTGAATTTGGAAAATGTTATAGGTGGGATAATTGGGTTTTCTAAACTTATAAACTAAGATTGGTATTTATCATTATTATTTGCAAATTAATATTAAATTATATCTTTGGTTTTTAATGGGTTAAAATTATATTTTTAAACCTTATTAATTGAATCATTGGATCTAAGTAAATACCGTCTGGGCACACGGTATTGTGAAAAAAATAAATTGATTGGTCTATTTATAGCTCTAACTATGACATGGTCAAACTTTGAATCGGGTCGATATTAAATGGGATCAAACTTTGTAATTTTAACTTTTCTATCTTCCTTTATTTTTTTCTATTTTAATCGGGTTGACTCCTGTGTGGCATGATTTTAAGGTCGTCACTCTGTTTGGGGGAACTTCTACTTGGTCGTGATCAACTTAGCAAGGACCCATTAAAAAAAATTGTTGTTGCTTGACTATCAATTGTTGAGCAGTGACTTGCATGTCCAAACATTGCATCTCATATGATTTACATTCTGGTAGTAGTCAGAAATTGTCAACCCAAACCTGGATGAAGAGTTCTGAAATTTTATTTGAAGCATCATTTTTAAACATTGTTAGTATCTTCTCATCAATATGATTAATAATGATATTAATAACAATTATACATATTTATAATTACATGCACATGTGAGATGCCCAAACAAGATCATTATGTACATCAAAATTTATTTCTTCATTATATGTTTGTTTTTTTTTTTTTTTTTTTTTTTTTTTTTGAGATTTTAATACATTCGAATTTCATTTTTAATTGTGTTTGTATTATAAATTTTATATTAATTTTTATTTAAAATTTATCAGGCCCACACTAATGTCCATTTAAACATGGCCCACATCATGAAAGATCAAAATTAATAATCTAAGAAGATATTGGTTTTCTCCATATTTGTAGAGAGTTGATTTGAGAGATTTTAGGAGTGGAGTTGGAGATAGATGTTAACGTGAGATATTTTAGAGAAGAAATTGAGTGAATGATTTTTGCATAATAGGAAATGTGTGGATGATTTGTAGAGATTGGTTGTTTTAGATTTGTAGAGAATTGATATGAGAGAGATAGTTATTTGTATGAGAGGATTTAAGACTTATTTGAAAGAGATTTCAGGGGAGGTGACACTTTAAATGAGAGATTTTAGGAAAGAAAGATTAGAAAAGCAATGTGGCACATCAAATTAATATATATTTTTTCTATATAGTTTTTTTATAAGAACTTTGTGCAGCTAACGTAGCGCCTTCTACGGCATCCTCCTTATTGCTTTAGTATATAACTAGCAACAAACTCCCATGTTGAGCCCAGGCCAAAACAAAGATATAGTAAATTATTATAATAATTAAAACTATAAAAAAAATCCATTATTATTATTTTTAATAATTTTTAGAAGAAAATAAAGTGGAAAAAGATCTTAAGATTTTATTGTAAAAGAAAGAAATTATTGTGAAAAATAATAATGAGAATCTTGTAATATCACACCTATAAAATCTTTGTAAATTGAAAAAATGAATTGGTTGAAAGTCCCCACTAAAAAAAGAGAAAATTTTGGATGGAAGCAAGAAGAAAAAATGATACCATTCAAAGAAAGAAAAATAAAAAATGAGAAAAGAAAAAAAACATGCATCCATTTTCAAACAAATACATCAATACCCGACTGGGGCTCTGTCTGTTAGGGACATCGCCTAGAGGGTGAGAGTGGCTTAGATAAGTCCCTTGAAAAGAAAAAGAAAAATAATGAAGTAAAAAAAATGTAGAAGAAATATTGTGGGAAGGGGCAAATCTAAAAAAATAAAATACATACTAATTCTCAGAATTGCAGGGGGGTTCTTTGAAAATATTTAGGTACGCTAAGAAGTAATAAAAGAGGAAAAAAATGTAAAAAGTGAATTAAAAAGATCAATAATTTTAACAAAGAACAAAATAAATCAAAGATTTTAATAGGAACCATGTGGACCCCGCTATCTTTATATGGATATCATCTTAGCCATTTCCTCACTAACCCATTTCAGATCATAACCTCATCTCAATAATGGGATGAAGAAACATTAGGAACGCAATTGATACTAATGAGAGTTTAAATTGAATGATATGCTCAATGGAAAGAGAGTTTTTCGAAGATACCCATTTGCTGTTGATTTAGTAAGCAATCAATAGCACCTTTAATGATTGAAATAAGCATGGATAACGTACCTTATATATGAATGAAATTTTGAGCACATGTACTCTATTTATTTAATATAAGAAAAAATAGATTCAAGGAGAAAAGGAAAAAAAATGAAAATAAAAAAAATTAACAGAGCAAAGATAATAATTGATTGTTAAAAAATCAAATTGGATTATTTGATGATAATGTCAACATACATAATCGTAATTTGGGCTTAACTACAATACAATGTCCTTAGTAAAATCAAAACAGAAATATCAATTAATCGAATCAAATAATAAACCCTTAATGATTGGAAAAAGCATGGATAACGTACCTTACATATGAATGCAATATAGAGCACATGGACTCTATTTATTTAATAAAATAAAATAAAAAGGATCCATGGAGAAAAGGAAAAACTGAAAATAAGCGATGGATCTTATGTGTGATTGCAAGGAATAATTTAAATTGAAAATGAAAAATGTAGATATGGATTAGCATGCTAAAATTATGCATGAGTTGACGTTGAAAACTGTGGGAAGGAGTCAATTAGAAAATGGAGTAGGAATTATAGTAAATGCTTACTAAATTCTCTATGGATGGCCCATCATGATAGATCATACGTACCATGGGCAAGTGAAATGGCTCCTATAAACAGCGTGTGAATTTTTGGTAACACGTGGGCTCTTTACAAACGGTACTAATTGTGACACACAGTGTAAAATCTCTCCCTATAATTTTGTATTCAAAATGGAAAATGTAGATATGGATTAGGATAACCGCTAAAATTGTGCATGAGATGATTTTGAAAACCGTGTGAATGAGTTGGATAGGGGCAAACCATGTGAAATCTCTCTCTATTCTTTTAAATATTTATTTGCAAGGAGAACTCCTTATAGGATGACGTGGCACCCCTCACAGCCCACCTCCCCTATTGCTTTAATATATATAATGTAATTAAAAGATTTATTTCTTTATATATTTTATGATACAAATGTTATTGGTTGCTTGCCCATGCTTAGCACGGGTATTTTTTTTCTAGTACTAATGATTCTATTTAGTATTTTTGGAGGAGCTTGTTTGGCATAGTTGGTGCATGTAAATAAAAAGTTGTCACCATCTCTATGAAAGCAATAAACCCTAGAATTTTGGTTGGAAGATAATAGAAAATGCCGCATGTTTATAGAACAAATTGATTTTGGATTGAATTTTACTCACAATGTCCATATTCATAAAAATAAAAAAAGTGAGTTTATTAAAAATATTATAAAACACCCATTGATCTCTAAATGCTTATGAAAAATTGAATTAACATTTCCTGGTGACTTATGTATAATGAAACTCATTTTGACTCAAATAAGGAAAGTGCATACCTGTATTTCAAATCATTCGTAAAATATGATATTTCAAAGTTGCAACTATGGAATTTCATCATGATAAAAATTTGAAATAAACAAAGTTGATTTCCCAAGGGGTTAGAGGCATCTAATTAATTCCAAATTTGATATACAAATCGACATAAATAGATCAGTTCACGCCCCTAAGCTTGTATCACTAGGACCCCATGTGGGCCCCATCCAGCCACCTCATATGGTGTTGCCGTAATATATACTAGTGTAATAACCCATGCAAATAGTAATAATGTTTATACAAAATAAAATAAAATAATATAAATAAGATTATTTAAATCAAAATTTCATACATTGAAAAACTACAAAACTATATAATTAAATTTTATGCACATGACAACTACAAGATAAACATGATTAATAATTTGTCTTTCAATTTGAAGGTTTCCTTGAGGGTATGTTAGGATTTTCATATGTTGGCTAATTCATGAGTTGGAAAAAACTCTGGGTCTATTGAGTTGTGATTTTCTATTTATTTTAGAATGGATTGTGGTTGTGTCACCGGAAGATCTGAAGCGAAGACGCGAAGAAAAACAAAAGAAAATCGAAAGACACAGTACCAGGCCGATCAGATGTAGAATGTCTCTAAGTTAACTGGTTGATAGAGAAGATTAATTGGGAGATAGGCTTGATCCGATCAATCGGATCATTTGCTCAATTAATCGGACGGCGGAATTTTTCCAATTCGGGACTCTACGAAATTGTTTCCTTTTTCAACTGGAATTTCCAATTTTATTCCTATTCGTGCTCTAACCCGAAGGCACAAGTTTTGGGTTATAAAAATGGTGTTTCTCTCAATCCCTAAGCAATCCAAGAATTAGCTCTCTCATTGTTCTGAGGTGAGAATGCCCATAGAGGGATCCTTCTATAGAGTCATCATAGAGAGATTGGGCTGAAGAACTATTCTAAAGAGCTTGTTGCTTCTATTTTTTCGTAGAAGATGTGATCATCTTGGTTCTCAAGGTGCTGCTAGATCAAGTACAAGAAGCAATGCGGGGCGAGGAGTCGTGGAAACGGGAAGTTGAGCAAGAAAAACTGCAGTCCTTAGGTCAACGGATTGATTGGGAAAGGGAGCTATAAGTATATCTTCTAATCGTTTAATAGTGCTTAATTACTGATCGTGATTTTTCTCCCTGGATAGGGTTTCCACTTAAAAATAATGCATGTTTTCTTGTGGCGTGTGATTGGTAGATTTATTTACCGGTTTGCATCGATTTATTACTTCGACTGTGCACTGGTAATTGGACTATTAGCCATTCTAGTAACTTTCAGGGTACTTAATAGTTATTTTATAATAGATTGATATTATTTAAAGCACCTAAGTCTTCATATTATATGTCCAACCAGAAGGCTCCTGTTATACTACAGGAGGCTTCAGCCGTATGAACCCTCTTCTCCCTAATTTGTAAAAAAGAATAAAATTTGTTAATGTGATTCTTATTAGTTTGAAATTAGGTTTTTGAAGTTTCAAATTACAAAAGTATGTAAAAAGCCGATTCAGTTTATTTCTCTACAATGTAGCTTTACATAATTTAGAATAGAGCCTGAGGATTGAATCAGTATATAACTTTTCAATAAAAAAACTAATTGATAAACATCATATTTAGCTTGACGAATAAATATTTCACTTCGATAAAGGTGAGTCCAAACACATTATATAATGATTATTTCAAAAAATCGATTACTATATAAGGAGATTATATATAATGATTATCTTAAAAGCTTACCACCCTCCTTAAAGCATGACACATAAGTATAAGACCACACTTGGCCGGCCCAGTGGGGTGTCTCTTGTTTATCCATATTTCATTTTTCGTTCCTATGCTACCCGCGATTTTTTGCTATATTTTAATTTGATGACACTGTCAAAATATCTGGTTATGATTGGCCACGGTTCATAGCATTCCCTATATTAGTGACATTAGTTTGAACCCTTACCAGTTGTTCACGAAAGTCTTTAATCGGCCGAACAGTGTTCATTTGGATGTCTCCGGAATTTGGAAGACAGCAGCGCCTTCCTATCTGTCATTGATACAAAAAGAAACTATAGTAAATGAAGAAAAGGGAAACGAATAGAAATGGCGTGCAAGGTCTTCATGAAGCAAGAAAAGTAGAAATAGAAATGGAGATGATTTTCGTTCAGATTTTGCTGACCAGGTCATGCGCCCTTGGACATTGAAATAACTAGTACTCGGATCGAGCTCTCCGTGCAGTTGCTCATTTATACACAAGTATAGGTAATTCCTTTCTTGCTATAACAGATAAATGAATGAGTAAAGGCAGAAACAAGTATAAAGAAGTTACGCTGTCACTGTTGAAAGAACAATTCCTTTCTTGGAGGAAGAAGAAGGAATATAATCACGTTACATGACTTTGGAAAATAATAATAAACAAGGTCTTACTATCTCCACCTCATACAGAAGTTGCGCATTCACTGTTTAGAAAGAATAATTCCTTTCTTCGAGGAAGAGGAAGGAATATAATCATGTTACGTGACTTCGGAAAATAATAATAAACAAGGTCTTACCAAGGACCTTTTTGTGCAGTGGAAGTGGAAATCGGACCGCGATTCCTACAACCTTGGGTAAGAAACATATCTCCTCGCTTGCGTTGAGAAGGCGCTAGTTTTTAGGCATTTTCATGGCCATCCGACGTTGCACCAAACACTCATTGATCTTCTTCTGTGTGATCAAAACTGTCATGAAAATAAAACAGACAGACGATGATGAATACGATGGTGAGATTCGCGTACAGAGATGTCCACGAACTAATATTAATGTACTTCGTCATGTTCTTCTGTCATACGCAAACACTCCCTAATAAGTACATTTGGGGTTGGACTAGACTGAAAAACACTAATCATTTCAAAATTTGTATGGAGGAAAACAATAATCAAGTCACATTGTCCCTCCACCTTAGATTTTTTTTTTTTTTTTTTTTTGTTGGCTTACCATGGTTTCAAAACATGGTTTGAATTGGCCAATATGCTGAAACCCTTCTTTTCTTTTGTTCTTTTTTTTTGTGAAAAGATGTTCCATTAAACACAATATTGAACGAGCTTATTTCTTTACAGGTCTGTAGTAGTAAAATAAAACGGTTTGAATATGGCAATGTGCTGAAACCGTTCTTTTCTTTTGTTCTTTTTTGTGAAAAGATGTTCCATTAAACACAATGTTGAGCGAGCTAGCTTTTTTCTTTTCGGGCACGTTTGTAGACACACCCTTCCGGTAGAAAGAGGAAATTGCCACGTCAGCAAATATCAAAAAAATTGAAGCTTCGGAAAAGGATTTCAGTGGAATATTTAAAAATTCATGTTTGGTGCGAATTTTTTTCCTCGCAAATTTTGGTGCTAATGTTGTTTGGTGTAGCTGTGAGTTCTTTATTGAAAATCAAAATTTTCTATTTGGTGCAACAATTTTCCACGGAATAATATCATAATCGAATAATATCATAATCTATATAATTAAATTATTCTTTCAAATAATTTTCAAATTACTACCAGCATAGAAAGATTGATCCATCATGGACACAAAATTGGATTAGCCATAGCTCATAACGTTCAGATTGATCCATCCTTCATCATCAAATCAATATTAGTGAAATGAATTATAGTTCATAATTGTGTAACAACGAAAAATGACCAATAACCAATATGAGTCGTACAGCAGATGGGCTCCACACTCTTGAACGTTAGCTGAAATTCATATCTGGATATTATGTGAACGGTAACATAGAATTCTATTATGATAAAACAATGAAGATGCCAACAAAAATATATAACTAAAGGGTGAGCACCATGTGTAAATCAAATGTACTTGTGACCAATGGGGTTGGAGTAGTATGATTAGAGTTAAATGTTGCCCAAAATAAAAGGGATGAGATTTGGGTGGCTAGGTAGGGTGGGGTTGAAACCCAGCAGCAGGGAAGAGAGAGAGAGTGAAGGGTTTTGGGTTGAAATGAAAAACAGTGAGAAAATGAGATTATATAGAAAAGAGAAGGTTTATGAGGAAAACATGTTTTACATTTTAGTAAACAGGTCTGGCCTAAGATTGTCTTAGAGATTGAAATTGGGCCATGCTACCATCTAAGTTTCTGTTAGTGTCACATTTCTGTGTGCACTATGTTTGGATTGTCAATTCCGTACCAATGTGTCCCGAAAACCCTTCCCCTAAGAACCATTTCAAGAGATTCATCAAGCTTTTGGAAGGCCTGGATTCGTCAAGAAAGTCTCTGTTTGTGTGCCAACCATCTCAGGTAGTTTGGACCAAAAACCATTACCTCATCTAGACCCGAGGATCCTTGGAAGCCTTGGTTTAAAATATGTTTTCAAACATTTTTTTTACACACTCTGTTCTGTCCAAAAAATGAGGTTCGGTGACCTTTCGGTCACCTGGCGGCTAGCCTCTTTGCAAAAAGCGACTAACCACCAGGTAACCGAAATCCCACAGCTACATTTCCATAATGCAATCATCTGTTAAAAGAGTTCAGTCACCCAGCGGTCAGCCTACGGCTAACCGCAGTGTGCTCTGGCGGCTAACCGCCAGGTAACCGAATTTCATGGTTACATTTCTAGAATGCAAACCTCTCAACTGTTAAGAGAGTTCGGTCACCCCGCGGTTACCTTTCGGCTAACCGCCATGTGGGCTGGCGGCTAACCGCCAGGCAACCGAATTTCACGGTTAGTTTTCCAGAATGGAACATGTTTCTAGAAAGTAGATTCGGTCACTAAGCGGTCACCTCTCGGCTAGCTGCCAAGGCCACCGACGGCTAACCGCGAGCTAAACGAATTAAAAAAATTAGCCGTTACCTCAGAAAAAATGAAATGAGGCTAGCCGAAATGCCAAGAGGTTAGCCGCCAAAACTAGCCGTTGGGAACTTTTCTATGGAGCTCGTTTTGCACAGTAGTCAGCACAGTCTGAAGAGCTTGTCTGGTTTCTTTTTCCCTATCTAATCTAACCTCTCAAACTCTCTTCCAAATACACTTAGACCTTATCTGAAAAATGTATGAGCTGTTTTAGCCAAGATAAGTGTGGATGGAAGAAGGGCTTCTAGGTTGATTTCCAAATAGACTATATCTATGTAATCCTAGAACCCAAACCTCTTAAACCTTGTTTGTGCAACACAATGGAGCATCTTCATCTACACCAAGCCTGCATCGAGAGGTTAAAGCTTCAACTTGGGTTAGAGCTTCAATGAACACTTTCAGTCTTCAACAAAGGCAAGTGTTTTGCTTCTCATCAACATCTACAATTTGTGTATTCAGTAATAGTGGTTTGAATATGTGTGATTCAACCACCCTAAAATGTGTGTGGGGGATTAGATCTGTGTGATATAATCTCATTACCAAAATTGTGTTGTGTAAGTGATTGAAATCATCTCTTATGTAATTTTGATTCATCATAGTGGAACCAAGGGACTGTGTGATCCTTCTGAGTGGATGTAGGACATATGGTCCGAACCACTATAAATCTGTGTGCATCTCTTTATGTTGCTTGTCTCAATGTCTTGGTCTAGTTTCATATGTCTTCTTTAACATTGAACATTGCTTAATGCACATACTTTGTCTGCACATCACTTGTTTACTTTGAAATCTTATCTAATAAATTAAAAAGTGGGAATGAAGTTTCGTAGTCCTATTCAACCCCGCCCCCCCCGCCCCCTGCATTGGCCCAAGGTGTACTTTCAGTCTCGTCCCAGTCATGCCATGCCTTGACGAGGCTGGCAATGCCTCCGTATGGCACAACCGTGAGTCGTGTTGTGCTAGGCCATGCCACGGGCCAATTTTTTTCTAATACAAGTTGAAATAAAATGTAAAGAACTCACAAGTCACAACTATCAATACTTGAAATGACATTGTAACTATAACAATTTTCTTGAAATAAAATTTACAACTTTGATAATTTCCAATTATGATAATTTCATTGAAGTAAAATCTACAACTACGTTATTTTTCAACTTGAAATAAGATTTACAACTATGATAATTTTATTTAAATGAAATTTGCTACTATGATATTTTTTTAATTTTGATATTTACAAGTCACAGGCATGATATTTTGGCATTGACAAATTATAATTTACATCTATGATATTTCTATTGTTGTCGTCAATTCTTTTGGTTGCATCGCTTGTTGCTTTCTCTTCTCCATAAAAAACCAGTCTAGTAGGAAGAGGCATGTCTCCACCATTTTGTTCGCTAAGCTTGTTCTCTTGTAGTTGATAGCCGGCCCACCTTCACTGAAAGCTTGCTTTGATACAATTGTAGACAATGAAATTGCTAGTAGATCACAGGCCATGGTGGCAAAAATGAAAAAATGAAAACAAAAAATAAAATATATATATATATATATATTCACTTGCTTTCCATCATGTAGAAGGTCAAAATTGGTAGCGTCTTGCTGTAGGCTGACATCATACGTACCAACATCGATAAACACTGTTAACTCATTCATAGTAACCAGAATATAATATATGTTGCCTCAAGTACGAGCAAGTAAAGCTTTTACAACTGTTACTTTAAGCATATGATGTAAAATAGCAGCTAAACAAAATGTTAATGGAGAATATCTCCAATTATATAGTCTAACTTTCGGTTCCATTACTATACACATTTCCTTGAAAACCTCTATATCTCTACGTTTTTGAAAAACAAGACTAATATCAAAGAAGATACATAAAACTTGAGTTGAGATGGGGTAATTTACTCCCACAAAAAAATAAGGCTGCATCATAAAAAACTCAAAAATATATTTGACTATGGCAAGAGTTTGCCAATCGTCTTCTTTTACAATAAACTCTTCTCAACATAAAGCACAATAATGATTAATTATATGTTTATAATTTAAAGTTTTCCCTAACATTACATAGGTGTGATTCCACCTCTGCTTTACATCTGCTTGTATTCTATTAGATTTTTTATTAGGACTTATATGTAGTTGTTTCCAAATTTGTTTCCAAGGAGGAGATGTAAAAATTAATCTATAATGTATTTAATAGTACTCACTATAGGCTTAATGAATTGTGAACCTTCTTGTATGATGAGATTTAAATGTGACATGCACATTTAGTACAAAAAATCACCATTTAAATTAAGTGGTATCATGCTTTTCATTTGATCAACCACGCCATTTTTGGTTCTTGGCTACTTTTAATATTATCTAAAGTCATAGAAATAATCTTATTTTCAATATGATATTCTCCATTTTTTTTCTAGCAAAGCAGAGTTTATCCTAGCACCAGCTATATGTGGGTATCTGTATCTCTAAAGGAATATGGTTTCACTTCACTTAACCAGAAGCGTTGAAACCACAAATCCTGAATTCTTAAAATTCGTCATAACAGGTGGCAACAGCTATCCACTATCCTCTCTCCCCACTCTACTCTCTCTCCACTATCCTCTCTCTCAACTACCCTTATTGTAACTGCTCTCCCTAACTGATTGGAAATACTGTCTCTCCAATCTACTAATCCAAACACATAGAACATTAAAAAATAAAAAAACGACTCAAATCAGAGGAGGAGAAGGAGAGATATAGATTGGACAAGATTTGCTAAGGAGATCTCACCATTAGAAATCAGCGATTCTATTACGATGTCATGTCAGTATCTCTCTCACAACTTCATTCTCCTTTCAGTTCTCTCGATTCTGTCTCATGATCTTTAGCTTTAGATGAATTTCTTCTAACAATGATGGTTTGGGTCACCTGCAAACATGCATAATAATCTACCATAGGAGCTCTCCAACTGACCATGCATCATTGCTGAATCTAGTGGAAAAAAATTAAAATTGCTCTCCCGATACAATGAGCAGCCAGCTCCATCTTCTTCTTTATAACTTCATAATCTCTGGAAGACAGAAGCCAATACCCATCTTCTCTCTTGGGATTGACCGAAAAAAACCACAATGATAGAGAGAGTTGCAGATTTGCAATCCAAAAAAATCAGACATACTTATTACATATGAACTACTAAAAACAAAAGGGAGGTGATCAAAGGAAGAAAAATCCAAACAACCCAATATTTCCTGACCAGATGAAGGGATCATCATCATCTGATTAAAACAAAAACCAGAAAAGCAATTGCAGAAAAATTACCCACCTGATGCACAGTTTTACATACATAACCAAAGAGGGGAGAAAGCAATGAAAAAGCAAGAACTTCATACATATTCTTCACAGAAATCGAATTCAACAGAAAAACAAGGGGGGGGGGGGGGGGGGGGGGGGGGGGGGGGACAGAAATGTAACGGTGCAAGCAACGAAGCCTAGCAAGTGTATGTGTCAACGGTTGAGATTCCATTGCGCAAGATGAGAGGACGGCGGAGATCCGATGGAAGATGTGAGGGAAGGAGATTATCGATCTGCAGTAGAGAAAGAGAGGGATGAGAAAGGAAGGGACGAAGAGGGTCTGTTGTGAGAGAAGTTAGATAGGCTTTTGGAGGGTTTGGAGCATGGAATCTGATTGCAGGAAACATTTCTCGGTATATGATTCCAATCCCAGGAAATTGCTTAACTAGATTTACAACTTAGAACCCCTACTCACAAAGGTTCTGGGCCCAAATTGTTGGGTATATGGTTTTGGAGGGTTTGGAGCATGGAAGCTGATTGCAGGAAATATTTCTCGATATATAATTCCAATCCGTGGAAATGGCTTGACTAGATTTAGAACTTAGAAGACCTACTCACAAAGGTTCTGGTCCCAAATTGTTGGGTACTATTGGACTTGGATTTAGGGAGTGGATATGGACCCGGATTCATCTTTCTAGATTAGGATCCTGTTGCATTCTGGATCAAACATAGAACCTCTTAGTTGCATCCGAATTCTACTTTACCATTCCTTTTCTGGATCACTAATTGATAAGATGTACAATAAAATTTTATGATTGGATCAAAGATGTGCAGTAAATATTTTGATTGCTAGATCATCATGGAATTAGTGGAGGATGTTATCCTATGACATTATCTGACACAGTAATGATACCTTACAAAAAAGAGTTTCTACATAAAAAATACCTTAAACTAAATACCTCACAAAAACGGAGCCAAACTCAGCATAGGCCCAACTGGGCTTAGGTTCTGAAATCTGTACCCCCCTCACCTCTGTACAAATGGACACATTACCCGTTACAGAAGTTTACCATCTGTATATCTACCCCAAGACCATCATCTGCCTCAACCTTCACAGACTTCAGGCAATAATTTCACCCTTCAAAATTGTAATGCCCATAAAAAATAAACTTGATATATATTCGATTAGTAGACACCATGGAGTGAAAACATAATTGACCAAAAGGTCTAAATAAACAACTAACCTTAAACCATTTTTAAAAAAATTTAAAATGCTCTTGCAGCAAGGGACCAAACCCAGAGAATTACAAGTGTTAGAAAAAAGTGTATAAGAATATATTTCTATTTTTTTATTATATTTTATGAAAAGACGAGCCAAAAAAGACAAAAATAGAATCATAAATTTACGAAAAAAGAGTCAAATTATTTAATACGAAATTAAATTAATATTCAAAATTGTGGGTAACAGCGAAAATCGTTACAGGAAAAAAAGAAGGAATTTTTTTTCCTTTATGAAAAGGGCATAAGAAGACTCAGAGAATGTGCCGTTTTCAATTAAAATTATCGCATACAGGGTACTGTAGTATATTATAATAAAGGATTCAGACATAATGGAATAATGAAAGCAGGGCATTTTACTAGATTATTAAAAAAACCTAAGACAAGTAATCACTATAAAATTTAATTAGGTAAGTTCATCATTGCAACATCTTAGCATTTACCTAAATTTCTGATTGGATATGCATGTATATATTGTTGTACTAAGATGAATTAGTTGAAAGATTTTGATCTTCTACTTTGCTCTCATCTCGGCATGGATAGGGTTAGGATCAATTTTTCCAAAATTGTACGGGTTAGGATCGACAATGAGTATAATTTGCATAACATAATTATATTGTTAATAACTGCCCTAAATCAAAGAGTAAGGGACTACAAATAAAATAATTAAACAAACTTAGTTTTCATAGACTAATTATTAAATGATTTTGTTTGATAGAAATTATAATTTGCAGAGGGTAATGTATGTGGAGAGTGATATATCCTTTAATTTTGATAATTTGTAGTATGACAGTATCTGATTAAATTGTGTATATCAGTTTACTTAGATTTGCCTGATTAAAGTAAAAGAGGATACACATTTCGAATCATCTTAAATTATTTCCTCAGTTTTTACGAAAAAATTACAATTAGGGAAATCTAGCCATTTAAATGTATTAACTGATGATATTCCATGCATCGAATATGCCCATGCATTTTAGAAAATTTGTTTATTCTGTTTAATTAATTTCTTCATGCATCAAACATGCCCACGCATCTAATATGCTCATCCACCTAAATTAGCATATCCAATTTTTTTTTTTTTTACTTTGATTTAATTTGATCCTAGCCCATGCATTAAAAATATGTTCATGCATTAATATGCAAATGCACCATAGAGCTCGGTTACTTTTTATTCCTTTTCAGATAAATTTGACATTATAATTACATAAAAAAAATATCAACAAAAACAACAAAACCAAAACAGAAAAACCAATCCAAAAGTCCAAAAAAAAAACCAAAAATAAAACAAAAAAATTCAAAGTATTAGATTAAATAAAAAAATTATCTTAGGTTTAATAATTAATTGTCATCTCCTCCTCCCCTCACATTAGGATTGGGGAATTTAATTAGGATGTTATAAATTAGTTAGATTAATGAATAAATAAAAATTAATAACTCTCCTCTCCTCCCTTTTCACTAGGGTTAGGAAGACCAATTTAAGGAATTTTAGAATCTAGAACCAAACCAAAAATAATAAAATAATAAAAACCAAAAGGAACAAAAACAAAGTAAAAACATCTACTTTCTCTGTCAACGTCTGCACAGTCCTTCCCCAAACGGTACCCTTCCTCCCTATCTCTCTCTCTCTACTCTAGCTCTATGTAGACAAAAGACCTTTTTTCTTTTTTGCAAGACTTTGGAAATCCAAATTAAATAGCATTTTAGTGAGGCTAGATTTATGTATCCATTAACTGAGCCCATCTTAGTGATTCAAATTGGGATTGGACGTATGTGAAGCACGTAGTATCACTACTTCGTATTTTTGAGGTTATACTAGACACAAATGTGCAATGCTATATATGTGGTCTCAGTGGCTGCCCTCTATGCGCATGGCCCTGGTCAGATCAGGCTGGAACACCTCCAAGCTTAGCCATGTATTTGTGAAGCCAAAAATTCAAGTCCAAATGCAGCAGACACTCTTGAAAGTCCGGGCTCAGGCCCGCCTGGCGCATGCTTTAGTTGCGTACACCGTCATCAATTTATGCCATTTAACTTTAAGACTTGATATCTCATTCTGTTTTATGTAGACAGTCTTGAGAATACAATAATCTTACTTTCTCTTATACTCATGTCCACAGATGGATGCAGTGACAACAATAGATGAGATATTTCAAAACGTTCACCCATTTTTTTCTGCTTAAAAGGTGAGCCTTTCTATCTATTGATGATAGTGCTTATGTTTGCTTCAATGGATGTAACCTTCACAAATTTAATCTCCATTGTTTTTATTGCTGGAAGTTAACATTTAATTGATTGACACAACTTCATCGGCAAATTAACTTAACTTCCATAAACCATAAAATAAATCATAATAATATATGCATATCCCTTACTGCAGTTGGAATGTGGGGCCCATGTGGGCCATATTGTACTTCTACTTAAAGACAGAATGTTGGGTCTAAACCAGGCCAGACTTTTGGATCTGAATCAGGCCAAATTTGGGTCTAATTCAAGAAAAGATATTTTGTCTCAATCAGGCAAGATTTTGGGCACAAAATCAAGCCAGAATTTTGCAGAATTTTGGGTCTAACTCAGGCTAGAAGGGCATTCCAAATAATGCCAGAATTAAAGATTCAATTCTGGCCAGAATTAGTCCCTACTTAAAATTGAAGGATGATAAAAAAAAATTAAAAGATAGATGAATAAAGGTGGGCCCCCATACAGTATTTATGTATAAAAGAAAAAAAAGGGATGGTCTAAAAGGAAAAATATGAAGGTTCATGATCATGACTTTCTCAAGACTGTAACACATTTTCTATTATGAGCACGAATATAGTTCTTTTCGGAGACGTGACTGGAACCCAAACATGAGTATATTGAAAAAGCTCTAAGGATTCTCACTGAGGTATTTCATAATTGTGTGTTGGCTGAAATGAAATTATGAAGATTTGTTGCATCTTATGGATTATGTGTTTTTGGGCATCTTTTCATATGTTGGAGCATTAACGAGTTATATTACATATTTTTCAACAAGTTTGAGTTGCTAGATGTTGTCCAATTTCAACAACATCTTATTGGAATTTTCGAAATCAAAGTATGAAGATTTGTCACATCTAATGGATCATGATGTGTCTTCGGTTTTTTTTTTCAACATGTCCTTTTTTTTCACACTAAGGTATTTAGTACTTTGTATGTGTTCATGTTGAATTACATGTTAGCATCACCAAAGAATAACAACCAGCCTAAATAGAGTAAAAAAAAAACAAAACAAAACAAAACAACAACCAAAATGAAATAATTATTGTTTATAACTATAAAATGGCTTAGGATTTAATGACTTGCCTACTTAAACAACTTAAGGAATAGGGTACCAGGTCTAATTGTAAGCCTATGATGAATTAGAGACCTGAGCCTGATGTTAGGCCCACTAATTTATTTTTTGAAAATCTTTACTTAACAAATTTTTAATTTTAAAGAAGACAGCATTTTATTGAGCTATCTTCAAACAGATGCTTCGCTCGGGAAAAAAAAAATAAAAAAAATAACTATCTTCAAATATGGACCGTGGCCTAGATTAAACAAATTTCAAATGCAGTTAGGGGGTTAGGTACATAATTCCGTGCTAATATATTTTTTAAAAATATAATCTACAGTATTAGCATTTGGTTATTTTCATTATGTAATTGATGTTATAAAGCCTTCTTTATTGTGGTATGTTGCTCATTGACATTATTATCAGATTATAATTGATATGTTTGTCGTACATTTCTAAGTACGAATTTGTGGCATTGGGTCCCTGTATAGCAAGGGGTTTCATAAGATTAATGAATCGATAAATGAAAAGATGAATAATTTAAAAAAAAAATCACCGAAAATGAGCATAAAAAAAAATTTTAAGGACCATATCCAAGTTAAACAGAAAAAAAAGGGAATGGAGATAAAAGGAGAAAAACACAAATTAGGTAAAACTCTGAAAAGAATAATAAAAATATATAGTACACAATATTGTCAAAATGAATCTACAGTATTAGCATTTGGCTGTTTTCAATATATAATTGATGTTATCCTGCCTTCTTAATTGTGGTATGTAGCTCATTGACTTTATTATCAGAGTATAAATTGTATGTTTGTAGTACAATTCTGAGTACGAATCTGTAGCATTAGGTCCCTGTATAGCAAGGGGTTTCATAAGTTTAATGAGTCGATTAAATAGAAGATAAATAGTTTTAACAAAAAAAGACTTTTCACCGAAAAAGAGCATTAAAAAAATTATAAGGACCATATCCAAGTTAAACAAAATAAAAGAAAAAGAAACAAAATAAAAGGAGAAAAACATAAAATAGGTAAAACCCAAAAAAGAATAATAAAAAAAAAAATATATCTATCTATATCTCTAGTGGAATGTGGTTACCCTTGGGTGAACCACATTCCTCCAAACTTCAAATACTAAAATTAGAGAGTAGATAATGACAGCGGTCAAAATCTCCATCTACCATCCACTCCTTCCTCTCTCCGGTCTCCTAAATCTCCTCTCTCTCCACTCTCTCCATTCTCCTCTCTCTCCAGTCTACTCTCTCTCCACTATCGTCTCTCTCTACTACCCTCTTTGGAACTGCTCTCTCTAACTGATTTTGGAACTGCTCTCTATCCAATCTCCTAATCCAAATACACAGAATAGAAAAAAAAATGTATGAAGAAGTAATAAGAAGGCCAATCCCAAGTGGGGCTATCATTTTCTTTTATTGAAAATGCTTTAATCTTTAACCGAAATAAAAAATGTATGAAAAGTCTGAAATGAGAAGTAAAATGAGAATTACAAGGGTTCCACGTGGGATCAATGTTATAAATCTATTAGTATACACTATTAATCTAAACAATAGAGTCTTTGTGCCCCTTAAAATATCTTTAGGACAAATTTAACTCCTATGAGAATTAGGCCCAATTTAGAATGATCACAAATAAAAGATTATGAGAAAATAAAAAAAGTCAAACCACATGATCTAAATGTCACTAATCAACATTTGGTAGACTTGATTTGAGGAAAATTCAGGCTCATGTATAATAAAGGTAAGACACTTATTTTAGTGGATTGGATTCAAAGGTGGGCCCCACTTATAAATTTTGTAGCACGATAGATGCTAAAGACTTCAAAGGATTTGAGATGATACAAAATCCTAAGGCTTTTAAAAATTCTGTGCTATTTTTAACTCAAAAAGGAGGCCAATCCCAAGTGGGGAAGCAAAAGTATAATGGATGGATTTGATTGGAATGACCCCATATTAGTATTACCAAATGATCCTAACCATCAATATGAGGCCTATGAAATCCTTATTGACAATTACATTAGTGGATTTCATTCAAAGTTGGGACCCACTTATAAATGTTGTAGTCTGATAATAATTATAATCTGGATAGAATAATTTATATCAAGAGTTATAATCCCTTTAAATTTGATAATTTGTAGTATGACATTATCTAATTAAATTATGTACATCAATTTACTTAAATTTGACCAATTTAAGTAAAAGAGGACACACATTTTCAATCATCTTAAATTATTTCCTCAATTTAAAAAAAAAATTCAATTAAGGATATCTGGCCATTTAAAGGTATTATCCGATGACCTTTTTCCTCATTTTTAATAATTTCCAAATTATATGTTTTGGACTTCTATATGGAGATTTGTCACATCTTATAGATCATGTATCTTTGGGCATCTTATCATATGTTGAAGCATAAACGAGTTATATTATATTTTTCTCGAACAAGTTTTCGTTGCAAGATGTTTATATCTTTTCTTATGGTTTGGATTCTTCAATTGGGCTTCGGGTTTGGATTCTTCAATTGGGCTTCGGGACCCACTTTCTTTTGAGTAATACAGAGGATAGTGACTTTGTATGGTTTGGATTGTTCAATTGGGCTTTGGGACCCACTTGCTTTTGACCCCACCTATTTTGGAGTAAAACTTGGCCTATTATGAGTACATAAGATAGTGACTTTATATGGTTTGGATGAGTGGACCGCATGGGTAAGCCCGATTGAATTAAAGTGGGGTCCACTTTCATTGGATCATACGTAAAAGATGTGACTAAATGAAAAAATAAAAAAGAGAGAGGGAGGAAAAATGTGCTTCTATGCATACTTTTAATTGAGCTGGGTTACAGCCAGATTTCGACAGCAAATGGGTTGAGAGTTTAGTCAAGTTTAAAGCTCTAATTGGGTCAAAAACCACCCCAAATAGATAGATGTGGTGGGCTAAAACACATACTAAAAGAGAGTCCTAAATGGACTGAAAGCTGGCTCAGCAAACTACTATGAAAAAGCTAAAAATCAAATCTGTAAATAGACTTAAAATTACTCTAGAGTTTGGCTATAAATAGGATTTAGTTACAGTGAATTGGCTAAAAAAAAAAGGTTTTTAATAAGTACAGGCCTGAACCCTTGACCAAGCAAGCTAAAAAAAAAAAAAAATGGCCAAATAAAAATGAGTTGAGGTTGAAGACTCAACCCAAGTTTGTCCTTAGAAAGGGGTTAAAATTAGCCTAAGTATGGCTTTAAATGGGCCAATAAATGAGAGCTATAAATCTGTATCATGGGACTAAGTGTGAATGTAAAGCAGCAGTACCTAACCAAAGGTGGCTCTACAAAGGTTAAATATGGTCTCAAATGGTGACTATAAATGGTTTCAGACCTAACTTGAATGAGGGTTGAAAATAAATCGGGTTACATCAGACATAGTGACATACAGGTTGGGCTTCACTAAACATGTACCTTAAACCCATAACCTCGATTCAATCAGAACATTAAATATATTGGGTTTTCAACAAATGTGTCGAATTTATCCAAGCAGAGAATGAATTTAGATTCTAGCTAGATTATCTACATTGGTTCCACCACAATTATCCAGTAGGTTATGCAATTACAAGCACAATAGCCGGTGCTCAGCACGGATATGGCCAACAATGTAATTTGAATATTTATATATTTACGCAACCTAATTTAGGCCAGAATATGTTTTTTATTTTATTTTTTGATACTTGCCCGGGCTTCATCAAACTCCATTTACACCTCACGTAAAGAATAAAACATAAGGAAAAACACATAAAAATCAAATTAGCAACAAAAAGAAGGACTCAAAAGTTTACTAATTCATAAATTTAATAAAAATAATTCATATAAGTCGGGGCATTTGGTGGTTCCATGGTCCGTGCATAGCACGGGGTTTTGCTAGTTCAAGAAAAGAAAATGTAATAATTGTTTTGTTCACGATCCAATTTGCATAAATTTAATGTATAGTTGTTGCAATATATTCAATATTTTGTTTAGATGTCTATAAATCGGAAGTTAATGCTATTTTCCTGGGTATGTTTTGAAAAACAAATTTTGGATTCTCATTTTCTTTTTAAAACATTTTTATGGCATCATTTCTAGAAGTCATTCTAGAATCTTCTTTTTTAATTGTGGGTTTAAGGATAGATTCATCATTTCTTTAAAATGATTCATTCTCAACAAAAAAATCATGGTAATTCATTAAGTACTATAAATCTTATTAGTTGATATCTTGCATTATTGACATTATAATTAAAAATTACTAAACTACCAGAAGAAGAGCTTTGAGAACGTTGAGTTTGCATGCCCCCTCCCATCGGACCAATCCCACTATGTTTAGGTTTATAGGTGCTTATGCGTCTTTTGAGGTGGCCAGTGCCACCAGTGGACTTGCAACTGTATAGTTCTTTATAATATATGTATGCATTATGCTGTTTTCACAATAGTTTAGTTGAAACCAATCCAAACATCAAAAGTTTATTTGATTTTTTAAAGAACTTTGTATATATACCCCACTAAGGTTTGTAGGATTTGTAAATAGGCCCCTAAGGTTTTAGTATTTACAAATAGGCCCCTCTATTTTTATTTTAATACCTTCCGTGTCCCCAAAACCAAGTCTTCCAACCACCATAGGTTTTTAGTGTGAAATGACACTTTTGTCCATCCCTTTTATCTTTAAATGCATAAACTCAAAAGCTTGGCCTTAGTTTTTTTTTATAAAGCAAGTAACATTAACAATTGCACTTAGTGGGAGGAAACAACTCTTCATAAATTCATTTTTTATCAATATAAGGCTCATTTCGTTAAGTCCAAATTGATTATGACCACAATCAACACATGTACTTATAATCAGTTATGATTTATCCAATCCATACATTACCCACCATTGAATTGATGGCAGTTTTAAAATACATGATTATGCTTCTTGTGTAGGGATGTAAAAGAAATATTGGGGGAATGGGCAAAATAGTTAACCGGAATCGCACAAATTTCTATTAAGTAGATAATGACAAATACGGGTCGATCCACAGAGATTTGTAGAAACAAGATCCAAATTTCCTCAATCAGTTTTCACACTAGAGATTTTAAAACCACAATTAGTCAAGGAAATAATATCTAAACTGATATCAAAAGAAATCTAAACACAAACTTGATCAGAGAAAGAGAGATCAGAATATCGGATTTGACCAAAACAGATTTAATCATTCCAAAATTACTTCATAGTCTTATCCTAATAAAACTCAATCCAATGTGCAAGCAATTGCCTTGGATCGGAAGATTTAGCTTTGAAAACCCTTTTTCTTGAAAAAATCTAATTCTCTAAATAGTACCTAAGACTCCCTCTTTACTTCAATATGTTGAAACTCTAATAACTATTTATCAAGATCAAGCACAAACCATTAAAGGAATTTAACCTAAACATGATATGTCAAGATCAAGCATAAAAAGTAAAAGACATTCCAAATAACCTTGACAAAACCAGAAGTTGAATAACATTCATGAAGGAGAACCTATTAAATCATTAAGCATAATGAGGGAAAGACACAGAAGAATAATAAGGAACGAACTCACCGGTTTTGGTTTCCTCCTCCACCCTAATCCACGGATTAGCCAAGCATTGTAGAACAAACAATAACAATGAAGCAAATTGTCATTATTGAAAGCCTTCAAGTTGTCTATTACACCACTCAATCTCCACCCTCAATTTCTAACAAAGACTGAAGAAAAATAAGATTCCCCTAGAGCAAAAGAGAGCCTCCCCTTAAAAAGAAGAAAAATACAAGAAGAAAAAGAAAGAGAAATCACTCAAATTCGTCATCCCTCATATCCCTCCACTTGACAGCCTGTTTTGACCCCCAAAACGTCAGAATTGGGAGATCCTCGTGAGACATGATATTTCTCTCCTTTGAGTCCTCTTTCCAACGCATCTAACTTTGCCTTAATCGGAGTCTTGAGTCACAAGTTATGGTTAAAATAGTAAAGCTTGTGCAGGATGGCTACAATTCCGAAAATCTTCTTTCCTTCATGATTTGATCACTTGCTAAACAATAAATTTCTTATTGATGTCCATGAGATTCCTTCCATTTCTTGCAAAGTTGATTGCTAAGTTTTAGCAACCATTATCAAGCATTAGATATGGTGGGGGCCACCAAATTCGGTCTTCACAAAAATAAAAACTGATTGTGCTAAGTCTTGAACTCATTACCTCTAACTTGAAATTCCAACTTTCCTCCAACAAGCCTATATGCTCTTTGTGTATAACTTTTCCTAAATGGGGTTTTAGCTTTAAACCTCTTCGAATTAAGCTCAAATATTCTCAGCTCCTTCCAATTCCTGCGTAATAAGAAAAAGGCTATAAGTAGAAAATTTAAGACGAAATAAACAACTAACAAATTCAAATAAAAGGGTAGTTATTTATATTATGCCATGCATATCAAATACCCATAAACCTAAAGTTTGCTAGTCCTCGAGCAAAACAAAGTAAAATTAAATGTTGAAACTAAAAATCGTAACTCACTTTCGCAGGAATCGTGGTTGCATTTAGCATATGCCGTTAAACCCCTAGATTACCTCTAGTGGACGAGTGTTGTCTCGTGAGGGTTTGGAGTGAATTTACCCACAAAATTCTTTTTTTTTTTTGTTTAAATCATTCAGAGTAAAAACTAAAGGAAACTTTTCCAAAAGAAGATTTATAAACACTCGATATTCTTGATTCTCAGAATTTTCAAAGTTAAGTATGGAATTCGGTTCATAAATCCTATCACTTGGTCAGAAATTCTCAAAATCATACTAAGTTGATCGTGCACGGTGAAAAGTGTGTACACATAAAAAGACATAAGTCTCAAATTATTAGTTAGAAACTTCCATGGAAACGATTTTCAAAATTTTGGGCAACCTAACTTCAGCAAAGAAAAATAGTTTCCTCTCAAGGTGACCATGACGGCTTTCGCACTATTGTTTTTTCAAAGGCCATATTTTTTTTTTTATTTTTTTTTTCAAACACACACGTGACTGTTCAATGCCTAGGTCCCTTAAGCTTTCTAATTAACCTATGTAACGAGCTTTAGGCCAATGACTCCCAAACAAGACGTTTTTAGGGCACTAGGTATGTAAATACCCCTACGGGCTTACTGACTCGGGTTAAAAAGGCTACAAACCCAAACTAGTCACAAAACTTTTTATTCTTTTTAATACTTCTAACTAAACATTTTTTTTCTTTTTTTTTTCCTTTTTTTTTTTTTTTTTTTTTTGCGGTCCCCAACAATAGGCAGCCCTTTCCATGTGCTCTCATTAATTCACCAGTTGAACCAGGAAACTGTATATTAAAGGTCGGTTTTTCATCATATTTTTAATCCAATCGTCAAAGAAAATCGAAAATCATAGCTTCACATTCAAAACCTTGAAAATATATACCACCTGTGTAAAAGTGAAGGATCAAGATTCAGCACTTTTCCAAAAATCCTTTCCTAAAACAGAACAGTAAACCATTGTTTTCTTTTGCCCATAGCATCGAGAATTCCAAAATTCGAGGTATCTTCGTTTCAAACAATTCTCTTTGAAGTTTCCTTTCTCAAACACAAATAGCAATTTTTTTATTTTTTTAATTTTTTGAAAATTTTCCTAAAAATCCTAGAAAATCAAACAAACAAAAAAAAAAGAGTGAAATTCTTGTCTAAAGATGGACAAGTGTGTTTGTTCTCACCCCCCAACCTAGCATGAACACCATCCTCGATGTTTAAATAAATGAAATGCAATGATCAATGAAACATGGGGAATAAAAGTACAGGAGGGCACCTGAGAATTATAAAACTTGGAACTGCAACATCATGCCAAAGTTAGACAAAATAATAAAAAATATAAAAAAAAATAAAAGCAGGTAACCACTGTATATAATATACACAGAAAATACATTGTCAGATCCAGTGCTCAATCAGTCTTGATAGGCGGGATCTTCCAGAGATGCAGATTCAGCCTTCGGAACAACAGTCTCTAAGAATGGTTTCAACCTTTGACCATTGACTTTGAAAATATTACCATCCTTGGGACTTTGGACCTCAACCGCACCATGGGGATGAACAATATGAACAATGTAAGGTCCAGTCCAACGAGACTTCAACTTTCCAGGGAATAAGTGCAACCTAGAATTGTACAATAAGACTTTTTGGCCAGGGTGAAATTCTTTCCTGAGAATATGCCTATCATGCATGGCTTTCATTCGGTCCTTGTAGTTTTTGGCGCAGTCATAGGCATCATTTCTGAGCTCCTCCAGCTCATCAAGCTGAAGTTTCCTGGTCTCTCCTGCTTTATCGAAAGCAAAGTTGAGGCGTTTGATCGCCCAATATGCCCTATGTTCCAACTCGACAGGGAGGTGACAAGCCTTCCCAAAGACCAATCTATAAGGGGACATTCCGATTGGAGTCTTATATGCGGTCCTATATGCCCACAGAGCATCACTCAAGCGCAATGACCAGTCCTTTCTAGTGGGATTGACTGTCTTCTCAAGGATGGTCTTAATCTCCCTGTTGGAGATTTCAGCCTGACCGCTCGTCTGGGGATGATATGAGGTGGCTACTTTATGAGTAATAAAGTATTTCTCCATCAAGGCCGCAAAGACCCGATTACAAAAATGCTTTCCCCCATCACTGATGATTGCACGGGGAATACCAAAACGAGCAAATACAGTTTCCTTGAGAAACTGAACTACCACCTTGTGGTCATTTGTTTTGCAAGCTATTGCCTCTACCCATTTTGACACATAATCCACAGCAACTAGAATGTACAGGTAACCATATGACACTGGGAAAGGGCCCATGAAGTCAATGCCCCATACATCAAAATTTTCAATTATCAGGATTGGGTGTTGGGGCATCTCATTCCGTTTTGTGATTCTCCCTAATCGTTGACAACGATCACAGGTTTTGCAATAATCATGTGAATCACGGAATAAGGAGGGCCAATAAAATCCACACTGCAAAACTTTTGCAGCGGTTTTCTTTCCCCCAAAATGTCCTCCACAAGCATGGTCATGGCAAAACGCAAGAATTTTCCTTTGGTCACAGTTGGGGATGCACCGTCGAATGATTTGGTCGGGGCAATACTTGAACAAATACGGCTCATCCCAAAAATACCATTTTGCCATAGATAGAAAACGACACTTTTCTTGCTTAGTCCAAGAACTTGGCATTTGCTCTGTAACAAGGTAATTCACAATGTCTGCATACCATGGGATTTCTGCATGTGCGACTGACATAAGCTGCTCATCAGGAAATGTTTCTAAGATAGGCAAGGACTCAACATGAGGCTCTACAAGTAATCGAGACACATGATCAGCCACCACATTTTCTGACCCTTTCTTATCTCGAATCTCGAGATCAAATTCTTGCAATAAGAGAATCCACCGAATCAGCCTGGCTTTCGCATCCTTCTTTGTTAGAAGGTACTTAAGGGCAGCATGATCGGTGAATATAAGTACTTTTGAACCTATTAGGTAGGGTCTAAACTTTTTCAGAGCAAATACGACTGCCAACAACTCCTTTTCCGTGGTGGAATAGTTGAGTTGAGCGTCGTTCAGAGTCTTACTAGCGTAATGAATCACATGGGGTAGCTTGTTAACTTTTTGCCCTAAGATGGCACCAATTGCATAATTGGAGGCATCACACATGACCTCAAACGGTAGAGTCCAATCAGGAGGCCGAATGATAGGTGTTGAGGTCAATTCCATTCTTAGCTTTTCAAAGGCAGCTAAGCAATCAGGAGTAAATTCAAATGAGGCATCTTTGGCCAACAAATCACAAAGAGGTTTTGAGATCTTACTGAAGTCCTTGATAAAACGACGGTAGAAGCCAGCATGGCCCAAGAAGGATCTCACCTCCCTCACTGTCTTAGGAGGTGGTAGGGTTGCGATTAAATCTACCTTCGCCTTATCAATTTCTATTCCCTTCTTTGACACTATGTGTCCCAAGACAATTCCCGATTTCACCATGAAATGACACTTCTCCCAATTGAGTACTAAGTTCTTTTCTTCACATCTCTTTAGCACAAGTGTCAAATGAGATAAACATTCTTCAAAGCTAGACCCAAAGACAGAGAAATCATCCATGAAGACTTCCAAAAACCTCTCCACCATGTCAGAAAAAATACTTAACATGCACCGTTGAAATGTCGTGGGTGCATTGCATAGCCCAAAAGGCATGCATCTATAGGCAAATGTGCCAAAGGGACAGGTGAATGTTGTTTTCTCTTGGTCCTCAGGGGCAATTGGGATTTGGTTATATCCAGAATAACCATCTAAGAAGCAGTAGTATGCATGACCAACTAGACGCTCCAACATCTGATCAATGAAAGGTAAGGGAAAATGGTCCTTTCTAGTCATTGCATTCAACCTTCGATAATCAATGCATACTCGCCAACCAGTTTGGACACGAGTGGGGACCAATTCATTGTGTTGGTTGGCAACTACGGTGACACCAGACTTCTTGGGTACAACTTGGACAGGGCTAACCCACTTACTATCAGAGATGGGGTATATAATACCTGCATCTAGTAGTTTCATCACTTCACCCCGAACTACTTCCTTCAAAACAGGGTTTAGCCGTCTCTGTGGTTCTCTTGAGGGCTTTGCATTCTCTTCAAGATAAATTTGGTGCATTACCACAGATGGGCTAATCCCTTTGATGTCAGCAATGGTCCACCCAATAGCTTCTTGATGAGCGCGAAGTACACCAAGTAACTTCCCCTCTTGATCTTTCTCTAAATCTGAGGCAATGATGACAGGTAATGTCTCGGCATTACCAAGGAAAGCATACTTTAATGACTCAGGCAATGGTTTGAGCTCTAGCTTAGGAGGCTCGACAATGGAAGGCACAGATACCGAAGTAGAAACCGGTAAGGGCTCTATTCTCTCTCTCCAACGACCAATATCCATTTGATGGGCTGAGTCCAACATTGCGTTGACCTCGCGAATGGATTCATCAATGTCAATATCAAAGTGGAATTGGGCCAAACATTGTTCCAAAGGGTCCTGATAACAGGACTGCTGTATTGTCTGACCTATCAGGACATCAATCACGTTCACTTCTTCCTTATCATCCATCTCAAGGGACTGGAATCCATTATTGAAGACATTCAATTTCAACTTCATGTTACCAAAGGCCAACGTCATTACTCCATTCCTACATCTGATAACTGCATCGGAAGTGGCAAGGAATGGGCGGCCCAAAATCACAGGAATGTGACGGCCCGGATTCATGACAGGTTCGGTATCTAGGACGACAAAGTCTACAGGGAAATAGAACTCATTCACCTTTACTATGACATCCTCCACTATCCCCTTGGGAACCTTGACTGACCGATCTGCTAGACTCAAAGTTATATCTGTGGGCTTGAGCTCCCCCAAACCTAATTGTTTGTATACTGAGTAAGGCAAAAGGTTCACACTTGCCCCAAGATCCAAAAGACATTTATCAACTATTGTGTCTCCAATTCTGATAGAGATTGTAGGGCATCCAGGGTCTTTATATTTGGGAACAATTGTTTGCTGGATCAGCCCTGAAGCCTGAGCTGCCATCAAGGCCTCCCTAGGGATAGAAGTCTTTCTCTTAAGAGTGGTCAGATCTTTCAGAAATTTGGAATAAGAAGGTATCTGCTTGATGGCATCCAAGAGAGGAATATTGATTTGAACATTCTTAAACACCTCTAAGATCCCCTCGAAGTGTTTATTCTTCCTATTGTCTTGCAAGCGCTGGGGATAAGGAGCCTTAGGTATGTAGGGTGTCACTGGATGGTTTTCTATAGGAGCCTTCACCTCCCCTTTCTTTTGGACATCTTGCCCCTTGTCCTTGTTTGGTTCACCCACATTTACATTCTTTTCCTTAGGCATTCTGACTTGGTTGTCCACTTGCTTGCCAGACCTCAAGGTGTGGATAGCTTGTACCTCATCATGGGGTAGTCCTGGGGAACTATCTATTCCAAATTGGCCTCTAAGAGCATTCTGAGCATTGGGCTGGACCTTGGGGTTAGGAATTGTTTGACTGGGAAATTGCCCTTTCTCTCTCCCTCCTACTGATATTGCTAACTGGCCAAGCTGGACTTCCATTTTGGCAATGGCCTGGGCAGTAGCCTGATTCAACTGGGCTTGGGCTATGTTGGTTTGCTGCTGCTGTTGGATGAATTGTTCTTGCAGCTTCATCATATCAGTCATCATAGTTTCCAAGGATGAAGACTGTTGTGGGACAGAGGGAGAGTAATTTGTCATTGGGTCAGGAACTAGAGTTCTACAGTTGTTGGGCTGTTGAGGAGCAACATGTGGCTGTTAAGGACCTAAAGCTTGGTTTGTCTGAGGGTACTGAGAAGAGCCTTCCCTTGAAAAGTTCTTTTGGAAACCTGGAGGAACACCATTTTGTTGCTGAATAGGTTCACTCTGCCTATAGGAGAAATTCGGGTGAAACCTATTGTCAGGATGGTAAGTCTGACTAAAAGAATTTGGTGTAGGTTTCCTAAAGGTACTATATCCATTGATGGCATTGGCTTGCTCAGCTTTAACGACCGGCAAATTTGGGCAACACTCCACCATGTGTTCAGAACTATCACAAAGGACACACATTGCACTTGGTTCAAATGCAACATTCATCAAAGATTCCTGGTCTTGGTGGGGGTTCCTGTTGGCCATCACTGTAAAGGCATCAAAATTCTTACTTAGATTGTTCACCCCATTGACCAGATTAGCTATTACATTCTTAAGATCAGGGTCTGTTTTCATCTTATAAAGTCCTTGCTTTCTGGACCCTATCTCTTCTCTCTCATATCCTCCACCATTGCTACTCCAGTTTTGGGAATTTTCAACCAGCTCTACGAGGAAGTCGTACGCTTGATTGGGAGTCTGATTCATAAATTTCCCTTTGTGCATAGACTCAATCAAGGTACGTTGTGCAATGGTTAGTCCTCTATAGAAGAAATGGACCAATTGGGCCTTGTCAAGCCCGTGGTGTGGGCATTTGACAAGAAGGTCATGAAACCTTTCCCAAGTTTGAGAAAACTCTTCATCAGGCCATCCCCTAAAGTTCCTAATGGCATCCTTCATTTTCTCTGTCTTGGCCATTGGGTAAAATTTTGCCATGAATTTCTTTGACAACCCATCCCATGTTGTTATGGAATTAGGAGCAAGAGAATTCAACCATGCCGCAGCATGGTCTTCTAAGGATAGGGGAAAGAGCCTTAACTTGACATTTTCTTCATCTAAGTTCTGGTTTTTAAATGTCTGACAAATTGTCAGAAACTTGTTCAAATGGATGTACGGTTGCTCACTCTCAAAACCATGGAACTTAGGAAGCATGTTAATGGTAGCAGCTCTAATCTCAAACTAGGCTGCAGTGGTTACAGGTAGAACTATGCAAGTGGGTGGGGTAGCAGAAGCGGGTGCGAACATCTCATTCAGAGTTCTCTCTCGGTTTTCCATTTTGGGATCAATTGAGAAACTTTCTACAAACGTGATGGGTACCTCAAATAATTCAATTCGGGCTAGACGATCTCTCTCGCGTGTCCAAGTTTGCATAAACCAAGCACACCTTAAATTTTTTTATTTTTTTATTTTTTAAGGAAGCACACCTTAATGTTAACACACCAACAATCTAATGGGCTAGCCTATGTTAACTAGATAGCTCCTAACTGTGAAGAGTACACCTAGGCCTCCAAACCGGTCCTATGAAACGTAATCGGTCAGGCAAGCCCCCAGGGGATTGGTGGGATCACGATGCTCGTGGCAAAGGTTCCGCTTAAATACCAAACTCCTTGAACAGATGAACTGTCTCCCTTAAGGGACAATGCTATTCTAGGCATCGATTTCCGTCAAGGAGCGCAAATGGTACAACCTTTGATGGTCTTCTCCTAATGAGCTCGGGACCTAAGGTCACGTTTCTACTTAAATTTTATTAAAGGCTAAGGATTCCTAAGTAGTGAGGAAAATAAATTCCTATGGGAAAGGAAATGGTGATGAAATCCAATCCTTATCTTGTTGGGGGTATGATTGCCCTTACTAAGTGTGTGATTCCAATTTAATCAATGTGTACATTCAATCAATCGCACTTTTGCCAAAATTAAACAACCATGAATTAACCCACTTACTGAAGAGGCATGGATAGGGTTTCAAGACTCACCTCTCATTCAAGATGGGGGAAGATCTGGTTGAGTCGACTCGGGCAACTGATACCTAGACCCAGTGTACCAACCTGAGGTGCAGAGACAGTATCGTCCAACTGTCGTCCTTCCCTGCCCCTAACTATTACAATCTGGGCCTTCCCAGAATTTAAAAATAATTAAAATTATTACACTTTGAAAGTCCTACTACAATGATCTAAAAAAAAGATACTACTACTAAAACTAAAATTTCTTTCCTGCTTTGAGTCGTTTTCTTTGCAAGATTCTTCTCTTTATTATTATTATTATTATTTTTGGCAATTTAATCGAAGATTCTTTGTGCTCCAAATCTGGTAACTCCTTGCTACAAATGCTCCTTCTTTTTTTCTTTTCCTTTTTTTCAATCCTGCAAAATCAACAATACCAAAGTGTAAAAAGAAAAAAAATGCTAATTAGTTAAAATCCTAAAAGGAATTCAAAAAAAAAAATGTAATAAAATAAAATCCTAAAATAAACTAGAGTAAAAATCAGAAATCAGATTTTTGAAACAATTTTCAAGAACAAATCCTCGGCAACGGCGCCAAATTTTGATGTGCTCAAAATAGTTAACCGGAATCGCACAAATTTCTATTAAGTAGATAATGACAAATACGGGTCGATCCACAGAGATTTGTAGAAACAAGATCCAAAAATCCTCAATCAGTTTTCACACTAGAGATTTTAAAACCACAATTAGTCAAGGAAATAATATCTAAACTGATATCAAAAGAAATCTAAACACAAACTTGATCAGAGAAAGAGAGATCAGAATATCGGATTTGACCAAAACAGATTTAATCATTCCAAAATTACTTCATAGTCTTATCCTAATAAAACTCAATCCAATGTGCAAGCAATTGCCTTGGATCGGAAGATTTAGCTTTGAAAACCCTTTTTCTTGAAAAAATCTAATTCTCTAAATAGTACCTAAGACTCCCTCTTTACTTCAATATGTTGAAACTCTAATAACTATTTATCAAGATCAAGCACAAACCATTAAAGGAATTTAACCTAAACATGATATGTCAAGATCAAGCATAAAAAGTAAAAGACATTCCAAATAACCTTGACAAAACCAGAAGTTGAATAACATTCATGAAGGAGAACCTATTAAATCATTAAGCATAATGAGGGAAAGACACAGAAGAATAATAAGGAACGAACTCACCGGTTTTGGTTTCCTCCTCCACCCTAATCCACGGATTAGCCAAGTATTGTAGAACAAACAATAACAATGAAGCAAATTGTCATTATTGAAAGCCTTCAAGTTGTCTATTACACCACTCAATCTCCACCCTCAATTTCTAACAAAGACTGAAGAAAAATAAGATTCCCCTAGAGCAAAAGAGAGCCTCCCCTTAAAAAGAAGAAAAATACAAGAAGAAAAAGAAAGAGAAATCACTCAAATTCGTCATCCCTCATATCCCTCCACTTGACAGCGTGTTTTGACCCCCAAAACGTCAGAATTGGGAGATCCTCGTGAGACATGATATTTCTCTCCTTTGAGTCCTCTTTCCAACGCATCTAACTTTGCCTTAATCGGAGTCTTGAGTCACAAGTTATGGTCAAAATAGTAAAGCTTGTGCAGGATGGCTACAATTCCGAAAATCTTCTTTCCTTCATGATTTGATCACTTGCTAAACAATAAATTTCTTATTGATGTCCATGAGATTCCTTCCATTTCTTGCAAAGTTGATTGCTAAGTTTTAGAAACCATTATCAAGCATTAGATATGGTGGGGGCCACCAAATTCGGTCTTCACAAAAATAAAAACTGATTGTGCTAAGTCTTGAACTCATTACCTCTAACTTGAAATTCCAACTCTCCTCCAACAAGCCTATATGCTCTTTGTGTATAACTTTTCCTAAATGGGGTTTTAGCTTTAAACCTCTTCGAATTAAGCTCAAATATTCTCAGCTCCTTCCAATTCCTGCGTAATAAGAAAAAGGCTATAAGTAGAAAATTTAAGACGAAATAAACAACTAACAAATTCAAATAAAAGGGTACTTATTTATATTATGCCATGCATATCAATGGGCAAATGTAAAATAAAAAAAAGAATTTGCTAGGGGGTGGTGATTGGCTCTATGTAAAAGGAATAGTGGGGAAGAGGCAAATGTTAAAATATATATTAATTTTTAGAACTTGAGGGGGGAGGGGGATTTTAAACTTTTCTTACATATGGGTGGGGACTCCAGTCCCCAGGCCCTTGTACCTGGGTCCACCTCTGGCCATGTACAAGCGAGAGTTATTGAGAGAAATCATTGGGACTTGAGATAAAATAATGGCTTTTTTGTAAATAATAATATACTCATTTTGTTTAATAGATATAAGGGTAGAGTTGTCATTTATATAAAAATCCAAGATAAAACCATGGCAGCTTCCCATTCTTATTAAGAATATTGATTTTGGGGACATGAAAGGTATTTAAAAGAAAAGGGAGGGGCCTATTTATAAATATTAAAACCTCAGGGGCCTATTTACAAATCTTACAAACCTTAGGGGGATATATACAAAAAGTTTTTTTTTTTAATTGAGGTAAGGGCATCACTTTTATGTTGGCTTTCTACCTCTATATCATGCTCGTCCAAATTTGGGGTTTGAAGCATCATAGCCAAAGTCGAAGTATTCTTATGAACCAGCCATTTTTCAAAAATTAAAATTTTAAATAAGATAAGATAAATTTTATTTAAATATAAAACATATTTATTATGGTATTTTATATAATAAAGGGGAGAAGATGATGCTTATATATAATATGCATGCATTAAATAAAATTTGGAATTTAAATAAAAAATACCTAGAAGAGAGGAAGGGAGGGAGGGAGGCACTACAACAATTTGCACTTTTACCGGCGTTTTTTCCCGGCGCATTCATTAAACGCCGGGAAAAGTTATACTTTCCCCGGCAAAAAAGCTTATTTCACCGGTAAATGGTACTGTTTTGCCGGCGACATTTTCGCCGGCAAAGGTTCATATGTTACCGGCGAATTATTATTTTCGCCGACAAAGAGTAATGTTTAGCCGGCAATAAATTAGAGTCGCCGGAAAAGACCAGACTTCTTGCCGGCGAGATGATATCATCGCCGGCATAGTTCACCTTAGAGTTTTACCCAGCTGTTTAAGTTTGTTGGCGGTTTAAATTCGCCGGAAAAGTATTTTTTTCCCCTTGCTGGTACTTAAAAAAATATGTGAACTTGTGCTGGCGCTTTAAAATCGCCGGGAAAGCCGTTTTTTATTCACTTTGCTTGCACTTTAAAAAATAATTGGAGCCTTTCTGCCCCATTTCCATTTCCCGCGCCTGCGCCCCCTCCCGCTCCATAACCATTTCCAGTGCCCTCTCTTTCTCTAAATCGTGTTTAAGCTTTTCCAGCCCCCTTTCCATTTCCAGCGGCTGGTCCAAGCTTTGCCAGCCCCCTTTCTGTTTCCAGCCTCTCTTTCTTCATCATCAAGTCAACTGCTCCAACCTCCTTACAACTCTGTTTCTCTATTGCAATAGTGTTTGGGGTTCATCCCGTTTCTGCTCCACCAGCATCGAGAAGATGGCCCCCTCGAGATCTGGCTCGTCTCTCCCTGCTCCATCGTTCTAGTGCGTTGAATTTCCTCCACCAGCGTCGACGCGTCGCAGCTTGCCGCCTCTCTAGAAGATTGCCCTGCTCCAAATCCAACCCATCCGGCCGTCTAGTCTCATCCAGCATCGAAGATTCGATTTCAGATTGGGATCTTTTTTCCTTGAAGCAGAAGGTATGTATTCAAACGCTATCCTGCATTTACCAATCACAATCGATTTTAGAGTTTGTTTTTCGCTTTCTCTTGATTCGTTGCCTGCAGACGAATTCTAGGGTTTTTCTTTCTACTTTCTTGGTTTTTGCTCGAATCTGATGGGATTGAATGGTTGTCTTTGTTGGAGATGGCTTTGGTGTGGATTAAGGATAGGATTCGAGTCCTTTCTATCTGTTCTTACTTTGATTGGTTTGTGGTTTCTGTTGTTACTGATTTGAGTGATGTTGTTGCATGATAACAATGATTTTTAGCTGCAGAAGAGATTCATCTGTTGAACTGGATAAGGATATTCTATTCTTGTACTAATTGCATAGTTTGCATACGAATATGAATTATGCTGAACATTACTGGAGTTATCTGATGGCGTGTTTGGATGTACTCTGAATTGCAAGGGTTTTGAAAGCTTTGGTAGAATGTGTGGTTACCTGTTTGGATATGCATCTGTGGCCTTTTTTTTTGTTATTAATTTATTTTCATCATGGAATAAATGATCTTCTTGCATTTAAAGAGGAGGGTGTATCAAAAAAGGCAAAAATCCTATTTTAGGTTGCATTGAAACTGATAGAATATTAGCTGGAATGCCATGTTTCTGGACACCCTCTCAAGACATTATTGAGAATTAATGCTGTCACTGGTTTGGGGAGAAAGAAATTAAAGGCGTATAATTGTATGCAACTTAATGGAACTTATAAAGGGGTATAATTGTATGCAACTTAATGGAACTTATCTATAGCACCACAAATGCATAGCAGAATTAGAAACACCATAGCAGAATTAGAAACTATCTTTCATGCAAGGTGTCAAAACCGTGTATGATCTTAGATACATCCAAATGCATCCATAAGTCTGTGGGATCTTCCTTCCTTCCTTCTGCTTTGTTTCAGAGTTTGTTTTTGCGATAAGTTATTTTTTTTATGGAATATTAGGAGTGATTTCTGAGATAGAATGGTTTTTCTTTGTTTGGATTTTGACTTTTGCTTGGATTTCGAGTTTCAGATCGTCGTATTCTTTTCTCAGGTCACTTTGATTTTAGTTCCTCCAGTCAATCAGAACCCTAGTTTCGTTGTATTTTAGCACCTAATCTTTCTTTCTACATCTCAATAAATATTGATATGAAATTGCCTACTTTCTTTATATTGACATTTGATATTGTCTGTTTTGAAGAGAGTGGAGCTGAAACTTGAGGAATCGCAGAAAGGAGAAGTTTCCAGCCACAAGGTATTTCAGATCTCTCGCACTTGCAATTTATTTTATTTTATTTTTATTTCTATTTTTTGTGCATTCAAGACTCATTTGGTAGATAGTAACCAAAAAAAAAAAAAAAAGAGGACTATTTGTTTTTGGTTGGTAAAACACTATGGTACAAACATTTATGAGAGGACTATCTTGACCACTACTTAGTTGCTCAAGATAAAAGAATTTCTGATCAACATGAACTTTGGGAAATGGTCATCAAATGAAAACAGAAATGGAAGTGGAGCAGGTGAGAAATGCTTGATCGAACAATGGAATGTTGTTATACTTGTGATGAATGGGTGCATGAAAGTAATACCTCTTGTGGGGTACCTAGGGGAAGAAGCTGTGCTTGAGAAGGTGGTTGTATATCTAAAGGATCTTGAAGAAGGGGTACTTAGGGGAAGAAGCTGTGCTTGAGAAGGTGGTTGTATATCTAAAGGATCTTGCTTCTTCTCTGAAGCTTGTGAGGTTGGAAGCTGAAAGTCTTCTTGAGTTGGTTCTTTCCGTACTAATGCAAGCCTTGAGCAGCTCATCTCTTAGATCATAGTGTAGCTCTTCCCTTCTTCGGTTACTTGGACTAGTTTTCTCCATTGTAGACTGCATAACTGAGTGAGAGAGATATGTGGAAGTTTTATGATAAAGCTTCTTATTCATTGACTTGGTCTTTATCATTTTTTTCCCTCTTGATAACTTTGTATTTTACCGTACTACAGTATTATCTACATACAAAGAATGGATTTTTCACGACGTTGAAATATTTGCCCATGTTGGGTTGTTTTCAACCTGCATGGGGTGGGAAAAAACAAGTGAATTATGAGTGGGGTGAAGGTACTGTGATGTAAATGTCGTGTCACATGCGGTTGTCATTCAGGTTGGAAACGTGTGAAGCATGACTGTACGATTATGGCCCCCAAATACATGTCAACATTGAAGGGTCCCACACAGATTCATAAGAACATTTTTTTTCTTTGGGTAACATATTGGCCTATATATGTAGAGTTTGAATGGAATTGCAATATTATCCAATCGCATGTCTGCATTCATTTGAACAGTTGTACTGTAGTAAATATCTCTTTACTTCTGGACCGGATCAGCAGGATGTGGTCATCAAAATGAAAACAGAAATGGATGTGTTAAAATGAATTTTGCTCAACTAAACCTTTTTTTTTCTAGCCCGGCCCTTTTTCTTGTACTACACAATCATCTGCATTCTCTTTTGTAAATTGGGGATGCCCACAAGTGGATTTGCTTTCTATTCCTATTCCGTGGTCCAAATCGTAAACCAATAACATATTGTAACCTGAAGTATACAAGCAACAAATTTTTTAAGGTTAGCATTTGCAAGCGATACTGGTGGGAGATGGGAGGCGCAGGGGCTGGTAATGGTTTTCCACTCTGCACACAATGTTCAGTAGAACAAAGAAGCATATGTTCTACATTCTTTTCTTCTTCTTTTTTGTTTGAAATTGGGTTTTTGTGGTTTGTAGGAACAAAGGTTGGAGACAAGGATATTCACTTCGTTTGGTGTAGACCAACCTAGGTCTCTCTTTGCTCACTGTTCTCTCAAACTGCCCTCTCTACTTTTCCCTGCAAAAATCTCAAGGTAAAATATCACAATCCTAATGTATTTTCTATTTTATTGCTTTTGAAGGTTCTCAAATATATGAATAGATATGTGGATTAGGGCTGGATTTTGGGGATGTAATGGATTTAAGGTTTCCTTAATTTAGGGATTTTAAGGATTTTATTTTTCTTATATTTGAGTTCTTTTTTTCTCTGTTTTTTTTTTCTTTTTTGCATTTATTTTATACCATCTGTTGGTTTAATTTGAGTGAACCACCACCTTACATATGTAAACAGATATGGACAAGAGTTGGATGTTACAGTATCATAATAGATTCAGTCAGCCATATATAGATGGGGTGAATTCTTTTATTGAATTCGCAAAGTCGACTTCGGGTGGGAGTAGAGTGATTAAATGCCCATGTAACTACTGTTGTAATGGTTTTAAGCATGATTATGAGACTGTGGGAGACCATTTGCTCCGGCGTGGGATGATGGTATCCTACGACACCTGGTTACAGCATGGGGAACTTCCACAATCCGATGAATCGGATGATAGCGAGGATGAATCGGATGAGGACCAGGATGGATATGACCAGTTATTAGAGGACCATGGCAGGGGGGCTTACATGATGGACGAGACCCTAGGGATGGATGATGTGCGAAACTTTGAAATTATGTTAGAGGCTTCCCAGCGTGGTTTGTACCCGGGCTGTAAAGATTCAGAAACCCTGTTAGCGTTTGTCATTAGGATGCTACATGTGAAGGTACAGTATAGGTGGAGCAACAAGTCGTTTGACAAGGTCTTGGAGATATTTAGGGACACTTTACCAGAAGGTAATGTGGTTCCCGCGTCTGTTTATGAGGCCAAGAAGCTACTGCGTGACTTGGGCTTGGGGTACGAGCACATTGACTCCTGCAAGAATGATTGCATACTTTTTTGGAAGGAGAATGCTCACTTGGAGAAGTGTCCGGAATGTGGGGAGCCTAGGTACAAGGTCAATAATGGCAAGGGTAAGCAGATCGCTCATAAGATATTGCGTTACTTCCCATTAATACCTAGGTTGCGGAGATTATACATGTCCAGGATGACAGCTAAAGAGATGAGATGGCATCTAAAGAGATGAGATGGCATCATGAGAATGGCATGGATGGTGATCTAGGTAGGCATCCAGCCGACTATAAGGAATGGAAGGAATTTGATTTGAAATTTCCAGAGTTTGCTCGGGAGATCCGCAATGTGAGGTTAGGACTGGCCACCGATGGGTTCAACCCCTTCGGCAACATGAGCACTTCTTATAGCATGTGGCCTGTCATACTTATGCCTTACAACCTTCCACCCTGGATGTGCATGAAGGATCCATTTTTCATGATGTCCTTACTTATCCCCGGGCCGCGGGCACCTGGGAAGGAGATCGATGTGTACTTGAGGCCCTTGGTTGACGAGTTGAAGGAGTTGTGGGAGATTGGTGTCATGACTTATGATGCCCATAGTGAACAGACCTTCCGAATGCATGCGGCTGTGATGTGGACCATAAATGACTTTCCTGCGTATGGTTACTTGTCTGGTTGGAGCACAAAAGGTTATTTGGCTTGTCCCCTTTGCAATGAAGATTCATTATCGTATAAGTTGAGAAGTAAGATTGGGTGGGTTGGACATCGAACTTACTTGCCTGAGAACCACCATTGGAGAAGGAGCAAGAAGTTCAATGGTCAGGCAGATAATAAAATGAAATCCATGCGTTTACCGATGCAAAAGGTACTTGATCAGTTGGATCAACTACCAAAAGTTAGGTTCGAGAAGGGCCCTAATAGCAGGAAAAGACCTCGTGAGCCTGCACTGTTGAATTGGACAAAGAAAAGCATCTTGTACGAGCTCCCGTACTGGAAGAACCTAAATCTTAGGCATAACCTTGATGTCATGCATGTAGAGAAGAACATCTGTGAAAATATTGTTGGGACTGTGGTGGGCATAGATAAAAAGAATAAGGACACGGACAAAGCACGTGACGATTTAAAAGATATGGGCATCAGGCCACAATTGCATCTGCAGAGGAATGAAGAAGGATCCATTATGAAACCCCGTGCATCCTACACATTGGACTCGAAACAGAGGGAGGGTTTTTTTGAATTCTTGAATGCAATCAAATACCCGGATGGCTATGCTGCAAACCTCTCAAGGTGTGTGACCTCAAAAAATGGCAAATTATCGGGTATGAAAAAGTCACGACTATCATGTCCTCCTACAACGTCTTTTGCCGGTTGGCTTACGTGGTTATGTTGATAAGGAGTTAAGTACAACTCTATTTGAGTTGGGCAGTTTCTTCCAGGACCTCTGCTCAAAAACATTGAAACAGAGCGATTTAAAAAAATTAGAGGAACGGGGAGTGCTCATACTTTGCAAGCTCGAGAAGATTTTTCCTCCAGCATTCTTTGATGTAATGGTCCATTTGGCTGTTCACTTGCCACGTGAGGCCATGCTTGCCGGACCGGTGCAATATCGGTGGATGTATCCCATCGAAAGGTAACTGTTTCCATCCGATGAAGTGTTATTCATGTAGTAGTCTGATTGTCTTTCATAAGTAACCTTAATACCAATGTCTCTTTCTTTGAAGGTTTCTCGGGACTTTAAAAGGTTATGTTACTAACCGAGCACGACCCGAAGGTTCGATCGCCGAGGCTTACATTGTCAAAGAATGTTTGACTTTTTGCTCAATGTCCCTAAAAGGCAATGATCGAGACGAACGAAATGATGATGGTGGCGTGCGTGGTCCCGGGATGGAGGTTTTCACGCAAAATGTTCGTCCCTTTGCACCGATCACAAGGGCACTAGATCTTTCTCAGAATGAATGCAACATGGCTCACTGGTTTGTATTGCATAATAGTCTCGAGTTAGAGCCATATCTCGAGTAAGTGCTTTGACTTAAATACATGTGTGCATATATTGTTCCCTTGTTGATTCTTCATCTACTTTTACTTGCTTATGAATTGCATTTCCTTAAATAGGGAACACAGGAATACAATAAAAAATCCAGAAGCGCATGACATCATTCAAATGCAGCGAGACACATTTCCAAAATGGTTCAAGCAACGTGTAAGATATATTACATTTCCAAAATGTAAAATCCAGAACCAGACCTCAATTGACATCAACTTAATAAACTTATCGCATGTTGCTCATGTAGATGAATGATTTGCGAAACCAAGGGTCGCCAGAAGCAACCGATGAAATGTGGTCATTAGCAAATGGTCCCGGTTCGATAGTGTATTTGTATTCAGGGTGCATATTCAATGGTGTTCGATTCCACACCAGAGATCGCGAGAACCGGCGTAAGTGCCAGAATAGTGGTTTGGTCGTGCAAGGGGAGCATATTGGGAAGACAATTGACTTCTACGGGTACTTGTGCAAAGTCTGGGAATTGACATACATGCATGGGGGTAGGGTGGTTCTGTTCCAATGTGAATGGTACAACACAGGTACCAGAAACAAAATACATACCGATCAACACATAACAAGCATTGATGTTACAGGTCGGTGGTATAAAGATGATCCATTTGTCCTACCAAGTCAAGTGAAGCAAGTTTTCTATGTTAGTGATACATGCAAAGGCAACAACTGGAGAATCGTAGAACGAGTTAAGCATTGGGGAGTGTGGGATGTACCAGAACTGGATGATGTGCCTAACGAGGCCTTCCAGCAGCATGAAACCACTGATGTTGTCCCAATCTGTGTCGAAGATAGGGATGTTCACTACTGTAGGGATGATATTCCGCCGGAGATAGTTAATGGTGATGAGCCAATGTCGGAGCATAGCGATGACGGGGATGAAACTATGGCAGAGTATATAGCTGATGATGATGAAGACGATCCGGATATAGATACTGATATAGAGTATGATGTGTAGTGTTTTTTTTCTGATATGTGTATGGACAAGTGTTATAAATTAATAAAGTTGTTGGTTTACATTTCATGGCTCATTATATGTATCTCATTTTATTTCATTTTATATGCCTTCATTCTCTTGTATGTCATATATAGTTGTCAAAGTGCTCAAGGGAAGTAAAACATATGTCAAGCCTGGGTGGGTGGCGAAGCAGGCAAAGTTGACAGAATACGAGAAGGTGAGAAGTAAGAACATCATGGAAATAGACGAGAGATGTCGTGCTTTGGGGGTAAAGCACATAGCCAACACCGTTTTTGGATTGGGTCAAACGAGCATAAGGAAAAATGGAGAGGGAAAAAGAACACTGAGTGAAGATGATGAGAACGAAGAGTATCGACCGCCCCAGGGTGATTTTGGGTTGGTTTCTTCAGATGAAAATACCAGTGATGATGGGGATGATGAGACTTCTGGGTATCCGGCGAATATGGTAATTTGTGTCTATTGATTTATGACAAGTCATTCTAGTTGTAAATTTTATTTCATTCACTTTATTTTTGTATTTATATACTAATAATTCATTGTTGTGCTGTGACAGGTTACTCATATGAATCGAGGGAAGCGAAGTAGACATGCTTGCGCTGTAGCAGCTGCACTGGCCCAGGCTACACCGGCACATCCTCCAGTCACACGGTCTTCTCGTGCAGAGAACACGCCCGAGGGGGCGGGCCAAGCTACACCGACACAGCCTCGAGTCACACAGTCTTCTCATGTGGATAGCATACCAGAGGTGGCAACCATTGCTAGAGCGCGTAGTCCTACACGGATTGGCAGTTCTTCTGGCCATCTTGACCAGGTTTTGACTCCGCGTACGAATGGCAACAGTGTTGGTGAGAAATATAGAATTAATTATTTACATTTAAAATGTACATTCTTTTAATGTTATATGCTTAGTAACTCAATTAATGTTGTGGTCGTGACAGCATCAGCCTCAGGAGAGGCCTCCCGCCGTGTACGGGGCAAGACACGGGGGTTGAAGGTGGAAAAGCTGAGGAGGCAACTTGGCCATGCCATCCCAATTTCGATCCCAGCTTCGAGCCTTGCGCCAGAGGGTGAATTTGCCACTAGTTTTGCAAACCGGCTCGGGGAAGCGATTCGAGATGAGGCACCTGTTCGGAAAGAAGGCTGGAAGTTTGTTCCTGAGGGGATCAAGAAGTTGGTGATAAAGAGAGTTCGGGTAATTTCATTTTAGATAACTTAATGCAGATTCAATTAGACTCATTAATGTTTAATTGTTGTCTCACATGACATGTTTATGTTTGCAAATTGCAGCAATTTTTTGAGTTTGGGGACTATGTGAACGATCCGATCATCAAGGCTGCCGTTGATGTGAAGTGCCAGAAGCTGTATAGGGATTGGAAGTGTGAATTACATACCCACTATTTGTCTCTTTTGGAGGAGGGGGTGCCTGATCCAAAGAGCCACCCACTAAAGCCTTGTAAGGCAGATGACTGGGCCTGGATGATTGACAATTTATGGGAGACTATGGAGTGGAAGGTAACTTTTAATGGTTTTGTATATATGTCTGCCTCAATTATTGATCAAGATCATTGTATTCATTAATAAATTTATTTGGACTAATATATTGTTTTTTATTTTTCTGTGTAGGAGAAGTCAAAGAAAGCGAGAGTTAGCCGATTGAAGATGCCGTGGAATCATACGAGCGGCTCTAGATCGTTCCTATCACGTAGTTCAATGATCGTAAGTGCGGATGTAAGAATTTTTGCCACTTGACTAAGTTATGAAAATTAAATTCTTCTATTAACGAAATATCTAATGTCATAACAGAGAGCACAAAATGCTGGACATGAGCAGCCTTTTCCCGATTTCTACCACGACACCCACTATATGCACGGGAAGAAAAAGTGGATAAATGAGGAGGCTCAGAAGACACATGTACATATGCCTAAATCATGTTTTATATATCAATACAAATATACTTTTATTCATATGTTAAACTCACTTTATTTTGATTTTTACATGTTTAAAAATGGTAGGAGGAATTAGTGCGATTGATGGCCGAACAATCCCAACCCTCCATCACTTCTCCGATGACCGATGAACAGATATCCGTCAAGGTGCTTGGACAGAGATCGGGATACCTTAAGGGTTTTGGCATTCGCAAGAAGTCCACGTCAAGTTCAACCCAAAATCGGATGGGCCCTGATCCTGAGGTACTTCAATTGCGGCAGCAGGTAGCGGAGTTTGGCAAGAAAACCATTTTGTTGGAGGGCTTAGTACTCTAGTTAGCTGAGCGCGCAGGCATAGATCCAGGTTCCCTTGTTGGTGAGGATGGCACCTCTCGTGGAGCTTAGGATGCGACTTCTCTAGGTTTGTATATGTCTACTCTTTTCAAAATGGTATTTATTTGCATGTTGAATTAATTGAGAAAGAAGTTGGATTGTTTTCATTTGACTTGGGTTACTTTCAAAATGCTTCTTCCTTTTTATATCCAAATTCTGTGAAATGCTGAAAGGTTGTTGAACTAGAGGAGATATGCCTTCATTTTTTACTATTGGCAAATATTAAGCAATAGGGATAACCTCTTAATTATCTACGAATTCCAGGTTTTGATGCCAATATTGTTGATTTTGTTACTGAACTGAAGATGAAAGCACAGATAGGTACCCCAAACTGTCCAAGATAACAGCTCAAACAATAAAATAGTAAAATAAGAGGAAGAATGAAAAAAAAGAAGAAGAAGATTCTAAGCTAATGATTAGTGAATATGTATAGTTTTTTTTATTTTTCTCTGCCAATAGCGTTTTTCTTCTTCATCTTCATCTTGTTATTCTTCTTCTTCCTTTTTTATTGTAAACAGTAACTAAATTATCATTACTACTTTTAATTGAAAATGCAGGCTATACAGTATAGAAGATTTATATTGTATGTGGACACAAAAAGAAAACTCCCTGATAGAATGTCTTTTTCTTTTTTTTTTTTGAATGGTTCCTAGATAGAATGTCAATGTAACTATACCAATGGAACTCTAAGATCTATCTGCCTATTGTCTTGCCTCTCTATAAACATGTGAAAATACTAGTCATTGACAAAACTATAGATCACAGATCTCCCACGAAATGAAAGACAACCGGGAATTACAGGGCTGCCTCTGTGGATAGAGCGCCTCCTCCCACAGCTCCACCTAGGGATTGATCCCTGGGTGGGCAGGTTTACTTATCATTTCCTGGACACTGGGCCAACTGGCAAAAAAACTAAACTGAAAATAAAAAATGGAAGCCAACCTCCATGGCTCTTCCTCTCTGCCTTTGCAAACTTCATGGTTAGAACAATGTGAGGTTCAAGAACATGACATGTCATTTTTATGTTGGAAAACGTCAACCTAGTCATAGTTGTTGCCATTGGATCTGTTACCCATACATTGAGGTGAACTAATCTATTGGAAACTGAGTTTATTCAAGATTTTGGTTGATGCTCATCATGGGTAATGTTTAAATCCAGCAATTTCCTTTTTATTTAATTCCAGAGAGGAACTCTCTGTGTAGTCTCCAATAGTTGATAGTATCAATTATTGTTTGAATATCTAATCTGGTATTTTACCAAAATCTAACCATAATTGTTGGCAGAGATCATGCTTGCTAGAGATGATCTGAGATTCCCCAAATTGCACTTAACCACTCTTGATAGTCTCTCAACGTGCATTTTTTTCACTCTCTTCTCCATTTTCACAGCAGATTTATATCTGTTATCTGTTTGGGTATTGGCATTTTTTGAGGATAATTAAGAGATGGAAGAAAGTAGCATGTAGTGTTTCTTCTTGGTATGGAACTTAATTGTGTTTAGCTTTTATTGTTCTTTATTAATCAAATGACAGGACAACTACGAACATGGCCTCATGAATCATAAGACTTGTACTGTGATGCAAGCGGCAACAGCATAAAAAAAAAGTACGTTTGGAATGTAGTCCATCATTGACCAACTCCTGGCCGTTGACATCCTTAATTGGTGGGCCACCATTCAGACAAACCAAAGCCCAAGATATTAACTTGTTGAAATTGTAGCAGACATGTGATAAGTGCATGCAAACGGTCGTTACAAAGATTGGACTTCCTCTACAAAAAGGTAAGTGACGTGGGAGGTTGTTAGAATCCACCATATCTCAAAATTCTTTGTCAAAAGATTGCATATGTTTTGCTCTAACATTATGATGCGATTAGGAGTAGATTAGATTACATTGAATGTTGTTAAGATTGGATTAAATATTAATGAAAAGCTTTCCATGGAATGAATGATTAAAAGTTAAAACTTGGGTTTTAACTTATTGTATCTTATTACTTATCTAATATTCGTTTCTTCCACTAAACTTAACTTCAATGTTAGCATGTATGATTAACATGGGCCAACTTCAAAATCCCACTCCCCCGCCCCCCAATTCCTCACTCAAACTCTCTATTTTTTATCAGATTCTTGATCAGCCCATCCTTAACTCGCAATGATTGAAAGACTTCTCAGGTACGAATTGCATAGAATGTCCATGAAAAATTCAACTTCCAACTTTCATAAATATCTATATTGATGTTATTATAGAATTACATTTCATAAAGTGCTCTTATATATTATGCCTTTAAAAGTTTCTTTAGCTTCCAGATTCTTTGATAGGTGCATCCAAGTGAAGCACTGACATTATGTAGTTGAGTCTCTACTAGGTGCCAAACATACACTAACTAACATAACCATCCAACAGGTGCATCCAAGTGAAGCACAGACATTATGTAGTTGAGTCTCTACTAGGTGCCAAACATACACTAACTAACATAACCATCCAACAGGTGCATCCAAGTGAAGCACAGACATTATGTAGTTGAGTCTCTACTCATGCCCAACAAATGATAATTTAATGTTTATAAGATTGGGAAGTAGATCCATGTAAAATCTACAAACGCAAACAATACCAACAGATGCTGGGCGGTGTTTAAGCTTCATGATCACTTGCAGCATCCAATATTTTATGCACAGGAGCATGCACTGGACACATTTCTTGCATACATGTCAATTTAAAAAATAAATGTTAACAGAACCCCTAGGAGTTAAGATACTAGAATCTAAAATTCCCCAAAATATAACAGCGTAAGCACAATGCAAATGTTTTTTTAGATCATCATACCATTAAAAGAAGCTGAACAGAGCATTAGGAAGGGAAAGCGAACAATAAAGCACGATTCAGTTGGGCTTACAAAGCATACCAGCACAACTCGTGTAAGATCCCAAAGTTGCCGAACCACAGTGATTCTGTCTCTGAGTGAAGGTATCTCTCCAAGTACGTAAGACTTTCAGTGGTTTCCAGCAAAAACATTAAGTTAGCACCAGTTGAGCCAGATAACCATCTTAGGAGAACAGAGCAGAGTGATGAACTAGGAAATTGTAATCAAAGAAATAAACATATAGCAGTAAAGTGAATTATAATAAGTACGGTGTCGAATTAAAGGTACAGAATAAGTCATTGCATAAGTGCTTAGAGATATTGTCCCATTGGGAGACACTAGATCAAGGTCCATGAGGCCCAACCCCAACAAGAATAAATAAATATGTATAAAGTCACAGTGAAAACAAATTTGAAGTCTTTACACCCATAGCAAAAGTTACCAAACACAAATTCTTAACTACAAGGCATTACAAAAATATAGTTCAGAATACATACAGCAACTACAAGGTCATGCTCCCTTTCTGGCTTTCCAAGCTTTTGAGTCAATGCCTGAATGCTGTCATAACTTTGAATAAGCGGCAAATCCTTTGAATCTTTAATAAGCACAGTACAAAAACATTAGGGATCTACATAATGTTCTCGACAATCATATATGTCGTTAAACCAAAGAGCCGAGTTACAATGAAAAAAGAAAAATGAATCTACAGAAATGATTGCATTCTTTTTTTTTCTTCTTTTCTTTTCTAACTTCAGTTTCTCATTCTAGTCCCAAAGACTGAGCATGCCCAATTGCATAGATTAATGAATTGTTCCCCTCAGCCCCTCCCCCTGGCACATGGCCTCTGCAAAGATTAGTGCAATTTTGAGATACTTGAGAACAAGTAGCAAGAAAATGGATAGTATAGCAAGTAGATTTTTTTTCTTTGGAAATACTCTAGTGTATCAAAGTACAAATTGATGTTGAAAAAATAGGTGGAGAAATCAAGTAGAGAAAGATGTCCAAAAGACCAAATTGCAATGTGGATAGTTCTTTTAACTCAATTTCTCCACCTTTTCTCATCATACAACACACTAATTGATAGTTGAAATTTATTTTTCCCCATTGCATTTAAAAAGTGTTCGGTGAAACTTGCAGGGAACAAGCCCACTTCAGAAGCTAATTGTTGCATAAGATATATTTAATAGAAAACACAATTGATATACCAAACAGCAAACACAATTGGTAATTGGGTTTGGGTGTACCATGGACCTGAACAGAACCTGACTCGACAGCTTTAAGAATTCATATAAGAGAAATGTTCAGCCAGCTTTTGGCTATCGATGGTGCTCCTTTCACTTCTTAATCATATGTTAATCTTGCTCTTTTTTCTTTTTTTTTTTATGCAGGATCAAATGAAAATTGAAGAAAGTTTTTTGTTGAAAAATTCATGCAACTAAGATGCAGCGAACATGAAGGAAAAATGGATGAAAACTAGCTAGCAGATTGCGATATGTTAAAATAGGATGTATGAAGTTTTTTTGAACAATGTTGCAGGTGTTGGATTGGTGCAACAATGAGATGATTGTATATGAAGATGTAAATTTTCATTGGCATCTGAATGTTGGCAAAGAGTAGAATGTTAGCATGGATTTTTATTTTGTAATGTTAATGGTAAAGTGCTTTTAATATTGTAAGGATATTTGAATATTTTTATGAAGTGCGATAAATATTTGGAATTGAAATAGATGTTGGGTGTGTAGTTGATTTGGTCTTAGATAATGGAATAGTAGTTTCATACAATACAAGTTGGAAGTTGTAATGATGCAAGGATGTATATACAGGGGAAAAAAATTAAAAAATCAAATAAATACAATAAATGAAGAAATGAATATTCATTGTTGACACAATCTTTACCGGCGCAATATTTTCGCCGCCAAAACACCTACTTAAAAAAATAAATGTTTTCCCGGCGAGAAAAAATGCCGACAAAAATTTTAAAAAAAATAATTTCAGTAAAATATTAATGTTTTTCCGGCGCATAAAAACGCTGGCAACAGATTTAAAAAAACCATAAATTTCGTAAAATAGAAATGTTTTGTCGGCGCAAAAAAAACGCCGGCAACAAATTTTGAAAAATTAATTTACATAAAATATAAATGTTTTGCCAGCGCAAATAAAACGCCGGTAAAAGTTTTTAATCAATTTATTATTGAAAAATAAATGCCTTTTTGCGGCATTTTATACCTCTTTTCACGGCGAACAAAAACGCCGTTAATGTTCAACTTTTTACCGGCGCAAACTTTTTTTCGCCGGTAAAGGATATTGGTGGCAAAGTTTTTGCGGCGCATTGCCGGCGCAAGGGAAATCGCCGGGAAAGTATTTCACCTGCGTTTTATGGACTTTTGCCGGCGCTTATTTAGCACCGGCGAAAGTGCAATTTCTTGTAGTGAGGGAGATAGAGAAAAAAGTGGAGATAGGCGTTTAGAAATGACGGTGGGAGGAGCAATTTATAGCTTTCCAATTGATAAAGTGAGCTAAATTGCCAAAAAATATGGCATTTTTTTTAACGTTGGTAATGATAAAAGTGCCCCTAACTATCTTTTTTTTTTTTTTTCTTTACTAATATGCAAAATGGCAGGCTGTGCCGTGCTTGGTAGCCGAGCCGTGCATGGCCTCATTCTAAGCACCCCAGCCCAACATGGCCAGCATGGTATGGGTTGTGCCCTTGCCAAGCTATGACACGTTGGCCAACTTGTTGAGCTATGCTGGGTGTGGGCGGAATGGCCCAGCTTGCATCTATCTTTCTATTATAATGGGTTGATGAACATGGTTTAAAATCGTGGTGGGCCTTGGGTCAATTCATCTCAGTCAACTCGGTGCTACCCAAGGGCATGTCAAGTAAGGGGATGGTGAAGCAAAGGACATGTGGTGGAAAAATAGTTCTTAATTAGCGCATAATCTTACACTAACATGGTTGTACCTTAGTTGGAGCCTAGAGGGTACGTGGAGAGTGACTTACTTAGGGCCTATTTCTTTATTGGAATTCATGGAATTCTTGTCTGCGGAATTTTGAAATTCTCAGACAAGGTGGAATTTTTTAATGCTCCATTGTACTTGAGCATCCAAAAATTTCACCAAAAAACAAATGAATTGAAATTCCTGAATTCCCAAGGGTCATTTGAGACCTTTTAGGTGGCTGAAAATTTTAATTACCTGTGAAGAAACACGGCATTTGCAAATGTCAGAAGACAAGATGTCACATCATGTCGAAAAATCCCCAACATGGCAAATTCCTATAAGAAATCCTAGTAAAAAAACCCCTTGAGAATAGGGTTTGAATATCATCCCCGATAGTGAAAAGAAATTTTTTTTCATGTTCGTTTAAAGCATTTTTACTATTAAGCCACTATATTTTGACAAGACTCGAAAACCCCCATATTTAGGGGGTTTTTTTTTTTTCTTACTAAAACCTCCTTTGAGTAACATTTAAACCGAACAAAAGGTTACTAACTAAACCCTCTTTTTTTTCGCCTATTGATCCTAAAAAAGAGCTCAATTTACATATCTACGAGGACCAAAACCCATAAACTAAATAACTCAAGCCAGTGAAAATCTCTAAACTTATGTAAAAGGATATTATTGAAAACTGCTAAGCTTCAATAATTGGTATTTTATCATTTATTTATAAAATATTAGAGATCATACATTATAACATCAGTGACTCAGCGTTCAGCAATACTAAAAATCTATATATAAATATATATATATATATTTATATTCCAATATTTCTTTAAAATCTTTTGACATTTGGACGCTTTTTAGTACCCACCCACGCAGCGGTGCCAGTTTTGCACGGGCGAGACGAACTCGGAACTCCTGTAGACTATAAATTTAAACCCAATTACTAAAAGCCAGCGGCCGTTTGTAGCTACTTTACAACCCTATAAGACTAGAATCTGCATCAGGAATCCATTCACTGCTCGTTTCTCCAAGATGGTAAGACACGGTTCCAGGGTTTCCTTATCGGGTCTTTCACTTGATGTTCCTCAGCATTCATCCTATCATCGATTTTACTTTCTTACAATCAAATTTGATTCTCTTTCTGTATCAGGGTTTTTCCCAGATTCGCCTTGTAGGATTTGGTTTTGACGGTCGTTTTCTAGGGTTTTTTTTTTTTGTTTTAGTTTGGTGTTGCAGGCTTCTTTTCTTTTTTTTTTTTTTTGTTTTTTCTAGGCTTTTATTTTGAGATGCATTGACTGTTCTTGTTATTCTCTTGATTCGTCTTCTTGTTGTTTTAGGTTCTTCCTAACGATATCGATCTCCTCAACCCTCCCGCTGAGATCGAGAAGAGAAGGCACAAGCTTAAGCGTCTAGTGCAGTCTCCTAATTCCTTCTTCATGGTAAATCTGCTAGTTTTTCTTTACTAGGATGGAATCTATGGTTGAGGATTTTGGACTTCTTTGAAATCACTCATCTGATTTCACTTGGGGGATCCTTTCCTTTTGTCTACTTGGTGTTGAGAATCGAAATTCTTCGAATTTGTAGAAAAAAAAGGGGTTTTAGGGAAGGGAGTTTTTGAGGGGTGAAAAGTATAAAAAAGGCAAAAGAAAAATGGTTGCTATTTAGAATCAATCCATTTCCCATCCATTGATCATCAGATGATACCATCAATATGACGAGAACTAACAGTATGTGTGGATAACTGAGTTTGTTTAACATATCAATCTTCCTAAGAAAGATTAACCAATTATATTTATTTTTTTGTTCTCTTAAGAGCCAATAACATAAGATTTAAATAATTGATTTATTACAAAAAAAAAAAAAAAAAAAAAAGAATGTAGGGTGAAATCCATATGTACAAGATGCTCTAGTTGCATGCCTTTTCCTTATGTTTTTCTCTAAAACCTCTCTAAAGTCTCCCAAGGTTTCCTTAATTACTAAATGACCTCTCTAAAAAAGAATCACAAAAAGAAAAGGAATGAAAAATACAATTTGAAAAATGACTAAAAAAGCCCATTCAGATTTTTCAATTCTGCTTAAGTGAATCTAGTGAATTGTGCTATTCAATAACAGAAAGTTTCAAATCGTATTGTTTGCACTAGGATTAGATTTGTTGCACATATATGAATCTCTTTTCCTAGGAATTGATGCAATTCATAGGATTGTATCCTGAATAATAGGATTTTATCAGCAATGGATGGGACCGTCATTATCCTAGGATTCAACTTACTAGGGTGATGGATGTTAATAGTTTCCTATGATAGTGCTAGGGAGATGGAGTGAGACTTTGGCCACATACAGTTTCTTCTTTTAGAATATAAAATTGTCAGATTTATTGAGCGATTAAAAAGGCAATTGTACTTTTTGATGCAGTCCAAGGCAGGGACCCGCAAGCCTTGATGGATGGACCAGCTGATGGGGTCCACATGTGCCTCACGTTTTCTAATTTACTAGATTAGTAATATTGCTTAATATGATTGCTTTCTAAATTCTATTTTGAGTAGATTAGGAACTGTTTCTTGTTTTGAAGAATTAATAGTTTTCTATTTCTATTATAGTTTACTGTTTAGTAGCCTTAATACATTATAAATAGAGAGCCTCTATTGTAATAGGTATGTTTTACAATTAATAACAGATTTATCTGAGGTTGCTCACGTGAGTTTTGGTTGTTTTATGGTTTTGTCTGTGCCCTAGTGGCTGGAATCCATCTTTGGATTCAATCAATTCTTCGGGAGATTGATCTATTACTCGATCGCGGATCTTGGCTGCGTCAATTGGTATCAGAGCCGAAGACCGGTCACGGGGGAGACGTCGGTCCTTCTCGGATTTTCTCTCGTCACCTTCGTTCATCACCACCCATCCCTGCCATCACTGCCGTAACCTATCTTCCCTCAACCCACCGAAACCCACCACCAACCCCACTGTCACGCTTCCCTCCCCGCCAACATCAGACTAGCATCATTCCTACCAAACATCCGAACCCACTCCACAACCAAACCCCCACATCCAAATCCTAATTAAGTTGATGCAGTCTAGTCCCTATCCAAGACAGGGACCCGCAAGCCTTGATGGGTGGACCAGCTGATGGGGTCCACATGTGCCTCACGTTTTCTAATTTACTAGATTAGTAATATTGCTTAATACGATTGCTTTCTAAATTCTATTTTTAGTAGATTAGGAATTGTTTCTTGTTTTGAAGAATTAGTAGTTTTCTATTTCTATTATAGTTTACTGTTTAGTTGCCTTAATACATTATAAATAGAGAGCCTCTATTGTAATAGGTATGCTTTACAATTAATAACATATTTATCTGAAGTTGCTCACGTGAGTTTTGGTTGTTTTATGGTTTCGTCTATGCCCTTGTGGCTGGAATCCATCTTTGGATTCAATCAATCCTTCGGGAGGTTGATCTATTACTCGATCGCGGATCTTGGCTGCGTCGCTTTTCTTCTCTCACTCTCTTTCCAAAGAGGTCTCATACTATTTGAAAGAAGTAAAGAGTCTTAATCCTATGAGGGAGTGAAACTCTACAGTGGGCCTCATCTATTGGAAATTTGAATCACTCAAAATGCATGTTCTTAAACAACCCGCCCCCCCGCCCCCCACCCCCCCCCCCCAAAAAAAATAAAATGACAAAAACATAACAAAAAAAAAAAAGCCTTGAATGTCCCCCCAAATAATCTCATCACTCTCTTGTAAAGGAAGAAACCATACTAAGGAGGCTTATTTCCCTTGTTTCAACACTCACTTTGTTGCCTTAGCATTTTCGGTTTTCTATCCAACAAGAGAATATTTGATTGCCCTAAGTAGATGTTCACCTTGAGGGCCCATTTGTTTGCATAGAATAAACAAGAATTGAATACATAGGACTTCTAGGTCAAATGTACTCCACTAGAGGATATTGAAGAGGTGAGGGTGAAGGATATAAGGTAGAGATGTTGATGGGAGCTTGACTTTCCGAAGATTTGAATTACTAGGGCGATGGATGGGGTATTCATTTCCCATCTTCCCTTGATTCATTTCCTGAAAGGGGATGTTATTTGATGGTCTTTTTTGGGAAATTCACCTTTGATTCTTCATATTTTAACCAATTATAGAAATGCAAAGTCTTAGAATTCCTAGGAACTCAATTCCACGAACAGGTCCCTAATTCTTCTTTTAGGGCATTGCTTAGAAATACTTGGAATTTATTACGGCTTAGACAAATGGGTCCTTAACATTTTGCCATCATTCGCTTTGAGCCCCCTGTAAATTTGCAATTAACACTTTTCAATCCAACCATTTGATTCTCTACAATTTGATAATGGTATTGCCTGATTAATGATATTTTTGTGCTGTGCTCTATCGTTGGGGACATAGTGCAGAATAAGTGTGAGCTATTGCAATTCATATTCTAATTAGTTGATGAGCACAGCTGCATGATGTGGAGCATCTGGTCAGTGTGCAATGTGCATTCTCTACTATGCTTCATTTGTGGTGTGACCCATAAGATTTGAGCATTGAACTTATGTATATGTTAGCAGAAAATACAGCTGAGTTGATGCTAATATGTCCTCATAGTGTGTTTCGTGGGCGTTTTGTATTCACAGTCGACATCCAGTCGTAATAACTGATATTTTTTTCTCATTATTTTAATTGTAGGATGTCAGATGCCTAGGATGCTTTAACATGTAAGCCCACTCAACAATTACTTTTTAGAATTTATTTCTTTAAATTTTGGACTTCCTCTAGAAGAATTTTGTAGTTATGTTAGTTTTGTTGATTGATTATACGTTTTTTCTTTTTCTTTTTTCCTCTGATTCTGTTTCTTGTTGCTCTAGAACTACTGTTTTTAGCCACTCGCAGACTGTTGTGGTATGCGGAAACTGTCAGACTGTCCTGTGTCAGCCAACTGGTGGGCATGCAAGATTGACAGAGGGGTGCTCATTTAGGAAGAAGGGTGATTGATAAGTGTTCTTTTCTGCTTTGCCCGAGCATCAATTTTGTTATTTATAATGCGGTTTTTTTAGAAATCAAAGTTGAGGCTTCTTTGATTTTGATTATATGTTCTTTTTCTTCCAATTGTGGAAGAGATTGGGATTTCCTTATGATGTTTCTTTTTTTCATGGGTAGCTACCATATGATTGTTTTGTCAAAACTCTACTTTCTATGAGAGTACATTATTGTTATTAATTGGTTTCATAGGCTTTTGATCGTTGCGTGTCTATTCGTTCATTTACATAGTTTCTTGTTTTGTTTTCTTATGGAATCTTTTCTTTTTTCTTATTTCTTTGTTTTTCCCTTTTTGGTTTTAGTTTTTGTTTTTCCCTTTTTGGTTTTAGTTTTGTGTTGATAAGGTTGATTTTTCAAACCTTCTGTAGGCATCGGATGGGTCCTTTTTTTATTTGGTTTTGGAATATGAGAACTTGAAAATGAGGGTTCAACTTGCTATTTGGAATATAGGAACTTAGGCACACAGGAGCATGGAGTTGGTCGAATTAATAAAAAGAATTTGAGTTGATGTAGCCTATCTATATGAAACAAAATTGAAAGGGATAAAGCTAAAGAAATCACTAATGGCTATGGACTCTACTACACAAAAAAGAACAATTCCATAAATGGAATAGGTATAGTAGTAGATAAGGATTTTGGAAGAAATGGTTGTGAGGGTAAAGAGGCTGAGCATTTGACTTCTAGAAATAAAACTAGTGTTAGAGGAAGATATAATGCATATCATTATTGTTTATGCACCCCAAGCAGGATCAAAAAATGTTTAGAGACAATTTTTGGAGATGGATGATTTAATAAGAGAATTTTCAACTGGCGAAAAGATTTTCTTGGGAGGAGACTTAAATGAGCATGTAGGAAGCTATGATACCTGGATACTTGTACAAGTCCCAGGTATCTGTATCGGATCAATACGACACTTGTATTGATACCCGATACTACACCGATACTTTTAGGATACAAGTTCACCATATCCTACTTGCCAAGTCCATTATCTCATATAGTTCTTTTAGTCTGTTTACTTCTCAAGATAAAAAATGTTAGAAAGGAATGTAAACATTGATAATTTCATTAATTTAAAAGTGATATAAAGAAAATATAGGATACCTGTATCCATGTCCTAGATTTTCAAAAGTGCAGAGTCGCTTCCGTGTCCGTCCCCATATCTCTATCTGGGCATCTTAGGTAGGAAGGATAGTAGAGGGTATGAGAGAGTGCGTAGAGAACAAAGATTTGGAGAAAGAAATGTGTTAAGAGTGACATTATTTTGGAATTTATATATATTGGCATTTAACCATGTAATAGCAAATACCTACTTTAAAAAGAGAGATGAGTATCAAATTACCTATAAAAGTGGAATTAATAGGAGCCAGATTTATACTTAGAAGACATGAACAAATTACTTATAAAGGCTGTAAGATTATTCCTATTAAGAGAGTTTGACCTCATAACATAAATAGTAGTTTTTAGATATTCGCACTTTGCATTAGACGTAGAAAGAGATGGGTTGTAAATAAGGTGCCCTAAAACAAGTTAGAAGGATTATTTGAAAAGGAAAAGCGCAACGATATTTAAGGATAAAGTGATTGAGGTAAAAAATGGCATTTAGAAGGAGAAACTACCTTTCAAAAAAAAAAGAGGAGAAACTGTGATGATATGGAATCGAAGGGTTGACTATATCAGAACGGTTGCAAAAGAGGTACTTGGAGGATACTTTAATAAAGAGACCTGGTAGTGGAGTGTTTTGAAGTTCGAAAGGATATTCAAAATAAAAGATGTGCCATGAAACTTGGTAGAGGGCTAGGAATATGAAAAATTATGAAATTTATAAAAAAGGCAAAGAAGTCGAGAGAGTAGAAAGTGATGCAAAGGTCAAAGCCAACGGCGGACGCAGGATTTTCTTTTGGGTGGTGTGGTATATGGTCAAGTGAAGAGGTTCAATGATAAAATCAAATCTATAAAGAACTCATCTAAGGGGTTTCTCAAATCTAGTGGGTGCGACCTCACTCGTGTGCTAACACTTGGGTCCGCACTTGGTCAAAGCATATGATCTATATAATAAGTTTGGAACAAGATAAGGAAAGATATTCAAGCTTGCAAAAATTAGCAAAAGAAAACGTAGAGACTTAGATCAAGTCAGATGTATGAAGAGCGAGATCGAGGGCCAAAAGGTTTTAGTGAAGAACAATAATATTAAAAAAAAAGGTTGGAGTGAATATTTTAATAATGATTTTATAGGAGGTTTAAGATTGAGAGAGGATGCTTCATTAGCAAGATATACCTTTCACCGTAGAAATAAGGCAGCGAAGTGGAGAAAGCACTAGTGAGAATTAGATAGGAAAGGCCGTGGGACTAGATGACATTCCTATAGAGGCTTGAAAATGCTTAGGAGAAATTGGATGGTTTTGTTTAATTAGGCTTTTCAATAAGATATTGCGCACAAAGAAAATGCCAAATGAATGGACAAGTAGTGTTTGAAAAAAGGTGGTATAAAAAGTTGCACCAATTATTGTGGGATTAAATCTGAGTCACACTATGAAATCACAGAAGAGAGTAATGGAGCAAAGACTTAGACTAGGGACCAAAATATCTAAAATCCAATTTGGTTTTATGCTAGGGAGATTAACTATGGAGGTTGTAATTCTCACTTAGGGAATTAATGAAAAGATACCGAGAGAAGAAGAAAATTCTTCATACGATCTTCATAGATTTGGAGAAAGCCTACAACAGTCTACCTAGAGTAGATGAAGATGGAGAAGTATCCTACACCTTACAAAATTTGTTAGATCAGCGAAAACAGCAGAGGTAAGTGGGCATAGTCAAAACCCTTCTTCAATTGAAAAAATATTACAAGGATGAGGTTGTCTTCGATATGGTTGACATGGATACCTATCATATGTTGTTAGGAAGGGATGACCATGGCAAATAACAGAGATGCTACATATATGTATAAATGTAAGGAAATGTCTACATTTTTGTAAAAGATGGCAGAAAATCACTCTGCGTGATGAAAGGGAGAACCAACCATTAACTTCTAAAGTGGAGGGAAAGTTCTTCATAAACGTTTGCAACAATCATAAAAGAATCAAAAGAAATTGGTGAAGATGTAAGGTCTACAAAGAGTAACAAATGAATGAATACCTTCGATGAAAGAATCTATGGAGATAATACCCGGTGATCTTGATGGATTACCTCTTATGGGGGACATTCAACACCATATTGATCTCATCTTAGGTGCTAGTTTCCGTAATCTTGAACATTATTGTATGAGCTTAAAGGATAATGAGATTCTGCATGGTCAAGTAGAAGAGTTGATTTGGAAGGATCTAGCTAAAGAGATTATGTTCTCCTCTAATAACCTGAGCATCTCTTAGTCCTTTGATAATGGATGGTTCATCTATAATCCAGTGGTACTCCCAATAGGGGCCTAGGATCCTCATCAAAGTCAACAAAAGGCAGTAGCAGTAACACCAAGGGCAAGGTGCTTCTTGTGCAACATCTTTATTGACATAACAGTGGAGGCAAGGTTCATTTCAATGTCAGAACTCAGAAGTCATATGGTTTATTGTCAATGTAGAAGAAATCCAGACTAGACATCCGGGGAGAGCAATACAGCAGCCAAGTATTCAGCAATTGCTGTAGAGGCAGGATTTTACTGAAGTACAAGAGTTATTATCCTTAGTTACAAGCTTTAACTCTACAGCAAAGTCTACTGTAGCAGCACAATCTGCGACAGCAACACAATTGTAGTCTATGCATTACACATGCAACAAGTGTAGTTGTAGCATGTCCTACATCCGACATCTAATATGATGCAATCTTTTGATGGTAGAATTTGCGCGCTGTGGCTTATGCAGTGCATATATCATCAGTAAAAGATCCCTGAAAATTTAATATTGTGGATTTATTCAATTACCGTGCCCGGAGGCACCATTTTATCTAGAGATCAACCTTATGTTAAATATCATTTTTTCAACTTTGATATTAATCTGACCACTATGTATCTTTAAAGTTAATTAAGAAATCTGCCCTACATAAAGCCATTAAACGTTTATGTCCTTAAAACTAAGGGCTAATTTGATTGTGTTGATATAGGGCCACCCCTTATTCCACTGTGATGTACTCCATATGCAAGAGGACTTTTAGAATTAGGTTATTTATATATTATGCTGATCTAAGTCCATGCAAAGGAGCAGGCAACATATAAAAATATCTAAATGACCTTTTTTTTTTATCCCTTATGTGGCTATAACATAACTGGTATGTGAATTGGTGGGACCAGCAAGGTATTTTGTACTCAATTTCACGCTTATAGATAAAAAATTGGAAATATGTAATGTTAAATACATGCTGCAGAATCTCTGAAGCAACTGACTTACTAGATGCAAGATAACTCGCTGGTAAGTGGTGGCAGGTCTCACTTGGCTGCTTAAGGTTCGATCTATGGGTACGTCACCTTTTCCCACTTGTGCGGGCTTTCCACACAAGCTTGTGCTTGTGTGGGCTTCTTTTCCATTTGTGTGGGACTTTTTCCCGCTAGTGCAAGTTGTCTTCTCATGTGTGTAGGCTCCCTCTTGGGTCCTAGCCCCCTTGGTTGGGTTACCAAAAATAAAAGGCTTTTAGATTTGGTCATCTAAGACAGAATCAGATTGATTGGATGCTATCAGGATTCAAGTCCATGAAAGAATCAAGGTCAATTTTATAATCTTGGATCAGCCTGTAGATATATTGCGATGTCCTTTGACATAGCTGGATCATCTCTCTGAGTTGATGGGCCCCGCAAACTCCTACCAAAAAATTTCTGAGTGAACCTAGGACATGCAGGAAAGAAGTCCCAGGGATCGAACTTTGTGCAGCTGGGTGAGAAAAAGACTCCCAACCTACCTCTGTTCTTATGGGTATCCCACTGAATGAAAGCTTAACCATCTTAATCGTGTGAAAACCGTAGGAAAAGATGCTGTTCTTATTCATGGAAATCCTTCCAAGTTCCAATCCACCAACCCCCGAGATTACGTGCATTTAACAGGGTTCCACCTAGCAGGATCTCTTTTTACTTAGTCCAGTACAGCACAGCTCAATTATTGTGATATATTCTTAAAATTGTCCTACTTTCTGTATGATTGCAACGTATTCAATTTATCATGAGTTTTGTTCGTAGGGATATTTATGATCTTGCGTAAAAAAAATATAGAAAATAAAAGGAAACACTTATCATTCTAATACATAGGCACCCAAAAAAACACTCTTTTTCTTGGTCAATGAAATTCACAGAGTATCTCCCAACACGCAAATGGATGAGTGGTGATGGCACCTTGGTATCATATATGTGCCCACGAATTGATCCCTTGGAAAGGACCGATCATGAGAGGAAAATAATGCTTCAAACAGTTTGCTAGAATTTTAGCCAACGAGGTTAAGAAAGTTACGTTCATCTCCTCATTGATTTTGACCCTCCTATGAAACTTGGAGAGTAAATCCTCTTTAAGAAACTCTTAACCTAGTATAATCATAGAGAAATTGAAACCATTTAGATTAGGGGCCTTGTCCTCACCACTTTCCTCCAAGGCTGTAGACACCTCCTAATCTTTGAACTTACTTTCCAACCAATTTTGAACATCCAATGGGATTGTGGGGAAGGACACAATGGCAAACTTAGGCCCAACAACATCTTAATCTTTGTATAGATTTTCGAAGAAACAAGCTACCTCTCATCCTTGATTTCAAGACGGTCTAAACTAGGGATGTAAATGGGTCCACGATTCTCCGACTACCTGAAGGTTCCGACCCATTAAAAACTGGGTCTGGGTCCTTATTTAGGCCCCGGTAAGTAAATTGGTATGGGTCCGGTTCCACCTTAGTTCAGACCCGTGAACCCGAGACCAGACATATTACCACAATTTTCGAAAATATCTCCTAAAAATTATATTTTTTTAATATTATTCTCGACCTAAATTCGGACCCGGATCCAGATCGTCCGATAAATGGTTCTGGTTTTGGTTTCGGAGCCAAGAAACCGGTTCCGGGTCTGGATCTGGTTCCACCTTCTCCTTAACGGTTCCGGTACCGGGTCTACTATGGACCCAGACCAGAAGTGACCCATTGACAACCCTACTCTCAACCACATAATTGCCATCCGACGACTACGTTAGAGGGACTCTCAAGCACCTACCACCTCGCCTTATCTGCTAAATAAACGTCACTCTACTCTTCATAGTCGCCAACCTCATAGAATGATGCCTGTTTTTAAAGAGTCAGTATGTACTATTTGGTGGCCCAGACTTAACCAACGTGACCCACTTAGGATTGGGACTGGGAGTCTAGTCCCAGATCTAATCGCCAAGACATGCCTGCCTGATCCGTTGGCATCACCTACACATGAAGCAACGTGACGCACCGCTCTAAAGGGTTGGGTTCTTCTACTAGATGGTGCCTGGGAAGCGTATGGTGCGGAGCAAAGAGTCCAGATCCTTTATTGCAAGTGTTACACATGATCCATATAACAAATTCAAGAAACTCCATCACGGGTCTATGTAGAGATAATCCGGATCATTAAGGATGAATATCATCTATCATCTTCACTATATTTAGGTACTCAAATTTCAGTTCACAAGGAGATGATTTCACAGTATGATTGATCACACAACAGACGCTGTAATTAAAGCCTAGGACCAAGGATTTTTTTTATTTTTTTTGGCTCTTGGCAGTTTGTTATGAATTCAAATTTGAAAAAAAAGTTCCTAAAGGATATAAGACTCATCTTGAACTGTCCTAATTACAATTATGTGGGCCTCGTGAACGGATTTCCGGCATGCATTACCAGGTTCTCGTGCAGTAGCTCAACATGTCAACCAATCAAAACCCAACCCACAAATATAAGATCAACAAAAGCCCTTAATTACGGGGTCGAGTTGAAAATGGGTTTAGAAATTAGAATTCTCACCTTCAAGCCCTTCATCTTCTGGCCGCCCATCTCGTCGTTAACATCGGAGCTGCATGAACATCCCATCAATCACGGCCGTATATTTCCACACCTTTCAAAAGAGTCGTCGCAGTCTTTCTGTTCGTCTCTGTCCTGAAACGCTTGATAGAGATGGGGATTGGGTGCCACGTGTCATCCTCGAGCCGAAAGATCTGAAAATATGTCGGGATTACAAAGCATCATTGTCAGCCTCGCTCTGACGCTTTCTTTTTCTTTTGACCATTGACTGATAGCAACGTGAATTTTTGGCTTCTTGGTCGTTACGGTAGGTTAACGACAATTTTGATTTCTGCTGAAAAGGACAGCTAGAATGGGGTTTTGGCCTACATACCAATCATGTCTTGGGAAAAGGGCTTTAGGGGCTTATTTAATTTTACTAATGAAAAGAAAAGGGCTTTTATCTAATGTTACTAATTGTGTAGTAATAAAACTAGTGGTGTGAAGAAGTGATGCAGTCTGTTGGGTAAAATTGGAGTGCCAAAAGGGTCCAAATTCAATTGAGTACACCAGAAACATTTCAATTGCAGGTATGGGCATTACTGTTAAATTAGAGAAAAACCAGTCAGACTTCATTAAAAAAAAAGGCTTTAATTTTTTTCAAACCTCAGCATTCAGCAGTTTATTATTAAGCTTTTTATGTAGCAAAAGAAAAAACTTTGAAAGGTCTTTTTTAACAACCCACAAAAAAATCAAGTTTAGGAGTTGAAACCATTATTTTGGAGTATCAGGAAATTAAAATCTTCAAAAGCAAGCTTCAACCTTACATAGAAAATGTATGTGAAGATGTGAAAGTAGTAAGTTATTGTTAATGAGTCTGGATCCCTTGTTTCTACGAAACAGGGAGATACTGTTTCGTCTAATCAATATCAATTAACTGTGTAAAATCTCATACCAGCTAATATGCCATCTCTATTGTTTCCTTGGAATTAGAAAATCAACAAAGAAATTTTATATAGTTGGCTGATTTTGATTCGATGAAACAAAAAGAAACAGGACGTCTGGGCTCATTGCTAGTTCATTGGTGAGATACCTCCCTTCCATAAAAATAATGATGGTTCAGTACACGACTATAACATTGATAGTGAATGACATGGGTGAATGTGTGATTGGTGAGACTCTTTCAGTGATGTTTAGGGAAGAAGTTGAATTTTAAAATACTTCAAGGATGTTAATTTCACAAAAATAATATGAATGGCAATGATTGGGATAAAAAGCAGAAGTGCGTCTTGACCTTAGCATTGAGTTTCTGGTCGCTTGGTGGCTAGGGTTGTCCACTTGCCCTTTAATTTTTTATGTGACAAAAGTTGACAACTTCTCTATCTCTATCAATAGCTGTCGCCGTTGATCTTTTCTAAAGCCTATATGATTTGGACAAATTCCCCGGCAGGCTTTACCTACCGCGACCCTAACCTCCTGACTCCTGTTTAATACAGCAATTATGGCATCGAGGTACAGCTTTGTAAATAAAACTTCTATCAAATTATCTCAGTGTTTTTTTGACATATTAGTACTCCTTGTATCCGCTCTTTCCAATCTCATAACTAAAATTTAGAGAATATTGCCAAAGCCATATATATATAAATATAAACTCTCTTTAACTGTAGATTATATTATTTTAAATTAAACAGTGCATCATTGTCATTAGTCTTGTAAATTGCCTCAAATCATCGTCTCCAACACAGTGATAAATCCAATCAAAACTGAATTTTCCATATATATATATATATATATATACTTTTTTGCACCATATCTTATCAGTGGTGGATCTAGGATTTTTATTTGGGTGAAGCGGACGATGGTCAATTGAAAATGTCTAAATCAACACCAACTAGCAATAATCTCCACTTATTGAATGTTTTAAATACGTGGTTTTTTTATTTTTATTTATTTAAAAATAATTAAGTATAAAGAACTCATACCCTATTCTAACAATCAATTTTTACATAATCTTTTTAACTACAATAGTCATTCTCTCAAGAAAGTCATTTATTCAAATAAGTGGGATGAGAATAAAACTAGCAACACACTACAACAATAATAAATAATCTATAGAGAACTCCAAAGAATTAAAATCAGTATCCTATGAAAATAATACATCTTTGAATATTTCCTTAAGTTCCTCTATCATACGAATCCAAATGATACCAACATAATCATAAACATCAAATCGTTATTCAAAAAAAAAAAAAAAAGTTTAAGAAAACCTAATAAGAAAGCAAAAGGAAAGTAGCTAAAATTCAAGAGTCAACACAAAAATCAAATAAAATTCGAGGCATGATATTTTAGGGGAAAATTAGAGTATTGGGTCATTGTCATTGAGGGAAAAAAAAGAAAAATATAAATTACAAAATAGTAAAGAATCCAAAATTCAAAAACACAAAAATTACATCAATAATAAATCAAGCCCCATTAACATAAACATCATGTTAGCAAAAACTAAAAGAAGAAAAAAGAGCAATAACATTATTCAAACTAAGTACTCCAATAGAAAGAATGAGCTATATAACCAAAATGCAACCAAGCTACCAAAATGACTTGCATGTGAATGGTTTCAGTGTATGTGGTGTGTGTTTGTAAGAGATAGCAACTTTGTTTGTGTGTAGAAAGGGTATCATTTTCAAGAAGAGAAATACTAATCAGATTTAATTCAGAGTCCATTTGCAAAAAGGCATTTTGCCCATATTTAATTTAATTCAAAGGTAGAAGTGTTAGGGCCATAGTCATATATGCCCACCCTTTTGTTGTCAATTCTGAGTCAATGAGTCCAAGACACTGCCTTTTAAGTGTTTCTCAAGGAAGGTCTATTTCTCAAGGAAGGTCTAGGTTGAAGGCATCGCTTTTAGTCTTGGAAGGCCCGAATTCATTAAGGAAGATCTCCATGTGTGTGCCAACCTATTCAAGTAAATGGAACCCAAACCAATAAAGAAATGACCCCTAAAACCCGTATACTAAATGAAAAGCTCAACAGGGTTTAACTGGCAATTTTGAGCAAAGTGTATCGCTCAATTCAGTGTGGGGGGTTGGCTAACCGCAAGGTCTATCAGTCAGCTCACGGTTCCTATATCAATAGCTTGACCTGAGAAATCTTGTGCTTAAGGTTAGCTCACGGCTAACCCTAAGCACTCTATGGCTAACTGCAAGCTCGCCGTAGAGCAAAAAGAAGTTTTGACCAAAAGTCAAACTAGTCGTTCTCTTACCGTTGGGGGTGGTGGTTAACCACATATCTGAAAGAGGCTAACCGCCAACTAGTCATTGGAGAGTTTTCTATATATACTTAGCCCATTCTAATGGCTATAACTTTTGAGCTTTTGAGACCTCTTTGCCTATAATTATGCCCTCATAGTAAAATCATTTAATAACTCCCATAATCCAATTCCACACACACTTAAGCTCTAATTAGGCATATTTAAAAGCATTCAAAGCTCTATTAGGATATGATTGGTGGAATTTCATCTAGGGAACCTTGAGCCCTTCAAGTTAAACCTCTTTGTCCCTAGATCTAGACTGCTAAGCCCACTTGGTTGTGCACATCATTAGAGCATCATCTACACCAAGTACCATTGCAAGGAGCCAAAGCTTGGAGCTTCGCATTTAAGCATCGAAGAGCCCTCAAGACCAAGTCAAGAGGCAAGTGTTCTTGTTTGAATTTGTAAAACATCTTTGTAAAGTGGATTAGATCTTCATGGTGGAACCACTATAAAAAAAATAGGGTTGGTAGATTAGATCATTGTGGTTGAACCACCGTTTCAAAAAATAGGTGTGTAGTGCTTGAAGGTTTACCTTTGTGGTTTACCTCATTATAGTGGAACCAAGAGTGGACACTCTTGAGAAGTGAATGTAGGTCAAGGGACCGAACCACTATAAATCATTTGTGTCAATTTCACTTTATCTCTCTATGCTTCACTATAATTACATTTTGTTTTAGAGATACCAGTGCTAGTTAGGTTCATCTTTGATTCAATTGACACCCTCACATTTGAGCTAATCTATCTTGATCACATTGATATGTTATAAATTGATTAGCACACATCCTACTTGCTTTATTTCACTTGAGTTTTGATATTGCATAGTTACACATATGTTGGTGTAGAATTCAAGTAAATTTGTTGGTGTTATTTAATTATTTAAATTGGATTAATTATCTTAATTAAATAAGAAATTTTCATCTAGTCCTATTAACACCACCCCCTGCCCCTCGGTCTTGTACTTTGTCCTAGCTTGGACTTTCAAGAAGTCTCATCACTATCTCTTATTTGTATAAAGAGAGAGTAGTGTTGTTAGTGAATTCAGGTAAGGAGGAAGAACCGTGCTATTGTGGAGAAGCCGGACTGCCGGAGTCTGAAGTGGAAATTGAGCAGAGGGTTGCGAGGGAAACTATTGGTTTTTCAGACATAGGGTGGGGCACGACTTTACTAGAATGGGGCATGGACGAGATGGCCCATGCAAACTTTACGCGTTTTTGAATCAGACTAGGGCGATTTCCCCAGGTCTGTATAATGTAGGTCTGCCCCTGTATCCCATGATATCATGGGATAGTCCCATCATATCATGTTATTTATTTATTTCTAAACTATATACTTCCCGCAATCAACATGTAAATTCATAGTTTTACAAAATACGAAAAATGACATTTTGTAAAAAAAAAAAAAAAAAAAATACACATTTGACCACCATTTCTCGGGTTTTATCATTTGGAAAAAAGTCTTCCTAAGATGTTGTATAAAACCCATGATAATTATGGGACAATCCCATGATGTCATGGGTTCATCAAATTCTGTGACATGCCCTATTCCCAAGATATCATGGGACCAGTGGTAAAAAAGTTTTTTTAAAAAAAGCTGACCAGATGGACAACAGGCCAGCAGCCTAGGACTGTCGGATGAGCTGCCTGGACCGCCGACGTCAATTGATTCGAACAACTAGTCTGTCAACCATTACCAGGCAATTTTCACACATTGAGGCAGTTTTGCCCACAACCGCCCATACTGACTGATTCAATCCTTCGAACAAGACTCTAGAACATTCGGCAATTTGTGATAGTACACAATTTTGGTGCCCATGTCACCCCACTTTCTCCATTTTCTCCACATCCTCCTCTCCTTCAAACCCAACAACTGCTTGCACTTAGGGTATCAACCAATAATTCACTTCACCCCGAACTTTCTCCACCTCTCCGTGACTTCAGAAGTAAATGTACTTAACCTCTAGGAATACAACCAAAGAATTCAAAATGGTACTTATAACCATGTTAGAACCATAATATGTTCAAATCCATCATTTTCTAAGACTTTCATTGTCAACTTCACTTAAGGAGGGGCGAGATCATTAATCCCGTTGTGTTCATCATTCCAGCCTACCATTCAATAGCCCCGAAGCGAAATAACTCTGGATTCTCTCCATTGGCACAACGTCCAACAACTCTCCCAGAACTTGCACTTTGCATCCCTGGGAAAACGAGTGATAGGCTACAAAAATTACATGTAAAGGATATCTGAACCTATCTACCTCCACACTTCGAGTTTGACAGCTAAAGGCAGAAAGAAGGAAGCCGAGGCATTTAGGGTTGCAAATGGGTATCCGATTCTCCGATTACCCAGAAGTTCCGACACATAAAGAACCGAGTCTGAGATCTATTTTAGGTTTTGATTCATAAACGGACCCAGGTCCGGAACCTAATTTAGGTTCCGATTGATAAATGGGTATGGGTCCAGGTCCATGTAAGTTCCAACCCGTGGACCTGGAACCCAGCATATGAGACTTTGATATGGCAAATTGTACCTCAAAATTAGAAATTTTCTGACATTTGTATGTATAATATTAGAGGTAGTAAACTTGATGCACTTTTATACGCTGAATGATATACTTATTTTAAGCAAAATGAAGAATAAAGATAAATTCGAATCGATTTTTAAACTAGATTTCAGTCCTCTAGGTAGACTCGGTTCAGGAACCGGATCCGGGTTTTCCTATCAAAACCGGGTCCAGAACCAACAAAATAGGTTCCGAGTAGAAACCGGAACCATTATTTAGAAACGGGTCCAGGTCTGGGTCCACTATGGTTCCGATCTAGAACCGTTCCGTTTGCAACCCTAGAGGCACTGCTATCGACAACCGACCAAACTGAAGCTCTATAACAAACTGCCGGCCAAATCATGCAATGGCCGGCAGTCCCCCACAATATTCTATTTTCTGCATTTTTTATGTATTTTCCTTGGCATCTGATCTCCTAAGCTGATTAAGGGAGTTATAAATAAATAAATAAACTCTATATGTAAGCGACTTGCACTAGAGAGGTGAGGAATGTAGAACCCATGTAAAAATAAAATAACAGGAAAGAAATGAAGGCGCATTTAGACATTTTCATATGCAAGTATGTTTCCTCTTGTGTGTTTCTTTTTGTAGTTTATTTCCTCTCATGTTTTTTGTTTGTTCTTCAAATTGTGGCATCATCTCACGTTTACAATTTTCGCGACAACATTTGTAACCTTATGGCTAGCCGTATGAAACACATGGTTAGTTATAAGTCCCAGTTCTGTAGGCTGAACTGAACTAATTTAAATCCAGGGGGTCTCCTTCCATACTCCAAATCATGTGGAATTCCATCATTCCTATGGTACGTATCTAAGGTTTGATCCTCAACATGCAACCCTAATTCCATTACATTAATAATTTCCTACTCTAATTAGCATATACAAGAAGAGCTTTAATTGGGTGATCTAGAGTAGAGTAGCCAACAAATCTAATTAAAAACTAGCATGCATATTATGTAATTATAGATATTTACTTGCCTTAGGTCAAATCTAGGCTGAAACTCTTCAAGACTTGCAAAACAACATAAGATCTCTAGTTATTCACCAAAATTCCCAAAATCTAACCCTGAAGAGGGGATCCTACACAACAAACCAAGGGAATTGGACTAAAGTGACTTTCATGCAAATATCCTAGCAATTGGAGCTTATAACTAAGAAGAAGAGGACATCTGGAAGAGAATTGCTCACCAAATGAGATCAAACAAGAAGAATTAAAGCAGAAGAAAACCTTGATGGAGAAGATGATGATCAATGGTGAAGGAAGCTTGGATTGGCCATCTCTACCTTGAAATTGATGGAGTCTATTGGTCTCTTGGATGCAAGGAAGGAGAGAAGAAAGAAGAGAGATCAGTAGAAAAGAGATTAATGAAATGGGAATGAAGTGAAATGAAAAGAGGGATGGGTTTATATAGTTTAGGTGAGCTTTTAATATTTAAAAGAAAGTCATTGGCTCCCAGGTAAATGGTTTTACAAGAAAGTCCATGCATCAAGATGGCTTGATCCAAACACAAAATTTTTCCCAAATGACACTGTCACTCCAATGAGCCCAAAACCATTAGATGTCTAGAATTACAATTAACCCTTCACATTCTACAAGATTTACAAAAAGGTCCTTCTGAATCTATAATTAGGTTCAAAACCTCTCAAAAATATATACCCAACCTCTAATTTGACACTCAAAACTTGTTAATTAATAATTAATCATGATTAATTAGCACCTAATCACATATATTAAGGAATAAGACCTTACGAGAAGTTAAGTTCATAAAAAGTCGAGTGCACCTCATCTTGCTAGAGACAAACCAGAAGATACAATGACAAATTGAGGCTAGCCTAGGATATATTGGAGGTGGAATCCCAAATGTAGACTAGTAAATTCCTCCAAAATTATTTTTCTAAATCCGGAAACGTAAGTTGGATGGAGGAACAATAAGTTTTGAATAGCCGAGATCAAAATCAATGTTCGATAGAACCTAAGAAGTATCAAATAGTAGAGATAAAGTTGATCGAACAACATAAGTATTGAGGCAAGAAGCTACCTATTTCAATTTAAAGTTATATCTTCTACATCTGCCATATATCAAAATTAAAGTTCGATTTAAAAAATCCTAAAGAGATAAGTGCTGGTTTCTTAAGCGATCTCCGAGGAGAGAAGCCAAAAATTTGGGATTAAAGGAAAGAATGGATTTGCAAATGATCTTATCTCGCTGGATAGATAATACCACCAACTGGTTGTAAAGAAATCTACACTGGTCTAAATATATATATAAAAAAAAAAACTAAAGAAATTGACAATGAAGCAGAGAATTGAAGCAAAAATCAATGATCTCTTGATGATGAGAATACAAAAATTCCTCTAGAAAGTTTGACACCCTATACCAAAAACTTAATCGCTTTAGTATCATGGACCAAGATTTACATAAAAGCTATCATATCCCCTGAGAGGGTGGTCCTTGTATTTATATTAATGTGCATAATATACAATTACATGAATACCTTTGCAAAGGATTTAAAGGAAAAATACGCACAATGGTATTTTGGGATGAACTAATTTACATGTAGTTAGCTAGAGGGACTCAATCTTGTAGAGACATCATACTCCATCGATGTACTGGAATTAGTATTTTCTCCATAACTATTCACTAGGATTCAAAATCAATTAAGCACACCATCTAGAGTAAATTTCATGATCAATATGATGTCAATGTATAAAAACACCTTTTAAAACTAATTTTAGATATAAGAATTTTAATATTGTAATTAAAATAACCTCATAGAAAAAATATGAAAGTCAACTATCTAAAGTTTCAAACTTAGAAAATAGAATAAGTTTTCTTCATAAATTATAATTAGTGCAAAATGTTCAAACTAATGAAAATAACCAAACACAAGTTGTCCAATTAACATATAGTTAATAGAGGCACTGAATAATGAGTGTCAATCTCAAACTAACACTCGACTCTAAACTCATAGCATGATAGGTAGAGATCCAGACGTTTAGATAATCACTTAGCCATTCATTAGTCTTAATTTAAGAGGCTTCATAGATCTTTCATATCTCGAAGAAATAGTATTCTTTTCATATATTTAAATAAAATTAGAAAACATTAAAATCAAATCGCTTTTGAAATCGTCATTGGTGTCAATTCTATTCATATATCAAATATTATCAAATGAATTGTAAAAACCTAAATCATTTATAATAGAAATCTCTATAACGATAATCAGAGCAAATTGGGTCTTATAAACCATATTCATTTAAAAGGATTCAAATAGAAATAATTGGACAAATATGATAATCAAATTGGATAATCCTTCCAATTAACAATTCAAACCAAGTAAATTAGTTTTACATCAGCAAGTTGTGTTTATTAACCCATCTAAACATCAACTCAAATCGAATCTTAAAGTATAAAAAGTGAAGAATATAGAACCCTAGTTATTTGACTACTACTACAATCCATTTATAATTGATTTGAAACAATACAATGAATGTAAGTTTCCTTGTTTTCCCCCTTTGGGTCTCCTTCTTTTTGTACATGGAGGATTTGAGTTCATACACATATACACACATCCCTAACAAGATGAGCTACAACTAGGGATTTTTAATCCTCTTTCAGTCCAAAATGAAAAGAGGGAGGAGTCACCCACCTCTATTTCAATTAAAATTTCACTCTTTCATATTGTTGTTAGTTTAGTCAAAGAAAAAAAAAAGAGTAAAGTCAAGTCACCATCATATTGTTTGTTTTTAAAACGTTCAAATAAAATACTGTAAAATGTTCACGAGCTTTGTAGCACAGTGGGCTCACTCTTAGTTATTAAACTTTGGTCATATTTATATAAGCTTTATTTTGATAGATTTAAGTGGGTTCTAGTGATGTGCCCCTCGAATTTCTTAGGAGTCCAAGCCTCAGAGAATCTCCACTCCTTTCATAGATTTTATAACGTATGAACTGTTGGCATGATAAAACCTTCTAACTTGTCAAATCTGCACCAAAAGATGGTATTTTAAGCCCATCTTTAACCGAGGTCACTTTTGACATCAAACTTGGTCGAAATCAAGCAAAAATGCCATAGGAAGCACCCTTCATATCAAAACTTGTTGAAGACAAAGACTCTCAAAGCTTTCTAAGTTAGTTAGAGGCATTCAAAGCCAATGACAGATCAACAAGATCCAAAGCGACATTGATTAAGTTCAAAGAAATGCCTTGCACCATCGGCAATCACCCACCCCGGGAATGCGGGTTGAGCTTCTCACTAAGCTCATTATGGGTGCAAAGGGTAGCACACCCTACTGGGGGCTTCAGGGGCAATGCCCTCGAAACCTAGAACAAATAGAGGAAGCCCACTGGTCGATCCATTCGGTAGGTCAATAGTTGGCCAGCATCTACAATAGCTAAACGACACAGTTATTGGACCAAAAGTCAAGCTTTAAGCCTCCTAAACTCTCAAAGCAGAGCTAAAAGATGTCTTCCATACTTAAAGATAAGTTCCCAAAGTAAAGTGAGTTTAAGTCTTAACACAAGCTAAGGTCCCAATTTCTTTATGAATTTCAGTTCCAATTAAGTAAGACTAGAAGTAATTAGCCTAAATTGAGAATCAAGCAACCACAGGAAATAAAGGTACACGGTTTTTACGTGAAAAACCCTAACATGGAAAAATTCACAAGTCCAATCATCGTGACCAACAGAAACCAAGCACTTTGAAATCAAAGGTCACAAGAAGTACTCACCGCCTATGCCCAGTTGAACACAACCTAAGGGACCGCACTAGAACTTGCCGACAACCACGCCGTTCACCTTTTCCCGTACTTGAATCTTCATCCCTTGATGCCGCTCAAGATGAATCTACTATAAGAGTAGAAGAAAGACTATAGAAGATGACAACTTCAACACAGCAACAATGGTGGCTCTCTGGAGAAGATTAATATCTCAAAGGATTTCTAGGGTTTGGAATCGTGAGAGAGGTGATTAGGTTTAAGGTGGAGAGTGTTTAAATAGATGTAGGTTTGTGTAGAAAAGTTAGGGTTACAATAGGAGAAGAATTTGCAAGTTTTAAAGAAATTGGAAGCACTCGGGTAAAAAATTCGACGTTATCCGATCGATCAGACACCTCATCCGATCGATCAGATGAGGGTTTTGTCTATGATGAAAATATGCAGACGCCTGTTAACGAAGAGTGCTTCTAGGTCCGATCGATCGGGCATATATCCAATCGATCAGATAGTGACCTTTGTTAAAATGCTAGATTTTGCTTCCTTTAACTTCTCTTCATGCACGTAATCAACGGTCCATCTAAAAAATAAAAATTAGAGCTCAATCGACCCAAGTTTTACCCATCCAATGAATTTGCCAACACTCAAAGCCTTACACAAGGATTCAAGATTTTCAAAGAAGTAAAGGAGTCAACTAGGGGTTTAAGACTCAAACTAAAGGCCAATAGCTAACTGACAAGTAGTGATCAGCTATTGGGATGCTAGTCAAACTTTGGTAAATTTCAAAGGTCCAAAATGTGATGAAAAACATCCTTAGAGTCAAAATATGTTCAAGAAGTGATCCCAAAAGTTTGAAGGCAGAAGGAGGCCATTTAAACCCACATTCAAGCAATACCTGGTTTATTGTTGTTGTAATCGGCTATTGGGCTTTAAAAAGGAAAAATTAGCCAAAAGTCTTTTAATATTGTCATTTAAGGCCTCTAGTCTACATAATTTTCGGTTAAGGCCTCTAGTCCATGGGCCTAGATTTATTTCAGGCGGAGGTCCGTAAGTATGCCAGATCATACATTTGCGTGTCTAATTTGCCCTTCTAACCGTCTTAAGTTACATCATGAATTTAATCCCTAGTTTTAAGATCCTTAACATGATATTTAATGACCGATTTGCCCCTATAAATGCATCAAGATGTCTAATGGATTTTATTTCCTAATTTTAGATCAAGTTTCAGAATTCAAATGGGAGAGAACGATGTTACTACTTCTTTTGCTACACACTCAATGCTTCCAAGCAAGACTCCCTCATGTAGTAACTCATTTGATTGAACCCATGACTCGCACGACTCCCAGTCCTAGTTCCAGGCCTCCTACACCAAAGTACAATTCACTGCAAAGGCACTACTTGCATAAGCTTTCATGGTTTTTCTTTGCAATCATCAGATAGCCGGTTCATATCATACCCATCTTGGTGGAGCGACTTCTTCAAATTCGTGATTCTTTTGTAGTTTAATTTTGCATGGTCCTCACGATTTTGAAGGGGTGGGGCATCAGTGTCCCTAATTAGGCGTGGTGCACCGAGAATGAGAGGTTGCTTAGATGGTTGACAACTTGATTTTTTTTTTAGTTTTGAAAGAAAGTCAGATAAATTTATCTTATTTTTGAAAGAAATACAGATAAATTTATCTAAGTTCTTTAAGAAATTCTAATAAATTTATCCGACTTTCTGTCACAAACTTAGACAAATTTATAAAAAATAAAAACAAACTTAGATAAACTTATCTGACTTTCTGTAACAAACTCAGATAAATTTATAAATGATGAAACAAACTCACATAAATTTATCTAAATTTGTGATAGAATACGAATAAATTTATATGACTTTGTCTGACCTAGACATAATTTTATCCGAGTTTGATATGAAGTTATCTCAATTTCATATGAAGTTAAATGTCATCGATAAGAATTTATCTAAGTTTGAAAGAAGTTATCTAATTTTGATATTTGTTCTAGCTATCTCCTACATAGACGTAAGCACAAAGAAGATAAATTAGGAAACTTAGTGATGATTTGTGTCGTTTCCTATGATATACACATTGCTAGGGTTTGAAGATGATCACAGTTTGCAAATGTTGTAACATTCAACATACTTCTTGTTTGGATTGAGCGAAAATGAATTAGAGGAAGAAGAAGATGACTCGGATAAAGAAGAAGATGAATAAGAAAATAAAGAAAAAAAAGAAAAAGAAGTGAAATATGATGATATCCGCTTCGTTGAATCACTTTCCCCCTTTCTCTGTATCTCCTCCGTCTAAACCCTTTATTTGTCAAGACATTTCATCTTCTCTAAATTTATGGGCTAATTTTGAGCATTACTTAATAATGCGAAGAGTTTCCACGAGGGACATTTTGGACTTTTTAACTGTTTAAAACTTGAAAAAGGGACCTCTGCCTCTATGAAAAAAAACATGGACCTTTCGCAATAAAATGCAATGTTGAGGGACCATCGGCTAAACGCCCCTTTAAAAAATACATGTTGCCGCCCAATTTCAATTCAAATCTATTTCAATTGCTCCAACCAATTTGGAGGCTTATAAATTGGTCACTTTAGGCATGCATTTCAAGGGGAATCAAGCACAACAAGCATTCAAGAGAAGAAACTCTACTTCAAGTCCAAAACCTCTCCTAACTTCCCATAATGACCTTCTAAAGAGGTGAGATTCTACCAAAACCCGACAAAATCCTCCCAAAACATCTAAAAAGGTTATTTAACCTTTGGAGTGGATTGTCCCTCTAGAGGATAAAAATAAATACCAATAGTCTTTACCAACCCATTTTACACCAAAATTCATGGCTTTTTAAGATTGACTCACCAAAAGGAAGGACTACTGAGTAGATAACAGTGACTACTGAGCAATTCATGGGGCTATTGTAATTCATGGCTCACCAAATTCACTTGCTCACTTAGTCATTGCTATCTACTCAGTTCGTTCGAACAAAGTGATATTTTTGCAATTCTTCAGTAAGTGGGAGAGGAATTCTTTTAACTGTTTGGATTTAGAAAAGAAACTTGATGATAAATCCTAGGTATATTAGTAATGAGTAGGCTTATTACTCTGGCCTGCCTAGCAAGGGTACCGGCCCGCCAAAGGTCACAAAGCCACCTTGTCAGAAAGTTTAGCGTAGGGCAGAGCATGCTTTTCAAAGCCACCTTGAAGGGCTAGGCTATGGCAAGACACTATACACTATCTCACTCTTTCGTCATTTCTATTATATATATATATATATATATATAGGGAGATGCTCCTATGAGAGCATCTCTCACCTCCCACACCCTAGCTCTCATAGATATATATATATATATATATATATATGGGTCAGCTCTCTTAAGCTGAAGCTTACCTTATCCTAAGCTGAAACCGCGCTGGTCCCAAAATTTAAAGTCGATTATCGTTGTTTTTTGCATAATGATTGTCTCCGAAATCTAGATAAATCCAATCAAAACTGGATTTTCTAATTCCTTCATACAAAAAACAGATATAATCCATTTAGATTTGTGATACCAACACCATTCCGGCTTAGGATAAGGTAAGCTTCAGCTTAGAAGAACCCTGCTCATATATATATATATATATATATGAGAGATGCTCCTATGTAAGCATCACTCACCTTACTATGAGAGCTGTGGTGGGGGAGGTGATGAGGTGATATATGTATATATATATACATACATATACGTGGGAAATGCTCATGTGAAAGACACTCCCGCCAAGTTGGTGAGAGATGGGTGGGGTCTCACATAAATATTTGGGGTCCTTGCATTTATGTTGGTGAGAGTGGATATATATGTGAGGGCCCCCACCCATCTCTCACCAACTTGGTGAGAGTGTCTCTCACATGAGCATTTCTCCATATACATATATATGTATGTATGTATGTGTGTGTGTATATATAATGCCCGCCCACTAGAATGCATGATGATCATGGAAGTCCATTGGATGGAAAGATCCATCTAAGGCCTACCTATATGCAAAATCTTGAGCCCATACGATCATCCTATCCTTTTGATCAATGGCACTAAAACTTAAAGGTTTTGAGGCATCTTTTTTTATAATGATTCCAATCCAACGGTAAGGAAAAGTTGGATGAGTATCAAACTTGGACTAGTGACTATTCATGGGGGCTAATATATGTGAAAAGACTAGATTGACTCAACATGGGCACTATGACAAAAAAAAAGGGCAAAAAAGGGACTTTTTTAAAGTGGGACGTTTTTTAGAATTTCTCATATATATATATATATATATATATGGGATATGCTCATATGAGAGATATCTATCACCTTAAATGAGAGATTGGGTGGGGACCCTCACATCCATATCCAATGCCAACAACTTAAATGCTAGTTTACTTCATAATAATTTATAGCCTGAATGTTGCCAAATCTTTGAATTTATTTTATTGAGAATAGATGATGGCTATTTATAAGATACATTAAAGATATTAACTCAAATTAGAAAACACTATTTGACTCAAAACCTTATCAAACAATAAATAGAAAATCTAATTAGATATCGGCACTATGAGGGGTATGGGAAATTGATTTCCTCGAAAAACTTCTTCCTCTTTTCCTCACTCTTGTTCATTTCAACCCAAAACCCAACAACTCTTTCATTTTTTGTTTCTTTAAATAAATTATTATTTGATGTTAAATAAATAATATACATGTTATGTTATTTTTCTTCAAAAAAATTATTTCACCAAATAAGAAAATTTGATTTTTTTATAAGGAATCCACAGCCGCACCAAATAACATTAGCACCAATTCAATGATAAAAAAAAAAAATTGCACCAAACATAAAATTTTAAATTCCACTGAAATCCTTTTCTGAGGTTTCCATTTCTATGGAATTTGCTGACGTGACAATTTCCCATTTCCGCGAAAAGCTTATGTACACAAATGTGCCCTTCATGCTGAAATTCAGACATTTAGGTGAAAACGTGATATTTTTAATGCGAGGAGAATAGCCATCATATTAATGTCAAAAATTTTGAACATAACAAATTAATATTAGAAATTTTGCTAAGGAGGGCCCAAAATTATTTCGAACCGCTCAAAATCACTTTTTTCCGCGCATTGACTCGAAGTCCTCCTCACTCCAACTAAGTAACTCACAAGATCCATTTGATCAACTTAGATGATTATTCTAATTACATGTTTAACTTAATATCAATCAAACATAGCTTGCCCCAACACTGATTGGAAGAGGAATAGCAATTTTGAGGGTCTAGATTATAGAGATAGGCCCCTTTGCCTCAATCCAGGGCAATTTTGTAAAACAAGAAAAGTAGTGACATTTTCGTCTTCCAACTCTCCTCCTCCCATCACTTTTCACTGTCACGGCTTCGTCTTCCTTGCTGTCGTTTGGTTCGTCTCGGTCTCCCTCCCGTCTTTTCCTTGTCCTCCAAAGGTTCGTTTCTTCCCTTCCGATGATTTCCTCGCATTTCCATGAAAAATCAAAACTTACACACCGTTTTCTACCGTTTCTTTCTCCGAAAAAAGTTCTCTTCTTTTTATGTAATGGGATTGATTCTTTATGGGTTTTCCATGAAATCTTGTTTCTCTTGAAGCTTTTCCCAAATCGAGATTTCCTCATTTTGCTTCTGTCTCTCCATTTCTTTGGGTCTGGTTGCCTTTTCCACCCACTCGTTTTCTTTCCGAGTCGAGTGACTTTTATACATCTCCAGTTGCAGATCTCCGATTGCAGAGGGTTGAAATGAAGTGTTTGAGCTGAAGGGTTTTTCTCTTTCAAGTGTCGCAATACAGGGGAAGATGTATGGGGTGTCTCGAGCGCCTCAGCTGTCCGATTCAAATCGAAGGATCATTGACACTAATGGCCCTTCGAAAAGGGTCTATCAAGTTTGGAGAGGAAGCAATGTAAGATTTCTTTTTTCACTTTTTTTTTTTTTTTTTTTTTGTTTCTTTGGGTTTTATGTAGAATCTTGCTTATGTCAATAGTTTTGATTCATGTCGGTGATATGGTTTGTTTCTATGTATTTGACATTATGTGGGGTACTTTTATTAGAACAAATGATTATGCATTCCACTATGCATTTGGGGTTTCTACAGAACTGGAACCTACATTGGGGGAGTACTTTTTTTCCTCCCCCACTCTGTTTATTTTATTGTTTTGTCTACATTTTTTGCTCCAAGTTGGATTTTCTGGCTACCCCAACAGCACTTTTTAAATGGAGAACCGTTTGTTGGGCTAGAGTATTTGAAAGGGGTGTGCTTGGTTTTGTTGATCTTTTATGATGTTAATGGTTATTTATATTTTATTTCAATAGATTGATAGATGTAGAAATTGTCCTCTTTTGTCTTTTGATTTTGTGATGATTTGGGTTTGTTCCTGGCAGCACCCTCTCTTAAGTATGTAGTCTCACAGCAAGGTGAACAAATAGAGAAATTTTGTTAGAAGCATATCCTAAAAGCAGCTGAGTGTTTCCTGCAACTTCTTGACTTGTTTTCCACACTTTGGTATGATCTTATCTATCCCAGTTGTTTAATGAGGTTGGATTGGTGGTGAAAAGAACTGAACAAGACATTTTATACCTCCAATTGTGAAATTTGAAGTGAGCCTGTGGAAGTGCATCTTGAGCAGGAGATTTGAGCAACTTTAAATTTGGCTTGAGGTTGTAGCATGCACAAAGCCAGCCAGGGCCTTCTTTGACTCTTGGTGTGGGAATCTCAGTAGGACACAGTGCTTTCTTGTTTAGTTCCATTTACTTTGGGACTGCTTGCTGAATACTTAATTGTACCTTCATTTTTTTCCTTCTGATTATTGATTGTGCACATGCTTCATTGTAGAGTGATCTGGTTATTGTTCTATAGAATGTGCATTTGTAAAGATGATTTATGCGTTCGGAAGCCCTCCCATTATTTGAAAAGGACAAAAATGGGGATTGCTGGGAGAGAGATTTGGTTTGAGGTTGTTGCTTCTTCATCTCCTTCCCAAGTGGAGTGGAGCTCCAGACATCACAAAAAGATGTGATATCTTGATATCAGCATGATATCTTCAATCGCCTTGAAGCATTTCCTTGAGATATATGGAAAGAAAACAGCACATATACGGCATGAGTTTGATTTATTTTACATGTAATGTTGAGATATTGGACATGGATGTGTTTCATAAAGTATTTCTGGTATCAGAGGACGCCCTCGGGAAAAACGAATGCCTTGCAGTTTGGAAGGTCATTACTTTCTTAAACTGGCTTGAGCTATCATCAGGAGGTTCAATGAGGACCCAACTAAACCAGGGTTACAGAGGTTACAGTTACAAATAGGGCCCTTGTTGTCTTTAGGATGATGTAGTAGATTCCTCTTAGTCTTAGTAGCCTTTGTTTCCTTTTGTGTATGTTACCTTTATTAATGATATTAAAGGCTTCCGAAAAATAAAAATCTCTAAACATTTTCAGTTTTGGGTACTATAACTTTGTTCTCTTCATCACAATCTGTTTTAATTTTCAAAAATTGTGTTGCCTTGGAATTCAGTGTAGCATTGGAGTCTGTGTATGTTTTACACTTAAGACATATTTTTTAATCAGTTCTTTCCTAGATTAATGAAGTTTAGATTGAAAACTAGCGATATAGTCTAGATGTTGATGTTCATCTTGAACTTGAAGGAAAACTGATCATCATTCCCTCAAAACCTTTTGCAGCGATTCTTCCTTGGAGGCAGGCTTATATTTGGTCCAGATGTAAGGTCACTGGTATTCACAGTATTTCTAATTGTAATTCCAGTGATCTTGTTTGCTGCTTTTGTTTCTCAAAGGCTTGTTAATGAGTTTCATCATGATCTTGGGAGTTCAATTATAGCTATTGCTGTCATCTTTACTGTATATGTGAGTATCTTCTTTCTTCTTTCCGATTTTGCCATCTTGTGATGCACCCATATGCTAGCTTAAGTGGAGCACACACTGGACCAGAGATCGTTTTTCTTTTTTAAGTTTGATTGACAAGCAGATCATTAGTTCCCTACAAACAAATCATCTATGACTATGCAATGGTGATGGGTCAAGGATCATAAAGGAAACCCCAATAATCAACTAACTCAACTGCATGTTCTTTTTTAAGTTTGATTGACAAGCAGATCATTAGTTCCCTACTAGCAAATCATCTATGATTATGCAATGGTGATGGGACCAATCAAGGATTATAAAGAAACCGCAATAATCAACCATCTCAAACTACCTGTTATCTCTTATTAGTGATTTTGTAGCTTCACAAAAATGAATCAACCTTCAACGAGACCAGATAGATCAGTCCGAAACAAGGCACTATCAGGGACCAACATTTTGGAAGGATTGGATAATACTATGCAACTGTCAAATAGTTTTTTTTTTTTTCCCCTTCTTGTAAATGCTCACACACCCACTCATTTATCCTGAGTTCCTCATCAACACAACCAGGGATTTATCCCTTGTAGTGTTTGTCAAATATGGATGTAGGTTTTAAACATGTTGGCCATTAGATCCCTACTTGTTGACATGACTGTATATGTTAAAATGTTCGACTGTTACTTTTTGGTATATTGATGTAATGCCCCTTGTACTTTTATTGGTATGAACATGTAAAAGAATGCATAAAAAATAGGGTATTCAATTCTTCACAGCCATTTTCAATAAGAGACGGAAGGAAAACAACCATTTTGAGTAAGAGAGTAGAAAACAATGGCAGCAAGCATTTTCAACCATCAATGAAATCTCAAATTAAGAATGCTGGTGAAGGCCTACGAGTCTATTCTTTTCAAAAAAACTCAAATACGACTTTTTATTCTGGTTTCAGAAGTTATAAATATCAAGTAGCAAAACAACCTACTTCAAACAACCTTTTTGATAAATATTTAATAACTAGAGTAGCAAAGAATAAAGACAGACATGTTTTTTTCGCTCAGGACTTCCTTCTTACATTTTTTTAGTTCCTCAGAGAGTTCAACTCACAAATCTCTGCTAGTACTGTTGTGTTGGTGCTTATGCATGCAGGATATCTGCATTCTGCTCCTCACTTCTGGAAGAGATCCAGGCATTATTCCTCGTAGTGCACATCCCCCAGAGCCAGAAGATGGTGGGGTCTCGACTCCATCAGCTAATTGGGCAGGAAATCAGGGCACTGTGCCAACCATACCACCCACAAAGGATGTTCTTGTCAATGGGATGGTAGTCAAGGTCAAGTACTGCCAGACATGCATGCTCTATCGACCACCACGATGCTCCCACTGTTCTATCTGTAATAACTGCGTAGAGCGTTTTGATCACCATTGCCCTTGGGTTGGACAGTGTATTGGAAAGGTATGATCCTCTATTACCTTCTGGTCAATCAACCACTTTTGGCATTGGGAGAATGGGTTGTGGGAGACTGTAGCTAATTGGAAAGAGCTAGCTGTCTACCACAAACATTCTATTGCAATTGCTATCTGGTTGAGTGAGAAACTTCATGCCTGTTAGCATATATGTATTTGTGTTTTCTTGCCGCTAATGCTACTGTTGATGTTTTTTGAATTATGAATGCTACACGTTTCAGCTAAAATCGACCAAAAGTTCCCTTATAACAGTTTGAAGTAGAACAGGTTTCAACTATTGTACGTTTTTCAATTTGTTTGACATGCTATGGCCTTTCTAGTAATGTTGTGGTTGTTTTCATTATCTTTAGAAATTCAAGGCCGCCAGTTTGATCCATTTAGTAACCATTAGATCAGTGACACTACTTTTACTTGTTGGATTATAGTTTTTAAAAATCAGCCGAGTCCAAGTCAACTTAGAGTCTCAGACGTGGCACCTACTGAGTCAAGTCACCCCCTGAGCCTCCTCAAACCGAGTCCTATGACTAAAGGAAGCAAACTACCTTCTTTTTTTATGCAATTATCTTGTTATGAGAAGATGTTGGAGGCTTCTGAGGTCCGTTTGCATGATTTTGAAGGATCAAAACCGTATTTTGTGGAAGATCCATGTGTATAATGATTCGAGGTAATGATCATCCTATTGAATGAAAATCAAATCCAACCACCTATTATTATGGGAAATGTTCTCCTATGAGCAGACAACACTTTGCTTTTATGCAGTCCAGCTCGTGGATCCCACTTAGATGCTTTCTTATCAATGGGGTGAGATAGATGAAAAGGTCTCCTTATGGATAAGGGTCAGGAACAAATCTACCTAGTCAGATCATTCTATCCCTTGATTTTACAACCTTAAAGTCTAGCGGTAGCTTTCTTTGAGATTGAACCCATTGGTGAGTAAAGGTTTGATGAGAGTAAAATTCTGCTCTATGCCAGATCATGGTGGGGTGAGAGAATGAAAGGGCCTTCACTAATCAAAGTGCGCCCCATGAAGCTGGACTGCTTATATTGTTGCTCATAGAACATTTCTCCTTTTATTACTTAAATTCATTTTCATTTGGCTTGGACATCTTTTTCTATTAATAAACTTTTTTTAATCATTTTCCCACAACTTTTTTCAGTATCTTGGGGCTTTAGAGTGTGTCTCAGCAAAGTCATCAATTGTGACTAAGTGACTCCTCGGGTCCAAGTTTTAGAACCTTATGTTAAATCTCATGGTTCAAAAAGTTAACTTAAAATGCATGCCATTTTGTGGGGCTCTAAAGGTCAATGCATTTGTTTTTGTTGACAATAAGAGTGCAAACGAGGAGCGTTGCATGCATGAAATGAGTGTACATGTGGGGTGCACCTTATATTTTCCTTTTAATGAGTGCTCTAATAACCTCCCTGTATAATCCTATCTTAGTCATTGTGTTTTAGTCATCCCAAATAAGGCCTACGGTTACTGCTTTAGTCCAAGTATCATGTTTCTTAGGTACCATGCGGTACGTCTGCTTTTGATTAAGCATTTGTTGAGAGAAAGTTCTAATGTAGAAATCATAGGGGAATGTCATACACCAAAAGGAAGAGGAGGAAATCAAAGGAGATCATATTGCAAGGATTCCAACAGAGATGTCCAGGCAGCAATAAGTACCATTTTCTCGACTTATGGTAGAGAGATGGATATATTCATGCCGATGAATTGGAAAATTCAAAAGTCTAGACATTTTTGCTTCATCAGATTTGAAAATGACTACGTGGCTGACAGCCATATGCTCCATATGCTATCTCAAGGGACTTGAGAAGCTAGTAGTGCCAAAGGCTAAATATGGAGTAGACAGTAGAGTGAAATCGATGGGCCAGTCACCAAGGATAAACCAGGTCAAAGTGAAGCTAGTGGGAAGCAATCGAAGCTAAGCAACTATGGAGAGGCACTGAGAAGAGAAATAAACAACCAAACATGGATCAAAATAGTGGCCACTACGTAGCGTAGCAGCCGCTATATCAAGCATAGCGATGAAGACCGCTACGCTAAATGGCATTTAGAGCCATTCACATCGATGGCGGCTGCTACGCTCGCTACAGGGCCGCTACGGAGTGTGAAAATTTCCTACTTTTCAAAAAAATTCAAAATGTATAATAATGCTTATTTCTTTTCTTTTTCTCTCCAAATAATATTTTTACGTAACTCTTTTACCCTTTTATATTTAAAAGAACACCAAAAAGCACGTGATCTCGCCAAATTACAGTGGATATGGAGAGTTATTCTCAAGGTTTCTTCTGTATGTTCATCCTATTAGACACCCCCTTTGGTAGAGATATTCTTTTCTATAGTTACTCTTAAGTCGTAAGTGTTGACTTCATGACAGTTTTTTTTTTTTTTTTATTAGTCTTTCATTAGTTTTTAAGTTAGCATAACTAAGCAACACGAATACATGAATACATGTGAAAAAAAATGATCATTACTGTTATTTTCTATTTATACAACGATACAGGACCTTAGACAATGAGTGGACCGCTACGCCCCCTTACCTTAGTTACTTTTGCAAAAAAAAAAGCACATTTTCTCTCATTTTCCAATATTCTAGATTTTCTACAAAATTTTTTTCAGGTTTTTTTAACGATTTTTTTCAAATCGCACCGCTACGTAGCATTTTGGCGGAGGGCCGCTACGCCCACATCTACCGCTATTTTCATCCTTGCAACCAGCCTGAGTTATGAGAACCTTGTATGATGCAAATGGTGAGGGAAGGAAGCGGACCTTCTTAGTGGTGGTGCAGGGAAAAAGAGTGGAAAAATTGGCTGGCAGAAGGGTAAAACTTGTTTTGTTGGGAAGGGGGAAGGAAAAATTGCATAAAAGCACATGATGGCACATTTAAAAGGATGGAGATGCTGCGAAGATCTATCAAGGGAGATTTCAATGAAGATTGAGGAATCTTAGAAGAGGCCTGCATATGATTTGGCAGGACTAGAAGAAAAAAGCAGGGGACTAGACCATGGTAAGTGACAAGGAATTTCATACCTTCAAAACAAGGGAGGAAGCTTTTGAATAGTGGAAGAGTAGGGAGTGGATGGGAAGGCATCTAAGGAGCTGGAATAGCAGATGGAAGCAGAGGAAAGCTTTTGAATAGGACCCATGATGCTCTCGCCCATCCAACTTGGAATCAGGTGATGCTTACAGAAATGGAAGCATTGGAATTTGTTAATGCAAGGGACTTGGGATCTAATTGCATCAGTAAAAGGGAAAGCACAAAGTAGGATGCAAGTGAGCATACATGCTCAAACACAATCTGATGGCGTAGTTGAAAGATACAAGGCTCAATTGGTGTTGAATGTTAATTTGCCCTGGTGGCCAAAATTAACTCTGTAAGGGAACCATTGTTAGTTGCAAGTAGCAACTATAAAAACTTGTTATCATACCACCTAGATGTGAAGAATGTATTTCTCTGAGGGACTAAACACTTGTTGTCATACCACCTAGATGTGAAGAATGTATTTCTCTAAGGGACCTTAAAGAGGAAGTATGCATGGGTCTCATCATTATAGGGAGGAAGGCAAAGTCTGTAAATTAAAGGCCTGTTTGGCAAGTCTGATCTATTTAAAATAGAGCTAATTCAATTAGATCTGTTACAAATAGAGCTGTTTCAATTAAACCCAATATATTTGAAATAGACCTAATTCAATTAATTAGATATGTTTGAAATAGAGTTGTTTCCATCGGATACTTTTTGAAATAAACTGTTCGGTATGTTTGATTCAATTAGCATAAAGCAAATGTGTCTTATTGTAAAAGTTATATAGCCAAAGTTGTCATTCATATAAGGGCTGTGCTCTCCCAACAGACAACTGTGTAAGACAGTTTTTGTGGGGGCCTACCTGGGGCCATGCCACTAATGGGATGGGGAATGCAAAGATCTGAATGAGACTTGGAAGTTAGCAAAAATATCAACCTCAATAGATCATCCTCGCCCCTTATCCATGGTCCTCAACTTTAATGGTTTTGGAAGGCATCATTTTTCTAGGATTAGTTGGTTGAGTGTCAAATTTTGGCTTGCGCCAATTCTTTTTTTTTTTTTTTTTTTGTGGGTGGGGGGGACTGATCATAGGGGGTCCCACATGCCTAAAAAAGGGGTTCTGCATAATGCCTCTCATGAGAGACATCTTACAGGAGCATTGGCTTATGAGTAAAAGTAGTATACAAAGTTGTCATATGGTAAAATAGTACACGCAACTTGTCACATGGCAAAAGTCATGTGTACATGAATCAAACATTCACATAAACTTTCCCAAATAGTGTAAAGCACTCAACCATTTGTTTGGATCCATTTCAAGTCAAATAGACAAAAATCTCACTGTTACTATGTTGTGGTTTCACATCATCATTATTGTTGTTGTTTTGTTTTGTTATTAGTAGTTCTAGTCTTTTTCTATTTGTATTACTTCAACACTTGGCTTATCACTTATCCATACTCTCTTTATGCAGAGAAACTACCGATTCTTTTTCATATTTATATCCTCCACAACTTTTCTGTGCTTGTATATCTTTGCCTTCTGCTGGGTAAATATCAAGAAAATTATGCATGCATATGACTGCAGTCTCTGGAGGGCATTTATGAAATCACCTGTTTCGGGCATTCTAATCGTATACACATTTGTAGCTGCTTGGTTTGTTGGAGGACTCACGGCATTCCACCTCTATTTAATTTGCACCAACCAGGTTCTATTCAATTGCCATGCTATATCCACTTAGATCTCAACCACATGCACACATATGCCAATGTATGCCACCTCTGCAAGATCGAAGCCTCTATATTGATGCTCCATGGTGATCTCCTGTCCAAAAATGAGAACTCTTGGTGTATTAACCACAGGTGTACCATCATGTATAAATTTAAGGAAAGAGGTTAATGGTGTCAGTTTTTAATGTTCTTGTGTTGTCCACCTGATGATTTGAATTGGTCAAGATCCATTGGACCCTGCTTCATGAGCAGCTTGGGTTTTAACATGTAACACTAGGGTTGCAAAGAGGTTAGATGCAGTCAGATTATTGATGACCTAGATCTGACCTGATTAATTTTTGGTCAAAAGCCCTGTCCTGCCAATCATCAAGAATACATTATGAGAGCTGATCTCTGCTAGTTTATGGTTGATCCAACCATTGATCAGTTTCCATGATGTTGACCTGAAGGACCTCAAATATGGTTATCTAAATCTGGACCTGAGTCTAACTGGGTCCATCAGGTCATCAGCTGTCCCAATCATTGAAAGAATTCTGCTAGTGCTCTCCTTCCTCTTTAATAACATATCCTCATTGATGATGCAGACTACTTATGAGAATTTCCGTTTTCGCTACGATCGGAAAATGAATCCATATAACCATGGATGCGCCAGAAATTTCATGGAGATCTTCTTCAGAAGCACTCCAAAATCTAAGAACAATTTTCGAGCAAGAGTGACAGAGGACTCATCCACCTTCAACCCTTCATTATCTATGGGCCGTGTTCTGAGTCCAGAAATAGCTAAAACAAGTTTTGACGTAGAGATGGGGGGAAAAAGGCATGCTGTTGCTGCAGAGGAGTTTGAAGATATACAAAACCAGTTTGGGTTGGAGAGATGCAGGCCACAACCTGAACACTCAGATTGGGGCGAGAAAGGCAACTGGGAAATCACAGCTGACATACAAGCATTGGCGGCTGAATTTGGAATGGAACATGGATTTAAAGATAGGGACAGAACTCATAGAAGCCATTTAATCGGGCCTTAAGAGGGGTCTCTGGTTCTTCAGTACAAGAGAAGATAAACTAATCCGGCTAACAGGAAACCAGGGTAGAAATAGAATTCATTGGAAACGGGAATTGAAAGATGCCTGGTGACTGGCATCAACAAAGAGATGCATCAGGAGGGACTTGAGGGCGGGAATCAGTTCCTTCAGACTTTGTAGAATTTGGTAATTGGAAGGACTCGTATTTTAGATGGAGATTGTTGTCAAATGGGTTTGATTGCTTTTGAGTTTTGGGTGGTGTTGATATTTATTTTACCTTTGGCAGAAATTGAGTCCCAAGGCACTGCTGTGGGTCAGATGTATTTTACTCCTATATGAGGTTTCAACAGTATGACTCACCAAATCTTTGATAATGGAAATTTCTCTTTCAATGAAGTTTGAAAATTCTGTGTGAGATATTGATTTATCTGCAATCATGTCAAGAACTCCGGATTGGAAAGATCATTTCATTCATTACGACTTCTATGGTGACTGATTTTTTATCCTTTTTTGTTGCAAAATGGGATCAATTTCCACAGAACCCAATTATGGACCAAATTGCTTCTCCCTCTTATGGAAATACATGACATGCATGGCCTGCAAAAGTCAAATCCTGTCTCACTTTTACGGAGGCGTTGATAAATAAATCAGTTTGAATAATTTTAATGGAATCAACAACAATCCATCATAACTAAATTAGACCAAATTGACATAGTACAGGAAATGGTTTTTGTTTCACTTCCAAATGCTTCAAATGCATTATGTACCCTACGCACTTTCATCAAGTGATGTTTTTGGTGTTATTCAAGGAACTTGTTATGATGGTTTGGTGTTACAGCTCAATGTTCTGCTTATGCATCCACTTTGGAAAGTGGTTTCTGTTTCATTTCCAAATGTTTAAAATAAGTATGTTCTCTACAGGCTTTGACAAGGTATTCGTTTGGCATAATAAGTGATTTTGGTGCTTCCTGCAAATTCTCATCGTTGTGGTACTTAGCACTGCATATGTTTTATGTCCTTGAGACTGTCCAAGCTTATCATCTCCTAGCATCAAAAGGCAGTCTTGCATCATAAACTTGTATGCATTTACTTGTGTGCAAAAATGCCCAACTTCAGCAAATCAAAACATCATGAGGATGCAAAACCCAAATCCTAAAGTTTGATTACAGTAACCACTGAAACGGTTGGAATGCAATGAACCCCAAAATGAAAGCACCTCCCAAAATTAAATAAATTATTCACCAAGATTTAAAGATGATTTTATCCACTAACCTTTTGTAACTCTTGACAAAGCTTGTGGACATCCTTGTATATGTTCATATGGGTTAAGAGAATATGCAGATACCCCCATGTAAGTAAGATTTGAACATGTGTCTCTCTAGGGATACCAGGTGCATGTGGATAGGAGGGTTTTTGCATATGCCCCTAGAGATTAGTTTTTGGCCCTCCAAAATAGAGTGTCTCTAGGGCTCAGGGCCAAAGGTACCTCGGCTGAGCTAAGCGGGAGATACACTGGGTTATAAATAATAAAAAAAACATTTGTACTAAGACATTTAAAGAGAAAAGTAGTGATTCTACAAGGGGGGATTCTCCACTCCTAATTTATCCTCATTTATCCACCTATTAGGTGATTACCCACTTAACATTTTCTCTTCATCCAAATGGTCCTAAAATAATTGGTGGATGTTCAAACAGGTACCAAAATAATTGGCAAGCCTTATCATGGCAGAGTTTGCTTAGATTTCCGTTTCTTCATATGTCAAATGTAGGAAATGTTTCCAACAATCCTTTATGGACTGAACTCTCATTAAATTAATAGCAAAAGGATATAAATTGGTTGTCAAAAGCTAGCCAACATAATCCAGCAAACAATATCCATAAAGAACATGACCATATCCTTTCTTTTTAAAAGAAAAATAAAGAGAGGAATCAAGGAACCCAGGACTTGCTGCTCACCAAAAAGGAAAGGGACCCCAACGTCTCATCTTTATGCCCCCACAGCCCCCTTCTCTCTACCTCTAGCAAAAGCATGACCAGTTTTACACCTAATTTCTCCGAGTGATGTGTTGTGCAAGTGAACAAAGATCTTGTGCCTAAAATCAAATAAAAGTTGAAGAAATTTAGATAATGGTGATGATCCACTGAAATGTTAAAAGGTCTTTAAAATAGTTACCTAGTTTTTCCACATAAGGAACTCAAACTAGGAATAGTTCAGTCTGAACAATCTGCGGTTCAGTTTGCAAACTATTCTCATTAAATTCTCTAACCTTAGTCGCACAAATCCATCACTGAAGTACATCTAAGAAACCCAAGCCACTCAAAAACAATGCATCATATGCATCAACAATAGTCAATATTTAATTTCAATCAGAGGTGCCCTTTTTTTTTAAGATTGTCATCTAAAAAACAAGGGATTTTACTTCATGTGACTAATTGGATGGTGGCCTAGCTCAGATTGGAGTGAATTTGTCCCAAAGTTAATATTTACAATTGTTTTGAACATTTAGATTTGAAATATGGGCTCTAGTGATTAATAGAATGGACTCATCTGAATTGTAGTTGTAAATAGACAGGGCTTGAAACAGGATCCAAACCTATTTTATAGCTGTAACTGGCCATCCTTATTCCTGAATTAATCCGAAAGCAAACTTGGGTGAGGCTCAGTGTTATCCTGGTTCAGCGTGGTGCAGCTAACAGGATCCAAACTTATTTTATAGCTGTAACAAACCATCCTTATGCCTGAATTTATCCGAAAGCAAAATTGGGTTAGGCTCAGAGTTATCCTGGTTCAGCCAGGTGCGACTTGAAACAGGATTAAAAAAAGCCATCTTGATGCCTTAATTTACCCGAAAGCAAACTTGGGTCAGGCTCAGTATTACCCTGGTTCGACCAGGGTCAAGTTCAGCGGTATCGGGTTCGGCCAGGGTCAGGTTGAGTTGACAGGTATTAGTGTGGAACAGTGTCCTCGGCCTTGGCCCACCCCAGTGGCCTTAAGGAATGGTCCAAGCCCTGCCCAAAGCTGGCAGTCTCAATGTAGAAGACTGGCCCCGCTCTGGCCCATTAGCTTAAGAACATTGTTTGACAGTAGGGATGTGGTAGATAAGATTCAATCATAGACTCGTCTCAAACAGTTGGGCCAAATGTTTCTTGTGTTTATCATTGGTGTTCGTCATTGGGCTCTTCTGAGGCCATGATCAGAATGTTCTCAGATCTATACACATATAGTTGACCCGGATTTTCCTTTCTTTTTTTACTGCTTGTTTTGATGGATTCAAGGCACTTAGGTTGCCCAAAAATTATAATTCTTCTACGACTTTACATGTTGTTGGAATGAACTCATCTTTATGTTTTCCAATTAAAATCTTTGGTGGACTGTATCTTATTATGAAGAGTTTTTACCAAATCCAATCAAAAGTGAGACATTTATTTTTGAATGGTTTAGATTTTAATTAGTGGACTCCACTGAGAAGCCTTGTGGGATTCATTCTAATGCCTGGTCTTAGTTCTCCAGTTTCATTTCATGCAGCTAAAAATAAAAGAACCAAAGAGGAGTGAAACCAGGAATTGGTTTCAATAAAAGTGTCCACATATGATCAATCTCATCCCTTCCCAACAACTAGGGTTGCCCACTTGGTTGGGGCAACCCACATGTCACCCCAACCCGACTGCCCAGTCGGGCCTTTTCCAATCTATCTTGACGGACAAGAAAAACAAATCTAGTCTCAGATCCCAGGTATGCCACTCTTCCATTGGCATTTGTCCCCAGCCATAAGACGATGATGATTCGATCAGGAGTCACCGTTGGGTTTTATCATAATAGATTTGAGCAGTATGTAGTTAGTCATTAGACTTTTAGGGCCTAAAATTAAGGCTGATCCAAACCATACCAAACAATTCTCCTCCAATATTGATCGATTGATTGTTATGCATCCAAGTGGGCCTCAAATTAGGCAAGAATCTCTTATATGAAATGCCCGTGATACATCTAGTGCAACTTCTTTTTGTAAATCCAGATCACAGGACAAACCCATAAGAGCAGGACCATCATCAGGTCCTACCTTATCACACCCAGGCCCAACAGGAGCTCAACAACCCCAGATACCACTTATCCTCTTTCCTCATACAATCTGCTCCTGGTGGGCTTGGTCCTGTGGTCTAGTTTTACCTTATGGGTGCATGGAAAATTGAGGAAAAAGTTGTCGTTTTCTTGTGGGATGCACCTGGGCCCATGTATCATCAATCAAAACCACTCACAGGCGCGCACACACAAACACACAAATTTGTCCCTCATGAATTACTACTCTACCTACTGAAGTCTGTCTCTATTCAGTTTTTCTTGGCCTTTGGGTCAATTCTGATTTAAATTTAAAAAAAGGAATTGAAAATTAAAAAAAAAAAAAAAAAAAAAAAAGGCCTAATTTTAATGATTTTAAGGTAAAAACGTGGACGGCAGGATTCGAACCTGCGCGGGCAAAGCCCACATGATTTCTAGTCATGCCCGATAACCACTCCGGCACGTCCACTTGTTGTGCTAAATCTTCAATTTAAAATAAGTAATGTATACACATAAGTCTTCAGAACATCCCCCTTGCACCATGAAGACTCGACTCTCTTAGGTTCAAGCCCGGGTCCAGGATCAAAACGGCCCCTAGTTCCACATCAGCCCCACTCGATAAGTAAAATAGAACGCCCAGCCTCAGGCAACCAAAGATCTCTCATGTTCCATGCAAAATTTCAAATAGACACTTCAAAATTATATTATATGTATTTTTATAAATAATACATAAATACATACATATACATACCACGAGTGAGGGTTTTAGAAGAAAGGGTGCTTTGAAAATGGAGAGGCAGAGTTTTTCGTTTTTGGCTTTTTTTTTTTTTTTTTTTTTTTTTTTTTTTTTTTTTTTTTTTTGTTTGGTTTGAAAGGGAGGAGAGTTTCTTCTTCTTCTTCTTTGGAAAATGAGAGGGAGGGTTATCACATCTATTGCCTAGAATAGTTATCTAGTGCACAGTTTGACTGATTCACATTCTAATACCACAATTGTAATTTGAGACAGGACTTGCTTAGCAAATTCAAAGGAGTTAGGTTCATTTGATTTACCTTTTGATTAATCTAATTCAAAGTTCCAAGTTCAACAAGTTTGACAAACTAGGGGCCCAATGTACTGATGCTACATGGTCATATAGATATTTAAGCCGATAACTTTACTCGTAGTCATAGAGTGAAGTGGGGTGAAGCCTCAAATAAAGAAAGAATAAAATATGAGGGATCTAATCACTATGTGATGGCATTTTATCTTTAGTAATAGTGGCTTGATAATTTGACTTTTTGTGTAAAAAAATATATGATTTTTTGTTATTTAGTGACGTGAGAATGTTGCTTTTATGCTTTTGTTTTAAAGAAGAGGGAATTTTTGAGTCTTTATACTTTCGATGTGACCTTATTTTTCACGTCTCTTAAATGGATGCGTCACTTTACTTCACTTTATTAGTGAAGTTACCAAACAAGCCATGTAGCATCCAAGTCCAACGTATCACTACATGCCATGTCTAGTTTTTAATAGTCTTTTATGGCTTCTTTTAGAAATTATATTTTCCAAAACCACCCTTTATATTTTTATTACTGCCTAAAGGAGAGTCCATATTGATTTTAGCACAAATAAGATGCATGCTCTTATGAGTCCCACCATCATATTTCTATTTCTAGTGGTCCTTGAAATGCATCTATATCAAATCTCAACGATTCATTTACTTGCCTCACAAGCCCTCTATTTTTACGAAAAAATTAAGTTTAAACTCTAATTAAACGGCTTCATGTAGAAAAATAATAAAACTACAGTGTGGTGGTTTGTATAATTTTTTGGACAAAAATACCCTAGTTGACGATATTATCAAGTAGTTGCCCTAATCTGAATCTCCAAAAACGCTCGATTTAGGTTATTCAAGTCATCTTCTTCCTCTTGCTGCTGCCCCACTAACAAAGTCTCTAACAATTAGTATGCCTAATTTATTCACAAGTTGAAATATCATAAACGAGAACACTTTTCAGATCTACAATAAATTCTGTTTTCTCCCAAATAAAACTACAATTACCCATTCCAGTTTACACTTTGTAATGTAAGATCTTGAGTTTAAATGCTGAAAAGTAGCAAGCAATAGATGGAGAACTAAAGTAGAAGATTGCTAGGAGTTGTGGGCTATTCACAAATCACACTTATATGCCATGGCGAATGGAACCCAAGTGATAGAAGTTACATTGAAACAAAACTAAAGCTTTCATTTTCAATTTCCGACATAACTAAAACCCATTTCATAAAAACACTTCAAAATACAATTTTTGGCATTGATTTCAATGTCTCTTGATACATCTGATCACAACAATATAGAAAAATATAAGTACAGTAAATTGATTGCCATGATTTGGAGGTATCATAAACAAACACAAACAGTACCCGTTTCAAGTTTAACACCATATCATTCATAGCAGTACAAATTGATTGATTCGATGGTGATTTTCATAGATATTCAATGGGAATGGAGATGAAGTGACTAAAAGAAGAGGACCTTGAGCCTGTCAATAGAGAAAAGATCACAGTGGCAAGAGGAAGAGATGGATTTTTGGAGATTGATGATATCGTCAACTACACTTGATATCGTCAACTAGGGTATTTTAGTCCAAAACAAGGTACGAACTACTGTATTGTAGTTTTATTATTTTTCTTTATGAAGTCGTTTAATCAGAGTTCAAGCTAAATTTTTTCATAAAAATCCCTTTTTTTTATACATGCATGCGCGCGCGCACATATATATATATATATTTATATATACAGGTTGTCTTATTTCAATCGGCCCACTGAGTTGGACCAAAGATGCAGTTGCAATAGATGTATAATTTGGGATATCAGGCTCTAATAATAGTTGGGCCCCACTTATGAACTGGCAAAGGTCCAAAACTCATTCAACTGTTACTTACCTTTGAATTGGGAATTTAAAAAAAGATGTCCTCCGATATCATTAAATTTGAGTGCCATTGATCAAGGTGTTAAGATGATGAGTTTGCACCTATGGATCTCTTTGAGACCTTTCCATCCTCCACTTTTACCAGGATTGTCATGGGCCTACGTAGGCCCTGGGGAGTTCATTGCAACAAATTAACTCTCCATGGGCCCTGGTGAGTTCATTGCAACAAATTAACTCCCCATGTATCCTATTTCAATTGTGAGTTGGATCTATTATGTAGTTGCAGGGCTGCATAGCTTGGGATATCAGTAATAATAATAATTATTGAATAAGTTTTGTAAAAACAATGGACCGACTGGTTCATTTTATAAATGGTCCGTATAGTAGTGGGCCCATTTGTTGGGTTCATTCGATGGCTATTCTTTGTTGTTGACTTGTATGTGAAAGTAGATGGATCTATTGTGACCATAACATAAATCCAATCCAATCACTTGTGGGTCTCATTTGAGGGTACCGCCATCCATTGGCCATAAAATCCAATGCAATGACGTTGCACTAACGACGCCCAAGGGCTAACCCACATATAAGGCTATAGGGCAGTCTCCGTGGACTTGGGTCTACCTTTAAAACCGGCATTAAAAACTTAGACCCGCCTCTAAAACCCACTTGAATGTCCTACACCTACCATCAAAACTCACATGAAAATCTTGGTCTTGCCCACAAAATTTAACTACCTATTTGGATCCACCCTCTAACCCCCCACAAACAAAAATCTTAAGTCTACCACTAAGGGGGCCCAAAGCATTTTTAGCTACACGTGCATCATGCACCGTGAATCAAAACCATCCAAGATGAAACTTCAAAGGTGTGGCCCACGTCTTGTATGTTCTTGATACATGGTGCTCATCAAGTGAATAAATTCCAAAGCAACTCAATATTTATCTTAAATTTTAAAAACTATTATTAGAGCTAAAATCCAAAACTATTGAATCTATTACTGCTACATCATGGATCAAATCTCAATGGGCCCTTTTTGCAATAAGATGCACCAAAATCATAATAAAATAGAAAAAAAGGCTTGTGAAGCAAGTACATGACTGAAATATTGGTGAATAGTTGAGATTTGATACACATGCATTTCATAAACTACTAGAAATATCATTTGCTAAAATCACTTGCTTTTAGTTTTTTTTTTTTTTTCTCTATCTAAAAATTCTCAACTCTTTGAATTGGACTAATCCCTTCAGGCCCTAAAAATAAGCCAGATAAATACTCCTGTGACCCCAAAATAATAACACTAGTGGACTCAACTTCCAATTCGTGGAGAAGGGAGAAACTAAAAATTAATATCAAGTCCTCTAACTCAAAAAGAGAAACCGTAATTTTAACCGCTCAACCAACCCCCCTTCAGGTTACTTGCATTTAGTAATAAAACTACAGGGGGCAAATTTAAAATATTGCTTCTAAAATAAAGACATGAAAGACTCCCTTAAAACAATAATGAATTTAAGCACCCAAAAGGAACAACATGGAATGCTGTAAAACACAAGGTCAATAGAAAAATCCACATATGTGATCAGTCCCATGGTGAAGCAAACCCCATTGGATTTAAAAACCAACACACATTTCCGTCGGGGTGCAGTGCGATTGAGCGGCTTGAAGTTCTTGAGAGGTCCTCGCTGATGGGTTTAAAGGACTCAACTTAGAGATTTTATGAGCACCGTTCACAAATGAAACTAAAAATTGTCGCAACCAGTACACTGTTGGAAAACCCAACCAAACAAACCAGGTGACCAAAATTATATCAAGATCATGCTCTCTTGAAGCAGGATCAAAATGCTAGAGTAATTGTATTTTGACTGAACTCTAACACATGATTTAACCCTAGGAGAGGAGAGAAACCACCTGGTCCTCTGGAAGACCAATGAAATGAATGTTTCTGCTAGAGTTAAAAGCCGTTAATGCATCATTACAAGTAGCATCAGGGGCAAAAAAAGATATCAGTTGTTTAATTGGCCTCAAATCATAGACTGTTGAGAAGACATCAAGAGTTCCCGATCTGAATAGAACTTTATTTAACAACTTTCCTATACCAAATCCCAGTCCCATTTACAAAATGTCAAAACCCCCAAAACAGAAAAAGCATTCCTTCAATCTTTCTTGGGAGACTTGGGAGCCTTAGTAGCTTCAGCATTCCCTTTATCTGTCCTTTTGGGGAGAAGAACTGAATGGATGTTCGGCAAAACCCCACCATGAGAGATTGTCACACCATGCAGCAGCTTCCCAATCTCTACATCATTTCTCACTGCCAAAAGCACATGCCTTGGGATGATTCTGCTCTTCTTGTTGTCTCTAGCAGCATTTCCCGCAAGCTCCAACACCTGCCAAAGGAGAATGAATGCTCAGCCAAATTTATAGAGTTCTATAGACACATAAAAGAAAATGGATTGATGGGTCCTTAGCTTTTTGAAGATTTTCAAGCATTTGCAGAGGATTAAGCACATTACAACAAAACCCAGAAAAGGAAAATGAGAAAAAGATAGAGAATGAGAGAGAAAAAAGAGGGGTTTTTTTTGGTTAATACCTCTGCTGCCAAGTACTCAAGAACAGCAGCCAAGTAGATGGGGGCACCAGATCCAAGCCTCTGCGCATACCTTCCCTTCTTCAAGAACCTTGAGATTCTCCCAACAGGGAATTGAAGCCGGACTTGAGGGATTTCGAGACGGCCTTCTTTCTCGCAGAGCCTTTCCTCCCTCCAGCAGGCTTGATCGTCTCCATTGCCTCCAACCCTCTCTTTCGATTTCTGTGGGGACTTTCGTCGAACACAAGACGGTCAAATGGAAATCGGCTCTCTCCGTGGGAAATCTTTCGAACAGCGGATGGGGAGACGAATTTGGCGGGTTTTGTATTTAAAGTAGAGTGGTGATCCGCGTGAGATTTTAGGTTCGACGGTCCAGATTTGAAGATATTTGGCGATCCGTGTGCTCGGATTTTTAACCAATAGAAGGAGGTCGTACTCCGGAGTTACAAATGCTGAATAAGGCGGGAATTTCAAATTTTTAGTATGAAATTCAATTAGTTTTGAATGGGACCACAAGTAGCTATTGGGCATGCATGATTGATTATTGATGGAGGTAGGGGATGCAAAATCTGACCCGATCCATATTCGACTCATATTGGACTTTCATGAGCCCAATCGTGTCCTATATAGGTCCATCACCGGTCAGGCGAACTTGACCTGTTGTAAAACAGGTAGGGTTAGGGCAGACCCACATAAATCATCTTTGATTTAATTAACTAAAATATGAGGTATTTTCATTTTAAATTTGAGCGGGAACTATGATCGGATTAATTAAAAGTAAATACTTGATATCCACAAGCCCCAAGGAGATATAAGCCTTGATTGTACATGTGATTAATCTAATAGAGGTTCAAAATATAATTAGATTGTCATAAAAATTGGAATAGAGTAGTTGAGTGAATCAAGTTTGACGGGACTATACCTTCATTAGTTTAGTTAGATAAAAACCAGGACATGCTATCATTCAAAACTGGTTAAATAGTAAAAACTGAGGAAAAATTAATATTTTTTCCGTTTTATTTATAAAATGATCGAGCTTAGTCAATGGTAAACTCAGGATTTTCATTTGGGTGGTACGGGTAATGGTTAAGTTAAGAAAGCAAATAAGAAATTAAGATTTTTTAAAGATATCATTAATGAGTTTCTCGAATCTCACCGGTGCGCATGCACCCGCATACCAATACTTAGGCATGCCCCTAAGCCTAGTTAATTTGGACGGTCGAGCCCTATGCTGTCGCCTTCCGGGACGGATTTAACATCACTGGTTCCATTCATTTTAAGACGATGTATGTGGTATGAGTGGGTTTGACCTAGGGGTGTTCATGGGCTGGGCTCAGGTATATTTAGGCCCAGCTCGACTTCTAAAATAAATGTCCAAGCCCGGCCCAATCCCGAATCAGGTGGTGGTGATGCTGGCCCAAGCCCGGTCTGTTTGAAAAATGAGTAAGCCCAGGCCCAGCCCGAGCTTACTTTATAAAAATAAAACAAGGCTTTTTGTATGATTTTAAGTGGTAGCCCCGGTGGTGACACGCATTTCGCAGATGAGATTGTATGCCTTCGAGGGGGGCCTCCAATTATTTTGTCTAGTAATTTTATTTTATTTTTTATATCAGGGCCAGGCTTGGGCTCTCTACCACTGAGCCCAGGGCCTGCCCACCTAGTAAACGGGTCTAAATAAAATGTCTGAGCCCAACCTGAGTACAAAAACTTTTGGCCCAAGCCCTGCCCAAGGCGGGCTGGGCCCAGGCCGGGGTCAGATTGGCCCAATCCATGAACACCCCTAGTTTTATTTGTTATGGGACTTATTACATGGATTTTAAAAAATATTTTTACAAAAAAAAAAAAAAAAAGCCCATGTGTTTTCAGAAAACCTCAAAAGCCCCTTGTCTTTTATGTTTTAATTGACTGTGTAGCATTTAATTAAGTCTTTTTGGATAAATGATAGAAATCCTACTTATGCTTAGAAAACGAACTCACTAATTATCCAAGTTACCTTTGGTGGTGCCCACCTGGCTACATGATGATCAAGGAAGGCATGGCAATGGAAAGGGTTGGCCTTGGATGTAGATTAAAAAAAATAGGGTCTGTTTAGCAAGTCTTATCTTCCTTAAATATATTTATTTCAAATAGATCAATTTGATATAAATATGTTCCAAATTGACCCTTCTACACATAGACCATTTGGTAAGACATGTAGTAGTATATTTGTGTCAATTAGATCTATTTGAAAATACTTGTTTAATAAACATACACGTGAGGGCTTATTACAGGGCATTTTTTGTCTGTTTCTCAAAAAATGTATTATAATAGAACTTCATTGTAAAGTCATAGGGGGCCATGAGAAAATCATAAATGTATTTTAGGTGTCATAAAATGATGTTATATATTAAATATATCAGCAACGGCAAAATTATCATTATCAAAAGACATTGTACATCCATCATGACCCAATGTCCACCCATCAATCTCATGAGAAAAGGTGATGCAACATCTTCAATGCATAATTAATATCCACTCTGAAAAAACAAATTAACCCAATGCCCGCCCATCAAATTTCATACTTCACTCCTTAGATTTTCACTTCGAAGTGTATCTAATGCCCACCCATCAGGGTCCAACCGATGCCCACCCATAAGTGCCCAACCAATGCCCCACCTTATCTGTCTTTTTTTTTCCTATGTGCCCCACCTTATCTTTCTACCCATTCATGACTTAAACATTTTACACCTAGTATGAGACTACAGTCCTCGTTCTCTCTAGTTGGGTTCAATCAAGAAAATGTATCCAAATCCCAACAACAAAATTCAAAAATGAGTAGAACATAAAATCCATATGCAATATTTTAACTATTTTTAGAAATAATAGAAATATACTAAATCCAATGAGTAGAAATGAGCTTTTTCATCAAACCCATGTGTAATTTTTCATCAAATCTCATTAAATCCAAGGAGTAGAAATGAGTTTTTTTCTTTTTTCTTTTTTGGTCAAACCACTTACATGATGGGATCTTTCCATCTCTAGCCCCAATTTACCACCATTATGCATCTAAGCATGCACTATTATTGGAACATGATCTGCTCAAGAGAGGAATTTGAGTGTAAGAGATGTGTGATAAATTATAAACGAGTGTTTTTCATCTCTCTCTACACTTTTTGAGAGGATTACAGAATTGTACTTATATAGAAAAATCACACTTAATGAGAATTCATATAGATGGGTTACAACTTCAGAATATCAGGAAAATATTTGAAAAATCAAATGTTCAAACCATCCCTCTGTCGTTATCTTTAGAATTGGCTAACACTATACATGTTGCTGAAAGCTTATCTATGTTGGAGATTGTATTTCCTATGGTGGATATCTCATCTCCTTTTATCTCAACATGCCCCCTCAAGCTGATAGGTCGAGAGCGAACCATGAGCTTGTCCCGGAGTAAAGAGTACCGGGCAGATGATAACCCTTTGGTGAAGATGTCAGCCAGCTGATCAATTGTGGAGACCAAGCGGACAACAAGTTCTTTGCGTAGTACTTTTTCTCGAATGTAATGATAATCAACCTTAGTGTGCTTTGTCCTAGCATGAAAAAGGGGATTTGAGGCTAATGAGATAGCACTTACGCTATCACACCATATGATTGGGGTATGAACCATAGGAATGTGAAGATCCTTGATGATGTATAAGATTCAAGATAATTCAGCTGCAAATGAGCCAGAGAGCGGTATTCAGATTCCGTACTAGATTTTGTAATTGTAGGTTGCTTCTTAGCACTCCACGAAATTATATTATTGCCAAGAAACACACATTGGCCTGAGGTAGATCAGCAATCATCTAGATGGCCAGCCAGATCAACATCTAAAAGGCACATCAATGCTAGGCTAGATGATCTTTGGAACATGAGCCCATGACTTACTGTTCCCTTAATATATCATAGAATCCTTTTGATTGTTGTCCAATGGCTAGAAGTTGGTTCGTGCATAAATTGATAGACTTGGTTAACAGTATAAGCAATGTCGGGTCTTGTCCATGTCAAATATTGGAGAGCACCAACAGCACTACGATACTCTAAAGGAGTTGTAATGGAACTAGATCCAACATGAGAAATATGCAAACCTGCATATAGAGATGTGAGCCCATCTTCTTTGCATATAGAGGTGGCGATCCAATAGAATTCTCACTAATGTATATGTAGAGATACAACCATACAAGTCCATCTTTTAAGAGGATTTTCTTCCATAACATGTACCTCACACAATATCATATTAAGAGCATGACTATTAGATCAACGGCATATCAAAACATAAAAATTCTTGAAAACAGTTGGGATCGATTTTGGAGTGGTCACGGAGCATTGGGGAGGATGCGTATCTCTCGTCCTTCCTAGGGTTTTCTCAAAAGAGGAAGAGATGAGATTGGACAGCGGGGTACTTTTATATGGATATTATTGTCATATGATAAAACAATTGAGGGCAAACTAGATCATAAAAAAAATCATGTATGTTGATTTGCTTCGAACTTGAGGCTGCAATTGAATTCTCACCCAAAACATAACTACTTCAAATGGAGCATATACAACTTAAAACCACTTCAAATCGAGATTCTCTTTTAAGTTTCCAAATGGTCTAAAAATGCTAAAAAAAACTTGATTCCAGTCAATTTTAAGTCAAAAGAGACGATAGATATTGACTTGCCAAATAGTACCTCGGTAAATTCAAATGATTCTAGCATTTGGTTTTAGGTTTCCAAAGTTTAAGGGCTAAATTGTCTTCTTATTTTTTTTTAACTAAAGAGTTGATTTTTAAGTAAGGGCATATCGGTCATAAACGAAAAAATTGAACTGTCAAATTACACTTTGCATGGTTGGATTATTAGTCAAGGGCGGTTTTAGTGAAAATATAAAATATAGGGGCCTTTTGAGGTTTTCTAAAAGCATTTTTTTAATAATAGGTTTTGCAAAAAACATATAGTGGCCTTCTTTATAAAAACTCATTTTAAAATGCAGAAATATTCTCCTACTTTTAGCATGGTCTTGTAACATTGAGAATCCTACAATTTCTATCATCTATTTCATCTATGCCCGTTTGGTACTTCACTTGTAAAAAGAATTCAAAGTGAACGGTCATTTTTAAGAGAAAAAAAAAAAGAAAAGAAAAGAAAAAAAAGAAGAGTCTTATCAAAAGGTACAAAACTTCAAAAAATACCTCCTGTTTTTATCAAAAAAAGTCAAAAAGTAAATAAATCTCTCATTCCACTGATAGATAAAAAGGGCTCCTCTTTTTTACCAAAAAGCCAAAAAAAAAACTCCTTCATATGTCACAAAATGACGAAAAGTCAAGGTGTATTTTGAAATTTTATACCTTTTGATAAAGACCCATCTTATTTCATTGTCTATTAAAAGTGGCCCTTCTGTATAAACTCACTTTACAATTGAACTTCCAAATGGGCACAACATATTTTCACGTGAAACTGGAAAACTTTAACTTGTTTTTGAAATATTATTAAAAAAACCATTTCTTATCGATAAGGAGATTATATTCTAGTATCTCTAAGAAAAATGGGTTTTGCTGTCCAACCATATAAATCTCAGCAATCTATAGAAAAGTCGTTCTAGTGGTAAATAAATTCGCATCAAAATTGGAATGAGACGTCATTGGGCATGTCCTATCAAATCCCTTGAATTTTGGTGAAAATCACTTAAAGAAACAAAATCAAATAACAAAGGGGTTGTTTGCCTCTTGCGTATAGAATATAATAATCGATTTTACATATTCAAATAATCAAATTTGCATATACAACTTTTTCACATGCAAATGTTACATATGTAAAACACATTTCCAAGTTTGTTTAGATAACCATTTTCATATTGGTAATTTGAGTACATTCAACGGTTTTAAGGAGAATGGTTTCTTTCACGTAGATTGCATAATGTTAAGTATAGTCTAGCTGGTGGGCTCCACTTAGATGAATGCCTACCAATGGGAGGATGGCAGATGGAAATGTCTCTTTATAGATAAGGGGAAGCCAAAAAATTAGTTCCACCATATTATCCTGGCCCTTGATTCATTAGCCTTAAGTTTGACTGTAGATATTCTTTTTTTTTTTTCCTTAATCCAATGGTGAGTGAAGGTTCGATGAGTGTAAAACCAGACCCGACGCCAAATCATGGGACAACAAAATTATCAAAGGAGTTGCAACTAGTTAAAGGTGAGCCAAGCGGGCCCCATAGAAGTTGATTGCCCATGTAGTCAGCTCATAACATTTTTAAATGGGTTTAGATGTGTTCAAAATTTTCACACATTTCTCAAAAGTTATGAGATATGAAATTAAACTTATCAATGCTTTTAATTTATATGATAATATTGAACAACTAAGAACATTAATTGAAGATCCAAAAAAGTGAAGAAAACTAGATCTATAGGTCGGAACTTTATGGATGTTCCGTAGATTTTCTCAAAATTTATGAAAATTTAAGAAATGAAGCTAAATGTCTTGAGGGCTATTGGTCTAATAGAAAAAGAGAAACTATTTGAATCATAAATCTTGGGAACACATGATTGAAAAATGAAAAATGATCGAGAGATTTTCAAACTCGTGAGTATTTATTCAAAAGGAAACAGGAAGGGGGGAGGGGGAGGGGTTTGTTGCTTTTTGCAAAAGAGAGGCGTGTAATCAATGGTTTGCCACCTCTTCTAGTGTATAAATGAGAGGATAAAAATGGTGTCATTTAAAAACTATTTTCACATCTCATTTTATGCACTTGATGTCTAAATGAGAGGATAAAAATGACATCATATACACCAATTTCATAAATTATTTATGCATGTAATGCGCAAATGAATGTAAACAAATGCAATAATGTGTAAATGTTATGCATGTATATTGTTTACATATGTAAATGAATGAAAACAAACAGCCCCAGAGCCCCTTTGTTTAGATGGAATTGAATTCCTAAGAATCCTAGGAAATATATTTCTAAAAGTGACTAAGATCATAAAAAGGAGAAATTCCAAGAAAGTACAAAAACTTTGACTTATTTTAAAATAAGTACGTAAAGATTTGAGTATTTCAAAAAAGTCTAAAGTTTTCTACAATTCTTTCAATCAAATCCTCTCTATAAAACAAACAATTTCTACTCATCTTTTTCAAATTTCTCAAATGAAATATTCTTGAAATCTCTCACCCAAATGCCTTTGGAAAAGATCATGAGAGAGAATGCCATGTCCTCTTTTGGGCGGTGTCGGAAATAGAGCTTTGTTGACTCTGTCTTCGGCTTAGTGGTATACTATATTAAAACTAGTGAAAATAACTCAAAAGAGAATTTAGTTAGAGAGCCTCATTTCCCACTATAGAAAAACAAAATCTACAAATTTAAAAGAAGAACAAGGAATAACATCAAACTCAATCAAGATTCAGATAGATAATATCCAAATCTATTATGGTAAAGAATGGTAAATACAAATCTAATTAAGAATCGACCTCATAACCTACCAAGAAAGCATAGAAATGAAAATACAGTAAATCGGTTTAGTAAAAAAAAATTCAATATCTATCAACAAAAAACAACACCAAACAATATCTGTATTCAAACAAGATTTTATCATATCCTATAATGCAAACAATAACAATACCTACATTTCAAGAAAAGAAAAATTAATTATAACAACACATAAAAAACAGGGTAAAAAAAAAAAAAACTCTAATCCGATAACACCAGCTCATTAAAAACTCATTAAAGGAAGTCTAAGAAGAGTAAAAAGTTACAGGAAATTGATGATATGGTCAATTTGGGTATTTTAATGTCATTTCATTATTTTCTCTTAAGAAATTACTTAATTAGAGATTCAAAATAATTATTTCATAAAAATCTCCCAACTTTGCTTAGTTTTCATAATTATGACGTTACAATTCGGTCCAATGAAATCAGCAGTTATTTTATTTTCAGTGTGTTTGAAGGAGCTGATTATTACAGGAAACTTGCAAAGACATGTCCGGTGAAACTAAGTTTATTTATTTTTCTTCCCAATAATATCTAAAATACTAATTTTATTTATTTCTTATGTTATCTTCTTCCCGGGCAAAGCACGTAGCAAAATCTCCCTACAATCTCTCATTCCTTACTTAATATACATGGAATTATGTATATTAAAGCAATTAGGGAGGTGGGCTGTGGAGGGTGCCATGTTAGCAGCATGGGGATTTCCCTTATAAGAGAGCACCACGTGGCATGGGTTTCATATTGACATGTGGCGCACCCAAATATTGCAGTAAAATCTCCTTACAATCTCTCATTCCTTAAATCTCCTTACAATCTCTCATTCCTTATTTAATATACATGGAATACCACATCGATTCTCCACTTAAATCTCTCAAGATCTCTTTGACTTATATCTCTCTTAGGATCTCTTTAACATTAACTAATTGATAATCACTTATAAATCTCCCTCTAAAATCTCTCTCGGGAATTTAGTTGCTCATTTACAATTTTCAACTAATTGATAATCACTCATATAAGTCTCCACTAAAATTTCTCTTGAAAATTTAGTTGCTCATTTAAATGGATGTTTAATTTCATGTCCTTAACAAAGTTAGAAAATCAAAGGGCTGCTCCAGTAAATACTCTAAAACTATGTCTTGCAAAATGCATTGATATTGTTTTTATTGATATTTGTTATTTACAAAAGTGCTAGATATTTAATGTGAATATAATAAAATGTATAAATTTTATTTTTCATAATAATGTATTCTAAATTTTAATTTAACTTTTAAATATAATTTATATAGTGTTTTAAAAAAAAATGAAGTGTTTTTAAATAAATTTTATTTGGAGGCTGAGCTTAGCACGGGCGTTTGTTGCTAGTGGTAAATACAAATCTAATTCAGAATCAACCTCATAACCTACCAAGAAAGCATAGAAATGAAAATACAGTAAACCGATTCAGTAAAAAAAAATATCAATATCTATCAACAAAAAACAACAAAAAACAATATCTGTATTCAAATAAGATTTTATCACATCCTGTAATGCAAACAATAACAATACCTACATTTCAAGAAAAGAAAAATTAATAATAACAACTCATAAAAAGTGAGGTAAAAAAAATCTAATCCGATAACACCAGCTTATTAAAGGAAATCTAAGAAGAATAAAAAGTTATAGGAAATTGATGATATCGTCAATTTGGGTATTTTAATGTCATTTCATTATTTTCTCTTAAAAAATTACTTAATTCGAGTTTAAAAATAATTATTTCATAAAAATCTCCCAACTTTGCTTAGTTTTCATAATTATGACGTCACAATTCGGTCCAATGAAATCAGCAGTTAGCCGGACGGTTAAACTCGAGCGGTTCGGCCTGTGACCTGTTTGTCCCAACATTGTCATCTTCTCGACTCTTCTCCTAATGTTTTGCGTCATAGTTTCCGACGTGTCACGATGCGATTGGTCAGTCCACGTGGCATGAAATGCCATTGGTCGAAGCCACTCGCCGGCTTCGTTTTTATTCTCATCTCGATCGTTTTCTCATTGCCCACACTTACAATCGCAAATCCTCCCTAATCGGCTTCCATCTTACAGGAGCTTCTCATCTCATCCGTTGATTGTCGGTGAGATCTGATCCGTCCATTATCTCTCCAACGCTTCCTGTCCGTCAGATCTCTTCCTTTTTCCTCTTCCATTCTACTTTCCTCTGCTGTCTCCACTCGCCCGGACTTGTATTTACTGCTTTTCTCCTCATTCCTCAAATCAAAGACGCCAGCGAAATCGTTAAGGGTTTTGGAGATTTCGATGATTTCGGTTCGTTTTCTCTTCGTTTTGATCTCATGCCTCGTGTTCAAGATCTGCGTTTCCGAGTCTGACTCGGTGAGATCTTCTCTCTCTCTGGTTTTTTTTTTTAGAATCTGTGTTTCTGTAACTGTATCGAAGAGGCTTTTCCCGATTTGTTGCTTCTAAAATTGGATTTCGATCTTTTGTTTTCAGCTGTTTTACGAGTCTTTCGAAGAATCGTTCGAGGGCCGATGGATCGTGTCGGACAAGGACGAATACAAAGGTAAATAGTTATTGTTTGGTAGATCTTGGTTGGAAGTTTTTGAAAAAAGTATAAAGAAATGCTTTTGTTTGAGCGTTGGTAAGTAGATCTGAACTGATTGCAGATCGAAGCTCTGGAAAATGAGAGTTGAGAGTGAAATTGGAAATTTATGAGATTATGATTCGTTTTCTGTTCATGATTTTAGCAGATGGCAAAGTGGGAAACGACGAATTAATCGATCTAGGTTTCATTTTTTCGTTTTTGGATTATGTTTTCTTTGTTTCTGATCTTTAGTTCTCAAGGTTAGGACTCTTTGTACTTTGGATTTTGATGGATCTGATTTGTGTGACAATGTTTTGAGATGATGGAGATAAAGGGAGTGAACGGAATTGGGGACAGCTAAAACCTGTTCTGTCTTATATGAGTTAATTGTTAATTTTATCGTGTGGAATCACAGTGAAGTATTCTGAATCCTGAATTTCTTGGGATTTTTGCGGGACATACTTAGGGCCTGTTTGTTTGCGTAGAATGCGGAGGATATTGAATACATAGGACTTTATAGTGAAATGAGCTCCACAAAGGATTATTAAAGATGTGAGGGGTAAAGGATATGAGGTGGAGATGTAGATGGGACTTTTACTTTTCTTAGGTATTGAATCACTAGGGTGATGTTTGGGTATTAATATCCCAAACTTCCCTAGATTCAATTTCTATTAAAGTTTTGATGGTCATTTTTGGATAATACCTTTGGTCATCATTTTTAGCCATTTATAAAATACAATCCAATCCTAGGTATTCAATATAATGCAACAAAAGGGGGCCCTTAGGGCCTATTTGTTTCATGTAGTTGATTTTCCTCGGAATTCTAAGACTTGAATTTTAAAAAGTGGCAATGAATTAAGAAAGAAAGGTGAATATCCACAGAAAATAATTCAAGGGAGATGGGAAATGAATACCCAGCCACCACCCTTGTAATTCAAATCCTAGAAGGATCAAGATCTATTTACTTCTCTTTCTTAATCCTTCTTCACCCCTCACCTCTTTAATAATCCTTACTTTGGAGCTCATTTGACCATGAATTCCTATGTATTCAACTCCCAAGCAAACAGACAGGCCTCTAGTGTTTCAAGCTCAGTATGTGCTGGAGCTAGGAAAGATTAATTTTCTTGCTTGTGAACTCCTTGGAGGCAAACCATGATTGAGACAGTAAAGTTAAGATAATGATGGGGTTTGTTTAGCAGTTTCTTATTACGCCTAATTATGTCTCTAGCTAGCTAGCTCTTGTAGTCTTGTTGTAAGCTTGTCAACTTGAGTCCTCTTGAAATTTTAGGTTTTGGTCTCCTTCTGTGCTTAATGTATCTGTTTTGAATATTGGTATTTATTATATCCAGCTGTGATGATGCCCAGATATGGCATGCATATGGAAGGGACATACATGAATATGGCAAGGACACGAAGAACTTTACACACAAAAAGTGAAGCAATCAGATAGAATATGACAAGATGTGTTGCTTATTTTTGCAGTATTTGGATATTGTGGATAATATCCAGCTGTGTTTTTTTGTTACAAATTTTTTTTAGCTGAAGGTAACCGCAACAAAGAAAACACATGCAGTGGAAGAAGGCCGTACTGCCCAGGAAAAGGAGAAAAGAGTAATAAACAGAATTATTCTTGAAAAATTATATGGATAATGCAAACAACATTAAAGTTTTTTCTTCCTGGTGTATTTTGTCTTACTTTAAAACAAATTGGCCATTACATCATGTGTTTTACTAAAAGTAACTGAATATTAGTATTAAATGGATTTGTACAGATTCTATATTTTTAATTTTTTTGTTTTGTTTCGGACTTTTATTTGAAAAATGGGACAGCGTTGACATGAATGAATGTATTATCAATATTTTGTTTTTGTTGTGTTTCTTATTTTGTTATATCTCATAACCAATTTGTTGAACCCTATGATGCAGGGATACTTTAAAATGGGCAATGTATCGTGTCCGATACCTCACTTTTTATGTGTAACATCCATGTCCCAGCTGTGTCTATGGCGTGTCCTTGCCGTATCCATGCCGTATCTGTGCATCATAGGTTGAACCTATGATACAATAAAATTATAATTATATTTTAAAATTACGTATGCTTTTATAGACTAACATACATAATGTTATTAGAGTCCTATAATTCTTATCTTGAATTCCATTGTTCATATTGAATCCTGAGTAAAAAGATCTGTACAGCAAAATGATAATTTAGAATTACATACATTGTTATTAGAATCTTATATTCCTTATCTTGAATTCCATGATTCTTAGTGAATCCCGAGGAAAAAGATTTGTATCGATGCATGAGTTTCATTTACAGGTGAATCCCCATTAGCAGGTGAATCTTACGATTAGGGTGTAAGTCTTTCGACTACTCATTTCATCAGATGCTATGATTAAGGCAATTCTACGGGAATAGCCACTATTGATAAGACAATCTTAAAATGATTTTCTCCAGTTTATCTTTCCTTTTCGTTTGTTGCCTTTCTTAAAAGGTAATCTAGTATTAACGAAACATCTTAGTCATATTTATGATTTTGGGAGGTTTTGTAGATAAATAGGGGACAAGTACATGACTAGAGTGTTGGATTCTATATATGGGTTTCATGTTGAATTTGTCCTTTTGATATTTTTTCGATTTTTTCTTCATGACCATTTTCTTAACTTTAGTAGACATCCTAACTATGCAAGTGTGGTGATTTTAATTTTATTTATATTTATTTATTTATTTATTTGAATAGTATTTACTTATTTATATTTTTTATATAAACAGAAAAATAAAAACAGTGCAGCCGGTTTATTTTTCCTATCAACATTGGTATATCAAACAGATTTAACTACTCACACGTATCATTATGATATACTATAATGTCTCAAGCATATTTAACTATTCATATAGTTGTATCTTTGTCTTATTTGTCTGTATTGATATTGTTATGAATGGAAAATGGATGGATTATTTTTTATTTTTTTTATTTTATATAAAATAAAAGCTCCTATGATTTGCAATACTATTCACATTCAATTCGATTTATTCCCTTGAATGATTTCCAATAACATGTGGATTTTAAGAATAGTTACTATGTATGCATTTACAAACTCTCACACATGATATAATAAAATTTTATTTTAAACTCTACATATGTGCATTTACACACTAACATACATGTGCATGTGTTGGTGTAATACAGTGCTCTCATTTGTTTTTCTTTTAACTAAATGAAGAAAAAATATTTAGACTGGTAACTAATTTTGTGCACGGATGATTCAGTTGCCCACCTTTCATTGTAATGTAATATGTTTAAACATCATGATACTGTTTTACTCAAATCTGGTTGCAGATGACCAAACTGCAAGTTTTTGAAGTTTATGTTTGCTTTCATAATTTGTTGGAAAATGTTCAGTAAAAGATAGCCTTTTGCAGATGGAAACTTGGGCTTATGATTGCCTGTGGAGCCCATTTCCCCTTACTCTGTTGTAGGTGTAACACTAACGCTTACCTTCCATAGAGGCTATTAAATTTACCTGGTTTTCAAACATTTTGCTTATGTGGCCTGTGCATGTGCTATTGAAAACTGCTTTGGTGTGGTATCAGCTCTACTTGCTTCTATCATGTTATTTCTTACGAAACTTACCGTATAGACTGGAATGACTCAACCTTAGCTGATTCTTGATGTGGCCTAACTTGCTAGGTCCCAAGCATGTTGTTTTAAAAAATCTTTCCTCTCTTAGACTGCATGCATAACCTCTAAAATTGGAACAACCACCACTTTCCAAGTTGCATGCTTAGCTCTATATCATGGTGCTCTAATCTGAATGTTTTGGTATTTCATCCATCATTAGCAGATAGTGATTTATTTTGCCCACTGGTTGCAGGTGTATGGAAGTACTCACAGAGTGAGGGGCATGAAGATTATGGACTTCTTGTGAGTGAGAAGGCAAAGAAATATGCAATAGTGAAAGAACTTGATGAGCCTGTGAATCTCAAGGATGGAACAGTTGTCTTACAATATGAGGTTCGTCTCCAAAGTGGTCTTGAATGTGGAGGGGCATACCTGAAGTACCTTCGACCCCAGGAGGCTGGTTGGAAACCCAAGGAATTTGACAATGAGTCTCCGTACTCCATCATGTTTGGACCCGATAAGTGTGGGTCCACAAATAAGGTGCATTTCATTCTCAAGCACAAGAACCCCAAGACTGGAGAGTATGTTGAGCATCATCTCAAGTACCCGCCATCTGTTGCATCAGACAAGCTTTCTCATGTGTATACTGCCATACTGAAAACGGATAATGAGTTGCGGATTCTGATAGATGGAGAAGAGAAGAAGAAGGCAAATTTCCTCTCTGCTGATGATTTTGAGCCACCGCTTATCCCCGCTGAGACAATTCCGGATCCAGATGATAAAAAGCCTGAGGACTGGGATGAGAGGGCCAAAATTCCAGACCCTAATGCTGTGAAACCTGAAGATTGGGATGAGGATGCACCAATGGAAATTGAAGATGAGGAGGCTGAGAAACCTGAAGGATGGTTGGATGATGAGCCTGAGGAAATTGATGATCCCGAAGCCACAAAGCCAGAAGATTGGGATGATGAAGAGGATGGTGAGTGGGAGGCGCCGAAGATTGATAACCCAAAGTGTGAGCTAGCCCCTGGTTGTGGTGAATGGAAGAGGCCAATGAAGAGAAACCCTGCTTACAAGGGAAAATGGCATCCTTCCTTGATTGATAACCCAAACTACAAGGGAATCTGGAAGCCGCAGCAGATACCTAACCCTGACTATTTTGAACTAGATAGACCTGATTTTGAGCCTGTTGCCGCAATTGGCATTGAGATTTGGACCATGCAGGATGGAATTTTGTTTGACAACATCTTGATTGCCAGTGATGAGAAGGTTGCAGAATCATACAGGGAGAAAACTTGGAAGCCGAAGTTTGAAGTTGAGAAAGCAAAGGAGAAAGCAGAAGATGCAGCTAGTGCTTCAGACAGTCTCGCAGGCTTCAAGGTGCTGTTTTATTATTTGTATATTTATCTGTTCTATTTTATTTTATTATTACTTTTTGCATTGTTTGGTAGATTTCATTCTAATTCCATGTGCCATACTTGCAGAAGAAGGTATTTGATGTCCTTTACCGGATTGCGGACATTCCTTTCTTGGAGGCTTATAAAATCAAGATCATTGTAAGTATCTTTACAGTATCGAATGCTGTAGTTATGTCTTTTTTCTTACCCAAAAAAAGTTATGTTTATTCCAAATTTATTCTATTATTATTGATAACATTCCTTTGCACAGTTGGATGGTGCTCACCGTCACACCCACTTGTGGGTGAGCATGTTACCAATTTAAAAGATAAAAAAAAAAAAAAGTCTTGTTTTGTTGAATTCTCCAGTTAGTTTATACAGAGCACTTATTTATGATCCTTAGGGCAGGTTTATCACTCACAACTATAAGTTGTGTAGAGGTGGTTTTGTTTCTTTGAAAATAAATGGTTACATAAAACGTTTTAGTTCTGCTTCGTGGCACGCACTTAAGATTCTGAGGGAACATTTGCAATGAGTTTTGTCAAAATGGTTTTGACTTCCAGTGAAGTTGAAAAAAGTGGTTAGAAAAACATTTTGGCTCCACTGAGAGGGCAGACATCGACTTGGTCAGTTAAGGAGATTTCCTCAAGGAAAATTGTCTTTATCCCCTTCGTCATCTGTGAACTCAATTCCTGGATGAAAATTCTCCATCACATTGAATTTTTAAAATATAGCTTTTGAAAACAGTCATATTTCCACTGTAGTGGTGAGCTCTCAGTGCTTCCTCAAATTGGAAGTCTTGGTCATGTTTGGATCACCTTGTGATTCACATGAGTGGGCACTTGATACCAATGCAACTTGTCTGTATTTTGTAGGGCTTGGGCTGTTTGTTACATTCTTGCAAAATGTTTATAAACATGTTCCATACCGATCCCGATCAATTGTTTACTTATTGGTTTCGGACTTGGCCCCCCAAAATATCAGAGACATATCAGGTCTGTTTTGGCCGGTATCTTGAATATATGGGTCAAAACCGATATATGGGGCGATATTCTCAGATGACCCATTTTTCCTAAGGGAGGGAGGGGAGTCCGGATTCTCCTATGGCTTTTACCTTTTTTTTTTTTTTTTTTAATGAATTGATACCTTTGTCTTGGAGAAAGACTAATGTGGACGATGAGGCCCAACTGATGAAAACCCCATCCGATCAAAATGAATGCCCTCTCATTCCATGGGGTGTTTCTAAATTTTACTCCAAAAGGAGTTGGTCCCACCATTGGATTGAGCATTTGATAAAAAACATGATCAATGGATAATGCATAATTATTACATTTGACAAATGAGCAATCCTACAACGGAGCCAACTTCTATTGGAGTAAAATTTGGGGATATCTCATCTACTTGGAGGATGTTCATTTTGAGCGGCTTAGATTTTCTATAGGTGGGCCCCACTGTGGAGTTCCACTCTTAGGCTTTCTCCAAGTCAAATGCTCATTTATTAGGACTTTTTTTTTTTTAAATTGTACTTGCTAATATGGCCCACTTATAAAAAATTCTAAATCACTCAAAATTAAAGTCTACACCTAAATGATCCATCTAAAGATTCTACTCAAATAAAAATTGGAGCTTGTCAGATTACTCACTTCTAAAAGATGCAGAATGAAATATTAAAAAAGGGTAAACATAGAGTTTCCTAGTAGTCAATTCATAGATGGCCACAAGTCTTATTGGTTATTTTTCATTTAGTCTATTTAAGGATGGTAGTGATTTTCTATGATGCACAGATAGTTCAAAGTGGGCAATGTATCGTGTTGTATCATATTCGATACCTCACTTTTTGCATAAAATTTATGTCCCTGCCATATCCACGGTGTGTCCCTTTAAATGGTCTAAACTTTAAATATGAACAACGCTAATAGATTTACAAATTTTAAGAAATTGGCACAAAAATTTAACATTAAAACTTAATATATTTAATAGTTTCAGATAAGACAACAATATAGGATTTTATGACTTAGGGCGGCTGATGTTTTGATTTATAGTTGTCACTAATGGAAAAAAATATTGTTTTTCAGCATTTTATAATATTATAGATTTTTTTGGATATTTTTTCAAAATTTGTGGGGTAAAGAAAAAATCACGCCACGACAGCTGCAACAAACTGCGAACCACGACCGATACTGCAGTTTTAAACCATATACAATTATGCCACCCTCTACCTTTTGTGGCTGATCCAACAGACGCTTTTTTGAACTTATACTTCACTGTGAAGTTGTTTCATTGATTTTGAATTGCATTGTGCAGGATGTCATTGAGAAGGGGGAGAAACAACCTAATCTGACTATTGGCATCCTCGTCTCCATTGTGGTGGTCTTTATGACGATCATTTTTCGGGTTCTTTTTGGTGGGAAGAAACCAAAACCAACTGTTGTGAGTTTTCAACTGTAGCCTTTGTGTTTTGACTTGTTTTTGTGCTTCTGTTCAACCTGAGCTCCCTTTTCATTTTACTCATTGTGTCTTTGTGGGTGTAGCCGGTTGCAAAGGTAGCTAATGAGACAAGGAATGATGGGGCTGCGGAGGCGACTGATAATCAAGGAAGCAGTGGTGAGAAAGAGGATGGAAGTGAGAAAGAAGATGCTGCAGCCCCTCGAGCACGGAGGTCTAGGCGGGAAACTTAGTTGAGTAGGAACCAGAACTAAAATTTTGAGCTGAGAAATTATGTGGCCGAACATGCTCCTTCCCAGTGTTAGCTTTCAAATGCTAGTTGTTGGGTGTAAATGAGATACCATGTTATGAATCTGATTCTGTTAACTTGAGGGAAACAAGCTTAATTTTTATTCTGCAATTTCTTTATATGTTTTTCTACTTTTGATATCTTTATTTTGGTCTGCAATTTCTTGACATGTTTTTTAACCTTCAGAGCTCTGGTGGTTAGCTTCAGCCTTCATTGTCTCCAATCCACTCCACTCAGAGAACTAGAAGGGCCTTGATTTAATAAAACCATTAGGTCCTGTTTGGAGCCTAAAAAGTCTTGTTTTTGGTAATTATTAAAATCCTGTTTAATAGTATTCAACAAAGCAGTTGTGGTTTACAGGTAAATCAGGTTGTCTAAACAAATGTTTGAACCACCACCTACTTGTGTTTTAATCAGTTTTTGTGAATTTGGTTTATGAAGATCCAATTTGGGCCCTACGCCATGATTAATTATTTGTTGGTCTGGCTGTCAATATATAGTTAGAAATAATGTCTATTTCAGGGGTGGACCACCCAGACCAGAGGGGATGCACTTGCTCAAGGTTCAGTTCAGATTACCGAACATCTGTTTGTTTTCTTTGTGCTTGTTTCCTTTGTCTAGAACATGTGTTTGTTCTCTGTATCCTAGGATCCTTTGTCTATTTTGCTTCAGTTCATTGTTATATTTTTAGCCTTGTAGGGTTAGTCTTGATTGTGGGCCGTTCTTGTTCGGATTTTGGATTTTGCTTTGAAAATCCATAAAAGGGAATGCAGACTACTCGACGTCGCATAAATATACAGGAATGGTATGTCAGAACCCGTTGACCCCTGTTCAAGTTTCAAAACCATTAAACTTTACACCTCAAACAGTTTCTTTTTCAAGTAAACCACAGCCTTGCAACCGTAATTATGCAAGCATCGGTATAGGCGGCGTGCTCACCCAACCATCTTCACTACTATCAGCAGCTGTCCTTGCTGAACTCCTTTCAGTGGAAATCAGGCACTGTGATGATACAAGTAACAACAAAAGACCCTGCTACTTTGGTCGCAGCCATTTGCCATGCGGGGGAATCCTAGTTTTCCAGTTAGTGGCCTTCTGATTTCATCTCTATCTTTGCTGGTTGTTTGGTCCTATCACTCAGATGCCCACCATCTGGACGATAGAAGTCAGGTCATCCTAACAGACATAATTGTAATTTCTCCGTTCATCTTTTCAGAAAATAAGCGTTTTAACCATTCATCTAGATGACAAAAAGGAAGGAAAAAGAAAAGGCAATTTTGATAGTAGATAAATCACAATAATTCTTTAACACTTGTAGGAGGGTTCTTCACTCAACTTGAGGATCGAGACAATCTCTGTTTCTAACAGGTTTTCCATCATTGATTTTGAGGACAGTTTGGGGGGGTGGGTTGGGTTGGGGGGGTTGTGGCTTGGTTTTTTTCACACTTTACTATGCTCGGGCCAACGCCAATTACTTTTGGGGCACAAATTTGCATTATAGGCTCCAGCAGGCTCAATTTTGGATCGGGCTTATGTAGAGCAGACATGACTGGGCTTGGGCAAGGTGTAAACTGAATATTAGTGTGTTTCAAAACTCCTTTTCGTTTTTCTAAAAAAAAAAAAAAAGTACAAATGATCTTTGTTCTTTATAATTTTCTAGGGGGTTTCTAAGGTGGCAACTTGTGATGGGCCTGTCCCACGCCTGCATACTGCCATCCACATGAACAGTGGCCGACCTAGGAATATTGTTCGGGTGGAGCTAAATGTTTCTAGACTCTGCTAGACTTTTTTCCACATCAACAAATAGTGAAAGAGGAAATGTATTGCATATAAAAAAAGATGAGAAAAAATAAGTGGTTAAAACTCAATTTTTTATAATTTCTATAATTGCATATGTGAAAGGCCTTTTGATTTGAGGAATGAGATTGAATAACTAATACTGTTTAATGGAGCTACGTGTAGAGCATCCAAAACACCCTTTTCATTCTTATATGGTCTTACACGTGCTTTGAGCAATATTGAGCTTTTCATTGTACTTGGACATATATTGGGAAAAAAAGAGTGAAACATTACAATGGAGCCCAATTACTAGAATCTGAGCCCTAATCAATAAAGGCTTCAAATGTATACGATATTAAGAATCAAAATTAATCCGACCGTTCGATTGACTTTCTCATAAAAACACGATTAACATAATTTATGTTTATTTATTTCTATTTTTAATCAAACGATTAATCCAAGAGTGGAACTGACTCAAATGGATATCTCCATACTAATAGGGTTGTGACGTTGGAATGTAGTATTGGTTTAATGGGTTCTTTAAGTACCCCTATTTTATTTTTACTCCAAAGCACTTGTCATTTCAACAAGAAGACACTTTCCATGTGTCATGGCACTTCATATCTCAAGACTCCCTTGAAGACTTTCTTAGTTTTTAGAAGTTTAATGCTTGTACGACCCTACTATTTTAATTTTATTATATTATTTGTCTCAACATGTGTTTTAGTTAGATTGAAGCCACATTTTCAAAGTAAGTGTACAACACATAAGCCGGAAATAAGTGGGCTCACATGTGGAACCGCTGTTTTTATTTTATGGAAAAAGGTAGAAAACATTTTGGGGGTGGGGCAGTCTTTTAGGCATGCCAGACCCATCATAATTTTTTGGGGTTTTTTTGGGTCGCCCTAGGTCCTCATCACGTAGGTCCGCCCCTGACATGAAAACCAATTCATGTTTTCTACTTACCTGTATTTAGAAGATTTTTTTAGGGTTATCTTCTCAATCAATGTAGTGATTTGTAGGTTGTCAATTAACTTCCTTGTTGGTAAAGATGTGAAATTAAGTTTTCTATAATGATTTGTAACACCCACCCTCCACGCCAACTCCCTTCTAAAAGAAGGAGAAGAAGTTCCTCTTATCTTTGATTACTTGAAACTAATGGCTAGAATTATTTGAATGGCATGGTATCACCTTTCCCCTGTATGCCTTTCTTGATTGTCAGGCATGTAAGTGGTCCACCAATTCCACCAATAAAAGGAACGTTTCTTTAAGGGGGAAAAAAAGCTTGGGCGCTTTATCACACAGCCCTATACAGGATACAGCCCTACGCAAATTATTTTATCAAACTTCTGCATTTGGTCAACCTTTTAGAAAAAAGGATAAAATAATATCGTATTAAAAGTTTTGGTATCTGTAGATTTAATAATTGTCTTTAATATATAAAAGAGATTTTTATGAAAAAAATTAGTCTTAAACACTAATTAGAAGAAATGATTATGAAAAACACATAATTGATGGATTATGGTGCAGTAAATCATTTTGGACAGAATTTCCCTTGTGACGATATCGTTACTTGAACGATATCATTATCTTCTTGATACCCATTGCACATATACCCCGCCCACCAAAACTGATGTTTTAGTTTTTCAATCTTGGTTTTCAATAGAACTTCTCTAAATATTGAATAATAAGGGAACAAATACATTATTGGAAGGGATGAACGCATCAAATCTGTCTAGATAATACACGTTTAAAAGGTTCCTTTACACATTTAAAAGGTTCATTCTCTTCTATTTTATCATAAGCCTTTGGTAGTGGTGATCGTCATTGATCTTCCTCTTTAATATCTTAAAAGCTCTTCTCTAATAACAAACTATCGAGTTAATGGTTATCAATTCCGAGATTAACTAATCCAAAATAGGTTTGGCCACTTTCTCCTCTTCATTTTATGCTCTCTTCCATTGTCTTGCTTTAAACTTTTTCCTCCCAAAAAGAGTTGGACTTGTTGATGCGTTCAACCCTTCCAAACACATATTTCTTATTTTTAGTCTTCAATATTCACAGAAACTTCATTGAAACATGGAGATCGAGAAACCAAAACATCAACTTTGGTGGGGAGGATATATGCAAATTGATTGTCAGGTGGACAATGATGTTGTTACGTAGTTAACAAAATCATTACATAGCTAACGATGTCGTCGTGAGTTTGATTTTGTCCAAGAAAAGTGTACTGCACCCTAGTCCGTTAGTTCTATGTTTTTCATAATCAATTCATGTAATTAGTGCTTAAGGCCATTTTTTCATAAAAATCTCTTTATAAATGATATTTTACGCAATATTTTTCTCTAATTTGAAAACACGACCATATTCTTTAAAATCCCAAGAGCAATTGTTTTCAAAGGTTTATGGATTGTGAGAGATTTGTGAAAACTTCTCCAATGCATAAAAATCTATCTGCACTTCTATGGCCTCCAATTCACGATCCAACCATTCAATTCTTTAAACTGCTAAAACCGGCTAAGAGTTAACATTTCTTATCTTAATTCTTCATAGATTTTGAGAAATTTGTGAACAACCTTAAAAAAAAAAAAAAAAAAAACACATTTAAAACTGTTGGAGATCCTCATTTAAACATGTGAAAATTGTGATTTTGGCAAACATGGTAATGTGTTTCACAAGTGTAATAGCTGCATATGTAAATATTACATATATCAAAGCCAATTTCGTACCTGTGTACCAGACATGATCGAGTCACTCATCTAATAATATAAGGAGGATTTGATTGGGAAAATCCCTTGAACTTGGTGAAGACAAAAAAAGTCATCAAATTTTAATATTGACAAAAAAGCCCTGAACGGGGATATCCCCGTTAGTTTCTTCTTATTTTTGTTGTTTTGTTGAGAGGCGATATGGTAGCTCACCCATAAGAGTGGGGATATTGCCGCTCATTTCTTCTGTAATGCCCCAAGATCTGGGCGCCTCGAATCTCGGGACGCTACGAGAAAGTACCCAAGAGAAGCGGAAACTCCAATAATATAATCAAGTATGAATCTCATATGAGCAAGTAAATGGACAAAGCCTTATAATTTTATTCCACTTTAAGGGATTACAAGGTACTTTCCGTAATTAAACCAACTATTCAATCCTAGGCCAACACGTCCAGCTACAAGAAAAAGGAAAGAATAAAGATCTATATGATAGACGCCTCTCGATGCACCAACTGCATCGCTCTCCAAACCCTACGGCAACGGATCAGCCACCAAGCAATTCTTCCAATCAAAGAAAGCGGAAGAGAAGATACTTGAAAACACCAAGGATTGGGCCAGGCTCAAATAGGCATGTTTAGATGGCAACACATTATATTAACAGATAAGGAAGAATATCATACTTGATCTCAGCTGTACCTACGTGATTAGTACCTTAAGAATAATATAGAATGTCATAGTGCAACAGAAACAGTGTGGAGTGTAGTGCATGAACGATAATCGAGATAGTAATATAACAGATGCTGGATACAACATATCAAGTAGATAAGAGAAGCCATCATCATCAGTATACCATATAAATCATACAAGCACAACAGTGTCACCAGTAATAGAAGTAACAGGAGGAAGTAATCCTACCATATTCGTAATCGTCGTATCTAGATCTAACCATGTCTGCGTCGGTAGTCAACGACACTAAGCAACGATATCCATAATACATAATATTAGTACATCCAATGTACATCCATAAGAGCACACAAAGGTACTTCCACAGTTAAAGTAAAAGGGACATGGGAGGTCAGAGCCAACCCATCGTCGTCGTCCCAACAACTATCTATGGACATCAATCATGGGGGTCATATTCACCCATCGCTGTCGTCACATCGAATAGGAGCGTACAAGAGTCCATCAATATCCATAGCCATAGCCAAGTCCCAACCATTGGTCTTACGTGCTAGATCTACCTCAATCACTAATCCATATCCATAGCCAAGTCCCAGCCATTGGTCTTACGTGCTAGATTAACATCAATATCCATCCACACACACTCGGACCGAGCGCTGGTGGTCTCAGTACCCCTCCCCCACCAGTACCTATTGTGTCATCAAACAATATCTTAATATCAATGTCCATGCCGGTATCATATCTCTCGGCAGACCAATCATACATCCACAAATCCTACAGATCACTAGGTGGGGGTACTCTGAATTGGATCGCCTTACTATCCTTATTATGAGATGATGTCAGTAAAGGGTACGAGGCACGGAGCTCGGTATAAGTAATTCCATCCTTACGATTCCCAATAGTTAATAATGTACACCCTTATACACTCCGCTTCTCTATACACTTAATTAGCATTATCTCGTTATATGGTCCGTCCATCAATATCTACCGTTAAGTTCCCAATATTACAGGTCAGGACTTCAAGTGTAATGCCCCAACATCTCATCCAATGCGGACCGTGATCATGAATTAGAGTCTAAGTGCAATGCCTTGACCTATAGTACCTCTTTAGGCCAACATCCAAGGTTTGGACCTACCAGCCAGCCTCAATGTCCGTTTCATCATTATAAGTACCACATGTCACAAATCCATCGATGATCGCTGCCCCTTTAATCAGGTCTGGGGTCCCACTTCACCTAAGATAGTGATCATGGAGTCCCAGATGCTTATTAAGTATCCTTGGTGCTCTTGTAGGTATTTAGCATCATAAGACATCTAAAACCATTGAATCAGGTTTCGTTTACAACCCTAAACCCTACTTAGGTGGCTACATGGGTCGGTTAAGCCTGGCCCTTGACTCGTGTTTAGCGTATCCCAAATAGTCCAAATGGAAGGTCGACGGGGCCCACACATGATCGAATCATAAAAGGATCCAAATCTGGGAAATATATTGTTTACAGTATACCGAGTCGACATCATGGGTCCACGGGTCAACCTGATACTCTGTGAAAGTGGACAGCTAATTGGGAGTCAGAAAACACAATCTGCAATGTCCTTGGTCGACCGGGTGAACTACATGCATTTCCACAAAAATCTGGCAGGTGGGGGAAAGTGTAGTGTGGCCGGTCGACTGGGTACACTGGTTCTGTACCCTGAGTGTGGTTTTCTGCTCTCAGTTGTCGGGGAGTCCCCTGTATGCCCGGTCGACATCCTGGGTGACCAAGTCAACCGGGTACACATAAAATCCTTATTTTTAGTATTCTGTCCTCATTTCTTTTTCATCAAAACTCCATCAAATGGACCCCAGATTTATATCAATCACCTCCAATCCTCACCTCCCACATCATGATCTCATCACAAATGGGCCATTAATCTTTCAAATGAGGGATTCCTATCCATCAATGGCCAAAAACACATTAGAAGGGCTTAGAACAACAATTCTACACATCATTTCATCCAATCCACCATCCATAAACAGAAATCATGCTAAAAATTCATAAAAGACAGTAATTATCAATCTAAGCATATTAATCAATTTAATTAAAGAATCCAAGCATGTCTACGTGCCTAATTAGGAAGAAAACTCATCAATTAACTTGGTTTCACTCCAAATGCTCTAAGATCACCCCAATAGCTGAATCTATAATCTCTACACCCATTCCCAAAGAGAGAAATGTATAAGGAAGAGAAATCTAAGGAGAAAAGACCATTCTACAAGGAAATCAGAAAGGGGGATAAAGATTACCTTTACTTGGAGAGGGAAGAGAGACCTAGGAGATGAGATGAGCTCCTTAGCTTATAAATGGCTAGATGTAGATGAGGCTCTTGTTTTTAGTAATTGGAGGGCTGAGATCTAGAGAGAGAGAAACCCTAATCTCTAACTTAAAGAGAGAGAGATGTGAGGAAAATTATAGTGAAATGAGAAGAAGGGATGAGAGGGGTTTCTTTTATAGGAATTGATTGGGTTATAGTCTAAAATGCCCTCTCTTGCTAGTGTAAGTTTAGGATAAGGCTGAGGGCATTTGAGGAAGGTTAAAATGGAATGACCAAATGGTCCTTGGTTGTTAATAGAAATAAAAGATAAGGACTAGGTTAGTTTAGGTATTCACACTAAATGACTAAAGTATCATCAAACGAGTGGTTGTGAATAAAGGAGCCTAAGGACAATAAAGGTAGGCTATTTATAATGACAAAAGTGCCCATGTTTACTTGATTGACAGTAAAGGAGGCCAATGCCAATTAACGTATTGAGATTTTCAAAAAGGAGGGAAAATGTGTGGTTGGAAGGACAAGAGTACCCTCATATAATAAATGGGTTAATGGGTTAGGCCATGGGTAGTTGGGTCATTCTAAGATAAATTGCACAACTCTCTAAGGAAAACCTATATATGGTTAAGATTACAACTAAGGCTTCTAATTAGAAAATTAATTCTAGGATTTCACTATTAATCTCACAAAGGTCTTAATCTTATAATCTAGGCTAAATTAATGAGAATTACTAACTACTCATGCAAATCACCTATTAAATATGATAACCTAGGGTTGACTTGGTCAAATTGGGTCCCACTAGGTATTTCTATGGACGGGTCCTTACATTTTCTACTTCACCTGAATACACGAGTGAGAATATCCTTGTTCGGGGCCTTTTTGGTCGATATTGAAGTTTGATGACCTTTTTGGTCTTTGCAAAATATAAAGGGATTCTTCCGGTAAAATCCTCTAATATAATCGTTGCCATATTTTTTGTCCAAAACAAATGATGATCCTCGTTATAGTAAAAAGAACACGTCCAACACTCAATGAAAAATTCATGTAACTGATAGGATTGATCACTTTTAGACGTAGATCTCTACCTCTTTCATAGTTTTTGCTGTTCTTTGTAACTTTTTAAAACAAAATAGAATGGCAGAGTTACTCTATCACTCCTCCTAAATAAAAGAGTGCTTTTAAGATCCAAGTATGAAAATTAGATCAGATCTCTAAGATGTCTCTAGTGATCAATGTAAGGTTATACAAAAGGTCAAATTTTTTATTCGACTGTCATTTTATATGTTAGATTGGATAGCAAAGAGCTCTAAAGTACTTGTTTTTCTAGTGACTATTTTCATCAATATTTTTAAAATATTCGAACTAGCCTTTATTTAAAGCCATGACATGGTTCCAACGGCCATATACTAGGACGCTGGTTGTTCTCGACCACCGTGAAGACGCTGATGAAGAAAATGAGGAAAATATAGAGGAACTAAAGGAGGACTTTAATTTAATAAAGGGTAAAATTATGGGTAGTTTTAAAATTGAGGGAAAAAGTCGTCAAAAAATAATTGTAAACTTCTTGGAAAACTTAAGGAATAATTTGCAAAGGTTTAAAACTTACATCCCTTATTGAAATAAGGAAAAAACTTGAGGCCTTATTTAAAATTCTTCTTTATTTTTTGCCCTCAGAATGTTTAGATAAGAAAGGTGGGGTCAGGGCACTCAACTAGTCTAGGTAACGTGCAAGGAATCTTCAACTGCCCCTTTTCTACTCTTTCAAGCCGCTGGCATGTTGGATGGATTGGAAACCCTGTTTTGTAAAACAAACATCTTGAAACTGGAACTCGCCTGTGGTTTTGTATACCATCTCTCTATATAATCAGTCCCTCTGCTATTCCATTCTTGTCATCCAAACTGCAAAAATACACTTCAAAACCCACTTCTTTCCTCGGAATTCCAGACCCAACAAACTCTGCTTAGAGAGATGAGTTCAAGAAGCAGAGCGTGGGTCGTCGCAGCCACCATAGGAGCGGTCGAGGCTCTGAAAGATCAAGGTATCTGCAGATGGAATTGCCCTCTCAGATCCTTGAAACAACAGGCGAAGAAGAATATCAGATCTTATGTTCAAGCTAAGAGAGTTTCCACAGCTACCGATTCATCTGTAAAAAGGAAGAGTGCTGAGGAGAGGAAGAAACGAGAACAAGAGAAGGCTGCGAATGATATGAATCTGATTTTCTGGGGACCTAATTAGAAAGGGTTTTTGTGAGGTTTTTTCTTTTGATAATTAATTACATGTGATGAATGGGTATTGTACTTCAGAAACTCTGAAGTTTTGGGTTTAATTGAATGTAGCTTGTCTTGCTGTAGAAACTAAAGTGTCAATTTTACTCAGCATTAATGTCAAAGAACAGCCTTGTAGAGTGCAACTCTCACTCTCTTGGGACCTTTTCTGGGTAATGGAAAAGAATGCAGAGGAGAAATTTTTTTCTGGCAGTTTTCATTGAAATGCTGCCAAATAGCTCTCACTTCTATACGCTCCACCCGTCTTCAAGGTTTTGGTGTGGCAGGATTTTTACAAAGAAAAGTGATTTTTTTTTTTTTGGGTCATTGAGAACTATCTCCAATAGGGGACGTTTGAAAAGGCATTTATGCGTGGAATGGTGGCCAATTGAGTTTACTTATACTAAGTAGGGATCCAACCACGGCGGTCTGAAAATTCTTCCATTAACTTAGGCTCAGGTCCCAACCAATAGATCTCTAGTAAATTTCAATCACAGTGATTAAACTAATTATTAAACTTAAATCCGATTAAAAATAAACAATCCACACACGAGGACACGGGATTTATACGTGGAAAACCCTACTCAGGAAAAAACCATGGGCTTTATTGTCTAGGCTAACAGACAACCAATCACTATATAAAAGAAAGTTACAAGCAACTCACAACTCTTCCCAGTCGAAACTCAACTTAGGGACTGCGCTGTCTTGTCGACTGCTCGCCGTGCACCTTCAGTGTGCTTGAAACAAACACCTCGAAGCCGTCTTCAAGGTGTCTCTACTTCAGAGGAGTAGAACGGAGCATAAATCCAAAGCCTTGATCTTCAGCACTGTAAATGGTCGCCTTGGGAGATGATGGATCTCTCAAAGTTCTCTTTAGGGTTTTATCTAGTTAGAGAGGTGAATTTGAATAGGGAGATGAAGGCTATTTATAAGCCTAGATTCATGCTTCAAGTGTTATAATTTGAATAGGAATCAGTAGGACAAACTTGAGACTGATCATGAGAGAAATCTGTATAGGTTTCTAATTTTGCACCCAAGTCCGCTCGAGCGGATAAATCTCTGTCTTCAAAATTTTGAACTTTAGACCTTGGCTCGAACGAACAATAGTATGGGTTGAGCGAAAGCATTATTGTGAGGGGTTCGCTCGGGCGGTCAAGAACTTCGTTCGAGCAAAGAGCATTTTGTCTTCAGCTGTGAGGGATGGCTCGAGCGATGGAGAGAATAGCTTGAGAGAAGGTGTTTCTATGAGGGGTTCGCTCGAGCGAATAGAGGATCGCTCGAGTGAACAGTGTCAGTTTCAGAAACAACTGAACTTCTTTAATGACGATCTTGGGCAGTCCTTTCTAATCAAAATTACATCATAAAGATTTCCGATTTTACCCATTATCCAATGAATTAGCCAACCTAAAAACTTACAATCTCCCCCTTTGGCAATTCATGGACAAAACTCTTAAATACAAAAAAATCTACCCAAGCCCCAGAAAAACAAAGACTAAATTTGTCTTAAACTGTAAACTTGTAAAAAACCTGCACAGCCTGTCTGTCATTAGATCAAATGCATCCATCATTGCCATCATTGAATATTAAACAAGATAATAAGCAAGATAGAAAGAAAAACAATGACTAACAATGCTCCCCCTTTTTGTTCTGAATTGTCACAGAACAAGAGAGAAGAACAGAAAGTAATAACATTTAGAGCATCAATAAAAAACATAGAACATATGAAGATAAAGTTCAAGACAGAATCATAGATGGTAACCAAGGTCAGACCATCAACAGAAACACGTAAAAAGATACGAATCACTGATTCCCCATACGAGATAGGATAGCCGCAAGCGCTTCATCAATGAGATTGAAGCGTTCGTCAAAACCATTCAAACGACCATCCATTGCGTCGAACCTGGCATCAATACGCTCATTCAAACCCTGCACTTGAGCTACAAGCTGATCAATCCTATCATTGGGGCCCTGTTGCTCCCCCCTGAACCTGGGCAGCAGGTGCAACTGCATCCTCATGAACGTCGTCATCTTGATGAGCAGGAGGAATGTGCGCAGTTGATTGAGCTAAGGTGCGAGCGTTGATTGGATTCCGAATCTTTTGAGTAGCCTCAGTGCTTTTCTTCGGAACCTCTTTATATAAAAGGAACTTAGTGATCAATACACCAAATGGAAGGATAGAGTTCTTCTTCGCAGTCAAAGTTCTGATGATAACATTCATGATGACGTGAGGGATATTGACCCGTTTGCCTGTCCCGATGCAATACAAAAGATACCCATTCTTGTGGCTGACGTCTGAGGTGTGGCCCCTGGGTTCCAGGTTATGGCAGACAAACCGATTGAGGAACCGGTACTCAGCAGTCAGATTCCCATGTGGGAGAATACCTCCAGGCCAGCGAGTGTCTACTCCACAAATAGTGGTGCCCACAAGGTCATAGTCAATAGGGACTTGATTGTTTTCAGGAATGAGGTAATCCGGGTTCTCGACCACAGGGATATCAATGAAATCAGCAATGTCACCCGCAGTAATTATAATCCACTTTCCCTGCACAAATGTTTTGAGGGAGCGCAATTCCTCAATTTCCATATTGTTATAGAACTTGCGGACCCAGTCAACATAGATCTTTGAAGACTCGAATTTCATCAGTGAGTACCAGTTGCGATTGGAAAGGCTCCGGCAAACAAGTTTATCATGTAATTCCTCCGCAACCTCTCTTTCTGATTCTACATTTCTTGATTGAAATTGATCTTGAAACTGAATAGCTTTGTTTAGTGTAGGGAACCGAGAGTGATCAAAGCTTGATTGAGATGAAGAAGACTCAGCATGAGATCTCTTCTTGGGAGCCATGAGTGGAGACTGAAAAGATCAATTAACAAACTTTCCAAGTCAGTGAAGACAAGGAAACACTGCAAACACCATGTCAAAACACACATCTGGAAGAGGTTCTTGCAATCACACAGCATGTCCAATCCCCTGCAAAAAAAAAATTAAAAATTGGGTATAGCCACCCATCTCCAAAAAGAACACATGTCCATCCAGCTGGGACACAGACACCATCCACCTCCAAAATCCACACTTCTTCCACAGAAAATATAGAATCCATTCAAGATAAATCACATGGGAAATAATTCAACAACTGAATGCGATTCCACTCCACCATTTTGAATTTTCCAAGATCAAAATAGGGAAAAACTGCAATCCATACACCATGAAAGCGGTTAGCACTGACGATGAACAATCCAATCCAGGCAAGAATAGGGCAAAAAAAAAAAAAAAAAAAAAAAAATGCAAAAAACCTGATCACAATCCATAATCCATAATCCAAGGTACAGAGAAACACTCCAAGAAAGACGAGGCACGAGGATGTAATATTTAGGAAGAGGAAGATGGAAGCATGGAGATCGAGAAGAGAGGAACCAAACAATAAAAAAAAATTCTAAAACCAAAATAAACTAGAAACGACTACACGAAGTGATTTTTGGGAAGAAATTGCAAAAAAAAAAAAACCTTGGCAGATCAAAAATGGCAGAACAAGGAGGAGGGCGGTCGTTCCTAGGCTGCGTAAGGGTTTAGAAGAGAATTAGGGCAGAACGAGAAGAGAAAGGAAAAATTGTAGGCGGTTTAAATGCGTAGGCCCGCTCGAGCGAATGTAATGTTCGCTTGAGCGAACGTCTTGAGATTTGAACACGTTAAATGTAGAGCGCGAAAATCCACTAACGGCTATCGTTTGGTCAAATCACTCCATGAGACACAATGAAAAGTGAAAATTTTCATAAAGTTAATTGCATAGTGGCTAAGTGAACAGTATGACCCAAAACGAGAAAAAAAACGAAAAAAAAAACGTGTGTGTGCACAACTCCCCCTAAATTTTCTTGAAATGTACGAAGTGATTGCATAGGGAGCACATCCAGCAAAAACAAGTTAGATAATCCATCTTTTTCTCATAAATTTTGCCTCTCTTTTTCTTTATTGTATGTTGCTAATTTTTTTCGATTTAACCTCTTTTCTTTTTTTCACAAAATCACTTTCTGTGATTTTCCCCCTTTTTTATATAATTTGGTACTAGCAGGATAGAAAAGCGAACCACCATAGGTGACTTTCACACTAATGAACATGGTAGCCTTCTCCAAATGAAAACTACCAATCAAATGGAAGCTATCACACATTCTTAGGTAGCCCTGATCCTCCGATTCAAGATGACTACCGTGACATCCCTCAAAGAAAAAGGGAGGAGAGTGACATGAGAAAATTAAGATAGATCTGTGCAGTGCTAAAAAAAGAAAAAATGATTTGGTCATGTGAAAAAAGTGCATGAGCAATTAAATAAACGAAAATTAATAGAGTTTAGGGAAGAAGAGAGATCCCTAGAGATTTGCATAGGGATTCAAACTGAGTTGCATCCAATGGTTTTGTAAAAATGTCCACCAGTTGATTTTCGGTAGGAATATGATGCAAAGAAATTATTTTCTCTTCCACTAGATCACGAATGAAATGATGCCTAATGTCTATGTGTTTGGTTCTAGAGTGTTGTATCGGATTTTTGGAAATATCAATTGCACTCTGATTATCGCAAAACACAGACATTGTTTCTTTCTTAATTCCATAATCTTGCATCATTTGTCTCATCCAGAGAAGCTGAGTACAGCAACTTCCCGCAGCAATATATTCCGCTTCAGCAGTCGACAGAGATGTCGAAGTCTGCTTTTTACTGTGCCATGCCACGAGATTATTTCCAACAAAGAAGCATCCATCAGAAGGACTTTTCCGATCATCCACACACCCAGCCCAATCAGCATCAGAAAAACCAACAATGGTAGTGTTTGTTTCTTTGGATAGCCATATTCCTTAATCAACAGTACCACTGATATACTTCAGAATTTGTTTAACGGCCCAAACATGAGATTCTTTCGGTTTAGACTGATATCTAGCGCAAACACCCACACTGTAAGCAATGTCAGGATGACTGGCGGTAAGATAGAGAAGACTGCCTATTATACTTCTGTAGAGAGTTTCATGGATGTCCTTTCCATCACTATCAAGACTGAGTTTGACAGTTGTACTCTTGAGAGTCCTCAAGTGTTTTGAGGATATAATTCCAAATTTCTTGAGTAACACTCGAGCATACTTTGGTTGAGAAATAAAGATTCCAGATTCAATTTGCTTAATTTGTAAACCCAAAAAGAACAAGAGTTCACCAACCATGCTCATCTCAAACTTGCTAGCCATCTTTTCAGCAAATTTATCAGACAGAAGCTCAGATGTCGAACCGAAAACAATGTCATCGACATAAACCTGTGCAATAAGGATATTCTTCTTGTCTTGTTGAATGAACAAGGTCTTGTCAACACTTCCTCTTTGAAAGCCATGCTCAATTAGAAACATTGTCAATCTTTCATACCAAGCTCTAGGTGCTTGTTTCATATCGCAAAGAGCTTTTTGCAATTTGAAAACATGATCCGGGAAATGAGGATCTTGAAATCCCTTTGGTTGTTCGACATAGACTTCCTCATTTAAAAATCCGTTTAGAAAAGCACTTTTCACATCCATTTGAAATAATTTGATATTAAAAAACAAGCAATGGCAAGTAATAGTCTGATTGACTCAAGTCTAGCGACATGGGCAAATGTTTCATCAAAATCTATGCCCTCAACTTGAGTATACCCCTGAGCAACTAGACGTGCTTTGTTCCTTATCACTTGTCCAAACTAATCAGTTTTATTTTTAAAGATCCATTTTGTACCGATTATGTTTGTGTGATGGGGTCGAGGAACAAGCTTCCAAACACGATTTCTTTCAAATTGAGCTAGTTCCTCATGCATAGCATTAATCAAACTATCATCAGATAAAGCATCATTGACATTTTTGGGTTCCACAACAGAGACATAACAAACATGACTTACCTCATCTCGTACCTATTTTTTGGTTTTCAAAGGAGCTGTGATCGCACCGATAACAGTATCTCAGGAATGATCTTTCAGAACTTGTCCTTTCTAAGATCTAGGATGAGGTACAGGTGAAGAAGCAGTTTTCTTTACCTTGAAGGTTGATGATGAACTTTTTGAAGCACTCTTTTCTTCGAATTGACGAATGATGTCTGGCACTATGGTTTCTGATGATCCTTTCTTTTGATCAACATTTTCTTCATTCGCAGGAATTTTCTTTTCAGTTTCAGATTCAGGATCTGATGGACTTTCCATGTTTTTATCCATAATCTGCTCAGAAGAAGGAGAAAAATTCATGACTTCATCGTCATCGAAAAAGTAATCAGATGTGCCTGCATCATCCACTACCACATTTATGGACTCCATAACTACAGAATTTTTCACATGAAAACCCCTATAGGCTTTGCTAGTTAAGGAGTAACCAAGGAAGATTCCTTCGTCACTTCTGGAGTCAAATTTGGTCAAGTGTTCAAGGTCCCGCAGGATGTAACACTTGCTGCCAAGAGTTCTGAAATATTTTATATTTGGCTTGACTCCAGTCCATATCTCATATGGGGTGGTTTTAGTTCCGGGTTTGAGATAAACACGGTTATTAACATAGACAGCAGTGTTAACAGCTTCAGCTCAAAACCGTTGGGGAATATTTTTGCTATGCAACATAACCCGTGCCATCTCTTGAACTACTCGATTTTAGCGTTCAACCACTCCATTTTGTTGTGGGTTTTTGGAGCAGAGAACTCATGTTTAATGCCATATTGAGTGCAAAAAAAAAAAAAAGTCAGAATTTTGAAACTCTGCTCCATGATCGAAGAGAATTCGTGAAATTCCTCCAAATTCTTGTCCCTTATCTGCAATAAGTAAAGACCACAAGTGATTAAAAACAATAAATGTTTTTTACTTATTATGCAAAAATCGGACCCAAGTTAACCTAAAAAAATCATCAACAGTTTAAAAAATGTACTTTTTACTGCCGATACTTTCAAACTTAGTGGGTCCCATGAGATCCATGTGTAACAGCTCTAATTTGTTTTCCAACCTGACATGGACCACAAACACTATTCGGGGCCTTTTGAAGCTTGGGCAGCGCACGAACAAGTTCAAATTTTGACAATTTTTCCAAATCATTGTAATAAATGTGGCCCAGCCTTTGATGCCATAGATCAATATCACTTATTATAGCAGAATTACATGACATATCTTTATCTGTGGACACCATATAACAATTGTTAGGATTTCTTTTACCATGGAGCACTGTTTTTTTCCTTTTTATCAACAATGATGTACGCATTAGCAGAAAAATAAATCTCATGACTGTTGTCAGATAGTTGACTTATGCTCAACAGATTGGTTTTAAACCCATCAACCAAGTAAACATTTTTCAGCTTGGACATACCTGGAATGGAGACTATACCTTTTCCAATCACTTTTGCCTTACCTCCATCTCCGAACCGAATACTTCTGCCATTATAATCTTCAAGATAGGTGAACAATGCTTTGTTCCTTGTCATATACCTAGAACAACCACTATCCAAGTACCACACATCCGATTCTTAAGCACTTAAAGCAGTGAAGACCACATGGCAGCGTAGGTCAGATTTACGGACCTAGATGGTCTTAGTCCTGACCTGTTGAGGAGATACATAGTGCTTCCTCCGCTGATTTCTTTAAAAATTTCTCATTTTATTACAATGTGGTCTTATGTGTCCTTTAATCCCATAAAAGTGACATATGGGAACGAAATTGGGTTTTGGCACATATCTTTTATACTTTTGACTATAATTCGGCTGTGTAGCATTTGAATAAATTGGAGGCATAGCAGTCATAGTAGGTCATTGAACAAAAATGGACTTATCCATGTCTTTTGATGAAGAGGCCCCCTGAACATAACCTATACTTGTTTTTGAGGATGTGGACTTTTGGCTTCCCAAAATTTCATTTAGCTTCATTGATCCGGTATTCATCCGATTGATAGAAGCCTTAGTTGAATCCAGTTCTGCAAGAGCCATTTTCAACTTTCCAGCAAGATTTTCTTTTTCAGATGTGCATGACAATAGCTCTTTTTGCAAGTTGACCAACTCAGCTTCAATCTTTTGAGATTGTTGCAACAGACGATCATTCTCTTGATCTGCAATGATCAATTTATTAGACAAATTGGCACGTTGATCTTCTAACTAGCTTACCTTAGACCGAGAGTCTGTCAATGCTACTTGCAGTGACGTATTCTTTTCTTCCATTGCCTTTATTTTCAAGGCTCTTTTCTCACTGATCTTTGATATCCTGATAGATTCTTGTAATAGTTTTTGATAGTCTTCATCAGCCTGTTCTTCATTAGAAATCTCATTAATATCTAAATCATCCTCAGACTTAGATTCCTGCATAGATGAAGCATTAAAAAGTGCCATAAAAGCAATGAATTTTCCTGACTCACTAGAAGATGAATCGGGTTCAGAAACTTCTTCATCAGATTCCTCATCCCAAGCAACATTTAGTGCTTTACTTTTGCTCTTTTCTTTCCGATTGGTACACTTAGCTGCAGTGTGACCATATCCTTGGCATTCAAAACATTGAATAGGCTTAGATGTACCCTTAGGTTTATTTCTCTCTGTTTTGGGCACAAACTTCCCTTTTTGAAGCTGCCTTGGGATTCGTGGAATCTTTCTTAGGGAAAGCCTTTTTATTTTTCCACATCTTTTAAAACTTTCTAACAAAGTAAGCATCAAATTTTGCATCATCCAGATCACTGCTCGAATCACTGTTTTTAGTATCATCTATTGAGTTAGAGGACATGAAAGCTATGTCCTTTCCCTTTTTGGTTTGACAATGATTTGATTCAAAAGTTTGCAAATTGCCAACAAATTCTTCGACAGTCAGGGAATTGAGATCCTGATGCTCCTCGATGGCAACCACTTTTGGATGAAAACGTTCTCGGAGGGACCTCAGGATTTTCTTGACAATTTTAGATTGAGGAATGGGCTCTCCCCGATTGAAGGATGAGTTCTCGATTTTACTCAGTTTTGTGTTGAATTCATCAAAAGTTTCCAAATCCTTCATTCTGATCGTCTCAAAAGCTGTGGTCAGATTCTGCAGTTTGGTTTGTTTCACCGTGTCCGTTCCTTCATGAACTGTTTGAAGTAAATCCCAGGTTGCCTTGGCAGTCGGTCACATAGAAATTCTATGGAATTCTGCCGGGGTGATTCCATTGTAAATTGCATTGATGGCCCTGTTATTGCAATTGGACTTAGTCTTTTCATCAACAGTCCATTCGGCTTTGGGTTTCTTCAATTTGGCCATCTACTATCACAGTGGGATCAACATATCCCTCTACAACAGTGTCCCAGACCTGATCGTCTATAGCCCTGAGAAAAGCAATCGTCCTTACTTTCCAGTAAGCATAATTGGTTCTGTCTAAGAGAGGGGGCTTATTAGTAGACGCTCATTCTCTATTGAAATTCATTAGAGATCAGTATTAAAAGATCACACAGTAAATTAGTGCAACCTGTTCTGATACCAATTGAAAATTCGGCCTTAACACAGGCTTAGGTCCCAACCAACAGATCTCTAGTAAATTTCAATCACAGTGATTAAACTAATTATTAAACCTAAATCCGATTAAAAATAAACAATCCACACGACGAGAAGGACACAGGATTTATACATGGAAAACCCTACTCAGGAAAAAACCACAGGCCTTATTGTTTAAGTCAACAGACAACCAAGTACTATATAAAAGAAAGTTACAAGCAACTCACAACCCTTCCTAGTTGAAACTCAACTTAGGGACTGAGCTATCTTGCCGACTGCTCGCTGTGTACCTTCACCATGCTTGAAACAAACACCCCGAAGCCGTCTTCAAGGTGTCTCTACTTTAGAGGAGTAGAATGGAGCATAAATCCAAAGCCTTGATCTTCAGCACTGTAAATGGTCACCTTGGGGGATGATGGATCTCTCAAAGTTCTCTCTAGGGTTTTTTCTAGTTAGAGAGGTGAATCTGAATAGAGAGATGAAGGCTATTTATAAGCCTAGATTTGTGCCTCAAGTGTTATAATTTGAATAGGAATCAGTAGGACAAACTTGAGACAAATCATGAGAGAAATCTGGACAGGTTTCTAATTTCGCGCCCAAGTTTGCTCGAGCGACCAGGGAGTCCGCTCAAGCGGACAAGCCTCTGTCTTCGAAATTTTGAACTTCAAACCTTGGCTCGAGCGAACAATAGTATGGGTTGAGCGAAAGCACTACCATGCGATGGAGAGAATAGCTTGAGCGAATGTATTTCTGTGAGGGGTTCGCTCAAGCTAATAGAGGATCACTCGAGCGAATAGAGGATCGCTCCAGCGAATAGTGTCAGTTCCAGAAACAACTGAACTTCTTCAATGACGATCATGGGCAGTTCTTTCTAATTAAAATTACATCATAAAGACTCCCGGTTTTGTCCATTACCCAATGAATTAGCCAACCTAAAAACTTACACTGTCAAAGGGCAGGGCCGAGGGTTATCCTAGTCCTACCCTTGATATAGGCCAAGGCCCTCGGAGGGAATGCATTATCTAGGCCCTTATCCTACCCTCGAGCGCCAGGGGCGGGCCAGCGCAGGGCTCAGGTCCTCAAAACAAAGAAAAACTATTTTTTCTAACATCGTTACCAAAATCTAAGCGTGATCAACCGTTATCTTATCTAACATCAATTGCAAAGGAACCATTAAAAAAACATTCGTTATCTTGTTTAACCTCAATTGCAAATGAACTATTAAGAAAACATTGGGAGTATATAAGTTATCTCTAAAAACTTTCTTTTATCGAATAAAGTCATATATGCTTTGGTGGCTTGGGTTCTAGACATATGATTTTATTTATTTTGTCAAAGAAGAAAAATGATTGAAGAGTATGACCTATTTGACACTTTTAATATGACTTTCATATGAATTTTCACATATGAAATCATTCCAGCAGTGTCTTGTCTTTGAGAGTTTTAAACCATTTACACTCACATACCTTTTATCAATTGGCATTATTTTTAATTAAACACTAATATGACTATTACGCATTCTTGGATTTCAATCACAAAAACAAATGCACTTAAAAATACTATTAGTTTAGACTTTTAAGAATTGACAGTTATAATTATCTAATTAAAAGGATATATGGATCACCCCATATCCTTAAAGTTCCATACACCTATAAACTACCTCTATGAATTGGTTGACATCCCAAGCAATTCTATAGAGGAAAAAGTGTATAATTATTAGTAGAAAGGAGTACACCCCCTTTTGCACTAACAAGAATTTATAGAAATAATATAAAAGGCCTAAATAAGAAGCAATAAAACTAAAAGAAAGGGATTCGAAGCAATTTCGCAACACTTATTATTTATGTATTAAATACAATACTTAGCTTAAATAATTAAATATAGATGAAATGTACCAAGTATGTATGGGTTTTTAGGATATTTTTTAATGGGTAGGTGGGTATGAAATTGCTTTCATATCCCCCTATTACTACTATTTCATATCCTCTTATTACTACTAAGTGACTATGATAAGGGTATTTTAGTGTATATATATATATATATAAATAAATAAAAGTACGAGGGCCATGACCAGGGCCGGGCTAGTACTATCCAAGCCCGGCTCTAGTGTTTTTGTTAGAAATAAAAGCCTTTATTTTAAGGGCAGGGCTGGACCCCCTTGTCTCATAGTCAAATTGACAGGCCTAGATCGGACCTACCACAACATGCTCAGTCACTTTATGCCGTAGCCTTTTATTTGATTGGTGCTGTGTTTCCTACTAACTCTAAATGCCTTTATATGTTAAATGCGCTAAAGAGTAAAACGATTGAAGGTGAAGATAGAGTGGGAGCCATAAGAAGATCTCTACACGAGAGACTAGTGATAGAAAATGATTATCATTCACCTTTTATATGCTTGCTCAATAAAACCTTGTTCTCTATACCGCCTCCATAGTTCAGTTCTAATTTTACAAATGGGCCTATTTGTGATTCATATTAGGCACCATTGGTTTGATCATACATGAGACACTATCACTAAAGGCCCATTTGGATGGAATAGAACTCCCAAAAATTGTGTTGCAATGGAGGATTATTAAAGGGTGAGAGGAGAAGGATATGGGATGGAGATGGAGCCCTTGCTTTCCCATGATTGGATTTACTCAGGTCACGACTGTTGGATTTGGCTCAAAAGGTCCAATGGGCCTAATGAGTGGTTTGCTTGGGGGCCGACTGAGTTAGGGCTAGTTTGGGTTATTCTTTGTAATAAAAAAAGAAGGCAAGCAAGGGGAACACATAGAGCATTGTAAGGGAAGAGGCAGTGAGAGAGAGATTGAGATATGTGAGGTGAGAGTAGGCCAAGTGTTAGAGGGTTTGGAATCTTTATAACGAGTTGCCCAATTTCCTGCATAGTGAAATTGAGTAGAACGCTCATAGCCCCGTGGACGTAGGCAATTGCTGAACTACGTAAATCTCTTATGTGCTTATGGTTGGTTGATCGTGTGTGAATTTATGACCTAATTTAATCCCCAATAATTGGTATCAGATACCAGTTGTTGTGTGTGTGCATGCGGATGCGCGAGTACCTACGATCGATCAAACATGCTACACGAGAGAGAGATGAGGATTTTATGTGGTTTAACAGATCCGCCAATATCTGCAGTAAGAGAGCAACGATTCACATATTGACTCTCTTCAGAATCTAGGGTTATATATATGTGTGTATATATATAGATAAATGGGGGATATTTCTCTGCATCCTTGGTGAGGGACAAACTAAATGGGGCCCGCCTAGGGACCCTCTGATCATGGAACTTGTGGGGGATAGGAAGACACATCTTGGATGGGACCATTTATCAAATTTTGGGTCAATCACATGCCTCTAACCCTTTCATCCGTGGCCCACAAATTGAATTACTTTATGTTAAAGGAAAAAATTTGACCCTCAATCCAATGGTCCAATCCATTTGGATAGGTGAAAATTCAATGGGTCTAGTGTACTTAGGGGGGGTTCCATGTGTGTGGATGGTTCGGATGTGTTATAAAGTCAACCCTTCTATGTTGTCCCCCACCATAACATGGTGGGGGGATGGATGCACATGAATATTTCTATATATATATATATATATATATATATAATCTCTACTTTCTTAGCCTATAAAAAAGCCCTAGTACATTGAACAAAATACCCTTGACCTTGAACTCGGTCATTGGCTAACCCAATGGACAACTCCGGTAAATCGAAATATAAGACATAAACCCAGCAATCTCCACATTGGTCTGGATTTCATAGAACTCGAGCCATCAGGAAATAACCGACAATGTCTTCTTGTACCTCATTGGTTCGTACGAAGTCTCTTCAACACTTTGACAGGTTGAACCAACAATGACTGGTTATTCATTTGCCATCTCCCCTTAATACAATTTTTGTTAAAGGGGAGGTTATTTTAATTTGTATTTTTTTATGACTAGGGTTCCCCATGATATTTAATCATACAAGACTTGTCCACCAGCGCATGCACGAAACCCACCCACACATGCATCGGATAAATCCAAGGTGGAATTCGGATACACAATGTGGGGATTAAACCCATGCCTTATGCTAGTCACCCAACACCGAGGTGGGTGAGGGGAGATTATTTGTTGCCTTTGCTTCTTCCATTTTAACCAATTAGAGTACATTTGTTAGAATTTTTTATGAATTCAATTTCATGGAAACAAACAGACCTATGATTATGTATTTGAATCAACCCAATCCGAAAGAGAGAGACTGGCCACTTCCAAATCACAAGTACGAGCCAGACATTAAATTAAGAAAAATATTCATCACCTTACCTCCCCTCATTGTCGGGCATGTAAGTGGTGAAAGGGGCATTCCGAAGAAAAATATGCTCAAGCGCTCTGTAGCACAACCCTATCTATGCATGTTATTTTAGCAAAATTTTGCCTTTGGTCTTTCATAGATGGACTGGTGTTTTTTTATCTTAAAAAAAGAAAAGAAAAGTTAATAATACTCTGTTATATGTTAGATTATTAACTATTTGATAGTTGAGAATGGCACCTTATATGAGTGGCAGTTCTCACTAGTCTGCCCACGGTTGAACCTTGAGCACGTCACCTCTTCTCCCATGTGCGGACTCCCTTCCCAATTGTGTGAACTTTCTTCCTCCGTGTGTGCGGACTTCTTTCCTAAAACTGAAGAAGGAAAAAATTTATGTGGTAGTTGTTTTTGATATATGAACTTAAAACAATGTTCTCTAGGCATCTTCCCCTGATTTGAAAACTTTACAGAACTTTCCCGAATATGTTAGAATTCCAGTAGTTACGTTTTGACACGAAGTAAACGCGTACCAGGCATGATCAGGTCACTCACCTAATTTAGTCATGGTCCAAAACTAACGGTGATTATAATTCCCTTTTTAAAAAAAAAAAAAAAAAAAAGCACCTGTCCAGCATGCCACAAAATTTGCATTTAATTGTTAGGATTGACCACTTGTAACCCTAGACATCTATGGATCTCTATTCTTTCGTAGTTTGCCCTTTTTTTTTTTTTTTTTTTTAAGTAGGACACAAGACAAAGTTTGTGATAGGAACCCAACCCAAGTACACTACAAGGGCTGACTATACTCTTGCAAACTTGCCAAACACTATACTCTTGGATCAGCCCACCACAAGAAAAGACTCATTAACTCGTCTCCTGAGTCAGCCCCTGCAGTGCAGTTGGGTTGGGTTCTCTTCAGTTTGTGATGAATATCAGATTTAAGTTTCTTCAAAGATCAGATCTTGTTAGAAGACTTTAGTGCTCAAAGTAAGGTGATACAAAAGGTTAAATTCATGTTTGGGCTGTCACTTTATTTGCTAGGTCGGACGGCTGAGAGCTCCAATGCACCTGTTTTATTTATTCTTTTCCCAGAATATCTAGTGACTAGTATCTAGATATGAAAGGTGGGGTCAGGACATTGTCTAGGTTAAGTGCCAGGAATCTTCAATTTTGGTTTTATTACTACTTCAGTCTTCAAGCGGCTGAAGTGTTTGACAGATTGGAGACCCTGTTTTGCAAAACAAGTATCTTGAAAACGTGGACTCGCCTGTGGTTTTGTGGACTCTCTCCTCCCTATATAACCAGTCTCTCTGCCATCCCTGTTTATCACCCAAACTACAAAAAACGCACTTCTTTCCTTGGAATCTCAGACCCAACAAACTCTGTTTAGAAAGATGAGTTCAAGAGGCAGAGCATGGATCGTGGCTGCCACCATAGGAGCGGTTGAGGCTCTGAAAGATCAAGGGATCTGCAGATGGAATTACCCTCTCAGATCCTTACAACAACAGGCGAAGAAGAATATCAGATCTTATGTTCAAGCTAAGAGAGTTTCAACAGCAATTGATTCATCTATAAAAAGGACTAGTGAGGAGAGGAGGAAGCGAGAACAGCAGAAGGCTGAGAATGCTATGAATTTGATTTTCTGGGGACCCAAGTAGAAAGGATTCTGTGTAAGGTTTTTCTTTATTAGGGTTGATTAGTTATATCGGGTTTGGGATTTGGAGAAAGTTGACAGCATGTGAGGAGTATGTATTGTACTTCAGAAACAGTAAAATTCTGGAAATTTTAATTGAATGTAGAACTTGTCTATTGTAGAAAACAAAGTGTAGAACTTTTTTTCCTATAATATTGGGGACTTGAACATACGCATTCTTACTTACACACCTGTATTCCAATCAGCTGAGACCCATTTTGGGACAATGAAAGTATCAATTTTACTCAGCCTCAATGCCAGAACAGCCGTCAGAGCGTGAGAGGGCGTTAAAATAGGGAAAAATCGAGAGGTGAATATTTTTTATTTTTCAAGGCACGTTTGTGTAAGACCATTTTTCATGGAAATGCTGCAGGGAAACTCTCACTTTTATGTGCTTCTCTATTTTCCAATTACCAAATAGCAATTGCTAGTTTTCCGATGGTTTAGAGATAGATCAATTTCACCTGGGGAGGTTTCAAGAATGTATTTCCGAGGAACAGTCATGCGAAACATGCCCTTTTAAACCCAATATTCTGTTAATGGATCTACTTGCAAGAGACGTCCGTGTAACTCCTATGTACCGAACCAATGAGCCAAAATCTCCACGATTGATGGAACGCGTCAAATTAGGTCTTATAACTATTTAGGACAATAACACAGACAGACGTGGGCACTCACTCTAGCAGAAGGCGGCCCTTTTATCATATTGGGACAAGTCACACTCTGCTCCAAGTAGCCTTCTCCGTGGCAGCTTTTATTCTGGCTGTAGGTTGTCATTTTCTCAGTTTGTTTTAGAGGATGCTCACTCTACTCTAGGTAGCCCTTTCCGTGACTTGAAACTGAGATGTGGATGTCGGCTTTGATACCACATGTTATGTAATTAACTAATATGCCAAAAGCCCGAGGACTGATAGAACACTTCAAATCAAGTCTTATAACTATTTATGACCGCAACAGTAACATTATGGACATGTTTTTGCAATAATGGAATCCCTCCGTGCTGCATATACCCATAAAGAGCAATTTGATTTCCCTTTTACTACACAAAAATATACTACGGCAAACATGGTACATTGACAAATGACAAAAAAAAATTTGGGGATTTTTTATGCTATTGATGAATGCTCAGAGTTGCACAAGTTTCCTAAAAGCTTCCTCGATGATGCAGCAAAGACTCCTATTTCCTAGGATGTAACATTTCCCTAATTTGATCCAACTTTTTTGCATAAAAGAACGCTGAACTAATTTTTCTTGAATTAGTAGAAATTCATTTAAAAACTACTTTTTCGTGGCATCACGGAATCGGAAACCATGAAAAAAGGGATTTTAGCACTAAAATGCCATTAAGAAGAAAACTAAATCTCCTTTTAATTAATTCCCTTTTCTCAAGTGAAATATCAATTTTTTAATTAAAATACATAAAAATGTTTATTATTAAACTTGTATAAAATGATTTTTAAATATCTTCTCCATTAAAATCTAAATATAGTATAGAGTCTCTTAAAAAGGAAAGTAATGTTTCTTCACGAGAAATGATAAAAAAACTCTCTCTGATGTGCTCCACCCTTTTTCCAAGGTTAGGTCTTAGGTGTGGCTGGATTTTTACAAAGAAAAGTTGAAAAAAAAAGGAGAGATTTTGTTTGTGTCATAGAGAACTATCTCAAATATGAAAGGTTTGAAAATGCATTTATGTGAAAGAGAAAAACCAAAAGTCCGTGTTGACATAAAAAATGCCACTTTGCCTCTTGATACACTCTCAACATCAAGAAGCTACATGAAGTATCATCTTACCACAAACAGGCAATGCTACTTCTGCTACATCAAGTGTCAAATCTTGTCAGAATAAAATAAAAACTGCAAGATCTTTCAAAATAGTAATAAGAAGAGTATACATGAAGTTTCGGCCCATTTCGACATTATTTGGCCTGACTTCACTCTTCTAACGGCTGAACAGGAGCTCCCGACGGCAGTGAAGCCATAGGCCTTGACTCAGGAAACAGAGCACATAGTTGGCCTTAAAATGCCACTAGAAGGCTCTACATCAAATTTCAGGCTATTTCAACATCGTTTGGCCGAAAAAAGAAACAATTGTAGCAAAGTCCGCTCTCCTGGCGGCGACACCAAAGGCATTAGGTCTTCGATTAGAGCCTATGGATAGTCTCAAAATACTCCCAAAAGGCTTTGTGTCAAATTTCAGGTCGAATCGACAACGTTTGACCCTCCATCAACCTCAAATAGCAAAACCAAGCCACTCGGCGGCGGGAACCACCGAGGCCATTACTCATCTAATAGAGCACATGGGTAGTTTCAAGATACTTCCAAAGGGCTACTCGTCAAGTTTCAGGTAATTTCGACAACATTTGACCCAACTTTGACTCTCAGAAGCTAAATCAGGCCTCCCGGCGGCGGAGCCCCCTGGGACCATGATTTCCAACTTGGAGCTAATAGATCGTCTTAAAATGACTCCAACAGACTCCCTGTTAAATTTCAGGTCAATCAGAAATCGGTTGACCGTACATTAAAGTGCGACATCTTCTCCACGACAAAATCAAGTCTACTGGCGGACGAGACCTCACACGACTTCAAAACTCAAACAAAAGCCTATAGCTGATCTTATTTACTGCTTAGGAGGCTTCACCTTAAATTTCAGGTCATTCCGACATCGTTTGACCTAGTTTTGGCTTCTGACAGCAAATCGGCAACAAAGTCTTTGGCTTTTTCGGAAAATCAGAAACTTTGCCATGCGATTTGCATGGCTTCTTGTCAAGTTTTTTTTACGGAAATCATGCCAATACATGTGCAAAAATATCAAGAAAAATACCAGAGAAAAAAAAAAGAATCAGAAAAAACGGGACATTGGCTGAAAATCGCTACCAAAAGGGACAAAAGTCCCCATGGTCGCCAGTGACCCTACCCCATGGTCACTGGTCAAAAGGGACAAAGACGCCAGGTCGCCGGATTTTCGCCGAAAGACCATTTTCCGGTCCCTTTTTGAGTTTTGAGCTATTTGGCCCTTGTGAATTTCCAAAAATTTGATTTTTCGGGCATGAAATCCGTCAATCTTTGTTAACGTCACGGATCCGCAGCCGAAATCATGGGATCGTCATCGAACGCTTCGAAATCACCAACCGGCCGACTAAGAAAACACGCTTTCTGCCCAATTGATTGAGAAATCGACAGGACAGATGTTACCGACCCACTGGTAGTAATTAATGTCTGAAATTGCATGGTCATCCGACATCAAACAGCATGAAGATCCATTGGTGATCATTGTTAGAAGAATTCCAAATGACATGGCGCAGCTTGCGACTCTTCAAATGCCTCGGCGACCACTTAATGCAGTTAAATGACCCATTTTATGACAAGTTAATGCGGTCATTAACTCATTATTTTGGACGGCCTAATCAAAAGCAAGGAAAAAGGAGTTACAAGTCAAAGTAATCATAGCATTAAACCATGTAACTCCTTCCATCATGGAGCTTAAAGGCAATTAAATGCCCATCATTCTTCATCAACCAATCAAAAGCCAAGAAAAAGGAATTACAAAATAATAAAATAAAAACTTGTAACTCCTCCCATCATGTGGCTTTAATGCATTAAAAGCCCATAAACCCTCCTAATGGCCACTAAAAGCCTATAAAAGGGGGGTCATTCCAAGAAAAATGGGATTGGAAAAAAGATCGGAATCCACGGAATCTAGAAAATATGCAAGAAATCCTTATGCAAAGCAATCTCCTGAAAAGTCAGATCTCCTTTTCTTACTTTTCATTGTATGGTTTGTATTTTTTTTAAGAGACAAAAAAATCATAGCTCTTGTTTTTTCATTTGGATAAGAATTGTAAATCGCTTTTTACTGCACAAAATCACCTTCACGGCACAAAATCGCCTTTTACGGCAAAATCGCCTTTCACAATACAAAATGGCCTTTTACGGCAAAATCGCCTTTCACGGCAAATAAACAAAAATCGCCTTTCATGGCAAACCATGTCTCTTTTCTTAAAAATATGTGCAATGAAAATTAGAAAAAAGTTGATTTCCTTTACTACTTGTGAAGGTGGATCTACGAACCACCACTTCTCAATTCCGAGTAGAGTAGAAAATATGACATACCCGTACAAAAAATGTTGATGCTCGCTTCGTCCCCCGGTCACCAAAGGGTTGGGCCCTGCGGACTCTCACGCTCGCCAGCCTCGCTATTCCCAGGACGAAACAAGCGAGTCCATCAGTATGCAGAATGGTGGCCAATTGAGCCTACTTATACTAAGTAGTAGGGCTACACAGAAAATCCGGTATCATTGCTAAACCGGACCAATCGGGATGTTCTGATTGGTTTTATAGTAGATCGGTTCGGTATACGGTTTGAAAATCGTAGAAGTCGCTTAGATTGGTAGGTTACCGATTTGAACCATCGGTTCACTGCCTAAACCGAACCGATCGATATCTTGTGTAATTTGAGTATTTGACTATTTAGGTTTTAAGGTTTCATTTGGTTGCCATTTGACAACTAATGCGCCTCTTCTAGGGTGTTATCATTTTGAAAATTTTAATTTCTAATTAAAAAAAAAGTTTAACCGATCGAGCCAAACCGAATACTTTCGTTTGGTTGAAGCCCTCTCCATTGATTGAATCATATTGGTTACTTAAAAAATCAATAGATTTGGTTTGGTGGTTGGTTTTAGTACAAAATCGACACAAACCGCCCATGTGCAGCCATACTAAGTAGGGACCCCACCTATTATAACTTGCTTAGTCATTTTCAATAAATGTGGTAACCTTTTATTTGATTGGTGTCGTGTGTTCCTACTAATTGTAAATGAAGATAAAGCGGGAACCATAAGATGATCTCTACACTAGTGATAGAAAATGATTGTCAACAATTACTCTAGTAAATTAAATCTTATTCAAGTACTTGTCTGATATGTATCTCCACCTTACACCTTTCATTGACCTTTCATATATTTGCTCAATAAAACCTTTTTCGCTACGCCGCCTTCATAATTCAATTCTAATTTTACAAATAGGCCTAGTCATATGACGCACCATTGGTTTGATTGTGCATGAGACACTATCAATAATAAGGCCTATTTGGATGGAATAGAACTCCCAAAAATCCTATTACAATGGAGGATTATTAAAGGGTGAGGGGGTGAAGGATATGAGATGGAGATGTAAATGGGACCCTTGCTTTCCAAGATTTGATTTACTTAGGTCATGACTGGTTATTCATTTTCCATCTCCCCTTAATTCAATTTTTGTTAAAGGGAGATTATTTTAATTTTAATTTTTTGTTGACTAGGGTTCCCCATGATATTTAATCAGACAAGACTATTCCCCCGGCGCGTGCACGAAACCCACCCACACATATGTCGGCCAAATATGGGGTGGAATTTGGATACACAACGTGGGAAGAAAACCCATGCCTTATGCTAGTCACCCAACACCGAGGTGGGTGAGGGGAGATTATTTGTTGCCTTTGTTTCTTCCATTTTAACAAATTAGAATACATTTGTTAGAATTCTTTATGAATTCAATTTTATGGAATTATCTATTTGAATCAACCTAATCCGAGGGAGAGAAACTGATCACTTCCGAATCACAAGTTGGAACCCAGACATTAAATCAAGAAAAATATTCATCACCGTACATCCCCTCATTGTCAGGCATGTAAGTGGTCTGCCAGTGTAACCCTATCTATACATATTATTTTAGCAAAATCCTGCCTTTGGTTATGGACTGATGTTTTTTAACTTAAAAAAAAAAAAGAAAATTTAATAATACTCAGTTATGTGTTAGGTTTTTTAGATTGTACAGCCTCAATCCAGTAAATGATGTAAATACATAAATTTATTTTATTAATTGATTTATTATTTCATGTTTTATTCATGTGATGAATAATATTTTATTCTATGATTGCACACAACCAATACAAAATGACACGATGGTTCATGAGATGAATTGGATGCCACAGGTATATTAAACGTAATCCATATGTGTGGATGAGATTCACATACATGAGACATGGACCACAACTCTTATACTTGAAGTATTTTCACAACTAGTGATGAGACTCGACATCTCATCCAAAAACGTTGTAGCACTACAGTCACTATGAGATAGTATAGTTTGTCTCAATCATCACAGTGTAGGACTTTGAATTGTTGTGCTAGTACATTGGATATACTGAAGGACCATGAGTAGCACCTTATGCAAATCTGTATTTTATTAATGACTACTCTCATAATTTCCAAAGCAATAGGCTCTTAATCTTGAGAGATTAATGGACTCAAGTTTCTGCTATATATTTACTTTGAGCAACCAATGAATGAGGCCAGCTGTAGGTCAACACCTCGTTATTCTGGGTACATGGTAGTGGGATTGTGGGAACATATAATTTTGAAGATGGAATCTATCATCTAAGGGAGAAATATTCCCTTGTGCCAATTAATGGATTTTATCATTGGTAAGTGCACACCGATCTTAATTAAGAGTTGATTGGATGGTACTGATGATTAATATGACTAATTGGGTCACAAGGATTGTGGATCTAATTTGGTTGGAAAGATTAATTCCAATAGATGGATGGATATAATTTATGGAGGGGCCTATTTGCTGTAATTGGAAATATTAGGGTCTTCATGTAAATATTTATAAGACTTGAGTTCAATTAAATTAATATAGTGGAGTTATTTACAATTAACTATGGTTTCGGAGTTCACACGAGATGTGGGTATAGATCTTCAGTTGGAGCCAGTTTTTAAAGAGTCCCTAGTGGTTTCCATGATAGTTCTAAGAACAAAAGGTTTCTATTCAATATGAAACTCTTAAGGAAAGGAAGAGTAGGATATATACTAATAATAGAAGTGAGACTTCTAATTTTGGTTAAAGAGGAGGTATTCCATAAACCTATGAATAAGAGGAAAGGGTTAGAGGTCTCTACACACAATCTCATAAGCCCCTCTCTCTCCTTACTCCTCTTCTTTCCTCTGGTTTCCTTTAGAGTGCCTAGGGTTTTTTCTCCTTAGAGATCCCATTATTCTCTTTGGGAAGCTCTCTACAAGAGGGTCATAGTGTAGAAGAACACGAGGTGAAAGAGATCAAATTTGCGAAAAGGGTTTTCGTAGAATCAAGTATTCAAGTTCTCGATTTGAGCACAACCAAGCTCTTAAGGTATAGATCTACATCTAGTTTCTTTAGTAGATCTTCTTGTTTGTGCTTGTTTATTTTTCTTAATATTTCTTGTTGATAGATCTTTGATCTTAATGCATGAGATTATGATTTTAGACCTTGGGCTTTGGTTCCTGGCCTTTTGGGTGTTTGATCCCCGTGTTAAGTGGGTCGAAAGTTTTTGAAAACTCATCTAGAAGGCCCACCTTCTTCCAACAAGATTATTAACTATTTGATAGTTGAGAATGACTCCTTACTTTAGCGGCAGTTCTCACCAGTCTACCTATGGTTGGAACCTTGAGTAGGGGTGAAAATCTGGGCCGTGCCGCGCTGGGCCCAACCTCTTGGGGGTCAGCCCAGCACGGCCCAAGGCATGGCCCTGGTTGTGCCGTGCTGGGTCAGGCCCCAGTTGGGCATGGGCCGTGCAGCCCATGGGCGGCCCACAGATTCCCCTTTCCTTTTTTTTTTTTCTAAATTTTTTTAAAAATTGAACAGAAACAAATTCACAAACTTGGACTTAGACTCTTGGACCAATTTCATTAAAATAAAGAAATTAAGAGAAATAAATAAGTAGAATAACGCTAATGATGTTTTGAAAAAATAAATCAAATAAATTGTATTTCCTTGAAATTTAAGTTACAAAAGATCAAAAAAATTACAAGTTTAAACTTGGAGTCTTGGATTAATATATATAATGAAATTCAAACCTTCTGATAAATGAAAAAAGAATTACAACTTTAGAAACTTATGATACATTCTAAAAAATAAATTACAACTTTAAAAGCCTATGATACATTCTAAAAAATAAATTACACGTTAAAAGCCTATGACACATTCAAAAAATAAATTACAAGTTAAAAAGCCTATTATACATTCTAAAAAAAATTATACTATGATATATGTAACGCCGCTAGCTTGTCTTCTATTTCAAATTCTTCATCGATGTGTTATTCTCTATCCTCTGCTTGGCACCAATCCCGTAAGCACATGCATGTCTCAACGGTTTCTTCTTGAAGCATAGTCCTCCTGGGGTCAATAAGGAGCCCATTTGCACTAAATGCCTGCTCTGATGCAACTGTAGACGCTGGTATTGTTAGTTTATCACGGGCAATGGCGGGAAGCATATGGAACTTAGTTTCAAATGATTTCCACCATGCCAAAAGATCAAAAACATCTTCTTCATCATCCGAGATTGGAAGAGGATCGCTCCCCAGGTACATTGTTAATTCATTAAGGTTGTAAGAGGATCCTTCGGAAGAAGAGGAGTTACTTCCATGAGATTTCTTCATAATACTCCAAATGGCCTTCTTTTTCCCTTTATGTACTTGGGGAGGGCCTGTTGGGATCGTGGGTGTTATGGATCTACCTAATCGGGTAGCATAATCCAAATAAAGTGTTTCTAATTGTGTCTTAACTATAGATATATCATTTATATTAGTTGTTTTCATGTTAGAGTTTATTTCATAAGAAAGGGTTTCTACACCTTTTAATTTTAATCTAAGGTCTAATGCAGCAGCTATACAAAATGTTAAAGGAGCTATTCTCCAATATTATGAAAACTTTGCCTCCATTTGTACACACATAACTTGAAAAATGTGAAAATCTCTGTACTTTTTAAAAGTAAGACTTATTTCATAAAAATGGGTTAAAGCTTGATTTGATGTGGGATAATATACCCCGGAAAAAAACAATGTTGCATCATGAGAAACTTCTAAAAAATCTCTTATTATTTCAAGAAGGGTCCATCTATCATCACTTCTAAAAATATTTTCATGTTCTAAATAAAGTTGACAATATTGATTTAGTGACATTTTATAGGCACATGCTTCTTTTAACATTTTATAGGTAAAATTCCATCTATGCTTTACATCTTGTGAGATTTTCTTTGGTCTTAGACCCAAATTTACACATATGTCCCTCCACCATCATTTTCGCGAGGAAGAACAAAAAATGTATCCTACAATCCATTTAATGCTCTCTAAATCATCTCTAATAGATTTTACCCCTACTTGTACGATAAGTTTTATGATGTGGCATGCACATCTATTGTGAAATAGAGATCCATTTAAATCAAGTTGAATTGCAGGTTTTAGTAAATCTGCTGCGACATTGTTAGTGCTTGCATTATCTAAAATTATAGAAATTATTTGATTTTCAATTTCATATTCTCTAAGTTTTTCAAGGATGGTGGACCCTATCCTAGCACCAATGTATGTGAACTCTAATAAAGAAAACGCAATCATTCATTTCTGCATCACACAATCACTATCAATATAATGTGATGTGATTGCAATGTACCCTAAATTTTGTTTAGAGGTCCATAAGTTTGAAGTTAAAGCCACTTTTCCAGGTATATTTTTAAAAACCTGTTTTAAACTCTCTTTTTCTTTCAAAAAAGTTTTTATTGCATCATTTCTAGCAATAACTCTAGATATTTCCTGCCATGAAGGAACAAAGGCTGACCTAAAAAATCTTTCAAAGGCTCGGTCTTCAACAAGTATAAATGGTAATTGGCAAACTATTATAAACTTAATAAGTTGATATCTAGCATTATTAGGGTCATAGTAAAAAACTTCTAAACCACCAGATGAACCTGTTTGAGAAAGTTGTGTTTGGATGAGCCCACCTCTAACCCCAACATCAGCGGTATTCGTGGTTTTGGGCATACACTTATTGAAGTGCCTTTTAAGGTGGCCAATGCCGTTTGATGATTTGGCACTAAGGAGATCTTTGCAAATTTTATATTCTGCCTTTTCCTCTATTCCTCCTGTAGGACTTGGGACCTGACGTTGAACAAAATAAGACCGTACAGGAGAAGTCAATCTTGTTTTTCTCTTATTTTTAGTTGTAGAAACTGAACATGAAAGTTCTACACCAATAGTGGGTCCGGGTTCTTGGGGATTATGACTATCTACTTCTATGCCCTGACTTTGATCTAAATGAATAAATCCAGGATCTTCTTCATTTAGAGAAAAGTCAAAGTTGAAAGGTTGTGATGGTCCAGCCATTTTCCTAAATAAAAGATTTAAAAAAAAAACTTAAATAAATAATTATGTATAATGTGTTTTTTGTGATAATTTATATAAGAAAGGGGAGAAGATGAGACTTAATATATAATATTACTATGTATATTAATACTAAATAAAGCTCAAAATTAAAAATAATAAATACCTTTATGAGAGAGGGAGAGCTAATGGAGAAGTCCTCCTTAGTTGAATCCTCCATTTTAGAGAAGTCACTCTCACTCTTCATTTCTTAGAAAACTTTGTAGAGAGCTTAGAGCCTTAGACTTTAGTATGAGACTTAAGAGAGCTTAGAGCCTTAGAACCTTAGAGGGTGTGTGAGAAATGAGAGAGTAGATGAGTGTAGAGAAATGAGAGGAATGATGGCTATTTATAGAATTTCTAAGTGATAAAATGACATAAAATACCCCCTCATATGACCGTTTTATAGCTAGGGGGGGGGGGGGGGGGGGGGGGGGTATAATGGTAACAAATGATCAAAAGACACTAATACCCCCCCATTTGACCATTTATAGCTGCTGGGGGTTTAAAAAGTTATTTTTATGACCGTTTTTTGAGGAGGGTTTTTTTTTCTTTTTAAATGACAGTTGGGGACACTTCTGGCCGTGCCTCGTGCCGGGACGGGCCTCCCGTGGGCTTGGGGGGCCTAGCCCAGCAGGGCACGAGCTTTACTTGTGCCGGGCCGGGCTGTGCCTCCGGCCTGGCAGCCCTGGCCGAGCACGGCCCGCTGGGGACTGCTGGGTCGGGCCGGGTGGTCAACGGGCTCAGCACGGTTTTTCCATGCCGGGCCCCTGTTGGGCTTAGGCCATCCACCCAAATTTACACCCGTAGCCTTGAGTATGTCGCCTCTTCCCACATGTGCGGACTTCCTTTTCAATTGTGTGGGCTTTCCTTCTTCGTGTGTGCGGGCTTCTTTCCTAAAACAAAAGAAGGAAAAATTTTATTTGGTAGTTGTTTTTAATCTATGAACTTAAACAATGTTCTCTTAGCGTCTTCCCTTGATTTGAAAATTTTACAGTACTTTCCCGAATATGTTAGAATTCCAGTAGAAGCAAACGCGTACCAGACATGATCAGGTCACTCACCTAATTAAGTCATGGTCCAAAAGTAATGGTGATTATAGTTCCTTTTTTTTAAAACACCTGTCCAACACGCCACGAAATTTTCATTTAATTGTTAGGATTGACCACTACTAGCCCTAGACATCACAGGATCTCTAATGCTTTCATAGTTTTTTTTTTTTTTTAAATAGGACACGTAATAACGTTTGTGATGAATATTAATCCCACCCGCTGCAAGATATTGCTTTATGATCTAATAAAAGTATCTTCAAAGATTAGATCTAATTAGATCCCTTCGGTCATCAAAGTAAGGTCATACAAACGGTTAAATTCATATTTGGGCTGTCACTTTATATGTTAGGATGGAGAGCTGAGAGCTCTAATGCACCTGTTTTTATCCCCCCACAGAATGTCCAGATATGAAAGGTGGGGTCAGGACATTGTCTAAGTTAAGTGCAAGGAATCTTCAACTCTAGCTTTTCTACTACAAGCCGCTGAATTGTTGGACGGATTGGAGACCCTGTTTTGCAAAACAAGCATCTTGAAAACGTGGGCTCGCCTGTGGTTTTGTGGACTCTCTCCTCCCTATATAATCAGTTTCTCTACCATCCCTGTTTATCACCCAAACTACAAAACCACACTTCTTTCCTTGGAATCTCAGACCCAACTAACTCCGTTTAGAAAGATGAGTTCAAGAGGCAGAGCATGGATCGTGGCTGCCACCATAGGAGCGGTTGAGGCTCTGAAAGATCAAGGCATCTGCAGATGGAATTACCCTCTCAGATCCTTACAACAACAGGCAAAGAAGAATATCAGATCTTATGTTCAAGCTAAGAGAGTTTCAACAGCTATTGATTCGTCTATAAAAAGGACTAGTGAGGAGAGGAGGAAGCGAGAACAAGAGAAGGCTGAGAATGCTATGAATTTGATTTTCTGGGGACCCAAGTAGAAAGGATTCTGTAAGGTTTTTCTCTAGTAGTGATAATTAATCATTTCGGGTTTAGGATTTGGAGAAAGTATACAGCATGTGAGGAGTATGTATTGTACTTCAGAAACTGTAAATTTTGGAAATTTTAGGTGAATGTAGAAACGAAAGCGTAAATTTTCTTTTTTTTCTTTTTTTTTTTGCATTGGAGACGTGAACACACGCATTCTTACTTGCACGCCTGTATTCCAATCAGCTGAAACACATTTTGGGACAATGAAAGTGTCAATTTTACTCAGCCTCAATGCCAGAACAGCCGTCTAAGCATGAAAGGGCCTTAAAATAGAGAAAAATGGAGAGGTGAACATTTTTTCATTTTTATCAAGCACGTTTGTGTAAGACCAGTTTTCATGGAAATGCTGCAGGGAAGCTCTCACTTTTATAAGCTTCTCTCTTTTTCAAGGTTTGGTGAGGCATGGATTTTTATTAGGAAAGTTACAAAATAGCAATTGCTAGTTTTCCGCTGGTGTGTGTAGAGATCAGTTTCTCCTGGGGGAGGTTCAAAAAGGTATTTCTGAGGAACAGTTATGGGAAACATGCCCTTTTAAAACCATTTTTCTCTATATTCATCTACTTGCAGGAGACGTCCGTGTAACCGTAATGTCAATGTGCCAAACTTTCCAAGACTGATGAAACGCATTAAATCGCGTTAAATCAAGTCTGATAACTATTTAGGATCATAACACAGGCGGCTCTTGCTCCAGGTAGTTCTTTTCGTATACATCAAAAGCCTCAGAAGTAATGGAACACGTCAAATTATTTAGGATCGTAACAGTAACATTATGGACATGTTTATGCAATATTGAAATCCCTTGGCGCTGCAGATACCCATAGAGAACAATTCAATTTCTTTCTTTCCACACAAAATATACAGCAAATATGGTACAGTGACAAATGGCAAAAAAAGAAAAAAATGGATGCTTTCCTATGCTATTGATGAATGCTCAGAGTTACACAGATGTCCTAAAAATTTCATCGATGGTGCAAAAAAGACTCCTATTTCCTAGGATGCTACATTTCCCTCATTTGATTCAACCTTTTTGCATAAAAAACCGTTGAACTAATTTTTCTTGAGTCAGCAGAAATCCATTTAAAAACTACTTTTTCGTGGCATCGCGGAATTGGAAACAATGAAAGAAGGGATTTTAGCACTAAAATGCCATTAAGAAGAAAATTAAATCTCCTTTTGATTAATACCCTTTTCTCCGGTGGAATATCAATCTTTTAATTAAAATACATAAAAATGTTTATTAATAAACTAGTATAAAATGATTTTAAAAGTATGTCACTTCTTCCTACATGTGCAAACTCCATTTCTAATTGTGTGGGTTTTCCTCCACCGTGTGTGCTGCTTCTTTCCTAAAATAAAAGAAGGACAAAATTTTTTGTTAGTTGTTTTTAATCTATGAAATTAAACAATGTTCTCTGTAGGCGGTAAAAACGACACCTACTTAGATTGAGATGAGATCGAGGTGAACTTCTTAGGACGGGGAATGCTGAACGCCAAGAACCTGAAACGGAAGGAAAAAGGCTAGAGTTAGAGCCCCTGGCTGCCGTGAGCCGAAGGCACTCCGATGCCTGAGTTAGTTCTGAGAAGACTAAACAGGAGGAGGAAGAGAAGAATGAAATGGCGTGGAGTGCTGTGAGTTGCGTATTGCGTACCTCTCATGGGACCGATCCCATGTGTATATATAAGTGAGCGTTCCTCGTTCATTCTCTCTGTGAGTGGGGGTAGGTGAGGTGAGGTCCCATCGATCCTTACCCTGACTGGCTGCAGTAGGTAAAATGGGCAACATCCCATCCTCACTTTCCATGCCTTCAGTCAGTTGTCGTACAGGGCTGATAAAGCAAACATCTTATCGCCATAAATGAGCGATCCTATCGTCATAAATGAATGCTCATATCTGTCTGAGCGCGCCGTATTTCCAGGAGGGTGGCGGCCCACTCTGACTTTAGCATTCTAGCATGAGACCAAGGATGGCTTGGCCGTGGTGTGCCTTTGTGCTGAGCTGGCATTCACGCCGAGCTTCCGAACCGCGGTGCCGTGCTGGCACTATTTGGCCGAGCTGCCGAGTTGACGGGATTGACCGCAGAGGCCGAGGTGATTGGCGAGTCTAGTCGTAATCCTTGCTTAACTTCGTCATTACGGTGTTTTACCCACACAATTTCCCCCTAGCTTTTGACTTCTGAGGGCCCTCTAGCTCGAGGAGGTCAGAAGCTTGATGACCGTATAGCTGGCTCCGCTACCGAGCTCGAGTGAGGGTTACTGTCATATGACGGAAATACCGGGGCGAGGGAGCTTCGGATCGGGAGGGTCTCCTTCGAGATGTCCCTTCGCCTGTCCTGGATATTTAATAGCCCTCGGATATCGCGCTAATGGTGGCACGTGTACCCTCTCTTGGCTGTCTCGCAATTACTTCGAGGAGACGTCAGGGCTGCGAGATGGGACGTTAGGGCTGCGAGATGGGACGTTAGGGCTGATTGAGGGGACGCCTCTTAAAGGCTCTCCTCGAAAGTCGAATCGGCGCCCCTAGGCCTTATAAATCAGGGCGCCTCCCTCGTCTTCACTTTCCTCTGCTTTCTTCAGACTTCTACTGCGCTCTGCAAGAGAACTTCTCCGGCGCCTGCAAACTTCCGACGATCCTGCTTGTGCAGTCCCATTCGTAGGACTCCTTTCCGTTTCCTTCATCTTTTCTTTTAGATAGGTCCTCGTCTGAGTCGAGAATGGGAGTCTATAGACATTTGTTAGGAGACCCAGGTTCCATAGATCATTTTAGGGATTTATATAAGGTCCCCTCCAATGTGGAGGTCAGACGGGATGACCCTGATGACGGCCTCACCTATCGTGATGGCTGGATGCCGTTCTGGCTGGTCTCTGTAGTGGAAGGGGGGGTCCGCTTCCCCCCGCACCCACTGGTCCGAGACTGCCTCTGGGAGTGGAGGTTGTGCCTATGCCAACTACTTCCCAATGGATACAAAATCATAATGGGAGTAGTGCGGCTCAACCAGATTCTGGAAATCGGCCTCGGTGTCCCGGACATCGAGGACACGTATGACCTCTGCAAATCCGCAGAAGGGGACACCTACTACCTCTGGCTGAGGGTCCGCCGGACTGGGTTCGTAACCGCGCTGGAGGACTCCAATAGGTACGCGGGCGACGACCGAGTACTCGTCAGAGGAGGATGGGAGTTTGGTGAAGCGGAGCCTGCCACCACGGTCCGGGTTCCTCGAAAAATAGGAATTCCTGCAAGTAAAGACCGAAGTTCTTTCGGTTTGCAGTTCTTTCCTTTCTTTCTCTGTCTGGCTCCTGATACGATTTTGTCTATGCAGATTTCCGCGAAAAGAGGGAGCTTGGGAGGAGGAACCGCTGGAAGGTGAACAGCGCGTGGCACGAGTAGGTGAGAAACTACCGCGGCCACAACTGTCGTGCTGCGTGGTCTCTCCTGGGGTACGTGCCCCACTACAGGTCCTTCAACACCTCCAGAAAGGTACTGGGGATAGACTCCGTGCTGAGCGGGGAAGGCGTCAGTCAAGGAACAGCGACGACCGCGGTGCCCGGCTCGGCAGCGGTGACCGTCGCGATTCCCACCGGGCGTCTGATTGAGTTGGGAGACCGTGCTCCAGCAATCTCCGCCGCGGAGCCTGTCGGGACTTCGAGAGCCAAGCCCCGGCCTTCCCGAAGGAGGCTAGTAGCTTCTAGCTCGGAGGAAGAGGAAGAGGAAGAGGAAGAGGAAATGCTGCGCCAGCGCGGGCGACGCTACGCTGTCGAAGACTTGTCTGCGGCGGCCTTCGGGGACATCGGAGGCGAGGTCCGGGATCCCCCTCAGGCAGTGGCTCTGACGCCTCCGGCATTTGCGGGTGGCACTCCTGCCACAGACGCCGAGATGGTCTGTATCGCCACGACCGGGGCTGCTCGGCCTGACGAGGCAGAGGTCATCTCAGCTCCGCCTCCGGCCGTTGTCGTGGATGACGCACCCTCTGAACATGCCGTGGGGCCTGGAGGTCGGGCTCGCTCCGCCGAGGTCGTTGAGGGCGGGCGACCCGAGAAGAGGGCAAGGGTTGAGGCGTCGCCTGGCCCCTCCTCGCCTCCGCCTGCTGGAGGGACGATCTTGCCTCCTCCTCTGGCTCCGTGGAGGCCGGCCATCGAGGAGGTTTTGGGGAGGCCGCTGGCCGAGACAGACCGCTCAACCGATCCCCAAGTGGTCGCAGCGCTAGGACGAGCCTGCGCCCTTCCTCAAGACATGGCGAGGTGGGCCGAGATGGACAACGAGTCACTCCTGCTCTCCTCGATGCGATCCCTGGTGTCGGTAAGTGCAGTATACTTTCCTCAGCTTTCAGTCCGGTGTCGTTTTATTGAATTCGGGTTCTCATCTTGCAGCTGTTGCAGAGGTGCCAAATGGGCATTGAGAGGCTCGATGCAGCCGAGGCGCGGGAGGCGGAATGGGTGGTGGAGAGGGACGAGCTGCGGGCGTCCTTGGCGTCTAAGGACGCGATGCTGGCAGAGGTGGCGGCCAGGAACGCCGGTCTCGTCTTTGATTTCGAGGAGTCAAAGGTCGAGGTCGAGCGCCTCAAGGACGAGCTGGCGGACGAGAAAAGCCAGAACCTCCACCTTGCCTCTGAGCTCGATGATCTCCGGATTGCGGCAAAGCGACTGGAAGACGACCTGGAGAGTGCGAAGGGGACAAACAGGAGGCTCCTCTCTCAGCGGAACCAGGCGCAAGGTTCCCTGGAGATGGCGCTGAGGGGGAAGGCGGCCGAGATTGAGTCTGCCCTGGCAAAACAAGAGGCCAGGCTCAAGGAGGAGTTCCTCGCTGAGCATGACTCCATCATGGGGGAGGAGGTCGGCAGGCTGTCCGCTGACTACAAGGCTCAGCTGCCGGGGATCCGGGACCGAGCCTGGGAGCTTGGGTGGAAGGCAGCCTTGAACAAGGCTGGGGTCCCTGAGAACAACCCTCTCTTCCTAAATCCCCCAAAATTCTCCTGCTCGGACTCGGAACTCGCGGCCGCGTCTCGGGTTTCTTCTAACCCTCCTTCGCAAGCGTGTCCGGAGGCGAACGCCGCTCCCGGGGCGCCTCAAGGGGCTCTAGCTGCCAGCGCTGATCCCGAGGGCTACCAAGTGGCTGCGGTCGTCGAGGCCCCTCCTGAAGCTGTCGCTCCCGAGGCTAGTGTTCCTGAAGCGGGCGCGGTTGTTCCTGAAGCTACCCCGACCGCTCCCGAGGCCAGCGCGGTCGCGGCCGAGGCCCCTCCAGAGATTGACTGCAATGTGGAAGCTGCAGCCCTCTGAGGCTTTTTGTAATTTTTCTTTTAATGTATCTTTATTGATCTTGTAATCAGGACCTTTGATTAATGAAAACCTTCTTCACATTCTGGCTTCCTTTCTCCTCGTCTTTGATGAAATGTGTGTGGTCGACCTTATGTCGTATTGCTTTTCTGTTTGAGTTGTTGGTCCGGATAGCCGAACTCCTGGCCATTCTCAGAATTGAGACATCCGCCAATGACCGAGACCCGGTGTATGAACCGCGGTCTCGGTTTGCTGTGTATCCATACCCATAATCTCCCCCCCAGCTTTTGACCTGTGAGCTCCTTCGAGCAGGTCGGAAGCTGAGTGGTTTTGTTAGACCGGGCCTGCCGCTGATCTTTTAAGAGTACCCGGTGTGTGATGCATTGCCGAGATGGCGGAGTCTCGGTTCGGGGAGGATTCCTCCTTATCACCTTTTGCTGACGTGGAGTGCCTCATTGAATTCTCTTCGCCAGTCGAGGCATTTGCCCGTTCGTCAGTCGAGGCATTTATCCTCTCGCCTATCGAGGCATTTAATAGTCCTCTGGAAGTGCGGCGCCGGTGCCACGTGTCGCTTCTCTGAAGGGCACGCAATCACATCTGCAGGACGCCTGGGCTGCCCGAGACGGTGTTAGGGCTATTCGAGGTAATGCCTCATTAAATGCTTTTCTTGAAATCTGAAACGGCCCCCCCAACCCTTATAAACTAGGGCACCTTCTCCGTCTTCCTCCTTTTCGATCTTCAGACTCTCTGCTGCATTCTGCTGAAGAACAGTACTACCTGCGAGCATTCTTGTTTGCACGGCCTTCCATCGTAGGATTTCTTCCTTCTGTCTTCTCCCTTTCTAGTAGGTAGTTCTCCGTCTAGGGTAGAGAATGGGCGTTCACAAGCACTGGCTAGGGGACCCACTGTCCATAGGCCTGTTTAGGGAGACATACCAGGTCCCTGCGAATGTAGAAGTCAGGCCAGACGGCCCTGACGATGGCATCACATACAGCGACGGCTGGATGCCATTTTGGCTAGTGTCCGTCGTGGAGGGGGGGGGGGTCCGGTTCCCCCTTCACCCACTCCTCAGGGACTGTCTCCGGGAGTGGGAGTTGAGCCCCTGCCAGCTACTTCCCAATGCGTATAAGATCATCATGGGAGTAGTGCGGCTGAATGAGATACTGTCAATCAACCTCGGTGTCCCGGACATCGAGGAGGCGTATGACCTCTGCAAATCCGCAGAAGGGCATACGTACTACCTCCGGCTAAGGGTCCACCGAACTGCCTTCTTGATCGCGCTGGAAGATTCCTATAAATACGCGGGGGAGGACGGTGTCTTTGTCAGAGGGGCATGGGAGTTTGGCGAGGCGGAGTCCAGCACCACGGCCCGGATCCCGCGAAGAATAGGAGTCCCCCCAAGTAAAAACCGGGGCCCCTTGGGTTTTGTAGTTTAACCTTATTTGTTTCTTTCCTTCTGTTAACACTGCTCTATTTCTGCAGGTTTTCGGCAGAGAAGGGAGTTCGCCAGAAGAAACCGGTGGAAGGTGAACAGAGACTGGCACGAGAAGGTGCGAAAGTACCGCGGCCATCACTGCCGAGCTGCGTTCTCGCTTCTGGGCTATACGCCTCATTACAAGTCCTTCACCACCTCGACGCGGGTGACCGGGATTGACTCCGTGCTGCTCGGAGAAAATATCAGGTCGAACACCGCACAGTCCGAGTGCCCCACCTCGGAGACGGTGACTGTCGCGATTCCCAGCGGGATTCCGGTAGAATCGGGCGAACAGTCTCCGGTCTGTGAACCCGCGGGGACTGTGAGAGCCGAGACTGGGCGCAAGCGGCAGAGGCAGAAATTTGTCGTCTCCAGCGAGTCCCGGAGCTCATCTAGTTCGGAAGAATCCGAAGTTGAGATGTTGCACAGTCGAGGCCAGCGCTTTGTGGCCGAGGACCTATCCGCCGCAGCCTTTGGGGACATAGGGGGCGAGACCTCGGACCCTTTTCGGGCCGCCAGCGTCGCCCCGACTACGGCGCCCGTGGCTGCTGCAGAGGTTCTCGCTCCCGCGGCCGAGACGGGTCCAGGAGACGTCAACAGGGCCGAAGCTGGTCCTCCCGCCGCGGTCAAGGTCGGCACTGATCCTCCGAACACAGTCGCTGGCGAATCGCCCTTCGACTCAAACAGAGAGGGTCCCGCCGAGGTCATCGCGGCGCGCAGGCCGGGAAAAAGGGCGAGGGTCGACCTCCCATCTGCCCCTGAACCGTCGATGTCGGTCGGAGAATCCGCCACTCCTTCCGAGTTTGTCCCTTGGAGACTGGACATCGAGGGCGTGCTGGGGAGGCAGTTAGCCGAGTCGGACCGAGCGGTCAACCCTGAAGTGGTTGCCGCACTGGGACGAGCTTGCGCCCTTCCCCAGGACATGGCGAGGTGGGCGCAGATGGACAATGAGTCGCTGCTGCTCTCCTCAATGCGGTCGTTGGTAGCGGTATGTAACCTTAATCTTCATATTCCTCTTTTTCTGCCGCGTTCTTTCAACTGACATTCTGTTCTTACTGCAGCTCTTGCAAAAGTGCCAAACTGGCATGGGGAGGCTGGATGCAGCTGAGGCCAGGGCAGCCGTCTGGGCGGCGGAGAAAGAGGAGCTGCTGAAGTCCCTGGCGGCAAAGGATGTGACGCTGGCGGGGGAGGCGAGCAGGAATGCAGATCTTTTTGCCGAGCTCGACGCAGCGCGGGCCTTGGCCGAGCACCTCAAAGAGAAAGCAAAGGAGGAGGCGGACCAGAACGCCCACCTTTCCTATGAGCTAGACGAGGTTCGGCTCGCGTTGTCGCGGCAGGAGGAAGATATGCAGATGCTGCGGGGGACGAACAAGAGACTCACCTCCGAGAGAAGGCTTGCTGAAAGAAAGCTGGAGATGGCTCTGGAGGGGAAGGCGGCCGAGCTCGAGCTGGGTTTGAGAGGGCAAGAAGCCAAACTCAAGGAAGAGTACCGAGCCGAGCACGACGCCGTGATGAACGAAGAGGTCGGCAAACTGGCAGCTGACTATAAGGCGCAGCTGCCAGGAATCCGAGACCGGGGATGGATACTCGGGTGGAAGGCGGCCTTAAAAAGGGTTGGGGCTTCTACGGACAGCCCCATTTTCAGGAATCCGCCCAGGTTCCCTCGCTCGGACTCGGAGTTGCGTGCCGTCTCGCAATACGTCCCAGTTCCCTCCGCCTCGGAGGTCGCCCCAGCTCCCTCATTGGAAGTCGCCCCTGCTCCCCCAGTAGTCCCCGAAACTGCCTCCGCCGTTCCCAGCGAGAGCGCTACCGGGACCAATTGTAATAAGGGAGCTGCAGCTCCCTGAATTTTGTACTTTTCTTTTTTCTTTTCGCATTGTATTCCAACAGATTATATAATAAAACAGCATTTTTCCACATGTTCCGTGCATGATCCTTGTCTTGTTTGTGGTGGAATGAGTATCGACACAAGTAGTCTGCCAAGTAGTTTAATAGGTACTAACTGAGTGCGGTTGGCCCTCTGAACAGAGGAGCCGAGCCGCGAGAGTGGTAGTGGTACCGGACCCTTATATGCTTTTTGGCTGTGCCGCCTAGGCTGGTGCAGGCACCGAGCTTAGGGCGGTTGGCCCTCTGAACAGAGGCGCCGAGCCGCGAGGGTGGTACGGCTACCGGACTCTTATATACTTTTGGCTGTGCCGCCCAGGCTGGTGCAGGCACCGAGCTTAGGGCGGTCGGCCCTCTGAACAGAGGCGCCGAGCCGCGAGGGTGGTACTGCTACCGGACCCTGATATGCTTTTGGCTGTGCCGCCCAGGCTGGTGCAGGCACCGAGCTTAGGGCGGTTGGCCCTCTGAACAGAGACGCCGAGCCGCGAGGGTGGTACTGCTACCGGACTCTGATGCTTTTGGCTGTGCCGCCCAGGCTGGTGCAGGCACCGAGCTGAGGGCGGTTGGCCCTCTGAACAGAGGCGCCGAGCCGCGAGGGTGGTACTGCTACCGGACCCTGATGTGTATGGTTCTGTCGAAGCTGGCGATGGCACCGAGCCGACAGTTCATACTCCGAACAGAGGCGTCTAGCCGTGGGTAATCTTGAAGCAATGCAAAGACTTTTTTCAGAAAAATCGCCTTTTATTGATATTTGATTTCTTTAATACATTTTTCAGAAGTAGAATTTTTTGAGATGCATCGCATTCCATGGTCGCGGGAGCGCCTTCCCCTCCATGTCTTCAAGTCGGTAGGCAGATCTCCCAGCGGTTGAAGTTATTCTGAATGGTCCCTGCCAGTTGGGCGCCAGCTTGCCTTCGTTTGGATCTCGGTCGCCAGGAAGTGTTTTCTTTAATACCAATTCTCCAATCGCGAATTTTCTTTCCTTGACCTTCGGGTTGTATCCCCTGGCCAACTGTTGTTGATAGGCGGCCAGGCGGATAGCTGCCGCCTCTCTTCGTTCCTCAGCCAAGTCCAGTTCCCGCGCTACGTTCAGATCATTTAGACCCTAGTCACAGAGTTCCGACCTCAAGGTCGGGAGGCCGACCTCAAGGGGAATAACTGCTTCCATGCAGTAGGCAAGGGAGAACGGGGTCGCCGAGGTGGAACGCCTTGGAGTAGTTCGGTAGGCCCATAGAACACTGGGCAGCTCCTCTGCCCATCGACCCTTGGCTCGGTCGAGTCTCTTTTTAATTCCGTCGAGGAGCACTTTGTTCGAGATCTCAGCCTGACCGTTGCTTTGAGGATACGCCGGGGTGGAGTAGACATTTCGAATGCTGTACTCTTGGCAGAAGCTTTTGAAGAAGTTGGAATCGAACTGCGTTCCGTTGTCGGAAATTAGAGTACGGGGAACTCCAAATCTTGTGATGATGTTCTTCCACACAAAGTTCTTCGTGTCTAGTTCGGTGATGGAGGACAAGGGTTCAGCTTCGACCCATTTTGTGAAGTAATCCGTGGCCACTATCAACCATCTTTTGTTCCCTGGAGTTCGGTGGAGAGGTCCGACGATGTCCAGGCCCCACTGGGCGAAAGGCCATGGACTGGAGAGGGGGCTCAGGTCCTGGGCTGGCTGGTGGAGAGAATGAGAGAACTTCTGGCACTTTTCGCATTTTCTGGCATAGAGCTGGGCGTCCTTTTGCATTACGGCCACCAGTAACCTTGGCTGATAGCCCGATACGCAAGAGACCGACCTCCTATATGACTGCTGCAGATTCCTTCGTGAATCTCGTAGAGGAAATCGTCGACTTTGCTGGGGTGAACGCACTGGAGGTAGGGCCCTGTGAATGACTTCCTGTAGAGTTTGCCGTCCTGGGAGAGCCAGAAACGGGTTGCCTTCAACCTGACCTTTCGAGCCTCGGTCCTGTCCTCTGGTAGCCGGTCGTCCTTCAGGTATGCCATGATGGGGTCCATCCAGCTCGGGCCGAGATCGAGGCACATGAGCTGCCGAGGTTGCTGGATGTCGATGCTGGGCTCTCGCAGCGTTTCTACTTCAATAGTCCTTTTATTACTGGCTTCGACCGCCGAGGCGAGGCTGGCGAGGGCATCTGCATGGGAGTTGGATTCTCTGCCGATCTGCCGGACCTCAGCCCTTTCGAACTGGGAGAGAAGTCCCTTGGCGTGGGCAAGGTAGGCTGCCATCCTGTCGTCCCGAGCTTGGTAGTCTCCGCTGAGCTGGCTTGCCACTAGCTGAGAATCGCTGAAAATCACTATGGATCGAGCATTCAAGATTTTGGCACTGTTAAGTCCGGCAATGAGTGCTTCATACTCAGCCTCGTTATTAGATGCCTTGAAACCGAGTGTCAGAGCTTGTTCGATGACGAGGCCTTCTGGAGACTGGAGGACTATGCCAGCGCCAGCTCTTTTGGACGTTGAGGATCCGTCGACAAAGACTTTCCAGGACGAGTCTAGGAGCTCTCTCGAGGACTGTTCTTGCTCGGTCTCGGGGACAACTTCTGTACCCCTATCGCCCCCCAGTTCGGTGTCGAGTGAGGTCGGTGCCGAACTCTGAGGAGTGAACTCCACAATGAAGTCCGCGAGGACTTGAGCTTTGATGGCCGTTCTGGGCTGATAGCTGATGTCGTATTGCCCCAGTTCGACGGCCCATTTGGAGACCCGTCCGGAGAAATCTGCTTTCCGGAGGAGAGCCTTCAGTGAGTATTCTGTTACGACCACTATTGTGAAGGTTTGGAAGTAGTGGGAGAGCTTTCGAGAGGCGCTAACGAGCGCCAAGGCGAGCTTTTCGAGCTGCAAGTACCGGGTCTCGGCGTCCAGCAGGGTTTTGCTCGTGTAATAGATAGGCCTTTGTTTGCCGTTGTCTTCTCTGATGAGCACCGAGCTCACTGCATGGTCCGAGATTGACAGGTACAAGAACAGTGCCTCTCCAATAGTCGGGGTTGACAGCAGCGGTGGAGAAGAAAGGTAGTGTTTAAGCTGTTGCAGCGCCTCAGAGCAATCCGGCGTCCATCGGAACTTGGAGCCCTTTCGCAAGAGTTGGAAGAAAGGTCTGCACTTGTCCGAGGCTCGGCTGATAATTCGGTTCAGGGCGGCAGCCATTCCGGTCAGCCGCTGAACTTGTTTTGCCGAGGTCGGACACTGGAGTTCTTGGATCGCTGTGATCTGGTCAGGGTTCGCTTCGATCCCCCTTCTTGTGACCAGGCTCCCTAGGAACTTGCTGGAACCGACACCGAAGGCGCACTTGGATGCATTCAGCTTCAACTGGAACTGGCGAAGGATGTCAAAAATCTGGCGGAGGTCGGTCAGGTGGTCCTGCGACCTTTTGGATTTGACGACCATATCATCGATGTAGACTTCCACCGTTTTGCCGAGCTGGGCCTGGAACATCTTCGTCACCAACCGCTGGTATGTCGCTCCCGCATTCTTTAACCCGAAAGGCATCACCTTGTAACAATAGGTTCCCCTGGGAGTGATGAAGGCTGTTTTGTCCTGGTCTGCCGCATACAGGGGGATCTGATGGTACCCCCGGTATGCATCCAGGAAACTCATTCGGTCGTGTCCGGCAGTGGCGTCGATGAGCTGGTCTATCTTCGGAAGAGGGAAGCTGTCTTTGGGACAGGCCTTATTGAGGTCGATGAAATCCACGCAGACCCTCCGTTTTCCCGACTTCTTTTTGACCACCACGGTGTTAGCTAGCCACTGCGGATAGTGGACCTCCTTTATTGCGCCTGCCTCGAGGAGTTTCTGAACTTCCTCAACCACGGCCTCGGTCTGCGGGACCCCAGTCCGGCGCGGTTTTTGAAGCACGAGCTTATGGTTGGGATCCACCTTCAGTTCGTGGCAGATGACTGTCGGGTCAATGCTGGGCATCTCATAGGGTGTCCAGGCAAAGACCGCCTTATTCTCCACAAGGAGGTCAAGCAGTTCTGTCTTCTCAGACTCGGGGAGCTGGCTTCCAACAAGGAAGAATCTGTCAGGGTCGGCGGGATCAATGTTGACCTTGGTGAGGTCCTCGATGCTTTTCTCCGCCGGAGTTCTGCCGACGTCCCCGAGCTCGGCGTCTCTGTCCAGTTCGGCCATATTGACTTGGGACGATTCGGCCTCGCCAGGCAGCACGGCCAGCAGGCATTGCCTGGCCATGTGCTTGTCGCCTCTGACGGTGATCACATCCGTCCGACCTGACTGGCTTTCCAAAGGGAATTTGAGCTTCTGATGCCGGGTGGAGGGCATCGCCTCCATGCTATGCAGCTACGTCCTCCCCATAATGACATTGTATGGGGAGGGGACGTCGACTACTAGGAAGTCAACTTGCCTGCATGCGCCACCCACTTGGACTCTGAGGGAGATCTTACCCTTGGGATAAACAGGCTTGGAGCTGAAGCCGACCAGAGGGGTACGGGCAGCCTGGAGGTCCTCGTCCTTTAGTTTCAGCTTCTTGAAGCAATCGTAGTACAGGACTTCGGACGAACTGCCAGGGTCGACAAGGGCTCTCTGAACCAAGAAGTTCTGCAGCTTCAAGGTGAGCACTAGAGCGTCGTTATGTGGGAGCTCGACGTCTTCCAAGTCCTTATCAGAGAACCATATCCGGACCCCCTCTGTTCTGGCTTTCTTCGCGGCCGGCTCTGGTGCCGCGGTCAGCACCTGCTTCTGATGGGAGGCGCGCCTGGCCTCGGCGCGAGCCTGAGAGCTCTTCTTAGGTGGGGCGGCGAGGTGAATGACATTGATGATACTCTCCGGCTCGCTGTCCTGGTTGTCAGCGTCTCGCCGCGGAGGTCGGTCATCACCTCGGCCCTCCTTCTTGATGTAATCCCCGAGGTGCCCCTCCTTCACGAGGTTCTCCAGGTGGAACTTGTAGCTCCTGCATTTGTCGGTTCTGTGCCCATTTTGTTTGTGGTAAGCACAGAACTTACTCTGGTCCCGAGAGGAGGGGTCGGTCGTCATTGGCCGCGGCCACTTGAAGAAAGGCTGCGCTTTTATTTTATTGAGGAGCCTATAGATCGGCTCCTTGAAGATGGTATTCACTGCCACGTGGGAGGCCGGCTCGTGGCCTGACCTTCTGCCGTTCCCCGGTCCCGCTGCCGAAGTAGAGGGGGTTCGGCGCTGCTCCGAGGACCGGGCCTTGCGCCGATCTGGGGAAGGGTCTCTGCGACGATCCTCCCTCCTGGAGGACCTGCTATCTCCCTTGGCTGGCTGGCTCTTCTGGGTGAGGCCGAAGTTCTCGCGACCTCGGACCTCGTCTTCCTCCGCCAATATGAACCGATTCGCTCGGGTCATCAGCTCCTTCATGGTGGTCACGGGGTACATGACCAACTGTGCCCGAAGCTGGATGCCCGGCCGAAGAGCAAGCTGGAAGGACCTCACTGCTAACTCTTCAGAAGCGCACTCGATCTGGCTGTAGACAGTCCAGAACCGACGAGTGAACTGGGTGACGCTCTCATCCTCCTGCATCCGGAGGGCCATCAGGTCAGCATCGGTCTTTGGGATGACACGATGCGCCTGGAATTTTCCCAGGAAGGAGGTCCGGAGCTGTCGCCAACTGGAGATGGAGTCTTCAGGAAGCGAGCAAAACCACCGTAGGGGGAGATCCGCCAAACTGGAGGAGAAAACTCGACAGTTTAGGGAGTCATCATCCCCCCAGACTGACATCCTCTGGATGTAATGTCGGAGATGAGCCGCGGGGTCCGAGGTTCCGTCATACAGGGTGAACCTCGGGATGCTGAACTTCTCGGGGAGTGTGTATTTCCTTATCTCCCTAGAGAAAGGAGACGCGCCAGTGTCCTCGGCTTCGAAGGCGCTAAACTGGTCTCGGATGACACCAGTAGTTTCCATATTCTGGCGGATCGTCTGTTTCACCCGCTGATCGATCCACTGCTTTAGCTCTTCATCTTCCGAAACCTGGCGCTGCTTCTTCGGCCCTTTATGCATGTGGCTGCTGCTGGAGCCTTCTTCCTCTTGGTCTTGGTCGCGCCTCTTATTGTTGAGGACGTGCCTCAGGTCTCGCCCGTGGTCCAGGCGCCCGGGTGGAGGACTCTGACCCTTGGCGTCGAGCTGTTGCTTGAGCCGTTGGATAAGCTCATGCTGCTCCTGGATGAGGAGGTTCTGAGCCCTGATGTCATCCAGGCAGGGGTCTTCATTGTGATCGAGGCTGGCTTGATGGTGTGACTGTGACCCAGCCCGCGCTGACTTCTCGTGTGGTTTGGTGACCAACTTGTCGCCTTGCCTGCCCCGCTATGGCTATGGCGGGGCTGTTCAGGAGGTGGGACGTCGCGAAGGGAAAGCATGGTCACTCCCCTAGATCGTGACTGTGTCTGGACCGTGGGAGACCTCCCCCCTGACCTCCTCTGCTGAGGGGGTGGAGGTGGAAGATTCTGCGCCAGCGGAGGCTGTAAGGACAAAGCTTTGCCTTTGGAGGGTCCTTCGCCGTTTCTGGTTTTTGGAGGCATAGTGTTTATAAGCTTTTTGTTCAGGTTTCCCACAGACGGCGCCAAACTGTAGGCGGTAAAAACGACACCTACTTAGATTGAGATGAGATCGAGGTGAACATCTTAGGACGGGGAATGCTGAACGCCAAGAACCTGAAACGGAAGGAAAAATGCTAGAGTCAGAGCCCCTGGCTGCCGTGAGCCGAAGGCACTCCGATGCCTGAGTTAGTTCTGAGAAGACTAAACAGGAGGAGGAAGAGAAGAATGAAATGGCGTGGAGTGCTGTGAGTTGCGTATTGCGTACCTCTCATGGGACCGATCCCATGTGTATATATAAGTGAGCGTTCCTCGTTCATTCTCTCTGTGAGTGGGGGTAGGTGAGGTGAGGTCCTATCGATCCTTACCCTGACTGGCTGCAGTAGGTAAAATGGGCAACATCCCATCCTCACTTTCCATGCCTTCAGTCAGTTGTCGTACAGGGCTGATAAAGCAAACCTCTTATTGCCATAAATGAGCAATCCTATCGTCATAAATGAATGCTCATATATGTCTGAGCGCGCCGTATTTCCTGGAGGGTGGCGGCCCACTCTGACTTTAGCATTCTAGCCTGAGACCAAGGATGGCTTGGCCGTGGTGTGCCTTTGTGCTGAGCTGGCATTCACGCCGAGCTTCCGAACCGCGGTGCCGTGTTGGCACTATTTGACCGAGCTGCCGAGCTGACGGGATTGACCGCAGAGGCCGAGGTGATTGGCGAGTCTAGCCGTAATCCTTGCTTAACTTCGTCATTACGGTGTTTTACCCACACATTCTCTTAGCATCTTCCCCTCATTTGAAAACTTAACAGTACTTTCCCGAATATGTTAGAATTCCAGTAGTGACGGTTTGACACGAAGTAAATACGTACCGGACATGATCAGGTCACTCACCTAATTTAGTCATGGTCCAAAACTAATGGTGATTATAGTTCCTTTTTTTTTTTTTTTTTAAAACACCTGGCCAACACGCCACGAAATTTTCATTTAATTGTTAGGATTGACCACTTCTAGCCCTAGACATTGCAGGATCTCTATTGCTTTCATAGTTTGCCTTTCTTTTTATATATATATATATATATATATATATATAGGGGAGTCTTCTTATGCATCTATCCCTCACCATTGACACTCCCTTTATGGGAACTAATGTACTTGAAAGTTTCCATAAAGGGAGTGTCCCTCACTAAAATGGTGAGGGATAGATGCATAAGAAGACCACCCATATATATATATATATATATTTTTAAAGTAGGACACATGACAAAGTATGTGATAGGAACCCAACCGGCAAACTTGCCAAACACTGTACTCTTGGATCAGCCCACCACAATAAAAGCCTCATTAACTCATCTCGTGGGTCAGCCCTTGTAGTGCAGTTGGGCTGGGTTCCCATCAGTTTGTGATGAATATTAGTCGCATCTGCTGCAAGATAGTGCTTTAAGATCTAAGGTGGCGTTTGGCATCTCTTAATATTGCCTCTATTTGTCTTAAAACAGTTTTTAGATTGTTTGGGAATTCATATTGTGAAGTTCATTTCAAATGGAGTTAAGATGATTTGCCTCCATTTCAAGAAGCCAGCAAAATGGGCATTATTGAATCAGTGGGAACTGTCTGAAGCTGAAAGAGATGCTGGGCTACAGTGAAACGGACGTCCTGATGGGACAGTCCATTTTTTCATTTTTTCACTTTTTAATTTATGGGACCCAAAATCATGATCCGGACCGCTAGATATATGAAGAAGGTCAAACACGACCACGTGTCAAATTTTCAACCTTTGATCTATCTCGGATCTCGAGATATTTGCAAAAAAAGTGAGCCATTAGATCTAATATTTTGGACATTATGGGCCCCATAATCATGATCTGATCAGTTGGTTCTCTTTGGAGGGCCAAAAACGGCTACAGGCTAAAAAATGAGCCTCTAATTCAAAGTAGATCTTGAGATATTTACAAAAACATTTTTGGCCGTTGATGTCTGATGCCCTATTGACTGGAGTTTGAAATTGACACAAGCAGTGTGGTTTTTTAGTTTTATTTGTAAATTCGTGCACCATAAATCATGATCCAAGCCATTGGATATATTCAAAAGATCATTCACGACTATGGGTCCAAATTTTAGCCGTTGGATCATCATAGATTTTGAAATATTTACAAAAAAGACAGACATTTATATATCTTTTTTTTTAAACCATGGCCCACAAATGTAAGATCCAAACCATTAATTCTCTTTGTAAGGCTAAACACAACTATGACGTCAAATTTCAATACTTGAATCCTCATGGATCTTGAGATATTTATAAAAAACTTTCAACCATTGTTTTAAAAATGTCTATTTCAATCATTTTTTCTGTGTAACCAAACAAACTAATTTCTACACTATCTACTTCAAACAGGGCCATTTGAAAGAGATCTATTTTATATAGATTTGTTTTATATAGATAAGTGACGCCAAAAAAGCCCTAAGTATCTTCAAAGATCAGATCTTATTAGATGACTTTTAGTGATTAAAGTAAGGTGATATAGAAGTAGGGGTGTACATGGATCGGATTGATACGGATTGGGCCAAATCCGTCAGCAATCCGTTGCCTACGGATTGACGGATTTGTAAACCGTCACCAATCCGTTACTGTTAAAATCCAATCCGATCCGATCCGTGGAGGAGCGGATCGGATCGTATTAATCCATTCAATCCGTTACTGTACGGATCGGATCGGATTTGATTAATCCGTTCAATCCGTTATTGTACATTACATGGAAAAAGAAAGAAGAAAAAATCCATAAATTTTGAAGCCACTGAATTAAAGGGGCATGAGTTGAGAGCTGTATGTCTATTCTATTCATAAGGTTAGTGACTCCTTACATTTTTTTTTATTTTATATGTATATATATTTATTTTTTAATGACAATGGATCGGATCGGATTGAATCCGCAGATTAAGGGTGAAATCCGCCACCGATCCGTTGCTAACGGATTACACAATTTTCAATCTGTCACCAATCCGTTTGCCTTCGGATCGGATCAAAATTCGCGGATTGGATCGGATCGAATCACATCGACGGATTGACGGATTTTTTGTACACCCCTATGTAGAAGGTTAAATTCATATTTGGGCTGTCACTTTATATGTTAGTTGGACAGCTGAGAACTCTAATGCACCTGTTTTTTATTTTTATTTTCCTGAATGTCTAGATATGAAAGGTGGGGTCAGGACATTGTCTAGGTTCAGTGCAATGAATCTTCAACTGTGGTTTTTCTACTGTTTCAAGCCGCTGAAATGTTGGACAGATTGGAAACCCTGTTTTGCAAAACTACCATCTTGAAAACATGGACTCGCATGTGGTTTTGTGGACTCTCTCCCCCCTATATATTCAGTCTCTCTGCCATCCCTGTTTATCATCCAAACTACAAAAACACACTTCTTTCCTTGGAATCTCAGGCCCAACAAACTCTGTATAGAAAGATGAGTTCGAGAGGCAGAGCATGGATCGTGGCTGCTGCAATAGGAGCGGTTGAGGCTCTGAAAGATCAAGGCATCTGCAGATGGAATTACCCTCTCCGATCCTTACAACAACAGGCAAAGAAGAATATCAGATCGTATGTTCAAGCTAAGAGAGTTTCAACAGCTATTGATTCGTCTATAAAAAGGACTAGTGAGGAGAGGAGGAAGCGAGAACAAGAGAAGGCTGAGAATGCTATGAATTTGATTTTCTGGGGACCCAAGTAGAAAGGATTCTGTCAGGCTTTGCTTTATTAGTGATAATTAGTTATATCGGGTTTAGTATTTGGAGAAAGTATACAGCATGTGAGGAGTGGGAATTGTACTTCAGAAACTGTAAGATTTTTGGAAATTTTAATTGAATGTAGAACCTGTCTATTGTAGAAATGAAGGCTTCCAAAATTTTTTCCTACATTGGAGACTTTTTTTTTTTTTGTTGCCCTAGCCAAGGGGTTGGGATTCAAGAGAGAATCCACATACACACAGAAAGATAGCCCACTTAAGTGGGAAGGAGGCCCGCACAAGCGGAAAGAAAGCACACACACATGGAAAAGGAGCCTGGGAAGAAAGTACACATAAATGGGAAACGAACCCGCACAAGCAAAAAAAGGTGACATACCCAGGGTTTGAACCCCCGGCAGCCCGGTAAGAACCCCTAGCAGCTAGGTAAGAATTGACGCTTGTTACCACTCGGGGTAAGGAGCCATTCTTCCTATATTGGAGAGTTGAGCACATGCATTCTTACTTACACACCTGTATCCCAATCTGCTGGGACACAATTTAGGCAGAACAGCCCTCTAACTAAGTGTTAAAGGGCCTTAATAGAGAAAAATGGAGAGGTGGATTTTTTTTAATGCACGTTTCTGTAAGACCATTTTTCATGGACTTTTATGTGCTTCTCTAAGTTTTGGTGTGGGGAAAGTTAGAAAATAGAAATTGCTAGTTTTTCGATGGTGTAGAGATCAGTTTCTCCTGGGGGAATAGGGGAGTCTTCTTATGCATCTATCCCTCACTATTGACACTCCCTTTATGAGAACTAATGTACTTGAAAGTTCCCATAAAGGAAGTGTCCCTCACTAAAATGGTGAGGGATAGATGCATAAGAAGACCACCCATATATATATATATATTTTTAAAATAGGACACATGACAAAGTATGTGATAGGAACCCAACCGGCAAACTTGCCAAACACTGTACTCTTGGATCAGCCCATCACAATAAAAGCCTCATTAACTCATCTCGTGGGTCAGCCCTTGTAGTGCAGTTGGGCTGGGTTCCCATCAGTTTGTGATGAATATTAGTTGCATCTGCTGCAAGATAGTGCTTTAAGATCTAAGGTGGCGTTTGGCATCTCTTAATATTGCCCCTATTTGTCTTAAAACAGTTTTTAGATTGTTTGGGAATTCATATGGTGAAGTTCATTTCAAATGGAGTTAAGATGATTTGCCTCCATTTCAAGAAGCCAGCAAAATGGGCATTATTGAATCAGTGGGAACTGTCTGAAGCTGAAAGAGATGCTGGGCTACAGTGAAACGGACGTCCTGATGGGACAGTCCATTTTTTCATTTTTTTCATTTTTTAATTTATGGGATCCAAAATCATGATCCGGACCGCTAGATATATGAAGAAGGTCAAACGCGGCCACGTGTCAAATTTTCAACCTTTGATCTATCTCGGATCTCAAGATATTTGCAAAAAAAGTGAGCCATTAGATCTAATATTTTGGACATTATGGGCACCATAATCATGATCTGATCAGTTGGTTCTCTTTGGAGGGCCAAAAACGGCTACAGGTTAAAAAATAAGCCTCTAATTCAAAGTAGATTTTGAGATATTTACAAAAACATTTTTGACCATTGATGTCCGATGCCCTATTGACTGGAGTTTGAAATTGACACAAGCAGTGTGGTTTTTTAGTTTTATTTGTAAATTCGTGCACCATAAATCATGATCCAAGCCATTGGATATATTCAAAAGATCATTCACGACTATGGGTCCAAATTTTAGCCGTTGGATCATCATAGATTTTGAAATATTTACAAAAAAGACAGACATTTATATATCTTTTTTTTTAAACCATGGCCCACAAATGTAAGATCCAAACCATTAATTCTCTTTGTAAGGCTAAACACAACTATGACGTCAAATTTCAATACTTGAATCCTCATGGATCTTGAGATATTTATAAAAAACTTTCAACCATTGTTTTAAAAATGTCTATTTCAATCATTTTTTCTGTGTAACCAAACAAACTAATTTCTACACTATCTACTTCAAACAGGGCCATTTGAAAGAGATCTATTTTATATAGATTTGTTTTATATAGATAAGTGACGCCAAAAAAGCCCTAAGTATCTTCAAAGATCAGATCTTATTAGATGACTTTTAGTGATTAAAGTAAGGTGATATAGAAGTAGGGGTGTACATGGATCGGATTGATACGGATTGGGCCAAATCCGTCAGCAATCCGTTGCCTACGGATTGACGGATTTGTAAACCGTCACCAATCCGTTACTGTTAAAATCCAATCCGATCCGATCCGTGGAGGAGCGGATCGGATCGTATTAATCCATTCAATCCGTTACTGTACGGATCGGATCGGATTTGATTAATCCGTTCAATCCGTTATTGTACATTACATGGAAAAAGAAAGAAGAAAAAATCCATAAATTTTGAAGCCACTGAATTAAAGGGGCATGAGTTGAGAGCTGTATGTCTATTCTATTCATAAGGTTAGTGACTCCTTACATTTTTTTTTATTTTATATGTATATATATTTATTTTTTAATGACAATGGATCGGATCGGATTGAATCCGCAGATTAAGGGTGAAATCCGCCACCGATCCGTTGCTAACGGATTACACAATTTTCAATCTGTCACCAATCCGTTTGCCTTCGGATCGGATCAAAATTCGCGGATTGGATCGGATCGAATCACATCGACGGATTGACGGATTTTTTGTACACTCCTATGTAGAAGGTTAAATTCATATTTGGGCTGTCACTTTATATGTTAGTTGGACAGCTGAGAACTCTAATGCACCTGTTTTTTATTTTTATTTTCCTGAATGTCTAGATATGAAAGGTGGGGTCAGGACATTGTCTAGGTTCAGTGCAATGAATCTTCAACTGTGGTTTTTCTACTGTTTCAAGCCGCTGAAATGTTGGACAGATTGGAAACCCTGTTTTGCAAAACTACCATCTTGAAAACATGGACTCGCATGTGGTTTTGTGGACTCTCTCCCCCCTATATATTCAGTCTCTCTGCCATCCCTGTTTATCATCCAAACTACAAAAACACACTTCTTTCCTTGGAATCTCAGGCCCAACAAACTCTGTATAGAAAGATGAGTTCGAGAGGCAGAGCATGGATCGTGGCTGCTGCAATAGGAGCGGTTGAGGCTCTGAAAGATCAAGGCATCTGCAGATGGAATTACCCTCTCCGATCCTTACAACAACAGGCAAAGAAGAATATCAGATCGTATGTTCAAGCTAAGAGAGTTTCAACAGCTATTGATTCGTCTATAAAAAGGACTAGTGAGGAGAGGAGGAAGCGAGAACAAGAGAAGGCTGAGAATGCTATGAATTTGATTTTCTGGGGACCCAAGTAGAAAGGATTCTGTCAGGCTTTGCTTTATTAGTGATAATTAGTTATATCGGGTTTAGTATTTGGAGAAAGTATACAGCATGTGAGGAGTGGGAATTGTACTTCAGAAACTGTAAGATTTTTGGAAATTTTAATTGAATGTAGAACCTGTCTATTGTAGAAATGAAGGCTTCCAAAATTTTTTCCTACATTGGAGACTTTTTTTTTTTTGTTGCCCTAGCCAAGGGGTTGGGATTCAAGAGAGAATCCACATACACACAGAAAGATAGCCCACTTAAGTGGGAAGGAGGCCCGCACAAGCGGAAAGAAAGCACACACAAATGGAAAAGGAGCCTGGGAAGAAAGTACACATAAATGGGAAACGAACCCGCACAAGCAAAAAAAGGTGACATACCCAGGGTTTGAACCCCCGGCAGCCCGGTAAGAACCCCTAGCAGCTAGGTAAGAATTGACGCTTGTTACCACTCGGGGTAAGGAGCCATTCTTCCTATATTGGAGAGTTGAGCACATGCATTCTTACTTACACACCTGTATCCCAATCTGCTGGGACACAATTTAGGCAGAACAGCCCTCTAACTAAAGTGTTAAAGGGCCTTAATAGAGAAAAATGGAGAGGTGGATTTTTTTTAATGCACGTTTCTGTAAGACCATTTTTCATGGACTTTTATGTGCTTCTCTAAGTTTTGGTGTGGGGAAAGTTAGAAAATAGAAATTGCTAGTTTTTCGATGGTGTAGAGATCAGTTTCTCCTGGGGGGGGGGGGGGGGGGGGGGGTAAAAAAAAGGCATTTCTGAAGGAAGAATTATGGGAAACGTGCCCTTTTAAAGACATTTTTCTTTCTATTGATCTACTTATAGGAGACGGTCCGTGTAACATTATGGACATGTTTCTGCAATGTTGAAATTCCTAGGCGCTGCAGATACCCGTGGAGAACCATTCAATTTCTCTCTTTCTTTCCACAGAAAAATGTACTACAAAAAACGTGGGAAAGTGACAAATGCAAAAAATTGGAGGCTTTTCTATGCTATTGATGAATAATCAAGAGTTACACAAATGTCCTGAAAATATCATCGGTGGTGCAAAAAAGACTGCTACTCCCTAGGATGTTACATTTCCATCATTTGATCCAACTTTTTTGTATAAGAAAAGTTGAACTTCTTTTTTTTTTTTTCTTTTTTTTTGTTTTTTGTTTTTTTTTTTTTGAGTCAGCAGAAATCCACTTAAAAATCTTCTCTTCATGCAATCAACAAGGGATTTTAGCACTACAGTAAAATGCCATTAAGAAGAAAACTAAATCTCCTTTTAATTAATACCCTTTTCTCTGGTGAAACATCAATTTTTCAATTAAAAAACATAAAAATGTATAAAATAATTCTAAAGTATTTTCTCCATTAAAATCAAAATATAGTATAGAATCGCTAAAAAAAAAAAAAGTTATGATTCTTCACGACTAAGATTATGCAAGTTAAACGTTTCTTCTCTCACTCTCCCCTTAGCGTGGACCATTCACTTACATTTTCTGTATAACTAAATGAGTTTAAGGGTTTTTCGAGTAACCCCGTGAAAGAGTAGCAGAAATGGAAGTCCGGCGGGGGAGGTCTGACACAGGTTTCTACTTTAGCACAGAAAAATTGTACAAAAATAACAATTTTTTGAGGAGAATCCAGCTACACACCAAACATCCAAGTGTAAAATCACAAGGAGATTTAATTTTGCTTCTGTGAAAAAGACGTTGCACAAACATGTCCTAAAGGATGTATTTGACTGCATAGAAAAGTTGGCAAAGATTGCCTGGATTTAGAATTGCATGCAACTTTCTCTACAATTCAACAGGCTGTTGGCCAATTAAGCTCACCTATACTTAGGGATCCCAATTACTACACACAACCTGTTGTAAGGACCCAAATTCAGATCTTTTTAGAAAAAAATATTATATCCAATTATATGGAAATTTGTGTATTTAGTAATGATAATATGATGGCATGCAACTTGGTAAACCTTTGTGGACCCTATCCTAGATTGCTTGCACTTATTTTATTATTGACATCATTAGGTGATAATAATTTGATAATTATAATTATTGTAATCTTTATTATAAATAATGGTCATGTTTCATTATTTGCATACATGTATGCATACTAGGTGGGCCCAAATCAGGATCACTCATGCATTGTATTGATTATATGTAGGGGCCCAATATGTGTTGCATATTCCTGTAAGGAATAGATTGTGTTATCCTAATTTTAGAATGACTCCTAGTTGTATTGTTGAGAAAGAGAGTTACATTAGAAAGTGGATTTAGTTGTTGGAGTCCGGATCCCCTGTTTTGTAGAAAGAAGTGGGAGATACTATTTCATTGAATCTGCTTTACCAACTGTGTAAAATCTTATACCAGCTAATGCACCATCTCAAAAATGACAAAAATCAAGAAAGAGATTTCATACAATCGGCGAATGCAAATTGGATGAAACAGTATCTTCTTGTTTCTACGAAACTGAGAATCTAGATTCTTAGTTGTTGTGAAAAAACTAGAGCCTTAGAGGAATGAAGAGTCATACCCTTAGAAGGAAACAACCTCTCGAAATTATATATATTAAAGCAAACGGGGAGGTGGGCTGTGAGAGGTGCCACGCCATCACCCATATGAGTTCTCCTTTAAGAAAAATACTTATAAAAACACACAGAGCTTTGGGTTTAATGTGGACCACTACACCTCCCAAATCTATTCCCTAAATCTCTCCATTTAAATTAAGATTATGGTTTCATAAACCTACATTTCTAAAATCCTTCTAATTTCCCCTAAAATCTCTCTTTTCCTAACTTTTCTATTTTATCTTCTTATCTTAATCCTCAAATCACTCTTTAATCTTAATCCATCCTAAAATCTGTCTAACCAATCCTCTTATCCATGTGATTGAGATCCACAAGGCGGGCCCCACATAATTATTGGTATGCAATTGCTGTTAGTTTCCACGCCTTTTGGTTTCTAATTTGCCACACGGCTTGCACTACAGGCCCCACATATGAGATTGCTACTTCACAAAGACATGAAGCCTAATTGAGGTGGCCCACCATATGTCATTAATTACATAACCCAATGATAAGCATGAAGCTCTGAGATTTTTACCGATTGAAATCTCATAAGAAATCCCTAAACCCCACATGAGATATTTTACTTCACAAAGGCTTGAAGTATACTTGAAGTTGCCTACCACATGCCATTGATCCATAGAAATTACCGTAATTCAAGGAGGAACAAGGGAGTTGGATGATCAATGAGGAAACAAATAGGCTAAGGGCCCGTTTGGATGTCTACAGAATAAAATATTTATAGATTTAAATATTACAAGAATAAAATAGTATAGAATACAATAATGCAATATTATAACAGTATAATATTTTTACTGTTTGACAATTTTTGAAGAATATTACATATTTTAAATTGAGCAGTTTGAAAGGTGTTATGATTAAAGTAAATTACATTATAAGAATATTTTTTTATTATATATTTTAATTTACATATAATTTATCACATCTAGATAAAAAAGTAATGTGGTAAAGTAAAGTTTAAATTTCATTTTTTACCATAAGTTATTTTTGTTTCATTACATAAAACCATGATAAAGTATAGTAAAGTAAAGTCAATAAAAAAATAACTACTTTATAACTCTCTCTCTCCCAGTTTACTTTACCACATACTTCATTTGACCTTACTTTACCTCACCTTTAACCATGATATGACATCAATCTTTATTTTACTTTACCACACCCGTAAACAAGTCATTTTTTATTTACCATATAAAACTACAATAAAATATGATAGAGTAAAGTAAAGAAAAGAAACTACTTTACCATTCCTTCCCACTTTACTTCACCATGTACTTTATCTCACATTTACTTTACCACAGCTTTACCGTCTTATGAAATTTACTTTTACTTTACTTTACCATATATATAATCATACACATTATAATGGATTTGGTGAACTAAAATCTTTACTTTACTCTACCACTTTGTAATAGTCATTTTTAAAAATTCTTATCTTGTAGAGAGCTTTCTACAGGGGGGAGCTGTAGGAGATAATATTGAGTTTTTTTAAAGAAAAGAATATTTTCTTTAAATTTTTCTTGAGTTACCAAACGCACAAGACTTTCTTCTTTAAAAAATGAAAGATTATATTCTATAAAATACTATTTTCTTGTGTTTTCTTGTGCATCCAAACAGGCCCTAAAAAAGAAAATAATATGCATTTGCAAATCCATATTATTGATCATGCTAATTTCTTCTTTGAGGCATCGCTAGGTTTTATAATAAAAGAAATGCACTCATTCGGACTGAATTTAGGAAGAAGTTGGAGTTCATATGATTAAAGAACTCAATTTAGGAAAACAAATGCACTCCTTCATACTGAATTTATAATGATATTAAGAGGATGGTCATCCTTCTATGTTTCTTTGAGGGTTTGGTAAGTTTCGTGATTGACTTGAATGGTCTTATATAGGGATGGCAATGAGTTGGGTCAGGATTGGGTCATACTAATTTTATACCCACCTCATTTGACATCTTAAACCTACGCCACGTTATAGTGGGCCTCATGTCATTAATTTCAAACTTGCTCCATGACCTTCGATTGGACGCCATGGCCATACACACCTGCACAATATGTAATAGGCTAGGTTTGGTTTTGGTGATAAACTAATTGCATAAAATGCCACATTCAAGAAATAAAATATCAAATAAATATATTATATTATATATAATAAATATAAATTATTTATTTATTTTTGTAAAATCTATTCTTTTCTAAGAATACCTCAAAAAAGAATCACATATTTCATTCTATTTTTTGAGCCTGGGCACCATACCTATCCATTTAATTCTGTAAGCTTACGCTTGTGGGGCTTACCCTTGGTCCATCCAAATGAACCAAACATACGACCCCCCTAAATTGCACATGTCCATTAGCTTTTGGTTAGATCTGGATTTACTGAACTATTGGATCGACTGTGTACCGATCCGAATAGACTGTTGACTATTATACTTCTGGAGCTAGATGGAGATGATAAAAACCACAGTTGAGATTATTTTTTTTTTTTTTTTTTTACAAAGAGAAGGGTCCTATGGAGTCCTTGAGATCCCCCTATCCCCATCCCTATGTGGGTCCCACCATACACTTGAGTTTACCTTATCCTAAGCTTTAGCTTAGGTTAGCTGTCCCATATAGACATGCATTCATATTTGTGTAATGGTCAATGCCTTTAAATTTAAGGGGTCGTCATGTTATGTGAGTTTACTTCATTTTATATTTATCTTCATTACATGTTAAAAGATTCTAATAGTAAGAGATAACAAATTTCTTTAGTTTAGATTTATTTTATCTTAATAATATTTTAAAATAATTCTTAAATTTTAATATATTTTTATTTTTGCCCGGGCTTAGCACGGGCGTTTGTTGCTAGTATTATTTAAAGGCTTTCAACCTCCGCTCTAGCAACTTTCCATCTGTCCCTTTCTCTCTCCTAAGCACCTAATAAGCCTATGTGATTCTTAAGAAACAAGATTAGTGATCTAGCATCCTCACTATCGATTTTTCAGATCCATCATTTGAAGAGACTTGGAAAGGAGATGTAGGAGTATAAGGCTTGCATCCAACATATTTGGCATCATCCAAAACATTATTAAGAGGTTTTGATAATCTTGTGAGACAAGTAACCCAAACATATTACCCTAATAGTCGAGTTTTCAATTTCTTGGCTTCCAATATGTTAGAATCTAAGCTTTGTATGTGTTTTCTTTGTGATCTATGCAAAGATTCTTACTTAAGAGTCTGGTCCTACCATCTTAACATGTTTAGGGTCGTTGATTTATGTTTTGAATGGATTAGATAGCATAGATTTCTATCTGTTAACCCTTGTTGTTGATCTTGAGTTTTATGATCATGCTTAAGTTAGCTTTGATGTCCCACATGTGATCTTTGTATTCATAATTTATTTCTACACTTCTCGTATGCACACACCTGAATTCAATGTATTTGTCATGGATGGGGTCATTCCATGATAGTTTTGAGTATTATAGCTAGAATGCGTGGTTTATGTTTTAGGTATAATCCAGAAACTATGTAGTTTGACAGAAATTTGAAAGCCCTATTTCATCAGCCAAATGATATAGGAATCGTGATTCAATTGTACCGCTACATTTGGCTCATTGAGTATTCCAAAATTAATTGCTAGATTGCACGATTCCGAGGTTGGAAGACTGACTTATGACCCATACAAGTTATAAGGGCAAACCTATCCTCCTGCAAGGGATCTGAATTTCACTTTATGTAATTGGGCAATAAAACTAGTTTATCTGTAGATTCTTGGAATGGTATATTTTGTAGTATAATACTAGACTTCCTTACCTTTCTAGGGAATCTAGAATCAGCTCGATTGCATTTATATAAGATTTATGGTGTGTTTTCTAATTTGACCCCTGCATGTGCTTAGATTGTTATATCTTGATCTTTTACGGCCCGTTTTTGAACTGATCAACCTGAAACTTTTTTGTAACTTAGGGCCTATGTGATTTGATGTGTTTCTCATATTCTGAACCGTGTGTGGATGATAGGATGAGCACTTTGTGATCATGTTTGTAATAATTAGGGGTGTAACTGTTTAGTTAACCGCGGTTTTTGGGAAAACGGTTAACCGAACTGTGTTTCACGGTTTTTGGTTTTTAAAAACCGTAACCATAACCGAACCGTGAAAAACCATTAAAAACCGAACCGTGGTTAATGGTTTGGTTACGGCTAATTGTTACTTAAAAAAATTTGTGAAAAATTTATCATTTACCAATCAAACTTACTGTGAAAAAAAAAAAAAAAACATAGTTAGAGAATGGCATAATATGTTACTTCAAAAAAAAAAAAAAAAATTTCCATTCAGGCCCTTATGTTTTTTTTCTTATTAGCGAAACGGTTCGGTTAACCGTGTGTTTTGGAAACACGGTTAACCGAACTGCGGTTAACAGTTCGGTTCGGTTAATAACCGTGAATCAAGACAAAAACCGTAAACGAACCGTAAAGTGCTGTTTTTCGATTTAAAAAACCGTAACCGAACCGAGAAACACGGTTATTAACAGATGTTCGGTTCGGTTCGGTTATATGGTTTTTCAGTTTTTTTTTACACCCATAGTATTACTATTCATGCTTTTGAGTTATAAACCCACGCGTCAAAATTTACATTGTTCTGTGCATATCCATTCACCTCTCAAGGCATTATCTAAAGTATGGACATATTTGTATACACACTCTTTTCGCAGAAAGGGAAAACTGCCATGTCAGCAAATTCTATAGAAATGGAAACCTCTGAAAATGATTTATGAAGAATTTAGAAATTCATTTTTGGTGCGAGTGTTTTTTTCTCGTTGAATTGGTGCTAATGTTGTCTGGTGCGACTGTGGAGTCCTTATAAAAAATCAAATTTCCTTGTTTGGTGAAATAATTTTTTGAAGAAAAATAATATAGTATGTATATTATTTATCCAACATGAAAGAATAATTTATTTAAAGAAATAAAAAATGAAAAAGTCGTAGGATTTTGGGTTGAAATGGAAAAAGTGAGGAAAAGAGGGAGAAGCTTTCTGGAAAAATCAATTTCCCATTCCCCCAAAGGAAACTCATTTCCAACATTAGCAAAGAAAATGTCGACGAGGCAGGAAAGCATTTTCGTGGAATTATTCCGCACCAAATGCATGAAAAAGCGGTTTTCCATGAAAAACCGTTCACTTTTTTACGGGAAAGTTTTACAAACATGCCCTATGTGTAATGTATTGTGGGGATGCTCGCATAAGATTCTTAGCCCTTTTTGGGAACGACACTCGAGGGTTAGCCCTTTGCCCGTGCATGCCTCGGCCTACCTCCTCCCGAGGACACTCGGAGTAGTACTCTACTAGTGCCAGGTCGATCCCAGATACAACGGGTGAGACTGAGAACAGATACCCGTGACCACTTGGGCTATCCAATAGTCTCCAAGTGCTTTCATGTTAAATGAGCTAAAAGTAAATGAATTAAAGATGAAGATAAACCAGAGCCTTAAGATGATCTCTGTGATCGCGATATAAAATTATTATCTACATACCCTTTAAAACCAAATCCTAATCCGATCAATCTCTACCTTACACCTTTTATTCATTATTCATGTACTTGCTATTTTTTCCCCTTCATTTTTTGATAAGATTTCATTTACTTGCTTAATAAACCCTTCTCACTATGAAGTCTACATAATTCAATTCTAATTTCACATATGGGAATAGTACTTATGATTCATATCAGGCACCATTATTGGTTTGAGACACGTCGCTAAGGCCCTCTTTGCATGGAATTGAATTCTTAAGAATTCATGGTAAAATGTGTTGCAATAGGATTATTAAAGAGCAAGGAGTAAAGGATATGATGATGAGATGTAGATGAGATCCTAGCTTTTTTAGGATTTGATTTAATAGGGCCATCTCCCTTTATTCATTTTTCAATCAAGGGGAGATTATTTGATGCCTTTATTTCTTCTTCCATTTTAACCAATTTTAGGAATGCATTTCTTAGAAAGCTTATGAATTCAATTCCTTGGAAACAAACAGACCCTAATGATTATGCATCTAAATCAACCCAATCAATTTCCAATTATCAAATAGGAACCCAGAAATTAATTATTGCCAGTGAACTTGTAAATTTTCTAAGAAAACTCACACGAGTTTTTAAATAACAAAGGGCGAGGATCTCTACTTCTACTTCAGGGTATATCCATCCATACATTTAAATCTTAAATTGTTTACTTAGGTTTTAAGTATATTCTAATGAAAAAAAATCTATTTAAACATTATTCAAGTCATACTTTTGTGGATACCTTCAATGCCCGTTGATTAGTGGAGGAAATTATTACCATTCACTTTCATGCTAAAGCCATTGGATTGGGTAATTAATTGATTTATCTTTACTAGAGTAGATGCCAATATGGATTTAGTGCTCCAAAACTTAATAACTTAACTCTTAAAGTCATCAAGTCTTGCAACTTGGGCAATGAGGCAATCAATTAGACTTGTTCGACTTGCTCAACTCCGAGACCTAATCACCATAGTCAACTTTCCCGTCTTAGCATGATCTAAAATAACAGCCATTGTAAAAAATTTTTGCCCATATTACACAAAATTCAATTTATACTATTAAGTTTTATTGTATTTTATATTATTTTCAAAACGTAAGTACCCACGCGCCCACATGACACATACCAAAGTCCCACAACATCAATACTACAGCCAGGGATTGATCCCTTGTTATTTTGTGAAAATGAGGTGTCTCACTAACTGAGCTACCGGTGGATTATACAAAAAGTTGTTTAGACCTTCGTACTTTAATCTTGCTATGGCACTGAACTCCTTCTTTGGTCCAAAACTACTTGGGCATTAACATTGAGGTCTACATTGACTTTTGCCTAACAATTCTTGAATTTAAATTTTTTTTACCAAGCGGTTGCACAAGATAGGAAGATAGAAAATCTACATTTTCCCTAGTTATTTGTGGTATATGATATTGCATATAATCTTGATATTAAACTACCATAAAAATAACCTAGGTCACTGTAAAGAATGGGTTTTTATTGCAACTTTTCATCTTCCTTCCTACTTTTCATTTTCTTGTGGGATTCCACACGGTATCAAGATATAATTTTTATGAGATTTCACATTTTTCATCCCCGATGAAAACTAAAAAAGTAAAAAAGTTTTTAACTCATAAAAAAATTCCTTTCTTATGTCCTGAAAGGATGAGTGATGGCTCACATATATATCTTGTGATGAGTTAAATGGATAGGTGGAGGCAAGAATAATGTTTCAGTAGTTTGGGTCAGAATTTTCTCAGAAAAAGAGATGATGCCAAGAATAAGGCATTTCAAAATGAAAGCAAAAAGGCGAATTTGTGCCTATTGTATGGATATAGAATATCGCACGTAATAAAGGCAAAAATATATCTAAGCAAAAACAGAAAAAGGGCAAATTATAATTTGCAAGGTAAAAAATACGGGTTAAAATGTTAAGATTATCATTAGATTATTTACTTTTTTCAATAAAGTGGTTGCATGTAGTTAGGAAACTTGTTTACCTAGTCTACAGGAGAATCCCTAAGTTGTAGGAGTCATGGTCAGTTTCACTACTCATGCTGGAGTCGTGGTATGTAGTTCCACAAAATCTGCAAAGTGGATGTTATGTTGCTTGCAGCAACAGACTTGATTTTCTTATTTAAGTTGTAATTTTCTCATTCAGATTATCAATGAAATTCAGAGCTTCTTAGCCATCTCATTAGCAACACGCTTAAACTTACAGTTTCAAAAGTTTAATCAACATCTGGTATCAGAGGTATCAGAGCTTGGTTGGGCCTGTGTCGAGAAACTCACATAGAAGCAGCAGTTTTTACATCCTTGCAGTAGCAAGCATCTATGGCGTCTAACAAGCCAGCAGAAAATTTCGTTCAGCCAGCCATTCCTCGCTTTGACGGTCACTACGATCATTGGAGCATGTTGATGGAGAATTTCCTAAGATCCAAGGAATATTGGGATCTTGTGGAAACAGGAATTGTTGAACCAGAAGGCGAGCTGACACAAGCACAGCAAAAGAAGATAGATGATATGAAGTTGAAGGACCTGAAGGTGAAAAATTACTTGTTTCAAGCCATTGATCGAGCAATTTTGGAGACCATTCTCCAAAAAGATACTTCCAAGCACATTTGGGACTCCATGAAGAAAAAGTACCAAGGGTCAGCATGAGTGAAGCGTGCACAGCTTCAGGCCTTAAGACGAGACTTTGAAACTCTCCAAATGAAGAATGGAGAGTCTGTCACCGAGTATTTTGCAAGGACCATGGGGATTGCAAACAAAATGCGAATCAATGGTGACATGCTTGATGATGGCTCAATTGTAGAGAAGATCCTGAGATCTATGGCTCCAAAGTTCAACTACATCGTTTGCTCTATTGAAGAGTCAAATGACACCGAGGAGATGTCGATTGAGCCAACGAGAAAAGAAAGGAAAAATTGTAGGCGGTTTAAATGCGTAGGCCTGCTCGAGCGAATGTAATGTTCGCTTGAGCGAATGTCTTGAGATTTGAACACGTTAAATGTAGAGCGCGAAAATCCACTAACGGCTATCGTTTGGTCAAATCACTCCATGAGACACAGCGAAAAGTGAAAATTTTCATAAAGTTAATTGCGTAATGGCTAAGTGAACAGTATGACCCAAAACGAGAAAAAAAATGAAAAAAAAAAGTGTGTGTGCACAACTCCCCCTAAATCTTCTTGAAATGTACGAAGTGATTACATAGGGAGCACATCCAGCAAAAACAAGTTAGATAATCCATCTTTTTCTCATAAATTTTGCCTCTCTTTTTCTTTATTGTATGTTGCTATTTTTTTTCGATTTAACCTCTTTTCTTTTTTTCACAAAATCACTTTCTGTGATTTTCCCCCTTTTTTTTATATAATTTGGCACTAGCAGGATAGAAAAGCGAACCACCATAGGTGACTTTCACACTAATGAACATGGTAGCCTTCTCCAAATGAAAACTACCAATCAAATGGAAGCTATCACACACATTCTTAGGTAGCCCTGATCCTCCGATTCAAGATGACTACTGTGACATCCCTCAAAGAAAAAGGGAGGAGAGTGACGTGAGAAAATTAAGATAGATCTGTGCAGTGCTAAAATGATTTGGTCATGTGAAAAAAGTGCATGAGCAATTAAATAAACCAAAATTAATAGAGTTTAGGGAAGAAGAGAGATCCCTAGAGATTTGCATAGGGATTCAAACTGAGTTGCATCCAATGGTTTTGTAAAAATGTCCACCAGTTGATTTTCGGTAGGAATATGATGCAAAGAAATTATTTTCTCTTCCACTAGATCACGAATGAAATGATGCCTAATGTCTATGTGTTTGGTTCTAGAGTGTTGTACCAGATTTTTGGAAATATCAATTGCACTCTGATTATCGCAAAACACAGACATTGTTTCTTTCTTAATTCCATAATCTTGCATCATTTGTTTCATCTAGAGAAGCTGAGTACAGCAATTTCCCGCAGCAATATATTCCGCTTCAGCAGTTGACAGAGATGTCGAAGTCTGCTTTTTACTGTGCCATGCCACGAGATTATTTCCGACACAGAAGCATCCATCGGAAGGACTTTTCCGATCATCCACACACCCAGCCCAATCAGCATCAGAAAAACCAACAATGGTAGTGTTTGTTTCTTTGGACAGCCATATTCCTTAATCAACAGTACCACTGATATACTTTAGAGTTTGTTTAACGGCCCGAACATGAGATTCTTTCGGTTCAGACTGATATCTAGAGCAAACACCCACACTGTAAGCAATGTCAGGACGACTGGCAGTAAGATAGAGAAGACTGCCTATCATACTTCTGTAGAGAGTTTCATGGATGTCCTTTCTATCACTATCAAGACTGAATTTGACAGTTGTACTCATGAAAGTCCTCAAGTGTTTTGTTGATATAATTCCAAATTTCTTAAGTAACACTCGAGCATACTTTGGTTGAGAAATAAAGATTCCAGATTCAATTTGCTTAATTTGTAAACCCAAAAAGAACAAGAGTTCACCAATCATGCTCATCTCAAACTTGCTAGCCATCTTTTCAGCAAATTTATCAGACAAAAGCTCAGATGTCGAACCGAAGACAATGTCATCGACATAAACCTGTGCAATAAGGATATTCTTCTTGTCTTGTTGAATGAACAAGGTCTTGTCAACACTTCCTCTTTGAAAGCCATGCTCAATTAGAAACATTTGAAAGCCATGCTCAATTAGAAACATTGTCAATCTTTCATACCAAGCTCTAGGTGCTTGTTTCATATCGCAAAGAGCTTTTTGCAATTTGAAAACATGATCCGGGAAATGAGGATCTTGAAATCCCTTTGGTTGTTCGACATAGACTTCCTCATTTAAAAATCCGTTTAGAAAAGCACTTTTCACATCCATTTGAAATAATTTGATACTAAAAAACAAGCAATGGCAAGTGATAGTCTGATTGACTCAAGTCTAGTGACATGGGCAAATGTTTCATCAAAATCTATGCCTTCAACTTGAGTATACCCCTGAGCAACTAGACGTGCTTTGTTCCTTATCACTTGTCCAAACTAATCAGTTTTATTTTTAAAAATCCATTTTGTACCGATTATGTTTGTGTGATGGGGCCGAGGAACAAGCTTCCAAACACGATTTCTTTCAAATTGAGCTAGTTCCTCATGCATAGCATTAATCAAACTATCATCAGATAAAGCATCATTGACATTTTTGGGTTCCACAACAGAGACATAACAAACATGACTTACCTCATCTCGTACCTATTTTTTGGTTTTCAAAGGAGCTGTGATCGCACCGATCACAGTATCTCGGGAATGATCTTTCAGAACTTGTCCTTTCTGAGATCTAGGATGAGGTACGGGTGAAGAAGCAGTTTTCTTTACCTTGAAGGTTGATGATGAACTTTTTGAAGCACTCTTTTCTTCGAATTGACGAATGATGTCTGGCACTATGGTTTCTGATGATCCTTTCTTTTGATCAACATTTTCTTCATTCGCAGGAATTTTGTTTTCAGTTTCAGATTCAGGATCTGATGGACTTTCCATGTTTTTATCCATAATCTGCTCAGAAGAAGGAGAAAAAGTCATGCCTTCATCGTCATCGGAAAAGTAATCAGATGTGCCTGCATCATCCACTACCACATTTATGGACTCCATAACTACATAATTTTTCACATGAAAACCCCTATAGGCTTTGCTAGTTAAGGAGTAACCAGGGAAGATTCCTTCGTCACTTCTGGAGTCAAATTTGGTCAAGTGTTCAAGGTCCCGCAGGATGTAACACTTGCTGCCAAGAGTTCTGAAATATTTTATATTTGGCTTGACTCCAGTCCATATCTCATATGGGGTGGTTTTAGTTCCGGGTCTGAGAGAAACACGGTTAATAACATAGACAGCAGTGTTAACAGCTTCAACTCAAAACCGTTGGGGAATATTTTTGCTATGCAACATAACCCGTGCCATCTCTTGAACTACTCGATTTTCGCGTTCAACCACTCCATTTTGTTGTGGAGTTTTTGGAGCAGAGAACTCATGTTTAATGCCATATTGAGCGAAAAAAAAAAGTCAGAATTTTGAAACTTTGCTCCATGATCGAAGAGAATTCGTGAAATTCCTCCAAATTCTTGTCCCTTATCTGCAATAAGTAAAGACCACAAGTGATTAAAAACAAAAAATGTTTTTGACTTATTATGCAAAAATCGGACCCAAGTTAACCTAAAAAAATCATCAACAATTTAAAAAATGTACTTTTTACCGCCGATACTTTCAAACTTAGTGGGTCCCATGAGATCCATGTGTAACAGCTCTAATTTGTTTTCCAACCTGACATGGACCACAAACACTATTCGGGGCCTTTTGAAGCTTGGGCAGCGCACGAACAAGTTCAAATTTTGACAATTTTTCCAAATCATTGTAATAAATGTGGCCCAGCCTTTGATGCCACAGATCAATATCACTTATTATAGCAGAATTACATGACATATCTTTATCTGTGGAGACCACATAACAATTGTTAGGATTTCTTTTACCATGGAGCACTGTTTTTTTCCTTTTTATCAACAATGATGTACGCATTAGCAGAAAAATAAATCTCATGACTGTTGTCAGATAGTTGACTTATGCTCAACAGATTGGTTTTAAGCCCATCAACCAAGTAAACATTTTTCAGCTTGGATGTACCTGGAATGGAGACTATACCTTTTCCAATCACTTTTGCCTTACCTCCATCTCCGAACCGAATACTTCTGCCATTATAATCTTCAAGATAGGTGAACAATGCTTTGTTCCCTGTCATATACCTAGAACAACCACTGTCCAAGTACCACACATCCGATTCTTAAGAACTTAAAGCAGTGAAGACCACATGGCAGCGTAGGTCAGATTTACGGACCTAGATGGTCTTAGTCTTGACCTGTCGAGGAGATACATAGTGCTTCCTCCGCTGATTTCTTTGAAATTTTCTCATTTTATTACAATGCGGTCTTATGTGTCCTTTAATCCCACAAAAGTGACATATGGGAACGAAATTGGGTTTTGGCACATATCTTTTATACTTTTGACTATAATTCGGCTGTATAGCATTTGAATAAATTGGAGGCATAGCAGTCATAGTAGGTCATTGAACAAAAATGGACTTATCCATGTCTTTTGATGAAGAGGCCCCCTGAACATAACCTATCCTTGTTTTTGAGGATGTGGACTTTTGGCTTCCCAAAATTTCATTTAGCTTCATTGATCCGGTATTCATCCGATTGATAGAAGCCTTAGTTGAATCCAGTTCTGCAAGAGCCATTTTCAACTTTCCAACAAGATTTTCTTTTTCAGATGTGCATGACAACAGCTCTTTTTGCAAGTTGACCATGAAAGTGCAGCTAGGGCCAATGAACAAGTCCGAGATGGGGGTGGGGGGTGTGAATATGACTAATTAAAATTCTTTGCCAATTAAAAATATCTCAGTCCAATTTTAACCCCAATTAGGACAAGGAACACAATGAACACATTTAAGAATACAACTTATGCGGAATATGTGTTCAATGTGTGAATGCTTAAACAATCAAAGATATGACAATTAGTTTCATGTTAATAAGCACGAGCGTGTGTAAGACACTCTTCACAAATTCACTTGTGATTCACATCAATGTAAAAATAACTCTGTAACCAAGGTGCTCAAGTGAATGTATGTAAAAGAGTGTGTGCTAAACAATATATGATTTACCAATATGTTCAATGTTGTTTTCGCACAAGTGCATGTGTGTCAATAAAACTCAATGATGAAATAGTATCCTTATCAATCTCCACAACATATATATATGTAAATCATGTACAGGTGATAGAGATAGAGAAATTGACACAAGGGATTTATAGTGGTTCGGTCACACAGACCTACATCCACTCTTAAGGGCCACACAGTCCCCTGGTTCCACTATGAAGAATCAAACTACACAAGTACTGATTCTACATCAATTTTGTTACCGAGGTTCGATTACAAAGATCTACTCCACTCTTTTGTTCAAGAGGTTCGACCACAAAGATCTACTCCCTTCTACAATTTTTATAGTGGTTAAATCACAAAGAAATAAACCACTCTTACAATGCTCTGAATTGAATGAAGTGAGGGAGAAGAACACTTGCCTCTTTCGACAAAATCTGGAGGTTGCCACTTACCCCTTTGATGAAGTCCAGAGGATGCTCTTCGAAGCTTGTCACCGTAGCTCCAAGCTTTTATGCCTCTTGCAATGCTTCCTTGATATTGATGATGATGCTCCAATGTTGTGCTCAATCAAGGGAAGAGGTCTTTGGTCTAGGGATATGGATTCTAACTTTTGATGGCTCAAGTTCTTCCCTAGATGATATGGTTTTCACACATCACACTTTCCTTGAGCTAATGAAGCTCTTAGATTTGCCAATACAAGCTCATAGTGTGTGTGGAATGATCTATGAGAGCTCAAATATGATATACCATGGTTAGGACATTAGCTCTCATGATCTTGGAGCACTTTGGAAGATATGGGGCCTTTTCTATTTATAAACAATCCCCAAACGGCTCTCTAACGGCACTTGGCGGCTAGCCTCCTTCACATCTGCGGTTAGCCGCTACCCCAATGGATACTTCCAACGGTCAGATATTTCAAATTTTCTGAATGGGCGGCTAGCTGTCGGTCATCAGGCGGTCAACCGACCACTGACCGACTGCTGACTGCCTGGTGGCCGCCCCTCTGATTTTCAGCCAAAAACAGCTTCTGGAAAAGTGACGCGAGGTGACCGTGAGACATGGCGGTTAGCCGACCTCTGGGTCCAGTTTTGAGTCTTGAAAAGGCTAAAAAACATTTTCTAAAAACCTATTAAATAAGCCATTAAACTAAGGGTTTTTAGGGCCATCTCTTGGTTGGTTTGGGGTCCCATTTACCTGAATAGGTTGTCACTCATATGGAGGTCTTCCTTGATGAATTCAAGCCTTCCAAGACTTGATCTTTTGACTTCAAACTTGATCTTCCTTGTGAAACTCTGAGAGGCAAGGTCTTGAATTCTTTGACATGGAATCGACAATATAAGTGCTCATGGAAATGTGGCACTAACAGACCAACTCAGCTTCAATCTTTCGAGATTGTTGCAACAGACGATCATTCTCTTGATCTGCAATGATCAATTTGTTAGACAAATTGGCACGTTGATCTTCTTACTACCTTACCTTAGACCGAGAGTCTGTCAATGCTGCTTGCAGTGACGTATTCTTTTCTTCCATTGCCTTTATTTTCAAGGCTCTTTTCTCACTGATCTTTGACATCCTGATATATTCTTGTAATAGTTTTTGATAGTCTTCATCAGCCTGTTCTTCGTCAGAAATCTCATTAATATCTAAATCATCCTCAGACTTAGATTCCTACATAGATGACGCATTAAAAAGTGCCATAAAAGCAATGAATTTTCCTGACTCACTGGAAGATGAATCGGGTTCAGAAACTTCTTCATCAGATTCCTCATCCCAAGCAACATTTAGTGCTTTACTTTTGCTCTTTTCTTTTCGATTGGTACACTTAGCTGCAGTGTGACCATATCCTTGGCATTCAAAACATTGAATAGGCTTAGATGTACCCTTAGGTTTATTTCTCTCTGTTTTGGGCACAAACTTCCCTTTTTGAAGCTGCCTTGGGATTCGTGGAATCTTTCTTAGGGAAAGCCTTTTTATTTTTCCACATCTTTTAAAACTTTCTAACAAAGTAAGCATCAAATTTTGCATCATCCAGATCACTGCTCGAATCACTGTTTTCAGTATCATCTATTGAGTTAGAGGACATGAAAGCTATGTCCTTTCCCTTTTTGGTTTGACAATGATTCAATTCAAAAGTTTGCAAATTGCCAACAAATTCTTCCACAGTCAGGGAATTGAGATCCTGATGTTCCTCGATGGCAACCACTTTTGGATGAAAACGTTCTGGGAGGGACCTCAAGATTTTCTTGACAATTTTAGATTGAGGAATGGGCTCTCCCCGATTGAAGGATGAGTTCTCGATTTTACTCAGTTTTGTATTGAATTCATCAAAAGTTTCCAAATCCTTCATTCTGATCGTCTCAAAAGCTGTGGTCAGATTCTGCAGTTTGGTTTGTTTCACCGTGTCTGTTCCTTCATGAACTGTTTGAAGTAAATCCCAGGTTGCCTTGGCAGTCGGTCACATAGAAATTCTATGGAATTCTGCCGGGGTGATTCCATTGTAAATTGCATTGATGGCCTTGTTATTGCAATTGGACTTGTCTTTTCATCAACATTCCATTCGGCTTTGGGTTTCTTCAATTTGGCCATCTACTATCACAGTGGGATCAACATATCCCTCTACAACAGTGTCCGAGACCTGATCGTCTATAGCCCTGAGAAAAGCAATCGTCCTTACTTTCCAGTAAGCATAATTGGTTCCGTCTAAGAGAGGGGGCTTATTAGTAGACGTTCATTCTCTATTGAAATTCATTAGAGATCAGTATTAAAAGATCACACAGTAAATTAGTGCAACCTGTTCTGATACCAATTGAAAATTTGGCCTTAACACAGGCTTAGGTCCCAACCAACCGATCTCTAGTAAATTTCAATCACAGTGATTACACTAATTATTAAACCTAAATCCGATTAAAAATAAACAATCCACACGACGAGAATGACACATGATTTATACATGGAAAACCCTACTCAGGAAAAAACCACAGGCCTTATTGTTTAAGTCAACAGACAACCAAGTACTATATAAAAAAAAGTTACAAGCAACTCACAACCCTTCCTAGTTGAAACTCAACTTAGGGACTGAGCTGTCTTGCCGACTGCTCGCTGTGTACCTTCACCATGCTTGAAATAAACACCCCGAAGTCGTCTTCAAGGTGTCTCTACTTCAGAGGAGTAGAATGGAGCATAAATCCAAAGCCTTGATCTTCAGCACTGTAAATGGTCGCCTTGGGGGATGATGGATCTCTCAAAGTTCTCTCTAGGGTTTTTTCTAGTTAGAGAGGTGAATTTGAATAGAGAGATGAAGGCTATTTGTAAGCCTAGATTTGTGCCTCAAGTGTTATAATTTGAATAGGAATCAGTAGGACAAACTTGAGACAAATCATGAGAGAAATCTGGACAGGTTTCTAATTTCGAGCCCAGGTTTGCTCGAGCGACCAGGGAGTCCGCTCAAGCGGACAAGCCTCTGTCTTCGAAATTTTGAACTTCAAACCTTGGCTCAAGCGAACAATAGTATGGGTTGAGCGAAAGCACTACCATGCGATGGAGAGAATAGCTTGAGCGAATGTATTTCTGTGAGGGGTTCGCTCGAGCTAATAGAGGATCACTCGAGCGAATAGAGGATCGCTCCAGCGAATAGTGTCAATTCCAGAAACAACTGAACTTCTTCAATGACGATCTTGGGCAGTCCTTTCTAATTAAAATTACATCATAAAGACTCCCGGTTTTGTCCATTACCCAATGAATTAGCCAACCTAAAAACTTACACTGCCAAAGGGCAGGGCCGAGGGTTATCCTAGTCCTACCCTTGATATAGGCCAAGGCCCTCGGAGGGAATGCACTATCTAGGCCCTTATCCTACCCTCGAGCGCCAGGGGCGGGCCAGCGCAGGGCTCAGGTCCTCAAAACTAAGAAAAACTATTTTTTCTAACATCGTTACCAAAATCTAAGCGTGATCAACCGTTATCTTATCTAACATCAATTGCAAAGGAACCATTAAAAAAACATTCGTTATCTTGTTTAACCTCAATTGCAAATGAACTATTAAGAAAACATTGGGAGTATATAAGTTATCTCTAAAAACTTTCTTTTATCGAATAAAGTCATATATGCTTTGGTGGCTTGGGTTCTAGACATATGATTTTATTTATTTTGTCAAAGAAGGAAAATGATTGAAGAGTATGATCTATTTGACACTTTTAATATGACTTTCATATGAATTTTCACATATGAAATCATTCCAGCAGTGTCTTGTCTTTGAGAGTTTTAAACCATTTACACTCACATACCTTTTATCAATTGGCATTATTTTTAATTAAACACTAATATGACGATTACGCATTCTTGGATTTCAATCACAAAAACAAATGCACTTAAAAATACTATTAGTTTAGACTTTTAAGAATTGACAGTATAATTATCTAATTAAAAGGATATATGGATCACCCCATATCCTTAAAGTTCCATACACCTATAAACTACCTCTATGAATTGGTTGACATCCCAAGCAATTCTATAGAGGAAAAAGTGTATAATTATTAGTAGAAAGGAGTACACCCCCTTTTGCACTAACAATAATTTATAGAAATAATATAAAAGGCCTAAATAAGAAGCAATAAAACTAAAAGAAAGGGATTCGAAGCAATTTCGCAACACTTATTATTTATGTATTAAATACAATACTTAGCTTAAATAATTAAATATAGATGAAATGAACCAAGTATGTATGGGTTTTTAGGATATTTTTTAATGGGTAGGTGGGTATGAAATTGCTTTCATATCCCCCTATTACTACTATTTCATATCCTCTTATTACTACTAAGTGACTATGATAAGGGTATTTTAGTGTATATATATATATATATATAAATAAATAAAAGTACGAGGGCCATGGCCAGGGCCGGGCTAGTACTATCCAAGCCCGGCTCTAGTGTTTTTGTTAGAAATAAAAGCCTTTATTTTAAGGGCAGGGTTGGACCCCCTTGTCTCATAGTCAAATGACAGGCCTAGATCGGACCTACCACAACATGCTCAGTCACTTTATGCCGTAGCCTTTTATTTGATTGGTGTTGTGTTTCCTACTAACTCTAAATGCCTTTATATGTTAAATGCGCTAAAGAGTAAAACGACTGAAGGTGAAGATATAGTGGGAGCCATAAGAAGATCTCTGCACGAGAGACTAGTGATAGAAAATGATTATCATTCACCTTTTATATGCTTGCTCAATAAAACCTTGTTCTCTATACCGCCTCCATAGTTCAGTTCTAATTTTACAAATGGGCCTATTTGTGATTTATATTAGGCACCATTGGTTTGATCATACATGAGACACTATCACTAAAGGCCCATTTGGATGGAATAGAACTCCCAAAAATTATGTTGCAATGGAGGATTATTAAAGGGTGAGAGGAGACGGATATGGGATGGAGATGGAGCCCTTGCTTTCCCATGATTGGATTTACTCAGGTCACGACTATTGGATTTGGCTCAAAAGGTCCAACGAGCCTAATGAGTGGTTTGCTTGGGGGCCGACTGTGTTAGGGCTAGTTTGGGTTATTCTTTGTAATAAAAAAAGAAGGCAAGCAAGGGGAACACATAGAGCATTGTAAGGGAAGAGGCAGTGAGAGAGAGATTGAGATATGTGAGGTGAGAGTAGGTCAAGTGTTAGAGGGTTTGGAATCTTTATAACGAGTTGCCCAATTTCCTGCATAGTGAAATTGAGTAGAACGCTCATAGCCCCGTGGATGTAGGCAATTGCTGAACTACGTAAATCTCTTATGTGCTTATGGTTGGTTGATCGTGTGTGAATTTATGACCTAATTTAATCCCCAATAATTGGTATCAGATACCAGTTGTTGTGTGTGTGCATGCGGATGCGCGAGTACCTACGATCGATCAAACATGCTACATGAGAGAGAGATGAGGATTTTATGTGGTTTAACAAATCTGCCAATATCTGCAGTAAGAGAGCAACGATTCACATATTGACTCTCTTCAGAATCTAGGGTTATATATATGTGTGTATATATATAGATAAATGGGGGATATTTCTCTGCATCCTTGGTGAGGGACAAACTAAATGGGGCCCGCCTAGGGACCCACTGATCATGGGACTTGTGGGGGATAGGAAGACACGTCTTGGATGGGACCATTTATCAAATTTTGGGTCAATCACATGCCTCTAACCCTTTCATCCGTGGCCCACAAATTTAATGACTTTATGTTAAAGGAAAAAATTTAACCCTCAATCCAATGGTCCAATCCATTTGGATAGGTGAAAATTCAATGGGTCTAGTGTACTTAGGGGGGGTTCCATGTGTGTGGATGGTTCGGATGTGTTATAAACTCAACCCTTCTATGTTGTCCCCCACCATAACATGGTGGGGGGATGGATGCACATGAATATTTATATATATATATATATATATAATCTCTACTTTCTTAGACTATAAAAAGGCCCTAGTACATTGAACAAAATACCCTTGACCTTGAACTTGGTCATTGGCTAACCTAATGGACAACTTCGGTAAATCGAAATATAAGACATAAACCCAACAATCACCACATTGGTTTGGATTTCATAGAACTCGAGCCATCAGGAAATAACCGATAATGTCTTTTTGTACCTCATTGGTTCGTACGAAGTCTCTTCAACACTTTGACAGGTTGAACAAACAATGACTGGTTATTCATTTGCCATCTCCCCTTAATACAATTTTTGTTAAAGGGGAGATTATTTTAATTTGTATTTTTTTATGACTAGGGTTCCCCATGATATTTAATCATACAAGACTTGTCCACCAGCGCATGCACGAAACCCACCCACACATGCATCGGATAAATCCAAGGTGGAATTCGGATACACAATGTGGGGATTAAACCCATGGCTTATGCTAGTCACCCAACACCGAGGTGGGTGAGGGGAGATTATTTGTTGCCTTTGCTTCTTCCATTTTAACCAATTAGAGTACATTTGTTAGAATTTTTTATGAATTCAATTTCATGGAAACAAACAGACCTATGATTATGTATTTGAATCAACCCAATCCGAAAGAGAGAGACTGGCCACTTCCAAATCACAAGTACGAGCCCAGACATTAAATTACGAAAAATATTCATCACCTTACCTCCCCTCATTGTCGGGCATGTAAGTGGTGAAAGGGGCATTCCGAAGAAAAATATGCTCAAGCGCTCTGTAGCACAACCCTATCTATGCATGTTATTTTAGCAAAATTTTGCCTTTGGTCTTTCATAGATGGACTGGTGTTTTTTTATCTTAAAAAAAGAAAAGAAAAGTTAATAATACTCTGTTATATGTTAGATTATTAACTATTTGATAGTTGAGAATGGCACCTTATATGAGTGGCAGTTCTCACTAGTCTGCCCACGGTTGAACCTTGAGCACGTCACCTCTTCTCCCATGTGCGGACTCCCTTCCCAATTGTGTGAACTTTCTTCCTCTGTGTATGCGGACTTCTTTCCTAAAACTGAAGAAGGAAAAAATTTATGTGGTAGTTGTTTTTGATATATGAACTTAAAACAATGTTCTCTAGGCATCTTCCCCTGATTTGAAAACGTTACAGAACTTCCCCGAATATGTTAGAATTCCAGTAGTTACGTTTTGACACGAAGTAAACGCGTACCAGGCATGATCAGGTCACTCACCTAATTTAGTCATGGTCCAAAACTAACGGTGATTATAATCCCCTTTTTTGAAAAAAAAAAAAAAAAGCACCTGTCCAGCATGCCACAAAATTTGCATTTAATTGTTAGGATTGACCACTTGTAACCCTAGACATCTATGGATCTCTATTCTTTCGTAGTTTGCCCTTTTTTTTTTTTTTTAAGTAGGACACAAGACAAAGTTTGTGATAGGAACCCAACCCAAGTACACTACAAGGGCTGACTATACTCTTGCAAACTTGCCAAACACTATACTCTTGGATCAGCCCACCACAAGAAAAGACTCATTAACTCGTCTCCTGAGTCAGCCCCTGCAGTGCAGTTGGGTTGGGTTCTCTTCAGTTTGTGATGAATATCGGATTTAAGTTTCTTCAAAGATCAGATCTTGTTAGAAGACTTTTGTAGGCGGTAAAAACGACATCTACTTAGATCGAGATGAGACCGAGGTAAACTTCTTAGGACGGGGAATGCTGAACGCCAAGAACCTGAAAAGGAAGGAAAAAGGCTAGAGTCAGAGCCCCTGGTTGCCGTGAGCCGAAGGCACTCCGATGCCTGAGTTAGTTCTGAGAAAACTAAACAGGAGGAGGAAGAGGGGAATGAGATGATGTGGAGTATTGTGGGTTGTGTATCGCGTACCTCTCATGGGACTGATCCCACGTGTATATATAAGTGAGCGTTCCTCGTTCATTCTCTCTGTGAGTGGGGATAGGTGAGGTGAGGTCCCATCGATCCTTACCCTGACTGGCAGCAGCAGGTAAAATGGGCAACATCCCATCCTCACTTTCCATGCCTTTAGTCAGTTGACGTACAGGGCTGATAAAGCGAACTTCTTATCGCCATAAATGAGCGATCCTATCGTCATAAATGAATGCTCATATCTGTCTGAGCGCACCGTATTTCCAGGAGGAAGGTGGCGGCCCACTCTGACTCTAGCATTCTGGTCCGAGACCAAGGATGGCTTGGCCGTGGTGTGCTTTTGTACTGAGCTGGCATTTACGCCGAGCTGCCGAACCGTGGTGCCGCGCTGGCACTATTGACCGAGCTGCCGAGCTGATGGGCTATTACCACAGAGGCCGAGGTGATCGGCGAGTCTAGCTGTAATCTTTGCTTAACTTCGTCATTACGATGTTTTACCCACACAATTGCCCCCTACCTTTTGACTTCTGAGAGCCTTCCAGCTCGAGGAGGTCAGAAGCTTGATGACCGTATAGCTGGCTCCGCTACCGAGCTCGAGTGAGGGTTACTGTCATGAGGGAAATACCGGGACGAGGGAGCTTCGGATTAGGAGGGTCCCCTTAGGCCTGGTGGCCGTTGCTAACGTACGGTCCCCTTCGAGGTGTCCCTTCGCCTGTCCTGGATATTTAATAGCCCTCGGATATCGCGCTAATGGTGGCACGTGTCGCCTCTTTTGGCTGTCTCGCAATTACTTCGAGGAGACGTTAGGGCTGCGAGATGGGACGTTAGGGCTGATTGAGGGGACGCCTCTTAAAGGCTCTCCTCGAAAGTCGAATCAACGCCCCTAGGCCTTATAAATCAGGGCGCCTCCTTCGTCTTCACTTTCCTCTGCTTTCTTCAAATTTCTACTGCGCTCTGCAAGAGAACTTCTCCGGCGCCTGCGAACTTCCGACGATCCTGCTTGTGCAGTTCCCTTTCGTAGGACTCCTTTCCGTTTTCCTCGTCTTTTCTTTTAGATAGGCCCTCGTCTGAGTTGAGAATGGGGGTCTATAGACATCTGTTAGGAGACCCAGGTTCCATAGATCATTTTAGGGATTTGTACAAGGTCCCCGCCAACGTGGAGGTCAGACCGGATGACCCTGATGGCGGCCTTGCCTATCGTGATGGCTGGATGCCGTTCTGGCTGGTCTCTGTAGTGGAAGGGGGGATCCGCTTCCTCCTGCACCCACTGGTCCGGGACTGCCTCTGGGAGTGGAGGTTGTGCCCATGCCAACTACTTCCCAATGGATACAAAATCATAATGGGAGTAGTGCGGCTCAACCAGATTCTGAAAATCGGCCTCGGTGTCCCAAACATCGAGGACACGTATGACCTCTGCAAATCCGCAGAAGGGGACACTTATTACCTCCGGCTGAGGGTCCGCCGGACTGGGTTCGTGACCGCGCTGGAGGACTCCAATAAGTACGCGGGGGAAGACCGAGTACTCGTCAGAGGAGGATGGGAGTTTGGTGAAGCGGAGCCTGCCACCACGGTCCGGGTTCCTCGAAAAATAGGAACTCCTCCAAGTAAAGACCGAAGTCCTTTCGGTTTGCAGTTCTTTCCTTTCTTTCTGTTTGGCTCCTGACAAGGTTTTGTCTATGCAGATTTCCGCGAAAAGAGGGAGCTTGCGAGGAGGAACCGCTGGAGGGTGAACAGCGCGTGGCACGAGCATGTGAGGAACTACCGCGGCCACAACTGTCATGCTGCGTGGTCTCTCCTGGGGTACGTGCCCCACTACAGGTCCTTCAACACCTCCAGAAAGGTATTGGGAATAGACTCCGTGCTGAGCGGGGAAGGCGTAAGTCAAGGAACAGCGACGACCGCGGTGCCAAGCTCGGCGGCGGTGACCGTCGCGATTCCTACCGGACGTTTGATTGAGTCAGGAGACCGTGCTCCAGCAATCTCCGCTGCGGAGCTTGTCGAGACCTCAAGAGCCGAGCCCCGGCCTTCCCGAAGGAGGCTAGTAGCTTCCAGCTCGGAGGAAGAGGAAGAGGAAGAGGAGATGCTACGCCAGCGCGGGCGATGCTACGCTGCAGAAGACCTGTCCGCGGCGGCCTTCGGGGACATCGGAGGCGAGGTCCAGGATCCCCCTCAGGCAGCGGCTGCGACGCCTCCGGCATTTGCGGGTGGCACTCCTGCCCCAGACGCCGAGACAGTCTGTATCGCCACGACCGGGGCTGCTTGGCCTGACGAGGCAGAGGTCGTCTCAGCTCCGCCTCCGGCCATCGTCGTGGATGACTCACCCCCTGAACATGCTGTGGGGGCTGGAGGTCGGGCTCGCTCCGCCGAGGTCGCTGAGGGCGGGCGAGCGGAGAAGAGGGCAAGGGTTGAGGCCTCGCCTGGCCCCTCCTCGCCTCCGCATACTGGTGGGACGATCTTGCCTCCTCCTCTGGCTCCGTGGAGGCCGGCCATCGAGGAGGTTCTGGGGAGGCAGCTGGCCGAGACAGACCGCGCAATCGATCCCCAAGTGGTCGCAGCGCTGGGACGAGCCTGCGCCCTTCCTCAAGACATGGCGAGGTGGGCCGGGATGGACAACGGGTCACTCCTGCTCTCCTCGATGCGATCTCTGGTGTCGGTAAGTGCAATATTCTTCCCTCAGCTTTTAGTCCGGGGTCGTTTTATTGACTTCGGGTTCTTATCTTGCAGCTGTTGCAGAGATGCCAAATGGGCATTGAGAGGCTCAATGCAGCCGAGGCGCGGGAGGCGGAATGGGTGGTCGAGAGGGACGAGCTGCGGGCGTCCTTGGCGTCTAAGGACGCGATGCTGGCAGAGGAGGTGGCCCGGAACGCCGGCCTCGTCTTTGATTTCGAGGAGTCAGAGGTCGAGGTCGAGCGCCTCAAGGACGAGCTGGCGGACGAGAAGACCCAGAACCTCCACCTTGCCTCTGAGCTTGACGATCTCCGGATTGCGGCAAAGCGACTGGAAGACGACCTGCAGAGTGCGAAGGGGACAAACAGGAGGCTCCTCTCTCAGCGGAACCAGGCGCAAGGTTCCCTGGAGATGGCGCTGAGGGGGAAGGCGGCTGAGATTGAGTCTGCTCTGGCAAAACAAGAGGCCAGGCTCAAGGAGGAGTTCCTCTCTGAGCATAACTCCATCATGGGGGAGGAGGTCGCCAGGCTGTCCACTGACTACAAGGCTCAGCTGCCGGGGATCCGGGACCGAGCCTGGGAGCTTGGGTGGAAAGCAGCCTTGAACAAGGCTGGGGTCCCCGAGGATAGCCCTCTCTTCCTAAATCCCCAAAAATTCTCCTGCTCGGACTCGGAACTCGCGGTCGCCTCTCGAGTTTCTTCCAACCCTCCTTCGCAAGCCTGTCCGGAGGGGAGCGCCGCCCCCGGGGCGCCTCAAGAGGCTCCAGCTGCCAGCGCTTATCCCGAGTGCTCCCAAGTGCCTGCGGTCGTCGAGGCCCCTCCTGAAGCCGTCACTCCCGAGGCTAGTGTTCCTGAAGCGAGCGCGGTCATTTCTGAAGCTACCCCGACCGCTCCCGAGGCCAGCGCGGTCGTGGCCGAGGTCCCTCCTGAGGTCCCTCCAGAGATTGACTGCAATGTGGAAGCTGCAGCCCTTTGAGGCTTTTTGTGATTTTTCTTTTATTGTATCTCCATTTGTCTTGTAATCAGGATCTTCGATTAATGGAAACTTTCTTCGCATTGTGGCTTCCTTACTCCTTGTCTCTGATGAAATGGGTGTGGTCGACCTTATGTCGCAATGCTTTTCTCTGCTTGAGTTGTTGGTCCGGATAACCGAACTCTTGGCCATTCTCAAAATCGGGACATCCGCCCATGACCAAGACCCGGTGTATGAACCGTGGTCTCGGTCGGCTGTGCACCCACAATCTCCCCCTAGCTTTTGACCTGTGAGCTCATTCGAGTAGGTCGGAAGCTGAGTGGCTTTGTCAGGCTGGCACTGCCGATGATCCTTAAGAGTACCCGGAGTGTGAAGCATTGCCGAGATGGTGGAGTCTCGGTTCAGGGAGGGTTCCTCCTTATCTTTTGCTGACGTGGGGCGGCTCATCGAGGTGTCTTTTCGCCTATCGAGGCATTTGTCCTTTCGTCTGTCGAGGCATTTATCCTGTCGTCTGTCGAGGCATTTAATAGTTTCGTTTGTCGAGGCATTTAATAGTCCTCAGGAAATGCGTCGCTGGTGCCACGTGTCGCTTCTCCGAAGGGCATGCAATCGTATCCGTAGGACGCTTGGGCTGCCCGAGATGGCGCTAGGGCTGTTCGAGGTAAGGCCTCAGTAAGGGCCTCTCTCGAAACCCGGAACGACACCCTCAACCCTTATAAATTAGGGCACCTTCTCCGTCTCCATTCTTTTCGATCTTCCAGAGCCTCTGTTGCATTCTGCTGGAGAACAGTACTTCCTGCGAGCGTTTCTGTTTGCACGGCCTTCCATCGTAGGATTTCTTCCCTCCATCTTCTCCCTTTCTAGTAGGCAGCTCTTCGTTTAGGGTAGAGAATGGGCGTTCACAGGCACTGGCTAGGGGATCCACTGTCCATAGGCTTGTTCAGGGAGACTTACAAGATCCCTGCGAATGTAGAAGTTAGGCCAGACGGCCCTGACGATGGCATCTCATACAGCGACGGCTGGATGCCATTTTGGCTAGTGTCCGTCGTGGAGGGAGGGGTCCGGTTCCCCCTCCACCCACTCCTCAGGGATTGTCTCCGGGAGTGGGAGTTAAGCCCCTGCCAGCTACTTCCCAATGGGTATAAAATCATCATGGGAGTAGTGCGGCTGAATGAGATACTGTCAATCAACCTCGGTGTCCCGGACATCGAGGAGGCGTATGACCTCTGCAAATCCGCAGAAGGGCATACCTATTACCTCCGGCTAAGGGTCCACCGAACTGCCTTCGTGACCGCGCTGGAAGATTCCAATAAATACGAGGGGGAGGACCGTGTCTTTGTCAGAGGGGCATGGGAGTTCGGCGAGGCGGAGTCCAGCACCACAGCCCGGATCCCACGGAGAATAGGAGTCCCCCCAAGTAAAAACCGAGGCCCCTTGGGTTTTGTAGTTCAACCTTATGTTTCTTTCCTTCTGTTAACATTGCTCTGTTTCTGCAGGTTTTCGGCAGAGAAGGGAGTTGGCCAGAAGAAACCAGTGGAAGGTGAACAGAGACTGGCACGAGAAGGTGTGAAAGTACCGCGACCATCACTGCCGAGCTGCGTTCTCGCTTCTGGGGTATACTCCTCATTACAAGTCTTTCACCACCTCGAGGCGGGTGACCGGGATTGACTCCGTGCTACTCGGAGAAAACTTCAGCTCGGACACCGTACAGACCGAGGTCCCCATCTCGGAGACGGTGACTGTCGCGATCCCCAGCGGGCTTCCGGCAGAATCGGGCGAACAGTCTCCAGGCCGTGAACCTGCGGGGACTGTGGGAGCCGAAACTGGGCGCAAGCGGCAGAGGCAGAAATTTGTCGTTTCCAGCGCGTCTCGGAGCTCATCCAGCTTGGAAGAATCCGAAGTCAAGATGTTGCGCAGTCGCGGCCAGCGCTTCGTGGGCGAGGACCTGTCCGCCGCAGCCTTTGGGGACATAGGGGGCGAGACCTCGGACCCTCTTCGGGCCTCCAGCGTCGCCCCGACTACGACTCCCGTGGCTGCTGCAGAGGTTCTCGCTCCCGCGGCTGAGACGGGTCCAGGAGCCGTTGACGGTGCCGAGGCCGGACCTCCCGCCGCGGTCGAGGTCGGCACTGAACTTCCGGCCATAGTCGTTGACGAATCGCCCTCCGACTCAGTAGGCAGAGAGGGCCCTGCTGAGGTCGTCAAGGCACGCGGGCCAGGAAAGAGGGCGAGGGTCGATCTCCCACCTGCCCCTGAACCGCCTATGTCGGTCGGGGAAACCGCCACACCTTCTGAGTTCGTCCCTTGGAGGCCGGACATCAAGGGCGTGCTGGGGAGGCAGTTAGCCGAATCGGATCGAGCGGTCAACCCTGAAGTGGTTGCCGCACTGGGACGAGCTTGCGCCCTTCCCCAGGACATGGCGAGGTGGGCGCGGATGGACAATGAGTCGCTGCTGCTGTCCTCAATGCGGTCGTTGGTAGCGGTATGTAACCTTAATTCTTCATTTTCCTCTCTTTTTCTGCTGCGTTCTTTCAGCTGACATTCCTTTCTTTCTGCAGCTCTTGCAAAAATGTCAAACTGGCATGGGGAGGCTGGATGCAGCCGAGGCCAGGGCAGCTGTCTGGGCGGCGGAGAAGGAGGAGTTGCTGAAGTCCCTGGCGGCAAAGGATGCGACGCTGGCGGAGGAGGCGAATAGGAATGCTGACCTTTTTGCCGAGCTCAACGCAGCGCGGGCCTTGGCCGAGCACCTCAAAGAAAAAGCAAAGGAGGAGGCGGACCAGAACGCCCACCTTTCTTATGAGCTAGACGAGGTCCGGCTTGCGTTGTCGCGCCAGGAGGAAGACATGCAAATGCTGCGGGGGACGAACAAGAGGCTCACCTCCGAGAGAAGGCTAGCTGAAAGAAAGCTGGAGATGGCCCTGGAGGCGAAGGCGGCCGAGCTTGAGCTAGCTCTGTGAGGGCAGGAAGCCAAACTCAAGGAAGAGTACCAAGCCGAGCACGACGCCGTGATGAACGAAGAGGTCGGCAAACTGGCAGCTGACTATAAGGCGCAGTTGCCAGGAATCCGAGATCGGGCATGGACACTTGGGTGGAAAGCGGCCTAAAAAAAGGGTTGGGGCTTCTATGGACAGCCCCATTTTCAGGAATCCGCCCAGGTTCCCTCGCTCGGAGTCGGAGTTGCGTGCCGTCTCGGAATTCGCCCCAGCTCCCTCCGCCTGGGAAGTTGCCCCCACTCCCCTGGTGGTTCCCGAGACTGCCTCGGCCGTTCCCAGCGAGAGCGCTACCGGGACCGATTGTAATAAGGAAGCTGCAGCTCCTTGAATTTTGTACTTTTCTTTTCACATTGTATTCCGGCAAGTTCTTATGTAATAAAACAACATTCTTTCCACATGTTCTCCTGCGTATGATTTGTGTTTTGTTTGTGGTGGAATGGGTGTCGACACAGGTAGTTTGCCAAGTAGTTTAATAAGCACTAAAATCGGACGTTGACGTTTTTCCATGCTGGCCTTTCAAATCGTGGCTCCGACCGCGCTGACGAGCGGGGGGGTGGTGCTGTTACTGAACCCTGAGGTGCTCGTGGCTGTGCCGCCCAAGCTGGTGGTAGGACCCAGCTAGGGGCGGTCGGCTCTCTGAACAAAGGCGCCGAGCCGCGAGGGTGGTACTGCTACCGGACCCTGATGTGCATAGGGCTGTGCCGCCTAAGCTGCTGTAGGCACCGAGCTGAGGGCGGTTGGCTCTCTGAACAGAGGCGCCGAGCCGCGAGGGTGGTACTGCTACCGGACCCTGACGTGCATATGGCTGTGCCGCCCAGGCTGGTGCAGGCACCGAGCTGAGGGCGGTTGGCTCTCTGAACAGAGGCGCCGAGCCGCGAGGGTGGTAGTGCTACCGGACCCTGATGTGCATATGGCTCTGCCGCCCAGGCTGGTGCAGGCACCGAGCTGAGGGCGGTTGGCTCTCTGAACAGAGGCGTCGAGCCTCGACGGTGGTACTGCTACCGGACCCTGATGTGCATATGGCTGTGCCGTCCAGGCTGGTGCAGGCACCGAGCTGAGGCGGTTGGCTCTCTGAACAGAGGCGCCGAGCCGCGAGGGTGGTACTGCTACCGGACCCTGATGTGCATATGGCTGTGCCGCACAGGCTGGTGCAGGCACCGAGCTGAGGGTGGTTGGCTCTCTGAACAGAGGCGCCGAGCCGCGAGGGTGGTACTGCTACCGGACCCTGATGTGTATGGTTCTGTCGAAGCTGGTGATGGCACCGAGCTGACAGTTGACACTCCGAACAGAGGTGTCGAGCCGCGGGGGATCTCGAAGCAATGCAAAGACTCATTCCAGAAAAATCGCCTTTTATTGATATTTGATTTCTTTAATACCTTTTTCAGAGGTAGAACTTTTTGAGATGCATCGCATTCCATGGTCGCGGGAGCGCCTTCCCCTCCATGTCTTCAAGTCGGTAGGCAGATCTCCCAGCTGTTGAAGTTATTCTGAACGGTCCCTGCCAGTTGGGCGCCAGCTTGCCTCCGTTTGGATCTCGGTCGCCAGGAAGTGTTTTCTTTAAGACCAACTCTCCTATCGCGAATTTTCTTTCCTTGACCCTCGGGTTGTATCCCCTGGCCAACTGTTGTTGATTGGAGGCCAGGCGGATAGCTGCCGCCTCTCTTCGTTCTTTCGCCAAGTGTAGCTCTCGCGCTACGTTCAGATCATTGAGGCCCTGGTCACAGAGTTCCTACCTCAAGGTCGGGAGGCCGACCTCAAGGGGAATAACTGCTTCCATGCCGTAGGCAAGGGAGAACGGGGTAACCGAGGTGGAACGCCTTGGAGTAGTTCGGTAAGCCCATAGAACACTTGGCAGCTCCTCTGCCCATCGACCTTTGGCTCGGTCGAGTCTCTTTTTAATTCCGTCGAGGAGCACTTTGTTCGAGATCTCGGCCTGACCTTTGCTTTGAGGATACGCCGGGGTGGAGTAGACATTTCGAATGCCGTACTCTTGGCAGAAGCTTTTGAAGAAGTTGGAATCGAACTGCGTTCCGTTGTCGGAAACGAGAGTACGGGGAATTAAAAATCTCGTTATGATGTTCTTCCACACAAAGTTCTTCGTGTCTAATTCGGTGATGGAGGACAGGGGTTCAGCTTCAACCCATTTTGTGAAGTAGTCCGTGGCCACTATCAACCATCTTTTGTTCCCTGGAGTTCGGTGGAGTGGTCCGACGATGTCCAGGCCCCACTGGGCGAAAGGCCACGGACTGGAGAGGGGGCTCAGGTCATGGGCTGGCTGGTGGAGAGAGTGAGAGAACTTCTGGCACTTTTCGCATTTTCTGGCATAGAGCTGGGCGTCCTTTTGCATGTACGGCCACCAGTAACCTTGGCTGATAGCTCGGTACGCAAGAGACCGACCTCCTATATGACTGCCGCAGATTCCTTCGTGAATCTCGTAGAGGAAATCGTCGACTTTGCTTGGGTGAACGCACTAGAGGTAGGGCCCTGTGAATGACTTCCTGTAGAGCTTGCCGTCTGGGGAGAGCCAGAACCGGGTCGCCTTCAACCTAACCTTACGAGCTTCAGTCCTGTCCTCGGGTAGCTGGTCGTCCTTCAGGTATGCAATGATGGGGTCCATCCAGCTCGGGCCGAGATCAAGGCACATGAGCTGCCGAGGTTGCTGGAGGTCGATGCTGGGCTCCCGCAGCGTTTCTACTTCAATAGTTCTTTTATTACCGGCTTCGACAGCCGAGGCGAGGCTGGCGAGGGCGTCTGCATGGGAGTTGGATTCTCTGCCGATCTGCCGGACCTCGGCCCATTCGAACTGGGAGAGAAGTCCCCTGGCGTGAGCAAGGTAGGCCGCCATCCTGTCGTCCCGAGGTTGGTAGTCTCCGTTGAGCTGGCTCGCCACTAGCTGAGAATCGCTGAAAATCACTATGGATCGAGCTTCCAAGATTTTGGCACTGTTAAGTCCGGCAATGAGCGCTTCATACTCGGCCTCGTTATTAGATGCCTTGAAACCGAGTGTCAGAGCTTGTTCGATGACGAGGCCTTCTGGAGACTGGAGGACTATGCCAGCGCCAGCTCTTTTGGACGTTGAGGATCCGTCGACAAAGACTTTCTAGGACGAGTCTAGGAGCTCTCTCGAGGACTGTTCTTGCTCGGTCTCGGTGACAACCTCTGCACCCCTATCGCCCCCTAATTCGGTGTCGAGCGAGGTCGGCGCCGAACTCTGAGGAGTAAATTCCACAATGAAGTCCGCTAGGACTTGAGCTTTGATGGCCGTTCTGGGCTGATAGCTGATGTCATATTGCCCCAGTTTGACAGCCCATTTGGAGATCCGTCTGGAGAAATCTGCCTTCCGGAGGAGAGCCTTCAATGGGTATTCCGTTACGACCACTATTGTGAAGGTTTGGAAGTAGAGGGAGAGCTTTCGAGAGGCGCTGACGAGCGCCAAGGAGAGCTTTTCGAGCTGCAAGTACCGGGTCTCGGCGTCCAGCAGGGTTTTGCTCGTGTAATAGGTAGGCCTTTGTTGGCCGTTGTTTTCTCTGAGGAGCACCGAGCTCACTGCATGGTCCGAGACCGACAGGTACAAGAACAGTGCTTCTCCAATAGTAGGGGTTGACAGCAGCGGTGGAGAAGAAAGGTAGTGTTTAAGCTGCTGCAGCGCCTGAGAACACTCCGACGTCCATTGGAACTTGGAGCCCTTTCGCAAGAGTTGAAAGAAAGGTCTGCACTTGTCCGAAGCTCGGCTGATAAATCGGTTCAGGGCGGCAGCCATTCCGGTCAGCCGCTGAACTTGTTTTGCAAAGGTCGGACACTGGAGCTCCTGGATCACGGTGATCTGGTCAGGGTTCACTTCGATCCCCCTTCTTGTGACCAAGCTCCCTAGGAACTTGCCGGAACCGACACCAAAGGCACACTTGGATGCATTCAGCTTCAACCGGAACTGGCGAAGGATGTCAAAAATCTGGCGGAGGTCGGTCAAGTGGTCCTGCGACCTTTTGGATTTGACGACCATATCATCGATGTAGACCTCCACCGTCTTGCTGAGCTGGGCCTGGAACATCTTCGTCACCAACCGCTGGTACGTCGCTCCCGCATTCTTTAACCCGAAGGGCATCACCTTGTAACAATAGGTGCCCCTGGGAGTGATGAAAGCTGCTTTGTCCTGGTCTGCCGCATACAAGGGGATCTGATGGTGCCCCCGGTAGGCATCCAGGAAACTCATTCGGTCGTGTCCGGCAGTGGCGTCGATGAGCTGGTCGATCTTCGGAAGAGGGAAGTTGTCTTTGGGACAGGCCTTATTGAGGTCGGTGAAGTCCACGCAGACCCTCCATTTTCCCGTCTTCTTTTTGACCACCACGGTGTTGGCTAGCCACTGCGGATAGTGGACCTCCTTTATTGCGCCTGCCTTGAGGAGTTTCTGAACTTCCTCAACCACGGCCTCGGTCTGCGGGACCCCAGTCCGGCGCGGTTTTTGAAGCACGGGCTTATGGTTGGGATCCACCTTCAGTTCGTGGCAGATGACTGTCGGGTCAATGCCGAGCATCTCATAGGGTGTCCAGGCAAAGACCGCCTTATTCTCCACAAGGAGGTCAAGCAGTTCTGTCTTCTCGGACTCGGGGAGCTGGCTTCCAACGAGGAAGAATCTGTCGGGGTCGGCGGGATCAATGTTGACCTTGGTGAGGTCCTCGATGCTTTTCTACGCCGGATCCCTGCCGACGTCCCCGAGCTCGGCCTCTCTGTCCAGTTCAGCCATATTGACTTGGGACGACTCAGCCTCGCCAGGCAGCACGGCCAGCAGGCATTGCCTGGCCATGTGCTGGTCGCCTCTGACGGTGATCACATCCGTTCGGCGCGACCTGTTTTCCAAAGGGAATTTGAGCTTCTGATGACGGGTGGAGGGCACCGCCTCCATGCTATGTAGCCACGTCCTCCCCATTATAACATTGTATGGGGAGGGGACATCGACTACTAGGAAGTCAACTTGCTTGCAGGCGCCACCCACTTGGACTCTGAGGGAGATCTTACCCTTGGGATAAACAGGCTTGGAGCTGAAGCCGACCAGAGGGGTACGGGCAGCCTGGAGGTCCTCGTCCTTGAGTTTCAGCTTCTTGAAGCAATCGTAGTACAGGACTTCGGACGAACTGCCAGGGTCGACAAGGGCTCTCTGAACCAAGAAGTTCTGCAGCTTCAAGGTGAGCACTAGAGCGTCGTTATGTGGGAGCTCGACGTCTTCCAAGTCCTTGTCAGAAAACCATATTCTGACCCCCTCCGTTTTGGCTTTCTTTGCGGCTAGCTCTGGTGCTGCTGTCAGCACCTGCTTCTGATGGGAGGTGCGCCTGGCCTCGGCACGAGCCTGAGAGCTCTTCTTCGGTGGGGCGGCGAGGTGAATGACGTTGATGATGCCTTTTGGCTCGCTGTCCTGGTCAGCGTCTCGCCGCGGAGGTCGATCATCACCTCGGCCCTCCTCCTTGATGTAATCCCTGAGATGCCCCTCCTTCACGAGGTTCTCCAGGTGGAATTTGTAGCTCCTGCATTCGTCGGTTCTGTGCCCATTTTGCTTGTGGTAAGCGCAGAACTTACTCTGGTCCCGAGAGAAGGGGTCCATCGTCATCGGCCGTGGCCACTTGAAGAAAGGCTGCGCTTTTATTTTATTGAGGAGCCTATAGATTGGCTCCTTAAAGATGGTATTTACTGCCACGTGGGAGGCCGGCTCGTGGCCTGACCTTCTGCCGTTCCCCAATCCCGCTGCCGAAGTAGAGGGGGTTCGGCGCTACTCCGAGGACCGGGCCTTGCGCCGATCCGGGGACGGATCTCTGCGACTATCCTCCCTCCTGGAGGACCTGCTATCTCCCTTGCCTGGTTGGTTCTTCTTGGTGAGGCCGAAGTTTTCGCGACCTCGCACCTCGTCTTCTTCTGCCAGTATGAACCGATTCGCTCGGGTCATCAGCTCTTTCATGGTGGTCACGGGGTACATGACCAACTGTGCCCGAAGCTGGATGCCCGGCCGAAGAGCCAGCTGGAAGGACTTCACTGCTAACTCTTCAGAAGCGCACTCGATCTGGCTGTAGACAGTCCAGAACCGACGAGCGAACTGGGTGACGCTCTCGTCCTCCTGCATCCGGAGGGCCATTAGGTCAGCATCGGTCTTTGGGACGACGCGATGCGCCTGGAATTTTCCGAGGAATGAGGTCCGGAGCTGCCGCCAACTGGAGATGGAGTCTTCAGGAAGCGAGCAAAACCATCGCAGGGGGAGATCCGCCGAACTGGAGGAGAAAACTCGACAGTTTAGGGAGTCATCGTCCCCCCAGACCGACATCCTCTGGACGTAATGTCGGAGATGAGCCGCAGGGTCCGAGGTTCCGTCATACAGGGCGAACCTCGGGACGCTGAACTTCTCGGGGAGTGTGTATCTTCTTATCTCCCTAGAGAAAGGAGACGCGCCAGTGTCCTCGGCCCTTCATGCATGTGACTGCTGCTGGAGTCTTGTTCCCGTGGTCTCGGTCGCGCCTCTTGTTATTGAGGACGTGCCTCAGGTCTCGCCCGTGGTCCAGGCGCCTGGGTGGCGGACTCTGACCCTTCTTGTCGTCGAGCTATTGCTTGAGCCGCTGGATAAGCTCATGCTGCTCCTGGATGAGGCGGTTCTGAGCCCTGATGTCATCCAGGCAGGGGTCTTCATTTTGATCGAGGCTGGCTTGATGGTGTGACTGTGATCCAGCCCGCGCTGACTTCTCGTGTGGCTTGGTGACCGACTTGTCGCCTTGCCTGGCCCGCTCATGGCTATGGCGGGGCTGTTCCGGAGGTGGGACATCGCGAAGGGAAATCATGGTCACTCCCCTAGACCGTGACTGTGTCTGGACCGTGGGAGACCTCCCCCCTGACCTCCTTTGCTGAGGGGGTGGAGGTGGAAGATTCTGCGCCAGCGTAGGCTGTATGGACAAAGCCTTGCCTTTGGAGGGTCCTTCGCTAGTTCTGGTTTTTGGAGGCATGGTGGAGGTTTACAAGCTTTTAGTTCAGTCTTCCCACAGACGGCGCCAAACTGTTGGCGGTAAAAACGACACCTACTTAGATCGAGATGAGACCGAGGTAAACTTCTTAGGACGGGGAATGCTGAACGCCAAGAACCTGAAATGGAAGGAAAAAGGCTAGAGTCAGAGCCCCTGGCTGCCGTGAGCCGAAGGCACTCCGATGCCTGAGTTAGTTTTGAGAAAACTAAACGGGAGGAGGAAGAGGGGAATGAGACGATGTGGAGTATTGTGGGTTGTGTATCGCGTACCTCTCATGGGACTGATCCCACGTGTATATATAAGTGAGCGTTCCTCGTTCGTTCTCTCTGTGAGTGGGGGTAGGTGAGGTGAGGTCCCATCGATCCTTACCCTGACTGGCAGCAGCAGGTAAAATGGGCAACATCCCATCCTTACTTTCCATTCCTTCAGTCAGTTGACGTACAGGGCTGATAAAGCGAACTTCTTATCGCCATAAATGAGCGATCCTATCGTCATAAATGAATGCTCATATTTGTCTGAGCGCGCCATATTTCCAGGAGGAAGGTGGCGGCCCACTCTGACTCTAGCATTATGGTCCGAGACCAAGGATGGCTTGGCCGTGGTGTGCTTTTCTACTGAGCTGGCATTTACGCCGAGCTGCCGAACCGTGTTGCCGCGCTGGCACTATTGACCGAGCTGCCGAGCTAACGGGCTATTACCACAGAGGCCGAGGTGATCGGCGAGTCTAGCTGTAATCTTTGCTTAACTTCGTCATTACGGTGTTTTACCCACACAACTTTAGTGCTCAAAGTAAGGTGATACAAAAGGTTAAATTCATGTTTGGGCTGTCACTTTATTTGCTAGGTCGGACGGCAGAGAGCTCCAAAGCACCTGTTTTATTTATTCTTTTCCCAGAATATCTAGTGACTAGTATCTAGATATGAAAGGTGGGGTCAGGACATTGTCTAGGTTAAGTGCCAGGAATCTTCAACTTTGGTTTTATTACTACTTCAGTCTTCAAGCGGCTGAAGTGTTTGACAGATTGGAGACCCTGTTTTGTAAAACAAGTATCTTGAAAACGTGGACTCGCCTGTGGTTTTGTGGACTCTCTCCTCCCTATATAACCAGTCTCACTGCCATCCCTGTTTATCACCCAAACTACAAAAAACGCACTTCTTTCCTTGGAATCTCAGACCTAACAAACTCTGTTTAGAAAGATGAGTTCAAGAGGCAGAGCATGGATCGTGGCTGCCACCATAGGAGCGGTTGAGGCTCTGAAAGATCAAGGGATCTGCAGATGGAATTACCCTCTCAGATCCTTACAACAACAGGCAAAGAAGAATATCAGATCTTATGTTCAAGCTAAGAGAGTTTCAACAGCAATTGATTCATCTATAAAAAGGACTAGTGAGGATAGGAGGAAGCGAGAACAGCAGAAGGCTGAGAATGCTATGAATTTGATTTTCTAGGGACCCAAGTAGAAAGGATTTTGTGTAAGGTTTTTCTTTATTAGGGTTGATTAGTTATATCGGGTTTGGGATTTGGAGAAAGTTGACAGCATGTGAGGAGTATGTATTGTACTTCAGAAACTGTAAAATTTTGGAAATTTTAATTGAATGTAGAACTTGTTTATTGTAGAAAACAAAGTGTAAAACTTTTTTTCCTACAATATTGGAGACTGGAACATATGCATCCTTACTTACACACCTGTATTCCAATCAGCTGAGACCCATTTTGGGACAATGAAAGTATCAATTTTACTCATCCTCAATGCCAGAACAGCCGTCTGAGCGTGAGAGGGCGTTAAAATAGGGAAAAATCGAGAGGTGAATATTTTTTATTTTTCAAGGCACGTTTGTGTAAGACCATTTTTCATGGAAATGCTGTAGGGAAACTCTCACTTTCAGGTGCTTCTCTATTTTCCAATTACCAAATAGCAATTGCTAGTTTTCCAATGGTTTAGAGATGGATCAATTTCACCTGGGGAGGTTTCAAGAATGTATTTCCGAGGAACAGTCATGCGAAACATGCCCTTTTATACCCAATTTTCGGTTTATTGATCTACTTGCAAGAAAGGTCCGTGTAACTCTTATGTACCGAACCAATGCGCCAAAATCTCCACGATTAATGGAACGCGTTAAATTAGGTCTTATAACTATTTAGGACCATAACACATATGCACGTCGGCTCTCACTCTGGAATAAGGCAGCCCTTTTATCCTTTTCGGACAAGTCACACTCTGCTCTAAGTAGCCTTCTCTGTGGCAGCTTTTATTCTGATTGTAGGTTGTCATTTTCTTAGCTTATTTTAGACGACGCTCACTCTACTCTAGGTAGCCATTTCTGTGACTTGAAACTGAGATGTGGATGTCGGCTTTGATACCAAATGTTATGTAACTAACCAATATGCCAAAAGCCCTAGGACTGATTGAACACTTCAAATCAAGTTTTATAACTATTTATGACCGCAACAGTAACATTATGGACATGTTTTTGCAATATTGGAATCCCTCGGTGCTGCATATACCCATAAAGAACAATTTGATTTCCCTTTTACTACACAAAAATATACTAGGCAAACGTGGTACATTGACAAATGACAAAAAAAAATTTGGGGATTTTTTATGCTATTGATGAATGCTCAAAGTTGCACAAGTTTCCTAAAAACTTCCTCGATGGTGCAGCAAAGACTCCTATTTCCTAGGATGTTACATTTCCCTAATTTGATCCAACTTTTTTGTATAAAAGAACATTGAACTAATTTTTCTTGAATCGGTAGAAATTCATTTAAAAACTACTTTTTCGTGGCATCACGGAATCGGAAACCATGAAACAAGCGATTTTAGCACTAAAATGCCATTAAGAAGAAAACTAAATCTCCTTTTAATTAATTCCCTTTTCTCAAGTGAAATATCAATTTTTTAATTAAAGTACATAAAAATGTTTATTAATAAACTTGTATAAAATGATTTTTAAATATTTTCTCCATTAAAATCTAAATATTGTATAGAGTCTCTTGAAAAGGAAAGTAATGTTTCTTCACGAGAAATGATAAAAAAATTCTCACTCTTATGTGCTCCACCCTTTTTCCAAGGTTAGGTCTTAGGTGTGGCGGGATTTTTACGGAGAAAAGTTGAAAAAAAAGGAGAGATTTTGTTTGTGTCATAGAGAACTATCTCAAATACGAAAGGTTTGAAAATGCATTTATGTGAAAGAGACAAACCAAAAGTCCATGTTGACATAAAAAATGCCACTTTGCCTCTTTATACACTCTCGACATTAAGAAGCTACATGAAGCCGCATCTTACCACAAACAAGAAATGCTACTTCTACTACATCAAGTGTCAAATTTTGTCAGAATCAAATAAAAAATGCAATATCTTTCAAAATAGTAATAAGAAGAGTATACATGAAGTTTTTGCCCATTTCGACATTATTTGACCTAACTTTACTCTTCTAGTGGCTGAACAGGAGCTCCCGACGGCAGTGAAGCCACAGGCCCTGACTCAGGAAACAGAGCACACAGTTCGCCTCAAAATGCCACTAGAAGGCTCTACATAAAATTTCAGGCCATTTTGAGATCGTTTGGCTCAAAAAAGAAACAACTATAGCAAAGTCTGCTCTCCCTGCGGTGACAGCACCAAAGGCATTAGGTCTTCAATTAGAGCCTATGAATAGTCTCAAAATACTACCAAAAGGCTTTGTGTCAAATTTCAGGTCGAATTGACAACGTTTGACCCTCCATCAACCCTCAAATAGCAAAACCAAGCCACTCAGCGGTGGGAACCACCGAGGGCATCACTCATCAAACAAAGCACATCGGTAGTTTCAAGATACTTCCAAAGGGCTATTCGTCAAGTTTCAGGTAATTTCGACAACATTTGACCCAACTTTGACTCTAGGAAGCTAAATCAGGCCTCCCGGCGTCGGAGCCCCCTGGGACCATGATTTCCAAATCAGAGCTGATAGATCGTCTTAAAATGACTCAAATAGACTCCTTGTCAAATTTTAGGTTAATTGGACATCGGTTGACCGTACATCAAAGTGCTGTCGGATGTGAATTTCGACCCCCCCAATTTTCCTCTCCAAGAGAGGCATGGTTTGGGGAAATCTCCATTCATCTATATATATATGCTATTTAAATTTTACATCGAAAATGAGGATTCCGACTACCCTCAAAATCGATGGATCACGATCGCCAGCTACGGTACGGCCGTAACACCGTTCTTCGACATAAGTCGAAGAAATATGGGGAGAAAATTAATAAGGTGGGTTCTTCCTCTCGTCTAATGTGCTGCCGGCAACACACGACGGTTGTCCTGTCACATTAATTTGGGTCTCTTTGGGTCTCTTTAATTTTGGGTCAATTAAGGGTCATGAGTTAAAGTCCGAATAAAGGTTAATCCTCACATAGCATAATCATAGTATATCCAAGTAAAATAAAATAACCAGAATAAAGAAAATAAACTAAAAGAGGGGGAGGTGCCAAATATTTAAGAAGAGGATCGGCCCCGTTCCCGGGTACCCCCTTCTGATCCCTTGGCAAAATAGGGTTTAAAGGCTGATTTTTCAAACCAAAATGATGATGCAAATGAGACTTTGATTTGTGATTTCTGTGTTTTTCGTGTGCGATACACGAGTGATAAAAGTAAAAGGCCGATGGGCCGAAATTAATTGAAGGTGGCCGATGGGCCGGGATTGATTTAAAATGGCCGATGGGCCAGTGTTTGTTTTAGGGTGGCCGATGGGCCGTGATTGATTAAAAGTGTGTGTGAAATCACTCATCTCATCTCGTTATTCTCATTTATTCAATTTTAGAAATCAATTCTTTATTCCCTTTATCATTAAGTTCGATTAAATATCTGGCACCTTAGGTGGAGGAAGAAATAAAAGGAAAATCTTTTTGGGTTTATTTTGTTGGTTTTATAGTTTTTATGACTTTTCAATATGGGGGCTAGAAGGGCCTAACTAGGGGATTTTACTTGGATTTACGTGATTAGTGCTTTACTACTGATCATCGGATTAACCCTAACCTAAGGTCCAAGACCGCCCACATCAGCTCTCCCAGTCCCCTAACGGAACAGGAAAAGTGATGGGGCGAAGCCTAATGCGCTAAGCTACCTAACGGGGAAATCCGATCTAATCCTAGGGTATGAATAGCCTGAGTTTGATGGTTCAGCGCCTAAGCAACTTATTAATTGTGATTTTTAATTGGTTCGGTTTGTTTTGAGTTGAAGATTGATTAAGAGGTGGATTAAATGTATTTTGGGGTTCTGTTTAAGTTGTTTAAGGTTCTAGAATTTATGGTTTATTTTAAAACGTAAAATGATGTCGAAATCCGTGAAACGGGGTTGGCAGAAGACTTGGGCGCCAGGGGGGTGGCGCCTAGGATATTCTGGTGACTTGGGCGCCCAGACAGTGGCGCCTAAGTGGCTGTTTCTGGGTGGTTTGGCTAGCGACGATGGTATCGATGTTATTTTCGAAATCCAAGGAGTTCTTACTTGGTGAATTTTAATGTTTCAAATTGTTCTAATTCTCTGATGTTCAAATGTCAAAGGGATTCGGATCCAGATTTTGAAACAAAATTTAGAATTTGCGTTTTAGTGCAAATGAGAGGATAGGCGCCAAGGGGGTGGCGCCTAGGTGGATGGCTTGTGATTTTAAGTATTCCGTTGGGACTTAGTTATTGGTTTTCGGGTTTTGAGACTATTTTAGGTTCTGGTTTTAGTTAATTTAAGTGGTAAGGTGTTCAGCTATTTGTTTTAAATTGAAGTTGTGAACCAAGGTTAGAGTGTAGGATAGGCGCCACAGGGGTGGTGCCTAGGTGGTTGTTTGTTTGTTCGTAAAGGCTTTGGGAGCTAAGCCCGAATCGATTAAAGTTTCAAACGTTTTAAGTTAAAAGTGTTTTAATATGTTGATTCGGATTGGTTCGAATGCTAATTAATTGTATTAAGTTGTTCGCTAGGGGTTCGTTATGAAAACAGGTAAGCTGGGCGCCCAGGGTGTGGCGCCCAGGTGGATTTAGAGGATGGGCGCCCAAGGGGTGGCGCCCAGATGAATTATTTTGTGCTTCGGTTCGGTTTGCTGTCTTTTAGGTCGATTTAAGTTTAAATTGGTTAAAGGACTTAGTGTGTTTTGATATGGGATGCTATTCGTATTCAATTAGGGTTTATTTAAACGTCAATTAATTGGGCTAAGTTGTGAATTGAGTTTTTCTGAAAACGGGGAAGCTGGGCGCCCAGAGTGTGGTGCCCAGGTGGATTTGACAGATGGGCGCCAAGGGGGTGGCGCCCAGGTGAACTATCCTGTGGTTCGGGTCGATTCAATATTTTTTAGGTTGATTTGCGGTTGAGCTTTATGGTTTGATGTATTTTAAATTAAAAATGTTCTGTTGCGATGATTAAGATTAAATTTTGTTTCAATTAATTTGGCTTTAGTGACGGGAGAGGCTGGGCGCCCAGAGAGCGGTGCCCAGGTGGAGGTGACAGGATGGGCGCCCAGGGGGTGGCGCCCAAGTGTCTGCCTTGTTCGTCCGAGTTGGTTCGATGTTTTAAGTCTATTCGGGTTTATGGTTCCGATTGTTTTAGATTTCAAAGGTGTTCCGGCGTGTTGATCGCGATTGACTTCGAATCTAATTTCAAGTAGGGTTTCCTAGTGATTGAGTGGTATGGGCGCCTGGAGGGTGGTGCCCAAGTGGATGCGGAAGGATAGGCACCAAGGGGGTGGCGCCCAAGTAGATGCGGAAGGATAGGCACCAAGGGGGTGGCACCCAAGTGGATGTTTTGTGGTTTATTCGTTTTGCACTTTCTAAATTGGTTTGAATCTAAGTTGATTAAGGTTTCGAGTTTTTTTAGGTTTATAGTGTTTTAAGGTGTTAATTCGGGTTTAATCAATTAGGTTTAATTAAGTGGTGGTTTCTAAGGGATTGGGATAAGATAGGCGCCAGGAGGGTGGTGCCCAAGTGTAAAGGCAGGCTGGGCGCCCAGGGGGTGGCGCCCAGGTGTCTGTTTTGTGGTTTCGGGTTGCTTTTGCGTTTTTAGGTTGGTTCAAGTCTAAGTTGATTGAGGTTTTAGATTTCTTAAATTTAAAAGTGTTTTGTTATGTTAACTAGGATTAAATTTGGGTTGTGGTTAATTAGAAATTTTAATTAGGGGTTCTTTAGAAACGGGATAGGATGGGCGCCAAGAGGGTGATGCCCAGGTGGCCTTTTTAAAGTTTATATTGGCTTTGAGTTTTTGAGTTAATTAGAGATTAAGTTGATTAAGGTTTCAATTATTTCAGGTTTAAAATGTTTTACTGTGTTGATTCAAATTGGTTTAAGGTCTTAACCAATTATCTTAAGCTTTAATCGGGGGGTTTTGAAGAATGAATAGGCTGGGCGCCCAGAGGGTGGCGCCCAGGTGGCTGTGGAAGGATGGGCGCCCAGGTGGCTGTGGAAGGATGGGCGCCCAGGGGGTGGCGCCCAGGTGGCTGTCTTTTGGGGTTTTAGGTTTTTGTGTTTTTAAAGTTCTTAATTACTTCTAAATCCGAATTAATTAGGGTCTTAAGGTTTTAGGGTTCTTAATGATTTGATGTTTCTTAAGTTAGCTAATTATGATGTTTTAATTAATCTTATGATTTATTCTACTTAGGCGCTAAACTCAATAACCTAGACTATCTAATTATTATTTTTGGGTTTTCTGGATATCTTTTAATTTGTTTTTGGTTTCTCCTCTAATTTACTAGAGAGTAAGGAAAGAGAAGAAGGGATTTTATGTTTTATGATTTTTTTGGGATTTTCTATGGTTATGCAATTCAAATGATATGATGTGAAGTGTGACAAAGATGGTAATTCGAAGTTCAGAACAGATCATACAACCAAACATATCATTAATATGCAGTTTCTAAATGAACTAAATGCGGAAGATTTGAAGTTGTGCCCAAAAGTGGAGAAATCCACTTGGGCGCCACCCCTGTGGCGCCTACCCTGCTCAATCAGGGTTTTCAACGGAACACAACGAACGCACAAGAATCTTAGTGTTTTCAACACAACTTCCAATATTCAGCGATTGATGCGAATGTCTTAATTCGAACTACTAGCGATGCAACTAACGAAATTGTAAGCAAACAATGCAACGGGCGGAGATAAAGAACCCGGACCCTGTCTCAGAAGGGTAGGCGCCCAGGGGGTGGCGCCCAGGTGATTCAAGATGGGCAGGCGCCCAGTGGGTGGCGCCCAGGTGGTTCCGGAGAGGGCAGGCGCCCAGGGGGTGGCGCCCAGCCTTTCTGCCAATGGTTGCTTGCGATCTTTTCAATATAAATGATGATGATGATGATGCTAATGCGAGATCTAATCTAGCTATGCAATATGAACTACGAAATCAAAGAAAACTTACTATGTTAGAATGAACCTAAACATGTTCCTAATATGATGAGATGCTAATACCATTTTTATCTCAAGTTAATGTAGATCTATGATGCTCAAATGGCCCTAAGCATGTTTCTAAGCATGAATGGTAATGGAGTGTAGTAAAAGAAGGGAGATCTAGGAATACCGGTATGAAGAAACGTTTCTCAAGTTCCTAGATTGAAACCTTCGCAAAGATCCATAGCTTTACTTGAAGACATGGAAGCCTCCTCCTCTCCTTCTCCTTCTTCTACTATAGATCTGAAGTTCTTCTCTAATGGTGGCTACCTTTCTTCTTCTTTTTCTATTCTCTCCTTTTGCCTCTTTTCTTAGGGTTTTTGGGTAGCCTCCCTTGTAAATGAAGTTAAGAGGGATTATATAGGTTTTGGACGAGTTTAGAAGGGGCTAGGGCTTCATTAATTCGTGTTTCTAGAAGGTCTCACGCATCCCTAGGCAGCTTAAGTTGTTTTAGGGTGAACTAGGGTTTGGAGGGAGCCCATGGGCGCCCACATGGCCTGCGTAGGCTGGGCGCCCACAGGGTGGCGCCCAGGTGATCCTGGAGAGAGTGGGCGCCCACAGGGTGGCGCCCAGGTGATCCTGGAGAGAGTGGGCGCCCACAGGGTGGCGCCCAGCTGATTCAGTTCGTCTTCGGTGCTTGGTCTCTACGTATGAGTGGTCCCGGTCTAATCTCAAGCCAATTAGTGGAATTTGGAGGTGGGCGCCCATGAGGTGGTGCCTATGCAGTCTTGGACAGTGTGGGCACCACAGGGCTGGTGCCTATGTGGAACTTAGGAGGGTAGGCGCCACATGGGTGGTGCCTAGGTGGAGTCGATTTATTTTCGGAGTTCGGCCCCTACGTTGAGTGGTCTCGGGCTACTTTTAGACTAAGTAGTGAAGTTTGGAGGCTGGGCGCCCACCATGGGGCGCCTAGGTGGTCCCGGGCTGTGTGGGCGCCCAGCATGGGGCGCCTAGGTGAATTTTAGTGGGATGGGCGCCACATGGGTGGTGCCCAGATGATCTCTTCTTAGGACAAACTTCGGAAGCTCATAACTTTTGACTCGCTTATCGGATTTGGACGTTCTACATACCGCCGGAAAGCTCTCGAAGTGAGGAATTCAATGGTATAAATGTCTTGACAAATAGGTGCTGAAAAATATGGGGGATCTCTGGACCAATGAATTCGATTTCCTAACTTAGGCTAATCGGGTGACATTTTGGCAAACTAAGTATGGTCTTTAGAGGGATTGGCCTAAGCATGTCTTAAGTGATCCAAAAAGGGTTTGAGTGGTGTCATGGTTCACTTCTTGTGTGAGTAGTGAATTGGGCTCGAGATCTCGACGCGACTTGGCTTTTCTCTCGCGAATTTCTAGAAATCGTCGAACTAAGTCTAAAATTAGCAACAAGCATCTTCATCGTCGTTAATTAATTTGAATTATGTCTTTAATCATTCAATTATGGATGAAATGGGGGCACCACTATATATGATAGGTATTTAAGGCTATCATAGGGGCCAAATGAGGTGTCTACAGTATGCCCCTCTTTGGAGAGTAACACGTGGAGAGTTGTGCTCCAAAGAAAGTAGACACACCACTCATGACTCACGGGAGCTTTTGAGCTCGCGGGAGTGGCCATCTATGGATGTATGCAATTGCAAATTCATTCTAAAGATGAGGTTCACTTTTCTAGGATCGATCCTGATTCAGGGGGAAAAAGAAAAAGAAGAAGTTACGTGCCTACTGATTTGATTGGAAACCCGAGATCTGTGCCTCGGTGCCCGTGGTATTGCCACGTGGCGGGTTGGGAACTGTGCCCCGGTTGCTGAAATTTAAAATGATGGCGGGAACTGTGCCCCGGTGGTCTGAATCAGAAGTCAATCTTTCGATTGGTTAAGTCACTATTAGAATTTCACTTGTTCATGCAATAGAGTTTGGTTCAAATGGTCATATATAGCATCTTTTAACTTTCATCCACAGTTGAATGTTCAAGGCATAGTGAAAACTAACTAGCAAAAATGGGGATCTTGAAGGCAATTACAAATATAGTTCAAGCAATAGTGTGAGGTGCATATGAGAATGAGATGCATTTTTTTTTTTTTTTAAAGATGTTTGATTTTAAAACTCAGGTATGCATTGAAAAAGCTAAATCAACAGAAGACGGTCACCGGAATAACTGTCACTCTCTAGGGATCTTGGTCTTCACCCAAGCTTAAATGAGAACCTAGGATAGATTCGATCATCTTTTTGGTGCTTATCATGGAGAGTTTCAAGTTACACGGTTTCCATCTCTCAACGTCAAGATTTGAGTCGGCGAACGCACAATTCATGAGAACATGATATTATGGTTGCCATACCGGTTATAAGCGCTTAAGGGAGGCCTACGGCGACTCAATTTCCAGACATGAAGTAAAATCATGAAAATCACAGTCAAGGGTACTTACCTCCAGAGCTTTCCGTGAGTCCAACGTTGGGGACCATTGCCATTTCTTTTCATCATTAGTTTGCCGAAGTTTGAGTCATCTACCTCCATCAGTGTACTTGAATGTCTTTCACCTTTGGTGTCTTCGTTTTTGCTTTGGGAACCTGTATTGAACAAACACTAAAAGATTCTGCATTTCTCATTGTTAGTGCTTTGTAGTTCAAATTTCATTGATGGAGATGATATGCAATGCACAATGTCAGATGTATGCGTGATAGGACTAATGTGCCTGTGACGGGATCTTATGTGATGGAACAATGTTTGATTGACAATGTGCACCATTTCTTTGTGTCTCTCTTAACTTGCTTTCTCTCTCTCTCTTTTTTGGCTATTTATTTATTTATTTATTCTTTTTTTTTTGTTTTTTGTTTTGTTTTGTTTTGTTTTTATTTTGTTTTTTATTTTTTCTTTATTTTTTCTTTTTTTTTTCTTTCTCTTTTTTTTTTTTTATCATTATTATTTAATCATCGATCATCATTAATTCTTGTTCGGGTTCAACTTCTCAAAATTCTAGGACAATTTGGCTCAAAGAGGCCTTTGGCTCTCTAAGGTGATAGATAGGCGCCACAGGGGTGGTGCCCAGCCTGTTCGAGCTTTGGTTCAAGGATTATGAAAAGAGACAGCTTGGGCGCCCAGGGGATGGTGCCTAGGCGGATTGCATGGATGAAGTTTGTCTCGAAGTAGAATGGTGGATTTGGAAGACAAGTCACCTAAACGTCCAAGAAGTGGTGCCCAAGATGCAGTCCTAGTCCATTTTAGAATGTAGTTTTAACTTCAAGGAAGTAGGTTGCATTTCGGGTTGGTTTCGAAGTAGAATTCGAATTCGAGGCAATGTGTGACCTGGGCGCCAAAGGGGTGGCGCCCAGACTGCATTTTGAGTTGGTCTCGAAGTAGGATTCGTGTTCAGCCTATCGTACCAAGCGTCCTCATCGGAGTAGAAGCCTGACCTTTAGAGAATAGGTGATTTGGGCGCCAGGGGTGTGGCGCCTACGTGGAATTGCATGTACAACACTTAGAGTCCCTGTCAAAGAGAAGCCCTGAATTCTAGGAAGAATGGGTGACCTGGGCGCCCAGAGGGTGGCGCCCAAGCTGCAGTTCGTGTACTTTTAAAATTCTCATGGGGTTCAGACTCTAATCTATATAAGTGTATCAAGGCCACGAATTTCCCACAACTCTTGCTCTTTCAGACTTCGAATTTCATAGCCTTCAAGCTCTTCCTTGCTCCCAAGTAAGTTTTCTCTTCTCCTTTTCTCTTTTTTTTTTTTTTTTAAGATGAATGGCATGTCTCATGTATATACTTCTAATTGTATGATTATTTAGTTGATCAACTTGGTATATGATTTCAGATTAAAGCATCCTTTTTATTTGTTTTGTATGTTCTCTTTCTCTTTTTCTTTTTTTTTTAAATTCGCTTTTATCCTCTTTGGGTTATGTGGTTGATCATTTTTTTTTATTTTTTTTTTATTTAAATCCTCTTGATCATGTGTTGGCCTTTTTATTTCTTTTTGTGTTTGGTGATTTTTACATCTGATATTTCAAGATTATGTTCAGTTTTCGTCATGCACATGCACAATCTTTGATTTGAATTTGAGCCTAGTCTTATGCTCTTGCGTATATGTTGGCTTTGTTTTGGTTGTGGTGATGTCTTGTCCCATGTTTTCTTTATTTAATTCATCAAGGCTATTTTATGGCCTAGGCAAGTCTGTCATGGTCAGATTTGGGGTGCCCTAGTTGAAAAACACCAACAGAGAAGGCTAGGCGCCACCCTGGTGGTGCCTATCTTTCTGATTCGCACTAAGGGCTTGTGAACCCGAATTTTGGGGCATCTTTTCATATTCTGGTTCTCTCCGGCTTTACAATATGTTATGAAAACATGACTCAGGGACACTAAAGTCTTTAACTTGGCGAAATAATGATGTCCTTATGGTAGATATTTCAAGGCTGGGGTGGGCGCCACCCCTGTGGTGCCTAGCTGACTCTCTGTTTTTTTTTTTTTTTTTTTTCTTTTTTTATGAATGTTAAGATGTTGTATTGTATGGGAGTGTAGTTTGGACTTCTTGACTCTCCAGAGGGTTTGGGATAGCTTAGCAGTACCTTTGGAAATATCTCCCACGGATTTGAGAAGGCCTAATAAAATTATCATGGCTAAACTCGTACCTTTTGCGGTGAATTCCTCAAAACAGAACTGGGCGCCACCCCTGGGGCGCCCAAGTGACACTCTTTTTTTATTTATTTATTTATGTTTTATGTTGTTTTTTTGGATTTCCTCTAATTATGAACTTTTTTGGGTTGTTTTTATTCTGTAAAGGGTTTCTAAAGCCTTGTGCATATGCCTACAGGTCTTCTCTTATTCCAATGGCTGGCTCTCCGATCTTCTCATTCGTTGTTGATGGTATTGAGGGTTCTTCCGCTTGCAAGCCCTACTCGCCAGGGGATGAATATTGGTCCCCTGAAGCTGACAAAATAGGGTATTATGACTGTGAGGAACGGGCAGAATTCTACCTCAAGCATGAATCCTCCTTGCCTGTTACCTATGATTGTGTTTTCCAATTTGAAGAAACTATGGACAAACGCATTGTGAAGATTAGGCGCAGCAGGTATGATTTACTGGCTATGAAGTACAAAGGTATCTGCAGGTTGTATGGGGATTTGTGTATTGTGGGCAGGACTGCTCTAAATAGGCTGAATGGTTATGATGGGCTTCTGGAAGACTTGCCACCTTTTGTCAACAGCGTGCTCCAATCTCTCTTATGGAGCATGTTGGATGTCAGGGGGATGTTTGAAGTTTGGGAGGCTATGAAGTCTACCAACGAACGAGCTCCTATTGATGACTTTAACACCCTACACAGGCGGATGGATCAACTGGAACTCATGGTCATGTCTTGCCCTCACGAAGCTGAATCATCCGTTCCTAGGCGCTACAGGAAGTACTTCGAGATGCAAAACACTAGCCTCTCGGCGCTTATCCATCCGGTATACATGGCTTATCTAAATGACTTCCAGCGAATTCGGGATATTTGCAGTGTCTTGAGGAATCCACCGGATAACTTGAAAGAAGTGCAAGGACAACTCGAAGTTCATATCATCGAAATGGAGGCACAGATGGCGCGCTTTCCTACTTTCAACGGGATGGTCCATCCATCCTAGGGGACTCACTAAAACTTATTCTATCTTAGGCTAGGATTTTCTTTCAATAAGAGGTCAGGTCACTAGGACCATCTTAGTTAGTTATAAGCTCCACCTAGGGTATTGGGGGCAAAGGTTGTGACCTCTATTTTAGTCCATGTTTAGGATTCAATCGATTCAATTAATTGCTATAGTTATTGTTTTAAGACTCTTATTGGAGTTTAATAAAAGTTGATTTAGACCTTTATTTTCTTTTCCTTTTTATTTTATTTTTATATTTTATGTGGTGATGTTTATTATTGAATGATGATGACATTTATTATGATGCATTTAATAATGAGTTATGAGATTCGGTGAGTCCAATTTTGTTAAGACTAGACCATAGTCATTAATAAAGATTGATTTTTTATCCTAACCCAAGAGTGGATTATGTCTTAACTTCGTCTCCATTGATGTTTAAATTAATATCAGGTTTGATCTCTTTTTTTTTTTTTTTTTTTTCAGTTGAGTTGTTCTTTTTTTTTTTTTTTTTTTTTTTTTTTTTTATGTAGGTGGATCTCCCCCCTTGAAGAGGGCCCCACCACGTGATGGTGCTGGGCCACTATGCGCCCAGCACTGGGCGTTAGGTCACAAGGGTGGGGCTGCCCCAATCTTTCCCCCCTCTTTCTTTCATTTCTCTGTTTCCCTCTCTTCTTTTCTTTCGTTTCTTTCTTTGGGTTCTTGCTTTAGGTGAGGCGCAGGGGAGGGGTAGCAGTGAGCTGTGTGGAGAAAGAGGAGAGGAGAAAGGGAAGACCAGCAGCGCACAAGGTTGTTGTCGCCCAGGTAAGTGGATCTCAACTTCCTTTTCTACTTCCTCTTCTTTCTAATTTTTTTTTTTTTCGTTTCATGGCTGCTGTGGTAGTTTCAGGTGAGGTGCAGAGAGCAGCAGTGGAGAAGAGGGAAGAGAGAGAAGGCCAGGTATGTGGTTTCATCCTCCTTCCATTTTCTATTTCCATTCTCTTTCTTTTCTTCTTTGTTTTCTTTTTTAGAATCTGTATGCTGCCATTTCAGGGAGAAACCGAATGCATTGAGTAGTAAGGGAGGAGAGAAAGATTCAGGTATGTGAGTTCCATCCTTTTCCATTTATTTCTTTTCTCTTTCTTTTCTCTTCTCTCTGTTGCCCTTTTTTTTTAGACTCTGTTTATGGCAGGTACAGGTGAAGGCCGAATGCATTGAGGAGCAAAAGGAGGAGAGAGAGGTTCAGGTAGGGGTCTTCATCTTCCTTCCATTTATTTCTTTTCTCTTTCTTTTCTCTTCTCTCTGTTGCCCTTTTTTTTTTTTTTAGACTCTGTTTATGGCAGGTATAGGTGAAGGCCGAATGCATTGAGGAGCAAAAGGAGGAGAGAGAGGTTCAGGTAGGGCTCTTCATCTTCCTTCCATTTATTTCTTTCCATTCTCCTTCTTTTCTCTTCTCTCTGTTTTCCTTTTTTTTTTTAGACTCTGTTTCTATCACTTCAGGTGAAGGCCGAGTAATTTGAATAGAAAGGGAGGAGAGAGAGATTCAGGTATATGTTTTTTTTTATCCTCTTCCCATTTTCAATTCTTTCTCTTCTCTTTCTTTTATCTTCTTTCTGTTTTTTTTTTTTTTTTAGAATCTGTTTATTTATGCTGCTGCCGTTTCAGGTTGTGTTTGACTGGGCTGAACAAGGAGACCAACAACAGAGTGAGGGGAAGAAGAAGGAAAGGGAGAAGAGAAAAAAAAAAGGGTGTTTAACAACTTGGTGGCCCAGGTATGTGGGTCCCATTCTCTTTCATTCATTTCTTCTTTCTCTCTTTTGTTTATTATCATTATTATTATCATCTTGGACGATGGCTGCAACATGGGGTTTTGGGACTTGATTTTGGCTATTGGCAGCCGTGGGTGTGGTGGATTTTGGTGAGGGAAGAAGGAATGGAGCTGTCCTAGCTATGATGTTGGCCATCCTAGCCCCCTTGACTAAAATTTGAAAGATTGCATAGTGGGGGTTCCTTGGCAAAATCAGTTTGGATGGAAAATGGGCATTTTCTGTGGCTAGTTAGGATTGGTGGGACGATGAGGAATGAGGTTTGGTGTGATCCATGGAGTCTAATTAGTATATTGGAGATTGTTAAGTTCATTGAGCATTTCCATTGGCTTTAAATGAGAGTGTGGTGAACATGATTTGGACTCCTAACATAGATCTCAGTCATTATGGGGAAGTGGTTTGGGCTTTCCTTTTTTTTTTTTTTTTTTTTTTTTCTTTTCTTTTCTTTCTTATGTTATTCAGGGACTTGTTTAAAATTTGTGGTGCACTGGTTTTGACTTGTTTCTTACACCATGGTGTGTTTTATGCTCACTTCCATATTTGTAATTATGTCGGGAACCTTCTACTCTTTTGTCTCTATCTTTTTTTTTTATTATTATTTATTTTTTTATTTTATTATGTAGAAGAGTAAGCTTGGTAATTGAGGGGTGTGGTGGTGATGGCTAGGGTGAGTTGGTTATGATGTGATGGGACAAAGGTTATGGGTGTTGTTTTAGTTTAAATTGTGATTCGGTTATTCATTTTTTTGTTTTTATACCTTTATATATTTCTGGTTGTTGTGGTTGTCATGGTTTCCCTTCCTCCCTTTTTCTTACTTGTATGATGTGACTGTGGGACGGGATGTGATTCAGCCTAATGTGTATGTCGAAATGATATAGTGGTGATGAGGCAGAATGAGAGGCGTGAAGTTTGAGCTAAGTTGGAAGAGTTGGGTTGGAATGAATGTGTTTTCATTTCTTTTTAGGCTTGTAAAATGTATTTTAATGAGGGCAGTTCAATAAATGGGATTCGTTTTGTCTTAATCTTTTGGTTGGATCAATGGTCATGGTCTCTTATGCTTATGTGGACTAACATTATGCCCTCATGCTCAACTTCTCATTTTGGCTTTGGGTACAGGTTTGTCAGATGGCTAGGACTAAGGAGACTTGTAAGCGCACTCCTATGTCATCGGACACTGTGGAAGGGGCTGGGGTAGATCAAATCATTACTCCCCCGAAAAAGAAACAGAAGTGTGAGGACAAATCAGAGAAGAAGCCTCACCTTTCAGACGAGATACGAGCTGGCCGGGTAAACTCTTAGCTATCTTTATAAATCTCATACTTCGTTGGCTTTCATTATTGTTGACATCCTTTCCTGTGATGTTTATGTTGCAGCCTGTCCCTTTTGCCCGGGCTAGGGTGAGTTGGTTACAAATGAGGGACTGGTGGATCGAGCTCCCTGATCACTTAAAAGATCGGGTCCGAGCGATGGGGTTCGGTGATTTCATGTCTATTGTCGCCTTCCGCACCGACCGTGCTCTCATTTGTGCTCTTTCCGAGAGATGGAGGGATGAGACGCACACTTTCCATTTCCCGCCCGGGGAAATGACGATTACACTTGAGGACATTGCGCGTTGTTGGGGGCTGAGGGTGACAGGCCTCCCTGTTTTCTCTAGAGCGAATGATGCCAAGGCTTCTATCACTCGATTACGCCTACATAGGATGTTCGGGGCTCGCCCCCAGTCCGGTGTGGGTCAGATTGACGCCGAGTGGCTGAGGGAGGCGTACAGCCCAGAGAGGAAGAGAATCCTAAATAGTAAGTATTCCATTGTTGCCTTTGTAGCATCATATCTTTCTCTTCTGCTGCTCCTACTAATCATTCCTCCCTGCTTTATTTTAGAGTGGGCTCGGAACCAGGCGGACTTTCTTGCCAAGTTGAGGGCAAGGGTACCGGATTTCGAAGGCTTGCCGGTTAGAGTATGTGAGGGAGGTCCTGTCCCCACAAAGGCCGGGGCTCGGGCCGATGCTGGTAACATTTTGTCCCCTCTCCTTTAGATTGATTCAGAGTAGAAAAAAAAAAAAAACCCGTGAGACCTGCATATTCGATATTTATCCTTTATTAACAGTGTTCATAATTCCTTTGACAGGTGAGGGCCCTTCTTCTGGTGGATCCCGATCTGCGGCCGGCCCTGCTGATGACGATGTAGCAGTGTTGGATGCGATTGAGAGTGATGATGAGGTGGACGGGAGTTATGATGAGGATGCAGATTATGATGAGTTGGAGGGTGAGTTTATCGCATCTGATGATGGAGACGACGAGATTGATGATGGGGACAGTGAGGATGAGGGGGTGAGGCCTCGCCGAGTTGTTTCTGTTGACTTTGATGAGAGGAGAGATGGAGGTGCGGGTAGAGGTGACGAGGGCGACGACGTCGGACCCTCTGAGCGTAAGCACTCGATCTAGTTTCTTTTAAGTGATCTCTAGCGTCTTGTATGCTTCTCATCCTTGTTTCTTACGTTCTTTCTCTCTTGCTGCAGGGTATGAATGGCGGGAAGTGCCGGTTGATGGGTACGCTCCCCGAAAGAGGGTAGGGATACCTTGTGAGGTTTTCCCGGTCACGAGTGAGTACCGAAGCATTTGGTAGCTACTTTGTTCCTTATTCTGATTATATATTGAATTTCTTATGTCAATTTGGTATTGTGCAGAGAAAAAACAAGGGAGGCAGTCTGAGGTTCGTTTGAGGAGACCCAGGCTGGTTTCGGCACGATAGGGTGATGATGAGCATCTCCGGGCTTTCCTTCTGTTCTTTTTGGGGAGGTGTCTCTTTGCCAACGCGACTGGCAATAGAGCGTCCGGTACTCTCATTCGGTTTGTATAGGACCTGGATAAGGTCGGCGACTATGCTTGGGGCGCGGCCACCCTTGCCTTTCTTTTCCATAGTCTGGACTCGAGGTGCCGCCTCCAGCCCGGATGTAAGAGCCTTCGAGGGTTCGTGCCGATCCTACAGGTTTAAACCCTATCCCCAAATGTGGTGACCTATTGTAGTCCACCTTTTCTTATCATGGGTCATTTTTCGTCTTTTGTGATAACTAAGCTTTGGTTGTGTATAGGTATGGGTTTGGGAGCATATCATCCAGTGTCGGCCTGAGCGCTTGCCTGCGAGGTTGAGCTGTACTCCCCGGGCTTCGCAGTGGTATCCTAATGCCAATTTGCGGAGTTTTGCCGACATTCTGCCTCCTAAGATGGCTGAGCGTATTAAGGCTCTAGGAATGAGACCGGGCGAGCAAGGTTACCGGTTTATCTTAAATGAATTGAAAAATCACGAGGTATGCTCCTTTTCTCCTTTTATTTGTCATGTTAAATGTCTGCCTTTCTTTGTTCTCATTTGCTACACATCATGACTTGTCAGGTGATCTGGCAGCCCTACCGGGGTGGTCCGGATGATGAGACGGCTGTTGTGCAGGAGGGGCGTACTCTATTTGAGAGGGACATTTGGCTCCACGCTCCCCAGGTGGCGGTCAGGTTGGTTGTCAGCCGAGTTGCGCGCCAACTGGGACACCATCAAGTTGTCCCTGTAGAAAAGTCTATCATGCATCGGTCGTATCCAGGGTCGGGTTCGAAAGCGTTCAAACGCCGCCATCCGTGTCGGAAAGAGATAAAAAATTGGAGAAGGAAAGGGAGGAAGGCCACCTTCGGTGTTGATGCTAGTGCCTGGAGTGACTATGAGGTATATTGGAGGACAGCTTTGCATCGGTATATACTCCCAGAGTCGTATTCTTGTGGGGCTTCGTATTCTATTAGTAATTGCGCGGAAGCGGCTGAGGCCTCGTCATTGGCTAGGGTGAGCATTGAAATTTTGTTTGCTCTAATGTTGTCTTCCTTTTTTTTTTATCATTGCTAACATCGTTTCTTCTTTTACTTTTCAGGAGGAGATACCGGTTGTAGCAAGGGATTGGCAGGCACGTCCATCATCCGAAGGACGGGGCGAGGTGAGGGCTTATGGGGTTTCCAACTTCAATTATGAGCCTTACAATCTCAACGATTCATGCTCTTCCCATCCTCTAACCATGGCTCTCATGTATGACAGGGGACGTCTGGGTGTGTAGCGTCCGATGTGGAGTCCATCCTTAGGGGAGAAACACTTCGACTGTCTCACCTAGTGGAGAAGAAGGTATGACTTCTTGATTTAGTGTTTGAATCCAATGGTGCTTATCTCCATAGTAATGTTGATCATTCTTGATGTAACGGCATGGTTTATATTTCATAGGATACGGAGATCGTGAGACTGAGGGCACTATTGACAGCTGAGAGGGTACGAAAATTGCTAAACCTAATTAGCCACGTGCTACCTTATTTATACTTTCCTTACTAAAAATGCTTTGGTAACAGGAGCGCCGCCGGGAAAATGAAGCGATCATTGAAGCGTTGGCGGATTCTCGCGAGGTATGAAGTCATGGAGTAATTTGTTCATTTTGTAGTTTGTGTTTATGACCTTTGGTTATTATGCAGAGCAACAGAGAGCAGGACATGTCCGAGGTCACGAGAATTCGATTGGAGAGCGATCTTCTCACTCTACAGGCGGAGGTGGACCGACTGCGGACTAGCGAGGCTTGCGTTTCGTTTTATCGTTCTTGTGGTCAAGACATATAATGACAACTCTTAACCCTTTCTATTTGTGATCCTCAGGCAGAGGCTCGTGGCGAGCGCGATGGAGCGTTTGCAGAGAGAGCTGCTTCTATGGCACAGGTATGAGCGCTTTTTATGTGATATTTCAATCTTGATTCCTCATCCATTGTTGAGGTTGTTTATAATTTTGCTGTGTGCAGGTTGACGAGTTACGTGCCAGGCTTAGGAGCTTTGAGGCCCCTGTGCAGGTAAAGGTCTTTTCTTCTTTTAAAATTCCATGTTTGATGCTACAAGGTTTGTTGAACGTAATGTTTCTATAAACGTTGTCCTGTAGAGCGGTGCTATCGTTGCTTCTATTCCTCCACCTCCTAGCTGGGGCGAGGAGAAGGCCATTATTCATGATCATTACGCTCGGCGCATGGATCGCATGGAGCGACAACATGATGAAGTGGTTACTGATTTGCGGGGGCGTCTCGCTAGACTTCATCGGAGGGCAGAGGAGAGAGGTTATGCATTCTCGGACTCGACCCGCACTCCTTCTCAGCGTGCTCCTGGTCCGACCTCATTTGCTTCGTCGGCTCGCCGTGATGGAGCCGCTCCGTAGAGTCATCGTTCTTTGATCGATCTCCCCGGGCTGCATCATTAGTGTATCCTTGTTCCATGTATCCATATTTGCTAGTCATGTATTTATGTTGTTTCGCCCCATCTTTGGCTTATGATGAGAGCTAATATGTATTTGATGTATGTTATGCATACGTGTATTATGTATGTGTAGTTGAGATAGTGTGCTTGATGCTTTAGAAGTGCCATGGGAATGTGTTTGATTGATAAGGAGTTGTTGTGGGGTATCGGGGAATATATGAAGTGTTTTTCTTTCACAGGTAACAGGTTCTATGTATCCGGAAATTTTCCGGGGTAAAAAAAACAAGGGGAAGTGCTGCCGAAATTTTTCTAAAATTTCTTGAATTTCGTGCCTCAACAAAAAAAAATCTCATGGAATAAGAATAATAGCAATACGGGATAAACAAGATGAGATATAATAAACTAAATGAATGCAATCCCATGCCAATTTTGATGCGGAGAAGGCAACATAGCCACAAGGTTCTCAACCAATGAGGAGTGCCTGAGTGTGTGACATTTGTGGCCTAAGCAATTCTATGTTTTTAAAGGCATTCACATCGTCAGCAATAAGTATTAAGGCAAGAGCTCAAGATATTTGCATTTTCAAATCAAACATGATATCATAAAGGGTGTGCATAGCATACATCTATAATCAAATTCATCATTATATATCATAACAACCATAATTCATACTTCCCAAGTTTGGTCATCAGCATTTTGACCTTTTCTAGTTATGAGGAGTTGTGTGCAAAATAATACCCGTAGATAATATATATATATAAAAAAAAAATGCCCCAGCTTGTGGGATGTTATGAATGTAATCGGGGTTGGTTTCCCTGCAAGGTCTCAAAGCAAATTTGTTAGTTTAATATTTTTAGGCCCCCTGCATAATTTAGCTAAGGTGGCATCTTTCTTTCTCGGTAAAAATGTCAGGGGGCCATTTTGGCATTCAAGCTTTAGGAAAAGAGACGGGATTAGTACCTTAGTGTATGTGTTCTTTCCTGCATTCACTCGGAAATGGTTAGCAACAAAAGCATGCATGAGGTGAGGGTGTGTGCAGTCCAGTGAGTGTTCGTGACAATCGTGTATGCGATGAGGGCCCATATTGGGAAGCCGTGCAAGATAGATAGATAGATATATACATATATATATAAAAAAAAAATGCCCCAGCATAAGACTAGTGTTCATTTTGGCGGTGGGCAAGAAAATACCCTCGTCCCATGATTGTCACTTTGGCGGTAATGTGATACTCCCTAACCATCATTTGGAGGTCGAGCCCTCACAAGCCCTCCTCTTGTAGCTGCTTAGTCTTTTCGGTTGAACTTCAGAAAGCACTTGATTATCCTTGGGGCTCGTTCGTGAGTTGTGTTTGTGTGTGGGGTGGTAAGTCACCGTGCCTCCTTAGTGTTGTGGCTTCCGACCACCTTCTGCTCAGTTCATGCAATGAGTACCCATGTCACTCCAGTGGGCCTAATTCTAATAGAGATTTTTTTTTTTTTTATATATTTTTTTTAACATGTAACTGTGCAATGTCTAGGTCCTTTAAGCTTTCTAATTAACCCATGTAACGAGCATTAGGCCAATGACTCCCAAACCAGACGGCTTTAGGGCACTAGGTACATAAATACCCCTGCGGGCTTACTGGCTCGAGTTAAAAAGGCTACGAACCCAAACTAATCACGTTTTTTTTTTTTTTTTTAAACATGTAATTGCGCAATGTCTAGGTTCTTTAAACTTTCTAATTAACCCATGTAACGAGCTTTAGGCCAGTGACTCCCAAACCAGACGGCTTTAGGGCACTAGGTACATGAATACCCCTGCGGGCTTACTGGCTCGGGTTAAAAAGGCTACGAACCCAAACTAGTTACGAATATATATATATATTTAACTCTTTTTTTTTTTTTTTTTTTTTTTTTTTTTTTTTTGCAAATGGTTGAAAATCTTTCATGACATGGGCAAACTCACCTTCAAACCTTCACATCGAATGGCTTTAGCCGTGCCGAATTTGTGCCGGGCAGACTCACCTATTTGTGTATTTTTAAGTGTTGGTGTGTGTCCGAGTTCCAAATTTGATCAGAGTGCATTTCTTCGGTCCTCCTATGAGATTTCTATAACTACGCAAAAGGGCAAGGAGGGTCATATTCTACAAGAAGTGAGGAAGGGTCATACTGTGTACCTTTTCAGGTACATAGCGTTCCATGGATCGCAGAGATCTTCTCCTTCTGCATTTACTAGTCTGTATGCATTTCCAGGATATACTTCTTTAATTACATAAGGGCCTTCCCAATTGGGTCGTAACTTACCTCGGGGATGCGGAAGCTGAGAAGGAGCAATGCGTTTCAGCACGAAATCGCCAACTTTGAATTTTCTTTCTTTGACATGTTTGTCGTAGGCTCTGGCAATCCGCTTCCGGTATACCTGTGCGTGCTCTGCTGCTTTCATTCTCCTTTCGTCAAGTAGGTCTAGCTGAAGTAGCAATGCTTCTCTCCTCTGGTCCTCTGTCATGTCTTCATCTAGCTGGATGCACAGCGATGGGTGAAGGACTTCAAGGGGAAGGACTGCTTCCATTCCGTAAGTCAAAGAGTATGGGGTTTCTCCTGTGGGAGTTCTTATTGAGGTTCGATACGCCCACAACGCTTCGACCAAACGGTCTGGCCAATCACTACCTTTGGTGGTTTGCACAGTCTTCTTGATGATCTTTAGTAGGGTCTTGTTGGTTGCTTCGGCTTGACCATTTGCTTGGGGATAGTATGGGGTTGAATGATGTAGTTCTATGTTATATTTTGTGCACAACTCGTTCATTTGTTGGGATATGAATTGTGGACCATTGTCTGTTATGAATGCTTTAGGGATGCCAAACCTAGCTATTATATTCTTTTTAATGAATTTGACTACGGAGGTTGCCTTAATATTAACATATGCTTCTGCTTCTGCCCATTTAGTGTAATATTCTGTTGCGGTTAATATGAATGCCTTATTCTGTGTGTTCTCTACAGTAGAGGTCAAGGGTCCTATGATATCAAAAGCCCAGGTCGAGAAAGGCCATGGAGCGGTGGTAGGGTGAAGGGATGATGCGGGGGCATGAATTAGGTCAGCATGCAGCTGACATTCTTTGCATCTTTTGACATAATTGACTGAATCTGATTCTAGGGACGGCCAATAGTAACCTAAACGGATGATTTTCTTAGCTAACATCTGGCCGTTGACATGTCCTCCGCACTCTCCTGAATGTGCCTCTTTAACTATCTCTTGCCCTTCTTCTATGGTCATGCATCGTAAGAGAACTCCACTAAATGATCTACGGTACAGTAGCCCTGCGACTATGACATATCTCTGAACCATCTCTCTTAATGCTCTTTTATCCGATCGGGTGGCGTAGTCAGGGATGTAGCCATCATGCAGATAATTCCAAATATCATAGTACCGCGGGTGGTCATCTTCCAGGTCATCATCATGTTGTATGCGAGCTAAGATCCCTTCTTTAGGTTTAGAATCTTCCTCCTGATCGGACTCTTCGGCCTTAGCTTTCTTACTCCTGTTTTTTAAGACTTTCAGCAGGACTTCGGCGGGGTTCCCCTTGGTCAGGTCTATTGGTTTGACGGACGGAGAATCTAGCCTTCTAATCAGAAATTCTTTGGAATCCTTATCATCAGGCATCTCTATGATTGAGGCTAAAATCGCTAATGAGTCAGCCAATCGGTTCAAGGCGCGGGGGATGTAGAGAAATGAAATCTTCTTGAATTTTGACATTAGCTCTTTGGCTTTCTCGTGGTAGTGCGCAAGCTTAAGGGCGCTAACCTTCCATTCTCCAGCTATTTGGGAAATAACGACTTTAGAATCACCGAAGACTCTTAGCTTATCAACACCTAGGGCCTGGGCTTCTCTCAACCCTGCTAATAAGGCTTCGTACTCCATCGTATTATTGGTTGCTGGAAATCCGATTTTATAGGCCATTGGAATGACAACTCCTTCCGGGGATAATAACACTACACCAACTCCTTTTCCATTCTGATTCAAAGCTCCATCAAAGTACATGGTCCATAAATCATCATCCTTTGCTTCTTCAACGTCTGCAAATAAGATACTTTCGTCGGGGAAATCAGTTCTAACCGGTTCATACCGTGGCAGAGGGAGGTGTGCCAGATGGTCGGCAATTGCTTGTCCCTTTATAGACTTCTGGGTAACATAGGTTATGTCAAACTCTGCCAAGAGCATTTGCCATCGCGCGACTCTTCCCGAAGTAACGGGTTTCTCGAAGATGTATTTTAAGGGGTCCATTCTGGCTAAGAGTTTGACCTGGTGAGCTAGAAAGTAGTGTCTCAATTTCTGGGCGGCCCAAACTACGGCTAAACAAGTTCTCTCCATTGGGGAGTATTTCCTTTCGTAGGGTAGGAGAGATTTACTCAGGTAGTAAACCGCGTCCTCTTTCCTCCCAGTCTCATCATGTTGACCCAGGACCATGCCTATTACAGACTCTGTCGCTGACACATACAAAATGAGGGGCCTATGTTTAGCAGGGGGCTTGAGGACAGGAGGACTCAATAGATATTTCTTTAGATCTTCAAATGCCTTTTGGCAGTCGTCATCCCAATGATATTCCACGCCTCCTTTTAACAATTTATAAAACGGCTCACATCTTTGTGAATGCTGCGAAATGAATCTTCTGATGAATTGTAGTCGCCCTATTAGGCCTCTTAACTCTTTAAGGTTCTTCGGGGGCGGCATTTCAAGAATGGCCTTTACCTTAGAAGGATCGACTTCGATTCCTCGATTACTTACCATAAAGCCTAGGAGTTTTCCAGAGGATACTCCGAAAACACATTTCTTCGGATTCATCTTTAGTTGGGTGTCCCTGGATCGCTGAAGAACTCTCCTGAGAGCCGTGACATGTGTTTCACGTGTTCTAGATTTGATCAGAATATCATCTACGTAAACCTCCACACAGTCGTGTATCATATCATGAAATATTGCCATCATGGCCCTTTGATAGGTAGCGCCGGCATTCTTCAAGCCGAAAGGCATAACAATGTAACAGTAAGTCCCCCAGGGTGTGGTGAACGAGGTTTTCTCCTGATCCTCTGGTGATAGTCTGATTTGGTTGTACCCTGAGTAACCATCCATGAATGATAGCATAGCGTGCCCTGCGGTATTATCAATAAGCACGTCGATGTGAGGTAAAGGGAAATCATCTTTGGGAGATGCCTTGTTCAAATTTCGGAAATCAATACAGACTCGGACGCGTCCGTCTTTCTTCTTCACCGGGACTATATTGGCAACCCATTGAGGAAACAACACAACCCTGATGAACTTCGCCTGGTGGAGTTTGTCAACCTCCTCTTTTACTTTCAGTGCAACATCAGGGAGCATTCTTCTCAATTTCTGTTTAACCGGTCTAGCATTTTCCTCCAATGGGATCCTGTGTTCCACTAGGTCTGGCGCGAGTCCGGGCATGTCATTATAATCCGATGCGAACACGTCTTGATATTCTCTTAAGACCTCAAGGATCTCATTCTCTTCGTCAGGTTCTAGGCATGCACTGATTTGGACCTGCTTGGGTCTTTCGTCCGTTCCCAGATTTATCTCTTTTGTCTTTTCGGCAGCCGCTTGTGTTTCTTTGTCAAACTTCTTAATTACTCTCCTAAATTCATCTGAAACTTCATCATCCCCTTCTTCAGTGTCTACTAATTCGTAAACACCCATTCCATCATTGACGTTCACATGTTGCACAGACAGTTCGGGTTCTGAAATGACAGGCAGAGATTCGCAGCCTAACTTCTCGATGTTTGTCATAATTTCTTCTAGTCGAGACTGCTCCACTGTGGGTATCTTCCATCGCCTTAGGTTGCCCATATTTGGATAATGATCACAGTCTTCTACTCCTACGGTTCCTATGTTTTTGGGTTTTCTATTTCCTAATTTTTTTGAGTTTTTGGGGTTTTCTAATTTTTTTGGATTTTCGGGGTTTTCTAATTTTTTGGGGTTTTTGGGATTTTCTAATTTTTTAGGATTTTTGGAATTTTCTAATTTTTTGGGATTTTTGGAATTTTCTAATTTTTTGGGATTTTTGGAATGATAAGGTACAGGTGAGGTTGAAGATGGGCTATCTACTGACGAGGATCCTCCCCGCTGGCGTGGCCAGGCAGTGGGGCGATATACCACTTCGTGATCATTGAGGTCATCAGTTTCCCAAACTTCGTGGTTCTCTCGAGAGGAGTCTTCTCGCCAATGGCGCCAGGCAACGGGCCAATATACCACTTCTTCGCTAGTAGGGTTTTCGATTTCCCACGTCTCGCGACTTTCTCGGACTTCGGTGATCGGCGTTTTTTTTTGGGTAGATGAGTTAATTCACTCGCATTCAGCATGTTACAAGATAGGGTCTGGAATCTTGGATCGATAGTGTGGTCGATATTGTTCACTCCTTTCGGTGAATGGAGCTCTTTCCAAGTGCCGAAGATTTCCTCGTGAGTCTCACTTTCAGATGAAGTCGAATCTTCCCAATCTTCTACTAAAACGGTCTTGCCTTTATCATTTGGATCCAAATTGTAGCATCCCCTTCCGAATGGAGGTGTGTTGGTGTCCAAGGTTTTGTCATGCTTCATGAAATGTTCATTTAAGGTCCAGTCCTCTTGTTTATACCTTATGTCATTGTATGTGTCGTACCCTAATCCTTCTGCTCTCGCCCTAGGGTCCGGTATGTAAGGGTCGGTAATGCCTTCTCCATTCTTTCCTAGCCCAAATCCGGGTTGATACCCCATCTTCTTCATTAGAGTCCATCCTCGAGCTTGACCTTCGTTGTCAAACATCGGATTTTGCGGGGAGGATAATTCAGAAAACATATTTTGCACAGGGTCCATATCCATCAAAGAAATGAGAGGATCGACCTTGTACCCATGAATCTTGACCTCTGGTATAATGGGAGCAGGTTGTAAGGTCGGGAGTATTTGAAGTTCTTCCGGTTCAATGACAGGCGGGTCTCCCATCAATTTCATGATCTTACCCAAATGGGGGAATTTGACGCATTGGTGTCGGCTTGACATAATGGCATTCATGTGGTTCAACCATCGGCGTCCTAAGATCAAATTAAAAGTGGCAGGGATGTCCATAATATAAAATTCTTCTGGCATTGAAATTGGGCCCGCTTGGACTAATAACATAATTTTTCCACAAACAGTTTTCTTATTCCCGTCATAACCAGTTACGACCATAGGGGCTAGAATTAAGTCCTTTATTATGAGCCCTAAGGCTTTGTAGGTTTTCAACGGACAAATATTCAGTGATGCACCAGTGTCAACCAAAGCTCCTGACATTTCCTTCCCTGCTATCTTGACTGTTAGATGTAGGGGGGAGGTTCTCGCCTCAGGTGGTATTTCCTTTAATTCTTCCTCAGTAAAAGTAATGGCAGGGAACGAAGCTACCGGGGCCAAGGCCGAAATAGACGTTCTCAATTCTTCTGGAGTTATGCCTACCGGGACTTGTAAGCGTGTAATAGCCTCAAGTAATTGTTGCTGATGTTTGGGGGAGGTTTTAATCAGATCAAGGACAGACAATTTAGCTGGGATCTTTGTGAGGTGTCCTTAAAGATCATATTCTATCCCTATTTCTATCGAACTATAAGCTCTTTCATCAATTATCTCCTCAACCTGAATATTGGGATTTTGCAAATCTAAGTTCTGAGAAACAGGGTGAGGGGGTAGTCGGGGAGGACGGATCCGTCCAGATCGTAAGTGGGCCTGAGACGCATTTGTGTATGGGTAAGGATCTGGTTGGGAATTCGTGATGATCGGCGATTCTCGATCGTTTGGCTCATCAAAATTTACTTTGTAAAGGTCAGGGGAGTCAACGATCGTATCCATCCCTGAATTGAAGATTTTGAATTTAGTCTTCCCATCCCATGGCGTGATGTATTTTCGATAATCCTCTTCTTCAAAGAAATCACCATGACACGGTTGGCTATGGTTTACACTCCCTTGAGCCGGGGCATCAATGTGTTGGTGTTCTATTACGGCAATGTTTATTAATTGGGTCTGTGGGCCCTGTCCAGAGGTTGATGCTCCATGCTGAGGTAAAGGGTTTGTATAAATCTGCATGTTGGGAATATTTTGTGCGGGATTGGTGATTGGATTTTGATTGGGAGGGGCATTCCGTGGATCATTCCCACCTATTGGCCTAATGTTACTCCAATCAATTCTACCTTCATCATTGAGATCATAGATCAAATCTCTAACCGTGTAGCATTGGGTGAGGTCATGACCTGGCATCCTGTGGTAGGCGCAAAACTTAGTCTTGTCTAGGTGTTCAGACCATGCCTGTGGTCGTTCTGGCGGAAGTTGGAGGGCATTCTGATTTAAGAGAGACCAGAAGACAGCAGTCCATGGTTGAGGAAGGGACGGGTAGTTTGCCCTTTTAGGTCCGAATCTTCTTCTATTTCCATTGTTCGGGTTATTCTGGTTGCCATTGTTGTCTCTGTTGTAATTGAAGGGGACTGTACTATAGTTGGGTTGAGGATTCGCGTTCTGGTTTTGTGGCGGAGCCATCGGGTTCGAGACTGGCTGTATGGGATTAGGATTCTGGTTTTGATTCACTGGAGGCCCTTGGTTTCTTGGTGGTTGGTCATAACTTTGATTATTTCTCGGAGCGTTTCGGTAGTTCTGATTGTTCCGCTGATAGTTTTGATTATTTCTTTGATAATTCGGGTTACCACCTTGGAAGTTGGGATTGCCATTTTGCCCTGAGTTTTGGTGTTGGTTAAAGCTAACGCTGGTACGCTCCTGATACGGTCGGTAGACCTCTTCCTGATTCAAGCTAATTTCAGGGGTCGTGCGGATCTCTGGTTGGGTGGTTGTGCCTACCCTACGCGTGTTCTTTTTATGGTCAATGATGGTGTTCAATACCCCTTCATCTAGATTTTGCTTCATCCTAGATAACCTACGGTACAGGCCACTCCAACTAACGACCTCCCCAATTGTCATCAGGGCTCTCATGGGATCCTTCATGTTTGATATGGCCATTCTTACTTGTTCTTCCTCTTGCATGTTGCAATCTGACCGTGCGAATTGGTTTTGCCATCTCACTGCAAATTCCTCATAGTCTTCATTGTTCTTTTGTTTGAGATTAGCTAAGTCATGCCATAAGGGTTTGTTTTTAGTTAGATGCTGGTATCGCGCTAGAAATTTTTCTACTACATCCTCGAAGGTATTGATTTCATGGGAAGGCACGGATGTATACCAAGTCAATGCATCTCCAGTTAACGATTCCTGAAAATAATTTATGAGCATGGAGTCATTGTCTGCGATGGCACGACACTTGTTGCAAAACGAGACTAGGTGATGCTGAGGATCAGTAGTCCCATCATAAGGTACGAACTTAGGGGCTCTAATAGGGAAAGGTGACCTCTCTTTTTCCTCTTTTTTGGTAAAGTCGTAGAATCCTAGTTTCTTGCCAGTTGAGCTCGAGGATTTCTTTTTAATTTCGTTCTTGAGTTCCTCCACATTTTTCTGCAACTCCTTGAATGCTAGAGGATCTAGATATTGAATTGTCTGTGGTTGACATTCTCTTTGTGGTTCTAGCGAAGTAGGGGCGTAGGCCGGTTCTTGGCATTGGCCTTGGAAATACGGTTGTGAGATAGGCTGATAGCTTTGGTTCAACTGAATTCCCCCATGTGTAATCGGTTGTCCCCTATATGGGTCAACTATCGGGCTTAAAGTGGGTGGTTGATATGCTTGCTGATAGCGCGACTCATTCGCTTGGTGTGTTTGATAAGGATTTCCAATGCTCGTGGGGTTAGTAACTTGCACGTTCTGGATTGGGAGGTTCTGGTTCGCATTGGGCATTTGATAGATCGGGACTGTTTGATTTTGATAAGTGAGAGGCCCCCTCTCGTATTGAGCTGATTGGGGATATAACATACCAGCGCCAACCGTCACAGGATTGTAACGAACTTGATCCGTTGGTGGAGGAATCATTGCTTGGAATTGGGGCCGAGCCATCTCGTGTTGCCGGTAAGCATCTAGCGCTCCTATATGTGTCGAAGGGTTTTGGTGCGAGATGCTGGATGTCGCCAATCGACCCATGTTCATTGGACTATGACTTGTCTGGTGATATGCGTTTTCATTTATCACAAGAGTCTGGGAAGGTGCGATGGCCCTAACCGGGGTTATGATAGGTGCGTCAGTAGCCATCCCATACTGCGGGATAGAGGACGTGATTGGCTCGGTTTGGCTGATCATGGAAGAATAGGGTATAATCTGCGAGACAACAGGATCACTTGCGCGAAGAGGGTAGTCTGTTGATGAAACGTTATCGTGGACCCTATATCTTATAACTTGGCCGGTGGGACTGACTAGATCTGTGTAAGTCACCCCTGAATGCGAGGAGAAATGATTCTCTCTCGATGAAGGAGATGGGGTGGATGTATTGGAATGATTCCTTCCCATTGTTATGGTATTGACTGGTAACGGGCCTCCTTCGAAAAGGGACCGTCTTATCTGTTGTGGGTCATGGCTTGAAGTTGCCAAGGATCCATCTAATACCCTAAAGGGTTCTACACTTTGCGTGGTTTGGTGTGACTTGCCAGTGGTGCGGATCAATAGTGGGGGTGAGAGGGGTTGAAAGTCGGACATTCCGAACGTCTGACCCTCCATTTGTGAAGAAATGTTTAGATGAGAAGAGAGAGAAGGAGAGGAAGAGAAGAGCACTTGTTATGTAGTTTTGTTGGTGAAGATTTGTTTCTTATGGTGTAATGGGGGAAAGCTTAGTGGACGGTGCATTCGGACCTTTGGTTTAATTTTCAGACTACTCAAAACAACCCTAAACTGAATGGGACACGGACATCAGATCATTGATTGGATGTTCGTGTCTTAGAATATTACTCTAGGAAGACCCAAATAGGTGACAGGAAAACATAAGATGTCCCATCACGATCGCCAGGCTGTCGGATGTGAATTTCGACCCCCCCAATTTTCCTCTCCAAGAGAGGCATGGTTTGGGGAAATCTCCATTCATCTATATATATGTGCTATTTAAATTTTACATCGAAAATGAGGATTCCGACTACCCTCAAAATCGATGGATCACGATCGCCAGCTACGGTACGGCCGTAACACCGTTCTTCGACATAAGTCGAAGAAATATGGGGAGAAAATTAATAAGGTGGGTTCTTCCTCTCGTCTAATGTGCTGCCGGCAACACACGACGGTTGTCCTGTCACATTAATTTGGGTCTCTTTGGGTCTCTTTAATTTTGGGTCAATTAAGGGTCATGAGTTAAAGTCCGAATAAAGGTTAATCCTCACATAGCATAATCATAGTATATCCAAGTAAAATAAAATAACCAGAATAAAGAAAATAAACTAAAAGAGGGGGAGGTGCCAAATATTTAAGAAGAGGATCGGCCCCGTTCCCGGGTACCCCCTTCTGATCCCTTGGCAAAATAGGGTTTAAAGGCTGATTTTTCAAACCAAAATGATGATGCAAATGAGACTTTGATTTGTGATTTCTGTGTTTTTCGTGTGCGATACACGAGTGATAAAAGTAAAAGGCCGATGGGCCGAAATTAATTGAAGGTGGCCGATGGGCCGGGATTGATTTAAAATGGCCGATGGGCCAGTGTTTGTTTTAGGGTGGCCGATGGGCCGTGATTGATTAAAAGTGTGTGTGAAATCACTCATCTCATCTCGTTATTCTCATTTATTCAATTTTAGAAATCAATTCTTTATTCCCTTTATCATTAAGTTCGATTAAATATCTGGCACCTTAGGTGGAGGAAGAAATAAAAGGAAAATCTTTTTGGGTTTATTTTGTTGGTTTTATAGTTTTTATGACTTTTCAATATGGGGGCTAGAAGGGCCTAACTAGGGGATTTTACTTGGATTTACGTGATTAGTGCTTTACTACTGATCATCGGATTAACCCTAACCTAAGGTCCTAGACCGCCCACATCAGCTCTCCCAGTCCCCTAACGGAACAGGAAAAGTGATGGGGCGAAGCCTAATGCGCTAAGCTACCTAACGGGGAAATCCGATCTAATCCTAGGGTATGAATAGCCTGAGTTTGATGGTTCAGCGCCTAAGCAACTTATTAATTGTGATTTTTAATTGGTTCGGTTTGTTTTGAGTTGAAGATTGATTAAGAGGTGGATTAAATGTATTTTGGGGTTCTGTTTAAGTTGTTTAAGGTTCTAGAATTTATGGTTTATTTTAAAACGTAAAATGATGTCGAAATCCGTGAAACGGGGTTGGCAGAAGACTTGGGCGCCAGGGGGGTGGCGCCTAGGATATTCTGGTGACTTGGGCGCCCAGACAGTGGCGCCTAAGTGGCTGTTTCTGGGTGGTTTGGCTAGCGACGATGGTATCGATGTTATTTTCGAAATCCAAGGAGTTCTTACTTGGTGAATTTTAATGTTTCAAATTGTTCTAATTCTCTGATGTTCAAATGTCAAAGGGATTCGGATCCAGATTTTGAAACAAAATTTAGAATTTGCGTTTTAGTGCAAATGAGAGGATAGGCGCCAAGGGGGTGGCGCCTAGGTGGATGGCTTGTGATTTTAAGTATTCCGTTGGAACTTAGTTATTGGTTTTCGGGTTTTGAGACTATTTTAGGTTCTGGTTTTAGTTAATTTAAGTGGTAAGGTGTTCAGCTATTTGTTTTAAATTGAAGTTGTGAACCAAGGTTAGAGTGTAGGATAGGCGCCACAGGGGTGGTGCCTAGGTGGTTGTTTGTTTGTTCGTAAAGGCTTTGGGAGCTAAGCCCGAATCGATTAAAGTTTCAAACGTTTTAAGTTAAAAGTGTTTTAATATGTTGATTCGGATTGGTTCGAATGCTAATTAATTGTATTAAGTTGTTCGCTAGGGGTTCGTTATGAAAACAGGTAAGCTGGGCGCCCAGGGTGTGGCGCCCAGGTGGATTTAGAGGATGGGCGCCCAAGGGGTGGCGCCCAGATGAATTATTTTGTGCTTCGGTTCGGTTTGCTGTCTTTTAGGTCGATTTAAGTTTAAATTGGTTAAAGGACTTAGTGTGTTTTGATATGGGATGCTATTCGTATTCAATTAGGGTTTATTTAAACGTCAATTAATTGGGCTAAGTTGTGAATTGAGTTTTTCTGAAAACGGGGAAGCTGGGCGCCCAGAGTGTGGTGCCCAGGTGGATTTGACAGATGGGCGCCAAGGGGGTGGCGCCCAGGTGAACTATCCTGTGGTTCGGGTCGATTCAATATTTTTTAGGTTGATTTGCGGTTGAGCTTTATGGTTTGATGTATTTTAAATTAAAAATGTTCTGTTGCGATGATTAAGATTAAATTTTGTTTCAATTAATTTGGCTTTAGTGACGGGAGAGGCTGGGCGCCCAGAGAGCGGTGCCCAGGTGGAGGTGACAGGATGGGCGCCCAGGGGGTGGCGCCCAAGTGTCTGCCTTGTTCGTCCGAGTTGGTTCGATGTTTTAAGTCTATTCGGGTTTATGGTTCCGATTGTTTTAGATTTCAAAGGTGTTCCGGCGTGTTGATCGCGATTGACTTCGAATCTAATTTCAAGTAGGGTTTCCTAGTGATTGAGTGGTATGGGCGCCTGGAGGGTGGTGCCCAAGTGGATGCGGAAGGATAGGCACCAAGGGGGTGGCGCCCAAGTAGATGCGGAAGGATAGGCACCAAGGGGGTGGCACCCAAGTGGATGTTTTGTGGTTTATTCGTTTTGCACTTTCTAAATTGGTTTGAATCTAAGTTGATTAAGGTTTCGAGTTTTTTTAGGTTTATAGTGTTTTAAGGTGTTAATTCGGGTTTAATCAATTAGGTTTAATTAAGTGGTGGTTTCTAAGGGATTGGGATAAGATAGGCGCCAGGAGGGTGGTGCCCAAGTGTAAAGGCAGGCTGGGCGCCCAGGGGGTGGCGCCCAGGTGTCTGTTTTGTGGTTTCGGGTTGCTTTTGCGTTTTTAGGTTGGTTCAAGTCTAAGTTGATTGAGGTTTTAGATTTCTTAAATTTAAAAGTGTTTTGTTATGTTAACTAGGATTAAATTTGGGTTGTGGTTAATTAGAAATTTTAATTAGGGGTTCTTTAGAAACGGGATAGGATGGGCGCCAAGAGGGTGATGCCCAGGTGGCCTTTTTAAAGTTTATATTGGCTTTGAGTTTTTGAGTTAATTAGAGATTAAGTTGATTAAGGTTTCAATTATTTCAGGTTTAAAATGTTTTACTGTGTTGATTCAAATTGGTTTAAGGTCTTAACCAATTATCTTAAGCTTTAATCGGGGGGTTTTGAAGAATGAATAGGTTGGGCGCCCAGAGGGTGGCGCCCAGGTGGCTGTGGAAGGATGGGCACCCAGGGGGTGGCGCCCAGGTGGCTGTCTTTTGGGGTTTTAGGTTTTTGTGTTTTTAAAGTTCTTAATTACTTCTAAATCCGAATTAATTAGGGTCTTAAGGTTTTAGGGTTCTTAATGATTTGATGTTTCTTAAGTTAGCTAATTATGATGTTTTAATTAATCTTATGATTTATTCTACTTAGGCGCTAAACTCAATAACCTAGACTATCTAATTATTATTTTTGGGTTTTCTGGATATCTTTTAATTTGTTTTTGGTTTCTCCTCTAATTTACTAGAGAGTAAGGAAAGAGAAGAAGGGATTTTATGTTTTATGATTTTTTTTGGGATTTTCTATGGTTATGCAATTCAAATGATATGATGTGAAGTGTGACAAAGATGGTAATTCGAAGTTCAGAACAGATCATACAACCAAACATATCATTAATATGCAGTTTCTAAATGAACTAAATGCGGAAGATTTGAAGTTGTGCCCAAAAGTGGAGAAATCCACTTGGGCGCCACCCCTGTGGCGCCTACCCTGCTCAGTCAGGGTTTTCAACGGAACACAACGAACGCACAAGAATCTTAGTGTTTTCAACACAACTTCCAATATTCAGCGATTGATGCGAATGTCTTAATTCGAACTACTAGCGATGCAACTAACGAAATTGTAAGCAAACAATGCAACGGGCGGAGATAAAGAACCCGGACCCTGTCTCAGAAGGGTAGGCGCCCAGGGGGTGGCGCCCAGGTGATTCAAGATGGGCAGGCGCCCAGTGGGTGGCGCCCAGGTGGTTCCGGAGAGGGCAGGCGCCCAGGAGGTGGCGCCCAGCCTTTCTGCCAATGGTTGCTTGCGATCTTTTCAATATAAATGATGATGATGATGATGCTAATGCGAGATCTAATCTAGCTATGCAATATGAACTACGAAATCAAAGAAAACTTACTATGTTAGAATGAACCTAAACATGTTCCTAATATGATGAGATGCTAATACCAATTTTATCTCAAGTTAATGTAGATCTATGATGCTCAAATGGCCCTAAGCATGTTTCTAAGCATGAATGGTAATGGAGTGTAGTAAAAGAAGGGAGATCTAGGAATACCGGTATGAAGAAACGTTTCTCAAGTTCCTAGATTGAAACCTTCGCAAAGATCCATAGCTTTACTTGAAGACATGGAAGCCTCCTCCTCTCCTTCTCCTTCTTCTACTATAGATCTGAAGTTCTTCTCTAATGGTGGCTACCTTTCTTCTTCTTTTTCTATTCTCTCCTTTTGCCTCTTTTCTTAGGGTTTTTGGGTAGCCTCCCTTGTAAATGAAGTTAAGAGGGATTATATAGGTTTTGGACGAGTTTAGAAGGGGCTAGGGCTTCATTAATTCGTGTTTCTAGAAGGTCTCACGCATCCCTAGGCAGCTTAAGTTGTTTTAGGGTGAACTAGGGTTTGGAGGGAGCCCATGGGCGCCCACATGGCCTGCGTAGGCTGGGCGCCCACAGGGTGGCGCCCAGGTGATCCTGGAGAGAGTGGGCGCCCACAGGGTGGCGCCCAGGTGATCCTGGAGAGAGTGGGCGCCCACAGGGTGGCGCCCAGCTGATTCAGTTCGTCTTCGGTGCTTGGTCTCTACGTATGAGTGGTCCCGGTCTAATCTCAAGCCAATTAGTGGAATTTGGAGGTGGGCACCCATGAGGTGGTGCCTATGCAGTCTTGGACAGTGTGGGCACCACAGGGCTGGTGCCTATGTGGAACTTAGGAGGGTAGGCGCCACATGGGTGGTGCCTAGGTGGAGTCGATTTATTTTCGGAGTTCGGCCCCTACGTTGAGTGGTCTCGGGCTACTTTTAGACTAAGTAGTGAAGTTTGGAGGCTGGGCGCCCACCATGGGGCGCCTAGGTGGTCCCGGGCTGTGTGGGCGCCCAGCATGGGGCGCCTAGGTGAATTTTAGTGGGATGGGCGCCACATGGGTGGTGCCCAGATGATCTCTTCTTAGGACAAACTTCGGAAGCTCATAACTTTTGACTCGCTTATCGGATTTGGACGTTCTACATACCTCCGGAAAGCTCTCGAAGTGAGGAATTCAATGGTATAAATGTCTTGACAAATAGGTGCTGAAAAATATGGGGGATCTCTGGACCAATGAATTCGATTTCCTAACTTAGGCTAATCGGGTGACATTTTGGCAAACTAAGTATGGTCTTTAGAGGGATTGGCCTAAGCATGTCTTAAGTGATCCAAAAAGGGTTTGAGTGGTGTCATGGTTCACTTCTTGTGTGAGTAGTGAATTGGGCTCGAGATCTCGACGCGACTTGGCTTTTCTCTCGCGAATTTCTAGAAATCGTCGAACTAAGTCTAAAATTAGCAACAAGCATCTTCATCGTCGTTAATTAATTTGAATTATGTCTTTAATCATTCAATTATGGATGAAATGGGGGCACCACTATATATGATAGGTATTTAAGGCTATCATAGGGGCCAAATGAGGTGTCTACAAGTGCAGCATCTTCCCTACGACAAAATCAAGTCTACCGGCGACGAGACCTCACGCAGCTTCAAAACTCAAACGAAAGCCTATAGCTGATCTTATTTACTACTCAGGAGGCTTCATCTCAAATTTTAGGTTATTCTGACATCGTTTGACCTAGTTTTGGCTTTTGATAGCAAATCGGCAACAAAGTCTTCGGCTTTCTCGGAAAATCAAAAACTTTGCCATTCGATTTGCACGACTTCTTGTCAAGTTTTTTTTAGGGAAATAATGCCAATACATGTGCAAAAATGTCAAGAAAAATACCGAAAAAAAAAAAAGAATAAGAAAAAATGGGAAATTGGTTGAAAATCGGCTACCAAAAGGGACAAAAGTCCCCATGGTCGCCAGTGACCCTGCCCCATGGTCACCGGTCAAAAGGGACAAAGACCCCAAGTTGCCAGATTTTCTCCGAAAGACCATTTTCGGGTCCCTTTTAGAGTTTCGAGCTATTTGGCCCTAGTGAATTTCCAAAAACCTGATTTTTCGGGCATGAAATCTATCGATCTTTGTCAACATCACGGATCCGCCGCCGAAATCATGGGATCGTCATCGAACGCTTCGAAATCACCAGCCGGTCGACTAAAAAAACATGCTTTCTGCCCGATTGATTAAGAAACCGACAGGACAGATGTTACCGACCCACTGGTAGTAATTAATTTATGAAATTGCATGGTCATTCGACATCAAACAGCATGGAGATCCATCGGCGATCATTGTTAAAAGAATTCCAAATGACATTGCGCGGCCTGCGACTCTTCAAATGCCTCGGCGACCACTTAATGCAGTTAAATGACCCATTTTATGACAAGTTAATGCGGTCATTAACTCATTATTTTGGACGGCCCAATCAAAAGTAAGGAAAAAGGGGTTACAAGTCAAAGTAATCATGACATTAAACCATGTAACTCCTTCCATCATGGAGCTTAAAGGCATTAAATGCCCATCATTCTTCATCGACTAATCAAAAGCCAAGAAAAATGAGTTACAAAATAATAAAATAAAAACTTGTAACTCCTCCCATCATGTGGCTTTAATGCATTAAAAGCCCATAAACTCTCCTAATGGCCACTAAAAGCCTATAAAAGGGGAGTCATTCCAAGAAAAACGGGATCGGAATCCACGGAATCTAGAAAATTTGCAAGAAATCCTTATGCAAAAGTTGCTACAACAACATCTCCTCTGTCGAATAGACACTGCAACAACCACCACAAGGTGACCGAAGTCCCTTGAGGGGGGGATCCCCCCTCCAAGGCCCTCTTCTTCTGTCCACATGGCTTAGACGTGGCTTTTTAGCCCATCTACTTAACTTTTTATTGGATATAGGACCTCCTCTTAATTCTTATCCTCTAAAATCTGAGGTCCAAGCCAAGCCAAGCGAATCAAAAGTGTCATCTTTTCTCATCTGAAGGATGACAGCGAAGTCCATATATAACTTGCGACCGTCAATTTAAATGAGTCCCCGCAATCTCTTGAAAAGTCAGATATCCTTTTCTTACTTTTCATAGTATGGTTTGTATTTTTTTTAAGAGACAAAAAAATCATAGCTCTTGTTTTTTCATTTGGATAAGAATTGTAAATCGCTTTTTATTGTACAAAATCACCTTTCACGGCACAAAATCGCCTTTCACGGCAAACAAACAAAAAATCGCCTTTTACGGCAAACCATGTCTCTTTTCTTAAATATATGTGGAATGAAAATTAGAAAAAAGTTGATTTCCTTTACTACTTGTGAAGGTGGATCTACGGACCACCACTTCTCAATTCCAAGTAGAGTAGAAAATATGGCATACCTGTACAAAATGTTAATGCTCGCTTTGTCCCCCGGTTACGAAAAGGTTGGGCCTTGCGGACTGTCACGCTCACCGACCTCGGTAGTCCTGGGACGGAACAAGCGAGTCCATCAGTCCGCAAAATGGTGGCCAATAGAGCCTACTTATACTAAGTAGTAGGGCTACACAGAAAATCCGGTATCACTGTTAAACCGGACCAATCGGGATGTTCTGATTGGTTTTATAGTAGATCGGTTCAGTGTACGGTTTGAAAATCGTAGAAGTCCTTTAGATCGGTGGGTTATCGGTTTGAACCATCGGTTCACCGCCTAAACCGAACCAATCGATATCTTATGTAATTTGAGTATTTGACTATTTAGGTTTTAAGGTTTCATTTGGTTGCCATTTGACAACTAATGCGCCTCTTCTCGGGTGTCATCATTTTGAAAAATTTAATTTCTAATTAAAAAAAAACCGTTTAACAGATCGAGCAGAACCGAATACTTTCGTTTGGTCAAAGCGCTCTCCATCGATTGGATCAGATTGGTTACTTAAAAAATCAATAGATTTGGTTTGGTGGTTGGTTTTAGTACTAAATTGACCCAAACCGCCCATATGTGCAACCATACTAAGCAGGGACCCCACCTATTATAACCAGCTTAGTCATTTTCAATAAATGTTTTAACCTTTTATTTGATTGGTGTCGTGTGTTCCTACTAATTGTAAATGAAGATAAAGCGGGAACCATAAGATGATCTCTACACTGGTGATAGAAAATGATTGTCAACTATTACTCTAGTAAATTAAATCTTATTCAAGTACTTGTCTGATATGTATCTCCACCTTACACCTTTCATTGACCTTTCATATATTTGCTCAATAAAACCCTTTTCGCTAAACCACCTTCACAATTCAATTCTAATTTTACAAATAGGCCTAGTCATATGACGCACCATTGGTTTGATCGTTCATGAGACACTATCAATAATAAGGCCTACTTGGATGGAATAGAACTCCCAAAATCCTGTTACAATGGAGGATTATTAAAGGGTGAGGGGTCAAGGATATGAGATGGAGATGTAAATGGGACCCTTGCTTTCCAAGATTCGATTTACTTAGGTCACAACTGGTTATTCATTTTCCATCTCCCCCTTAATTCAATTTTTGTTAAAAGGGAGATTATTTTAATTTTAATTTTTTGATGACTAGGGTTCCCCATGATATTTAATCAGACAGGACTATTCCCCCGGCGCGTGCACGAAACCCACCCACACATACGTCGGCCAAATTTGGGGTGGAATTTGGATACACAACGTGGGGAGCAAACCCATGCCTTATGCTAGTCACCCAACACCGAGGTGGGTGAGGGGAGATTATTTGTTGCCTTTGTTTCTTCCATTTTAACAAATTAGAGTACATTTGTTAGGATTCTTTATGAATTCAATTTCATGGAATTATCTATTTGAATCAACCCAATCCAAGGGAGAGAAGCTGATCACTTTCGAATCACAAGTAGGAACCCAGACATTAAATTAAGAAAAATATTCATCACCATACCTCCCCTCATTGTCCGGCATGTAAGTGGTCTGCCAGTGTAACCCTATCTATGCATATTATTTTAGAAAAATTCTGCCTTTGGTCTTTCATAGATGGACTGATGTTTTTTAACTTAAAAAAAAGAAAATTTAATAATACTCTGTTATGTGTTAGGTTTTTTAGATTGTATGTCCTCAATCCAGTAAATGATGTAAATACATAAATTTACTTTATTAGTTGATTTATTATTTCATGTTTTATTCATGTGATGAATAATATCTTATTCTATGATTGCACGCAACCAATACAAAATGACACGATGGTTCATGAGATGAACCAGATGCCACAAGTATATTAAATGTAATCCATATATGTGGGTGAGATTCACATACAAGAGACATGGACCACAACTCTTATACTTGAAGTATTTTCACAACTAGTGATGAGACTCGACATCTCTTCTAAAAACATGATAGCACTACAGTCACTATGAGATAGTGTAGTTTGTCTCAATCATCAGAGTGTAGGACTTTGAATTGTTGTGCTAGTACATTGGATATACTGAAGGACCATGAGTAACACCTTATGCAAATCTGTCTTTTATTAACGACTACTCTCATAATTTCCAAAGCAATAGGCTCTTAATCTTGAGAGATTAATGGACTCAAGTTTCTACTATATATTTACTTTGAGCAACCAATGAATGAGGCCAACTGTAGTTCAACACCTCGTTATTCTGGGTACGTGGTAGTGGGATTGTGGAAACATATAATTTTGAAGATGGAATCTATCATCTAAGAGAGAAATATTTCCTTGTGCCAATTAATGGATTTTATCATTGATAAGTGCACACCGATCTTAATTAAGAGTTAATTGGAGGGTACTGATGATTAATATGACTAATTGGGTCACAAGGATTGTGGATCTAATTTGGTTGGACAGATTAATTCCAATACATCCATGGATATAATTGATGGAGGGGCCTATTTGCTGTAATTGGAAATATTAGGGTCTTCATGTAAATATTCATAAGACTGGAGTTCAATTAAATTAATATAGTGGAGTTATTTACAATTAACTGTGGTTTCGAAGTTCACACGAGATGTGGGTCTAGATCTTTAGTTGGAGCCAGTTTCTAAGGAGTCCCTAGTGGTTTCCATGATAGCTCTAAGAACAAAAGGTTTCTATTCAATATGAAACTCTTAAGGAAAGGAGGAGTATAACATATACTAATAATAGAAGTGAGACTTCTAATTTTGGTTAAAGAGGAGGTGTTCCATAAACCTATAAATAAGAGGAAAGGGTTAGAGGTCTCTACACACAATCTCATAAGCCCCTCTCTCTCCTTACTCCTCTTCTTTCCTCTGGTTTCCTTTAGAGCGCCTAGGATTTTTTCTCCTTAGAGATCCCATTATTCTCTTTGGGAAGCTCTCTACAAGAGGTTCATAGTGTAGAAGAACACGAGGCGAAAGAGATCAAATTTGCGAAAAGGGTTTTCGTAGAATCAAGTATTCAAGTTCTCGATTTGAGCACAACCAAGCTCTTAAGGTATAGATCTACATCTAGTTTTTTTAGTAGATCTTCTTGTTTGTGCTTGTTTATTTCTCTTAATATTTCTTGTTGATTGATCTTTGATCTTAATGCATGAGATTATGATTTTAGACCTTGGGCTTTGGTTCCTGGCCTTTTGGGTGTTTGATCCCCGTGTTAAGTGGGTCTAAAGTTTTAGAAAACTCATCTAGAAGGCCCACCTTCTTCCAACAAGATTATTAACTATTTGATAGTTGAGAATGACTCCTTACCTGAGCGGCAGTTCTCACCAGTCTGCCTATGGTTGGAACCTTGAGCAGCGGTGAAAATTTGGGCCGTGCCGTGCTGGGCCCAACCTCTTGGGGGTCAGCCCAGCACGGCCCAGGGCATGGCCCTCGTTGTGCCGTGCTGGGCCAGGCCCCAGTCGAGCATGGGCCGTGCAGCCCATGGGCGGCCAACAGATTCCCCTTTCCTTTTTTTGTTTCCTTAAATTTTTTTAAAAATTGAACGGACACAAAGTCACAAACTTGGACTTAGACTCTTGGACCAATATCATTAAAATAAAGAAATTAAGAGAAATAAATAAGTAGAATAACGCTAATGATGTTTTGAAAAAATACATCAAATAAATTGTATTTCCTTGAAATTTGAGTTACAAAAGATTAAAAAACATACAAGTTCGAACTTGGAGTCTTGGATTAATATATATATATATTGAAATTCAAACCTTTTGATAAATGAAAAAAGAATTACAACTTTAGAAACTTATGATACATTCTAACAAATAAATTACAACTTTAAAAGCCTATGATACATTCTAAAAAATAAATTACACGTTAAAAGCCTATGACACATTCTAAAAAATAAATTACAAGTTAAAAGCCTTTTATACATTCTAAAAAAAATTATACTATGATATATGTAACGCCGCTAGCTTGTCTTTTATTTCGAATTCTTTATCGATGTGTTGTTCTCTATCCTCTGCTTGGCACCAATCCCGTAAGCACATGTATGTCTCAACGGTTTCTTCTTGAAGCATAGTCCTCCTGGGGCCAATAAGGCGCTCATTTGCACTAAATGCCTGCTCTGATGCAACTATAGACACGGGTATTGTTAGCATATCACGGGCAATGGCGGGAAGCACATGGAACTTAGTTTCAAATGATTTCCACCATGCCAAAAGATCAAAAGCATCTTCTTCATCATCTGAGATTGGAAGAGGATCGCTCCCCAGGTACATTGTTAATTCATGAAGGTTGTAAGAGGATCCTCCGGAAGAAGAGGAGTTACTTCCGTGAGATTTCTTCATAATACTCCAAAGGGCCTTCTTTTTCCCTTTATGTACTTAGGGAGGGCCTGTTGGGACCATGGGTGCTATGGATCTACCTAATCGGGTAGCATAATCCAAATAAAGTGTTTTTAATTGTGTCTTAACTATAGATATATCATTTATATTAGTTGTTTTCATGTTAGAGTTTATTTCATCAAAAAGGGTTTCTACACCTTTTAATTTTAATCTAGGGTCTAATGTGGCTGCTATACAAAATGTTAAAGGAGCTATTCTCCAATATTATGAAAACTTTGCCTCCATTTGTACACACATAAGTTGAAAAATGTGAAAATCTCTATACTTTTTAAAAGTAAGACTTATTTAATAAAAATGGGTTAAAGCTTGATTTGATGTGGGATAATAAACCCTGGAAAAAAAAATGTTGCATCATGAAAAACTTCTAAAAAATCTCTTATTATTTCAAGAAGGGTCCATCTATCATCACTTATAAAAATATTTTCATGTTCCAAATAAAGTTGACAATATTGATTTAGTGACATTTTATAGGCACATGCTTCTTTTAACATTTTATAGGTAAAATTCCATCTATGCTTTACATCTTGTGAGATTTTCTTTGGTCTTAGACCCAAATTTACACATATGTCCCTCCACCATTGTTTTCACGAGGAAGAACAAAAAATGTATCCTACAATCCATTTAATGCTCTCTAAATCATCTCTAATAGATTTTACCCCAACTTGTACAATAAGATTAATGATGTCGCATGCACATCTATTGTGAAATAGAGATCCATTTAAATCAAGTTGAATTGCAGGTTTTAGTAAATCTGCTGCGACATTGTTAGTGCTTGCATTATCTAAAGTTACAGAAATTATTTTATTTTCAATTTCATATTCTCTAAGTTTTTCAAGGATGGTGGACCCTATCCTAGCACTAGTGTATGTGAACTCTAATAAAGAAAACACAATCATTCATTTCTGCATCACACAATCACTATCAATATAATGTGATGTGATTGCAATGTACCCCAAATTTTGTTTAGAGGTCCATAAGTTTGAAGTTAAAGCTACTTTTCCAGGTATATATTTTAAAAACCTGTTTTAAACTCTCTTTTTCTTTCAAAAAAGTTTTTATTACATCATTTCTAGCGGTAACTCTAGATATTTTCTGCCATGAAGGAACAAAGGCTGACTTAAAAAATCTTTCAAAGGCTCGGTCTTCAGCAAGTATAAATGGTAATTGGCAAACTATTATAAACTTAATAAGTTGATATCTAGCATTATTAGGGTAATAGTAAAAAAACTCCTAAACCACCAGATGAACCTGTTTGAGAAGGTTGTGTTTGGATGAGCCCACCTCTAACCCCAACATCAGCGGTATTCATGGTTGGCATACACTTATTCATGTGCCTTTTAAGGTGGCCAATGTCGTTTGCTGATTTGGCACTAAGGAGATCTTTGCAAATTTTATATTCTGCCTTTTCCTCTATTCCTCCTGTAGGACTTGGGACCTGACTTTTAACAAAATAAGACCATACAGGAGAAGTCAATCTTGTTTTTCTCTTATTTTTAGTTGTAGAAACTGAAAATGAAAGTTCTACACCAATAGTGGGTCCGAGTTTTTGGGGATTATGACTATCTACTTTTATGCCCTGACTTTGATCTAAATGAATAAATCCAGAATCTTCTTCATTTAGAGAAAAGTCAAAGTTGAAGGGTTGTGATGGTCCAGTCATTTTCTTAAATAAAAGATTAAAAAAAAACTTAAATAAATAATTATGTATAATGTGTTTTTTGTGATAATTTATATAAGAAAGAGGAGAAGATGGGACTTAATATATAATATTACTATGTATATTAATACTAAATAAAACTCAAAATTAAAAATAATAAATACCTTTATGAGAGAGGCAGAGCTAATGGAGAAGTCCTCCTTAGTTGAATCCTCCACTTTAAAGAAGTCACTCTCACTCTTCACTTCTTAGAAAACTTTGTAGAGAGCTTAGAGTCTTAGACTTTAGAATGAGACTTAAGAGAGCTTAGAGCCTTAGAACCTTAGAGGGTGTGTGAGAAATGAGAGAACAGATGAGTGTAGAGAAATGAGAGGAATGATGGCTATTTATAGAATTTCTAAGTGATTAAATGACATAAAATACCCCCTCTTATGACCATTTTATAGCGGGGGGGGGGGGGGGGGGGGGGGGCGCCCCACCCTCCCGCCCATTTGATAATTTATAGCTGCTGCGGGGCTAAAAAGTTTCTTTTTTGACCGTTTTTTGAGGAGGTTTTTTTTTTTATAAATGACAGCTGGGGACACGTCTGGCCATGCCAGGCCGAGCCTCCTGCAGGCTCGGGGGGCCTAGCCCAGCAGGGCACGAGCTTTACTTGTGCCGGGCCGTGCCGTGCCTCGGGCCTCGCAACCCTAGTCCAGCACGACCATCTAGGGACTACTGGGCAGGGCCGGGCTGGCCCGTTGACCAAGTCAACGGGCTCAAGTACAGTTTTTCCATGCTGGCCCCCTGCTGGGCTTAGGCCGCCCGCCCAGATTTACACCCCTAACCTTGAGTATGTCGCCTCTTCCCGCATGTGCGGACTCCCTTTCCAATTGTGTGGGCTTTCCTCCTTCGTGTGTGCGGGCTTCTTTCCTAAAACACAAGAAGGAAAATTTTATTTGGTAGTTGTTTTTAATCTATGAACTTAAACAATGTTCTCTTAGCGTCTTCCCTTGATTTGAAAAATTTACAGTACTTCCTGAATATGTTAGAATTCCAGTAGAAGCAAACGCGTACCAGACATGATCAGGTCACTCACCTAATTAAGTCATGGTCCAAAACTAATGGTGATTATAGTTCCTTTTTTTTAAAACACCTGTCCAACACGCCACGAAATTTTCATTTAATTGTTAGGATTGACCACTACTAGCCCTAGACATCACAGGATCTCTAATGCTTTCATAGTTTTTTTTTTTTTTAAATAGGACACATAATAACGTTTGTGATGAATATTAATCCCACCCGCTGCAAGATATTGCTTTAAGATCTAATAAAAGTATCTTCAAAGATTAGATCTAATTAGATCCCTTCGGTCATCAAAGTAAGGTCATACAAACGGTTAAATTCATATTTGGGCTGTCACTTTATATGTTAGGATGGAGAGGTGAGAGCTGTAATGCACCTGTTTTTATCCCCCCACAGAATGTCCAAATATGAAAGGTGGGGTCAGGACATTGTCTAAGTTAAGTGCAAGGAATCTTCAACTGTAGCTTTTCTACTACAAGCCGCTGAATTGTTGGACGGATTGGAGACCCTGTTTTGCAAAACAAGCATCTTGAAAACGCGGACTCGCCTGTGGTTTTGTGGACTCTCTCCTCCCTATATAATCAGTTTCTCTACCATCCCTGTTTATCACCCAAACTACAAAACCACTCTTCTTTCCTTGGAATCTCAGACCCAACGAACTCCGTTTAGAAAGATGAGTTCAAGAGGCAGAGCATGCATCGTGGCTGCCACCATAGGAGCGGTTGAGGCTCTGAAAGATCAAGGCATCTGCAGATGGAATTACCCTCTCAGATCCTTACAACAACAGGCAAAGAAGAATATCAGATCTTATGTTCAAGCTAAGAGAGTTTCAACAGCTATTGATTCGTCTATAAAAAGGACTAGTGAGGAGAGGAGGAAGCGAGAACAAGAGAAGGCTGAGAATGCTATGAATTTGATTTTCTGGGGACCCAAGTAGAAAGGATTCTGTAAGGTTTTTCTCTAGTAGTGATAATTAGTCATTTCGGGTTTAGGATTTGGAGAAAGTATACAGCATGTGAGGAGTATGTATTGTACTTCAGAAACTGTAAATTTTGGAAATTTTAGGTGTATGTAGAAACGAAAGCGTAAATTTTCTTTTTTTTCTTTTTTTTTTTTGCATTGGAGACGTGAACACACGCATTCTTACTTGCACACCTGTATTCCAATCAGCTGAGACACATTTTGGGACAATGAAAGTGTCAATTTTACTCAGCCTCAATGCCAGAACAGCCGTCTAAGCATGAAAGGGCCTTAAAATAGAGAAAAATGGAGAGGTGAACATTTTTTCATTTTTATCAAGCACGTTTGTGTAAGACCAGTTTTCATGGAAATGCTGCAGGGAAGCTCTCACTTTTATAAGCTTCTCTATTTTTCAAGGTTTGGTGAGGCATGGATTTTTATTAGGAAAGTTACAAAATAGCAATTGCTAGTTTTCCGCTGGTGTGTGTAGAGATCAGTTTCTCCTGGGGGAGGTTCAAAAAGGTATTTCTGAGGAACAGTTATGGGAAACATGCCCTTTTAAAACCATTTTTCTCTATATTCATCTACTTGCAGGAGACGTCCGTGTAACCGTAATGTCAATGTGCCAAACTTTCCAAGACTGATGAAACGCATTAAATCGCGTTAAATCAAGTCTGATAGCTATTTAGGATCATAACACAGGCGGCTCTTGCTCCAGGTAGTTCTTTTCGTATACATCAAAAGCCTCAGAAGTAATGGAACACGTCAAATTATTTAGGATCGTAACAGTAACATTATGGACATGTTTATGCCATATTGAAATCCCTTGGCGCTGCAGATACCCATAGAGAACAATTCAATTTCTTTCTTTCCACACAAAATATACAGCAAATATGGTACAGTGACAAATGGCAAAAAAAGAAAAAAAATGGATGCTTTCCTATATGCTATTGATGAATGCTCAGAGTTACACAGATGTCCTAAAAATTTCATCGATGGTGCAAAAGACTCCTATTTCCTAGGATGCTACATTTCCCTCGTTTGATTAAACCTTTTTGCATAAAAAACCGTTGAACTAATTTTTCTTGAGTCATTAGATTCATTTAAAAACTACTTTTTCGTGGCATCACGGAATTGAAAACAATGAAAGAAGGGATTTTAGCACTAAAATGCCATTAAGAAGAAAATTAAATCTTCTTTTGATTAGTACCCTTTTCTCCGGTGGAATATCAATCTTTTAATTAAAATACATAAAAATGTTTATTAATAAACTAGTATAAAATGATTTTAAAAGTATGCCACTTCTTCCTGCATGTGCAAACTCTATTTCCAATTGTGTGGGTTTTCCTCCACCGTGTGTGCGGCTTCTTTCCTAAAATAAAAGAAGGACAAAATTTTTTGTTAGTTGTTTTTAATCTATGAAATTAAACAATGTTCTCTTAGCATCTTCCCCTCATTTGAAAACTTAACAGTACTTTCCCGAATATGTTAGAATTCCAGTAGTGACGGTTTGACACGAAGTAAATACGTACCGGACACGATCAGGTCACTCACCTAATTTAGTCATGGTCCAATACTAATGGTGATTATAGTTCCTTTTTTTTTTTCTTTTTAAAAACACCTGGCCAACACGCTACGAAATTTTCATTTAATTGTTAGGATTGACCACTTCTAGCCCTAGACATTGCAGGATCTCTATTGCTTTCATAGTTTGCCTTTCTTTATATTTATATATATATATATATATATATATGGGAGCTGCTCTCCTCAGCTGCAGCTGAAATTTAATTTCAGCTGCAGCGTGTGATTGAGTTGATCTTAAGCTTCAACTCAATCACATGTTTAGAAATCAAGCCCAAACTCAGTCTTGATTAGAAATCTAGCTGAGCTGAGCTAGTCTTGACAATGCATAACAAGCTTAAGATCAACTCAATCACACGCTGCAGCTGAAATTAAATTTCAGCTGCAGCTGAAGAGAGCAGCTCCCTATATATATATAGGGGAGTCTTCTTATGCATCTATCCCTCACTATTGACACTCCCTTTATGAGAACTAATGTACTTGAAAGTTCCCATAAAGGAAGTGTCCCTCACTAAAATGGTGAGGGATAGATGCATAAGAAGACCACCCATATATATATATATATTTTTAAAATAGGACACATGACAAAGTATGTGATAGGAACCCAACCGGCAAACTTGCCAAACACTGTACTCTTGGATCAGCCCATCACAATAAAAGCCTCATTAACTCATCTCGTGGGTCAGCCCTTGTAGTGCAGTTGGGCTGGGTTCCCATCAGTTTGTGATGAATATTAGTTGCATCTGCTGCAAGATAGTGCTTTAAGATCTAAGGTGGCGTTTGGCATCTCTTAATATTGCCCCTATTTGTCTTAAAACAGTTTTTAGATTGTTTGGGAATTCATATGGTGAAGTTCATTTCAAATGGAGTTAAGATGATTTGCCTCCATTTCAAGAAGCCAGCAAAATGGGCATTATTGAATCAGTGGGAACTGTCTGAAGCTGAAAGAGATGCTGGGCTACAGTGAAACGGACGTCCTGATGGGACAGTCCATTTTTTCATTTTTTTCATTTTTTAATTTATGGGATCCAAAATCATGATCCGGACCGCTAGATATATGAAGAAGGTCAAACGCGGCCACGTGTCAAATTTTCAACCTTTGATCTATCTCGGATCTCAAGATATTTGCAAAAAAAGTGAGCCATTAGATCTAATATTTTGGACATTATGGGCACCATAATCATGATCTGATCAGTTGGTTCTCTTTGGAGGGCCAAAAACGGCTACAGGTTAAAAAATAAGCCTCTAATTCAAAGTAGATTTTGAGATATTTACAAAAACATTTTTGACCATTGATGTCCGATGCCCTATTGACTGGAGTTTGAAATTGACACAAGCAGTGTGGTTTTTTAGTTTTATTTGTAAATTCGTGCACCATAAATCATGATCCAAGCCATTGGATATATTCAAAAGATCATTCACGACTATGGGTCCAAATTTTAGCCGTTGGATCATCATAGATTTTGAAATATTTACAAAAAAGACAGACATTTATATATCTTTTTTTTTAAACCATGGCCCACAAATGTAAGATCCAAACCATTAATTCTCTTTGTAAGGCTAAACACAACTATGACGTCAAATTTCAATACTTGAATCCTCATGGATCTTGAGATATTTATAAAAAACTTTCAACCATTGTTTTAAAAATGTCTATTTCAATCATTTTTTCTGTGTAACCAAACAAACTAATTTCTACACTATCTACTTCAAACAGGGCCATTTGAAAGAGATCTATTTTATATAGATTTGTTTTATATAGATAAGTGACGCCAAAAAAGCCCTAAGTATCTTCAAAGATCAGATCTTATTAGATGACTTTTAGTGATTAAAGTAAGGTGATATAGAAGTAGGGGTGTACATGGATCGGATTGATACGGATTGGGCCAAATCCGTCAGCAATCCGTTGCCTACGGATTGACGGATTTGTAAACCGTCACCAATCCGTTACTGTTAAAATCCAATCCGATCCGATCCGTGGAGGAGCGGATCGGATCGTATTAATCCATTCAATCCGTTACTGTACGGATCGGATCGGATTTGATTAATCCGTTCAATCCGTTATTGTACATTACATGGAAAAAGAAAGAAGAAAAAATCCATAAATTTTGAAGCCACTGAATTAAAGGGGCATGAGTTGAGAGCTGTATGTCTATTCTATTCATAAGGTTAGTGACTCCTTACATTTTTTTTTATTTTATATGTATATATATTTATTTTTTAATGACAATGGATCGGATCGGATTGAATCCGCAGATTAAGGGTGAAATCCGCCACCGATCCGTTGCTAACGGATTACACAATTTTCAATCTGTCACCAATCCGTTTGCCTTCGGATCGGATCAAAATTCGCGGATTGGATCGGATCGAATCACATCGACGGATTGACGGATTTTTTGTACACTCCTATGTAGAAGGTTAAATTCATATTTGGGCTGTCACTTTATATGTTAGTTGGACAGCTGAGAACTCTAATGCACCTGTTTTTTATTTTTATTTTCCTGAATGTCTAGATATGAAAGGTGGGGTCAGGACATTGTCTAGGTTCAGTGCAATGAATCTTCAACTGTGGTTTTTCTACTGTTTCAAGCCGCTGAAATGTTGGACAGATTGGAAACCCTGTTTTGCAAAACTACCATCTTGAAAACATGGACTCGCATGTGGTTTTGTGGACTCTCTCCCCCCTATATATTCAGTCTCTCTGCCATCCCTGTTTATCATCCAAACTACAAAAACACACTTCTTTCCTTGGAATCTCAGGCCCAACAAACTCTGTATAGAAAGATGAGTTCGAGAGGCAGAGCATGGATCGTGGCTGCTGCAATAGGAGCGGTTGAGGCTCTGAAAGATCAAGGCATCTGCAGATGGAATTACCCTCTCCGATCCTTACAACAACAGGCAAAGAAGAATATCAGATCGTATGTTCAAGCTAAGAGAGTTTCAACAGCTATTGATTCGTCTATAAAAAGGACTAGTGAGGAGAGGAGGAAGCGAGAACAAGAGAAGGCTGAGAATGCTATGAATTTGATTTTCTGGGGACCCAAGTAGAAAGGATTCTGTCAGGCTTTGCTTTATTAGTGATAATTAGTTATATCGGGTTTAGTATTTGGAGAAAGTATACAGCATGTGAGGAGTGGGAATTGTACTTCAGAAACTGTAAGATTTTTGGAAATTTTAATTGAATGTAGAACCTGTCTATTGTAGAAATGAAGGCTTCCAAAATTTTTTCCTACATTGGAGACTTTTTTTTTTTTGTTGCCCTAGCCAAGGGGTTGGGATTCAAGAGAGAATCCACATACACACAGAAAGATAGCCCACTTAAGTGGGAAGGAGGCCCGCACAAGCGGAAAGAAAGCACACACAAATGGAAAAGGAGCCTGGGAAGAAAGTACACATAAATGGGAAACGAACCCGCACAAGCAAAAAAAGGTGACATACCCAGGGTTTGAACCCCCGGCAGCCCGGTAAGAACCCCTAGCAGCTAGGTAAGAATTGACGCTTGTTACCACTCGGGGTAAGGAGCCATTCTTCCTATATTGGAGAGTTGAGCACATGCATTCTTACTTACACACCTGTATCCCAATCTGCTGGGACACAATTTAGGCAGAACAGCCCTCTAACTAAAGTGTTAAAGGGCCTTAATAGAGAAAAATGGAGAGGTGGATTTTTTTTAATGCACGTTTCTGTAAGACCATTTTTCATGGACTTTTATGTGCTTCTCTAAGTTTTGGTGTGGGGAAAGTTAGAAAATAGAAATTGCTAGTTTTTCGATGGTGTAGAGATCAGTTTCTCCTGGGGGGGGGGGGGGGGGGGGGGGGGTAAAAAAAAGGCATTTCTGAAGGAAGAATTATGGGAAACGTGCCCTTTTAAAGACATTTTTCTTTCTATTGATCTACTTATAGGAGACGGTCCGTGTAACATTATGGACATGTTTCTGCAATGTTGAAATTCCTAGGCGCTGCAGATACCCGTGGAGAACCATTCAATTTCTCTCTTTCTTTCCACAGAAAAATGTACTACAAAAAACGTGGGAAAGTGACAAATGCAAAAAATTGGAGGCTTTTCTATGCTATTGATGAATAATCAAGAGTTACACAAATGTCCTGAAAATATCATCGGTGGTGCAAAAAAGACTGCTACTCCCTAGGATGTTACATTTCCATCATTTGATCCAACTTTTTTGTATAAGAAAAGTTGAACTTCTTTTTTTTTTTTCTTTTTTTTTTGTTTTTTGTTTTTTTTTTTTTGAGTCAGCAGAAATCCACTTAAAAATCTTCTCTTCATGCAATCAACAAGGGATTTTAGCACTACAGTAAAATGCCATTAAGAAGAAAACTAAATCTCCTTTTAATTAATACCCTTTTCTCTGGTGAAACATCAATTTTTCAATTAAAAAACATAAAAATGTATAAAATAATTCTAAAGTATTTTCTCCATTAAAATCAAAATATAGTATAGAATCGCTAAAAAAAAAAAAGTTATGATTCTTCACGACTAAGATTATGCAAGTTAAACGTTTCTTCTCTCACTCTCCCCTTAGCGTGGACCATTCACTTACATTTTCTGTATAACTAAATGAGTTTAAGGGTTTTTCGAGTAACCCCGTGAAAGAGTAGCAGAAATGGAAGTCCGGCGGGGGAGGTCTGACACAGGTTTCTACTTTAGCACAGAAAAATTGTACAAAAATAACAATTTTTTGAGGAGAATCCAGCTACACACCAAACATCCAAGTGTAAAATCACAAGGAGATTTAATTTTGCTTCTGTGAAAAAGACGTTGCACAAACATGTCCTAAAGGATGTATTTGACTGCATAGAAAAGTTGGCAAAGATTGCCTGGATTTAGAATTGCATGCAACTTTCTCTACAATTCAACAGGCTGTTGGCCAATTAAGCTCACCTATACTTAGGGATCCCAATTACTACACACAACCTGTTGTAAGGACCCAAATTCAGATCTTTTTAGAAAAAAATATTATATCCAATTATATGGAAATTTGTGTATTTAGTAATGATAATATGATGGCATGCAACTTGGTAAACCTTTGTGGACCCTATCCTAGATTGCTTGCACTTATTTTATTATTGACATCATTATGTGATAATAACTTGATAATTATAATTATTGTAATCTTTATTATAAATAATGGTCATGTTTCATTATTTGCATACATGTATGCATACTAGGTGGGCCCAAATCAAGATCTCTCATGCATGGTATTGATTATATGTAGGGGGCCCAATATGTGTTGTACATCCCTGTAAGGAATAGATTGTGTTATCCCGATTTTAGAATGACTCCTAGTTGTATAGTTGAGAAAGAGAATTACATTAGAAAGTGGGTTTAGTTGTTGGAGTCCAGATCCCCTGATTCGTAGAACAAGCGGGATATATTGTTTCATTCAATCTGCATTCGCCAACTGTGTAAAATCTTATGCCAGCTAATGCACCCTCTCAAAAATGAAAAAAAAAAAAAAAAAAAATCAAGAAAGAGATTTCACAACGTTGGTGAATGCAAATTGGATGAAACAGTTTTTTCCTATTTCTAGGAAATTTGGAAATCCAGATTCTTAGTTGTTGTGAAAAAACTAAACCAATGAGTTAGAGCCTTACAGGAATGAAGAGTCATGCCCTTTGAAGGAAACAACCTTTCCAAATATTATTTAAAGGCTCTCACCCTCTCACCTTCCGCTCTAGCAACTTTCCATCTGTCCCTTTCTCTCTCCTAAGCACCTAATGAGCCCATGTGACTCTTAAGAAACAAGATTAGTGACCTAGCATCCTCACTATCGATTTTTTAGATCCATCATTATAAGAGACTTGGAAAGGAGTAAAAGGCTTGCATCCGACATATTTGGCATCATCCAAAACATTATTAAGAGGTTTTGATATTCTTGTGAGACAAGTAACCCAACCATATTACCCTAATAGTCGAATTTTCAATTTCTTGGCTACGAATCTGTTAGAATCTAAGCTTTGTATGTGTTTTCTTTGTGATCTATGCAAAGATTCTTACCTAAGAGTCTGGTCCTACCATCTTAACATGCTTAGGGTTCTACTAAAAAATATATGTTTAGGGTCTTTGATTTATGTTTTGAATGGATTAGATAGCATAGATTGCTATCTCTTAACCCTTCTTGTTGATCTTGAGTTTTATGATCAAGCTTAAGTTAGCTTTGATGTCCCACATGTGATCTTTGTATTCATAATTTATTTCTACAGTTCTCGTATGCGCACACCTGAATTCAATGTATTTGTCATGGATGGGGTCATTCCATGATAGTTTTGAGTATTATAGAATGCGTGGTTTATGTTTTAGGTATAATCCAGAAACTATGTAGTTTGACAGAAATTTGAAAGCCCTATTTCATCAGCCAAATGATATAGGAATCGTGATTCAATTGTACCGCTACATTTGTCTCATTGAGTATTCCAAAATTAATTGCTAGATTGCACGATTCCGAGGTTGGAAGACTGACTTATGACCCATACAAGTTATAAGGGCAAACCTATCCTCCTGCAAGGGATCTGAATTTCACTTTATGTAATTGGGCAATAAAACTAGTTTATCTGTAGATTCTTGGAATGAGATATTTTGTAGTATAATACTAGACTTCCTTACCTTTCTAGGGAATCTAGAATCATCTCGATCGCATTATATAAGATTTATGGTGTGTTTTCTAATTTGACCCCTGCATGTGCTTAGATTGTTATATCTTGATCTTTTGCGGCTCGTTTTTGAACTGATCAACCTGAAACTTTTTGTAACATAGGGCGTATGTGATTGGATGTGTTCCTCATATTCTGAACCGTGTGGATGATAGGATGAGAACTTTGTGATCTTGTTTGTATTACTAATCATGCTTTTGAGTTATAAACCCACGCATCAAAATTTATGTTGTTGTGTGTATATCCATTCAGCTTTAAGGCATTATCAAAAGTATGGACATGTTTGTGTGTACACCCTTTCCGTGAAAAGGGGAAATTGCCACGTTAGCAACTTCTATAGAAATAAAAACCTCGGAAAAGGATTTCTGTAAAATTTAGAAATTCATGTTTGGTGCGAGTGTTTTTTCCTCGTGGAATTGGTGCTAATATTGTTTGGTATGGCCGTAAATTCTTTATAGAAAATCAAAATTTCTTGTTTGGTGAAATATTTTTTTGAAGAAAAATAATATAGCAAGTATATTATTTACTTAATATGAAAAAATAATTTATTTAAAGAAATAAAAAATGAAAGAGTCGTAGGGTTTTGGGTTGAAATGAAAAAAAGGGAGGAAAAGAGGGAGAAGTTTTCCGAGAAAATCCATTTCCCATACCCCCAAAGGAAACTCATTTCCAGCATTAGTAAGGAAAATATTGACAAGGCAGGAAAGCGTTTTCGTGAAATCGTTCAGCATCAAACGCATGAAAAGTTGATTTTTCGCAGAAAACCATTCACTTTTTTGCGGAAAAGTATTATACAAACATGCCGTATGTGCAATATATTGTGGGGACGCTCACGTAAGATTCTTAGCCCGTTTTTGGGAATGACATTAGAAGGGGTTAGCCCTTGTGTCCTCCATGCCCGTGTATGCCTCGGCCTACATCCTCCTCCCGAGGACACTCGGAGTAGTACTCTACTAGTGCCAGGTTGACCCTAGATACAATGGGTGAGACTGAGAACAGATACCCCGTGACCACTCGAGCTATCCAATATTCTCGAAGATGTTAAATGAGCTAAAAGTAAATGGACTAAGGATGAAGATAAACCAGAGCCTTAAGATGATCTCTGTGATAGTGATATAAAATGATTATCTACATACCATTTAAAACCAAATCCTAATCCGATCCATCTCTTCCTTGCACCTTTTATTCATTATTCATGCACTTGCTTTTTTTTCCCCCCTTTATTTTTTGGTAAGATTTCATGTACTTGCTTAATAAACCCTTCTCACTATAAAGTCTTCATAATTCAATTCTAATTTCACGTATGGGAATAGTTATGATTCATATCACGCACCATTGGTTTGAGACACCGTCACTAAGGGCCCCCTTTGCATGGAATTGAATTCTTAAGAATTCATGGTAAAATGTATTGCAATAGGATTATTAAAGAGAAAGGAGTAAAGGATATGAGGATGAGATGTAGATGAGATCCTAGCTTTTTTAGGATTTGATTTAATAGGGCCATCTCCCTTTATTCATTTTTCAATGAAGGGGAGATTATTTGATGCCTTTATTTCTTCTTCCATTTTAACCAATTTTAGGAATGCGTTTCTTAGAAATCTTATGAATTCAATTTTTTGGAAACAAACAGACCCTAATGATTATGCATCTAAATCAACCCAATCCATTTCCAATTCTCAAGTAGGAACCCAGAAAATAATTATTGCCAGTGAACTTGTAAATTTTCTAAGAAAACTCACACGAGTTTTTAAATAACAAAGGGCGAGGATCTCTACTTCTACTTCAGGGCATATCCATCCATACACTTAAATCTTAAATTGTTTACTTAGGTTTTAAGTATATTCTAATGAAAAAAATATATTTAAACATTATTCAAGTCATACTTTTGTGGCTACCTTCAATGCCCGTTGATTAGTGGAGGAAATTATTACCATTCACTTTCATGCTAAAGCCATTGGATTGGGTAATTGATTTATCTTTACTAGAGTAGCTGCCAATATGGATTTAGTGCTCCAAAACCTAATAACTTAACTCTTAAAGTCATCAAGTCTTGCAACTTGGGCAATGAGGCAATCAATAAGACTTATTCGACTCGCTCAACTCCGAGACCTACTCACCAGAGTCAACTTTCCCGTCTTAGCATGGTCTAAAATAATAGCCATTGTAAATTTTTTTTGCCCATATTACACTAAATTCAATTTATACTATTAAGTTTTATTTTATTTTATATTATTTTCAAAACGTAAGTGCCCACGCACCCACGCATAGACATGACACATACCAAAGTCCCACAACATTAATGCTACAGCTAGGGATTGATCTCTTGTTATTTTGTGAAAATGGGGTGTCTCACTAACTGAGCTACTGGTGGATTATACAAAAAGTTGTTTAGACCTTCGCACTTTAATCCTGCTATGGCACTGAACTCCTTCTTAGGTCCAAGACTACTTGGGCATTAACTTTCAGGTCTACATTGACTTTTGCCTAACAATTCTTGAATTAAAATTTTTTTTACCAAGCTGTTGCACAAGATAGGAGGATAGAAAATCTACATTTTCCCAAGTTATTTGTGGTATATGATATTGCATATAATCTTGATATTAAACTACCATAAAAAAAAACCTAGGTCACTGTAAAGAATGGGTTTTTAATGCAACTTTTCATCTTCCTTCCTACTTTTCATTTTCTTGTGGAATTCCACACGGTATCAAGATATATTTTTTATGAGATTTCACATTTTTCAACCCCGATGAAAACTAAAAAAGTAAAAAAGTTTTTTAACTCATAAAAAAATTCCTTTCTTATGTCCTGAAAGGATGAGTGACGGCTCACATATATATCTTGTGATGAGTTAAATGGATAGGTGGAGGCAAGAATAATGTTTCAGTAGTTTTGGGTCAGAATTTTCTCAGAAAAAGAGATGATGCCAAGAATAAGGCATTTCAAAATGAAAGCAAAAAGGCGAATTTGTGCCTATCGTATGGATATAGAATATCGCACGTAATAAAGGCAAAAATATATCTAAGCAAAAACAAAAAAAGGGCAAATTATAATTTGCAAGGTAAAAATTACGGGTTAAAATGCGGCCAAAATAAAATAAAGTGAGGTCACAGAGCTATTTATAAATGATATTGACAAACATCAAACGATGACTATGGTATATACATGCGGACCACATGAGGTAATATTAAATCGATGGTTTGTCGTGTTCTGGTGAAGGTGAGTATCAGAGTACGAGAGGAAACGTAATTTCCGAAGGTGGTTTCTCTCCTACTTCATTCTGCCGCTGTCAGGTTGGAGGGAAAAGAACCTGGTTTGCAAAACAAGAAGCTTGCAAAACCCCATGAAGAATCCCACTGTTTTGTTTTTGTAGATCTGGTGGGCTAGGGACCCAACTGACCCACAACACTGAGTCAAAGAAAGAATCCTTCAATTGAGGAAATTTTTTGGGGAGAGAGAGAGAATTGGAACGTGCATGTGACCACATTCTCAGTGAAACGAAATTGACTATAGTATAGTTGTAAGTTCAAATTAGACCAAGCTTGAACACTATGTTTGGAAAGGGGGAGGAGAGGGGAGGGAAAATTAATTTTCCCTCCTCTTATTTGTTTTAGTCAAAAAGTAGGGGAAAGGGGTAGAGAGAAAATTACCATTTTAGCCTTATTTTTGTAAAAGATTCAAGTAGGGGAAATGGCAATTCAGTAATTTGTTTCCTCTTGCCCCTATTTTTATCCATCTTTCCCCCCATTTTTTAAGGAAAAAATTTAAGGGTGAAATTTTGAAAGTTTTACCCCAAAATTCCCCTCCCCCACTTTCCATCCCCTCTTCCCAAACACCCTCATTTTTAACTTTCCCTTCATTTTTCCCTCTTTTTTTTTCCTTCCCCTCATTTCACCCCCTTCCCAAACATAGGGTAAGACGGCAGATTTATTGTATTAGAGATTTGTTTTACATGGCTGTATTTTCCTTTTAATTTAAAATTTTAATGAGAGTTTCTTTCTAGAGAAATGACCATTCCCAAACAGGATACCACCAGCTCAATCTCCTGTCGGGGGCTCTTGGCATCTGCAAATTCTTTTCAGAAGAAAATGGCAATAGTAAAATATATATCGAAGGCTTAGAGACAAATATTCAGATGTGATTGATCATACACAGTTCAACTTTTGAATCATAAATAGTACGTCTTCATTGACAAGAAAGTAAATTCCGCACAGCTGAAAATTCGAGAATCTTTACTATTGGCTATACTTCTTGGATGGCCATCTTTCTTCTCTCTTCCCTCCTTTTTAAACAATCCCTTTATGCCTGTTTGTTCTCAGCAATTCTGAGAATTCCTTTCGGGAAAATTACAAATTCTCCCCATGCTCAAGCTCGTTTTACAGATGCCCAAAGTAAAACCTTGCATTTAGGAAGTTGGAATTTGGATAATTCCAATCAATGGAGGACCCATGATTTTTCTTTCGGTGGGATGGACAATGGTCAATTGAAAAAGTCATCATTCTTTTGTTCTATTTTCTTTCCCATTAACAATGGAAAAGGAGAAAAAATAATGCATTTAAATAGATTAGCTGTTACTTGTTTTTGTTATATTTTTTCATATCTAATTTAAAGATAAATTCAATTGCATCAAAATCATTGCCAACTACCAATAAACTCCATTTATAGCATAGGTTAAATACATAATTTTCAACATCTTTTTGTAAGGAATCCTACTACAAATACCAAATTAATAGATAAGCCTTTTCAATTCCTCAAAGAATTAGCTCATCAATTAGCAACCACACTATAATAATACTAAAGAAGCTCTAGAAACCCTAAAAAAAAAATAATTATTATATTGTGAAAATTAGTATCTTTTTAGTCTTTATCCTTTCCTTAAGCTTCTAATAGTTCCTCTATTATATGAGACCACCAAATATTTATAAATGAACATTATTAGAATAATCATAAACATCATATTATTGTCCAAGGAGATTTGGGGAATTAAGGATTACGAATTAGGGGAGTGTACGGGATTAGGGCTTACTAATAAAGGGAATTTGTGGAATTAGGGCTTAGAGTTTCAATTAGGATTTGGGGATTTAGGTTTGTGGAACTTGCACTTAGAGACTAAGAGTTCGGATTTAGCCCTAATTTCTAAAATTCCATTGATCATAATCTAAGGTTTCCATTAGGGTTCCTTGGAGAGAAGGAGAAGTTAAGCTTTATTAGACACCTCTTTTCTTTGCCTTTGTCTCAAGCAAATGAAGGTTCAACGTTGCTCTCTCTCTCTCATCTCTATAAAGACATCCATCACTCATATAGGGCAAGAGAGACAAGCCACGCACAGTTGTTCTTTCAATCCCTTCTCCTGTGACGCCTTCGACTCCAAGTCTCCACCATATCTTCCCTCATCAGTTTCTTCAATGGTAGATTTAGAGACGACCCAGATGATAAAATTAACCAATAAAATGATAAACATCATCTAAGAAAGCAAGGTCAAGATCATATAAAGGTGGAGAAGAGCAAACAAGAGTCTTCATCTTCCTTCTTCGGTCATAGCAGGGAGACGAACGTGTAGTCTTATTCTCTTGTAGAGATCTAAGGAAAAGGGTTTTTTTTTTTTTTTTGGGTTCCTTTCCACCAGCGAAGAGAAGAAAAATGTCAATTGGGTGGGGCGGTCATTTTAACTTACTTGGATCACGGGTCAAGGGCCCTGATAGGCTCACTTATTTGTTCGCGGGACTATCGGGGTTAGCGGACGTGAGAGTCCGTGGGCCCCAACCCTTTCGTGACCGGAGACAAAGCAAACACCAACTTTTTTTTGAATGGGTATGCCAAATTTTCTACTCTACTTGAAATTGACAAGTGATGGTCCATAGATCCACCTTCACAGGTAGAAAAGAAAATTAACTTTTTTCTAACTTTCATTGCACATGTGTTAAGAAAAGAGACATGGTTTGATTTGAATGCCGTGAAAGGCGATTTTCATTTGTTTGCTGTGAAAAGCGATGTTTTATTCCGTGAAAGGCAATGTTTTTGCCATGAAAGGCGGTTCACAATTCTTATAAGAAAGAGAAGACAAGAGTTGTGATTTTTTGTGTTTCTTTAAAAAATACAAACTATAATGAAAAGTAGGAAAATGAAATTTAATTACTCAGGAGATTGTGGGGACTGATTCAGATTGACGGTCGCAAGTCGTGTGTGAACTTCCCCATCATCCTTCAGATGAGAACAGATGATGCTTTTGATTCGCATGGCTTGGCTTGAACATCAGATTTTTACAGGATAAAGACCAAGAGGAGGTCCTCTATCCAACAAAAAGCTAAGTAGATGGGTTGAAAAGCCACTCGTAAGCCATGGAGACAGAAGGAGAAAGCCTTTGGGGGCGGGGGCGGGGGGGGCAAGGGACTTTGATCACATTGTAGTGGTGGTTGCTGCAGAACTTCTTCAACGGAGGAGAGGTCATTGTGGTAACTTTTGAAGAATTTTCTCTCTTTCTAAGATTTGTGTTTTGTCTCTTTCCTGGATTTTTCGGATCTTCGGGATTTTTCGGATCCTTGAAATGGTGGAAATGGCCTCTTTTTATAGGCTTTTGGTGGCCATGAGAGGAGTTTATGGCTTTAATTAATTGCATTAATGCTCCATGATGGGAGGAGATACAAGTTTTAAAATTTTTATTTTTGTAACTCCTTTTTCATGGCTTTTTCATGGCTGTTGGAGAGTAATGGGCTTTTAATTGCCTTTAAACTCCATGATGGGAGGAGTTATATGGTTTAATTCCATCATTGTGGTTAACTTGTAACTCCCATTCCTTGGCTTTTGATTGGGCCGTTCGAAATAATGAGTAATTGACTACATTCATTTGTCATAAAATGGGTCATTAACTGTATTAAGTGGCCGCTAAAGTGTTTGAAGAGTCGCGGGCCGCGCTACGTCTTTTGGAATTCGTCTTGTGATGTAGGAAGCCTTGATAGCCGATGAATTTCCATGTCGATCGATGTTGGATGATTATGTAATTTCAAATGTTAATTGCTACTAGTGGACCGGTACCATCTGTCCTGTCGATTTCTTGATTAGTCAGGTAGAAAGTGTGCTTTCTGGCCAGCTGGTTAGCGATTTCGAAGCGTCTGATGACGATGCCATGATTTCGATGGTGGATCCATGATGTTGACGAAGATCGACGGATTTCTTGCCCCGTATATCAGATTTTTGAAAAATCACAGAGGCCAAACATTTCAGAATGCGAAAAGGGACCCAAAGGTGGGTTTTTGGCGGAAATCCGGTGACCTGGATTTCCAGGGTCATCGGCAACCATGCACCCAAGGTCGCTAGTGACCATGGGGCTTTTGGCCTTTTCGGTCGCCAATTTTCGGCCTTTTTCCTGTTTTTTCTGATTCTTTCTTTCTTGGTATTTTTCTTGGCATTTTTGCATGTGTTTTGGCACGATTTCCCTATAGAAAACTTGACAAGAAGCCGTGCGGATCAAAGGGCAAAGTTTCTGATTTTCTAGGAAAGCCGAAGACTTTGTTGCGTAGAGTTGTCAATTTGCCGTAAAAAACCAAAACTAGGTCAAACGATGTCGGAATGACCTGAAATTTGAGGTGAAGCCTCCTGAGCAATAAATAAGACCAACCATAGGCTTTTGTTTCAGTTTTAGAAGCCGTGTGGAGTCCTATCGCAAGTAGACTTGATTTTGTTGAGAAGAAGATGCCGCGCTTTGATGTACGGTCAATCATTGTTCGATTGACCTGAAATTTGACAGGGAGCCTATTGGAGTCATTTTAAGATGATCCAATAGCTCTAATTTGAAAATCATAGTCCCAAGGGGCTCCGTCGCTGGGAGGCCTAATTTAGCTTTTGGGAGTTAAAGTTTGGTCAAATGTTGTTAAAATGACATGAAACTTGACATGTAGCCCTTTGGAAGTATTTTGAGATCACCCATGTGCTCTGTTTGATTAGTGATGGCCTCGGCGGCTCTCGTCGCCGAGAGGCTTGGTTTTGCTGTTTGAGGGTTGATGTATGATCAAATGTTGTCGGTTCGACCAGAAACTTGAAATAGAGCATTTTGGAAGTATTTTGAGATGATCCTTATGCACTAATTGAAGATCTGATGTCCTCGATACTGTCACCGCCAGGAGAGCTAATTTTGTTGTGACCTTTTGCTTTTTGAGGCCAACTGTGTGCTCTTTTTTGTGAATCGAAGTCTCTAACTTCATCGCCGCTGGGGGCTTTTGTTTAGTTGCTGAAAGAGTGAAGTTTGGCCAAGTAATGTCGAAATGGCCCGAAACTTCATGTGTACTGTTCTTTTGGCTGTTTTGAAGAATGTTACAATTTTTGTTTGATTCTAACAAGATTTGATGCTTAAAGTAGCATTGCTTGCTTATGGTAGGATGAGGCTTCATGTAGTGTATGAAGAGACGAAAGCGACATTTTTGTTATCAGCAAATGCCCCTTCGAGGTACAGCGATGAGTTGTATAACTTTTGTAGTCGATGTGCCTCAAAGAGAACTTTAAAGGAGAGCTTCTGACTTGACCAAGAGTCTTGAGGAATTTTTCTTTTGGTAGAGTAGCTTTTTGAGTTTCCAAGTGAATTTCATGGCATTGAGAAGGATCATATATCTCAAGGCAAAGTTTTCAACATGACATGAGAGATTTGGATTTGGGTTTCTGGATTTCGAATTTTGGGTTTTGGATTTTTTTTTTACCATGTGAACCTAAAGGCTCTGTGTGGTGCTTTAGGTGGTCAAGAAGAGTTTTTTGGTTTTGGGGTTTTGTTTTTGACATTGTGACCTAACAAGCTGTATGTGGCAGGTTAAGGGGGTTAGGATTTGGATTTTGGTTTTGACTTTGTTACCTAACAAGCCGTATGTGGCAAGTCAAGGGGTCATTGGATTTTTGTCACTATTTGAGACTATTTTGGGTCCATTGGAGTGGTTTGAATTTTTGTGGAATGTCAAATTCAAGGTTTTTGCTTAATTTGGTGCATAAGGTTGGACGGTTTGAATTTTGGAAGCTCATGAGGCTTGGATTTTTTGTGTGGTCCAATCAATTCAAAAGAGGCATGGAACCGTTATGTATGCTCTTGGTAAGAGGGATTTTTGATGGAAAAGAGTTTCCAAAATTTTGGGTGGGATTCAATTGATAAGATGCCCCTTTTAGTGCCTTGGTGGTCAAACCTGGCTCATACGGGCTAACCCATGGGACCTTAAGCTTTAAAGATGGCTTAGATATCATGTGTTGTCATTTTGGAGAGAATATCTAAAAGTATCTCCTTTGGATAGAGAGTATCTTAAAATATCCTTACTTGGAGAGAATTTCTCAAGTTTCCCTTTCTTTTGGGAGAGAATTTCTCGAAGTATCTTTCTTTGGGAGAGAATCTCTCAAATTCCCTTTCCTTTGGGAGAGAATTTATCTAAGTATCTTTCTTTTGGGAAGGTTGTTAATTTGTAGCACTTACCTCATTGCTTTTCTCCTTGTTTCCATCTTTGGCTTGATCTCTTCTATAAAAGCAAAAGGGAGATTGGATCCATTGCTCTTATTGCTTTCTTCTGCAAAGATTTCAAGAGTGCTTCAAGACCAAGAGATTTTCTTCCACAAGGATCTTTAAGTTCTTCTTCTTCTTCATCAATGGCTTCAAGTAAGTTTTCTTTTCCAATAAGAAACTCCATGTGGAAGTAGAGATCAAGAAAGCTTTGTTTCTTCTCTTCTTTTTTTCTTTATTTTTTTCTTTTATTTTATTTTCTTTTCTTTTTCTTTTTTTTTTTTCACTTTTTTTTCTTTTTTATTCTTTCTTTTTTTTTTTGTGGCCACTCGACCATTTTTTCTGCCTTTCTTTCTTTTTTGTTTCTCTTTTTTTTTTTTTTTTTTTGGCATTTTTTTCCTCACAATGTGAATGATGTTTTTATGCAAGACAATAAGCACATGCATTTCTTGAGTGAATGATATCAGGAAAAAGAGGCTAAGGCTCAATGTTCAATCAACATGGATTTTGATTTGAACAAAATTTGATTTTGACCAAATATGGGTTGGAATTGGTCATATTTTGGAAAAGGCTTCCTAATTCCTAGAATGAAGATTTATTAAATGCATGAGTTTTGAAGGAAAGGAATTGGATGGCATGGAAGGACATACCTGAAAGGTTGTAGCCTTCAGAGTTTGAAGCTTACATCAAGAGATGACAAAAGTCACCTTCTAATGTTGAAATTATACTGGTTTCCATTTTGATGACGGTAGCCAGAAATGGAGTTTTGGTGATGCCTGAGGTTCCGACTAAAGAGATGATGCAGGATCCGATTGCGGCATCTGAGGAAGAACCAAGGGACTCTAGAATGATTCTGGAATCTGCGCATGGTATGCCTTCTTTCATTTCATTTTCTTTTCTTTCATGCATAGTTTCTTGCTTTGATTTGCTTTCTTCTTTAGCAGGTGATGACTTAGTGATGCCCAAGGTTTCGGCCGATGAGGCGGTAACGGATCCAATTGCGGCATCTGAAGAGGAGCCAAGAGACATTGGAGTGGTTCCGGAATCTTCACCTGGTATGATTTCTTTTGTTTTTTTCCTTTCTTTTTATCTGCGCTGTCGTTTGCTAATAAGTTGTTTGTTTTCTTGTCAGCTGACTTGCCACAGGATTTCAACGATATTGAACCATCTACGGATGCAACTTTTGATGATGATTAGGGCGAGTTCATGGAGGCAGAAAGTGTTTTGCCAATTGTCGAAGAAGGTATACTGTAGTAATAATCCTGATGATGATTTTTTGTTAGAATCATATTCATAACTTTTTGTCTTTCATTGGTAGGTTGTGAAGTGATAGGAGGAGTTCCCTTGTCTTCTTCAGAACCAGAGCAAGGGGTGCCAGTGGTTAATCTAAAAATAGGGGGTCTTCAACCAGTTTTGACATTGCAGAGGTGAGACCTTGTGCTGAGATTCCTTCTCTAGTGTCTCTAATTGGAAAGAGTTTAGTGATTACTCTTCCAACAGGGCATGACATGGGCGGTCGGCTGATGGAGTGGGGTAAACCTTCATCTGGGCCATCCTTTCAGTTTGTGAAGAAGGTGCTGAAGAGTGTATTGAGCTCATAGATCGAGACACTCAATTCTGGTCACTTGGAAGTTAGATTTGGCATGATCAAGCATGTGCAGGAGATTTTCGTTGAGAGCGAAAAGGTTAGTCTGGATGTCATAGGTGCTAGGGCTTTTGTTGACGAGATCATTGCACTGGGCAACAAGTGGTCTGAGACCAAGAGTTCTTCGAATGGTGATTCTTTGGGGAGATGTTTCTGAAGACTTCCACCAAAGTTAATTATGAAATGGATGAGATCTCGCAGATTAGGAAGTAGTTCATTCGAAAGAGGAACATCACCGAGTTGGCTATCATTGAGCTGATGCAACACATTGATTGCCTTGATGGGGAGGTCATTGAATCCAGACAACGTCTCAAGCAACTAGAGGTGCAAGTTGCGGCCAAGTGGACTGCCATAGCAAAGGCTCGTGCTAGGGAGGGGACTCTAATTCGCCAAGTTGCAAACTGTGACATCATTCTCAGGGAGAAGACTCAGGAACGTGAGTGATGGTAAACTCTTTTGGCAGAGCTTCCCCACACCGAAGATGGGTCACGACGTTCTACCGCATATTATGGTAATCTTTTTAAGAAGCGTGGCCTGGAAGCTTTGAAAGCCAAGGCCAAGAAGTTGCTTGAGGAGTTGAATTTTGGTTGAAGACCATGTTAGATTTGAGCTCTTGGTAACTTTTATAACAAACTCTCTTCTTGTTTTTTGATACCTCCATGTAAATACATTTTTTGTACTCTTTGTGTATTCCCTCCTTTCACTTAAATCCTTTTTAATGGAAACAAATTCAAGCAAGAGTAAAATGAGAATTTTGTTTGAAAATTTGATCAAAAGGCTATCATTTTGTAAGAATCTTTTGTCAAAGGGTTATTTTGTCATGGAAGCCAAATTTTATGGCATAAAAGCCAAAATTTGTTTGTGGCATGAAAGCCGGATTTTGTTTGTGGCATGAAAGCCAGAATTTTGTGGCATGGAAGCCAAAATTTGTTCTGTGGATGAGAGCCAAATTTTTTTTTGGCGTGAATGCCAAGTTTTGTTTGTGGCATGAAAACCAAAATTCTGCCGTGAAGGCTAGGTTTTGTTTGTGGCATGAAAGCCAAAATTTTGTGGCATGAAAGCTGAAATTTATTTGTGGTATGAGAGCCAAGGTTTGTTTTTGGCATGAAGGCCAGGTTTTGTGGCATGAAAACTGATTTTTTTCATTTTGTTTTTGGCATGAAAGCCAGGCTTTTTTTTAAAGCCAAATTTTGGTTTGTTGGTGTGAAAGCCAGGTTTATTATTATTATTTTTGGCTTGAAAGCCAGGTTTTTGGCATGAAAGCCATGTTTTTGGTTTTTGGCGTGAAAGCCAGGTTTTTGGTTTTAAAAAGTGTAAGTATTGACTAAGAGTCGCCTCCCTGCTGAATGGTTTTGCAGGTATCGATGGAATCTCACCTCCTTGCTCATTCGGCTGCGAGTATCGATGAGATATCTTTTCCTCGCGAATTTGGGTGCTAGTATCGACTAAGCGTCGCTTCTTTGCTCATTCGGTTGAGAGTATCGATGAAATGTCGCTTCCTCCTAGATTTGGGTGCAAGTATCGACTAAGCGCCACTTCATTGCCTTTTTTCAAAAATTTTGTTTTCGGGTATCGACTGAATGTCTCTTCCCCACGGTTTTTGGAATTTGAAGTTTTTTTGAACTTTTGTTTTTTTCTTCGAATTTGGGTTTCAGATATCAACTGAAATGTTGTGTTTCCATGATTTTTAAAATTTTGCAAGTATTGACGGAATGTCGTTGTAAACGAAAAGGAAAATAAGTTGTAGTTAGCAGGTGGAGAGTGTGTGTGTATGGCAATTTTTATTTCCACGACCAGAAACCACGGGCTTTACACTAAGCTTCTGGTTTGTCCAATCTTTGGACTGCTAGTACTCCTTTCGACAGAGAAATTAGAGAGGATTCAGTTTCTCCCCTAAGGAAGAAGGGAAGATCATGAAGGAAATGCCTCACCTCTTCTCTTCCTTTAGAGTGAAGTTTCCATCTTTCACTCCTTTCTTTTCCTTTACGTTTCGTTGCCCTCCTTGGGATTAGCACCTCCCCTTTTATAGCCATCTCGGCATGTGTCCTCCTTGCCTTTGGATGAGACTCAATCCCTTTATAGACGAGGGCGGCTATCCTTCTTTCCTGTCTTTATGTCCATCTCTTTTTGGTTCGTTTCCAATAGAGGCATGGCTTTCAGGGTCGGAGGAATTCGTTTCCCTTTTTTACCCTTCCCTCTCTTTTCTCTCGCGCCTTTGTTAAACACGAAGGCAGGGCGTTGCCCACTTTATTTCATCGCCTGGTTGGGTAGGCTTCTCCCTTTCCTCCCAAAGTCTGATTGCGGGGCCGAGTGGAGTCCCCTTCGTCTGATTTTAAAACGTGTCCACATATTGCCTCCCCTTAAGCAATCACAAAGGGCGCCGTTCCTTGGACGAAGGACTCTGTGGTTGGTTGAGGTTTTCCTTTCATGACAGTGCATAGCTGCTCCTGCGATGATTTTCGGTATTCCTGCTTCTGGAGGGGCGCCTTCCTCTTTCCAAGCCGTAATTTTTTTCAACGAGAGGGGTTTTTTGGGGCTGAGCGTTCCCTTCTTCGATGCTCTTGTAGGTGTGAAAGGGGATTCTCGGACTCATTCCCTATCATTTTATCATCTCTTGATGACAGATGGGTACCCCGCCCCATCTCCTTCTCCTGACCATTCTTTTGCGAATCGTTGTCCGGATTCCATTCGCCACGGGGAATCGCTCCCCCATAGTTCATCTTTTAAGGAAGGGCAGTCTTTCCATTATCCCTGAAGCTATCCATCCTGCGTCTTTCATTCGAGAGAAGTTCCTGCCCGGGAGGAGGACTCCATTAATTGGGTAGAGGTACATGAATTGAGCCGGAGCGCATTAATTGGCGGTGATAAACCTCCTTCCCCTCTTGCCACCATGCACAGGCGTTTCCTTTCCCCTTGCTTCTTAGACGATCTCCCTTCGTCTTATTGGGGATAACTTTGCCCGCTTATCAGGACGCTTTTAGAAGACCCTAGCAGTGGCTTTCTAGAGGATTTGATGCCAAAGGGCTGTTTAAGCTTTGCACTGGATTGGGAGCAATGGTCCCAATTCGCCCTTTTCTTCTTCGAGCCCTTGTTGAGAGAGATATCGGGATTTTCAGGGCTATAGGCCATGGCAGTCCCCTTTTATACCCCCATCTATTCTTTTGGGATGATGCTAGGGACCTTTTGCCCTGCCAGTAATACTTGCCTGAATATGGTAGGGGAGCTTGGTTTTTCGCTTCTTGAGATGAAGGCCATCACCGGCTTACCTATTTTGGGGGATTTATACGAGGAGTACATCCCTTCTGAGGACGAGTTTGCTGACATGAGGAGGGATTCCCCTGTGTTTGCTGCCGCCCTGGATGCTCTGTTTCATTACCATATCGATCAGGCCATATCTCGTTCCAAGAGGGATGTTCTCTATACCCAGTGGTTGCGTCGGGAAATCCCGCCCCCCCCCCCCCCCCCTGCGGTCTTTGCGTAATGATCCTTCCTTTCATCGTCTCGGGGACGCCGCAGAGATGGCATGTTTTTTCCACAATAATCCAGAATCTCGTTCTCTCCTTGCATACTTACCTGCGTTTGGCTTTGTCGGGCGGTCTTCCCTGGTCGGGACGGCGACAATGTCAGGGCTGCTTCGTTTCTTCCCGCTTGTCGGCTAGTGTGGGGGTCTCGCACAACCCTCTGTCCTGCTATGGTGGTGAAGTTGTGTCATGGCCTTCATGAGAATGTAGATCATGTCATCGGAGGCGTTGATCCCAGTGGCCGTATCCAGGGCACTATTTCTATGCTTGGTTTGTTTTTCATTGCCGCTCTCTACACCTTTGTTCTCGGGATCTTCCGTCTCTGAATGCCCCATTTATGTGCTAGTTGGCAACCTTATTATCGCCATCTGAGTTGAAGACCTTTAAAGGGTTCTCTGCTTCCCATTCCATTATCGGGAATAATGACTTTTTCTTGATCCGCGACTCCTCTTGGTTCACTGGTTTCGATGGCGATTCCAAGTTCTGTGATGCCGAGAAGGTGTGTCTCCCTGGACATTCCCCTATGCGCGAGGACCAGGTAGAGTGGCTCTTATGCTTGTGACCTTCCATGCTAGTTTTTCGTTCTTGGAGGTCTACCTTCATCGAGCCCTATTGGCCTAGCCGCTTTGCCCGTTAATTCGGTTATACCCAGAGCAGGGTTGGATTGCCCCATCTTTTCTTTCACAGAGAGAGCTCCATCTAGGATGGGTGGAGGGCTTGGTGTGACTTCTCCACTCTTGGCACCCGAGGTTGTTTCTTATATCCTTCATTGGTGGGGCGAGACATTAGTGACACTTTATCTTCTCATCTCCAGTGGTATGTTGTTTCCTTGGGAAAGTATCTTAAGTTGGGCGATGACCTGAATTTTATAAGTGGTGTTAGCTGCCCTCGCATTCTCGGGACCAAAATATTAGCTAATAAGCGGAGTTGGAAAGCCACGGGCGTCAGTTTCCCAGAAGCACCTGTGACAAAGAAACGTTGATCTTCAATTGCCGCTCCCAGGGGTTTGGCTAACCTTTCCCTTTCCTTCAGTGGGTCGCTCGTCCGGAGCCCTGTGGATCCACCCAATGCAACTGAATGAAACAACAACGATTGGCATGCCCTGATGGATCCCTCCAAGGCGATCATTGGCGCCTCTGTTCTTTCTGAGAGCGGCGGCCTTCCCTTAGCCCCTCCTGGCAACGGGGCTGACGTGGATGTCGGGAGGGAAGTCGTGCCGGGGGACACAATGCTTACTTAGAGGGCGAAGAGGAGAGTTTTCCTTCTCCATAGCCCTCCATTATTCTACGGTCATCCTTAGGTTGTTTGCTTTCCCTTTTCTTTATTTTCTCCCTCCTTTAGTTGCCTCCTATTTAAGGGGGTAGAAGGGGGTGTTTTACCGTCTTACTCGACTCCTCTTCTCCTTAAAATAAATTATTTATATGTCCTCTCTGTCTCCTTTTTCTACCTTTGTGGTGTGATTTCAGCTGGAAAGGCGATAGATCCACAAATCCAGACCCAATCCTCGTGCTCTCAGGGTTCCCAGACTACTTCTCCCTATCCTGTTCCTGCTCTAGGAGAGTTAGGGCCTATGATCTCCATACCCCAGGCTTTGAAAGGCTATGAGATCACTGTAGGATGTAGCGATTCTGGAGGCATATGAACATAATCTTCATGAACTTGGCATTGTTGGCAGCGCTTAGCAAATTGAATAACGTCAGCTACCATGGTTGGCCAATAATAACCTAACATTTTTATCTGATCGTAGATCTTAGGACCAGCCTGATGGGCTCCACGCCTTTAAGTGTTTCTTCGACCTCTTGCTGTGACAAGTAGTGTAGAAGTACTCCATTGAAGGATTTTTTGTAAATAATTTTTAAAGGAATATCCAAATGAAAGTTTGGGGCTCATCTTTGAATGCTTATCCATTCTTTTGGATCTTTAGGTAGAATTCTGAACATAGTGTAATCAATGAACGAATCACTCCAGTCGCTGATAAGAGTTCTAAAGATCGAGATCCGACTTTCAACCACTCGGTGGTATTCGGCAACTGCTTGGTGTGTGTTAAGAGGAGGGAGGATCATTCTTTGACACACTGTAATTTGCATGTTTTTTCCTTCCTGGATTGCCACAGATGCGGCAAGCCCGGCTAGGGCATCTGCATGGATGTTCTCACCTTTAAGGATGTGGGTGATATGACAGATGTCAAACTTTTGCCGAAGCGATTGTGCATTGTTGTAGTAAGGCAACATATCAGGCTTCTTGACTTCATATTTCTGCTTCATCTGGTTGACGATTGGTTGAGAGTCCCCAAAGACTTCCAGCATGGTGATGCCGGATTCGAGTTGCAATCCTACGATTAGAGCTTGGTATTCAATTGCATTGTTTGAGCACGGTTCCCGTAGCAAGAAAGCATATGGAATCGTGTATTTGTGGGGCTAACAAAGAGGATGCCAACTCCCGAGATCAGCCCTTTTTTTCATCTGTCCTTGTTGCACTATCAAAGTACATGTTCCAGGAGGCATTTGGTGAGGAAGCCTCCACGTTGTAGATATGTTCGTTCGGGAGATCATATCTGAGTGGAGAATTTTTAGGCAATGGATGCTTTGCGAGGAAGTCTGCTAGAGCTTGTCATTTGATTACTTTTTGTGGTACATACCTAATATCAAACTGTGATAGAAGGATGGGCCATTTTGCTAGTCGACCATTGAGAGAACCTTCTTTTGTGACGAGGACCTTCAAGTGGCTGACCTCGAAATCAGGTAGACTGTGTTGGAAAACAAGTAGTGACTCAGCTTTTGTAGGGCAAACATCACAGCAAGGCATTCTTTTTCGACTGGAGAGTAGCGATGCTCTGCACCTCCCAATATATGGCTAAGGTAGTATAGAGCAGCTTCTTTTGCTTCATCATTTTCTTGTGCGAGTAGAGCGCCCAACGAATGGTCGAGGGCTCTTGTGTATAAGATGAACGGTTTTCCAGTTGTAGGGGCAACTAACAATGGAGATTTGGTTAGGTATGACTTGATATCTTGAAATACAGCTTCACATTCAGCATCCCAAATAAAGTTCACACCTTTCTTCAGCAACCGAGAGAATGGACGGCACTTCCCCGAAAGTTAGAGGTGAACCGTCGGATATAGGCCAATCTTCCTTGAAGTCCTTTTAGTTCTCTTAAGGTTATTGGAGAGGGCATTTCTAGAATAGCCTTGACTTTATTAGGGTCAAGTTCTATTCCACCTTTCCGAACTAGGAATCCGAGGAACTTGTCCAATGAGACACCGAAGAAGCACTTTAGGGGGTTCATTCGCAGTTTGTGTTTGCAAACTCGAAGGAAGACTTTGCGAAAATCTTTGAGATTGCCTTCTTTTGTTCTGCTTTTGACGGCGAGGACATCAACATAACGTTCAACCGTATTGTGCTGTATATCTTGCAATATCTTCATCATAACCCTCTGATATGTTGCACCAGCATTTTTCATACCAAATGGCATGACAATGTAGCAATATACGCCAAATGGGGTCCGAAATGATATGTGTTTTTCATCTTCAGGATGCAATTTTATCTGATTGTAGCCAGAGAAGCCATCTATGAATGTCATTCGCACGAATTTGCAGGTGTTGTAAATCATCACCTTCTGTATGGGGAGCGGGAAATTCATATTTAGTGCAAGCACCATTCAAGTCTCTATAGTCAACAGATCCTGATCTGCCCATTTTTCTTTGTCATGGGGACAATGTTGGCCAACCATTCAGGATGTTGCTCCTCATGAATGAAGCCAACGCTTTTGCGTTTCTGAACTTGTTGTTCAATCTTATCCATCATATCAGGAGGGAATCTTTTTTGGCCTTGTTTGACAGGCTTGATGTATTTTTTGCAGATTGAGCTAGTGGACTGCTATTTTAGGGTCAAAACCAAGCACTTCAGCGTAAGATCATGCAAAACAATCAACAAACTCACGAAGAAAAGTGATATACTCGGGTAACTAATCATCCTTTATATTCTTACTTTTGAATACAGGACGTGGGTTATTTAGTGTTCCCAAGTCTATCTTTTGATCAGAATCTTCTGTTGGAAGGTTTGAAAGTGGCTCCTCCATAATAATTTTGGAGGCTTCCAACTCAACAAAACCCTCTAGAGTATCAAGGGCATTTTCAGATCAAGGCTTAGTTTCTGTCCATGGGTTTTCTTGATCGGTAATTTTCTCAAGACTTGTTATGAGATGGTCCCAATTGTTGAAACTGGGTCGAAGTAGGGTACTTCTTTTGGAGACAATGGCTTTTCTGGACCAGAAGACCACGTGTTTGTGCCATCGGACAATTCCTCTTCATTGTCAGAGAAATTGTACCAATTGGACGAGCTTCTTGGATCCTTGACGGGTGACTCTTCAAAGAGATATCCAGGGAGATCGATGTCTTCATGGACACGAGATGTTGAGGCTTGGTCGACAAACCGACTTTTCAGCCTTTGTGTGAATTATCTCAGGGGAGTGTCAGGATCACACCCCAATCCATGCGTGGACTTCCCTAGATGAAGGCAGAGTTTCCAATCTTCTAGTTTGCTTTTGGTCAGGGTGGGCCCTAATGGCATGAGAATACCATGGCTACCTCCCAAACTAATTGGATTTTGAGCTTCATAGCCCATTTTCTTTATAATAACTTGTGCCATTTGACTATATAGAGATAGGTAAGGTATACCTTCGTTTTGGAAAGGCTCAAGCGAAGAACTTGACGAAGAAGCTTCCGATCTGTGGGAGAAGATTGACTTTTCTTCTGCTGAAGTTGCCAGAACAATGAAAGAAGCAGACGCAGGGTCTTCTACGTTAGCAGGTGCCTCCATTGGAGGAAGAACATGCTAAACTTGTTGAGTATCAGCTTGGCTTGACGATGTGTCGTCTTCTGGCTCTGAATTTGAGTCCGTGTCTTGCATGATAGGCACGAAGGAGACAACAAACTTGCCCCTAGACTTTTGTTTTGTCTTCTTTGCTTTGGTTGTGGTAACCAAAGGTTTCGAAAATTTGAGGGAGATGATAAAAGGAGATTGACTGCTTTCTTCGGTTTTCCCGGGGGGTTTACTTTCTTTCGGTGATTGTTGAGGAGTGATGGACTCACTTTTTGGTCTCGGGACTACCGAGGTCAGCAGATGCGAGAGTCCGTGGGGCCTAACTCTTTCATGACCAAAGACGAAATGAGCATAAACATTTTTTTGTGTACGGGTATGCTAGATTTTCTACTCTACTTGGAATTGAGAAGCAGTGGTTCGTAGATGCACCTTCACAAGTAGAAAAGGAAATAAACTTTTTTCTAGTTTTCATTGCACATATATTTAAGAAAAAAGATATGGTTTGATTTGAATGCCGTGAAAGGTGATTTTCATATTTTTGTCGTGAATGGTGATTTTCATTTTTTTTACTGTGAAAGGTGATGTTTTTCCGTGAAAGGCGATTTTTGCCATAAAAGGCAATTTACAATTCTTATCAAAACGTAAAGACAAGAATTGTGATTTTTTTGTCTCTTTAGAAAAATACAAACTATAATGAAAAGTAAGAAAATGAGATCTGACTTCTCAGGAGATTGCAGGGACTCGTTCAGATTGATGGTCGCAAGTCATGTGTGGACTTGGCCATCATCCTTCAGATGAGAACAGAAGATTCTTTTGATTCGCTTGGCTTGGCTTGAACCTCACATTTTTAGAGGATAAGGACCAAGAGGAGGTCCTATATCCAATAAAAAATTAAGTAGACGGGCTGAAAAGCCACGTCTAAGCCATGTAGAAAGATAGGGCTTTGGGGGGAAGCCCCCCAAGGCACTTCGGTCACCTTGTAGTGGTGGTTGCTGTAGAATTTCTTCGAAGGAGAGAAAGTTGTTGTAGTAGCTTTTGCAGAAGGATTTACGAATTTTTCAGACCTTTCTTCTGAGTGGATTTTTCTGGACTTTGGATCCTTGAAATGGTGGAAATGGCCTCCTTTTTTAGGCTTTTAGTGGCCATAAGGTGGCTTTATGAGCATTGATTGCATTAATGCTCCATGCTCCATGATGGGAGGAGTTACACATTTTTGATTCTATATTTTGTAACTCCTTTTCTTTACTTTTGATTGCTTGATGGAGAATGATGGGCGTTTAATTGCATTTAAGCTCCATGATGGGAGGAGTTACATGGTTTAATGCAATGATTGTTTTTTAATTAGTAACTCCCGTCTGTTGGCTTCTGATTGGGCCGTCCAAAATAATGAGTTAAATGACTGCATTAATTTGTCATGAAACAGGTCATTAACTGCATTAAGTGGTCGCCAGGGCATTTGAAAAGTCGCGGGCCGAGCTTCATCTTTTGGAATTCTTCCTGCGATGTGGGGGGCTCGATCGCCAATGGATCTTCATGCCGATTGATGTCGGATGATCATGTAACTTTAGACATTAATTGCTGCTAGTGGGCCGGTAACATTTGTCCAGTCGATTTCTCGATTGATCGGGCAGAAAGTGTGCTTTCTTATTTGGCCAGTTAGAGATTTTGAAGTGTCCGATGATTATCCCATGATTTCAGCGGTGGATCCGTGATGTTGACGAAGATCGACGGATTTTATGCCCTAAAAATCAAAATTTTGGAAAACCATGGGGGCCAAACATCTCGATACGCGAAAAAGGACCGAAAAATGGTCTTTCGACGAGAGACCATGGGGACTTTGGTCCATTTGGTCGCCGGTTTTTGGCAGTTTTTTGGTTTTTTCTGATTATTTTTTCTTTGGTATTTTTCTTGATATTTTTTCACATATATTGGCCTGATTTTCCTACAGAAAACTTGACGAGAAGTCTTATAAATCGGAGGGCAAAGTTTCTGATTTTCCAAGAAAGCCGAAGACTTTGTTGTTGATTTGCCGTCAAAGACCAAAACTAGGTCAAACGATGTTGGAATGACTTGAAATTTGAGGTGAACTCTCCTGAGCAATAAATAAGACCAGCCATAGCCTTTTGTTTGAGTTTTAAAGCCTTGTGGGGTTCTGTCGCCGGTAGACTTAGTTTTGTCGCAAGGAAGATGCCACGCTTTGATGTACGATCAACTGATGTCCGATTGACCTGAAATTTGACGGGAAGCCTAGTAGAGTCATTTTCAGACAATCCATTAGCTTTGATTTGGAAATCATTGTCCCGGGGAGCTCCGCCGCTGGGAGGCCTGATTTAGTTTACAGGAGTCTAAGTCTGGTCAAATGTTATCAAAATGACCTGAAACTGGACGAGTAGCCCTTCGGAAGTATCTTGAGGCCACCCATGCGCTCTGTTTGATGAGTGATGGCCTCGGTGGGTCCCGCAGTTGAGAGGCTTGATTTTGCTATTTGAAGGTTGATGAAGGGTCAAACGTTGTCGGTTCGACCTGAAACTTGACGGGGAGACAGAGGGAGGGAGAGAGAGAGAGCGAGAGCAGAGGGAGAGAGGGAATGAGAGAAGAGGAGGGAGAGGTGCAGGGCGATGGTGGGGCGGCAGGAAGACAGAGAGAGGGAGAGAAAGAGAGAGAAGAGAGGGGGCGCGCTGGAAGCTGGCGCTGCTGGGAATAGAGGAAGGGCGGGGTAGAGGAGGAGTGGAAGAAGAGGGAGAGATAGAGAAAAGAGGGAGAGAGGAAGTTAGAGCACATGGCGGTAGGCGAGGGTTAGGAGAGTAAAAAGAAAAGAGGAAGGAAGGAAGAGAAGAGGGAGAGAGAACAGGTGTAGGGGGAAGGAGAAAGGAGAGGTGCGCATGCCAGGGGAAGAAAGGAGAGAGAAATAGAGAAGTGGAGAGAGAGGGAGAGAGGAAGGTGGTGTGCATAGGGAGACAGAGAGCGAGGAAGAAAGAGAGGGAAGGAGAGATGGGTTTCTAAGAGGTGGCAAAGAGAGAGATAGAGGTGAGGAAGAGCAAAGAGAGAGAGTGAAGGTGGGCGCTGTAGGTGTGGGAGGCTAGGCGTTGCAGCAGGGGCTGCTGGGAGGGTGGTGAAGGAGGAAGGAGGGAAGAGGGAGAGAGAGGAGAGGGAGAGAGGGAGAGGGAGCGGGAGCGCAGGCGGGCGCTGTAGGGCGGAATCGAGGAGAAGGAGAAAGGAAATAGGGAGAGAGAGGGAGAGAGAGAGAACATGGGGAGAGAGGAAGTGGTACGGGCGGCAGGGAGGAGAGGAGAGAAGAAAATGAGGGAGAGAGCAGAGGAAGAGAGGGGGAGGAAGAAAAAAGGGAATGAGCGCAGGTGCGCACGCAGGCCAGGGGACAGAGGGGAAGGAGAAACGGAAGGGAGAAGAGAAGAGAAAGGAGGAAGAGAAAGGCGGGGGTGGTGCAAGCAGGGTGGAATAGAGAAAGAAGAAGGCGAGGGAAAAGGGAAGAGTAGAGGAAGGGAGAAGAGAGGAGAAAGCACAGGGAGACAGAGAGAGGGAGAGGAGGGAGAAGAGAAGGGGAGGAAAGAAGAAGAAGAAAAGGAGGGGGAATAGAGTGCTAGTGAGTGTGGGTGTGGGTGGCTGAGAAGGGGAGGAAGGGTGTACATGGCAAGGGAGGAGGCAGCGTTCGGAGGAGGAAGAAGGTGTTGTAGAGGGTGGCTCTGAGTGCAGGGGGCGGTGCTGTGATGGTGCTGCCCGCTGAGGAGGGAGTTAGAGTAGAGGGTGGTGGGACGGAAGCTTGGAGAGAGAGGGAGAGACAGACAGGGATGCGAGATCGGTTTCTAGGAGGAGAGTGGGCATGAGATGTGTTTCTGGGAGGAGAGTGGGCGTGAGATGTGTTTCTGGGAGGAGAGTGGGCTTGAAATGGGTTTCTGGGAGGGATTTATGATGAGGTGGGGAGGCTTGAGATGGGTTCGCGTGAGATGGAGGGGGAGAGTTTTGTGCTGAGAGATAGCTTACGTGAGAGATGTGGGCTTGGGAAGAGAGAGAGACAGAGATGGCTAGTTAGAGATGGGAGGGAGAAGGAGATCTCAAGGGGAAGGGGAGAGTCTAGATCTCGTGGACTCTCCTCTCCCATGCAGCTGATGGGCCACGTGGGCTAGGTCAAGTTCGAGTCAGATATGGGTTGGGTTTGGTTAGTTGGGTTAGGTCAGGTTGGGGTCAGAGGTAGGTGGTTTTAGGTTTGGGTACAACCCGAAATGATGAGTTTGGACTTGAATTCGGTTTGAATTGGGTTTGGCTATCATTGGGTCCAAAAGGAAACGAGTTCGGGCCCAGAAGGTGCGGTCCGGTGAAGATTGGTCGAGTTATCATTACCCGGGCCCAAGTCTCGTCGATTTAGATCCTCTCGTCGGATTTTGACGTACTATGCATCGGCGGGAAGCTCTCGGTGAGTTAGTCATGACGAGCCAACTTTTGGGGTAATCAGATGTCTGGAAATGATAGGTAGTTTTTCACGTGGGGCATCCCGAGGGCGCGAGACCAGCGACTATGATTCTTGATCCGCCCGTTGGATCTCGGAGTTCTATATATGGGCGAAAAGCTCTCGATGAGTAGTTTGTGATGAGCTAACTCCCAGGGTGATAAGAGATCTAGAAATGATAGGTGATTTCTCACGTGGGCATCCCCGGGGGCGCGAGACCCATTGTTGTGATTTTTTAACTTTTATTTTCACCCTAGTAGCTAACTCGGGCTTTAATTGCCCCGACTGGCACCTTGCACACCCTGGCTAATTAATTTAGTCTCTAGGCATTTTTCAGGGACAGATGCACCCTAATTTCTTCCAATTTTGGCCGATGATTTTTTAATTTAGAACCCATTTAGAATGTTAACAAATGGGGTGGCTTGAATTAATCCTCATACGGTACCAAAATGAGGTGTCTACACTTGCTCCAGTTGCTGGATGCATGCGGTCACGTTATTATAAGGTGGATTGTGTGGTGACTTAGAGTTTGTAACCAGGACGTTCACCTCTTAGGAATCAAACGAAGATATCGTCTTGGTGACTAAGTTGGAGCTCATTCTTTTGGATAAGGAGCTCGAGGAAGGGTTACTCCGATGGCCTTGGCTTGAAGGAGCGGGAGACTCTTCCTGATGTCTTTGTGTCTGGGTGATGCTGCGAGTCACTGGTCGTCTGACATGAATTTTAGTTGCTAACTTCTAGTGCCTTTTGGTCTTTCCAACTATATGGATTGTAGCAACTTGGTTGGGTTTTTCTTTTTCGACCCATTTTTGAAAGACCTGAAGTGCAGGATGCTAGGTCCTCTGCTTCTCTAGTCTCTTTTGTCAATACTACGAGCAATTTAAGCTTTGGTCGGCTCGGCTGGGCTCTAGCAATGAAGGATGTGCTCCCTCAAGCACAGCAACCTAGCTTGTCTTCCTTGAAGTTCGGCATGGATAGGATCCAGACCCGGTCCTATGTATGTTATAGTGAAGCTTTAAATCTTTCAAGTTTGGCTCCTATTGAGATGAAGGGTCGAACTGAAGGAGTGTAGGCCTGTGCAGGTTTTTGTAGAGGCCTTGTGATGTATGATCTGATTTTGGGCTTGTAGGAGCAAGCCGGCTCGTGCTGAGTTGACTTCATTATCGGGTGGAAGGCGGGTTTCTCCTCCTTTATGTAAGCGAGAAGGTAAAACCGGTTCTCCTTGAGAGGGGCCAGGTATGTTGGCTTTGTGGATGCCTAGAACCTTATTTGCTTTGGTGAAGGTTTTGGGGACCAAGTCTTAGGGTAGACTTGGTTCCTTGTAGGTTGAAGCTTTGCGAGAGCACCGCGGGCTTCAGGTTTTTTGGTGCTTGCCTTTGGTGTCAGGGCAATGACACGTCCAGAGGCGATTTTTTGCTTCTTGGTGATGGACCCGACTTTTGCCCTCCTCCGCCCTGGGCCTGCCGGGGGCTGGCGGACGAAAAGCGAGCATCAACATTTTTATACAGATATGCCAGATTTTCTATTCTACTTGGAATTTAGGAGTGGTGATTCGGAGATTCACCTTCACAAGTAGAAAAGGAAATCAATTCTTTTTTCTAACTTTCCATTGCACATATATTTAAGAAAAGAGACAAGGATTTTTTCGAATGCCGCAAGAGACGATTTTCATTTGTTTGCTGTGAAAGGCGGTGTTGTGCCGTAGAAGGCGATTTCGCCGTGAAAGGCGATTTACAAATCTCATCAATAATGAAAGAAAAGAATTGTGAATTTTTTGTCTCTTTAGAAAAATACAAAATACAATAGAAAAAGAAAGAAAATGGATTCTAACTTCTCAAGAGATTGTGGGAACTCGTTTAGATCGACGATCGCGAGCCATATATAGACTCCGCAATCGTCCTTTAGATGAGAACTTATGATGCTTTGATTCGCTTCACTTGGCTTGGACCTCAGACTTTTAGAGGATAAAGACCAAGGGGTGGTCCTATATCCAATAAAAAGCCGAGTATACGAGCTGAAGACCCACGTCTATCCATGTTGGATAGAAGGAGAGGGGACCTTGGGCGGTGTCCCCCCAAGGGACTTTAATCACCTTATGATGTTTGTTGCAGCAGAGTCTTTTCAACGGAGGAAAAGTTGCTACAGAAGTTCTATATTTTTATCTGAGATTTTCTAGACTTTTTTCGGGCTTTTTGATGGCTTGATTTCGGATCCGTTCTTCTTGGCCTTTTATAGGCCTTTGGTAGCCATTAGGTTGGTTTATGAGCATTGATTGCATTAATACTCCATGATGAGAGGAGTTAGTTTTATTTCATGATTTTGTAACTCCATTTTCTTGGCTTCTGATTGGCCAATGGAGAATGATGGGCATTTAATTGCCTTTAAACTCCATGATGGGGGGAGTTACATGATTTATTGCCATGATTGCTTGGACTTGTAACTCCTTTTTCCTTGCTTCTAATTGGGCCGTCCAAAATAATGAGTTAATGACCGCATTAACTTGTCATAGAACGGGTCATTTAACTGCATTAAGTGGTTGCCAGGGTGCTCGAAAAGTCGCGGGCCGTACCGCATCTTTTGAAATTCTTCTTGCGATGATCGCTGATGGATCTACATGTTGTTTGATGTTAGATGTCGATGCAATTTCAGTCATTGATTGATACCAATGGGCCGGTAACATCTGTCCAGTCGATTTCTCGATCGGTCGGATAGAAAGTGTACTTTCTGTTAGTGTCACATTTATGTGAGCACTATGTTTGTATTGTCAATTCCGTGCCAATGTGTCCTGAAAAGCTTACCTCTCGAAGTGTGTCAAGAAAGATCATCTTCAAGAGATTCATCTAGCTTATGGAATGCACGGATTCATCAAGAAAGTCTCCATTTGTGTGCCAACCATCTTAGGTATTTCGGACCCAAAACCTTTACCTCTCTAGACCCTAGGACCCCTGGACATCTTGCCTAAAAATTTGTTTTCAAACTATTCTATACTCTCTCTTATCTGTCTAGTTAAAGGAGGTTCGGTGACCTTTCGGTCACCTGGCGGCTAGCCTTTTTGCAAAAAGCGGCTAACCGCTAGGTAACCGAAATACCTCGGCTACATTTGCAGAATGCTATTTTGTGCCAAAGGTGTTCAGTCACCCAGCGGTTAGAAAACGGCTAACCGCAGTGTGTTCTGGAAGCTAACCGCCAGGTAACCGAGCTTCATGGTTACATTTCCATAATACAAACTTCTCAGCTGTTAAGGGAGGTTGGTCACCTTGCGGTTACCTTTCGGTTAACCGCCATGTGGGCTAGCGGCTAACAGTTAGGCAACCGAATATCACGGTTAGCTTTCCAGAATGCATCTTGTTTTTGGAGAGAAGGTTCGGTCACCAAGCGGTCACCTCATGGCTAGCTACCAAGGCCACCGACGGCTAACCGCGAGCTGAACGAATTACAAAAATTAGCCGTTACCTCATAACAATTGAAATAAGGCTAGCCGAACTACCAAGAAGCTAACCGCCATAACTAGTCATTGGGAACTTTTCTATATATATCTGGAGCTCGTTTTGCACTAGAGCCAGCAAAGTTTGAAGAGCTTATTTGCTTTTTTTTTTCCCCATTTATCCTAAGCCTTCAAAACCTCTTCCAAACACACTTAAACCTTATCTAGAAAATTCATGAGCTGTTTTAGCCTCAAGTATAGTATAAATGGAAGAAGGGCTTCTAGTTTGATTTTCAAATGGAATATATTTATATAATCCAAGAACCCAAACCTCTTAAACCTTGGTTGTGCAACACAATAGTGCATCTTCATCTACATCAAGTGTGCATCAAGAGGATAAAGCTTCAACTTCGATTAGAGCTTCGATAAACACTTCCAGGCTTTAATAAAGGCAAGTGTTCTGTGTCTCATCATCTTATAAAACTTGTGTATCCAGCAATAGTGGTTTGAATATGTGTGATTCAATCACTCTAAAAGGTATGTGGGGGATTAGATCTGTGTGATTGAACCTCGTTACCAAAATTGTGATGTGTAAGTGACTGAAATCATTACTTGTGTAGTTTTGATTCATCATAGTGGAACCAAGGGACTTTGTGACCCTTGTGAGTGGATATAGGACATACGGTCCGAACCACTATAAATTTGTGTACATTTTTTTATGTTGCTTGTCTCAATGTTTTGATCTAGTTTCATATGCTTTCTTTAACATTGAATAATGCAAAATGAACACACTTTGTCTATGCATCACTTGTTCACATTGAAATCTTGATTAATAATTTAAAAAGTGTCACTTAAGCTTGGTTGTCCTATTCACCGCCCCTTCTAGGACTTGTGCATTGGCCCTAGGTGTACTTTCACTTTCTTGATTAGGCGGTTGGCGATTTTGAACTGTATATGATGATCGTGTGCTTTTGATGGTGGATCTGAGATGTCGGTGAAGATCAGCTGATTTTATATTGGAAAAATTAGATTTTTGGAAAATCACGGGGCCCGGAATTCTTGAAATGCGAAAAGGGTTGAAATATGGCCCTTTCGGCAGAAATCTAGCAACCTGGATTTTTCCCCATTTTGGTCGTCGTTTTTCGGCCGTTTCTCGGTCTTTTTCAGTTCTTTTTTCTCTTGCATTTTTCTTGACATTTTCCCTCATTTATTGGCTTGATTTCTCTGAAGAAAACTCGTTGAGAAGCAGTGCAAATTAGAGTACAGATCTTCCTACTTTCTGAAAAGCCGAAGACTTTGTTACCGATTTGCCGCCAGTAGCCGAAACTAGGTCAAATGATGTCGGAATGACCTGAAATTTGAGGTGAAGCCTCCTGAGCAGTAGATATGACCAACTATAGGGTTTATTTGAGTTTTGAAGTCGTATGGGGTCCCGTTGCTAATAGGCTTGATGTCACGTTTTGATGTACGGTCAACCGATGTCCGATTGACCTGAAATTTGATAAGGAGCCTATTGGAGTCCTTTTAAGACGATCCATTTGCCCTGATTTGGATATCATGGTCCTGAGGAGCTCCGCCGCCGGGAGGCTTGATTTTGTTTCCGAGTGTCAAAGTTTAGCCAAACGTAATAAGAATGACATGAAATTTGACGTGTAGCCCTTTGGAAGCATCTTGGAGTCGCCCATGTGCTTTGGTTGATGAGTGGTGTTCTTAGTGGTTCTCGCCGCCAAGAGGCTTGATTTTGCTGCTCGAGGGTTGATGGAGGGTCAAACATTGTCAGTTTGACTTGAAACTTGACATGGAGCCTTTTGGAGGTATTTTGAGACCATCTATAGGTTCTGATCGTGGATTTGATGTCTTCGACACCGTCACCGCTGGGAGAGTTGACTTCGCTGCGACTGTTTCCTTTTCAGGCCAAACGATGTCAGAATGGTCTGAAATTTGATGTAGAGCCTCCTAATGGCATTTCGAAGCGAACTGTGTGCTTTGTTTTGTGTGTCAGGGTTTCTGGCTTCATCGCCACCGGGAGCTCCTGCTTAGCTGTCGGAGGAGTGAAGTTAGGTCGAATGATGTCGAAATGGCCCGAAACTTTATGTGTACCCCTCTTTTGGCTGTTTTGAATGATCTTGTAGTTTATTTGATTCTGATATGATCTGATGCTTGAAGTGGCATTTGAGTTTTTGTGATAGGATGCGGCTCCCTGTAGCTTTTGATGTTGAAGAGGCAGCGTGACATTATTGGTGTCAACACTTGGCAGGTGTGGTTTCTTCGATTGGGAGTGGGAATGGTCCCAATGTCCCGAAGGCAATGGTTAGGGGAGTAGAGGTCGACCCAGTGTTCAGAGAGTTACCTTGGGAGATGACACTTCGGCAGTTGGTAGGACGCTTGTGAGCACGTATTTTGCTTCTCTTGAAGCATGAGTTGATACTTGTTTTCATCGAGGGTAATGGTCAAAGAAGTTGCCATTGATAGTTTCGAAAAATTTTCTGAAACGAGACCACATCCATTAGTAATCACAAGAATGTAATGATTAAATGGGAAAGTTATAGTTTTGTCTTCTCAAATCGCTCGAGGGTACATGGCCAAGCTCAAGTGAGATGAAGAAGGTAGAAAGCCAGAGAAGGTACAATTGTTCTGATCGCAAGTATGATAGGCTTAGAATGAGGGTTCTAGTGACTGTTAGAAACAATTGTAAACTTTAATTCAAATTGCAGAGAAGCAAGGCTCACTCGAGGTATGATGAATATAAGGTTGTTGATACAAATTTGTTGGTCGTGAATATAGTAGACCCGAAAGGGCGTACTAGCACTGCTAGGCACAAATGTTGGAGGAAACAGGTGTGTCGGTCACGAATACAGTAGACCCAAAAGGGCATACTAGTATCGTTAGGCACAAATGTTGGAAATTGCATTCGTGGAATGGACACGAGATGTGAGTTTTGAAAGGCCAATATTGGATTCATAAAAGAGAGTAAATGGTATTCCAATTTGAATGCAAACTCAAACATTTCTTTGAGCTTTTATCCGAAAGGGAAGGAACCGGAATTTCTCAAATCCGAACCCAAAAGTGATGGATGGTTTTTTTTTTTTTTTTGAAAGGTCAAGATTGAATTTATCAAAGAGAGCAAATGGTATTCCAATCCGAACGCAAACTCAAACATTTTTACGAGCTTTTATTCGAAAGGGATGGAACCAGAATTTCTAAAATCTGAACCTAGAAGTGACGGAAGGATTCTTTTTTTTTTTTGAAAGATCACCAATGGACCCATCAAAGAGAGGAATGACCCCCCTGATCCAAACACAAACTCAAACATTTCTGCGAGCTTTTATCCAAAAGGGGAAGAACTAAAGTTTCTCAAATTTCATTCCAAAAGTGAGAAATCTTTTTTTTTTTTGTAAGATCACCAATGTGCCCATCGAAGAGAACAAATGGCTCCACTGATCCGAATGTAAATTCAAACATTTCTGCGAGCTTTTATCTGAAAGGGGAATAACCAAAGTTTCTCAAATTTGAGTCCAAAAAGTGAGAAATTTGATTTTTTTTTTTTTTTGTAAGATCACTAATGGACCCATCAAAGAGAGCAAATGCCCCCCTTCCCCCCCATCCAAACGTAAACTCAAACATTTCTGCGAGCTTTTATTTGAAAGGGGAAGAACCATGAGGCTTTTGGCCCCTTTCGGTCGCTGATTTTCACCTGTTTTTTGTTTTTTTTCTGATTCTTTCTTCCTTAGTATTTCTCTTGGCATTTTTGCACTTGTTTTGGCATGATTTCCCTGCAGAAAACTTGATGAGAAGCGTGCAGATCAAAGGGCAAAGTTTTTGATTTTCCGGGAAAGCCGAAGACTTTGTTGCACAAAGATGTCGATTGGCCGTCAGAAGCCAAAACTATGTTAAATGATGTCGGAATAACTTAAAATTTGAGGTGAAGCCTCATGAGCAATAAATACGACCAACCACTGGCTTCTGTTTAAGTTTTGAGGCCATGTGGGGTTCTGTCGCCAGTAGACTTGATTTTATCGTGAGGAAGATGTCGCGGTTTGATGTACGGTCAAACGATGTTCGATTAACCTAAAATTTGACAGGGGACCTGTTGGAGTCATTTTAAGATGATCCATTAGCTCCGATTTGGAAATCATGGTCCCGAGGGGCTCCGCCGCCGGAATGCCTGATTTTGCTTTCGGGAGTCAAAGTTTGGTAAAATGTTGTCAAAATGACCTGAAACTTGACATGTAGCCCTCTGGAAGTATTTTGAGATCACCCATGTCCACTATTTGATGAGTGATGGCCTTGGTTTTTCTGTTTGAGGTTTGATGTAGGGTCAAACGTTGTTAGTTTGACCTGAAACTTGACATATTTTGAGACCATTTATAGCCTCTGATTGAAGATCTGATGCCCTCGATGCTGTCACCGCCGGGAGATCTAACTTTGCTATGACTTTTGCGTTTTGGGCCAAACGGTGTTGAAATGGCATGGAATTTGATGTAGAGCCATCTAGTGGTATTTTGAGGCCAACTGTGTGCTTTGTTTTGTGAATAGAGGTTTGCAGCTTCACCGCCGCCGGGAGCTTTTGTTTAGTTGTTGGAAGAGTGAAGTTAAGTCAAGTAATGTCGAAATGACCTCAAACTTTATGTGTACTATTTTTTTGGTTGTTTTGATGAATCTTGCAGTTTTTGTTTGATTCTGACAAGATTAGATGCTTGAAGCAGCATTGCCCGCTTGTGGTGGGATGCAGCTTAATGTAGTGTATGAAGAGACAAAAGTGACATTTTTTGTGTCAACAAGCCCATTCAACATTTTGGTATTTTTGGATATGACCTAGGACGACCGCCTGGGGTAAGATCAACATGGGGCTACCCCTGATTCCAATTGTCAAAAGTGACATACCGTGGGTTAATAATGCGAAGGGCATCACGAATTCAATTCTCATGATAATGTGTCTTAATCGCGTTAAGATCTATACTGGATCCCACGGTCCCACCTACCCTGGGAAGACACATTTTACCATGTGCAATATCATAACTGGAGATGATATATGTGAAGCCTATTGGATAATGAATATTATACAAAATCTGTCACAACAATAAAGGAAAAACAAATCAAAATATAAACTAATGACCGTTTATAAGCCACATAAAACGTTTTGGCTTCGGCTGAGTTAGTCTCCAAAACCATGTTCCGAAACCATGTGTCCCACCGTATACTTCACCAGTCTGCTTATTGAGAAAAGTGTTTGAGTGCTGCAACCTTATACAATGAAAACCCCTTTGCACACACGCAATTTGTTTTTTTTTTCAACTTCCTAAACTACCCCTTCCTCTACTTTCCTCTCCATGCCGGCCGGCCACCCCCTCCGCCTAACCTCGCCGCCTATTGCCTGCAACCGACCCCTCTCCTTGCTCGTTGCTGCCCGTTGCCCGCCCATCGTCTCTTCTTCTTCCTTTCTCCCTCTCCCTCTCCCTCTCTATTTCCCTCTCCCTGCTTGTCCCCGGCGCCGCCAATGCCACCATCTCTCTCTCTCTCTCTCTCTCTCTCTCTCTCTCTCTCTCTCTCTCTCTCTCTCTCCTTCTCCCTCTCCCTGCTCGTCCCTGGCGCCGCCCGTGCCACAATATCTCTCTCTCTCTCTCTATTTCCCTCTCCCTACTCATCCTTGATGCCGCCCGCGCCACCATCTCCCTATCCCTCTCTTCCTCTCCCCCTTCTTCTCCCTGTCTCTCCACTTGCTCTCGGAGGTGGGCGGCAAGACAGGGAGAAGGAGGGGGAAAGGGAGAGGGAAAGAGGGAGAGGGAGATGGTGGCTTGGGCAGCAGCCGCGGACGAGCAGGGAGAGGGAAAGTGAGGGAGAGGGAGAGAGAAGGGAGAAGGAGAGGGAGGGGGTGGGCGGGTGGGCTGCGAGCAAGGAGAGGGAAAGAGACAGGGAGGAGGAGAGGGAGAGAGAAAGGGAGGAGGAGAGGGCGAGAGGAAGAGAGAAAGGGTGGCCCGGCTGGTGATGAGCAAGGAGAGGGGTCGGTCACAGGCGGTGGGTGGCGAGGTCGGGCGGAGGGGGCGGTCGGCCGGCAGGGAGAGGGAAGGAGAGGGAGGGGTAGTTTGGGAAAAGAGTGCGTGTATGCAAAGTGATTTTCAATGGAGGTAGTTGCAGTCAAAGTGTTTTCATCGGTCATCATGGGACCGACATCAGAAATTTAGACCCCTCAATCTCTAACCCATGGACAAATATAATACTCTAGTGGAAGTTGACCCTGTCTTCAAATTGATCAAACTGTGAAGGACATTGTTTTTAAATTCAAATTGATCAATTCTGATGGTGGATCCAACTTCATATACCAAGGAAGATGTAGTAGGAGAAACAAAAGCTTCGGCAAAGTGCGTAGTGGTCACAAGGTCATTTTAGTTTCCCATACAATAATAAATCCTTTTTTTTTTTTTATCTCGACCCGGCAAGCGAAAAAAAAAAAGAAAAGTTTCCTCTGTCTTCTTCCTCCTCTCTTCCTCAAACCCAACCCAATGAGAATATCAGATTATTCAGAAATAGCTCAGTTGGCCTAGGACCACGGTTTGCTCTCAGTGAATGAGGGTTGGAAATTGTGCTACCACACTGGGGCTGCAGGGGATTTACTTGACTCCCCTCCCTGCTCAAAGGGATTAGTTTGGCCTAAAGGTTTGGGACACACTCCCATATCTAAAAGAAAAAGGGAAAAAAGGAAAAGAAAAAAAAAAGAAGATATCTGATATTAGGAAGATCAGGATGAAGCCATTTTCGTAAAATCCTCTTTTTTAAGTGGAGTATTTTTTTTCCCTTTTTGTTGGAGGCACCGATTTCATGTGGGGCATACCTAGCAGTCGTCACCCTCCACCGTCACACTGGGAACCAGCCCTTGGTAATATATTCCTGGATTTGCTTTAATAAAGCACATAGTAATCTCCTCATCTGAGAGCAGAATCCATATGTTTCTCTGGTTTCGCAAGACCCACTTGCCCAATCTGGTTTCACAGAACTCACTTTCTTAATCCCTCTATTTATACCCATGTTGGGATTTTCCATTGAATTATAGCTAGCAAAGAGAAAACATTAACTTCCAACACCAATCAATCATTTGAGAGATTTGTTGCTAATTAAATGAGCAGCAGCAGTGAATTAGCAAGTGGGAGTCTTCCTTGAAGTCGATGCAGAGAAGCATAGGGGCTGATTCGGGCAAATCGAACAAAGTAAAGCAGTTTACCGGCGGTTTGGATTTAACGAAAAGGATGAGCGACGAAGACAGAAGGAAGAGAGAACGAGAGAAGGCTGAGCATATCATGCATTTGATTTTCTGGGGGCCCAAGTAAAGGCTTCACTGCATCCATGATATGAAACTTTTTTAAGTAGAAGGTTGGGGTATTGGAGAAAGTACATACAGTATGTGATGATCAATTCCCATTTTAACTTTTGTAAGCACTAATGTGCACCAGCCATCAGCTGGGGCTCACATGTATTTGAGGTGGTCCAGAAGTCACTCTTAATTTGATGATCATGAAAGATGTAATTTAAGGTGTTTAAGGTTTAATAGTTTTGTAAGTGTCTATTTTTTCTTATTAAATCAAATGGTTGATAACCGAACAATGCAAGAAAAAAATAGAGATATAGTCACGTGATTGGCTGGGCCTACCTTTGATCAACAGCAACCGTTTGTTTATGGCATGAGCTCGAATACTTCGCAGATAAAGATATGGACACTTTTTATACACTTTTGTTGAGCACACTGACAGATAGTATAGATATGGGTGCAGAGTAGAGATATGAGTGCAGATCATGTGGTTGTATCTGTTCAACAATTATCAGAGAGAGAACTAAATTTTTGAATTGATGTGCGGCAGTCCTTAGTAGCATTGTTTCCGTAACTCCAATGAGAATAAGGGCACAGGCTTGCTTCTTTTTTTTTTTTTTTTTTTTTTTTTTTTTTTATTGCATTCGCGGTGAAATGAAATAAAATTAAGTTGTTAAATCAAGAAAAAAAGTAATAGGAAGGGGTTCAAAGTAAAGGTACAAAATGATGAAAAGATAACTCTAAAAAGACACTAAATTACAAGGAAGTTACTTCTAAACGACATTAAATGGCAAAAAGGAGAGGAGTAATTTTTTTATTAACGTGTTTGGATGTACGGTGAATTGAAGTAAAGTGAGGTGAAACATCAAATCAAGAGAGAATAAAATATAGGAAGTTATGATGACTTTTTATTTTTAGTTGTTTGATAGGGAATCTTTTAGACTTTTTATGTAAAAAAGGGATGTTTTTTTTTCTCCATTTAGTGGGAAAATGAGGTTGCTTTTTTACTTTTTTTTTTTTTTTTTTTAAGAAAGGTGAAAATTTTAAATTTGTGTACTTTTGATATGACCCCTCGTTTTTTTTTTCTTTTGTCTGGATAATGGAGGCTTTACTTCACTTTAACTTTACTAGTAAATTGCCAAACACGCCCGTGCTTTTACTCTCAACTTCGTCTTCTTTCTCTTTCTTTTTCTTTGACTGTTAATTTTATTTCATTTCACCCCTTTGGTAATTTTAGGGCCCATTTGGTAATTTTAGTCTAAAATAAAGCTAAAGTAAAGCATCAAATCAAGAGAGAATAAAATATAAGTGGGCTATGATAATATTTTATTTTTAACTATTTGGTATGGAATCTTTTTGAATTTTTGCATAGAAAGGTAGAGTTTTTTATTTGTCTTTTAGTGGAGAAAGTAAGTTTCTTTTTGACATTTTTTTTGAAAAAATGAGAGAGTTTTGAAAAAGTGTACTTTTGATGTGATCCATTGTCTGAAAAATGGAGGCTTTACTTGATTTTTACTAAACTAGAAAAGTGCCAAACGGGCCATGGCGAACAAATAGCCAAGTCGAGATGAAAATAAGAGCTGCTAATGCCACATCCCCGACTTCTTTGTGCACATCCCTTTATTTTAAGACCAATACCCATGTGTGAGATTACCAAAATGGACATCATTCATGGTTTCATAACTCACCCAATTTCTCTCTACACTTATCCACGCCCGCTCCAACCTCCACCCCAGCCACACCACCATTGCCCCCTCCGACATCATCGCCAGAGGGGGAGAGGGCGGTGGCGGGCGGAGGCAAGCAGGGAGAGAGGGAGAGGAAGAGACAACAAAAGGGAGAGAGAGTGGCGGGTGGAGGTGACAACAATAGGGAGAGAGAGGGAGAGCAGGCGGAGTGCGGTGGCAGGGAGAGCAAGAAAGAGAGAGGGAGGGCAAAAGAGGAACAGGGAGAGGTGGCCGTGTGAAGTGAGGGGGGAAGAAGGGGATGAACTGAGAAATTGAGGGTGGAGGGGTTTGAATATTTTGGGAAAAAATGGGTGCATAGAGAGAGATTTTGGAAATTTCTCTAGATTATTTGGGGTGTATAGAGAGAAGGATGTGCTCAGAGAAGTTTGGGATGTAGCATTAGCAACTCTCAATGGAAATTCTAGAACTCCAATAAAGACCCCATGGATGAGAGGCCATAATTAGAAGTGAACTACATTTCCTTTAAGTCTCTGTTCAATGTCCAATGACCTAAGATCATATTGGAATCATTGATGTAAATCATTATTGATGATTTTATTGGCATCACCTTGCTTTATACCAATTTAGGGGGCTGTATGGGTGAAATGATTTGAATGGCTCAAGGTGTACTCCACACCCTAAAAAAATATGGGAGAAAAAGGGAGTTTTCGAGAATACACACACATATATGAGAGCGGCTAAATGCACACTAGTTTTTGCTCTCTCCACATGAGTACTCTCGACACCCCCCACACTTCTCCATACACGCCCTATTTTACCCAAAATGTCCTAACCTATGGAAACCCCATTCCTCTCTACATATCCATTCTCCACCCACTCTCAACTCTCCCTCTCTCCCCCTCTCCCTCTCGGCCGTCCCCCAGCCATCCGCCAGCTCCCCCTTTCTTCTTCTGCATCTCTCTTCATTTCTCCCTCTCCTTGTCCCTCAATCCTTCTCCCTCGGCCACCGCCCGCCTCCCTCTCCTTCTCCCTGTTTCTCTCCCTCTTCCTCGCCCTGTTTCTCTCCCTCTACTCCACTCTCTCTCCCTCTCTCTCCTACCCTGTCCCTCCCTCCGTCTCTCTCTCTCACTCCTTCCTCGCCGGAGGGGGTGTTGGTGGCTAGGGTGGGGGTGGGGGGGTAGGGGTAGGGGTGGTGCTGAGGGTGGGTGGGTGTAGAAAGAAGTTAGGAGGGAGAAATGTCCTTTTAGGTAATTTTATATAAGGATATATATGGTCATAAAAAGGTAGAATGGGTGGAGAGCAAAAACCAATGTGCATTTAGTAGCTATATATATGGGAAATTCTAAAAAATGCCCCACTTTAAAAATGCCCCTTTTTTTGCCTCACATTTTTTTTAGTCATGGGGCCCATGTTTAGTCAATCTGGTCTTTTCACATATACTACCCCCACATGAATAGTCTCTAGTCCAAGTTTGACACTCATCCAACTTTTTCCTACTCTTGAATTAATGAAATCGTGATATGAATTAATGAAATCGTGATAAAATGATGTCTCTAAACCATTAAATTTTTGGGTCTTGGATCAAAAGGTTAGGACAATCTTATGGACTCAAGATTTTCCATATAGTTGGGCCTCATATGGATCGTTCCATCCAATCGGCTTCCATGATAATCATGCTTTCCAGTGAGCCCACTAAGAGGGGCATTTTCTCCATATATATATATATATATATATATATATATAGGGAGATACTCCTATGAGAGTTACTCTCATGATACTATGAGAGTAAAGGTGGGGGCCCTCACATCCATATCTAATGCCAACAACCTAAATGTGAAGGCTCCCACTCCTTACTCTTATAGTACCGTGAGAGTAATGGCCTTCACATTTAGGCTATTGGGATTGGACAAGGATGTGAGGGCCTCCACATTTATTTTCACGGAAGCATCTCCCTATATATATATATATATATATAATAGGGATATGATTCAATTTCTTAACTAGCATCATAACTCGTGTTGAGCACGATCATGTAGTTAATTATAGTTGCAAACTAAGCAATCATCTAATAAAGTACAAATCAAATACTTAAAGTGTACCTAAACAATAAATAAAAAAGATGGTATCATATAGAATTTGTAATGGTCTAAATTTTTATACTAAATATTTATTGTACTACGTTAACAAAAAGAATCAATGCTAGTACACGTTTTTATTCAGTGGCATTGTACTTGGCCTGGCTAGTTTAAAAAGGTAAGAACCAAGCCTGGGCGAGTAACGTTTTATATAAAACAAAAATGTTTCCACTATCAGCTCCAAGCAGTAGCTCATCTTGTTAGAACATGTATGCATGTGAGAAAGTGCACGTGTTTGAGTCTCCATCCCTTTAACAAAGTTTTTTTTTTTTTATATTAAAATGTGTATTTTATTTGGGTCGGATCTGGCTTTGAGCTCTATGCTTTTGAATCCAAGACTGGTTCGCATCTTAAACCTATATAGATTTTACTCCAAGTTTGGCCCGCGTACCAAAATCTAAGGCTAAAGCCCGGCCCAAAGTAGGTTGGCCCTGATTGGGCTTGGGCTTGGGCCTGGGCCGGCCTAGTCCAAGAGCACCCTTATCTAGTTCAATCAATATGTCCAGGCTCAAGAAGGTCAAAGAATCCAAACAAGAAAACTATCTTTTAGTTTTCATAATAAAACTAAGAAATCAATTTGATTTCATATGTGTAAACTATCCGAGATCTAAAACACAACATCATTTCTTTAAAAGGAAAAACTCTATAGGCTTAAATATAGTCATTGATAGGGAGGATGCTATCACCATGTCCAACAATCACAAAATATAGTATATATTAATTCTTAGATAGAAATTAGATTTACCAATGTGCTAGATTTTATCATTCTATAAATAAAATTTTAAATCAAGATTCACAATCAAAATGTACCAAAGAAAATCATATTTCTTCTACTTTACATTAATTTTTAGATTGAAAAGAGATGAGAAATGTATTAAATCATATCATTTTTAAAATAAACCCAATATTACCAATTGAAAAACCTTTTTTCCAATCACAAAAAATCAAACTGCAGATTTGAAATCCCTAATCCAACGTTCAGAAATCCCTAATCTCAAAACCAAAATATTCCTAATTCCATAAATCCCTAACCCCAAATTGAAATCCCTAATTAGAAATCCATAAATTTCTAATCCCAAATTTGAAATGCCCAAAAATCTATGGATTTAAGAAATCTTAATAAAAAAGCATATCCCAATAAAATCCTAATCTTATTTCTAGAAAAAAATAAATGAAAAAAATCCAAAAGTTCAAATCATATAATAATAAAATAATTTGTAAAATGGAGGCTTACTATACTAAATCAAACAATGAAAAGAAACATAAAAAAAGATGCCAAAAGATTACGTCGGAGGCTCGTTGCTGAGATGTTGAGAAAGATTATTTTGAATTTCAGTGCAGAAGAAAAATGAAGTGAAATAATATTATAAATAATAGGAATAAACAAAAATCTATTATACTTGGAGAGTCTAGATTATGGGAGATTTTGTTACTCAAAATTGAAGTACGGAAGGTGTACGTCTATTGAAATGGGATTTTAGTATATATCATTAAATGGGTTGACATTCATTTAGAATGGTTCAGATTATCATTATGTGGGGCTCATGATAGATTTCGATGAGCAGCGATTCCTCGTTGAGACTGACTTACCTTCTTATCTGGTTGAGACTTTTTTCGTTTAAAAGGATAGTCAAAATCCAAATTTAAAATCACTAGTGTGGCTCGTGTGACAAAATCTAAGGATCAAGCTCGGCCTAAAGTGGGGCTGGCCTGAGTTGGACTTAGGCCAGTCCTATCCATGATCACCCTCCTTGATAAGGATTAAGGAATCCAAGATCGTATAGGACACTTCTTATTGGATAAGATAATGTAAATCAAATTGATGCGTTCAATTGAATTTCAGTTTTCAAATCAAATTGATGCACTCATGAATTGAGTGGTGTATCGATGTCTATTGAAATGAAATTTTATTAAATATCCTTAGGTGGGTTGACATTTATTTTGTACAGTTCGGATTATCATTATGTAGGGCCCATGATAGATTCCTGGAGATGTGAGTAGTGAGTTGTCATTACATTGAGACTGAGATCTATCTTCTTATTTGGATGAGACCATTCTCATTTGAAAAAGATAAGTGAAAAGATAAAGTAGTTGTAATTTAAAAGTGAAACTTCTTATCTTATCTCTATGGCACATTCAAGGAAGATTCAAATTGAAATCGAAATTGAGAATGCAATTGCATCAAATCGATCCTCAATTTCCTAATCAAATCGCCCGAATATATATATTAATTAAGCTCTAATTTCATAATTGATTGAGAAATTGGATCTCAATCTTAATTTCAATTTCAATCTTGAAGGAGAGATATAAGGGATTTTAGATGTTACCTTATCTTTTATATTATTTCGAAGTTTAGGAAGATTCCCAACAACAATATTGCTCTTTTAAACCCATCTTGTCTCGGATAATATATTGGTCGCTCAAGATCTATTGCATAATTTCCATTTACATAGAGGGGTTCCATGAATGTGTCTAAAGTAGGATCTGGCATTTCCTTTTTGCTATTGTGCTGGCGCTTTTTTCTTCTATAATGACTAAAGTGTGATGCATCTAATCTCATTCCAACCACTTTTGTTAAAAAAGGTGGCCATTTCTCATTTGATTTTTGTATTGTCATGTCATCATTTTTAGCAGAGGGACCTCTTATGTTGCCTATGACCTAAAGATGTTGCCATGTGATTTTCACCGGTGTTAATTGGAGAAAAAGCTCCGTTATTTTTTTTCAGGTTCTGATGAGGATATTTAGACAACGATTAAGGGCACGTTTGGCAAATTGATAGGAATCCCCTAGTTAGAGGTTTTCTTTGGTCTGTTGGAACCAAGCCATCCTCAAAGAGAATTTCCTAAAAATAGTTCCAAGTTTGGCAGAAGAGAGGAATCATGAAGTCTATGCATTGTGTGATCCAACAATCATAAGTTTTTAGTCAATTTCTCATAATCCATGAAATATCAAGGGTTGATCTTTCACCCCATAATCAGTTTTGGCTCTTTAGATATTCTGAATGGTTTAGATCGTGCAAAGGGGGCCACATAAATTAAAAAATTAATATTTTAGAGTATAGACTCTTTTGCAAATATCTCAAAATACATGATAGATCTACGGTTGAAATTTGGGTCCCTATTTGTATTTGGTCTCCTCTAAATTATTCATTGTTCAGATGATGATTTCGAGTTCCGCATAAATCATAAAAAATGAAAAAAATGTACTGCCAGTGTAATCCCGTTTTTCTTATTATGGGGCATAACAACGGTTATAATTGTTTTGCAAATATCTCACGTTATAGATGGAATCAACGGCTGATTTTTGGTGCGGTAGCCGTTTTGGACCCTTTTAACACTATTACCGGTTTAGATCTTGATTTTGGGTCCCATATAAACCAAAAACATGCAAACAAGTACTGCCAGGTAATCCCGTTTTTCTTATTGTGGGGCATAACAACGGTGAGGCATTGTTTTGCTAATATCTCAAGTTATAGATGGAATCAACGGCTGATTTTTGGTGAGGTAGCCGTTTTGGACCTTTTTAACACTTTTACTGGTTCAGATCTTTATTGTGGGCCCCGTATAAACCAAAAACTGTAAACAATCGATGACCCCTTATATTAACGTCCAGGAACACTGTAGCTCTGCAAATCCACTGATGCGTGGATTCTTCAGATCCGATTGGGTGGGGGGGATGGGATTCTGAAAATAATTGTAAATGAAGAATCCTCTGGTCCTCCATTACCTATTCCATGCTAATCAATAATTGCAAATGAAGAATCCTCTGGTCCTCCATTACCTTTTCCATGCTAATCAATAATTGCAAATGAGGAATCCTCTGGTCCTCCATTACCTTTTCCATGCTAATCCAAACGTGGGTTTTTCACAGGATCGCGGAAAGTTGCTAGAAATCCTCTCTGAGGATGTTTGCCAAACATGCCCTAAAGGAATTATGAATATCAATGGAAGGTCTTTTAATTTCCTTCTTGATATTTGGGTTTCCCAATGTTATCTTGAAGATTATCTCATTGAGATAGTAGTCCTTTATTGGAGAAGTATACGGCGAGGCTTTTGGGCTGGAAATCTAGCCTTTTATCTTCTGCAGGCCATTTGGAGCTTATTGGAATCACTTTGACTGCTTTACATAGTTGTTGGGCTTCCACCTCTCCTCTTCCTCAAGTCATCCTCATTGATATTGATCAATTAATGTGAGACTTCTTTTGGAATCAATGGAGTGGAAATTACCTGCATCTTATATTGCGGACTACCATTTGCAAGCCTATTGATCATGGTGGGCTGGATATCCAATATATGCTTGCTCTAAATTAAGCTGCCATCATTAAGGAAGTATGGAAAGTTGCCGTGAGTCGCTTTTCATGCTAGAACATTTGGTTTTATACTAAATATGTAAGTTCTTAGTTGGCAAATTCATTAGGTTTTCAAACAAAGCTCATTCCAAATCGAGTTGTAATTTTTTTATTCTTAGATATGGACTGTGATGGGACTTCTCGTTGAAGACTGAAGGATGCAGAAGTAAGATAGTGGAAATAAACAGTGCATAGAGCATCCCCGACCCAGAGGGTTGGCTCGCTCAAGTTACCAGAACCCCTGTTAGCTTTCTTACTCGTGAGACAGAAAAGGATCTCGCTTAAGCGACCCTTGTGATTCTCCTGCGCGAACGGAACTTCTATTTCCTAGTTTTGCTCCAACTTCTATTCTTAATTCCATTCGAATTGAGATACCATTACGCGACCCTTGGCCTATAAATATACACTCTTGCAACCCTAAACTCTAACTCTCTCCTATACTGTCAAGTGAGAATCTCTTTGAGAGATCCTTGGCTATTGCTGTGCAAGAAGTGCTGTGTTGAAGAAAATCATCTTGTTCTCTGAACCACCTTGAAGAGGCATTTGAGGTGGCGACTTCAAGCACAGTGAAGGTGAACGACGATTTGTCAACAAGTCTATCACTGTCCTTAGGTTGAGCTCTAACTTGGGAAATGTTTTGTGAGTCTTCTTGTAACCTTTTTGTTAATAGTGCTTGGTTTGTTTGTGGTCTAGACGAAAAGACCCGTGGTTTTTCCCAAACAGAGTTTTGCATGTAAAAAATCTCGTGCCTCTTGTCTCTATTGTGGCTAATTGTTTTTTAAACTTAGGCTAATCATCTAGATTAATTAACTGAAATTGAAACCCATGACAGAATCTGATTTGGGACCTTAGCCTGTGTTAATGCTTAAACGCAGCCTTCAAAGTACATCAAGGACAAGTTCTTTTGGGATACTAGGATTCCGGCGACAACTTCACGAGGATGGCATTCAAGCCCTCCCATTTATTCATCATTTGATAGGAAATGGTGCTTTGACTCACTTATGGACCGATCCATGGTTGGTAATTGGGAAACTAGTTGATCAATATGATAAATAGCTGAGATTTTGGTTCGGTGTTATTGTCTTTGTGACTAATTCTATTCGTGAGCGTACTTGGCATTTTCCACCAAGAAGAAGGGTTGATCTACATCATATATATTTGAGAGTATATTATGGTTAAGACTTATTTAGCTACTGATTATTCTGATGAGGTCATTTGGGCCTTAGAGGAGAGCGGGACATTTTCTTTAAAGTCAGCTATAACATGCTTTCAAATCATATTGATAATCGCGCGGGTCCCTTGGGCTGCTCTCATTTGGTTTAAGGGCTATATTCGAAGGCACTCCATTTGCTCCTGATAGTGATGGTTGACTACCTAAAGACAAGATATTTTCTCATTTGGAGGAGTGTCTAGTGCGGCACCTTGTTTAGTGAGTATATCTTTCTTCATTGCCCTTTTACCGCTAATATTTGTAGATTTATGCTTCATTTGTTTAATCTTCGGCCCATAGCTTGCGTTTCTCCTATTGAGAAGGTAGAGTCCATTGTTCTTAGGGTGAATACTAATGACAAGGCTTTGACTAAAATTAATTTTTCCAGCTACTGTTTGGAATGTGTGGCAAGGAGAAATTCACGCATATTCCATGCAAAGAACATGGAATGGAGATATGTGATGTTTTGCATTGAAAATCAGGTTGAAGTTGGATTTTATTCTTAGAACTTAATCTCCCAAACCACATTTCTTTTCATTTGGACCTCCCCTTTAACCAAATCTGGCCTCTAACCATTGACTTTCATGTGGAGGATTACTATTCCTCCATTACTATTCACCAAATCTGGCCTCTAACCATTAACTTTCACATGGAGGCCTCTAACTTTCACATGGAGGATTACTATTCCTCCATTAACTCCAATGGTTATTGTAAGGTCCCCGAACTTAATAGGATATTTAATTTCCTAATATTGGCGATTAGCCTAATTAATTGTGATTCTAGCTAATTAGGTGGGTTTAGTGGCTATGCAAGCTTTTTTTATCATTAGAAAGATGTTTCCAAAGTCTAGTTTGATTCCGCGTGCGATTAGTCTTAATAGGAGGTTAGGTTGTGATTAATAAGAAAATTGGGTATTTTTCTGGAAAATTTTGTTTTTGCTGAATTTGGGTTTGTTGGAAAGATATCGTCGTGCTCATCACCTTTCGTTCTTGGCTCATCACGATTTGATGCCTCAAAGTCCCTCAAATAATCACATTTCCCTTATTTCACTAAAAAGGGGAATTTTGGACTTTTGCCCTTTCATCCCTTATTTTAAACTCAAACCAAGCTACCACATTCATTTCTTCCTCCTTCATTTCAGAGTGCAACAGTTGCTGTGACTCAACTCCTTCTCCTCTTCATCTCTCCTCTTGCATGTGCCCTTTAGAAGTGGAATTTCAAGAAGCTAACTACATCATCTTCTTCCTCTCCTCTTCCTATCTCTTGATCCAAAATTTGGTAAGTTTCCTCTCCTCCTTCCCTTCCAATTTCGTTTCCCATAGCTGTACAAGCCTTGCATGTTGGTAGATCTCTTTTCTTCTTCTTCCTTGGTGTTCTTCGGGTGTAGGAGAAGGGTTTTTGGAAGGTTGGTTTGGCTAGGGTGTGAGTGGAGAGCTCTCCTCCTCCACCTCTCCCTCTCCCTCTCTCTCTCTCTCTCTCTCTCTCTCTCTCTCTCTCTCTCTCTCTCTCTCTCTCTCTCTCTTAAATCTTCACCTCTTTCACTCCCTTTGGTGAAGGCAAGTAGAATAACAATTATATGTTACCCATGCATGTATTATTTTCATTCTTGATAATGCAATTGCCTAGGAAATCTCTAATTCCAAGCCTTGTCATGTTTATTGAATTTCACATGATAGATTAAAGGATATTGTTAATGGACTTGAATGGATAGGATAGGGTGGGTTTGATAAATAAAAATGGATGTTTCAAAGTGCTGGAAGTGGTAATTCTAATGCTTAATTGTGTACCTCGAATTCTGAATGAAAACAGCTTTAGAACTACCATTTTGTGCACAGGCGGTTATCGAGGACTGACCGCCTAATCTGAATAGAACCTGGTAAGGTTTTGTCCCGCGCACGGTTACCCGGTGGTTACCCCCGCGGCTGACCGACTTGACGAAATATTTTTCGAGTAGTATGTTTACTACATACGGTGACCACTCGACTACCACTCGGCGACCTGGCGGTCAGTCGCCGACCCTTAAGCGACTAGCCGCCCATGCCAAAAACCTATTTTAAAAATAGGACTTCTACCTCTTGTTTCGACTTGATATATGGGACCCCTTGACCCTATCCTTGCGTGACCAATTGGGGAAAAATGAAAACGGAGCACGATTGCCTTGGTGTGTGATGTTTATTTTCCAGCAAGTATACGGCTGTCTCAAGTAATATAGATTATGGAAGTCCGAATATCGTTCCCACAAGAATCGTTACAAGGAAACTAACAATGATCTGTGAAAAGGAGTATCAACTCAAATATAGCTAACAAATGCAAATGAAAACAACAAAAACAATGGAAACAAAAAAACAAAACAATAACAAGGAAAATAAAAAAAAATGCAAACTAAAAATAAAAAAAGAACTAGATAACAAAGAAATGTTCGTAAAAATAGAAAAACTCAAGTGAGATCAAGCTAAGTAACAAGTTAGTAACAAAGTTAATGACAAAAGAAAAATAACAAGGTTAATATAGGAACAATGGAGAAATGTTAGATAGATCAAATGAATAAGTGTGTAAAAATAACAAGTGAAAGATAGAAAATGAGTGGATGGAGATAAAGAAATATGCTAAAGTGGTGTAAAATTAAATGTGGAATTGATGGTGTGAATAATAGAGAAATGGAGTGTGAGAATTAAAACTAGTGAATAAGTGTGTGGGAGTGTGAATAGAATCAAACTAAAGTAATTAAAATAAACAACAAGCAATACTAATGGATAGATTGAATCATCTATAATTCACTAAGTGACACTAATCCAACACTTATGCTCTTTTCTTTTCCCAAAAAAATAATACTCAAATCTAATTACAAATCAATGCTTAGATTTGGAAAATATAACTTTAAAGCTCTAAGATAGAAATTAACAATCTAATAGCTAAGATTTTCTTCCCTTCATAAAAGAAAAGATTCCTAATAACTATCTATAAAAAATAAGCATAAACCATCAAAAGATATTAACTCCTAAGCATGATTTATCAAACCTAAGCATAGATAGTAAAAGGAATGCTAATAAAGAAACTAAGCATGGAAGGTTGTACAATGCAATGAAGAAAAATATACTCTAACATATTAAGCACATAAACAAGGGAATTTAAAAGAAAGAGCATAAGCAAAAGGAATAAGATCAACTTAGCTTCACCTAGAAGATCCAATCAAAGGAATTAGCCATCCATTGGAGAAGAAGCTTTCAATTACATTCCAAATCTTTAATTTACAAGTCTTTCCTCACTTCTCTCTACAATTTGCTCTCAATTACATGAATAGCTTAAGTAAAGAGGAGGAGGCTCTCCTTGCTTGTGTATCTAATGCCTAGAGCTCCCTTCCTTTTATATAAGCATTTGTCTTGCTCTCTTTTTTTTTCTTTTCAATGTGGGACTTCACAAGAATGGAAATATGAACATATGTATGTGATTCCCGTGTTAGAAAACAGTCACCAGATTGATATATGATTTTGACCCACGAAACGTTCGAATTGGAAAAAACATTGTGAAATATGATCTGTAGATCTTTGAACAAGCTTTCCAATGCTTCTGAGATCACCTTAATCGGACACCCGAGTAAAAAGATATGGTCAAAATACCAACCCAGGTCTATCGTGGTCCTTCTTATTATTGGCCTAACTTGGTCATTTCTTCATCCAATTGCCTTCCAAACTTATCCTAACTCTCTTTAATTCTTGAATCTCAACTTTAATCTTCAAATTAATCTTCAATTACCGCCTACAAAGAGAAATTAATATAATTAAGAGTATGGAAGCCATTGGAACTCATATAAATGTATACAAATGGCCATCTATAATGGAAAGATATGAGCAAAGATGATGAGGAGGAACTTTATGATTTTTATGCTAAAAAAATAGTGTTTTGGGTTCTTTTATTTTTGAAAACTCATAAAATAATGTTATAAAAGTGTATCTTTTGTGAACTCATCACACCCCCAAACCTATATTTTGCTAGTCCCGAGGGAAACAAAAGAAAACTAACTATATGCAGAAAATAATAAAAATATCTAACTCACTTTTACAGGAATCACGGCTGCACTTAGCTCGTGCAACAAGCCATTTAAACCCCTAGGTTTCCCCTAGTGGACGAGTTTTGTCTCGTGAGGGTTTTTAGCGAATAAATCTTACAAAATTCTTTTTATTGATATCATCAGGTTTTTAGCAAGCTAATAAAAATCAGAGCAAGTTTAGAGCACTATCCAATTGCTAAATATCTTTCAATGATGCTCAAGTCCCGGAGTGTATTTGAGTGAGTTTAGCCAACACTTGCACAATTTTGGGTTTTGAGAAAACACAACTTTGATCACCTTCTCAATCCATTCGTTTTGACTTCAGCCTCACATTCATACTCTCGAAAATAAAATCGCTTAGATTTTCTGACTTTTCACTCTTATATGTGAATATTGGTAAGGCAAAAGGACTCACATATCTTTTGAGAATGAAGAATTTTTAGAAAATTTATCTCATTGAAAGAACAACCATTTAACTGAGGGTGAAAATGCTCACTCAACTTCTCACTTGTTTAACATCCTAACTTTTCTTGAAATCCTATAGGTCTTTTATTGGTTGTAATGGGGTTAGGGGAAAAGGTTTGGTAAAAATATGGGAAATGAAGTTTTAGGGTTTCTGAGAAGGTAAGGTCTTAAGTTTTCTTTGAAGGATTTTTCTTTGATTCGTCTTCACCCCCCCCCTTTTTTTTTTTGGAGAAATTTTGATTTTTTTTAAACTAAATATTTACAGGCAAATACATGTGTGCAATGTAGTGCCACACCCCCAAACCTAAACCAAACATTGTCCTCAATGATATGCAATGCGAAATGTGAAATGATAAATGGACAAGGAAAAAAAAAATCGGAACACCTTACCATGGGGTGATACCAAAAATGAATATTGGGATGCCTACCAACCAGTGCTAAGTTTCACGTTGTGAACCCGATGTGACCCTGAAAATTACTTATGCAACATACACAGGTACCTGAAGAAGGGTCTCTTCAACATCCTTGCCCTTAAGTTCCAAAAAAGGTTTCAATCTCTGGCCATTGACTTTAAAAACATCCCCATTCTTGGTGTTCTCAATCTCAACTGCCTAATGAAAATAGACAGTGCGCACAATGAAGTGTCCAGTCCAGTGGGATCTCAGTTTTCCTGGAAAGAGATGTAGGCAAGAATTATACAGAAGAACTTTCATGCTTGATTCAAAGGATTTCCTCAAAATAGTTTGATCATGGTTTTTCTTCATCCGATCCTTATAATTCTTGGCATTCTCATAGGCATCATTTCTAAGTTCCTCCGGCTCATTGAGATGCAACTTGCGTGGGTTACCAGCTTTAGGCAAATCAAAATTGAACATTTTGATGGCCCAGTAAGCATTATGCTCCAATTCTACCGGCAGATGACATGCTTTCCCAAAGACCAATCGATATGGAGACATTCCAATTGGGTTCTTATAAGCAATCTGATAAGCCCATAAAGCGTCTATCAATCTAAAAGACCAATCTTTCCGGGTATGATTGACTGTCTTTTTCAAAATTTGCTTTATTTGCCTATTGGACACTTCCACCTGTCCGCTAGTCTGTGGGTGATACGGAGTGGCAACCTTATGAGTGATAGAATATTTTTTCATGAGATTCTCGAAGGTGATATTACAAAAATGACTCCCACCATCACTGATAATTGCCTTGGGGGTACCAAATCTAGAGAGGATGTTTTCTTTAATAAATTTGATAACCATGTGACGATCATTCGTTCTGATTGGAATCGCCTCTATCCATTTGGGGACATAATCTACAGCAAGCAAAATGTATAAGTTGCCGAAGGAACTGGGAAATGGACCCATGAAGTCTATGCCCCAAGCATAAAAAATTTCCACAATAAGCATCGGGTTCAAAGGCATCATGTTCCTCCGAGTAATTCTGCCTAATTTCTGACAAAGCTCACAGTGCAAACAAAAGGTGTAACAATCCTTGAAAAGGGTGGGCTAGTAAAATCCGCACTGCAACACCTTTGCTGCGGTCTTCTTAGAACTAAAATGCCCACCACAGGTGTGGTCATGGCAGAAGGATATCACACTTAAATAGTCATCTTCCGGAATGCATCTCCTAATGATCTGGTCCTGACAATACTTGAACAGATATGGGTCATCAAAGAAGAAATGCTTAACCTCAGACAAAAACTTAGACCTATCCTGTTTGGACCAGTGATCAGGCATCTGTCCAGTAACCAAATAGTTAACAATATCCGCAAACCAAGGGAAATGGGAGACACTCAGCAACTGTTCATCCGGAAAACTCTCACTCAATGGGATGCTCTCATGCTCGGGGTCAGTAGGTAATCGGGAGAGATGGTCAGCTACAACATTTTCAGAACCTTTCTTGTCTCGAATCTCAAGGTCGAACTCTTGTAGCAACAGAATCCACCTTATCAAATGCGCTTTCGCATATTTTTTTCATCAACAGGTACCTCAGGGCCGAATGATCGGTGTAAACTATGACCTTAGACCCAATCAGGTAGGGTCTAAACTTTTTCAAGGCAAAGACGATAGCTAACAGCTCTTTCTCAGTGGTTGTGTAATTCAGCTGAGCATCATTCAAGGTCCAACTGGCATAATATATGACATGGGGGAATTTGTTCACTCTCTGTCCTAACACAGCCCCAAGAGCATGGTCAGAAGCGTCACACATGAGTTCGAAGGGAATTGTCTAATTAGGTGGCTTTATTATCGGGGTAGAGGTCAACTCGTTTTTCAATTGCTCAAATGCTTGCAGGTAAGGTTCACTGAAGACAAAAGGCACATCCTTGGATAGCAGATTGCACAAGGGTGCATCTATCTTGCTAAAATTCTTAATGAACCGTCTATAAAAACCTACATGGCCCAAGAAATATTTGATATTCTTCACCCTTTTTGGTGGTGGTAGGTTGGAAATGAGATCAATTTTAGCCTTGTCGACCTCGATGTCGTTCTCAAAAATAACATGGCCCAGGACAATTCCTCTTTTCACCATGAAATGACACTTCTACCAATTCAAAACGAGATTCTTCTCTTGACATCTCACTAAAACAAGGTTTAGGTGATGCAAACATTCTTGGAAACTATTCCCGTGGACCGAAAAATCGTCCATAAACACCTCTAAAAATCGCTCGACCATGTCCGAAAATATGCTCATCATACACCGTTGAAATGTCGCAGGTGCATTGTACAGCCCAAAAGGCATGCGCCGGTAGGCGAATGTTCCGAAAGGACATGTAAAAGTTGTCTTGTCCTGGTCCTCGGGTGCTATGGGTATCTGATTATAGCCTGAGTATCCGTCAAGGAAACAATAAAATGCATGACCAGCTAGTCTCTCAAGCATTTGGTCCTTGAATGGGAGGGGAAGATGGTCTTTACGGGTGGCCGAGTTCAACTTTCTATAGTCAATGCACACTCGCCAGCCTGTTTGGGTCCTTGTGGGCACTAACTCGTTCCCCTTATTCTTCACAACAGTTATCCTGGACTTCTTTGGCACAGCATGGACTGGGCTCACCCATGAGCTGTCTGAAATTGGGTAAATGATACCTGAATCCAACAGTTTCAGAACCTCCACTCTTACGACATCCTTCATTGATGGATTAAGACGCCTCTATGGTTCTCTGAAAGTTTTTGCATTTTCTTCCAAATGGATCCAATGTTGAACCACAGATGGGCTTATTCCTTTTATATCTGCAATTGTCCAGCCTATAGCCTCTTTGTGATCCTTCAGGATCTTAATCAATTGTTGTTCCTGGATTTTTTCCAGGTCCGAGGCTATAATGACGGGGAGGGTGTCAGCTGGGCCCAAAAACACATACTTGAGGGTGTCAGGTAGTGGCTTTAGGTCGAGCTTGGGCGGTTCCTCAATTGATGGAATAGGTGGGGCAGCCGATTGACTCAAGATCTTTGGCTTGGGTTGCCTTTGACTCCTCTCAAAAGCAGGGGCAGAATCCAACAACGCATTGACTTCTTTAATGCTATTCTCAACATCAATGTTACCTCCAAAATGTGCAAGACAGGCCTCTAGTGGGTCCTCACAAGCTAACTGTGATCCTACACTCTCAATAAGCTCTTCTAGGTAACTCACCTCACAAATTTCATAATCACTCTCATCTCTGGGTTGCTTGCCAATGTTGAAAATGTTTATCTGGACTGTCATATTCCCAAACGATAGGTGCATCACACCATTTCGACAATTAATCAGGGCATTAGAAGTGGCAAGGAATGGTCGCCCTAAAATTACCGGGATCTTCACAACATTTCTGATTGGTGGTCGGGTATCAAGGACTAGAAAGTCCACTGGGAAAACAAACTCACCTACCTTGATCAAAACATCCTTAACAACACCTTTGGGGTACCTAATTGAAGCATCAGTTAGTTGTAAGGTTACTTTTTTCGGTTTCAGCTCCCCCAAACCTAACTCCTCGTATATCAAATACGGGAGCAGGTTGACACTCGCACCTAAGTCCAACAAAGCCCGTTCTATTTGATGATCCCCTATTTGACAAGAGATTGTAGGACACCCAGGGTCCTCGTATTTTATTGGGGTTGAAGTGGTAATGATGGAACTGCATTGCTGGGCTAGAAAGGCTTTTTTAGGTACATTGGTTGTTCTTTTGAATGTGCACAAATCTTTGAGGACTTTGGCATAAGTCGGGATCTGTTGGATGGCTTCTAACAGTAGGATGTTAATTCTCACTTGCTTGAACACTTCAAGGATCTTATCGAACTAGACATTATCTTTCATTTGACCTAGCCTCTAAGGGTATGGGGCCTTGGGAACAAAGGTTCTAGGAGGGGGCTCACTCAGTGAGGTAGTTCCTATTGGTTTCTCAAGTTCCTTAGTAGGCTCTGGGTCCTTCTTTGGTTCCTCGAGTTCTTCTTCCAAAACTACATGCTCCCTCCTCACTTGGGTCTGCTCAAATTGCCTAAGGTCCCCTTCTAGTGCGTCATCCTCCCTTGCAGCCATTTTACGGGTGGTAACTGCATTGACCTGCTCATGGACTTTGCCCTTGTCATCATGGACAACAAATTGGCCAGTTGAAGTTTGGCCTTTGGGGTTGGCTTTGGGCTGACTTGGAAAGCTACCCTTGTCTCTTTGAGCTATTGACCTGGTTAGCTGGCTAACAACGTATTCTAGTTTAGCAATGGATTGGGTATTGGCATTCAAATTTTGAGTAGTGCTTTGCTGGAATTGAAGGGTATTTTGGGCCAACATTTTCATTGTGTCCTCTAGAGAACTTATCTGCTGATTCTGGGGATTAAGATTCTGATAACCTTGGATCATGGGTGGTCCTTGTGACACTTGGGGTACTTGAGGCTTTTGGTATCCAGGAGGTGGCATATGCTGGGCCATTGGCTGAGAAGGGTTTCCTTGGTGTTGTCCTTTGGTCCATGGAAAATTAGGATTTTCCTTCCAACCAAGATTATATGTATTCGAATACGGATCATACTTTGGCCGCTCATATCTGGTATTCTGATAAAGTGCACTCACCTCCTCCATACTCTCACTCTGACTCTGACCAAAGAATGCTCTACAATGGAATCCAGGATGGGTAAAATCTCCACAATTGGTGTAGGGTGGGGTAGTAGGGTCACTAACTGTAAGACCCCGCCCCGAGAGTTTCCGATTAGTGTCGATTAAGACGTACTTTAGCTATATGTGCGATTAGTGAGTTTTGGTTAAGTTTGAATTAGAATAGCTTTTCATAGCTTTGGATTAATTTGGGGAACTCTTTTGATATAGTGGGGCCCTTTCGGGGTTTCTTTATTTGGGTTTTGATTGGTTTTGGGATTTAGTTATTAACTCTGAAAATCTGTATTTTGCCCCATCCAATGTATTTTATGATTCCCGACAACTTTCATATTTGCTCCGTATCCGTTCGAGACCTTTAAACTCTACTTTGCTATTTATAGGGGTAATCAGTCTTTTTGCACAAAATCTGGACACTAATTTCAATGTCTCTGAAACTCGTGAAATATATACTTTTTGGAAACTAGAAATTTCGACGATCAATTCTTCCTTCTTCGTCGAATCCGTCCGAAGCCCGTAGAGCGATGTTTTAGCCCAATTGGATTTTTAAGTTGTGGGGCCCATTCATGTTTTCTATATGAGGAGGAGTTCATTCCTTCTTCCCCTTTCTTGCAACTTTCATTGAGGAGGAGAAGTTCTAACCCAGCCCTAGGGTTTTCTTCAAGTTTCTTGCTTCCCCATCTCTCAATCTCTCTCAAGTCATTGCCAAAAGGGAAAATGGATGCTCTAATCTTCTTCCTCTCCTCCTAGGCTCTTTATTGATAGTCTTTTTAGAAGAAGACTTCCACTCCAAGCTATACTTTGATCAAGTTTTGGCCATTAGAGGACCTTCCATGTAAGTTCTCCCTCTCATCTTTTAGATATGTGTTCTTCTAGCCCAAGAGAAGCCCCATCTCCATTATTGGAAGCTCTCTCCCTCTATTTCTTGTTTTGCCATTCTAGGGTTTATGATTAGTGCTATTTTGGGGGTTTTGTGTAGATTGTGGGATTTGAGCTTGGGAGAAGTGATTAGAGATTGATTAGCTTGATTGGAGCCAAGGCAAAGGGATGAATAGAGTATTTTGATGATTTCATGCTTTATTTGAGTTTTCACTAGTGTGCTCATTTATGTTCCATAGTTTATATAAGCATGCAAATAAATATTTTGGATGAGCATCTCTTTCATTATGTCTTTTGGAAATAATTGCATGCATAGCTTTTGGTTAGAGGTCATTTTGTTACTTTTACATCTTCAATTATGTGGGTTGTCTCTTGCATTGAAAGAAGAAGGTGTTATGAGGAATTAAATGTGATTTTTTTTTTATTCTTATGTGGTTGGTTGTTGGAGGAATTGATGTGGTTGAAGGGTGTAGAAGGATGCCATAAATGATGTATGAAGTGTGGCTTAAAGGGGGTTGTGAAGAAAAGAGAAGTGGAGGTTCGGACTGCTGAAACGGAGTGTTTCTGAAGCAGTTCGCTGGAGCGAACCTCTATTTGCTCGAGCGAAACCTTCAAAGAACCTCCATCACTTGAGCCAACCTGTTCCTTCGCTCGAGCCTTCCTGTTCCGGAGCAGTTCGCTCGAGCGACCTCATCATCGCTCGAGCGAACCTCTCACAGAACCTTGGTCGCTCGAGCCTCCACCTTTCTTCGCTCGACCTTTCCTGATTCGAAGTAGTTCGCTCGAGCGAACTCATATCCGCTCGAGTGAACCCCTTCCAGCGAGTTGTTCGCTTGAGCCATCCTAGCTGTTTGCTCGACCCTCCTTGACTTAGACCAGTTCGCTCGAGCAAACTTATACTCGCTCGAACAAACCCTTCCCAGAATACCGTTTGCTCAAACGAACCTTTCTGTTCGCTCGAGCGAATTGTGCAGAATTTCTGGGTTAATTCCAAACATGTTTAAAAGGTTGTTTTAAGGTCTGGTGAGGTTGGTTTGGAGCCCTAATATGACGTGGAGGAATAAGAAGTGATTTGAGGAGACTGATTCGGAAAAGAACCCCAATTCCGGAGATTTATTGAGAATAATGGACTTATCAATTTGTATAGGGATCCCGGGGTGTCTCGAACCTTCCAGAGTACCATGCTATCAACTTAAATTGACATACGAGACCCTTATACCTATCGTTTAAATCCTGAAACCTCAATTTACAGTTCGGAAATATGTGGGTGTCCATAGTGTTTGCTTTTATCAAACCTTATACGTTTCTGACAGTTTTTGCATATTAGTATAAGTGGCACTTCAAAACCACAAAAATCTGTAAATTGAGTATTTGATCAGCCTTATGCATTTTGATAAGAGGTAATTGTGTCAAATGCGCTTTCTAGCCTTCAATTCAGTTTGCTTTGAGTGTTACACACTCCCTATAGATATGTATATGTTTTGAATGTGTTTTAACCTATGAGTCGGCACCACTAAGCTTTGACGACCTTATTGGTTTGATCCACCGACTTAGGGTCCCCTTTTAGCTTCCGTCTGTTGCAGTCTGAATTTTGTCCTGTTCTATCACCCGGTTCTGCGGCCGTGGTTTTGCTCAGTATATTATATGTATATATTTGTTTCTCGTCACCTCGTGTGCTTCGAGACCAACACCTTTAGTGTGCTCTCATCACACTAGTGATGGAGGATTTAGCTTCAGTGTGGTTGCCATCTTGTAAGTTCCTAATTCTTGTTACCTTCATGATTTATCTTGCATTGTACTTATTATAATCAATGCATACTGTTTGGTTACAATTGCTGTCTTAGTAAGTTTTCAATATGGTTTCAGTTATGCACTGTTTTCTTAAATGGTATTATCTATTCACCCACCTGCCAGACCGTTGTGTCTGACCCATTTATGTGGTACTCAGGTCCAGTCCCCTCCATTGCCTATGAGGAGGAGCATGAGGAGGCGGTCGGCGAACCGCAGCGCCTAGTCGAATGGCAAGCTGACAATGTCATGTAGACATTGGTCTGAGCTTCTAGTTACAAACACATTTTGGGGGATTATTGGTTTACTTTTGAGATATACTTTTGGGTTGTATTGGCCTTTGTTGGCCTTTGTTTTGGGGAATGTTAATTTAACTCATCTTTTGCTAAACTTATAACTTTTCATTTTGGGAAATGCCAAGGAAATCATTGCTCATTCTGACATCATGTCACTTGTATGTATTTATCAGTCTTGTATCGTGGAATGGAGTATGAATTGATTTGCTACACGCTTCCGCACCAATATAAATGTTTTGTGAGTGTGTGTGAGATCCTCACCGCGGAAACCCGTGGGAAATTAAGTGGATGTATGATCGTAGTTAAAGGTGGTTAAACCAGCATCCACTCACTCGCGGGCCCGGACCCCAGGTCTGGGGTCGCGACAAACTAGTATCAGAGCGAGACGTGGTTTAGGCAATTAAAAGAAACTAGAAACCCTAAGGACGTGGCGAGGATTCGTTAGTCATTTTGTTAGACTTTTCGTTAGTTCGACTCGTGCGAGCAATGTGTGACCCTTATTTGATTCCTATGTGCTAACAACTTGTTTTGCAGTGATATGCCACCTCGAAAAAGACCCGTACTCGACAATCCCACCGCGAGCAATAGTGCACATACAGGTCCTCTAGAGAGCGGTACTCCTGATCCTAACATGCAGAACCAATTTCAGCAGATGATGCAAACAATGCTAGACCAGCAACGTCAAGCCAATGAAAATCAAGCCAGATTGCAAGAGCAAATGACTAGGAAGGATGAAAAGCAGGCTAGAGAGATGGCTCAAATGCAGAGGCAGTTGTTAGAGGTGTTAGAAAGGAGGCCTGAACAGGCACTAGCGCAACCTCTAGGCCCTCAAATAGTCATTAACAATAGGGAGCATGACCCCAATGCATTGTTTGAAAGGTTTAGGAAGAGGGGTCCTAAGGAGTTCACTGGGCATGAGGACCCATTAGCTGCAGATGACTGGTTAGAGCATACGGAGAACATCTTTGAGGTATTCAGATGTACGGGTAGGCAGCATGTGCAACTCACCGCTTCCATGTTCACCGGTCTAGCGGATAAATGGTGGAAAATAGTTAAGGCTGAATATAGTACTATAGCAGACGCAGAGGCTTGGACAAGTTTCAAGAGGCAATTCAGTGATAAGTATGTATCGATGTATGTAAAGAGGCAAAAGGCCATTGAATTTCAGCAGCTCATGCAAGGTTGCATGACCATCCAAGAGTACCTCACGAAGTTCGAGAGGTTGTCTCGATGTGCCCCCGAATTGATTGACACCGTGGAGAAGAAGATAGCGAAGTTCCTTGAAGGACTTAACCCGATCAATGATTGGGATGCCACGGGTGTTGTACCACCTCCCACTTCTGAAGAGGCTGTGAAAAGGGCCTATAAATTCGAGAACCTGAACAACAAGATCCTCAAGATTCAAAGAAGGACTCAGACTCATCAACAAAACAACCAACAGAGGGACCATCAGAACAAGAGGCAGAGGCAAGACCAACAAGCTCATTTCAAGGGCTTCTAATCTTCTTGTCAGCGTGGCCAACTTGGCCTCGGCCTCGAATTTGGGTTCCACTCTATGCATGCCCCTTCTTTCTGTAACAATGGGTCTTTTGGGATCTTCTCTGATAGGTTCCCATTGGAGAGTGTTCTCAGCGACCTCCTCAAGGTATGCCCAGGCTTGGTCAGCTGTCTTTTGAGTGAATACTCCGTTGCAGAAAGACTCCACCATGGTCTTGGTGGGATAGTCCAGTCCTTTATAAAGGATTTGGACAAGCCGGATCTTTTCGAATCCGTGATGCGGCATTGTAACAGTAAGTCTTTGAATCTTTCCATGTACTCATACATGGTTTCTCCCTCCAGTTGGTGGAAGCTGTTCAGGGTATGTCTAATGAAGGCCGTTTTCTATTTTGAATAAAATTTTTTATAAAAGGCCTCGACTAGTCCCTCCCATGTGTTTATGGAATTAGCTTGGATGGCATAAAGCCATGCTTTCGCCTTCTCCTTCAATGAGAACGGGAATAACCTAAGCTTGAGGGCCTCTTCAGACATATGTTTATACTTCATGGTCCCACAGATTTCCTCAAACTCTCTCACATGTTGATATGGGTTCTCATTTTCCACCCCTCGAAAAATTGGTAACATCTGGATTAAGCCGGATTTCAGCTCAAATGAGGCATTTGTGGTGGGTATGACGATGCATGAGGGCTGGGTAGATTGGGTCGGGTACATGTACTCCCTAAGGGTCATGGGTTGGGTTTGTGGATTTCCGTCAGCCATTTCCTCAATGGCAATGGGGTTCGTAAAATTCTCAACAGGGATATCGAATAAATTGAAGCTCTCTAAACAACCCTGCACACGTAACCAATTGTGCATACACTACCACTCAACTTCTAAAGTAATGGTCCGCTCAAGTGATGATGAACGAGGATTAATGCTTAAACGCAAACAAGCAAAACAAAATGATTTTGAAAGACAAACCAAACTTTGCTTAACTAAGGCTACCTAAGATTAAACTAGACAGTTCCTAACTGTGAAGAGTACACCTAGGCCTCCAATCCGGTCCTATGAAATGTAGTTGGCCAGGTAAGCCCCCAGGGGATTGGTGGGATCACAATGCGCATGGCAAAGGTTCCGCTTAAATACCAAACTCTTAGAACATATGAACTGTCGCCCTTAAGGGACAAGGCTATTCTAGGCACCGATTTCCGTCAAGGAGCGCAAATGGTACAACCTTTGATGGTCTTCTTCTAATAAGCTCGTGTCCTAAGGTCACGTTTCTACTCAAATTTTATTAAAGGCTAAGGATTTCTAAGTAGTGAGGAAAATGAGTTCCTATGGGCAAGGAAATGGTGATGAAATCCAATCCTTATCTTGTTGGGGGTATGATTGCCCTTACTAATGTGTGCTTTCCAAATTACTTTGTGTATTTTAAAATGATTAAGCACTACAAAACAATTAAACAATCAAACAACCAACAAATTTGACCCACTAACTAGGGATGCATGGGTGTTATCAAAATACGCACCGCCCAAACTAAATTGGGGGAAGATTGGTTGAAGTCGACCCAAGCCACCGACACCAATTCCGGTGTACGAACTTGGCTGTCCACCCGTCCTCCTTCCTTAATTATTACAATGCTTTGAAAACTTAAATGAAATTAAAAATTATTACAATGCTTTGAAAACTCAAATGAACTTAAGAATCATTACAAACTTCAAATGAATCCTAACACAAGATTCTCTAAGAAAGCAAATTAAATTCCTAAGTTAGAGTTCTTTGGTTGCACTTTTCTTCTTTCCTTGCTCCAATCGCGGAATTCCTGAAAATACAAACAAGGAAAACGTGTAGAATCCGCAATGAAAACTAAAAGAAAGAATAAAAATGCAACTAAGCTATATGAGAGTTGAAAATCCTTAAAATCAAGGAATCCTATGTACGCCGATCCCCGGCAACGCCGCCAAAAACTTGATGCGTATTTTCCCGCAAGTATACGGTTGTCTTAAGTAATAGACTATGGAAGTCCGAATATCGTTCCCACAAAGATCGTTATAAGGAAACTAACAATGATCAGTGAAAAGGAGTATCAACTCAAATATAGCTAACAAATGCAAATGAAAACAACAAAAACAATGGAAACAAAAAAACAAAACAATAACAAGGAAAATAAAAAAAAATGCAAACTAAAAATAAAACAAGAACTACATAACAAAGAAATGTTGGTAAAAATAGAAAAACTTAAGTGAGAACAAGCTAAATAACAAGTTAGTAACAAAGTTAATGACAAAAGAAAAATAACAAGGTTAATACAGGAACAATGGAGAAATGTTAGATAGATCAAATGAATAAGTGTGTAAAAATAACAAGTGAAAGATAGAAAATGAGTGGATGGAGATAAAGAAATATGCTAAAGTGGTGTAAAATTAAATGTGGAATTGATGGTGTGAATAATAGAGAAATGGAGTGTGAGAATTAAAACTAGTGAATAAGTGTGTGGGAGTGTGAATAGAATCAAACTAAAGTAATTAAAATAAACAACAAGCAATACTAATGGATAGATTGAATCATCTATAATTCACTAAGTGACACTAATCCAACACTTATGCTCTTTTCTTTTCCCAAAAAAATAATACTCAAATCTAATTACAAATCAATGCTTAGATTTGGAAAATATAACTTTAAAGCTCTACGATAGAAATTAACAATCTAATAGCTAAGATTTTCTTCCCTTCATAAAAGAAAAGATTCCTAATGACTATCTATTAAAAGTAAGCATAAACCATCAAAAGATATTAACTCCTAAGCATGATTTATCAAACCTAAGCATAGATAGTAAAAAGAATGTTAATAAAGAAACTAAGCATGGAAGGTTGTACAATGCAATGAAGAAAAATCTACTCTAACATATTTAGCACATAAACAAGGGAATTTAAAAGAAAGAGCATAAGCAAAAGGAATAAGATCAACTGAGCTTCACCTAGAAGATCCAATCAAAGGAATTAGCCATCCATTCGAGAAGAAGCTTTCAATTACATTCCAAATCTTTAATTTACAAGTCTTTCCTCACTTTCTCTCTACAATTTGCTCTCAATTACATGAATAGCTTAAGTAAAGAGGAGGAGGCTCTCCTTGCTTGTGTATCTAATGCCTAGAGCTCCCTTCCTTATATAGAAACATTTGTCTTACTCTCTTTTGGTTTCTTTCCAATGTGGGACTTCACAAGAATGGAAATATAAACATATGTACGTGTTTCCCGTGTTAGAAAACAGTCACCAGATTGATGTATGATTTTGACCCTCGAAACGTTCGAATTGGAAAAAATATTGTGAAATATAATCTGTAGATCTTTGAACAAGCTTTCGAATGCTTTTGAGATTACCTCAATCGGACACCCGAGTAAAAAGATATGGTCAAAATACCAACCCAGGTCTATCATGTTCCTTCTTATTATTGGCATAATTTTGTCATTTCTTCATCCAATTGCCTTCCAAACTTATCCTAACTCTCTTTAATTCTTGAATCTCAACTTTAATCTTCAAATTAATCTTCAATTACCACCTACAAAGAGAAATTAATATAATTAAGAGTATGGAAGCCATTGGAACTCATATAAATGCATACAAATGGCCATCTATAATGGAAAGATATGAGCAAAGATGATGAAGAGGAACTTTATGATTTTTATGCCAAAAAAAATAGTGTTTTGGGTTTTTTTATTTTTGAAAACTCATAAAATAATGTTATAAAAGTGTATCTTTTTTGAACTCATCAGTGTGCTTCGTCGGTTGTAAGGGATTTTCCATATATTGACGTAACTTGGCCGAATGCTTGTGGAATTGAGTTAATTGGCACCTAATAACTTTCGTACACCATAGGCCCCTCAAATTAGGACACCATTGACTCATTCTCTATACGTACTCCGCTGGGGACATGTTCGATACATGATGAACAACTCTTGACCTAGGATTGACTTGTTCTTTACTCTTGACTTACGAATCTTGTATCCATAGCTTATCGTACCTTATACGCTCTATCTTGTATACTTGTATAACTTGTAACTTAACTTGTAGAATTAGGATTTGACCGGACTTAGAGTGTATCCTTAGGTACCTTTTTCTTGTATTGTTGGAATGTGTGGAAAGACATGAAAGAGGACTACTCATGGAGCTTGGAACTTGACTTGTATCTTGGCTTGACTTGGAGTAGCCATTGGCTTATTATCTTGTACTTGGAAACCTATCCACGTGTAGTTGTATTGAAACTTGTGTCGTATACAAACCGTTATTATCATCTTGCATTCATGACCAGCTGCAGACTGATGATTACAGAGTGGGTCGAATACCAGACACTAGGGTGGGCAATCGGCTTTGGACGGCGTCTATGGCGCGAATAGCTGGGAGCGGGCTAGGACCGTGTTGCTATTCCTAGGTACGGGAGCTAGGACCCCTAGAGCTGGACTTTGGGTATTCGTAGTTGCTTAGGAAGTCACTTATACCCCCGAGAGATGGCTAGGATATCCTCGGAGTCTCCTCTTGCTTGCATTGCATTTTATGGATGGTTATTCTTGTTTATCTTGTTAGGATTTACATTATTACTTGATTCTCGTGTTACTCATGCTTTTATGCCTAGCTTTGATTCTCGTGTTACTCATGCTTCTATGCCTAGCTTTGATTCTCGTGTTACTCATTCTCGTGTTACTGATGTACCAGTCTTTATTCTCATTTGAAACATGTTATGAATAATGTATATTGTTTATCTTCTTGCCAACATATTGTTGATCCTTTATTCCATGGTGTTCAAAGGAAACCTACACTATTACGCCGACTCGGATGTTGAGGCAATCCCAGAGGATCCTCAACCGGCAGTGGAGGTCGAGGTACGAGAGTGGGGTGCCAATGACGTAGCTTAGCGTCATCACTTCTGGCACTAGTGCACGTTACATGGGGATATCTATTATTGTGCCACCTCATCTCATATTTTGGGGATTTCTGCACTTTTGGTCTTATCATACTTTTGTATATCTTTTGTACAAGGACCTAGGTTTTTGAGATGGTCCTGATGTTTAGAAACTTTATATGTTTTATCTTTTGAAACTTGAACATATATATAATGGAATGAAATCCATACTTGCTTTGTTATTCCTACAGGTTTAATGTTGTATTTACCGGACAAGTCCCGCTGATTATTTGTTAATGAGGCTCAAATACATAATCCTTATAGCGGACTTCGATCCTTGGGCATTAAGGGCAAAATAATAATAATAATAATTAGCCCTATTTAAATTTCTCACCCCGGATCTGGTTTTATTACTAATTGGGTTCGGGGTCGTGACAGTTATAGGCATCTTATGGTTTGACACGGGATACCTTGTAGCGCTCTCTCCCTTATTGCAAATGGTCTTACTCATGACGCGTAGGTAGTGTTGGGATTAGCTTCACCTCATTTGAATTGGCTGTGTTATGAATTGGATAATTATTTAATAAAGATTATGAAATCTCCTTTATGGACCGTTTGGCAATTTACTAGAGTAGTAAAAGTAATGTTATGAATTGGATAATTATTTACTGAAGATTATGAAATTCGTTTATGGCCTGTTTGGCAATTTACTAGATTAGTAAAAGTAATTTAAATGTTTCATTTTTCAGACAAGGAGTTACATCAAAAGTTCACATCTTCGAAATTCTCTCCTCCTTTTAAAAAAAAGTCAAAAAACAATATTCTTTCTTCACTAAATGACAAAAAAACACCCACGTTTTATACAAAGTCGAAAAGTTTCCCTACCAATCCACTAAAGATAAAATAGCATCATAACGCCCTTATATTTTTTTCTCTCTTTATTTAATGCTTTACATCACTTTTACTTTAATAGTAAATTTCGAAACGAGTTACTGTCAAGTTGGCAATTCATATTTAAGATGCGCAAAGTACATGATATTCTTAATGCACGTCATCTAGTTTAAGTCGTTTAGATATTCAAGTCATCTTGCCAGCTTCTTCAAAGAATGAAAAGGTGTCCAATGTTTCAAAATTTTCCTGATTTGGAACTTCATCAATTACCTAATCTTTAGTTTGCTTGTGTCCATACTACAGGCCTTATAAGTTGATACATGTAGGCTTTTCATTTAGACCATCTGCGGGCAGTTTTCCCCTTTTCCTTATCTTATTTTTGAGAACTAGGAATCTACTATTTTGGGTTATACCCACTTTTAAGTACAATCCAACTTATTATTGAAAAAAAAAGCTCCAAGAGGGAAAAGAGGAGTGAAAGAGGTATCCACATCAACAGACATGCTTACTCCTCTGGTTAGCCATTCCATACACATTATCAAGTAGAATTTCCTACAATTGGAGCAAATTCAGGTCCTCTTTTCATTTTACTCAAGTACAAACAAGGAGGTTGTTAGACTGTCAAAAATCGAGACAGTATATTGTCTCGCTATAGCGACTTATTCTCCCTATAGCGAGAGTGTCCAAAGAGAATTCCAAAATGGGGTCTCGCTATAGCGAGACACAAGCTCGCTATAAAGATAGTGGACGGGAAAGCCCAGTTATGTCCGGACTCTATAGTAGAGTTTGAGGATGAGTGTTATTCTGAGTGGATTACGATTAGAAGACTTATGCACAAACTTGAAGCTATAAATTGGGTGATTCTCTCAACCCAAAAACTCAAGACAAGAAGTTAATTCTCTCTCTTGATCTGAGTTTAGAATACCCTAAGAGAGATTTCCTTGTTTCTCCAAAGCCATTGAGAGATCGTTCTGAAGGGCTGCTCTAGAAGGTGTTTGCTGCTTCTACTCTTTTGTAGAAGATTGATCATCTTATTTGACAAGGTATGAGGAGATCAAGTAAAGAGAACAGTGCACGGTGGAAGTCGTGTTAGTGGATTCTGTGCAAGAACAACTACAGTCCTTAGGTTGAGGTGCAGACTGAGGTAAAGGAGCTGTAAGTATATCTTGTAAACTGTTCGTGAAATATTGATTTCTAGATCCTGATTTTTTTTCCTAGAAAGGGTTTCCATGTTAAATTTGTGCCTGCCTTCTCGTGGTGATTGCTTGGTAGATTTATTTGCTAGTTCTATATTTTGTGAATGGTTACATCCGCTGCATTGATTAGTTAAATCAGAATTAATATACATTCTAGTGGGTCCTGCAAAATTCTCAATTGGCATCAGAGTCGGTTACACTATTTTATTGTGTTGATCCAAATTTTGCTAGAATGGATATCTACCGCGAAGGCACTTCTACCAAAATCCCTAAATCTGTTGAGAAGAAGAAATCTTCTAAAGAGATTTAGTGCTATGAGTGTGAAGGTTATGGACACATTGCTAGTGATTGTGGTAATAGAAAACCAAATAAATGAGCTTTTTATTTGAAAAGATCTGAACCTGAGAAGCCTAACATTAGCAAGGGGAAATTCATCGCATTCATGGCAACTTCTGGTTCTGTTACTCCAAAAATTTCTTCTAATGATGGGACTGATCATGATGATAGTGAGTTAGAAATATAGCATGATTGGCAAGCTGAATATCAAATATTGCTTGCAAAGACCATGAAGATGTTGAAGATGAATGAGAAAGTGGCCAATAAGTGGAAATAATCTGAAGAGCAGAGTTCCTCTTTGAAAGCTGAACTTGCAGAAGCACTTTCAAAAATACAAAAATTGGAGGATGAAAATAATAGGCTGGCTAACAAATTGACTGCAGAATCACAAAAGTGTGACATACTTGATTCTAATATAGAGACTTTGAAAGCAGAAATTTCTGATATGAATGGAAGACTAAAAAAGGTTCTATCTGAGTTAAATACTACTAAAGCTTTATTGAATATGATGAGGTCTGGATCGGAAAATTAGATGACATCTTGTGCAATCAAAAGGCACACACTGACAAGCATGGCATTGACTACACTGACGGAGCATCCACTTCGAATTCCAAAGGTAAAAGTTATTTTGTTAAAAATTCAATTGTTACTAATCCTATTGTTAGTGTTGCAAAGAAAGCTCCAAAGAAGCAGAATGTGTCACATCCCGAACGAATTCCCACGTGCCATCATTGTGGAATTAAAGGACACATTCGACTCCATTGCAATAAGCTGCGAAGTTTACCGACTCAAAAGCAATGGAACGCGCAGACGGCTGAGCTGAAAAAGAAGAATATGAAAGCTATCTGGGTCAAGAAAGAAGACCTCTCTTTTGTATTGGTACATACTTTGCTGAAATATTTAAATTTACAAGTGTGTGTACCTAAACTTCATCACCCCTAATCTGCAAGATCAAGCCCCCACCCCAGTGCTGATACAAAGATTATATTGAGGGGGAGTCGATATTGAGGGGGAGCTACTGCACCCGGATTGACAGAAGCTGCATGATGATATTTTCTTGTCCATTTTGGACAAATACAGGGGGAGAAGAATGGAGCTAGGAGGAGCTATACAAGCCAAGGCAATTCAAGATCTAAAAGTTCAAGCAAAGACAATGCAAGATCTACAGTGCTGAATTTCTTTATTTTAAAATTCAATGTATTTTGGGTTTTACTTTTGGGTTGATCAAATTGTATTTTTTTAGGGGATTTTGTCCAAGAAATTGCCAAAAGGGGGAGATTGTTAGACTGTCAAAAATCGAGACAGTATATTGTCTCGCTATAGCGAGACTTATTCTCGCTATAGCGAGAGTGTCCCACGAGAATTCCAAAACGGGGTCTCGCTATAGCGAGACACAAGCTCGCTATAGCGATAGTGGACAGGAAAGCTCAGTTTTGTCCGGACTCTATGGTAGAGTTTGAGGATGAGTGTTATTTTGAGTGGATTATGATTAGAAGACTTATGCATGAACTTGAGGCTATAAATTAGGTGATTCTCTCAACCCAAAAACACAAAACAAAAAGTTAATTCTCTATCTTGATATGAGGTTAGAATATCCTAAGAGAAATTTTCTTGTTTCTCTAGAGCCATTGAGAGATCGTTTTGAAGGGCTGCTCTAGAAGGTGTTTGCTGCTTCTACTCTCTTGTAGAAGATTGATCTTCTTGTTTGACAAGATGCGAGGAGATCAAGTAAAGAGAACGGTGCACTATGGAAGTTGTGTTAGTGGATTCTGTGCAAGAACAACTGCAGTCCTTAGGTTGAGGTACAGACTGAGGTAAATGAGCTATGAGTATATCTTGTAAACTGTTCGTGAAATCTTGATTTTTAGATCGTGGTTTTTCTCCCTAGAAAGGGTTTCTACGTTAAATTTGTGTATGCCTTCTTGTGGTGATTGCTTGGTAAATTTATTTGCTAGTTCTATATTTTGTGAATGGTTACATCCGCTGGATTGATTGGTTAAATTAGAACTAATATACATTCTAATGGGTCCTGCAAAATTCTCAGAGGCTAAAGTTATTAAGTGAGAGTTTAATATGAATTTAGCCTTTTGTGGAGTAGAGCCGGCAGGCATCATAAACTTTGTTAAGTATTCTAATTTAGAAAACTACAGAGAAGCAATAGAGATCCCATGTCTCCAGAGAGCATTGTTCCACCCAAAAAGGTGTTACTTTTGACTTGGGGTGATAATAAGCATTTAATTGAAACTGTTAATATAAAATGATTATATTGGATGAGTGATTTAATCACGTTGAGTACACAGTTTGGAAGCGTCAAAAACCTTGCTGTGGAAAGTTTGCCATCCTGAGAATATATTGCAGTGTTTCCATACTGTGGGTCAATGTTGTGGGAAATATTATATTAGGTAAATAGAAATTTTGTTGGATTTAAGATCGGCAGGTGATCCATCCTTTCTCCTCTGTTGTGATTCATGCATTCTTCCTTCCGCTTACTTGAATCTACGTTCGAAGGCCACCAAGACTAGAGCTGAAGCGTACCTGTTAAGGGGTAGCGCTACACCGCGCTCGGCAAATTTTAGACGAAAACGCCCATCTTAGTTGGGTCCACTGAAATGCATGATGATCATGGAAGTCTATTCGATGGAAAGATCCATAAGAGGCCTACCTATATGCAAAATTTTGAGTCTATAAGATCTTCCTAACCTTTTGATCCAAGACCTTAAAATCTAATGGTTTAGAGGCATCATTTTATCATGATTTCAATATAACGGTGAGGAAAAGTTGGATGAGTGTCAAACTTGGACCAATGACTATTCATGTGGGGGTAGTATGTGCGAAATGACTAGATTGACTCAACATGGGCCCCATGACAAAAATAAACGACGGGCAAAAAAAGGAGCATTTTTAAAGTGGGGCATTTTTTAGAATTTTCCCCAGTTAAATAGCTATTGATAACTATCAATAATAAAATACTATTATATTATTATTGTTTTGAAAAAATAAAAACACCAATCATACACAACCCACCTCTCCCATTCTCCTGGCAATGTTACGGACCCATATTTTCTACACTGATTTGAGTGGGGCTGACCATTGTATTGGAAAAGGGAAAAAAGAATAAAAATGATGCATTCTAACACCTTAAACTTGAGGGCCACAAACCAAGAGGTTAGGTGAGGTCACATTCATATCTTTTCATCCCCACACATCCTCATGATTGGTGAGGCCCTAGATGGGCAGTACGGGCCAGTTTGTACAAAATTCCATGCAAGATATCATCTCCTACAAGCCACTGCAAGTGAAGTGTAACTCTATGGGGCCTATATGGGCCTACTTATGATTAGTGTAGCCCCTTTTCTTAGGGTTTGGCCACAGGTTCAATCTTTACTCATCAAACCTTCACTCACTGTGCAACTGAATTTCAAAAAAATTCTATACTAAGATCTACTGTCATATCTATTATATGGGAATCTAGTAACATGTGCCTTGAACTCCACTGTGGGACTCACATGAGGATAATCCAAACCATTCATCTTGAATCCCATTCCTCCATGGATATATCCTCTAATTTTAGTTCAATATATAGGAGTGAGTCCCACTGTTTGATTGAGAAAATGATAAAAACATATTTTATGCCATATCAACAATGATGCCCCATTAGCGCTCCAAAGTGTATGACAGAGAAGTTAGTGAGAAGAAACATGTTTTGATAATGCGTCTTTTCTTCTAAAATAATTTGTGAATGACAAAAGTACCCCCAGAAAAGGTTTTTTTTTTTTTTGTTTGTTTTTTTTTGTGCTGCATCAAGAAATGGTGTTCAGATGGATATAATTATTACAAATGGGATTCCTGGCCCTTGTTTGGGGATGGTCATTTCTCTTGAAAGAAGCATTGATTCAAATTTAATGAAATGAAAATAAAGCCATAGAAACAAAAATCTCATATTTCAAGAAAAAAAAAAAATCTGCCATACTAAATATCTGCCATCTTAAAGCGTGGTTAAATTCCAATAAAAATCACAACAACACAAGTTACACAACAACGAATTTTTTTGCACAGTTTTGAGTCAGTTGGGTCCCCAGCAACTCAAGTACATCACTGTCCTCAGTGATTCTTCTGATTGCTTGGATCTCTCATCTCCTCCTCTTCTCTTTGTTTCCAAAGAAGTAGCTGGTGAATCGATAGAAGTTGGGATTCTCTTGGCTTGTAGATAAGAACCCTTGTTCTTCTTTGCCTGTTGATGTAAGGATCTGTTAGCGTAATTCCATCTGCAGAATCCATGATCTTTGAGGGCTTCAACAGCTCCTACACTGGCAGCCACGATCCATGCTCTTGTTGTCGAACTCATCTTTTTAATGCTAAGCCTTTCTTCTGGAATTTCAGGGAAAGAAATGGGCTTTGAGGTGTTTGAAGTTTGAATTAAGTGAAGAGCTGGCAGAGGAACCGTTTATATAGAGATTGGAGGTTCTCAAAAACAAAACCATTGGCTCATAATTTTTTTTTTTTTCAACTTTTTATATATGGGGTCTGTCCGGATGCTTGTTTTTGCAAATCCAGGTCCTGATCTTGCTTTCTCCTGCCAGAGGCACAAAGTAGTAGAGAAACCACCGTTTTAGAAACGTTTCTTTGCTTCCTCACCACCTACTGAGAAGAAGACAAAAATGTGCGTAGGATTAGCATTTGTGATTTTGGGAATAAAGTCCGGTTAGGTACACAGCGCAGCGCACATTAGCGAATCCAAGACCTTGTAGATTAATAATTCTTCATGTGGCTCACAGGTATTTACTTTCTTTCAGATCATCATCTTGATCTGAGCAGTGCATTGCCAATGATTGTAATGGATGAGCTACTAAATCACCTCCTGCATACGGTTTTGGTCCCAAGGTATTATGAGCCTAGCATCATGAATTCATAAATGTCGCTCAACATTGATTTTTTTTTTATCTATTAATTATTTCTTTAAAGTTTTGCCGTCTTATTCTTTGGAAATTAATCAATTTTTGTTGGCTATCTAATCTTAACAATAACATCCAAAATTAATAATTTATGTTCTTAAGACTTTCTATGAGAGGATGATTCCTAATGTTTGCTAATGGTTGAGGAATCAGTGGCGAATCCATAGTTTGAGGATTCATCACTGCTACTCATGCACAGATTTTCCCCTTGAGGGTTTTTCTTTTTATAGTTGAGAGATACTTCTCATGGATTTGAATGAGAGGTTATATCTTCACCACCGTGTGGGACACCTCATGACAAATCCAGCTCTCTTACACCCTACAACCCAGCCCCTCATGAATTAACTCTCACTCTCATTTGTCACTAATCTAAATAATAATCATTATTGGATTAAGCCACATACTCCCCTCATGCACACTGCCCCTTGTAAATTAGCACAAGCCCAAATCTAACACTCATGCATCGGCAAGGTATTGTGCTCTCTTGTGCTTTGGATTGGTCCATTAGAAAACCTAAAACACTATGAAACGGAACATGGCCTAGATTGAAAATATTTCGATCACTGTATTTTTGGCCATTTTGAATTGCATTTTGGTTAATTGAATCTCAAAATTCTCATAAAAAATTCTCAATATAATTGGCTATGATTTGATATATTTGTTGATTCTAACTGTTGTTTTATAACATAAACATTTCATAAGATTATAAATATTTTTAAAACCCAAATAGTCAATTCGAAATTAAATATTTATTTTTCTTATTATTATTGAAACACAAGATTCTTTAATTTAAATCATTAAAGTAAAGAGTAGTTAGACTAATTCCTTCATAAAAATATTTGAAAGTAGAGTAGCCTTTTCTTGTCAAAACCGACAGCAAATTGTACCATAGAAATAAAATCCCATTGTCAAAAAAATAAAAAAACAGAAAATATTATAAGAAAATAGAAATATGGGAATTTTTTTTTTTTTGAGAAAAAAGGAGTATTAGAGGGCAAGTAAATCATAGAACACACCATTCAAACCAACCATGATTCTTTTAATAAAAAATAATTTTTTTTTGGATAAGTGATCTACTAAAAAGCCTACTAATATGCGATTACATTCTAGTATTAATCATTTGATAATTTTAAAGAAAGCTACACTTCAGCAAGGGATTCTCATTGCTTTTAAGAACTGATATACATCGTCAAAATGATTTACATAAGCTCATAAAACTTTTTGCTAAGTGATCAACTAAAAAACCTACTAATATGCTATTACATTCTAGTATTTATCATTTGATAATTTTAAAGAAAGATACACTTCTGCAAGGGATTCTCATTGCTTTTAAGAACTGATATAGATCGTCGAAATGATTTATATTAGCTACTGTTTAGGTGTATGAATGCAAAATCCTAAGCAAAAACTCTTTTTATCGATGCAAGATAACAGCTCTTTTTTTTTTTTTTTTTTTTTTTTTTCTTTTAAAAAACTGTAATGCGCTGGAATGCTCCTTCTAGATTCTAGTGCAATAATCTCAACCATTGAGATTTATAGAATTCCTGCCAACCCAAAATATAAAAAAGAAAAGAAAAGAAAACTTTTTATCCATCACCAATAGCCAAAACAAAAGAGAGAATAAGTACAATGGGAGTGTGCTAAAGATAAAATAAAAAACAAAAGAATGAAAAGGACTGACTTTGAATATATATGCATATATATATTGTTGAGTTGGCCCAGTGGCCAGGAGACGGAAGTTTAAACCACCCTGTCAGGGATTGATCTCTGGTAGGGGCTATGGAAGCGGGTGTTGCTAACCACAACAATACCCTGTGATTCCCCAGACTTTGAATATTTGCCTTATTGATCCATTGAAAGGGGGTTCGAGTTTTGCTATTTTTGCAAGGAGAAAAAGTGTAAAGGGATTTACTATTTTATTATTGTTATTATGTTTGGTGAGGAGAAAGTTGGGAATAAAATTGTTGGTACTTAATCGGCAACTTGTTGGATTTGGCCAAACTTTAGTAGGGCTAATTACTTATAAATACAGTCTAGGGTTATTCTTTGTGAGTAAGAAATAAAGCAAGCAAGGCTAACAAAGAGAGTATTTTAAGGGGAGAGGTTATGAGAGCAAGATTGAGACAATTTACTGCGTGTTGAAATTGATCGTCCCATGAATGTAGGCATTGCCAACTATGTAAATCTCGTGTGCTTGTGGTTGATTGATTTTGCGTGTGATTGCCATGATTAATTCCCTATATATTTGGTATCATAGCAGGCTAGGATCTTCTAGGATGAGGGGTTGTTGCACCCAGTCAGAGATTCGACGGATCAGATCTGTGGAAGAAGAAGACTGGTCATCGGGTTCTGTTTGGTTCGGATCGTTGTAGTGCAGAAGGCCATCGCAAATGATCAGAGGAGATCGGCTGATCTAGGTGGGCTACTGTAGGAGACTGTTGCAGTGATTGCGTGCATAACAGATCTATGGGAAGAAGACGACCGAGCAGGATCAATTCCAAGCCAGGGCTAGTTTAGGTCAAGTCAAGTTTCAGGTCAGTTTCAACCTGACCTAGTTCTGAAGCCCAGTTTAGCACTAACCAACAACCAGCCAGGGCTTATGTCAGACACCAGCGGTGCAGTCAAACAGTAGTTTAACCATCCGGACTCTGATTCGGGCTCTGTTTCTTCCTACGGACTCGCGTCGATGAGATCTACAAAGTTGACATAGCGGATTGACCCTTGACCGTTTGAAGGGCTGAAAAAGGGAGCTGATTTCACACACTATGGAAAAAAAGGCAACCATGGCCACAACATGTATCAAATTTGAAACTCAAAAATTTGATAGGAAAAATTAATTTTGGCTTGTGGCAAACAATGGGAATATGTGCTGAAAGAATAGAAGAGAGATCTACTATCTTCGAGAGTTTGTTGAAAACAAAGTTGGAGAAGTCCACAACCTAGCCTATTTTGCCAGTCTTTGTAATTCATCACTATTGTGTAGGGAGAAGGATTCATCAGAGAGGTCTGCTTCAAAACAGCATGGGTTGTCTCTGTTCTTCCTCCATAGTGAAAGGAACAAAGACTAGCTTCCAAATTTATTACCCAAGTCCGAGGAGAAGCCTGCACTACTGCATAATCCTCACCATGTAGATGAAGGATGAGAGAGTTTTAAAAATGGCATAGTTTTTGGGCTTCTTCTTGTGCTGGATGGGATCCCCTCCTACTCTTCCAAGTCTTCCTTTTATAGCCTCTGATGAGCCATAACTGTCGAAGATCATGGAGGAGTGGAGTTGGTTTCAAGATTGTCTTCAATGGAAAAGTGGCTATTCCCCTTTTGCATGTTCAATGGCTACCAGAAGAAGTAAACGGCCAGATCGTGGGAGATCGTGGGCTACGAGCAACCAGGAGAGAAGAAATGCGGCATACACTATATGAATGCAAAGATGAATGCTCTATGTGCATGCATGAGAACTTCCATCAAGTATTAAAATGATAACTCAATGAATGTAAGCTTAAAGCATTTGAAGGTTTAAAACAAAAATGTTTTGATTGAAGTGAAAATACTAATCACATGTTCTTTAAATAAACAACTTGTAAAGATATGGATTGTAGAGTCATGTAAGTTGTATTGAAATCACAAATCTAAAACATGTGATGCATGAGCATAGTTGTTTAAAAATAAATTAGTTTGCCTATGTGTTCATCGAATGAAAACAACTAGTTAGAGATTCAACCAAGTATGAGATTCATGCTATGAGAGAAATCAAAGTTTTAACAAAGCATGAAACCATTATGATATGAAAGTTAAAACAAACTTGGTTTGAATCTAAATGAAGAATCCAAAACAACAAAGTAATTCAAAGTGAAATATATGTAATGGATTCAAGAAAACTTAGTTATCATGTTAGAATTGATTTACCAATCATTTAAACAAAGCATGAAACCATATGACAAAGAAAGTAAAGCTTACTTGAAATGATTTAACATAATGAAATCAAGCTTTTAGCTTTCCATGGACCAACTAGCCTTTCCCACCTCAATCTCCTTCCTTAGGCTTCAAAATCCCTCGAAGTATGCCTCAAAGTTGGTTCAAATCCCAAGGAAGAGCTCAAATATATAACAAAAAAGTGGTCCAACGGGTCTCTGATCGGTTGACCAAATTTCAGCTTAGTTGACTGAACTCCCAACGGTCGGAAATTCTGGGCGCTACAAACTGTGAAAATTCGGTCGAATGCTGCCAGAAGGAAACCTAGTAAAGGTGATTCACACGTAGAGGGGCTCCTAGCAAAGCAAGCCTTGCATAACCATGGTAGGTCCAAGGAAAGGGGTAGATCAAGAAAAAAATAACTCCATATCAAAGTCTAGAAGTAAGAAAGATTTTGAATGCTTTTATTACAGGAAGAAAGGGCATTGACAGATAGATTGTCGGCATTGCGAGGCGAATAAAGTGGGAAGAGTAACACTGGGGACAAAGCAGAAAGCAGTGATTTTGCCACCGTTGCTTTAGAAAAGGAGGTGGAATTCCTATCGGTCACACAAGGTAACCATCTATCTGATGTGTGGATTTTTTATTCCGGTTGTTCTTATCATATGTGACATAATCGTGAATGATTTGATAACTATGAGCCATATGATAGTGGTAGTGTTCTAATGGGTAATGATGCACAATGTAAAACCATTGGAATGAGAACCATTTGAACTAGAATGACAAATGGAGTTCTGAGAACTTTGGGAGGTGTGAGAGATGTTCTCGCACTCAAGAAGAATTTGATATCCTTAGGCACACTAGAATTCAGAGGATGTTCATTCAGTGCAAAGGATGGTGTGCTTAAAGTGAGTAAAGGAGTTCCGGTATTAGTAAAATGCACCAGAGTTGGAAGCGACCATTACAGATTGATGGGAAACACAATTGTGGGTTGAGCGGCTGTCTCTACGGAAGATAAAACCAGCGATGATGAGTCACAGTTATGGCATATGCGGCTAGGGCATATGAGTGAGAAGGGCATATTAGAACTTCACAAAAGACACTTGTTGAATGGTGTGAAAACATGAAAGCTTGATTTTTGAAAGTTCTGAGTTTTCGACAAGCAGATGAAAGTGTCTTTCAAAATTGCAAGCAATGATTGTAGAAGTAAAGGTTTTCTGGATTATAATCATTTAGATGTGTGGGGGCCATCCTCGGTTAAGTCAAAAGGTGGAGCTGAATACTTTGTGACCTTTATTGACGACTTGTCAAGGAAAGTTTGGGTTTACTTCATAAAACACTAGTATGAGGTCTTCGACAAGTTTAAAGAGTGGAAGGAAGAAGTTGCAAATCAGACATAAAGAAAAGTCAAGTATCTGAGATCAGATAACTGGGGTGAATACAGAAATCACAGGTTTTTACAATTTTGCAAGGATGAAGGCATCACAAGACACTTCACAGTTTCAAAAACTCCTCAGCAAAACGGAGTTATGGGAAGAATGAACATGACTCTTTCGGAAAGAGCAAGGACCATGAGACTTCATGCAGGATTGTGTGAAAGTTTTTGGGCATAAGCGGTTAATCATGCATTCTATGTGGTTAATCGGTCATCATCAGTAGCCTTGGATTGTAAAGTTGCAGAATAAGTCTGGATAGATAAAGAAGTTGATTATTCCTCATTGAAGGTATTCGGATGCCTAACATATGCACATATTCCCAGTGATGAGCGATCCAGTCTAGATTCTAAGTCACTCAAACGCATATTCCTCGAGTTTGAAAAGTAGAAGATTTTAAAAAATCATTTTGAAACCCCTAAATATATAGATCTAGTATAAAAGTATATAGATCAATCATTTACACACCATACAATGATCATGAATCATTAAAAGAACATATTTATGATAAAATCCCCAAAAAATGATATATTATAATTCAAATATTAAAAAATCCAAAAATAAAAGAATTAAAAAAGCTAAAATCATGTGTATGACTATGAGTATATCTATCATCTACACACTATTGATAAGCCTTTGGTATTTAGAGTATCATAAATACTCTAACAAGTAACAACAATTATTTTTACAAAAAATAAATATTTAATAAAGTCATTTTCAAAATCCTAATATACAGATCTAGCATAAAAGTATGTAAATCAATCATTTACACACCACACAATGATCATAAATCATTAAAATAACATATTTATGATGACATCCCTCAAAAGTGATATATTATAATTCAAATATTAGAAAATAAGAAAATAAAGTAAAAAAAACCCAAAATCATGTATATGACTACGAGTAGATGTAGACTTATCATCTACACACTATTAGTAAGCCTTTGGTATCATAAATACTCTAACAAGTAACAACAATTAACTGTACAAAAAATAAAGATTTAATAAAATCATTTTCAAAATCCTAAATATATAGTTCTAGCATAAAAGTATGTAGATCAATCATTTACACACCATACCATTATCAGGAATCATTAAAAGAAAATATTTATGATGAAATCCCCATTCAAATATTAAAAAATCGGAAAATAAAAGAATTTAAAAAAAAACCCAAAATCGTGTATATGAGTAGATCTATCATCTATACACTATTAATAAGCGATTAGTATTTACTATTTGGTGTCATAAATATTCCAAGAATTATTTTTTTTAAAAGTAGAAGGTTTAAAAAAAATGATTTTCTTACACTCAAAATCATATATATGGGTAGATCTAGCATGAAAGTGTGTAGATCTAAGTGAAGACTACAACACAAGTGACAAAGCCAATGATCTTTTCATTCATGTCTATGCTTTGTCTAAAAAGAAAAAATAAAAAACACATAATAATAAAAATAAGGGAGTTAAGTTGATTTTCTCTTACCAAATAAAATGATTTCTCTTGAAGAAATAGTGTTGGAACTTGGAAATACACAAGAGAATGAGCTATGGAGGCATGGTTGCTCTAAGGAGATGAGGGGAAAGGAGAAGAAGATGGTGGAATAGGGGAAAAGTTACAAAAAAAATAAAAATAAAAAAAAATAGGGTTTTTTATCGTTTCTCCATCTCTGCCGATATTTTCAAAATATCAGTTGAGATATCGGTTAAACCAATATTTTGACCATATCGGCCGAGATTGGCCGATATTTTTCCCTGCGATACCAAGTTCGGTATTGCGGCAAAATATCATCCCGGTATGGGCTGATACCAGTTCATATCGGCAGATATGAACCAGTATCGGTCGATTTCTTAATCCATGTTTGCAGTGGTAGCACAACTCAACATGGAGCTTGAACAGTTAGATGTAAAGACATCTTTCCTTCATAGTGATTTGGAGGAAACAATTTACATGGAGTAACTTGAAGGATTCATATAAGCCGGAAAAGAAGACATTGTCTATAAATTGAAGAAATCATTGTACAGGCTGGAGCAATCTCCAAGACAATGGCATAAGCGCTTTGACTCGTACATGCTACTGATTGGCTACTATCGATGTGAGTATGATCATTGTGTTTATTTCAATGTGCATGATGATAATTCATTCATTATATTGCTACTTTATGTGGATGACATGCTTATTACATGCAAGGACATGTAAAAAACAAATGAACTAAAATCTCAGTTGAGAAATGAGTTTGACATGAAAGACTTTGGGGCAGCCACAAAGATGTTGGGTATGGAAATCTTGAGGGACAGAATTGCTGGAAAGCTGTGGTTATCACAAAAGAAATACATCTAAAAGGTACTTGGGAAGTTTAACATGCAGAACGCTGAGCAAGTGTCTACTCCTCTTGCTGGTCACTTCAGTTTGAGTGCTGAACTATGTCCACGTACGGATGAGTAAATTGAAGAAATGTCCAAGATACCGTATGCTAATGTGGTGGGATGTTCGATGTATTCCATGGTTTGCACAGGACTAGATATTGCCCAAGCAGTCGGTGTGGTGAGTAAGTACATAGGGACTTCAGGAAAAGATCATTGGAATGTAGTAAAGTGGGTTTTTAGACACTTGGAAGGCACCAAAGACTTGGGAATACTGTTTGAAAGAAAACATGGGTAAAAAAGTGTAGTGGGTATGTATGTAGATTCGAGAGATGACCCATGATGAAATGAATGACTTTTTGCTAGATTACATTCATGGGTATTACTATGAGAGGATATCGAAAAGACACGGTTGAAGGCGGAGGATGAAGTGGGCCACACAATGATCAGATCGTAAGGAGGAATGTGAATGTGGGCCCACCCACATGAATTCCAAGCCCTCCATTTTGTGATTGTTGAACATTTTTTTTTACTATTACTTTGCTGCAAGAGGCTTTGTACATTGTAATAGAATGAAATTGAGAAAATCCAGTTTGGACTTTGATAGTTTAGAGTTTTGTCCCCGATCCCTGCATTAGAATTTCTACCAAATGAATTCAGTGTGTGTCATAAAGTATTTTTGCGTTTTAGTGGTATATGATGAATGATAGGGAAAGCTCGATATGCTTTCAAGGGCTTTATTTCTTTCTATTTTTCTTTTCTCTTTTCGCTTATATTGCGCTCATAGTACATGCGTCACTATATATCGAGACTCATGGATGGATCCCTTGGCATATACTTGATACGAATGTGACAAAACCACTCAACCATGAGTGTCTGTGCTTGACAGTCTATTTTGTGTATTGTGATGTATTGTTTTGTATTTTTACTTGGATGTGATATGGGTTTGCAAATATTATATTGGTGAATTAAATAGCAAACTTCATAACCCGTCCTATTGGCAGTATGTTTATGATGAAGGCCGAGGGTCTCAGAGGAGTACCCTTTGAAAGTCCGGGATCCGAACCCTGGGGGGGGGGGGGGGGGGGGGGGGTGGGTGGGGTGGAGGTGTGGATCGGGTGAGCTTCTAATTAGTGGCCAATTATAACAAATTTTAACTTTTTTAAATTAAATTAGTCACAAGTGATGATATAGAACTAAAGTGCAGAAGCTAACAAAAATAATCTTCACAAAGCATTTACTATAACACAAAGATTTATAGTGGTTCAGCCTCAATGCCTACATTCACTACCGGCTTGTGATCCTACACCCCACCGGATTTCCACAATCTATGCTTTTCAATAGGCTAAGCAATAACCTTTACAAAATGCTTTTCAAGGCTAAGCAATAACCTTACAAAAGGCTTTCCAAGGCTAAGCAATAACTTCTTGGGTTTTATGGTTCACCCCTAACCATACACTTATGCTTTTCTAAGGCTAAGCAATAACCTTTACAAAATGATTTCTCAAATAAGTGTCGACACAAACACTTTAAGAGATACAATTAAAGCTCAATACATTTGCCTCTAACATAGGCTGATATAAAATTGAAAATCAAACTCACATAATACTCTATGAAATGCAAAGATGAATGCTCATGGGGTTTGTGTGAAAACTTCAATCAAGTTTAAACATTAAGCCCAATGAATCCATGCTCAAAGCATTTAAAAGTTTAAGGCACACAAAAAGATTTGATTGAAGTGAAATGCAACTCACATGTATAAATACTAACTTGTTGATGACATGAAAATCAAAGGCTCCCAAGTTGTATGAATCTATTTAAGACTAATAATCATATAATGCATGTATAATGTTGTTTTCAAAAACCAACTAGGTTAGCCATTGTTCTTATGTGATTGAAAACAACATATGTAAATTCAACCAAGTAAATGATTCATGCTATAAAAGAAATCAAAGATTTTAGCAAAGCATATTTTATGAAATTTTAAAACAAACTTAGTTTGAATCATGGTGAAGAATCCAATACAGTTCAAATGATGCTAAAATGATAATGCATCCATCAAATTGCAAAACACAAAAAACCTAACAATCCCCCCCTTTGCAATTTGATGGAAACACACATACTCACTGAATTTCCACTCTAAGTCTTAAGCTCCCCCTGAACTGGACAGGTCTTGAAATCTCTCTCGGATGCTTCTTTAACTTGGCTTGGGCTCTTTGACTCTTTGTTCATTCCTTTTGATGCTTGGAGCTTAATCATTCTTCAATCTTCCTTTTAAGCTTTCTCTCATTTGCCAAGCATCTTCTTGATATCCCAAGCTTTTTATCTTTTTTCATCTCTCCCCCTTTGACCATGCAACCTCTCCCCCTATGCAAGCTATACATTCTCTCTCCCAGTGGGAAGTGATGTATTCTCTCCTCCTTAGACAAAATGTCCATTCTCTCCCCCTTTGCCATCGAGTTGCAAAGGATCCTATACACATGAAGCAAAGAAAATACCTTTGAGCAGCACCTATTAATAAAAGAAATCGAAAATGAAATTCATAATAGGCCATCATGTATTATTAATATCATCTCTAAGGAGTCAAAGCTAACTGAGGGTAAATTTGATCAAATCTAATGCTGCCTTTAAATGTTTATACTCCCCCTCAATCCATTCTCTCCTTTTATCAATACTTTGACAATGATGGGTATAGAGAGAAGGTGATTTTACCAATTGAGGATAAACTTCAAGGGAAGAATTAGTCAAGTTTAATATGATCAAATTTTCAAAATTAAGAACAAGATCAAGGGGATATAATGGGGATTACATAGCATAACATCAACTAATATACCTATGAAAATCATATGCTATGTATTGAAATCATTTCATCCATCATTAAATATAACAATAATGAGTAATGAGAATGAAATGAAATTCAATCATGAAGCCAACCTCAACCATTAATCGACCAAGATTATGATCACATAAAAATGGTGGTTATGAGATTTATCCAAATGTTCATGAGAGGTGGCAAACATGAATGTTATGATGCTAATGGAATGAGATATGGAGCAAAAATATATTGCTATCAAGTAGAATCCAATGTGCACAAGGTCTATCGCATTCTCAAGATATACCACATGAATATGATACCAATTTATCATGGAACCAATTGATACTAATTGAATATCAACACATGATTAAGAGCAAGGATGTGACAAACACAAAATTCCACTAAGCATTAATAATGGCACATTCATCACTTTAATGATATAATAACTAGTGAGCATAGTGATAAATATGAGAAATTGCATTTTCAAAATATATGACGTGGAAGAGCATGCAATTTGTAAAATCATATGAACTCAACATGAAGGACATCCATCAACAAAAGATATGTCTCTAAGATACATATAATGGATTTTGATGAGTTTCATATGAACATAATTATGATATTGAAAAATGCACAATAATGATATTACTAAAGTGAACATGCATGAGTCACATTAACACATTTTATTTTTAAAAACCATGTGATAGACACTGTGAGATTGCATTTCAAGATTTTACTATAAGTTAAGAAGCAATCTCATTTTTCTCAATATATATGACAATACACACATGAGATAATAATGATTGGGTTCCAAAATGGTTTCTTAAGATGTAATTCTGAGTAAAAATCATATATGAAACAATTCGACATTTGCATAGAGAGGGTCAATCAATACTCAAGATCTAACTCATACCATATCATCAATAAAGAATATAACCATGCATGCACAAGAAGGTATGAAGTTAGAAGGATACCATGGATCGCATATAAATGAAAATGGATCTCAAACATGTGTACAATCAAGAGTTTAACACCAATTCATCTAAAATGATCCATCAATCTATCACACAAAATCTCCACTCTTGCAAATGTACATAGCTTACGATGAGATTGAAAATGGATATGAAGATCATATCAAATGAGGGTAGCATGACACCATTTCCATCTATACCATGTAAGACACAACATCACAACAAATTTGCATTTGAAAGAATGTAGCTTTGTTGAGCAAAAATGCAAATTGCTTGGAAGAACATATATTTCCAACTAAGATGTTTTAACCACAATAAGCATATGGAAATATGTTTAAGGAAAATGCTTTTTATAATGGTAACTTACGAAGCTTGGAGCATTTTCCGAAAAAAAAAAAAAAACATTCAAATCACTTTAACATTCAAAATCCAACAATGAATCTTTTATAAAAATTATGACCAAGTGATTTTGAAAACCATGAAGTGAACTAATATCAAATTTCAATTTGCATTAAAAAAATGACTATTGGCACATATACAAATTGAACACATATTTTCCATACCAAAAGATATAACATGCGAGTTCATGGAAAATGCATTAAGAATTGGGGAACATATGGGCAAACTAGAGAACAATAACAATAAAAAATCTTACTCAAATTAATTGAGTTCTCACAAACATGTAGTCATCTAGCACAATACCAATAACCATAAAAAAAATAGCACTAAGCACAAAACAATTTTCAACTTGCATTTCAAAAGATGTAACTACATACAAGTTGATTTTACAAAAGCAATAATTTTCCATTTGAAAGTATGACTTAGAAATCCATGGAAAATTCAAATTAATTCAAGTCATTTGTTTTTCCAAAATGATCTATGATATCCAAAAAAATGATTTGGCAACATCAATTGATCATGAATAATCTAGCTTTTGAAACCACAATCAATTGATCATCAATAGGCATGCATTACAAGAGTTATAACAATAAAATGCAAATCTATCATAAGGATATTGCAATCAAATGATTTTGAGAAGCTTGAGATATAACCAAGTAAATAAAATCAATTGATTACAAAGAACATTGCATTTTAAGAAATGTAAATATGTAAGAACAAAATGCAAATGTATCATAACCAACAATATGATGTGACAATAAAGAATAGGTTGGTCCAACGAGGTTCAAGGCCTTAAGGTTTGTCTAATTGTCAACTTTTGAGATTCTGCCTAAGGTCTTGATAGGGTTGTTCTTGAGGGTTTACTTTTGTCATCTCACCAATCTCCCAAAATTTTTGCTTGAGAAGGTATAGTTTGGTGAGATTGTTTCTTAGGGGAAAGAGTGAGCTAGAGGGGAATCTCCATTTTCAACTATAGTGGAATCCATTGAAAGTCCGGGATCCTTACCTTAGAGGTGGGGTGAATAGGGTGAGCTACAACTTAAAGACCAATTATGACCAATTTTAATTTCTTAAAATTAACTTAGTCACTTGTGATGATAATAAAACTAAATGCGGAAGCTAATAAGAGAAAACACCATAACAATCACCACTACACAAAGATTTATAGTGGTTCGGCCTCAATACCTACATCCACTACCGGCTTGTGATTCAACACCCCACCGGATTTCCACTATGTATGCTTTTCAATAGGCTAAGCAATAACCTCTACAACCACAAATGTTTTTTCATTAGGTTAAGCAATAACCTTTAACAATATGCTTTTTTTAGGCTTAGCATTAACCTTTACACAATGCTTTTTTAAGGCTAAGCAATAACCTCTTGGGTTTTATAGTTCACCCCTAACCTTTACAAGAGATTAGATGTCTGAAATAAGTGTCCACACAAACACTTTAAGAGATGCAATTAAAGCTTAATACATTTGTCTCTAATATAGGCCGAGATGAAAGTTTAAAACAAGATACAAACATACACTAACAAGTAGCTAAGGTGAGTGCTCAAAGTGTAAGAATGTGTACTTCAATCAATTTTTAAAATGAAGCCCTTAAATGAATGCTTGATGCATTTAAAAATCTAAGCACAGAAATATATGATTGAAGTGATGAACTAATCACATGAGTTAATCAAAACAACTTGGAAAGACATTCCTATCAAACTACATAAGTTGTATGAAAGTTTAAAGGTCAAAACACATGTGATTGAGACATGAATGTTTGCAAAACAATCTAATATGCTTGTGTGAATTGATGTTTGTAAAACAACTCAGTCTAACCTAGAAATCATGCTGAAATAAGGTTTCAAAGATTTTGAGCATGCATGGATTTCAAAAGGGTGGAAATCAAAGCTTAACTTGGAAAGATATACCTTTATCTTAAGCCTTTTGGATTTCCATTTTCCTCTAGCCTCTTCAGTTCATCCCCCTTTCTTAGGCTTCAAAACAGCTCCAAAGATTCAACCAAAAAGCCTTTTGGAAGAAAGAAATGAGTTGGACTTAAAAAGCAAAAATCTGTCCAAAGACTAGTTGTCCCGGTCGACATCCCTTAGCCTTCGGCCGACCGGGTCCAACGGCTATATTTGCCAACGGCTAGTTTACCCGGTCGACATTCTGAGGGATCCAGTCGACCGGGTACACTGGCTTGGTTGAAGTTCTACTTGGATTTTGAAAATTCTGAAACACAAAACTGGGAAATCAGGGCCAACGTGATTCATGTATAACTTTAGGGTTCTAAAAATGAAAGTTGTATGCAAATCACAAACCACGATGCCTCACTTGATTTTACGAAAACATGGATGGAGAACTATTCTTTTGAAAATGCATTTTAAGATCTAAAACATGCAGGATGAAGTCTTTGAAAATCAAATGCATATGCAAGTCTAGGCTCCAGATTTCAAGGTCCTAACTACGATGCATGAGTGTGTGATCAGTTGTCGATGAAGGTGATAGTATATCCATCAAATTAGCAACAATCAAAATCCCTAACATCCATTTTTAATTATTCTAAATAAAGCACAATATTAGGGTTTTAACTCTAGGTTTTTACACCTAATCGAGATTTGATCCCAATATAGAGCACCTAGGCTCTGATACCAATTGAAAGTCCTGGATCTGAACCCTAGAGGGGTGGGGGGTGAATAGGGTGAGCTTCTAATTGGTGACCAATTATGACAAATTTTAACTTTTTGAAATTAAATTAGTCACAAGTGATGATATAGAACTAAAGTGCGGAAGCTAACAAGAATAATCATCACAAAGCATTCACCACAATACAAAGATTTATTGTGGTTCGGCCTCAATGCCTACATCCACTACTGGCTTGTGATCCTACACCCTACTGGATTTCCACAATCTATGCTTTTCAATAGGCTAAGCAATAACCTTTATAAAATGTTTTTCAAGACTAAGCAATAACCTTACAATATGCTTTCCAAGGCAAAGCAATAACCTCTTGGGTTTTATGATTCACCCCTAATCATATTCTTATGCTTTTCTAAGGATGAGCAATAACTTTTACAAAATGATTTCTTAAATAAATGTCTACACAAACACTTTAAGAGATACAATTAAAGCTCAATACATTTGCCTCTAACATAGGCTGATATGAAATTGAAAATCAAACTCACACAATACGCTATGAAATGCAAAGATGAATGCTCATGGTGTTTGTGTGAAAATTTCAATTAAGTTTAAACATTATGCCCAATGAATCTATGCTCAAAGCATTTAAAAGTTTAAGGCACACAAAAAGATTTGATTGAAGTGAAATGCAACTCACATGTATAAATACTAACTTGTTGATGACATGAAAATCAAAGGCTTACAAGTTGTATGAAACTATTTAAGACTAATCATGTGATGTATGTATAATGTTGTTTTAAAAAACCAACTAGGTTAACCATTGCTCTTATGTAATTGAAAACAACATATGTAGATTCAACCAAGTAAATGATTCATGCTATAAAAGAAATCAAAGATTTTAGGCATGATTTATGAAATTTTAAAACAAACTTGGTTTGAATCATGGTGAAGAATCCAGTACAACTAAGATCAAGGATTAAATATAAGTAATGGATTCAATACGTCATAGTTAGCATGCTAAAATAGATTTTTCAAATATTTAAACAAAGCATGAAAACATATGATAAGGAAAACTAAGCTTACTTAGATGATTAACTCATGATTCCAAGCTTTAGCTTCGTTTAATGACCCTCTAGCCTTTGTTAGCTCATTTCCCATTTGTTTTGCCCCAAAACACCTTAAGGAGTACCCATTGGATTCTCAAATTTGGCCTAGGAATGATTTCTTTATATAGAAGAAATTGCCCAACGGCTAGATTGTCGGTTAACCGACTTCAAGTTCGGTTAACCGAACTCCCAATGGTCAAAAAATGGCTAGTTTTGACCATTCTGGAACGCGAACCGAAGTGGGTTCGGTCAACTGACATCTTAAGTTCGGTTGACTGACAATACTGTAGCATAAGAAAATTTTTCCTTTTGAAAAAGATTAAGCAAAGAGCTAATCTAAAGTAATTTGCTAGTGGGAGTTCTAGGTCATGGAAAACATGCTTAGACTCATGTTTTAATCAATCGAAAAATATTTTCCAAAACATGAACCTATCAATGCCTAAGATGATTTTAAAACTCTAGGTCCAAAGGCTTGCATGATTTGAAAATCTTCTTTTCAAAACATAATCATCTAAGTTTAAAATCCAAAACATGCATGTAACATAAGTTCTAAAAGTTTTAAAACAATGCATGTGAAAATCAAGATTTCAAGTTTCAAATTCAATGCTCATGTGAAAATTCGAATGATGTGAAAATTATAATGCATCCATCAAATTGCAAAACACAAAAACCCTAACACCCTTGATTGTAGGTGGGAAGGAACTAGTCCAAATTCATGATTCGGAATATCAATTTGGAAGTATAGAGAGTGAGAAGGAGCACTTTTAAGTTAGTCTTGCATAGCTCCATTTGTGATGTAAAAGGCTAATCGAATGACACTAGCCCCCTATAAAGGCACTTAATAAAACATAAGAAATCTGTTAATATTTTATCTATTTATTGAATCGCATTTGATATTAGACCAAAATATATAGATGGTTAAACTTTTTTCTAAAAATCCTTTCGTATCCACCCTTTCTTCAACTTACGCGGTAGAATATTATGTAAATAGCTCTCACACAATGAGACTTATGAGGCATGTGAGGGGACAACCCATGGGCATTAAAGATAGCAGCATGATTATGAGGACACGGGATACACTCATACAAGATTCATGCACTAAATCTGAGCTATTTATGTGCATCGTTTCACAAAGATATATCTACTTTCACTGACGGCCTAAAAATACGCCATGGAAAGATATTAAATAAAAAAATGGAGTGGTGACATTCCATTTCGAACATCAAATTCAATGTTCAAATCTCCTGGGATTGTTTCAGTCATGTAAAACCTTTTTCTAGAAAAATCCAACTAACAATGCCTTTCTCTGTTACATGATAACCATAATGCAAAGCATGGGGTGCGGTAGATGACCAATGATTAATTTGATGTCCTTCCCTGTCCACCAAAAAATCTTCATTGACTATTGTTAGCCAAATATTATTGTTACAGATTGTGATTCATTCCAGATTTATAATCCATTTCCATTGACTACAATAGTAACCAAACAAAAAGCAACATTGTTATTTTTAGACACCTAGAAGGTCTTTACACCATGCTTTATCTAAACTTAAATATGTTCATATCATCTTCAAGATCTTCGGATCTTTGAAAAGAGCAAATTGGAAAAAAAAACAGGTGCAAGGTTTTAGTGTTTGGTGAGAGATGGAGACATCTATGTTTGCCTTTCGTCTTTTAAGACTCAAAAGATTCCATTTGGTCTGACATAGCCCTAGGTGGTCTGATTTGAATGATTAGTGTTGTGATTTAAAATTAGTGGGTCCAACACTCCATTTCTTTTTTTTTTTTACAAATGCCCATAAATGAGATACAATTCTGACCCGCACAAAGGTAATAGGTTTTTTGGAGACAAGGAGAAGAAAATTCAAATTTTCTCGTTCACACTAATGGACATCGGATGAAATAGAAGGAAGTGACTAGCATGAGAAATCAAAGGTTTCACAATGTTAAATAACCTTTTGCATTGCAAAAATCACCCAATTCTTTTAAATAAAAGCACGTAAAACATGACGGTTTCAGTTAAATAAGAAAATTTTTAAATCATAGAAAACTAAAGATAGAAAGTTTTTTTCAGAGGACTCAGACAGCGGCAGTTTTACACCTTAGAAGGTGTGCTTGGAGTCCCTAACTAGTCGAAGTATAGCTTAGGAAGAAGAATGGAAACTTAATTTTTTTGAAGGGTAAGTACTCACACATCTACCAACACGCACACACTCACCCAATTCCCTCACCATTGGCGCTACAACTAGGGATTGGTTCTTGGTTATTTTCATGGAAGGTAGCACATTTTATCTAACAAAAGAGAGATTCTTTTTCAAATGGTCTAAAACAAAAACTTTAATGAAACTAGAGTAACTGAAGATTAGATGTGCATTAGTTGTCGAACAAAGTGTTTTTTTTCTTCGTGCGGGATTTTCAATTTTCATCTAAATTTTCCATAGGGCCCTTGCTAGGGAAATACCCCACTGAAAAAATTAAAATCGCTCGTTTAATGTGACCTAATAAGATAAATTGTTGTTTCTAGCAAAAGGAATTTATGAAATTAATCTTTACCCGAACCTCAGTTTTTTAGGTGCTTAATCATATAAGGTGATGGAAAAATCTTCTCAAGTGCAGCATGGGAAATGGATAAATTGCTTTTAAGATTCAAGAACAGTTACGCTCAATGTTAGGTATTTACTATGATCTCAGTCATAGATTGATATCTAATCATTACCCAATGGCTTAAGAAAACACCTTCAGAAATTGGTAAAGGAATCAAGAAAGAAATTGGAAAGAAATCTTTCTATAGCTAATGAGGCCTTCCTCTATTACTTTACCTACTTAATGTGGACTTGCGGTGCATGGATGCCTATCGACCAAATCTTCTTTCCTTTTCACCTCTTTTTAATCAAGTTTAGTTTTTATAATGGTTTGTTGACCAGTAGGAAGAAGAACCAAATAACCTAATCGCAAATAATTTCTGTAACACCTTGACCCTACTTAATTTCGATTTAGAGTTAATTAATTGAGATTAGTAGTTTAATGGGTGTTTTGTATGTATTTGGGCTTGATTGGGTAGAATTAGTTGGGTTTGTTTTCTAGGTAGACCATGACCTTTTGGGAGTCTTTTTGGTTTATGTGTGGATTTAGATTTTTGTTGGTTTTGGGTGCATTGTATCAAGCTTTTCATGGACTTTAGTGCTTGTGTGTTGACCCATTTGATTCAGATTCATCTTGGCCCATTTCCAGCCCAAACCTCTTTTTGAAAATTCCAGTCCTTTAATGGACTTGTGAAAGGCTAAAAGGCAAACATGGTGGGCTGTCTGTGCCAAAACGACTTTGGAGACAGTAACATGTCTCGCTAGAGCGAGAATGAAGAAGTGATGCGCCAGTTTCCAGTAGCAGGTCTCGCTATAGCGAGCCTGGGCGGTGAAGACAGGTCTGATCCGGACTCTTATGAGAAGTTTGACACAAATTACTATTCTGAGTGGATTATGATTAGGAGCCTTATGCACGAACTTGAGGCTATATATTGGGTGTTTCTCTCAACCCTGGGTGTGACCACCACTCTAATTAATCTGAGTTAGAGATATCTTTGAGAGAGTTTATTCTCTAAAGCCATTGAGAGATCATTCTGAAGGGCTGCTCTAGAAGGTGTTTGCTGCTTCTAATTTCTTGTAGAAGATAGTTCATCTTGATTGACAAGGTGCGAGGAGATCAAGTAAGGAGAACGGGGGAGGTCGATGTCGTGTTAGTGGATTCTTTACAAGAACAACTACAATCCTTAGGTCGAGGTACAGACTGAGGTAAAGGGGCTTGTGAGTATATCTTGTAATTGTTCGTGAACTCTTGATTTCTGGTTCGTGGTTTTTCTCCCTAGATAGGGTTTCCACACTAAATATTGTGTCTGCCTTCTTGTGGATTGGTAGATTTATTTGCTAATTCTATATTTTGTGATTGGTTACATCCGCTGCATTGATTGGTTAAATTAGAACTAATATTCATTCTAGTGGGTCCTGCAAAATCCTCAACTTGCATGCACTGCAGGGAGGAAATTTCAGCTCAAAAACCTCTTCCCTCAATTCAAATTGATCTTTCTTACACCAGCTGAGTTTCTTCTTCTCTTGCCCTTTATTTCTCTCTACATCTTCTTCTTCTTCTTCCCTTCATCTCTACTAAATCTAGAGCCTGCATGTGAGATCCCTCAACTCTATCTTCTTTAAGTACTCCTATACGCATTTAGTGGACTGATTTTTAGAAGGCTTTATCTCCTTCCTCATTTCAAACAGCTAGGCAAGGAGACCTCTTGCATATGAAGAAATCCATCTCCATAGCATCTTCTTTCTTCCCTACAACAAGAGGTTCAACTCTCAAGTCAAGGAACACTTTATTTTCATTTCTCAACACTTTTGGTAAGCCTTTTGATTCAAGACTCATGTCTCCTTATTCAAATATGAATTTGGAAGGCTATGTTGGTGTTGCATGTGGATTTCAAACATGTTCTTTTCATTTACCATTGTAGGACTTCATCTTCTCCATTTCATTTGGGGGTTTTTCATTTTGAAGAGGTGTTGGGCTATAGAGCTTGAATTTAACTTCAATTTGGTTACAAGCACCTTAAGGCAAGTAAAACAAATTATATCTTGTGCATGCACTTTCATTTCTATGATTCTTGCTGTGATTTATGTTTTAGAAACCCAATTTCAGCTCATGTATTAGCTTGATTTAATTTTGTAAGTGGGTTCTTGTATAAGGTTGGTAATGTGTCTTAATTGGTGGGATTTGATGGAATGGAATGTATTGGAGACTCCTTTTGGTGTATATGTGATGAGTTTGAAAGAATGTTAGAGGTTGGGGAAGGAGACAACTCAAAGTGCTGATTTTCAAGGCTTAAAACTCGTGGTGCTGCCCAGAATTCGGCCAACCAAAGGAGATTCGGCTACCTTATCCGTAAGCAATGTTTTTACAGGGATTTTCGGCAACTTTTGGCCACTTGTTCTGTGAGGCCCCACCCCTTATAGGCCCTTAATTTGATTTGAATAATTATAAATGTTATATTAGTTTCCTTATTATAATAATTAATAGGATTTAGTAGAATAGTTTATTAAATGTTCCTAAGTCTTAGGATTAGACTTTTAATTATTTCTTTATAGATATAGGGTGTTCATTATAATTTAATTAAGGTTTTAGTTGGATTAGGCCTTAACTAGTAATTAGTCTTAATAGGAGGGGTGTTATGAGTTAAGGAAGCTTTTAGAATCCCAACCTAAAGACTCATTTGCCCATAGCCTTATCTCTCCCTCATTTAAACTAAAATACCATTTTGGTAATTGTCCTAAACCCTAACCTATAAATACACCACTATTAAAATGAAATGAACTCTAAACCTAATTCACTCTCATTTATCTCTCATTTCACTCTCATCTTCTCTCTCTCCCTAAGAAACCCTAATTCCCCAAATCCGAGCAACAAGGAGTAGGAGGTTTCCCCCAATTGCTTCATCAACCCTATGTTGGCTTCTTGGACTTCTCTTATACTCAATTTTCCATTTCTACTAGTTTAAGGCAAGTACCCTATGCTGGATAACTTAGAATGCATGTTTCATTCATTCGATTATCAGATTTCAATTCAGTTATGTATGTATATATGTTTAGATCTACCAATTGAGCTTTGTTTATAGTTTATGGCCATTGATGGCTGGGTGTAACCCATTTGAAAGGTCAATGGCCCAAGGATTGATGAATGGATGGTTATAGAAGTTTTTTTTTTTTTTGTTTGTTAATGATTCTGTGTTGGATGGAAATGGGTTGAGGAGAAGAATTAGGAATTGAGTCATTGTAACAGTCCCCGGAGATGAAACAGTGAATGGGATGTTCATTGTGTCGATACTGGGACCCAGGTGGGCCACCTGATGGTCGATCCGATCCGTAGATCTGAAATAGGATCCATGGGCGATCCTATAGGTAGTGGACCCGTGCGAGGTGGGCCCTTTTCACCTACCATCCATGCACAGCAAATCTGGGAGGCGTGAGTTGTGTTTGAGGGATATTCATTTTTAATATCAGGCCATCGTGGGACCCGATGGTTGATCGGATCACAAATCTGATCTGACCACAGTGTTGTGTATGACCAGGAGACCTTAGAGATGCTGTACCCATGAGGAGTGGGTCCCGTCCAACCCACCATCTGATGATTTTAAGAATCAGAATCGTGACTTATGATTGAGGTGATTTCTTTCGTTTATTCCGCTGTGGGGCCCAGGGGATGATTGGATCGTGGATCGGGTCCGGGCATCTGGCCGTTTAGGCCTGGGCGACCCTGCTAGTGAGGTCTAATCCAAACCTCGATCAGTGGGGCTCACTTCATAGAGAAGCTTGATGCATTTGGCGTAAAACCCCTTTACAGAATCATGTTCAGTGTTGTGTGAGGCGGTTCTATTGTGCAAAAAAAAGAAGATGAAGGTGTATGGTGGTCTGAGGGAGTAGGGAATTAAAAGAACTCCTAGGCAGATTTTGTGTACTTCGTATCGTGTGTGGGACCCACTTGATGACCTGATCCATGATCAAGTCCGGTCACAAGATCAGGGACTTCTGGGCGACCTTGACGGTGGAGTCCGATCGGAGTATTGATCGGTGGGACCCACTATCAGAGTGGCCCAGTTTCTTTTGGCGTCGAGTTTCATCACAGAACCGAGCTCTGTGTTGAGTGGTAGGGACGATTGGGATGTAGTACCTGTAGTGGAGATAAAAGAAGAATGGCTAGTGGTAACTTGATGACCTGGTAGGAGGTGACCTGATGACCTGTTGACTTGTCTTATGTGGTAATAAAGGTGAGAGAATGGAGAATGATGGTGACATGTGAGAGGTGAGGAGGGTCAAGCGTGATGACCTCGAGACCTTTTGGAATAAAGAATTCCATATTACCTTTGCCATGGGTGTTGGATGTGAATTTTGATCCCCCCCTAGAGGGAAATCGCCATTCAACTGTATGAGATAAAAAAAAGTACATTGAAAATGAGGATTCCGACTACCCTCAAAGTCGACGGATCATGATCGCCAGTTACGAATACGGCCATAACACCGTCCTTCGACGAAAGTCGAAAGAATGTGGGAGGAAAATGGATGGGTTCTTCTCTCGTCAGATGTGCCGCCGACGACACACGACGGTTGTCCCGTCACTTAATTTGGGTCAAACTTGGGTCAAGGCTTTCAAATTACTGGCTCCATGATAGGATCGTAGTGAACTAGATAGGGGAAATCAACATCCAGGGGGTGCAGACTCGTTAAAATTACATCCAGGTATTCTATGGGATAAGTGAATTAAAAAAAAATAAACTAAGAAAATAAGGGGGAGGGTGCCAAATATTTTGAAGATGATCAACCCCATTCCTGGGTACCACCTTCAATGTCCTTTGACGACCTAGGGTTTAAAGGCTGATTCTTCGAATCGAAAGAACGATGCAAACGAAACTTCGAGTTATGATTTCTGTGGGTTTGCGTGCGATACGCAAGTGATAAAAGTGCACGGCCGATGATGGGCCGGAAGTAAGATAAAAATGGCCGATGTTGGGCCGGTAGTTAATAAACTAATATTGGGGTGTGCGAAATCACTCGTCTCGTTTCGTCATTCTCTTTAATTCAGGTTCTCGAAATCAGCCTCTATTCCCTTTAATCATTGAGTTTAGATAAATATTTGGCACCGAAGGTGGAGGAAAAGAAAAGAAAATATTTTTGGGATTGGTTTTGTTGGTTTTATAGTTTTTTTTGGATTTTAATAATTGGGGCTAGAAGGGCCTAACTAGGGGAGTTCCTACTTGGATTCAATCTAATTGTTCCCTTTCCCTAATGGATCTCTACCCTAACCTAGGGTCCTAACCGCCCACATCCGCTCACCTGGTCCCTTAGAGGGGCCCGGAGAGAGAGTGGGGTCTAATCAGTTGGGGTTAATGAAACTAGGGTAGTCTAAGCTGGCTAGGGGGAGACCTAGATCTTGGTCCGGGGTCTGACCTAATCAGTCTAGGCTACTGTCTAATTTATAACTCCAATTTATTAATATTTTTGGGTTTTTGTTATCTTTTACTTTATTTTTGGTCTTTTGGATTTTTATTATTATTATGATTTTGTTTTTGGAGTTTATTTATAAGGCCTAAAATCCTGAATTAATTTCTCCTAATGAAATCGGATGAGGAAGAGAGAATGAAATTCTAATTTTTTATTTAATAATTAATCTAAATAATCCCGAATTTTCTAACTAGTTCCCTAATCCTAATGAGAGGGGAGAAGAGAAAAGAACTCAATTATTGAATTTAGCCTAATTATTCCAATTAATAGGGTAGCTAAAGTCCTATTTTTAATCTTTACTTTTTACTGCTACTTTTATTTATTTTTTTGGTGTTTTTGGTTTTTACTTTTATTTCTTTGAGTGTTTTCTTTGTTTTTGTATGTTTTTTAATAAATTATGCAGTCCTAAATTGCATCTAAAAGGATAAGAAATAAAACTGTAGCCAAGTTATAATGCATGGGCAGGTTGGATGCATGAGCATGTTTTAATGCATGAATCAAGAACAAATTAAAACAAGCCATGACAAAAGGAAAGAAAAATGCCTATTTAAATGAATGTTTAAATGAATGAACATATTAAATGCATGGGCATAATTTATACATGAATAATGAGGCATAAGATAAATAGAGAATTAAGCCTAATGGAATAACATAGTCTCAAGCATGCATGTATGGGTTTGGTTTGGAAGAGTGGGCTCTGAAATGGGTTTGTGAAAGTGGGTATAACAGTAAGGGGTGTGCGTGAGTGTGCAGCAGTGGAATGAATGGTGCAGGGAAGTGGACTCGGGCGTGAGTTCAGTAGGGGGTACAGTTGCAGGTGGGGGTGCAGGTGCAAGTGGGTACAGAGGGCGGTGAAGGTGTATGGTGGGTGGCAGTGGTACATGTGGCAAGGGGGGAAGAAGAAGGAGTAGAGGGAGATAGAGACTGGTGCGGGAGAGAGTGGAAGGGAGAGAGATGGGTCGCCGAGGGAGAGAGAGAGAGAGAGGAATCAGAGAGGAGAGAAAATGAGAAAGAGGGAGACAGAGCAAGGAGAGAAAGAGGGTGAGGGGCGTGTGTGCAAAGTGATATAGAGAAGGGGAGAGGAGCGTACCTGGGCAGGGGAAGAGGGAGAGGCGTTGTGAAAGACGAAGATGGGTGCTGGTGGAGCGGATGCGGCGTCCGGCGATGCGAAGGGCTGTTGCAGCTGTGAGGGGGTTGCTGCGCCCGTCTGGTAGGGAGTGTTGCATGAGATGTGTTGCGGGGCCTGCGGCTACGTGCGTTAGGCATACGTCTGGCGTAGGGGGAAAGGTCCGGGCTTCCTCGGTGTCTCTGCGCAGGGAGATGATGGAGGGTGCGAAGGGGCGCGGGGCTGCTGTGGTGGACGACGGTGCTACTGCGTGAGATGGGCTTGGAAGACGGTGTTGCTGCGGTGGTGATGGTGGTGTGTAAGACGGGTCTGGGATGGAGGGGAAGATGAGGAGAGGAGAGAGGAGTTCGGTGTGAAGATGGTGATGGAGGACGATGGTGAGACGGGTTGTAGCATGTAGGAAGAGGGCGATGGACGCTGGATGGAGGGGAGATGGGCGTTGTGAGATGTAGATGAGGGATTTGGAATGGGTGGGATGATGTGATGGGATGCCGGTGATGGTGAGATGGAGATGAAGGGTGACACAGAGAAGATTGTCTAAAAGGGAGTTCTGCCTGGGATGGAGCCTGCGTGAGATGGTGATGGAGGGAGAAAAGGGGTGGAGGGCGTGCTGATGAGATGGGAGATGGTGGATGGGTTTCGATGGAGATGAGTTCTGCTGTGTGCGTCAGGCGTGCGTCGGGGAGAGATGGAGGGCTAGATGGTGAGATGGAGAAGATGCGCGAGATGGGTTCTGTGATGATGACGGGGAGAGAGATGGACATGCGTGAGATGATGGTGGTGGTGAAGACGATGGCCCAACCGTTCTGGAGTCTGCGCATCGGTCTTTTTTCGTTCTATTGCGTGAAGTGGGGATAAGACCTAGGAGTTAGAGACTGAGAGGGAGTGAGAGATCTCAGGGGTTGGGAGAGAGATGTGCGTTTGAGATGGGCTCTAGGGGGGTGGAGATTTCTGTCTGGGATGAGAGTTCTGGGGGGATAGAGATTGGCTCAAGGGAGTTGGTGATGACGAGGGGGAGAGAGATCTCAGGAGGGAGGGGAGAGTCTAGATCTCGTGGACTCTCCTCTCCCATGCAGCTGATTGGCCTTGTGGGACGGGTCAAGTTCGGGTCTGGTATGGGTTGGTTTTGGAGTTCAGGTTAGATGGGTTTGGACTTGGTTTAATGGGTGATGGGTTAGGTATCGGTTGGAGTCTAGGTGAGTTGGGTCCAAGGTTGGACTTCAGTGTATTTGGGTTGTATTCGGCATGGAGTGATGTGCTCGAGTTGAGTTTGAAAGGAGCAGGTTCGGGCCCAGAAGATGGGGTCCTGGTGGAGATTGGTCGAGTTATTGTCGCCGTGGCCCAGGTTTCGTAGATTTCAATCCGTTCGTCGGATTTCAACGTTTTACATATCGACGAAAAGCTCTCGGCGAGTAGGTCACGATGAACCAATTTTCAGGGCGATTAGAGGTCCAGAAATGATAGGCGATTTTTCACTCGGGACCTAATCAGGACATCATTAAATAGGGTGGACTGAATTGCCCCTCATAGGGTGCCAAAATGAGGTGTCTACAATGGGAGATTTAATTGCCTTGTTTCCCTATGGTTTTAAAATTAGGAAAAGAACCCATTAGTTTTAGAAATTAGAAATAAAAGACCCCTTAGCCCTTATTGAACCCCATTTGGAATTCTTGTGTATGTCCTGGAATCTTCCTCAGACCCAGAGTTCAATATGCGCAGTCAACCGGACACATTGAAAACCGCAGAAGTTGAGATTTGGCCTGGAATCTATTTATTCAGGTAGACTTGTGTACCGGGTTGACCGTCTGGCCACCTGGTCGATCGGATACACTGAAAATTCCAGAATCCAAACCAAGTCCCAACTCAGATTCCTGTGGAGCAAGTTGACCTGACCTTTGCCAGGTCGACCTGCCACACTGTAATCAGTAAGTTCTGGGATCAGCCTTTGTTTTGTGATTGATCGATTGAGGGGCCCATTGACCATCCAAATGAACTTCCATCAATGTGCCAAGCACGAGTCAATGGTGTGGCTCGACCTTAATTCGTGGGAACCACCAAGTAGGGTTTAGGGATTGAAATTATCAGCGATTCAACCCTTAAACGTAGTCAAAGATGCCTGTAACTTTAGGAGCACCAAATACAATACATTTTGACATCTGAGACTGCAGTTAGGAATCCAATTATCTGATGTGGCTCTGAAACTAAGAGTGGACCATTTCCTACATTGGACCCTTGCTTTATTCCATTTGATTCTATTGCTTTGAGGGTATTATGCGTTGTTCTTCTCTCATATCCTTGTTATTGTTAAAAACATGTTAATTAAATAGAAATTGGAGGACCTGAACCTAGGATTACGTAGTAGTGATCAGGTGATGTAATCGGAGATAAATGACCCGTGTCTGTGGCTAGGGGGGGCCCTCATACAGCCTAAGTTGGGTGTACAGTACCCTAGAGTGGAGAGGTCAGTTATGATGGATTGATGACTCATTGTGCATGAGTATGGATTGGTTACTTGTGGAATGAACATGGTATTGTACTTATATTGCTTCAGGCCATGGTTGTGGGCCTCGGATGGATCTAATGATGATTGGACTTGGGCTTGGATATGGACTGTGTTCCTTGGTATTGCACTTGGACCTCTATTGACACCAAAAATGTCATTTTGCCTCCTCAACATAAAAAACTACATGGAGCCGCATCCTACTACAAATGGGCAAATCTGCTTTAGGCTTCAGATCTTGTCAGAATCAAACAAAAACTGTAAGGTCATTCAAAATAGCCAAACAGGAGGTAGACACGAAGTTTCGGGCCATTTCGACACCATTTGGCCAAACTTCAATCCTCCAACAGCTAAGTGGGAGCTCCCAGCGGCGACAGTGTCGAAGACATCAAATCTTTGATCAAAGCCTATGGATGGTCTCAAAATACCTCCAAAAGGCTCCATGCCAAATTTCAAGTCAAACCAACACCGTTTGACCCTCCATCAACTCTCGAAAGGCGAAATCAAGCCTCTCAGCGGCGAGAACCTCCGATGCCGCCACTCATCAAACAAAGCACATGAGTAGTTTCTACATGCTTCCAAAGGGCTGCACATCAAATTTCAAGTCATTCCGACAACGTTTGACCCGATTTTGATGCTCCAAAGCAAAATCAAGCCTACAGGCAGCGAAGCTCCCCGGGACCATGGCATCCAAATCGGAGCTAATGGATCATCTCAAAATGACTCCAATACGCTCCTTATCAAATTTCAGGTCAATCGGACATTGGATGACCGTACATCAAAGCTCGACAACTTCCGTACAGTGAAATCAAGTCTAGCATCGACGGGACCCGAAACGGCTTCAAAACTCAAATAAAACCCCATGGTTGGTCCTATCTAATGCTCAAGAAGCTTCACCTCAAATTTCAGGTCATTCCGACATCGTTTGACCTAGTTTCAACTCTTTGTGGAAAATCGGCTACGGAGTCTTCGGCTTTTCCAAAAATAGGAAAATTTGTGCTCTGATTTGCACAGCCTTTCGACAGGTTTTCTTCAGAGGAATTAAGCCAATAAATGAGGAGAAATGTCAAGAAAAATACAGGAGAAAATAGAAGCGAAAAAGCCCGAGAAATGGCCGAGAAACGGCGACCGAAAGGCAACCGGAAAATGGACCAAAGTCCAAGGTCGCCAGCCCGACCATGGGTGCATGGTCGCCTGCGACCCTAGAAGTTCGGGTCGCCGAATTTCCGCCGAAACATCCGTTTTTCCAATTCTTTTCGCGTTTTTCGAAGATTGGCCCCTGTGATTTTCTTAAAATCTGATTTTTGAAGCATGATATCCATCGATCTTTGTCAACATCACGGATCCGCCATCGAAATCATTCGATCATCATTGGACACTCCAAAATCGCTAACCGGCCGACTAAGAAAGCACACTTTCTGCCCGACCGATCGTGAAATCAACTGGGCCTTTTTATCGACCTTCAAGGTACTGGGCATGAGAATGTTAGGGAGGAAGAATTGCCACCCCCACCTCCACCGCCTCCAACATTTCCTTTCCTTTCGGTATCAGAGAATTCCAAACTCTCCAAAATCCCCAAACAACAAAATGATCTTGTACGTTAGTCTTCTTCTCCAAAGCGTCATTCAAGATCCCTTCCTAATCCCAACGGCCTGGATGACTTTAGACATGGCTAGATGGCCGACGAAGAAGTTGAAGTGGAGAGAGAGATTGTCGCTACTATAATCGCCGGCAACAGCACTTTGCTTCATCCTAACTCCGGAGAGCCCATCACGATTCTTGGGCACAACATCTCTGTCGGCTACCACAATGAAAGGGGCTCCAATTATCAGGTTTGGGAGTGGCACAACCACATCATGACCTATGATGAACTGAACGGCTTTTCGCTCGATTACATTCATGGGTATTACCATGAGAGGACACCGGAGAGACACGGTTGAAGGAGGAGGATGACGTGGGCCGAGCAATGATCGGATCGTTAGGAGGAATGTGAATGTGGGCTAGCCCTCGTGAATTCTGACCCCTCCATTTTGTGATTGTTGAACATTTTTTTTTTACTATTACTTTGCGGCAAGAGGCTTTGTACGTTGTAATAGATTGAAATTGAGAAACTCCGGTTTGGATTTTGGTGGTTTAGAGTTTTTTTTTCCCGGTCCTTGCATTACAGCTTTTACAAAATGAATTTAGTGTGTCATAAAGTATTTTTGTTTTTCAGTTGTGCATGAGGAAAGATAGGGTAAGCTCAATAGGCCTTCAAAGGATTTATTCTTCCAATTTTCTCTTTTTGCTTACATTGCGCTCATAGTACATGCGTCACCATACATTGAGACCCATGGATGGATTCCTTGGCATATACTTGATACGAATGTGACAAAACCACTCAACCACTAGTGTCTATGCCTGAGAGTCAATTTTGTGTATTGTGTTGTATTGTTTTGCATTTTTACTTGGATGTGATATGGTTTGCAAATACTACATTGCTAATTCAAATAGCAAACTTCAAAACCCGTCCTGTCGACGGTATGTTAATGTTGATGGCCGAGGGTCTCAGAGGAGAACGCTCAATAGGCCTTCAAAGGATTTATTCTTCCAATTTTCTCTTTTTGCTTACATTGCGCTCATAGTACATGCGTCACTTTACATTGAGACCCATGGATGGATTCCTTGGCATATACTTGATACGAATGTGACAAAACCACTCAACCACGAGTGTCTGTGCCTGATAGTCAATTTTGTGTATTGTGTTGTATTGTTTTGCATTTTTACTTGGATGTGATATAGTTTGCAAATACTACATTGCTGATTCAAATAGCAAACTTCAAAACCCGTCCCGTCGGCGGTATGTTAATATTGATGGCCGAGGGTCTCAGAGGAGAACGCTTGATTGCAGGTGGGAAGGAACCAGTCCAAGTTCATGATTCAGAATATCAATTTGAAATTATAGAGAGTGAGAAGGACTTTTAAGTTAGTTTGCTTTTTGCATAGATCCATTTGTAACGTACAAGGCTAATATATTGACACAAGCCCCCTCTAAAGGCACTTGATAAAACGTAAGAAATCTATTAATATTTTATCTATTTATTGAATTGCATTTGATATTAGACCAAAATATACAGATGGTTAAACATTTTTGTAGAAATCCTTTGAGCTCCTGCAACTTCCAAATTACTTAAGACCTTTAGTATCCACCCTTTCTTCAGTTTACATTGTAGAGTGTTATGTAAATAACTCCCACACAATGATAGTTATGAGGCATGTGAGGGGACAGCTCATATGTGTTCGAAGATAGCAGCATGATTATGAAGACGCAGGCTACACTCATACAAGATTCATGCCTTAAATCCGATCTATTTAATGTGCACTGTTTCCCAAAGATATATCTACTTTTACTGATGGCCTAAAAATACGCCGTTGAAAAATATTAAATAAAAAAATGGAGTGGTGACATTCCATTTCGAACATCAAATTCAATGTCCAAATCTCTTGGGATTGTTCCAGTCATGAAAAAACTTTTTCAAGAAAAATCCAGCTAACGATGCCTTTCTTTGTTACATAGAAAACCGTAATGCAAAGCATGGGGTGCTTTGGATGACCAATAATTAGTTTGGTGTCCTCCCCCGTCCACCAAAAAATCTTCATTGACTATTGTTAGCCAAATATTATTGTTACATATTGTGATTCATTCCTGATTTATAATCCATTTTCATTGACTACAGTCATAGCCAAACAAAAATCAACATTGTTATTTTTAGACACCTAGAAGGGCTTTACACCATGCTTTATCAAAACTTAAATATGTTCACATCATCTTCAAGATCATCGGATCTTTGACAAGAGCAAATTGGAAAAAAGGACCAGGTGATAGGCACTACCACAACTAGCACTTTTGGCAACGAAACTTTTTGTCGCCAAAAGTGATGAAAACGTCGGCAAAGGTCTTTACCGACGAAAATATTTTCGTCGGTCAGACGTCGGGAAAAAGTCGTGCACAAAACCTTTTACTGACGAAATTATTTTTCGTCGGCAAAATTTGATTTTTACTAACGATTTATTTGACCTTTTCCGATGTTTATTTTCATTGGCAAAATAACACAGAAAAATACAAAAAATAAAAATACTTGTTACCTACGAAAATAAATGTCAGCAAAAGTCTTTTCGTTTTTATTTATTTTTCGATTTACTTTTGCCGACCAAAAAAAAAACGTCGGTAAAAGTCTCTTATATGTTTTTTATTTTTTTAATTTACTTTTGCCGACGAAAAGAAAACGTCGGCAAAATTTTTGTATAGTTTTTATTTTTTTAATTTACTTTTGCCGACGAAACAAAACGTCGGTAAAAGTCTTCTATAATTTTTTTATTTTTTTAATTTACTTTTGTCGACGAAACAAAACGTCGGCAAATCTTTTATATATTTTTTATTTTCATAATTTACGTTTACCGACGAAACAAAAATGTTGTTAAAAATCTTTTATAGTTTTTATTTCTTCTAATTTACTTTTGCCGACGAAAAAAACGTCGACAAAAGTCTTATATTTCTTTTAATTTTTTTAATTTATGCTTACCGACGAAAAGAAACGTCGGAAAAAGTCTTATTTTTTTTAATTTACTTTTGCCGACGAAAAAAAATGTCGGCAAAAGTCTTATATTTTTAAATATTATATTTCAATTTTTCAATATAATTTTTCTTTAAACATGTTTATACGCCTGTATCAAAAATAAACTTGTTCATATACCTATATTCAACATAAAAAATGCATATAAACAAAAGTTACTATAAATAAACAAACAACCATCTCCATTTTTTATCAAGTCATTCATGTCATTAAACAAATATTACAATCAATAATGATACAGTCTCATGTAAATGTCCAATATACATATATATATATATATACACAAATAAACTGAAAAGAAGTCCAACACCCCCACAAGTTTGCAACATACCCCAAAGCGTCCATCAATCTGCAATGACAAAAACATTAGAATCTTTTCAATGAATTAAATTATAAATGAGAGATAAACATGTATATATATAAAACTTTCCCTAAGTTTTTCGGCGGCCTTTTTTCCAGCCTAAGTGTTGAGAATCAGGTGGTTTTTGCGTCTAATTTGTTAACCAGAAGTCCGATTCACTAACCGTCAATTCCTACTAGTTACTTTGGCATTGAACAAGGTACCCGTGCTGATTTCAGGGCTGTTCGATGGCCGTTTCCTGTTTTCAACCTATGACGGCCTATTTTCGAGACCAAGTGTTAAGAATCAAACGTTTTTAGGTCTAATTTGTTAACCGTGAGTCCGATTTACGAACCATCAGTTCCTGCAAGTTACTCTACCCTCGAGCGAAGTGCTCGTGCTGGTTTCCGATTTTTCCGGGGGCCGTTTTTCGCTCGTAATTCTCTAATCGGGAGTCCCATTTGCGAACCGTCAGTTCCTACAAGTTACTCTAAAGTTTGATGAATTCGAAACATTTCTAAGCAATCCTTAGTATAAGAGGCAAGATATTCCTCACTCTAAAAGGCAATATCTTCCCTTTAAATAGGTAATGATCATCCACCCATCCCCTAATAAAGAAAATACTACAAAGGTGATTGTCCGATTTAGATTTCACCTTAGACTTGTATCTTGTTGCCTATCCTTACAACAACCCATTATCCCCTCCCAAAAATAAAAACATAAGTGAAAAGGGGCGAAAAAAAAAAAAACAAAAACAAAAAAAAAAACTTACTGCTAGTATTCTTGTGCAAGTTCTCAGTTCTGGGGTCTAGTATGAATGCGAGCTTGTCGCCTATCAAGTTTTCTGGTACACATTCAGTCTCATACCGATCGATGATTTCAACAACCTGCAAAAGCAAGGTGGATGTTCAGCAGAAGAAATAGACAATGCAAAACATACAGGAATTATTATTATCATACTTCTGATACTTAGTGATGGTAAATCTCAAACATACATCACGAGAAGCAAGAAGGCAAGCGACGCCTATGGGAACGAAGATGATGCTGATGAGCAAAAATGCAGATACCACCTGCAAGAAGGCAAGCATTCACTTGTCATGAATTATTTCCTAATGTGCTACATGAAGTAAAATATTATGTATGATCAATAGAAATGGTGGGATTTTGTACAACCAGTAATAGCATGAAGTGGCTCACATTTTAATAATCTAATTGATTCATTTTGTGAGCTCCGCGTTGTGGCATACTAACATCTTCCATACTGAATAATCCTCATAACCTGACTGGGATTCCAAATGTGAGCAAAATAACATAGTTCACATGAGGATAGCACCTTCTCAGGCCCTGCGGTGTTCATAAAGTGAATCATGTAGAAGTGCAAGCAATGTTGTGCAAACTGCAAAGCAGTCTGATTGAATATTAACCCCCTTTATAGTGGAAGCTGATTCTTCAAGTGAAATTACTTGGGCTACATCCAGGTGTGCAGCCCCATGGCAACTACTGGATGTAGCCCCATGGCAACTAGAGAACGTCCTCAATGCATTACATGATCTCACCAAGCACTCTCTCATTTCCTTTACCTACACACAGAAGCACTAAAGGGGAGGCCAACACTCTAGCATAAGGCCTATGGCAACAGATCATGTTTCTTGGGATGTGATTTGCTTGACATTATAAGTTTGCACTCTCCTGGTCACACCACCATTGGCCGTCTAAAGTGCAGCAAGTTTGTCGCCACTTGATGGTATGTGGTGGGTTCTTGTCCCCAGCTTCTAGTACAATATTGCAATTTTATCATACCATTATTCCATTCTTAATAAATCCAGATATCCTTCAAAATAAAAATAATAATAAAAAAGGAGAAAGATAAGGTTCTTTCATCTTCTATATTGCATGTAATATTCGTAACTTGTTAGGGCCATCAATGCCTATTTGGAATGTAGATTTTTGCCCCATTGACAGCCCAACTCCCAATTCAGTCAAAGTATAGACTTCCTGCAGTATGTGGGGACACATTCAAGTTTCAACAAACTTTTTCAGTACTCCGCCCCCAAATTTCATGTTTGAGCTGTTTTCTACACATTCTACTCATTCTACTGCTATATTAAAAACTTTCACCCATAATCAACTATTAGCAATATGAGAAACTTGCAGCAGAAACCAGAAATTTTACATGCACAAAAACACATTTTTTACCCTCAGATATTATGAAAAATAAAACCGCGCCTCCCCTTTAATCTCCATGTGTACATTTTACCCTCATCAGAATGACAGTCAGTGTTGGAGCAAATAACCCTAATTTATACACCGGTACAACTCTCGTGCCATTAAATCGACAACTATCATCAACCAATCAACCACGTTTTTTATTTCCACATTTTCCAGCCGCAATCCAAAAGAAAAAGGGCCTTTCAATCCCACCCACCACTGTGAATTAGCAATCAACCAGGTGGGCCCCAAGTCCCTACATGCAAGAGCACTCAGCCAATGCTACCACTAAATGTTCTTATCATTCTAAGTTCAAACTCATTGAAACATCGCAAGGTATAGGACTGCTAAGTTGCTACTAAATTTTTTTGTTTTAATTCTAACAATTTCACAGTTCTATTGTACCAGTTACAGGTGCCATATACAAATAGCGATAAAAGACTAGTAGCACATGATCTCGACCCTTATGCCATTTTTTTCTGTTTAAACATGTATTTATTTTGAGTTTTTGCTTCTTCTTCTTCTTTTTTGAATGTTTTATCTAATACTAATATCTTGTCAGTGATGCGTGCACGGAAAGTCCTTGAGGGTTTACAATGGTAAATAATTCATTTGTTCTGAGGCAATCAATGGGTTATCTAACAGCTTTCAGCAGCATCCCTATCCAAAGAGAGGTGCCATCCAATCAATGGTCTAAATTGCAAAATCATGTCCAAATATATAGAGTTGAGTCATCCTGATACTATAGAAATTGGCTGCCTCATTTTGCTGTCCTGCTTGATTGTCTTAGTTTGGGAAATTCCTTCATCATATGTCATTATTCACCATGTGCAGGTCCAGCATGAGATAGGTGGTCACCATAATTTCTCAGACTCGGTTGGGTATAAAATGGGAGGCATAAATTACACTCCTGAAGAATCAGCATATAAAAAACTCCCCCTCACTAATAAAGTCATGCACACATGAAATACTACAAATTACACTCATGAGGAATCAGCATATAAAAAGTTCCACTCGTTAATAAAGTCATACACTCATGAAATGCTAAAAATTAAACTCATGAAGAATCAGCATGTAAAATTAAAAATAATAATAATAATAATACTTCTCTTAAGAGAAATCCATCAAGTCCAGCACGATGAAAGAAAACCAATACTAAGTAAAACACCAGGTAGAAGAGTTCTTTCAACAAAAATGACATAAGGAAAACATCAAGGAATAGAGGAAGATCATAAAGCAGCAGCCCGGCCATACAACAGGAGTAATTGAAATTTGAACCCCTCCCTATTAAGCCATATCATTTTGTGCCACACCATGCATCATGAAATTTTTGCATTTCCACGATAAGCAAAGTGACAGGAAAATATGCAACAGACTGTAAAACAAAACAATAGTCTCTGGAGACTCACCTTTACTCGGAGCTCTTTCATAGGATGAGGTGTCAACAAAGCTCGGATAGTTGTAACAATAGGCCCCTAACATGGAACAGTAAATATATGAGAAGAAACATTCAGCACACAAAGCATAGATAGAACTAAGCTGAATGCCACAAACATTCACATGCTTACCTGCATGCCACAAAAAACTATTGATCCCCTTCATGAAGGACGCCATTAACTAACACGACATCAATGGTTGTCCCCATGCCTTCAATAACCTTAACCTCCAAGACCGTGCACTGAGAACAGTTGGCATACAGACCCGAAGTTAGTGACATTAACTACCACTAGTCTGGTAGATACCAGGAAACAATAATGCAGTAAATAGGGTCGAGTAAAAAAGTAACTCACAAAACCAACCACAAATATATTGGATAATGATGATGATGAGTAAACAATGCAATGCTGAGCATAGTATGGACAGGTGTTGATAGAAAAAATGTTAAATAAAAAAGTACCCATATAGATTCTCTCTGAGTCATACCTGTACTTCACTGACAAACATAAGCTTTTTCTCCATACCATTGAACCAATAACAACAGAAGATCTGGGATGCCCTCACCACTGAAACATCAGAGAGACACATATGTCATGAAATCATATATCACAAGCACCCAAAAAAAAAAAAAAAGATTTAGTGAAGATGGGAGCTCAAAGGTGTACACACGTGATAGCACTTGTAGGGACTATGCTGAATGTTTCCCCCAACAATCAGACATCAATTTTTTTATAACCATCATTGGACATATCATTGCCAACTCAAACCCAAGGATTCCCCAACAATCATTAGAGCAGATCAATAGCACTGATCAACCTTACACAACACCACGGTCACCACCCCATTTTCTTTTTCTTTTTCTTTAACAAGGAACTTCTGTCCAAATACATATAGCAAACCATGAATATGAGCAGCAAACCATGAATATGAGCATGTACAGACTAGACATACAAAAGCTTCTTCCAACCATGGGGCCTTACTGTGTCAACCTCTCTAATGGCTAACCCAAGATGGTTAACAAGTAAGGGGGCATGTTCCCCTTCTAGCCTATGACTGGAGATGGGGATAGGAATTGGGATGTTATGACCCAGTTGTCTCCTAAGCTTCGTCGCATTCTTCCCTCGCGTAACACCCCTTACACGGCTCGGTTGCAAAGAGGATGGGGCTGATGCCGTTAAGATGACAGTGCTAAATGATTTAGTAAACACAAATCATTAAAATGAGGTGAATTCAGGATATTAAAAGGTCATAATTTTCTCACCTACGCTGCTACCGACTGTATGAGGACTTTGTGGTAGCTGGGACCGCTGAGGCTGGGTCGATAAGGGCTGTGTGGTCGGAGGCTGAGTCGGTAAGGGCTGTAAGGGCTGTGTGGTTGGAGGCTGAGTGGGTAAGGGCTGTGTGGTCGGTAAGGCCTCATGTGTGCTCCCTACACCAGCTGAACTGAGTGCAGCTGCGATAGTCTGAGCACGTTTCACCCTACTATCCCGAGGCATATCTGCAATCTGGCTTAAAGCAAAGTGACAAGGAAAATAAATAATTATTAGCAAAAATCAATAATATTAGTAAAGTGAACGTCAGCAATTTACATTAAATGGAAATGGAAATCATTTTAGCACGAGAGTCAACATCAAAACTAATATTTTTAGAGTACACGTCATAGACATTCACAGAACGATTACCTCATCCGATTGAGACCAAGATGTCTCATCATCTACACCATCATCTTCGGGGGGAATGTAGTTGTCATCCTTATCATTCCCACGAACATTCCTCTTTCCCTTCTCATTTGTCCCTTTAGCCCAACCAAATATAGCACGTGCGGTCAGCTGGAGCCCTAGAGATGCAAGTTTTTCTGCATTATGCTTAATTGTCTTTTTTCTCTTTAATAAATAATTGGATGCTTGCACTTGACGGGACAACTCTCCTGGTTTGACCCATTTTTTCCCTCCGTTTGGCATCTTTTGCAACTATGATATATATATAAATAGGATTAAAATGTGAAATGTAGAAATGTTTTATCCATATATGAACAAATCAGAAGAGAAAATTAAAATTGAAGACAAGATCATTATGTAAGACAAGATCTTTATTAATTTCAAAACAATAGAACCAATTTTATTTTTTATTATGGGTTTATTCTTTTGATTTCAAAAAAATGTTTGAAGTAAAATAACCAACTAATTTCAAACAAATTAAAGTGCTCTCATTTTGAAATTAACCAACTATAGTAACAAAGTGAATATTATTATAGATTTTAATTTTGATTGCAATTTTTACCATCTCAATATAATTTAGACTAAATATTATTTAAAGATTATATTCTTTTTAATATTAAAAATTAAGGTTTTACTAGTAAGCTTGAGGGGTGTAGATCCAACATATAACGTATGAAACATTTAGATCTAGATTTGGATCCCCATGTATTTTGACCTGATGGGCCTAAATAGATTTTTCAGTTGATGCTGGAGCAAGATACAACACAGTTTGCATGTCAAATCCGAATCTTGATCTAATCTATGGAGTCGGATCCAAATGCAGTGCTAATCTTATAAATAAATTCCAATTCTTGAGCAGCAACTGGGATGCCATGAAAGGTTAAATGCCAAGTGTATCAGGTTGGTCCACTAATTAAATGGCCAAGATCACACTTCCAAAGAACACATGCAACACATCTATGTTAAGCACCTATTTGACTTCCTGGGCGCGCTCATGTCCTCAGTCTTCAAGCAATGGACCACTTTAGAGTACCAACGATCCAAAATATACACTGTTCTTTAGTAAAAACAAGATTACAAAAACAGAGGTGAAGTTGAGTTTCAAAAGTCATTCTCATTCCTCACGATGGGGCAATGTATTAAGTCAGGAACAGAGATTCCTCATTGAGGATATTTGTATAGACAAGGATTTCACATCAGTATTAGTGCACATCGATGATTATAGCTGAGAAAAATTAGTATGGATATGCATAACTCTACAAAATGGAGATTTCCAAATCCTATGGGCCAGGGTCAGACCTGAAAATCCTCGAACTAAGGAATCCCACTAGCCCAAATCATTGTAGTAGTACAATTGCCAAATGTGGGTTTTCCATCATTCTTGGGGAAAATCGGTGAGGTAGTAGCCCACAGGAAAATCGAGTTAAACCATATTGGCCAAACCAGGTTGGACTCAAACATCCTTTTCACTACTGCGTCCTCTGATTAATTTTTTAAGACATTGCTAACAACAAACCATAGCATTCCATCCGAACTTCAAAATAGAACTATCAACACTATCATATAAACCGCAAGGTATACCCAACCACCCTACAATTCAAATGAGTTCAACCCAGAAGAACAAGAAAGCATATAAGCATGAATATAATCTGACTATAAGGAAAAGAAAAGAAAACAACTCTCTATAAACCGTCTTTTGGACAATCACCAACCTCAACAGAACTCATGTACTAAGGTGGAACAAACGCAGACGCCAATAGCCAGCCTCAGCGCTGACTGCTCCCCTAAAGAAGCCCATCTCTTATTTGAGACACAATGTCCCTGACGGTACCGGGCCCGTGGGGGATGAACACTGATGAGGATTTTGAGGACGCACGATCTCTTTCATGGTGTCAAAATACATAGTAACTAACACCATATCCATCACATCCTTATCAAAAATCAAGTTAGGATTGGCATAATTTCCTAGTTATATCTTAGCATATTTGGTTCTATTTTCGCTTCAGTATGTAAACAGCAGGTAAAGTCAGATTGGTTTCAGGGCGTGGGCCGATAATGCTGCATGTCAGCAGAACCTTTGATTTTGCAGAGCTGTCTGATCAGGACTTCCTGCATGTTGTGAAAGTGAAATATTGGGCAATGCTTCTTCCAACCGTTCCAGGGTATGTCTCTGTTTTAAAGCTTTTAAATATCAATAGTCAGCTGTCACTTTGGAGTGGATAAGGGTCAGTTGGACCTGGTGGGCATTCAGGTTTTCTCAGACCCAGGCCTGGCCCGTGATAGCGTAAATTCACTGTTGAATGGATTGCAAGAGTCTGTCAAGTCAGACTCAACTTTAGACTATCTTTTGGCCTACTAGTCTCTTTTCTTAGTTGGTCATTGTGACATAGGTTCAGACTACCTACAACAATTACTATTTGTATTGCCCTTTTATTACTCTTTATGAGGACCATGGAACCTGCTTCGGATATGTTGGCATCTAGACTTCTGTTAAAATTAAGAACCAAATATTGGACTTCATTTTGAACCCCGCTGAGTGGTACAGGAGTTTAATCGACTTTCTGGTGATACTCCACTTGATCAAAGTCATTTGTTAAGCTTAAACAACTCAAGTCTAGTGACTGTAAATCGATTGTCTGAACCAGTTGAACAGGAACCATAACAAATTTAGAGTGGGGGGGTTGGTCTGGGTATTGACATAATTTCAAGAACCGGCTCCAACACCATCCCAAAACCACCATCATTCCATAAACTCTTCAACAGAAGCTAGGAAAAAAAAAACATTTCAGATATCGATGAAACATATAAATAGGTAAGGTTTGGTCCAGAATGGTCCACACCATGTTATTTTCGGTAGGGTAGACGAGTTCCAATACCATCCAAAGAATGAAGCTCTTAATTTTCTATCAAAGACGTGATGCAACCATCCACCCAGTTTTTCCCCATCCGTGGGATTCTATCTGACATGATGAAAGGTAAGGCATCCATTTTGCTAACCAAACAAAGCTCCATTATTCCTTGCCAAGATCGTCTATTCCCCTTCCAAAAAGCCCCCCTAAAACAAATCATTTCCCAAGGAAAAACCTGCACCAATGCCTCCAATGCCATTCAACACATGCCCTTCAAATAATCTCTCCACTTCAGGCTTTTTGCACGGCCAGGGAAATGGAGACAAATTGCTGAACTGAGATCAGTGGCAGTAGTTAGTAATGTACATTGGTCACTTGAGCAAAGATAGCTTACCTACAGTTTTGGGCCACATTGTAAAATTACATACAGTTTCACATGGGAAAGGTTATCGAAATGAGATCGAAGAAAGGGGTTTTGAACTAAGATGCTTTCACTACTAGTACCACAACCAACCATGAAATGAAGCCTGTCTACAATCAAAGACTTAAAAACCTCATTCCCCAGTCATTCAATTTCCCTATTTTTTGCCCCAAATCAACACTCAAAACATTTCAAAAGCAATAACTGCAACGAAACACCAAAGCACCTTCCATAGAAGAGATGAGAAAGAGAGTTTACCTGCAGAGAGGGGAGAGATGCAGAGGCAGCAACGGCAGAGAGGGTCCGAGCAGAGGCAGCGAGAGAGAGCAGAGGAAGCTCGGCAATGGCGGCGGCCGCAGCTTGTATCAACCAATCAACGACCTTGCTCGACTGGTCGCACCCAAGCCGATCTTGAAGATCATAAAATTGGACGGCAGTAGGTACAGAAAGACGAACACGACGATCTCTCAGCCCTTTGGAAGTAAGCACCTTGCTGTGGCGATCTTTCCCACCAGAACCCCGAGAAACCCTAATAATCCCAGATCGAGGGAGAGAGAGCAGAGAGAGAGAAGAGAGAGTGAGAGAGAGAGATTGAGAGAGCTAGAGAGATCGAGCGAGAGACAGCAGAGAGATCGAGCGAGAGAGCGAGAGTGAGCGAGAGAGAGAGACCGCACTGAGAAAGAAATAGAAGAGAGTGAGAGTGAGAGAGCAGAGAGAGTGAGAGCGGAGCAGGGCAGAGAGTGAAAAGACGGGTATTGGTGGCGGGAGTGGGAAAAAAACAGGTGGGAAATTTGCCGACGATTTGTTTTCGTTGCAAAAAATAAATTTTCGTCGGTAAAAATTAATTTAATTTTTTGTTTTGGAAAACAAGTAAAAAAGTCTACCAACCTTTACCGATGTTCTATATTAAATGTCGGCGATAAATTTTCCGACGCTAATTTTCATTGGTAAAAAAAATTCATCGATAAAGGACTCTGATTTTTAATTTTCCTAAAAATAAAATTAAACATTACCGACGTTTTACAAAGGATGTCGCTAAATGTTCAGTTTACTGACGTCGTATAATTCGTCGATAATAGTCTCTGATAGTTTAACCAACGTGAAATAAAAATCAAAAAGGACTTTCCAACACTTAGGCACGAAAACGGCCCGCGGGGGGCCCGGAACGGGAAACAGCCTCCGGAAAAATTGGAAACCGGCGCGAGCACTTCACTCAAGGGTAAAGTAACTTGACGGAACTGACGGTTCGCAAATAGGACTCACGGTTAGAGAATTAGAAGCGAAACATAGGATTTTCCAACACTTAGGCTCAAAAAAAGCCTGCGCGGGGGGTCCGGAATGGGAAAAGGCTATGGAAAAATTGGAAACCGGCACAAGCACCTCGCTCAAGGCGAAATTAACTTGCAGGAACTGACGGCTCGTAAATCGAACTCCCGGTTAACGAATTAGACCTAAAAACGTTGGATTCTTAACACTTAGGTTCAGTTTGACATCTCTACTTTTCTCCTCTTATTGGCTTAAAACTGATTGAATCCGGTTTTAGCATGTTTGGTTGAAGCTTTTACTGTGTCCATTTCAAATGGCATTAAGACAAATAATGTCTGTTTCATGAAGTCATGAAGTCAAAAAAAGTGGCAGATTCCAATCAAACAAACTCGTCTGAAGCGGATAGATGCTTGTCGCTACAGTGATGTGGATGTCCTTGTTGGACAGTCTGGTTTTTCATTTTTTTTTTTAATTTATGGGACCCGAAATCATGATCCGGACCGTTAGATATTTGCAGAAGGACAAATACGGCCACGTGTCAAAATTTCAGCCGTTGATCTATCTCAGGTCTCGAGATATTTGCAGAAAAACGTGAGCTCTTCGATCTAATATTATGGACACTGTGCGCCCCATAATCATAATCCGATCTGTTGATTCTATTCGCGCAAACTTCCACATAGATATAAAAGATGAATAAAAATGAATAATAAAAAACAAACACACACGCATAGACAAAGATATCAGATGGAGAGGAAGAGGGGGAGAGAGAGATGAGATGAGATTATTAACATACGATTCGTGAAACCAAACATTGCTTGCTGCCTGCTATGATTTGCCCAATTCAAAAGGCGGAAGCGGACACACCCCAAGTCAGATTCTTTTTCTTTTGCAATGTAATGTGAAAAAGCTCAAGAAATAAAAAATAAAATAAAAAGGGAAGAATATCAATAATAATAATCAGCAAAAGGGGTAGGGTTTTCCAAGAGAAGCAAGCAAGCATTCGTGACGATGAGATCTCTTTCTTATAAAAACGCAACACCCCCTTTTCTGCTTAAATCCAATGCTAACTAAAACAAACAATCACAAACCCTATAACAACGACTCCGAGTCTAGAAGTCTTAAGTTGGGTCACGTTCGGATTCCGCGGAAGAAAGAAAGTTTACCACGTCAAGATCGAATCAAATCAAATCCAGCAGAGGTTGTTTTTAGGGTGCGTGAGATTGAGAGAGAGAGAGAGAGAGAGAGAGAGAGAGAGAGAGAGAGAGAGAGAGAGCAGGAGGAAGAGGAGGGGGGATTTTCCCTCTCCCATTTTTATGTTATGTCCTGAGGCCCGAGCGCTTGTGTGTGTATGTATTTCTACACCATCTCTTTCAAACAGGGCCATTTGAAACAGATCTGTTTCATATAGATAAGAGACGCCAAACATGCCCTTAGTCTTGAAAATAGGCCGTTGGAGGTTGAAAACGGAAAACAGCCATCGAACAGCCCAGAAACTAGCACGGGTACCTTGTTCAAGGTTAGAACAAGTGCCCAAGTTAAGCGGGCTACAAGGGTTGCAATATCAGACAGTGTATTAGCAATTCCATCTTTAAGGACCCCTTGTAATTCAAACACCACATGTTGGCAAAAACTTAAAATTATATCATCAATCTATAATTATTGGATTTCAACAATTTTTTAATATAAAACCTCTCTCTTTTACTATAAACCAAGTCTGGATTTACTACTTTTTATATGACAAGTTTTTCTAAGCAACTTTTACCACTAATCAAGTAAGTCTCATATTGCTAGTCTCTTTACCTTACCTCATGTAAATGGAAAGAGTGAAACTCTGCAGCGGGGCTCGCATATTTAAAACTTAAGCCACTCAAAACGAATGCCTTTGCGCAGTGTAACTTTATGTACCTAGAGGTCCTAGACCCGTTGTTAATTCATAAGATGAATAAAACTAATTGTAAAGAGGTTAGCCAAAGGTGAGATTTGAAAAAGTTGCAGAACAGGTGCCCTCGTGGTTTTTATAATATAGATAAATATGAACAGTGAAGAAAGAGAGAGAGAAAAAAAAAAAAAGGAGAACAGATTTAAGTTTCTAAAGAAAGGCAATGTGAAAAGATAACCTTGGTTGTGATACTGAAGGTGGTAGGAAGAGGGTAAAATAAAAAATAAATTAAAAAAATTTTTTCCAATGTTTTTTTTTTTTCATTGGTAAAATGAAAAAGAAAAATAAAAACACTTTTGTCGACTTTTTTTTTCGTCGGTAAAATAAACAATTAAAAATCAATAAAAATTAAACATAGTTTTACCAACGTTTTTTTTCGTTGGTAAAATAAAAAAGAAAAATAAATAAAAAATAAAAATATTTTTACCAAAGTTTTTTTTCGTCGGAAAAATAAAAAATAAAAATAAAACCACTTTCGCCGATGTTTTATTTCGACGGTAAAATAAAAGGAAAAATAAATAAAAATAAAAAAGTAGTTTTGCCGATGTTTTTTTTTTCGTCAGTAAAATAAATAAAATAAACATAAAAGCCTTTTGCCGACGTTTTTTTTCGTCAGTAAAATAAAAAGAAAAATAGATAAAAATTAAAAATAATTTTACAGACGTTTTTTGTTTCGTCGGTAAAATAAATAAAATAACAATTAAAAAAACTTTTACCGACGTTTTATTTCATTGGTAAAATAAACAAAAAAATAAATAAAATAAAAAAATATTACTGACGTTTTTTTTCGTCGGTAAAATAAAAATAAAAATAAGAAATTTTTTTAAGAAGTTTTTTTTTTCGTCGGTAAAAATGTTTGATTTTTTAAAATTGAAGTTAATTTAAGAATGAAGTTTGCCGACGTTTTTTTCTAAAACGTCGGTAAAATATAGTGTTTTACAGACGTTTTATTCAAAAACGTCAGTAAAAGTCTAATTTTTACCGACGAAATTGTATACGTCGGTAAATGGTTATCTTTACCGACGAATTTATAAAAACGTCGCTAAAAAACATCGCTAAAAGTGCACCTTGTTGTAGTGAGGTTTTTGTTTGGTGAGAGATGGAGACATCTATGTTCGCTTTTTGTCTTTTGAGACTCAAAAGATTTCATTTGGTCTGACATATCCCCTGGGGGCCTAATTAGAATGATTGGTTTTGTGATTTAAAATCAGTGGGCCCAACACTCCATTTGCTTTTTTTTTTACAAATACCCATAATTGAGATACGATTGTCACCCGCACAAAGGTAATCGGTTTTTTGGAGCCAAAGAGATGGAAATTCAAATTTTCTCGTTCACACGAAAGAACATCGGATGATATAGAGGGAAGTGAATAGCATGAGAAATCAAAGGTTTCACAATGTTAAAGAACCTTTCGCATTGCAAAAATCGCACAATTCCTTAAGAAAAAAAGCACGTAAAACACGATGGTTTCAGTTAAATAAGAAAAATTTTAAATCTTAGGAAACGAAAGATAGGAAGTTTTTTTTAGAGGACTCAAACAGCAGTTGTTTTACACCGTAGAACTAGTCGAAGTATAGCTTGGGAAGAAGAATGGAAATTTAATTTTTCTGAATGGTAAGTACTCACACACATACCAACACGCACGCACTCACCCAATTCCCTCACCATTGGTGCTACATGGAAGGCGGCACATTTTATCTAAAAAAAGAGCGATTCTTTTTCAAATGGCCTAAAACAAAAACTTTAATGAAACTAGAGTAAGTGAAGATTAGATGTGCCTTAATTGTCGAATGAAGTATTTTTTTATTCTATTGCAAAGTTTTAACAATTGTGCGGTGTGGGATTTTCAATTCTCATCTAAATTTTCCACAGGGCCCTTGCTAGGGAAATGCCCCAGTGAACAAATTAAAAATCGGTCGTTTAATGTGACCAAATAAGATAAATTGTTGTTTCTAGCAAATGGAATTTATGAAATTAATCTTTACCTGGACCTCGGTTTTTTAGGTGCATAATTATATAAGGTGATGGAAAAATCTTCTCAAGTGCAGCATGGAAAATGGCTAAATTGCTTTTAAGATTCAAGAACAGTTACGCTCAAAGTTAGGTATTTACTATGATCTTAGTCTTAGATTGATATCTAATCATTACCCAATGGCTTAAGAGAACCCCTTCAGAAATTAGTAAAGGAATCAAGAAAGAAATTGGAAAGAAATCTTTCTATTTTAAACAAAAAAATTGGATGTACGTATCTCTTGAGATTGTTTCACGGTTGAAACCCCCGTTATCATAGAAATATCCGGCTAATGAGGCCTTCCTCTGTTACTTTACCTACTTAATGTGGACATGCGGTGCATGGGTGCCTATCGACCAAATCTTCTTCCCTGTTCACCTCTTTTTAATCAAGTTTAATTCTTATAATGGTCTATTGACCACAAGGAAGAATAACCAAATAACCTAATCGCAAATAACTTCCATTCTATATTTATCATCCACCGCCTTCAAAAACTGTCTCCATCTTCCTCAATGAACGCCAAGAATAAAATCTTCCCCCAGGTGTTTTCCCAACCTTTACTCTATTCCGACATATGCAAAGTCTCATAGCCTTCTCGAACCTATCAAAAACAAATGCCCAGACAACTACGTCAACTTGTTCGAGTGCACAAGTCATCTCTCAAGTGGATTCGACGCAATTATCTCGATACAAATGCCTTCTACTTTCAACATGTCAGTGATCTAATCTCCTCAATTCTTAGCCCGCCATAACAATCTCATCTCCCATCAACGGATATTCATTATTGGTCATTATGGCGAAAGGAGAGGCAAAGGTCGATAAGGATACGCTGCATCATCTTCTCTGATTGGTTTTCTAAGAAAAAGTCGTGCATAAAAGGCATTAGACTTGGCACATCGCAAAAATATGGAAAAGCTTCTCGGCAGCTTTAATTTTCCGAGGCGCCGCACAAAAGCGCCTGAGGAAAAGATTGTTGTGGAAGTTGGTTTCCTTGCATTAGAACTTCTACAAAATGAATTTAGTGTGTGTCATAAAGCATTTTAGTTTTTCAGTTGTCCATGAGGAATGATAGGGTAAGCTCAATAGGCCTTTAAAGGCTTTATTCTTCCAATTTTCTCTTTTTGCTTACATTGCGCTCATAGTACATGCGTCACTATACATTGAGACCCATGGATGGATTCCTTGGCATAAACCTGATACGAATGTGACAGAACCAATCAACCACGAGTGTCTGTGCCTTACAGTCTATTTTGTGTATTGTGTTGCATTGTTTGACAATTTTACTTGGATGTGATATGGTTTGCAAATATTACCCTGGTGAATCAAATAGCAAACTTCAAAACCTGTCCTGTCGGCAGTATGTTAATGTTGAAGGCCGAGGGTCTCAGAGGAGAATGCTTGATTGTAGGTGGGAAGGAACCAGTCCAAGTTCATGATTCAGAATATCAATTTGAAATTATAGAGAGTGAGAAGGAGGACTTTTAAGTTGGTTTGCTTTTTGCATAGTTCCATTTGTGATGTACGAGGCTAATATATTGACAGTAGCCCCCTCTAAAGGCACTTGATAAAACGTAAGAAATTTGTTAATATTTTATCTACTTATTGAATCGCATTTGATATTTGACCAAAATATACACATGGTTAAACTTTTTTGTAGAAATCCTTTGAGCACCTGCAGCTTCCAAATTACTTAGACCTTTAGTATCCACCCTTTCTTCAGTTTACACGGTAGAGAGTTGTGTAAATAACTCCCACACAGTGATAGTTGTGAGGCATGTGAGGGGACTGCCCATAGGCGGTCGAAGATAGCAGCATGATTATGAGCTGCACTCATACAAGATTCAGGCACTAAATCCGAGCAATTTAATGTGCACCCTTTCCCAAAGATATATCTAATTTTACTTATGTCCTAAAAATACGCTGTTGAAAAATATTAAATAAAAAAACAGAGTGGTGACTTTCCATTTCAAACATCAAATTCAGTGTTCAAATCTCCTAGGAATGTTTCAGTCATGAAAAACCTTTATCTAGAAAAATCCAGCTCACGATGCCTTTCTCTGTTATATATGTAACTGTAATGCAAAGCGTGGGGCGTGCTGGATGACCAATGATTAATTTGGTGTCCTCCCCCATCCACCAAAAAATCTTCATTGACTATTGTTAGCCAAATATTATTGTTACATATTGTGATTCATTCCTGATTTATAATCCATTTCCATTGACTACAGTAATAGCCAAACAAAAACCAACATTGTTATTTTTAGACACCTAGAAGGTCTTTACACAATGCTTTATCAAAACTTAAATATGTTCATATCATCTTCAAGATCTTTGGATCTTTAAAAAAAGCAAATTGGAAAAAAGACCAGGTGCATGGTTTTTGTGTTTGGCGAGACATGGAGACATCTATGTTCGCTTTTTGTCTTTTGAGACTCAAAAGATTTCATTTGGTCTGACATTGCCGCGGGGGGCCCGATTAGAATGATTGGTTTTGTGATTTAAAATCAGTGGGCCCAACACTCCATTTCTTTCTTTTTTTTTTACAAATGCCCATAAATGAGATATGATTCTGACCCGCACAAAGGTAATAGGTTTTCTGGAGGCAAAGAGAAGAAAATTCAAATTCTCTCGTTCACACGAATGGACATTAGATGTAATAGAGGGAAGTAACTAGCATGGGAAATGAAAGGTTTCACAATGTTAAATAACCTTTCGTATTGCAAAAATCGCCCAATTCTTTTAAATAAAAGCACGTAAAACACGACGGTTTCAGTTAAATAAGAAAATTTTTAAATCGTAAAAAATGAAAGATAGAAAGTTTTTTTTAGAGTACTCAAACAGCAACAGTTTTACACCTTAGATGGTGTGCTTGGAGTCCCTAACTAGTCGAAGTATAGCTTGGGAAGAAGAATGGACATTTAATTTTTCTGAAAGGTAAGTACTCACACACCTACCAATAGGCATGCACTCACCCAATCCCCTCACCATTGTTGCTACAACTAGGGATTGGTTCCTGGTTATTTTCTTGGAAGGCGGCACATTTTATCTTGAAAAAGAGCAATTGTTTTTCAAATGGCCTAAAACAAAATTTTTAATGAAACTAGAGTTACTGAAGATTAGATGTGCCTTAATTGTCGGACAAAGTGTTTTTTTTTTCTTCTATTGCAAAGTTTTAACAGCTATGTGGTGTGGGATTTTCAATTTTCCTATAAATATTCCACAGGGCCCTTGCTAGGGAAATGCCCTGTTGAAAAAATTAAAACCGGTCGTTTAATGTAACCCATAAGGATAAATTGTCGTTTCTAGCAAAGGTAATTTATGAAATTAATCTTTACCCGGACCTCGTTTTTTTAGGTGCGTAATTATATAAGGTGATGGAAAAATCTTCTCAAGTGCAACATGGAAATTGGCTAAATTCTTTTGAGATTCTAGAACGGTTACGGTCTAAGTTAGGTATTTACTATGATCTTAGTCTTAGATTGATATCTAATCATTACCCAATGGCTTAAGAGAACCCCTTCAGGAATTGGTAAAGGAATCAAGAAAGAAATTGGAAAGAAATCTTTCTATTTTAAACATAAAAATTGGATGTAAGTATCTCTTGAGATTGTTTCAAGGTTGAAACCCCCGTTACCATAGAAATATCCAGCTAATGAGGCCTTCCTCTATTACTTTACCTACTTAATGTGGACATGCCGTGCATGGGTGCCTATTGACCAAATCTTCGTCCATTTTCACCTCTGTTTAATCAAGTTTAACTTTTATAATGGTCTGTTGACCACAAGGAAGAAGAACCAAATAACCTAGTCACGAATAATTTCCATTCTATATTTATCCTCCATAGCCTTCAAATACTGTCACCATCTTTCTCAATGAACGCTAAGAAAAAAATCTCCCCCCTGGTGCTTTCCCAACCTTTACTCTATTCCGACCTTTGCAAAATCTCAGAGCCTTCTCGAACGTATCGAAAACAAATGCCCGGACAATTACATCAACTTGTTTGAGTGCACAAGTCATCTCTAAAGAGGATTCAATGCAATTATCCCGATACAAACGCCTTCTTCTTTCAACTTGTTAGTGATCTAATCTCCTCAGTTCTTAGGCCGCCATAACTATCTCATCTCCCATCGACGGATGTTCTTAACTGGTCATTCTGGCGAAGGAAGAGGCAAAGGTCGATAAGGATACGCTGCATCATCTTCTCCGATTGGTTTTCTAACAAAAAGTCTTGTATAAAAGGAGTCAGACTTGGCACATCGTAGAAATATGGAAAAGCTTCTCGGCGGCTTTAATTTTCCGAGGCGCCGCACAAAAGCGCCAGAGGAAAAGATCGTTGTAGAAGTTGGTTTCCAGCGCATCACCACTTCCATATCAAGAAGAAAGAGAGAAGAAGAATTCTACCTTGAAACAAACACATCATAAAAATATCCTCTCTCCTCTCCTCCCCCACAACACGCTATAAAAACCCAACATTTCCTTTCCTTCTGGTATCAGAGAATTCCAAACTCTCCAAAATCCCCAAACAACAAAATGCTCTTGTACGTCAGTCTTCTTCTCCAAAGCCTCATTCTCGATCCCTTCCTCATCCCCAACGGCCTAGATGACTTTGGAATGGGCTATATGGCCGGCGAAGAAGTTGAAGTGGAGAGAGAGATTGTTGCTACTATAATCGCTGGCAACAGCACTTCGCTTCGTCCTAACTCCGGAGAGCCCATCATGACTAGTGGCCACAACATCTCTGTCGGCTACTGCAATGAAAGGGGCTCCAATTACCGGGTTTGGGGGTGGCACGGCCACATCATGACCTATGATGAACTGAACGGCTTTTCGCTCAATTACATTCATGGGTATTACCATGAGAGGATACCGGAGAGACACGGTTGAAGGAGAAGGACGACGTGGGCCGAGCAATGATCGTATCCTCAGGAGGGATGTGAATATGGGCCTGACCACTTGAATTCAACCTCCTCCATTTTGTGACTGTTGAACTTTTTTTTTTTTTAATATTACTTTGCTGCAAGAGGCTTTGTGCGTTGTAATAGATTGAAATTGAGAAAATCCGGTTTGGATTTTGGTAGTTTAGATTTTTTTTCGCTGTCCTTGCATTAGAACTTCTACAAAATAAGTTTAGTGTGTGATATAAAGCATTTTTGTTTTTCAGTTGTATATGAGGAATGATAGGGTAAGCTCAATAGGCCTTCAAAGGCTTTATTCTTCCAATTTTCTATTTTTGCTTACATTGCGCTCATAGTACATGCGTCACTATACATTGAGACACATGGATGGATTCCTTGGCATATACCTAATACGAATGTGACAGAACCACTCAACCACGAGTGTCTGTGCCTTACAGTCTATTTTGTGTATTGTGTTGCATTGCTTTACATTTTTACTTGGATGTGATATGGTTTGCAAATATTACCCTGGTGAATCAAATAGCAAACTTCAAAACCTGTCCTGTCGGCAGTATGTTAATGTTGAAGGCCAGGGGTCTCAGAGGAGAATGCTTGATTGCGGGTGGGAAGGAACCAGTCCAAGTTCATGATTCAGAATATCAATTTGAAATTATAGAGAGTGAGAAGGAGGACTTTTAAGTTAGTTTGCTTTTTGCATAGTTCCATTTGTGATGTACAAGGCTAATATATTGACACAAGCCCCCTCTAAAGGCACTTGATAAAACGTAAGAAATCTGTTAATATTTTATCTACTTATTGAATCGCATTTGATATTTGACCAAAATATACATATGGTTAAACATTTTTGTAGAAATCCTTTGAGCACCTGCAGCTTCCAAATTACTTAGACCTTTAGTATCCACCCTTTCTTCAGTTTACACGGTAGTGAGTTGTGTAAATAACTCCCACACAATGATATTTCTGAGGCATGTGAGGGGCTGCCCATAGGCATTCGAAGATAGCAGCATGATTGTGAAGACGCGGGCTGAACTCATACAAGATTCAGGCACTAAATCCGAGCTATTTAATGTGCACCGTTTCCCAAAGATATATCTACTTTTACTTATGGCCTAAAAATACGCTGTTGAAAAATATTAAATAAAAAATCGGAGTGGTGACATTCCATTTCGAACATCAAATTCAATGTTCAAATCTCCTAGGATTGTTTCAGTCATGAAAAACCTTTTTCTAGAAAAATCCAGCTAACGATGCCTTTCTTTATTATATAGATAACCGTAATGCTAAGCATGGGGTGCGCTGGATGACCAATGATTAATTTGGTGTCCTCCCCCATCCACCAAAAAATCTTCATTGACTATTGGTAGCCAAATATTATTGTTACAGATTTTGATTCATTCCTGATTTATAATCCATTTCCATTGACTACAGTAATAGCCAAACAAAAACCAACATTGTTATTTTTAGACACCTAGAAGGTCTTTACACATGCTTTATCTAAGCTTAAATATGTTCATATCATCTTCAAGATCTTTGTATCTTTGAAAAAAGTAAATTGGAAAAAAGACCAGGTGCAAGGTTTTTATGTTTGGTGAGAGATGGAGACATCTATGTTCGCTTTTTGTCTTTTGAGACTGAAAGTTTAGGGTACAGCGGAAAAAAAACCACAAGCACACACTATAAGGACACCACATTTTTATGTGGAAAACCCTAACCAGGTGAAAAACCACGGATCCAAACTGGATCTAATCAAGCACTATGAATCTCGCAATTACAAGAAATTCATATTTCTTCCCTAGATATCTCCTACCTAAGGACTGAAGTTACCTTGTGTCGCTTCACGCTTCAACGACTTTACACCGCTGATTGCAACAAACCCAATCCAGTACTTGACTCCTTAAATCTTCTGTGCAAGAGGATGATCTTCTACAAAGGATGTAGAAGAAATTGGATCTAGAGAACTTGGCAGCACAACTCCTTAATAAAACTCTAGAGAAGAATTCTCTCAATCAAATCTCCAAATCAGAACTTGAGAGATGAGGGATGCTTTTAGAATAGCCCTTGAGTCCTTTATATAGCATTGGATTCGTACCTCATGTGTTGTAATATGATTAGGAATCAGCAACACAACTTTGAGACAAATTAGAAAAAGAAAACAGGGAAGTTTCTAAAAATTCGCTCACGTTCGCTTGAGTGACCAGGGAGTCCGCTCGAGTGGACAAGCTACTGTCTTCGAATTTTAGATCATTGCTTATGCGAGCACAAAGGTGGGTCGAGCGAAACAAATTCTGTCTGGGTTCGCTCAAGTGAATGCATCGGTCGCTCGAGCAAATCACATTCTGTATGATTCGAAATATCAGCAATTTTTCTCCTAGCTTTCTATCTTCAGAGTCCTTTTCTAAATACGAAATACAACTCAATGGACCCCTAGAGTTTTGTCCAACCCATGAATTAAGCCAACACAAAATACTAACAATCTCCCCCTTTGGCAATTCATGGACAAAACTCTCTAGGACAATACACTTTGATCTTCCCAAAATAAAACCCAAAATACATTGAATTAAATTTTTTTTTTTTTGCAATCAGCACATGTAGATCCGCATTGTCTCTGACTTCTTCTGAACTTCTTGTTCTCCCCGTTAGTTCACATGTAGATCCGCATTGTCTCTGACTTCTTCTGAACTTCTTGTTCCTGAACTTCTTGTTCTCCCCCTTAGTCCGACACTTTCTCCCCCTTTTTGTCCATAATTGACCAGCAAAAAATCTTCAAGCAGCTGCTGTCAAACTAGATGCAATAGCTCCCCCTCAATTTCAACTCCCCCTGAATGTATCATCGTATCAGCAATGGGGGTGGGAGCTTAACCTCCTTGATCAGGGCTTATTATAATTAGCCACCCACACTTGTGTAGTTTGAGCTTTCAGCACAGTGTAAGCAAACTCCTTAGGCAAATCAGACCTTCGAACCCAAATTTGAATCGTCCTGGGTGGAGAAAAATTCTTCTGCCATTACTTGGTCTTTGGTAGACAATTCAGCTTCTTGCAATGGGGACGAATGTGTCCTTTCTTTCCACAATGATGACAAGATGATGTGTGATCAACATGCGACACACTCTTTTTCTTTGTACTACTTGACACATTATGTGAAAGTGCAATATGTGGAGTAGCATGTGCAACACTTGAAACAAAAATTGTTGTACCTTTAGCATTGGAAGTGGATGCACCATGATCATAGCCAAGACCGCTTCTGTCAAAATAAGACTTCTGACTACCCAAGATGTTTGTAAGAATTTTTTAACCAGTGTTCATCTTGTTTAGAGAGGCCTGTTTGACTTCTAACTCAGACAGAGTGATCTTCAGTCTTCCTTACAATTCATGATTTTCAGCTTTCACTATCACTATCTCTTTATTCAGGTTCACTATTTCTTTTTCAGCCTTCTCAAGTTTTTGACCATCAGTAGTCAAATTTTCAGCCATGCACTTTTTCTGACTTTCCAAGAGATGAATCTGTTTCATGGCTTGCTCTAATTCGGTCTTCAGTGCAGAATTTTCTTCTTAAGCAGCCTTGAACTTGATAGTAATTTTGTTGCCATACTTGGTCATCCTGACACAATCAGCATAGGTAGTATTATACAACTCTTCCCAATCTTTTTCTTGATCTGACATCTCATCATCATGATGTTCATCGGTATCATTATCAGACAAGGACTTAGCCATGAAAGCCACAAACTTGACATTTTCTAAAGAATTAGCCTTAGTATTTTTTTCTTCTTCTTCTTATGACTCGTCATCCCAAGTTGTGTTGAGAGCCTTTTTCTTTGTACCTTTTTTCTTGTTGGCACACTCATTAGCATAGTGACCATAGCCTTGGCACTCAAAACACTTGGTTCCTTTCCCAGTTGGAACTCTTCCACTTGACTTTTTTAGTCTTCATGTACTTCTTGAAGCAATTAAATAATTCAGCCATGTCATCTTCAGCCTTAGATTCATAATCAGGCTCAATTTTCTTTTCAGATTTCTTCCTTGATTCTGAGATGGCTTTCAAAGCAATACCTTTATCTATCGATTTCCCTTTATCCAGACGGTTTGCTTCAATTGTCTGAAGATTTCCAACCAGTTGGTTTACCTTAAGGGTATCCAGATTCTTATTTTCTTCAATAGCATCAACTTTAGAATCAAACCTTGAAGGTTGAAACCTCAAAATCTTCTTGACAATCTTGTTTTCTGAAATTTCCTCACCTAGAATGAAAACAGAATTGATAATATCATTCAACTTTGCATAAAATTGATCGAAGGTCTCATCTTCTTCCATCACGATGGTTTCAAATTCTTTAGTCAATCTTTGCAATTTAGATTGCTTCACCGTGTCTGTACCCTCACAAACTGTCTCTAAGACTTCCCATGCTTCTTTTGCGATTTTGCAAGTGGAAATCCTGCGAAACTCTTTAGCAGACACTCCATTGTATAGTCCATTCATTGCCTTGTTATTACAATTGGAGGCATGCTTATCATCCTTAGACCATTGGGCTTTAGGTTTAGGAATAGTTTTCCCATTAGCCACAATTGTTGTTTTGAAGTAGCCCTCCTCAACAATATCCCAAACATCATCATCAATGGACTTAAGGAACCCAATCATCCTTTGCTTCCAATATGCATAATTAGAACCATCTAGCAAAGGGGGCTCTGTAGTTGATGTCCCTTCTTGATTGAGTACTATTCTAGAAATCTCTTTGGATCAAACACAACAACTTAGTGCAACTCGTTCTGATACCAATTGAAAGTTTAGGGTACGAGATCTCTAGATTGGTCCACTCAATTAATCAACCCAAAAGTGTGCAAAAACAATAAATATGCAGCGGAAAGAAAATCACAAGCACACACCATAAGGACACCAAATTTTTACGTGGAAAACCCTAACCGGGTGAAAAACCACGGATCCAAACTGGATCTAATCAAGCACTATGAATCTCGCAATTACAAGAAACTCAGATTTCTTCCCCAGATATCCCCTACCTAAGGACTGAAGTTACCTTGTGTTGCTTCACGCTTTAACGACTTCATACCGCTGATTGCAACAGACCCAATCCAGTCTCCTCAAATCTTCTATGCAAGAAGGTGATCTTCTACAAAGGATGTAGAGGAACTTGGCTCTAGAGAACTTGGCAGCATAACTCCATAATAAAACTCTAGAGAAGAATTCTCTCAATTAAATCTCCAAATCAAAACTTGACAGATGAGGGATGCTTTTAGAATAGCCCTTGAGTCCTTTATATAGCATTGGATTTGTGCCTCATGTGTTGTAACATGATTAGGAATCAGCAACACAACTTTGAGACAAATTAGAAAAAGAAAATAAGGAAGTTTCTAAAAATTCGCCTAGGTTCGCTCGAGCGACCAGGGAGTCCGCTCGAGCGGACGAGCCACCGTCTTCGAATTTCAAATCATCGCTCATGCGAGCACAAAGGTGGGTCGAGCGAAACACATTCTGTCTGGGTTCGCTCGAGCGAATCACATTCTATATGATTCGGAATATCAGTGATTTTTCTCTCAGCCTTCTATCTTCAGAGTCCTTTTCTAAATACGAAATACAACTCAATGGACCCCTTGGGTTTTGTCCAACCCATGAATTAAGCCAAGACAAAATACTAACAGAGACTCAAAAGATTTCAGTTGGTTTGACATTGCCCCGGGGGGCCTGATTAGAATGATTGGTTTTGTGATTTAAAATCAGTGGGCCCAACACTCCATTTCTTTTTTTTTTTTAACAAACACCAATAAATGAGATATGATTCTGACCCGCACAAAGGTAATAGGTTTTCTGGAGGCAAAGAGAATAAAATTCAAATTCTCTCGTTCACACGAATGGAGATCGGATGAAATAGAGGGAAGTAACTAGCATGAGCAATCAAAGGTTTCACAATGTTAAATAACATTTTGCATTGCAAAAATCACCCAATTCTTTTAAATAAAAGCACGTAAAACACGACGATTTCAGTTAAATAAGAAAAATTTTAAATCTTGGAAAACGAAAGATAGAAAGTTTTTTTTTAAAGGACTCAAACAGTAGCAGTTTTACACCTTAGAAGGTTGTGCTTGGAGTCCCTAGCTAGTCGAAGTATAGCTTGGGAAGAAGATTGGAAATTTATTTTTTCTGAAAGGTAAGTACTCACACACCTACCAACTCGCACGCACTCACCCAATTCCCTCACCCATAGGCGTTCGAAGATAGCAGCATGATTATGAAGACGCGGGAGCGCTGCACTCATACAAGATTCAAGCACTAAATCCGAGCTATTTAATGTGCACTGTTTCCCAAAGATATATCTACTTTTACTGATGGCATAAAATAAGCTGTTGAAAAATATTTAATAAAAAAATGGAGTGGTGCCATTCCATTTCGAATGTCAAACTCAATGTTCAAATCTCCTAGGATTGTTTCAGTCATTAAAAACCTTTTTCTAGAAAAATCCAGCTAATGATGCCTTCCTCTGTTATGTAGATAACCGTAATTCAAAGCATGGGGTGCGCTGGATGACCAACGATTAATTTGGTGTCCTCCCCCGTCCACCAAAAACCTTCATTGGCTATTGTTAGCCAAATATTATTGTTACAGATTGTGATTCATTCCTGATTTATAATCCATTTCCATTGATTACAGTAATAGCCAAACAAAAACCAACATTGTTATTTTTAGACACCTAGAAGGTTCTAACACCACGCTTTATCTAAACTTAAATATGTTCATATCATCTTCAAGATTTTCGGGTCTTTGAAAAGAGCAAATTGGAAAAAAGACCAGGTGCAAGGTTTTTGTGTTTGGTGAGAGATGGAGATATCAATGTTCGCTTTTTGTCTTTTGAGACTCAAAAGATTTCAATTGGTCTGACATAGCCCTGGGGCACCTGATTAGAATGATTGGTTTTGTGATTTAAAATCAGTGAGCCCAACACTCCATTTCTTTTTCTTTTTTTTTACAAATACCCATAAATGAGATACGATTTTGACCCGCACAAAGGTAATAGGTTTTCTAGAGCCAAAGAGAAGGAAATTTAAATTTTCTCGTTCACACGAAAGAACATCGGATGAAATAGAGGGAAGTAACTAGCATGAGAAATCAAAGGTTTCACACAATGTTAAATAACCTTTCGCATTGCAAAAATCGCCCAATTCTTTTAAATAAAAGCCCGTAAAACACGACGGTTTCAGTTAAATAAGAAGATTTTTAAATCGTAGAAAACAAAAGTTAGAAAAATTTTTCTTAGAGGACTCAAACAACAACTATTTTACACCTTAGAAGGTGTGCTTGGAGTCCCTAACTAGTCCAAGTATAGCTTGGGAAGAAGAATGGAAATTTAATTTTTCTGAAAGGTAAGTAATCACACACCAACCAACACGCACGCACTCACCCTATTCCCTCACTAGTGGCACTACAACTAGGGATTGGTTCCTGGTTATTTTCATGGAAGGCATCAAATTTTTTCTAAAAAAAGAGCGATTATTTTTCAATTGGCCTAAAACAGAAACTTTAATGAAACTAGAGTAACTAAAGATTAAATGTGCCTTGGTTGTCGAACAAAGTGTTTTTTTCTTCTATTGTAAAGTTTTAACAACTGTGCGGTGTGGGATTCTCAATTTTCATCTAAATTTTCCACCGGGCCCTTTCTTGGGAAATGCCCCATTGAACAAATTAAAATCGGTCGTTTAATGTGACCCAATAAGATAAATTGTTGTTTCTAGCAAAGGGAATTTTTGAAATTAATCTTTACCCGGACCTTGGTTTCTTAGGTGCGTAATTACATAAGGTGATGGAAAAATCTTCTCAAATGCAACATGGGAAATGGCGAAATTGCTTTTGAGATTTAAGAACAGTTACGCTCAAAATTAGGTATTTACTGTGATCTTATTCTTAGATTAATATCTACTCATTACCCAATGGCATAAGAGAACCCCTTCAGAAATTGGTAAAGGAATCAAGAAAGAAATTGGAAAGAAATCTTTGAATTTAAAAAAAAAAAATCGGATGTACGTATCTCTTGAGATTGTTTCACGGTGGAAACCCCCGTTATCATAGAAATTTCCAGCTAATGAGGTCTCCCTCTGTTACTTTACCTAGTTAATGTGGACATGCGGAGCACGGGTGCCTATCGACCAAACCTTCTTCCCTATTCACCTCTTCTTAATCAAGTTTATTTTTTATAATGGTCTATTGACCACAAGGAAGAAGAACCAAATAACCTAATCGCAAATAATTTCCATTCTATATTTATCATCCACCGCCTTCAAATCTTGTCTCCGTCTTCCTCAATGAACGCCAAGAATAAAATCTTCCCCCTGCTGTTTTCCCAACCATTACTCTATTTCGCATATGCAAAATCTCAAAGCCTTCTGGAACCTATCGAAAACAAATGCCGGGACAACTACATCAACTTGTTTGAGTGCACAAGTCATCTCTAAAGAGAATTCAACGCAATTATCCCGATACAAACGCCTTCTTCTTTCAACAAGTCAGAGATCTAATCTCCTCAATTCTTAGCCCGCCATAACTATCTCATCTCCCATCGACGGATGTTCTTTATTGGTCATTATGGCGAAAGAAGAGGCAAAGGTCGATACTGATACGCTGCATCATCTTCTCCGATTTGTTTTCTAACAAAAAGTCGTGTATAAAAGGAGTCAGACTTGGCACAACGCAGAAATATGGAAAAGCTTCTCGGCAGCTTTAATTTTCCAAGGCGCCGGACAAAAGCGCCAGAGGAAATGATTGTTGTGGAAGTTGCTTTCCAGCGCATCACCACTTCCATATCAAGAAGAAAGAGAGAAGAAGAATTCTACCTTGAAACAAACACATCATATAAATTCCCTCTCTCCTCTCTTCCCCCACAACACACTATAAAAACCCAACATTTCCTTTGCTTCTGGTATCATAGAATTCCAAACTCTCCAAAATCCCCAAACAACAAAATGCTCTTGTACGTCAGTCTTCTTCTCCAAAGCCTCATTCTCGATCCTTTCCACATCCCCAACGGCCCAGATGACTTTGGAATGGGCTATATGGCCGACGAAGAAGTTGAAGTGGAGAGAGAGATTGTCGCTACTATAATTGCAGGCAACATCACTTCGCTTCGTCCTAACTCCGGAGAGCCCATCATGATTCGTGGGCACAACATCTCTGTCGGCTACCACAATGAAAGGGGCTCCAATTACCGGGTTTGGGAGTGGCACGGCCACATTATGACCTATGATGAACTGAACGGCTTGTCGCTCGATTACATTCATGGGTATTACCATGAGAGGATACCAGAGAGACACGGTTGAAGGAGGGGGATGACGTGGGCCGAGAAATGATCGTATCCTCAGGAGGAATGTGAATATGGGCCTGCCCACGTGAATTCCAACTACTCCATTTTGTGACTGCTGAACATTTTTTTTTAATATTACTTTGCTGCAGGAGGCTTTGTATATTGTAATAGATTGAAATTGAGAAAATCCGGTTTAGATTTTGGTAGTTTCGAGTTTTTTTCCCGATCCTTGCAATAGAACTTCTACAAAATGAATTTAGTGTGTGTCATAAAGCATTTTTGTTTTTCAGTAGTGCATGAGGAAAGATAGGGTAAGCTCAATAGGCCTTCAGAGGCTTTATTCTTCCAATTTTCTCTTTTTGCTTACATTGGGCTCATACTACATGCGTCACTATACATTGAGACCCACGGATGGTATCCTTGGCATATACCTGATACGAATGTGACAAAACCACTCAACCACGAGTGTCTGTGCGTGACAGTCTATTTTGTCTATTGTGTTGTATTGTTTTACATTTTTACTTGGATGTGGTTTGGTTTGCAAATATTACACTGGCGAATCAAATAGTAAACTTCAAAACCCGTCCTGTCGGCAGTATGTTAATGTTGAAGGCCGAGGGTCTCAGAGGAGAATGCTTGATTGCAGGTGGGAAGGAACCAGTCCTAGTTCATGATTCATGATATCAATTTGAAATTATAGAGAGGGAGAAGGAGCACTTTTAGGCTAGTTTTCTTTTTTGCATAGTTCCATTTGTGATGTACAAGGCTAATATATTGACGCTAGCCCCCTGTAAAGGCACTTGATAAAACGTAAGAAATCTGTTAATATTTTATCTATTTATTGAATCGCATTTGATATTAGACCAAAATATACAGATGGTTAAACATTTTTGTAGAAATCCTTTGAGCTCCTGCAGCTTCCAAATTACTTAGACCTTTAGTATCCACCCTTTCTTCAGTTTACACGGTAGAGTGTTGTGTAAATAACTCCCACACAATGATAGTTACGAGGCTTGTGGGGGGACACCCCACAGGCGTTCGAAGATAGCAGCATGATTATGAAGACGCGGGCTGCACTCATACAAGATTCATGCACTAAATCCGAGCTATTTAATGTGCACCGTTTCCCAAAGATATATCTACTTTTACTGATGGCCTAAAAAGACCCCGCTGAAAAAAATTAAATAAAAAAACGGAGTGGTGACATTCCATTTTGAGCGTCAAATTCAATGTTCAAATCTCTTGAGATTGTTTTAGTAATGAAAAACCTTTTTCTAGAAAAGCCCAGCTAACGATGCCTTTCTCTGTTACATAGATAACTGTAATGCAAAGCATGGGGTCTGCTGGATGACCAATGATTAATTTGGTGTCCTCCCCCGTCCACCAAAAAATGTTCATTGTCTATTGTTAGCCAAATGTTATTGTTACAAATTGTGATTCATTCCTGATTTATAATCCATTTCCATTGACTACAGTAATAGCCAAACAAAAATCAACATTGTTATTCTTAGACACCTTGAAGGTCTTTTCACCATGCTTTATCCAAACTTAAATATGTTCATATCATCATCAAGATCTTCGGATCTTTGAAAAGAGCAAATTGGAAAAAGGACCAGGTGCAAGGTTTCTGTGTTTGGTGAGAGATGGAGACATCTATGCTCGGTTTTTGTCTTTTGAGACTCAAAAGATTTCATGTGGTCTAACATAGCCCCGAGGGGCCTGATTAGAATGATTGGATTTGTGATTTAAAATCAATGGGCCCAACACTCCATTTATTTTTTTTATATTTTTACAAATACCCTGAAATGAGATATGATTTTGACCCGCACAAAGGTAATAGATTTTCTGGAGGCAAAGAGAAGAAAATTCAAACTTTCTCTTTCACACGAATCGAGATCAGTTGAAATAGAGGGAAGTGACTAGCTTGAGAAATCAAAGGTTTCACAATGTTAAATAACCTTTTGCATTGTAAAAATCGCCCAATTCTTTTAAATAAAAGTACGTAAAACACGGCGGTTTAAGTTAAAATAGAAAAAGTTTAAATCTTAGAATAAAAAGATAGAAAGTTTTTTTTAGAGGACTCAAACAGCAGCAGTTTTACACCTTAGAAGGTGTGCTTGGAGTCCCTAACTAGTCCAAGTATAGCTTGGGAAGAAGAATGGAAATTTAATTTTTCTGAAAGGTAAGTAATCACACACCAACCAACACGCACGCACTCACCCTATTCCCTCACTAGTGGCACTACAACTAGGGATTGGTTCCTGGTTATTTTCATGGAAGGCATCAAATTTTTTCTAAAAAAAGAGCGATTATTTTTCAATTGGCCTAAAACAGAAACTTTAATGAAACTAGAGTAACTAAAGATTAAATGTGCCTTGGTTGTCGAACAAAGTGTTTTTTTCTTCTATTGTAAAGTTTTAACAACTGTGCGGTGTGGGATTCTCAATTTTCATCTAAATTTTCCACCGGGCCCTTTCTTGGGAAATGCCCCATTGAACAAATTAAAATCGGTCGTTTAATGTGACCCAATAAGATAAATTGTTGTTTCTAGCAAAGGGAATTTTTGAAATTAATCTTTACCCGGACCTTGGTTTCTTAGGTGCGTAATTACATAAGGTGATGGAAAAATCTTCTCAAATGCAACATGGGAAATGGCGAAATTGCTTTTGAGATTTAAGAACAGTTACGCTCAAAGTTAGGTATTTACTATGATCTTATTCTTAGATTAATATCTACTCATTACCCAATGGCATAAGAGAACCCCTTCAGAAATTGGTAATGGAATCAAGAAAGAAATTGGAAAGAAATCTTTGTATTTAAAAAAAATAAATCGGATGTACGTATCTCTTGAGATTGTTTCACGGTGGAAACCCTCGTTATGATAGAAATTTCCAGCTAATGAGGTCTCCCTTTGTTACTTTACCTAGTTAATGTGGACATGCGGAGCACGGGTGCCTATCGACCAAACCTTCTTCCCTATTCACCTCTTCTTAATCAAGTTTATTTTTTATAATGGTCTATTGACGACAAGGAAGAAGAACCAAATAACCTAATCGCAAATAATTTCCATTCTATATTTATCATCCACCGCCTTCAAATCTTGTCTCCGTCTTCCTCAATGAACGCCAAGAATAAAATCTTCCCCCTGCTGTTTTCCCAACCATTACTCTATTTCGCATATGCAAAATCTCAGAGCCTTCTGGAACCTATCGAAAACAAATGCCGGGACAACTACATCAACTTGTTTGAGTGCACAAGTCATCTCTAAAGAGAATTCAACGCAATTATCCCGATACAAACGCCTTCTTCTTTCAACAAGTCAGAGATCTAATCTCCTCAATTCTTAGCCCGCCATAACTATCTCATCTCCCATCGACGGATGTTCTTTATTGGTCATTATGGCGAAAGAAGAGGCAAAGGTCGATACTGATACGCTGCATCATCTTCTCCGATTTGTTTTCTAACAAAAAGTCGTGTATAAAAGGAGTCAGACTTGGCACAACGCAGAAATATGGAAAAGCTTCTCGGCGGCTTTAATTTTCCAAGGCGCCGGACAAAAGCGCCAGAGGAAATGATTGTTGTGGAAGTTGCTTTCCAGCGCATCACCACTTCCATATCAAGAAGAAAGAGAGAAGAAGAATTCTACCTTGAAACAAACACATCATATAAATTCCCTCTCTCCTCTCTTCCCCCACAACACACTATAAAAACCCAACATTTCCTTTCCTTCTGGTATCATAGAATTCCAAACTCTCCAAAATCCCCAAACAACAAAATGCTCTTGTACGTCAGTCTTCTTCTCCAAAGCCTCATTCTCGATCCTTTCCACATCCCCAACGGCCCAGATGACTTTGGAATGGGCTATATGGCCGACGAAGAAGTTGAAGTGGAGAGAGAGATTGTCGCTACTATAATTGCAGGCAACATCACTTCGCTTCGTCCTAACTCCGGAGAGCCCATCATGATTCGTGGGCACAACATCTCTGTCGGCTACCACAATGAAAGGGGCTCCAATTACCGGGTTTGGGAGTGGCACGGCCACATTATGACCTATGATGAACTGAACGGCTTGTCGCTCGATTACATTCATGGGTATTACCATGAGAGGATACCGGAGAGACACGGTTGAAGGAGGGGGATGACGTGGGCCGAGCAATGATCGTATCCTCAGGAGGAATGTGAATATGGGCCTGCCCACGTGAATTCCAACTACTCCATTTTGTGACTGCTGAACATTTTTTTTTAATATTACTTTGCTGCAGGAGGCTTTGTATATTGTAATAGATTGAAATTGAGAAAATCCGGTTTAGATTTTGGTAGTTTCGAGTTTTTTTCCCGATCCTTGCAATAGAACTTCTACAAAATGAATTTAGTGTGTGTCATAAAGCATTTTTGTTTTTCAGTAGTGCATGAGGAAAGATAGGGTAAGCTCAATAGGCCTTCAGAGGCTTTATTCTTCCAATTTTCTCTTTTTGCTTACATTGGGCTCATACTACATGCGTCACTATACATTGAGACCCACGGATGGTATCCTTGGCATATACCTGATACGAATGTGACAAAACCACTCAACCACGAGTGTCTGTGCGTGACAGTCTATTTTGTCTATTGTGTTGTATTGTTTTACATTTTTACTTGGATGTGGTTTGGTTTGCAAATATTACACTGGCGAATCAAATAGTAAACTTCAAAACCCGTCCTGTCGGCAGTATGTTAATGTTGAAGGCCGAGGGTCTCAGAGGAGAATGCTTGATTGCAGGTGGGAAGGAACCAGTCCTAGTTCATGATTCATGATATCAATTTGAAATTATAGAGAGGGAGAAGGAGCACTTTTAGGCTAGTTTTCTTTTTTGCATAGTTCCATTTGTGATGTACAAGGCTAATATATTGACGCTAGCCCCCTGTAAAGGCACTTGATAAAACGTAAGAAATCTGTTAATATTTTATCTATTTATTGAATCGCATTTGATATTAGACCAAAATATACAGATGGTTAAACATTTTTGTAGAAATCCTTTGAGCTCCTGCAGCTTCCAAATTACTTAGACCTTTAGTATCCACCCTTTCTTCAGTTTACACGGTAGAGTGTTGTGTAAATAACTCCCACACAATGATAGTTACGAGGCTTGTGGGGGGACACCCCACAGGCGTTCGAAGATAGCAGCATGATTATGAAGACGCGGGCTGCACTCATACAAGATTCATGCACTAAATCCGAGCTATTTAATGTGCACCGTTTCCCAAAGATATATCTACTTTTACTGATGGCCTAAAAAGACCCCGCTGAAAAAAATTAAATAAAAAAACATAGTGGTGACATTCCATTTTGAGCATCAAATTCAATGTTCAAATCTCTTGAGATTGTTTTAGTAATGAAAAACCTTTTTCTAGAAAAGCCCAGCTAACGATGCCTTTCTCTGTTACATAGATAACTGTAATGCAAAGCATGGGGTCTGCTGGATGACCAATGATTAATTTGGTGTCCTCCCCCGTCCACCAAAAAATGTTCATTGTCTATTGTTAGCCAAATGTTATTGTTACAAATTGTGATTCATTCCTGATTTATAATCCATTTCCATTGACTACAGTAATAGCCAAACAAAAATCAACATTGTTATTCTTAGACACCTTGAAGGTCTTTTCACCATGCTTTATCCAAACTTAAATATGTTCATATCATCATCAAGATCTTCGGATCTTTGAAAAGAGCAAATTGGAAAAAGGACCAGGTGCAAGGTTTCTGTGTTTGGTGAGAGATGGAGACATCTATGCTCGGTTTTTGTCTTTTGAGACTCAAAAGATTTCATGTGGTCTAACATAGCCCCGAGGGGCCTGATTAGAATGATTGGATTTGTGATTTAAAATCAATGGGCCCAACACTCCATTTATTTTTTTTATATTTTTACAAATACCCTGAAATGAGATATGATTTTGACCCGCACAAAGGTAATAGATTTTCTGGAGGCAAAGAGAAGAAAATTCAAACTTTCTCTTTCACACGAATCGAGATCAGTTGAAATAGAGGGAAGTGCCTAGCTTGAGAAATCAAAGGTTTCACAATGTTAAATAACCTTTTGCATTGTAAAAATCGACAATTCTTTTAAATAAAAGCACGTAAAACACGGCGGTTTAAGTTAAAATAGAAAAAGTTTAAATCATAGAATAAAAAGATAGAAAGTTTTTTTTAGAGGACTCAAACAGCAGCAGTTTTACACCTTAGAAGGTGTGCTTGGAGTCCCTAACTAGTCCAAGTATAGCTTGGGAAGAAGAATGGAAATTTAATTTTTCTGAAAGGTAAGTAATCACACACCAACCAACACGCACGCACTCACCCTATTCCCTCACTAGTGGCACTACAACTAGGGATTGGTTCCTGGTTATTTTCATGGAAGGCATCAAATTTTTTCTAAAAAAAGAGCGATTATTTTTCAATTGGCCTAAAACAGAAACTTTAATGAAACTAGAGTAACTAAAGATTAAATGTGCCTTGGTTGTCGAACAAAGTGTTTTTTTCTTCTATTGTAAAGTTTTAACAACTGTGCGGTGTGGGATTCTCAATTTTCATCTAAATTTTCCACCGGGCCCTTTCTTGGGAAATGCCCCATTGAACAAATTAAAATCGGTCGTTTCATGTGACCCAATAAGATAAATTGTTGTTTCTAGCAAAGGGAATTTTTGAAATTAATCTTTACCCGGACCTTGGTTTCTTAGGTGCGTAATTACATAAGGTGATGGAAAAATCTTCTCAAATGCAACATGGGAAATGGCGAAATTGCTTTTGAGATTTAAGAACAGTTACGCTCAAAGTTAGGTATTTACTATGATCTTATTCTTAGATTAATATCTACTCATTACCCAATGGCATAAGAGAACCCCTTCAGAAATTGGTAAAGGAATCAAGAAAGAAATTGGAAAGAAATCTTTGTATTTAAAAAAAAAAAATCGGATGTACGTATCTCTTGAGATTGTTTCACGGTGGAAACCCCCGTTATCATAGAAATTTCCAGCTAATGAGGTCTCCCTCTGTTACTTTACCTAGTTAATGTGGACATGCGGAGCACGGGTGCCTATCGACCAAACCTTCTTCCCTATTCACCTCTTCTTAATCAAGTTTATTTTTTATAATGGTCTATTGACCACAAGGAAGAAGAACCAAATAACCTAATCGAAAATAATTTCCATTCTATATTTATCATCCACCGCCTTCAAATCTTGTCTCCGTCTTCCTCAATGAACGCCAAGAATAAAATCTTCCCCCTGCTGTTTTCCCAACCATTACTCTATTTCGCATATGCAAAATCTCAGAGCCTTCTGGAACCTATCGAAAACAAATGCCGGGACAACTACATCAACTTGTTTGAGTGCACAAGTCATCTCTAAAGAGAATTCAACGCAGTTATCCCGATACAAACGCCTTCTTCTTTCAACAAGTCAGAGATCTAATCTCCTCAATTCTTAGCCCGCCATAACTATCTCATCTCCCATCGACGGATGTTCTTTATTGGTCATTATGGCGAAAGAAGAGGCAAAGGTCGATAATGATACGCTGCATCATCTTCTCCGATTTGCTTTCTAACAAAAAGTCGTGTATAAAAGGAGTCAGACTTGGCACAACACAGAAGTATGGAAAAGCTTCTCGGCAGCTTTAATTTTCGAAGGCGCCGGACAAAAGCGCCAGAGGAAATGATTGTTGTGGAAGTTGCTTTCCAGCGCATCACCACTTCCATATCAAGAAGAAAGAGAGAAGAAGAATTCTACCTTGAAACAAACACATCATATAAATTCCCTCTCTCCTCTCTTCCCCCACAACACACTATAAAAACCCAACATTTCCTTTCCTTCTGGTATCATAGAATTCCAAACTCTCCAAAATCCCCAAACAACAAAATGCTCTTGTACGTCAGTCTTCTTCTCCAAAGCCTCATTCTCGATCCTTTCCACATCCCCAACGGCCCAGATGACTTTGGAATGGGCTATATGGCCGACGAAGAAGTTGAAGTGGAGAGAGAGATTGTCGCTACTATAATTGCAGGCAACATCACTTCGCTTCGTCCTAACTCCGGAGAGCCCATCATGATTCATGGGCACAACATCTCTGTCGGCTACCACAATGAAAGGGGCTCCAATTACCGGGTTTGGGAGTGGCACGGCCACATTATGACCTATGATGAACTGAACGGCTTGTCGCTCGATTACATTCATGGGTATTACCATGAGAGGATACCGGAGAGACACGGTTGAAGGAGGGAGATGACGTGGGCCGAGCAATGATCGTATCCTCAGGAGGAATGTGAATATGGGCCTGCCCACGTGAATTCCAACTACTCCATTTTGTGACTGCTGAACATTTTTTTTTAATATTACTTTGCTGCAGGAGGCTTTGTATATTGTAATAGATTGAAATTGAGAAAATCCGGTTTAGATTTTGGTAGTTTCGAGTTTTTTTCCCGATCCAGCAATAGAACTTCTACAAAATGAATTTAGTGTGTGTCATAAAGCATTTTTGTTTTTCAGTAGTGCATGAGGAAAGATAGGGTAAGCTCAATAGGCCTTCAGAGGCTTTATTCTTCCAATTTTCTCTTTTTGCTTACATTGGGCTCATACTACATGCGTCACTATACATTGAGACCCACGGATGGTATCCTTGGCATATACCTGATACGAATGTGACAAAACCACTCAACCACGAGTGTCTGTGCGTGACAGTCTATTTTGTCTATTGTGTTGTATTGTTTTACATTTTTACTTGGATGTGGTTTGGTTTGCAAATATTACACTGGCGAATCAAATAGTAAACTTCAAAACCCGTCCTGTCGACAGTATGTTAATGTTGAAGGCCGAGGGTCTCAGAGGAGAATGCTTGATTGCAGGTGGGAAGGAACCAGTCCTAGTTCATGATTCATGATATCAATTTGAAATTATAGAGAGGGAGAAGGAGCACTTTTAGGCTAGTTTTCTTTTTTGCATAGTTCCATTTGTGATGTACAAGGCTAATATATTGACGCTAGCCCCCTGTAAAGGCACTTGATAAAACGTAAGAAATCTGTTAATATTTTATCTATTTATTGAATCGCATTTGATATTAGTCCAAAATATACAGATGGTTAAACATTCTTGTAGAAATCCTTTGAGCTCCTGCAGCTTCCAAATTACTTAGACCTTTAGTATCCACCCTTTCTTCAGTTTACACGGTAGAGTGTTGTGTAAATAACTCCCACACAATGATAGTTACGAGGCTTGTGGGGGGACACCCCACAGGCGTTCGAAGATAGCAGCATGATTATGAAGACGCGGGCTGCACTCATACAAGATTCATGCACTAAATCCGAGCTATTTAATGTGCACCGTTTCCCAAAGATATATCTACTTTTACTGATGGCCTAAAAAGACCCCGCTGAAAAAAATTAAATAAAAAAACGGAGTGGTGACATTCCATTTTGAGCGTCAAATTCAATGTTCAAATCTCTTGAGATTGTTTTAGTAATGAAAAACCTTTTTCTAGAAAAGCCCAGCTAACGATGCCTTTCTCTGTTACATAGATAACTGTAATGCAAAGCATGGGGTCTGCTGGATGACCAATGATTAATTTGGTGTCCTCCCCCGTCCACCAAAAAATGTTCATTGTCTATTGTTAGCCAAATGTTATTGTTACAAATTGTGATTCATTCCTGATTTATAATCCATTTCCATTGACTACAGTAATAGCCAAACAAAAATCAACATTGTTATTCTTAGACACCTTGAAGGTCTTTTCACCATGCTTTATCCAAACTTAAATATGTTCATATCATCATCAAGATCTTCGGATCTTTGAAAAGAGCAAATTGGAAAAAGGACCAGGTGCAAGGTTTCTGTGTTTGGTGAGAGATGGAGACATCTATGCTCGGTTTTTGTCTTTTGAGACTCAAAAGATTTCATGTGGTCTAACATAGCCCCGAGGGGCCTGATTAGAATGATTGGATTTGTGATTTAAAATCAATGGGCCCAACACTCCATTTATTTTTTTTATATTTTTACAAATACCCTGAAATGAGATATGATTTTGACCCGCACAAAGGTAATAGATTTTCTGGAGGCAAAGAGAAGAAAATTCAAACTTTCTCTTTCACACGAATCGAGATCAGTTGAAATAGAGGGAAGTGACTAGCTTGAGAAATCAAAGGTTTCACAATGTTAAATAACCTTTTGCATTGTAAAAATCGCCCAATTCTTTTAAATAAAAGTACGTAAAACACGGCGGTTTAAGTTAAAATAGAAAAAGTTTAAATCTTAGAATAAAAAGATAGAAAGTTTTTTTTAGAGGACTCAAACAGCAGCAGTTTTACACCTTAGAAGGTGTGCTTGGAGTCCCTAACTAGTCCAAGTATAGCTTGGGAAGAAGAATGGAAATTTAATTTTTCTGAAAGGTAAGTAATCACACACCAACCAACACGCACGCACTCACCCTATTCCCTCACTAGTGGCACTACAACTAGGGATTGGTTCCTGGTTATTTTCATGGAAGGCATCAAATTTTTTCTAAAAAAAGAGCGATTATTTTTCAATTGGCCTAAAACAGAAACTTTAATGAAACTAGAGTAACTAAAGATTAAATGTGCCTTGGTTGTCGAACAAAGTGTTTTTTTCTTCTATTGTAAAGTTTTAACAACTGTGCGGTGTGGGATTCTCAATTTTCATCTAAATTTTCCACCGGGCCCTTTCTTGGGAAATGCCCCATTGAACAAATTAAAATCGGTCGTTTAATGTGACCCAATAAGATAAATTGTTGTTTCTAGCAAAGGGAATTTTTGAAATTAATCTTTACCCGGACCTTGGTTTCTTAGGTGCGTAATTACATAAGGTGATGGAAAAATCTTCTCAAATGCAACATGGGAAATGGCGAAATTGCTTTTGAGATTTAAGAACAGTTACGCTCAAAGTTAGGTATTTACTATGATCTTATTCTTAGATTAATATCTACTCATTACCCAATGGCATAAGAGAACCCCTTCAGAAATTGGTAAAGGAATCAAGAAAGAAATTGGAAAGAAATCTTTGTATTTAAAAAAAAAAAATCGGATGTACGTATCTCTTGAGATTGTTTCACGGTGGAAACCCCCGTTATCATAGAAATTTCCAGCTAATGAGGTCTCCCTCTGTTACTTTACCTAGTTAATGTGGACATGCGGAGCAGGGGTGCCTATCGACCAAACCTTCTTCCCTATTCACCTCTTCTTAATCAAGTTTATTTTTTATAATGGTCTATTGACCACAAGGAAGAAGAACCAAATAACCTAATCGCAAATAATTCCCATTCTATATTTATCATCCACCGCCTTCAAATCTTGTCTCCGTCTTCCTCAATGAACGCCAAGAATAAAATCTTCCCCCTGCTGTTTTCCCAACCATTACTCTATTTCGCATATGCAAAATCTCAGAGCCTTCTGGAACCTATCGAAAACAAATGCCGGGACAACTACATCAACTTGTTTGAGTGCACAAGTCATCTCTAAAGAGAATTCAACGCAATTATCCCGATACAAACGCCTTCTTCTTTCAACAAGTCAGAGATCTAATCTCCTCAATTCTTAGCCCGCCATAACTATCTCATCTCCCATCGACGGATGTTCTTTATTGGTCATTATGGCGAAAGAAGAGGCAAAGGTCGATAATGATACGCTGCATCATCTTCTCCGATTTGCTTTCTAACAAAAAGTCGTGTATAAAAGGAGTCAGACTTGGCACAACGCAGAAATATGGAAAAGCTTCTCGGCAGCTTTAATTTTCGAAGGCGCCGGACAAAAGCGCCAGAGGAAATGATTGTTGTGGAAGTTGCTTTCCAGCGCATCACCACTTCCATATCAAGAAGAAAGAGAGAAGAAGAATTCTACCTTGAAACAAACACATCATATAAATTCCCTCTCTCCTCTCTTCCCCCACAACACACTATAAAAACCCAACATTTCCTTTCCTTCTGGTATCATAGAATTCCAAACTCTCCAAAATCCCCAAACAACAAAATGCTCTTGTACGTCAGTCTTCTTCTCCAAAGCCTCATTCTCGATCCTTTCCACATCCCCAACGGCCCAGATGACTTTGGAATGGGCTATATGGCCGACGAAGAAGTTGAAGTGGAGAGAGAGATTGTCGCTACTATAATTGCAGGCAACATCACTTCGCTTCGTCCTAACTCCGGAGAGCCCATCATGATTCGTGGATACAACATCTCTGTCGGCTACCACAATGAAAGGGGCTCCAATTACCGGGTTTGGGAGTGGCACGGCCACATTATGACCTATGATGAACTGAACGGCTTGTCGCTCGATTACATTCATGGGTATTACCATGAGAGGATACCGGAGAGACACGGTTGAAGGAGGGGGATGACGTGGGCCGAGCAATGATCGTATCCTCAGGAGGAATGTGAATATGGGCCTGCCCACGTGAATTCCAACTACTCCATTTTGTGACTGCTGAACATTTTTTTTTAATATTACTTTGCTGCAGGAGGCTTTGTATATTGTAATAGATTGAAATTGAGAAAATCCGGTTTAGATTTTGGTAGTTTCGAGTTTTTTTCCCGATCCAGCAATAGAACTTCTACAAAATGAATTTAGTGTGTGTCATAAAGCATTTTTGTTTTTCAGTAGTGCATGAGGAAAGATAGGGTAAGCTCAATAGGCCTTCAGAGGCTTTATTCTTCCAATTTTCTCTTTTTGCTTACATTGGGCTCATACTACATGCGTCACTATACATTGAGACCCACGGATGGTATCCTTGGCATATACCTGATACGAATGTGACAAAACCACTCAACCACGAGTGTCTGTGCGTGACAGTCTATTTTGTCTATTGTGTTGTATTGTTTTACATTTTTACTTGGATGTGGTTTGGTTTGCAAATATTACACTGGCGAATCAAATAGTAAACTTCAAAACCCGTCCTGTCGGCAGTATGTTAATGTTGAAGGCCGAGGGTCTCAGAGGAGAATGCTTGATTGCAGGTGGGAAGGAACCAGTCCTAGTTCATGATTCATGATATCAATTTGAAATTATAGAGAGGGAGAAGGAGCACTTTTAGGCTAGTTTTCTTTTTTGCATAGTTCCATTTGTGATGTACAAGGCTAATATATTGACGCTAGCCCCCTGTAAAGGCACTTGATAAAACGTAAGAAATCTGTTAATATTTTATCTATTTATTGAATCGCATTTGATATTAGACCAAAATATACAGATGGTTAAACATTTTTGTAGAAATCCTTTGAGCTCCTGCAGCTTCCAAATTACTTAGACCTTTAGTATCCACCCTTTCTTCAGTTTACACGGTAGAGTGTTGTGTAAATAACTCCCACACAATGATAGTTACGAGGCTTGTGGGGGGACACCCCACAGGCGTTCGAAGATAGCAGCATGATTATGAAGACGCGGGCTGCACTCATACAAGATTCATGCACTAAATCCGAGCTATTTAATGTGCACCGTTTCCCAAAGATATATCTACTTTTACTGATGGCCTAAAAAGACCCCGCTGAAAAAAATTAAATAAAAAAACGGAGTGGTGACATTCCATTTTGAGCGTCAAATTCAATGTTCAAATCTCTTGAGATTGTTTTAGTAATGAAAAACCTTTTTCTAGAAAAGCCCAGCTAACGATGCCTTTCTCTGTTACATAGATAACTGTAATGCAAAGCATGGGGTCTGCTGGATGACCAATGATTAATTTGGTGTCCTCCCCCGTCCACCAAAAAATGTTCATTGTCTATTGTTAGCCAAATGTTATTGTTACAAATTGTGATTCATTCCTGATTTATAATCCATTTCCATTGACTACAGTAATAGCCAAACAAAAATCAACATTGTTATTCTTAGACACCTTGAAGGTCTTTTCACCATGCTTTATCCAAACTTAAATATGTTCATATCATCATCAAGATCTTCGGATCTTTGAAAAGAGCAAATTGGAAAAAGGACCAGGTGCAAGGTTTCTGTGTTTGGTGAGAGATGGAGACATGTATGCTCGGTTTTTGTCTTTTGAGACTCAAAAGATTTCATGTGGTCTAACATAGCCCCGAGGGGCCTGATTAGAATGATTGGATTTGTGATTTAAAATCAATGGGCCCAACACTCCATTTATTTTTTTTATATTTTTACAAATACCCTGAAATGAGATATGATTTTGACCCGCACAAAGGTAATAGATTTTCTGGAGGCAAAGAGAAGAAAGTTCAAACTTTCTCTTTCACACGAATCGAGATCAGTTGAAATAGAGGGAAGTGACTAGCTTGAGAAATCAAAGGTTTCACAATGTTAAATAACCTTTTGCATTGTAAAAATCGCCCAATTCTTTTAAATAAAAGCACGTAAAACACGGCGGTTTAAGTTAAAATAGAAAAAGTTTAAATCTTAGAATAAAAAGATAGAAAGTTTTTTTTAGAGGACTCAAACAGCAGCAGTTTTACACCTTAGAAGGTGTGCTTGGAGTCCCTAACTAGTCCAAGTGTAGCTTGGGAAGAAGAATGGAAATTTAATTTTTCTGAAAGGTAAGTAATCACACACCAACCAACACGCACGCACTCACCCTATTCCCTCACTAGTGGCACTACAACTAGGGATTGGTTCCTGGTTATTTTCATGGAAGGCATCAAATTTTTTCTAAAAAAAGAGCGATTATTTTTCAATTGGCCTAAAACAGAAACTTTAATGAAACTAGAGTAACTAAAGATTAAATGTGCCTTGGTCTTCGAACAAAGTGTTTTTTTCTTCTATTGTAAAGTTTTAACAACTGTGCGGTGTGGGATTCTCAATTTTCATCTAAATTTTCCACCGGGCCCTTTCTTGGGAAATGCCCCATTGAACAAATTAAAATCGGTCGTTTAATGTGACCCAATAAGATAAATTGTTGTTTCTAGCAAAGGGAATTTTTGAAATTAATCTTTACCCGGACCTTGGTTTCTTAGGTGCGTAATTACATAAGGTGATGGAAAAATCTTCTCAAATGCAACATGGGAAATGGCGAAATTGCTTTTGAGATTTAAGAACAGTTACGCTCAAAGTTAGGTATTTACTATGATCTTATTCTTAGATTAATATCTACTCATTACCCAATGGCATAAGAGAACCCCTTCAGAAATTGGTAAAGGAATCAAGAAAGAAATTGGAAAGAAATCTTTGTATTTAAAAAAAAAAAATCGGATGTACGTATCTCTTGAGATTGTTTCACGGTGGAAACCCCCATTATCATAGAAATTTCCAGCTAATGAGGTCTCCCTCTGTTACTTTACCTAGTTAATGTGGACATGCGGAGCACGGGTGCCTATCGACCAAACCTTCTTCCCTATTCACCTCTTCTTAATCAAGTTTATTTTTTATAATGGTCTATTGACCACAAGGAAGAAGAACCAAATAACCTAATCGCAAATAATTTCCATTCTATATTTATCATCCACCGCCTTCAAATCTTGTCTCCGTCTTCCTCAATGAACGCCAAGAATAAAATCTTCCCCCTGCTGTTTTCCCAACCATTACTCTATTTTGCATATGCAAAATCTCAGAGCCTTCTGAAACCTATCGAAAACAAATGCCGGGACAACTACATCAACTTGTTTGAGTGCACAAGTCATCTCTAAAGAGAATTCAACGCAATTATCCCGATACAAACGCCTTCTTCTTTCAACAAGTCAGAGATCTAATCTCCTCAATTCTTAGCCCGCCATAACTATCTCATCTCCCATCGACGGATGTTCTTTATTGGTCATTATGGCGAAAGAAGAGGCAAAGGTCGATAATGATACGCTGCATCATCTTCTCCGATTTGTTTTCTAACAAAAAGTCGTGTATAAAAGGAGTCAGACTTGGCACAACGCAGAAATATGGAAAAGCTTCTCGGCAGCTTTAATTTTCGAAGGCGCCGGACAACAGCGCCAGAGGAAATGATTGTTGTGGAAGTTTCTTTCCAGCGCATCACCACTTCCATATCAAGAAGAAAGAGCGAAGAAGAATTCTACCTTGAAACAAACACATCATATAAATTCCCTCTCTCCTCTCTTCCCCCACAACACACTATAAAAACCCAACATTTCCTTTCCTTCTGGTATCATAGAATTCCAAACTCTCCAAAATCCCCAAACAACAAAATGCTCTTGTACGTCAGTCTTCTTCTCCAAAGCCTCATTCTCGATCCTTTCCACATCCCCAACGGCCCAGATGACTTTGGAATGGGCTATATGGCCGACGAAGAAGTTGAAGTGGAGAGAGAGATTGTCGCTACTATAATTGCAGGCAACATCACTTCGCTTCGTCCTAACTCCGGAGAGCCCATCATGATTCGTGGGCACAACATCTCTGTCGGCTACCACAATGAAAGGGGCTCCAATTACCGGGTTTGGGAGTGGCACGGCCACATTATGACCTATGATGAACTGAACGGCTTGTCGCTCGATTACATTCATGGGTATTACCATGAGAGGATACCGGAGAGACACGGTTGAAGGAGGGGGATGACGTGGGCCGAGCAATGATCGTATCCTCAGGAGGAATGTGAATATGGGCCTGCCCACGTGAATTCCAACTACTCCATTTTGTGACTGCTGAACATTTTTTTTTAATATTACTTTGCTGCAGGAGGCTTTGTATATTGTAATAGATTGAAATTGAGAAAATCCGGTTTAGATTTTGGTAGTTTCGAGTTTTTTTCCCGATCCAGCAATAGAACTTCTACAAAATGAATTTAGTGTGTGTCATAAAGCATTTTTGTTTTTCAGTAGTGCATGAGGAAAGATAGGGTAAGCTCAATAGGCCTTCAGAGGCTTTATTCTTCCAATTTTCTCTTTTTGCTTACATTGGGCTCATACTACATGCGTCACTATACATTGAGACCCACGGATGGTATCCTTGGCATATACCTGATACGAATGTGACAAAACCACTCAACCACGAGTGTCTGTGCGTGACAGTCTATTTTGTCTATTGTGTTGTATTGTTTTACATTTTTACTTGGATGTGGTTTGGTTTGCAAATATTACACTGGCGAATCAAATAGTAAACTTCAAAACCCGTCCTGTCGGCAGTATGTTAATGTTGAAGGCCGAGGGTCTCAGAGGAGAATGCTTGGTTGCAGGTGGGAAGGAACCAGTCCTAGTTCATGATTCATGATATCAATTTGAAATTATAGAGAGGGAGAAGGAGCACTTTTAGGCTAGTTTTCTTTTTTGCATAGTTCCATTTGTGATGTACAAGGCTAATATATTGACGCTAGCCCCCTGTAAAGGCACTTGATAAAACGTAAGAAATCTGTTAATATTTTATCCATTTATTGAATCGCATTTGATATTAGACCAAAATATACAGATGGTTAAACATTTTTGTAGAAATCCTTTGAGCTCCTGCAGCTTCCAAATTACTTAGACCTTTAGTATCCACCCTTTCTTCAGTTTACACGGTAGAGTGTTGTGTAAATAACTCCCACACAATGATAGTTACGAGGCTTGTGGGGGGACACCCCACAGGCGTTCGAAGATAGCAGCATGATTATGAAGACGCGGGCTGCACTCATACAAGATTCATGCACTAAATCCGAGCTATTTAATGTGCACCGTTTCCCAAAGATATATCTACTTTTACTGATGGCCTAAAAAGACCCCGCTGAAAAAAATTAAATAAAAAAACAGAGTGGTGACATTCCATTTTGAGCATCAAATTCAATGTTCAAATCTCTTGAGATTGTTTTAGTAATGAAAAACCTTTTTCTAGAAAAGCCCAGCTAACGATGCCTTTCTCTGTTACATAGATAACTGTAATGCAAAGCATGGGGTCTGCTGGATGACCAATGATTAATTTGGTGTCCTCCCCCGTCCACCAAAAAATGTTCATTGTCTATTGTTAGCCAAATGTTATTGTTACAAATTGTGATTCATTCCTGATTTATAATCCATTTCCATTGACTACAGTAATAGCCAAACAAAAATCAACATTGTTATTCTTAGACACCTTGAAGGTCTTTTCACCATGCTTTATCCAAACTTAAATATGTTCATATCATCATCAAGATCTTCGGATCTTTGAAAAGAGCAAATTGGAAAAAGGACCAGGTGCAAGGTTTCTGTGTTTGGTGAGAGATGGAGACATCTATGCTCGGTTTTTGTCTTTTGAGACTCAAAAGATTTCATGTGGTCTAACATAGCCCCGAGGGGCCTGATTAGAATGATTGGATTTGTGATTTAAAATCAATGGGCCCAACACTCCATTTATTTTTTTTATATTTTTACAAATACCCTGAAATGAGATATGATTTTGACCCGCACAAAGGTAATAGATTTTCTGGAGGCAAAGAGAAGAAAATTCAAACTTTCTCTTTCACACGAATCGAGATCAGTTGAAATAGAGGGAAGTGACTAGCTTGAGAAATCAAAGGTTTCACAATGTTAAATAACCTTTTGCATTGTAAAAATCGCCCAATTCTTTTAAATAAAAGCACGTAAAACACGGCGGTTTAAGTTAAAATAGAAAAAGTTTAAATCTTAGAATAAAAAGATAGAAAGTTTTTTTTAGAGGACTCAAACAGCAGCAGTTTTACACCTTAGAAGGTGTGCTTGGAGTCCCTAACTAGTCCAAGTATAGCTTGGGAAGAAGAATGGAAATTTAATTTTTCTGAAAGGTAAGTAATCACACACCAACCAACACGCACGCACTCACCCTATTCCCTCACTAGTGGCACTACAACTAGGGATTGGTTCCTGGTTATTTTCATGGAAGGCATCAAATTTTTTCTAAAAAAAGAGCGATTATTTTTCAATTGGCCTAAAACAGAAACTTTAATGAAACTAGAGTAACTAAAGATTAAATGTGCCTTGGTTGTCGAACAAAGTGTTTTTTTCTTCTATTGTAAAGTTTTAACAACTGTGCGGTGTGGGATTCTCAATTTTCATCTAAATTTTCCACCGGGCCCTTTCTTGGGAAATGCCCCATTGAACAAATTAAAATCGGTCGTTTAATGTGACCCAATAAGATAAATTGTTGTTTCTAGCAAAGGGAATTTTTGAAATTAATCTTTACCCGGACCTTGGTTTCTTAGGTGCGTAATTACATAAGGTGATGGAAAAATCTTCTCAAATGCAACATGGGAAATGGCGAAATTGCTTTTGAGATTTAAGAACAGTTACGCTCAAAGTTAGGTATTTACTATGATCTTATTCTTAGATTAATATCTACTCATTACCCAATGGCATAAGAGAACCCCTTCAGAAATTGGTAAAGGAATCAAGAAAGAAATTGGAAAGAAATCTTTGTATTTAAAAAAAAAAAATCGGATGTACGTATCTCTTGAGATTGTTTCACGGTGGAAACCCCCGTTATCATAGAAATTTCCAGCTAATGAGGTCTCCCTCTGTTACTTTACCTAGTTAATGTGGACATGCGGAGCACGGGTGCCTATCGACCAAACCTTCTTCCCTATTCACCTCTTCTCAATCAAGTTTATTTTTTATAATGGTCTATTGACCACAAGGAAGAAGAACCAAATAACCTAATCGCAAATAATTTCCATTCTATATTTATCATCCACCGCCTTCAAATCTTGTCTCCGTCTTCCTCAATGAACGCCAAGAATAAAATCTTCCCCCTGCTGTTTTCCCAACCATTACTCTATTTTGCATATGCAAAATCTCAGAGCCTTCTGAAACCTATCGAAAACAAATGCCGGGACAACTACATCAACTTGTTTGAGTGCACAAGTCATCTCTAAAGAGAATTCAACGCAATTATCCCGATACAAACGCCTTCTTCTTTCAACAAGTCAGAGATCTAATCTCCTCAATTCTTAGCCCGCCATAACTATCTCATCTCCCATCGACGGATGTTCTTTATTGGTCATTATGGCGAAAGAAGAGGCAAAGGTCGATAATGATACGCTGCATCATCTTCTCCGATTTGTTTTCTAACAAAAAGTCGTGTATAAAAGGAGTCAGACTTGGCACAACGCAGAAATATGGAAAAGCTTCTCGGCAGCTTTAATTTTCGAAGGCGCCGGACAACAGCGCCAGAGGAAATGATTGTTGTGGAAGTTTCTTTCCAGCGCATCACCACTTCCATATCAAGAAGAAAGAGCGAAGAAGAATTCTACCTTGAAACAAACACATCATATAAATTCCCTCTCTCCTCTCTTCCCCCACAACACACTATAAAAACCCAACATTTCCTTTCCTTCTGGTATCATAGAATTCCAAACTCTCCAAAATCCCCAAACAACAAAATGCTCTTGTACGTCAGTCTTCTTCTCCAAAGCCTCATTCTCGATCCTTTCCACATCCCCAACGGCCCAGATGACTTTGGAATGGGCTATATGGCCGACGAAGAAGTTGAAGTGGAGAGAGAGATTGTCGCTACTATAATTGCAGGCAACATCACTTCGCTTCGTCCTAACTCCGGAGAGCCCATCATGATTCGTGGGCACAACATCTCTGTCGGCTACCACAATGAAAGGGGCTCCAATTACCGGGTTTGGGAGTGGCACGGCCACATTATGACCTATGATGAACTGAACGGCTTGTCGCTCGATTACATTCATGGGTATTACCATGAGAGGATACCGGAGAGACACGGTTGAAGGAGGGGGATGACGTGGGCCGAGCAATGATCGTATCCTCAGGAGGAATGTGAATATGGGCCTGCCCACGTGAATTCCAACTACTCCATTTTGTGACTGCTGAACATTTTTTTTTTAATATTACTTTGCTGCAGGAGGCTTTGTATATTGTAATAGATTGAAATTGAGAAAATCCGGTTTAGATTTTGGTAGTTTCGAGTTTTTTTCCCGATCCAGCAATAGAACTTCTACAAAATGAATTTGGTGTGTGTCATAAAGCATTTTTGTTTTTCAGTAGTGCATGAGGAAAGATAGGGTAAGCTCAATAGGCCTTCAGAGGCTTTATTCTTCCAATTTTCTCTTTTTGCTTACATTGGGCTCATACTACATGCGTCACTATACATTGAGACCCACGGATGGTATCCTTGGCATATACCTGATACGAATGTGACAAAACCACTCAACCACGAGTGTCTGTGCGTGACAGTCTATTTTGTCTATTGTGTTGTATTGTTTTACATTTTTACTTGGATGTGGTTTGGTTTGCAAATATTACACTGGCGAATCAAATAGTAAACTTCAAAACCCGTCCTGTCGGCAGTATGTTAATGTTGAAGGCCGAGGGTCTCAGAGGAGAATGCTTGGTTGCAGGTGGGAAGGAACCAGTCCTAGTTCATGATTCATGATATCAATTTGAAATTATAGAGAGGGAGAAGGAGCACTTTTAGGCTAGTTTTCTTTTTTGCATAGTTCCATTTGTGATGTACAAGGCTAATATATTGACGCTAGCCCCCTGTAAAGGCACTTGATAAAACGTAAGAAATCTGTTAATATTTTATCTATTTATTGAATCGAATTTGATATTAGACCAAAATATACAGATGGTTAAACATTTTTGTAGAAATCCTTTGAGCTCCTGCAGCTTCCAAATTACTTAGACCTTTAGTATCCACCCTTTCTTCAGTTTACACGGTAGAGTGTTGTGTAAATAACTCCCACACAATGATAGTTACGAGGCTTGTGGGGGGACACCCCACAGGCGTTCGAAGATAGCAGCATGATTATGAAGACGCGGGCTGCACTCATACAAGATTCATGCACTAAATCCGAGCTATTTAATGTGCACCGTTTCCCAAAGATATATCTACTTTTACTGATGGCCTAAAAAGACCCCGCTGAAAAAAATTAAATAAAAAAACATAGTGGTGACATTCCATTTTGAGCATCAAATTCAATGTTCAAATCTCTTGAGATTGTTTTAGTAATGAAAAACCTTTTTCTAGAAAAGCCCAGCTAACGATGCCTTTCTCTGTTACATAGATAACTGTAATGCAAAGCATGGGGTCTGCTGGATGACCAATGATTAATTTGGTGTCCTCCCCCGTCCACCAAAAAATGTTCATTGTCTATTGTTAGCCAAATGTTATTGTTACAAATTGTGATTCATTCCTGATTTATAATCCATTTCCATTGACTACAGTAATAGCCAAACAAAAATCAACATTGTTATTCTTAGACACCTTGAAGGTCTTTTCACCATGCTTTATCCAAACTTAAATATGTTCATATCATCATCAAGATCTTCGGATCTTTGAAAAGAGCAAATTGGAAAAAGGACCAAGTGCAAGGTTTCTGTGTTTGGTGAGAGATGGAGACATCTATGCTCGGTTTTTGTCTTTTGAGACTCAAAAGATTTCATGTGGTCTAACATAGCCCCGAGGGGCCTGATTAGAATGATTGGATTTGTGATTTAAAATCAATGGGCCCAACACTCCATTTATTTTTTTTATATTTTTACAAATACCCTGAAATGAGATATGATTTTGACCCGCACAAAGGTAATAGATTTTCTGGAGGCAAAGAGAAGAAAATTCAAACTTTCTCTTTCACACGAATCGAGATCAGTTGAAACAGAGGGAAGTGACTAGCTTGAGAAATCAAAGGTTTCACAATGTTAAATAACCTTTTGCATTGTAAAAATCGCCCAATTCTTTTAAATAAAAGCACGTAAAACACGGCGGTTTAAGTTAAAATAGAAAAAGTTTAAATCTTAGAATAAAAAGATAGAAAGTTTTTTTTAGAGGACTCAAACAGCAGCAGTTTTACACCTTAGAAGGTGTGCTTGGAGTCCCTAACTAGTCCAAGTATAGCTTGGGAAGAAGAATGGAAATTTAATTTTTCTGAAAGGTAAGTAATCACACACCAACCAACACGCACGCACTCACCCTATTCCCTCACTAGTGGCACTACAACTAGGGATTGGCTCCTGGTTATTTTCATGGAAGGCATCAAATTTTTTCTAAAAAAGGAGCGATTATTTTTCAATTGGCCTAAAACAGAAACTTTAATGAAACTAGAGTAACTAAAGATTAAATGTGCCTTGGTTGTCGAACAAAGTGTTTTTTTCTTCTATTGTAAAGTTTTAACAACTGTGCGGTGTGGGATTCTCAATTTTCATCTAAATTTTCCACCGGGCCCTTTCTTGGGAAATGCCCCATTGAACAAATTAAAATCGGTCGTTTAATGTGACCCAATAAGATAAATTGTTGTTTCTAGCAAAGGGAATTTTTGAAATTAATCTTTACCCGGACCTTGGTTTCTTAGGTGCGTAATTACATAAGGTGATGGAAAAATCTTCTCAAATGCAACATGGGAAATGGCGAAATTGCTTTTGAGATTTAAGAACAGTTACGCTCAAAGTTAGGTATTTACTATGATCTTATTCTTAGATTAATATCTACTCATTACCCAATGGCATAAGAGAACCCCTTCAGAAATTGGTAAAGGAATCAAGAAAGAAATTGGAAAGAAATCTTTGTATTTAAAAAAAAAAAATCGGATGTACGTATCTCTTGAGATTGTTTCACGGTGGAAACCCCCGTTATCATAGAAATTTCCAGCTAATGAGGTCTCCCTCTGTTACTTTACCTAGTTAATGTGGACATGCGGAGCACGGGTGCCTATCGACCAAACCTTCTTCCCTATTCACCTCTTCTTAATCAAGTTTATTTTTTATAATGGTCTATTGACCACAAGGAAGGAGAACCAAATAACCTAATCGCAAATAATTTCCATTCTATATTTATCATCCACCGCCTTCAAATCTTGTCTCCGTCTTCCTCAATGAACGCCAAGAATAAAATCTTCCCCCTGCTGTTTTCCCAACCATTACTCTATTTTGCATATGCAAAATCTCAGAGCCTTCTGAAACCTATCGAAAACAAATGCCGGGACAACTACATCAACTTGTTTGAGTGCACAAGTCATCTCTAAAGAGAATTCAACGCAATTATCCCGATACAAACGCCTTCTTCTTTCAACAAGTCAGAGATCTAATCTCCTCAATTCTTAGCCCGCCATAACTATCTCATCTCCCATCGACGGATGTTCTTTATTGGTCATTATGGCGAAAGAAGAGGCAAAGGTCGATAATGATACGCTGCATCATCTTCTCCGATTTGTTTTCTAACAAAAAGTCGTGTATAAAAGGAGTCAGACTTGGCACAACGCAGAAATATGGAAAAGCTTCTCGGCAGCTTTAATTTTCGAAGGCGCCGGACAACAGCGCCAGAGGAAATGATTGTTGTGGAAGTTTCTTTCCAGCGCATCACCACTTCCATATCAAGAAGAAAGAGAGAAGAAGAATTCTACCTTGAAACAAACACATCATATAAATTCCCTCTCTCCTCTCTTCCCCCACAACACACTATAAAAACCCAACATTTCCTTTCCTTCTGGTATCATAGAATTCCAAACTCTCCAAAATCCCCAAACAACAAAATGCTCTTGTACGTCAGTCTTCTTCTCCAAAGCCTCATTCTCGATCCTTTCCACATCCCCAACGGCCCAGATGACTTTGGAATGGGCTATATGGCCGACGAAGAAGTTGAAGTGGAGAGAGAGATTGTCGCTACTATAATTGCAGGCAACATCACTTCGCTTCGTCCTAACTCCGGAGAGCCCATCATGATTCGTGGGCACAACATCTCTGTCGGCTACCACAATGAAAGGGGCTCCAATTACCGGGTTTGGGAGTGGCACGGCCACATTATGACCTATGATGAACTGAACGGCTTGTCGCTCGATTACATTCATGGGTATTACCATGAGAGGATACCGGAGAGACACGGTTGAAGGAGGGGGATGACGTGGGCCGAGCAATGATCGTATCCTCAGGAGGAATGTGAATATGGGCCTGCCCACGTGAATTCCAACTACTCCATTTTGTGACTGCTGAACATTTTTTTTTTAATATTACTTTGCTGCAGGAGGCTTTGTATATTGTAATAGATTGAAATTGAGAAAATCCGGTTTAGATTTTGGTAGTTTCGAGTTTTTTTCCCGATCCAGCAATAGAACTTCTACAAAATGAATTTGGTGTGTGTCATAAAGCATTTTTGTTTTTCAGTAGTGCATGAGGAAAGATAGGGTAAGCTCAATAGGCCTTCAGAGGCTTTATTCTTCCAATTTTCTCTTTTTGCTTACATTGGGCTCATACTACATGCGTCACTATACATTGAGACCCACGGATGGTATCCTTGGCATATACCTGATACGAATGTGACAAAACCACTCAACCACGAGTGTCTGTGCGTGACAGTCTATTTTGTCTATTGTGTTGTATTGTTTTACATTTTTACTTGGATGTGGTTTGGTTTGCAAATATTACACTGGCGAATCAAATAGTAAACTTCAAAACCCGTCCTGTCGGCAGTATGTTAATGTTGAAGGCCGAGGGTCTCAGAGGAGAATGCTTGATTGCAGGTGGGAAGGAACCAGTCCTAGTTCATGATTCATGATATCAATTTGAAATTATAGAGAGGGAGAAGGAGCACTTTTAGGCTAGTTTTCTTTTTTGCATAGTTCCATTTGTGATGTACAAGGCTAATATATTGACGCTAGCCCCCTGTAAAGGCACTTGATAAAACGTAAGAAATCTGTTAATATTTTATCTATTTATTGAATCGCATTTGATATTAGTCCAAAATATACAGATGGTTAAACATTCTTGTAGAAATCCTTTGAGCTCCTGCAGCTTCCAAATTACTTAGACCTTTAGTATCCACCCTTTCTTCAGTTTACACGGTAGAGTGTTGTGTAAATAACTCCCACACAATGATAGTTACGAGGCTTGTGGGGGGACACCCCACAGGCGTTCGAAGATAGCAGCATGATTATGAAGACGCGGGCTGCACTCATACAAGATTCATGCACTAAATCCGAGCTATTTAATGTGCACCGTTTCCCAAAGATATATCTACTTTTACTGATGGCCTAAAAAGACCCCGCTGAAAAAAATTAAATAAAAAAACGGAGTGGTGACATTCCATTTTGAGCATCAAATTCAATGTTCAAATCTCTTGAGATTGTTTTAGTAATGAAAAACCTTTTTCTAGAAAAGCCCAGCTAACGATGCCTTTCTCTGTTACATAGATAACTGTAATGCAAAGCATGGGGTCTGCTGGATGACCAATGATTAATTTGGTGTCCTCCCCCGTCCACCAAAAAATGTTCATTGTCTATTGTTAGCCAAATGTTATTGTTACAAATTGTGATTCATTCCTGATTTATAATCCATTTCCATTGACTACAGTAATAGCCAAACAAAAATCAACATTGTTATTCTTAGACACCTTGAAGGTCTTTTCACCATGCTTTATCCAAACTTAAATATGTTCATATCATCATCAAGATCTTCGGATCTTTGAAAAGAGCAAATTGGAAAAAGGACCAGGTGCAAGGTTTCTGTGTTTGGTGAGAGATGGAGACATCTATGCTCGGTTTTTGTCTTTTGAGACTCAAAAGATTTCATGTGGTCTAACATAGCCCCGAGGGGCCTGATTAGAATGATTGGATTTGTGATTTAAAATCAATGGGCCCAACACTCCATTTATTTTTTTTATATTTTTACAAATACCCTGAAATGAGATATGATTTTGACCCGCACAAAGGTAATAGATTTTCTGGAGGCAAAGAGAAGAAAATTCAAACTTTCTCTTTCACACGAATCGAGATCAGTTGAAATAGAGGGAAGTGACTAGCTTGAGAAATCAAAGGTTTCACAATGTTAAATAACCTTTTGCATTGTAAAAATCGCCCAATTCTTTTAAATAAAAGCACGTAAAACACGGCGGTTTAAGTTAAAATAGAAAAAGTTTAAATCTTAGAATAAAAAGATAGAAAGTTTTTTTTAGAGGACTCAAACAGCAGCAGTTTTACACCTTAGAAGGTGTGCTTGGAGTCCCTAACTAGTCCAAGTATAGCTTGGGAAGAAGAATGGAAATTTAATTTTTCTGAAAGGTAAGTAATCACACACCAACCAACACGCACGCACTCACCCTATTCCCTCACTAGTGGCACTACAACTAGGGATTGGCTCCTGGTTATTTTCATGGAAGGCATCAAATTTTTTCTAAAAAAGGAGCGATTATTTTTCAATTGGCCTAAAACAGAAACTTTAATGAAACTAGAGTAACTAAAGATTAAATGTGCCTTGGTTGTCGAACAAAGTGTTTTTTTCTTCTATTGTAAAGTTTTAACAACTGTGCGGTGTGGGATTCTCAATTTTCATCTAAATTTTCCACCGGGCCCTTTCTTGGGAAATGCCCCATTGAACAAATTAAAATCGGTCGTTTAATGTGACCCAATAAGATAAATTGTTGTTTCTAGCAAAGGGAATTTTTGAAATTAATCTTTACCCGGACCTTGGTTTCTTAGGTGCGTAATTACATAAGGTGATGGAAAAATCTTCTCAAATGCAACATGGGAAATGGCGAAATTGCTTTTGAGATTTAAGAACAGTTACGCTCAAAGTTAGGTATTTACTATGATCTTATTCTTAGATTAATATCTACTCATTACCCAATAGCATAAGAGAACCCCTTCAGAAATTGGTAAAGGAATCAAGAAAGAAATTGGAAAGAAATCTTTGTATTTAAAAAAAAAAAATCGGATGTACGTATCTCTTGAGATTGTTTCACGGTGGAAACCCCCGTTATCATAGAAATTTCCAGCTAATGAGGTCTCCCTCTGTTACTTTACCTAGTTAATGTGGACATGCGGAGCACGGGTGCCTATCGACCAAACCTTCTTCCCTATTCACCTCTTCTTAATCAAGTTTATTTTTTATAATGGTCTATTGACCACAAGGAAGAAGAACCAAATAACCTAATCGCAAATAATTTCCATTCTATATTTATCATCCACCGCCTTCAAATCTTGTCTCCGTCTTCCTCAATGAACGCCAAGAATAAAATCTTCCCCCTGCTGTTTTCCCAACCATTACTCTATTTTGCATATGCAAAATCTCAGAGCCTTCTGAAACCTATCGAAAACAAATGCCGGGACAACTACATCAACTTGTTTGAGTGCACAAGTCATCTCTAAAGAGAATTCAACGCAATTATCCCGATACAAACGCCTTCTTCTTTCAACAAGTCAGAGATCTAATCTCCTCAATTCTTAGCCCGCCATAACTATCTCATCTCCCATCGACGGATGTTCTTTATTGGTCATTATGGCGAAAGAAGAGGCAAAGGTCGATAATGATACTCTGCATCATCTTCTCCGATTTGTTTTCTAACAAAAAGTCGTGTATAAAAGGAGTCAGACTTGGCACAACGCAGAAATATGGAAAAGCTTCTCGGCAGCTTTAATTTTCGAAGGCGCCGGACAACAGCGCCAGAGGAAATGATTGTTGTGGAAGTTTCTTTCCAGCGCATCACCACTTCCATATCAAGAAGAAAGAGAGAAGAAGAATTCTACCTTGAAACAAACACATCATATAAATTCCCTCTCTCCTCTCTTCCCCCACAACACACTATAAAAACCCAACATTTCCTTTCCTTCTGGTATCATAGAATTCCAAACTCTCCAAAATCCCCAAACAACAAAATGCTCTTGTACGTCAGTCTTCTTCTCCAAAGCCTCATTCTCGATCCTTTCCACATCCCCAACGGCCCAGATGACTTTGGAATGGGCTATATGGCCGACGAAGAAGTTGAAGTGGAGAGAGAGATTGTCGCTACTATAATTGCAGGCAACATCACTTCGCTTCGTCCTAACTCCGGAGAGCCCATCATGATTCGTGGGCACAACATCTCTGTCGGCTACCACAATGAAAGGGGCTCCAATTACCGGGTTTGGGAGTGGCACGGCCACATTATGACCTATGATGAACTGAACGGCTTGTCGCTCGATTACATTCATGGGTATTACCATGAGAGGATACCGGAGAGACACGGTTGAAGGAGGGGGATGACGTGGGCCGAGCAATGATCGTATCCTCAGGAGGAATGTGAATATGGGCCTGCCCACGTGAATTCCAACTACTCCATTTTGTGACTGCTGAACATTTTTTTTTAATATTACTTTGCTGCAGGAGGCTTTGTATATTGTAATAGATTGAAATTGAGAAAATCCGGTTTAGATTTTGGTAGTTTCGAGTTTTTTTCCCGATCCAGCAATAGAACTTCTACAAAATGAATTTAGTGTGTGTCATAAAGCATTTTTGTTTTTCAGTAGTGCATGAGGAAAGATAGGGTAAGCTCAATAGGCCTTCAGAGGCTTTATTCTTCCAATTTTCTCTTTTTGCTTACATTGGGCTCATACTACATGCGTCACTATACATTGAGACCCACGGATGGTATCCTTGGCATATACCTGATACGAATGTGACAAAACCACTCAACCACGAGTGTCTGTGCGTGACAGTCTATTTTGTCTATTGTGTTGTATTGTTTTACATTTTTACTTGGATGTGGTTTGGTTTGCAAATATTACACTGGCGAATCAAATAGTAAACTTCAAAACCCGTCCTGTCGGCAGTATGTTAATGTTGAAGGCCGAGGGTCTCAGAGGAGAATGCTTGATTGCAGGTGGGAAGGAACCAGTCCTAGTTCATGATTCATGATATCAATTTGAAATTATAGAGAGGGAGAAGGAGCACTTTTAGGCTAGTTTTCTTTTTTGCATAGTTCCATTTGTGATGTACAAGGCTAATATATTGACGCTAGCCCCCTGTAAAGGCACTTGATAAAACGTAAGAAATCTGTTAATATTTTATCTATTTATTGAATCGCATTTGATATTAGACCAAAATATACAGATGGTTAAACATTCTTGTAGAAATCCTTTGAGCTCCTGCAGCTTCCAAATTACTTAGACCTTTAGTATCCACCCTTTCTTCAGTTTACACGGTAGAGTGTTGTGTAAATAACTCCCACACAATGATAGTTACGAGGCTTGTGGGGGGACACCCCACAGGCGTTCGAAGATAGCAGCATGATTATGAAGACGCGGGCTGCACTCATACAAGATTCATGCACTAAATCCGAGCTATTTAATGTGCACCGTTTCCCAAAGATATATCTACTTTTACTGATGGCCTAAAAAGACCCCGCTGAAAAAAATTAAATAAAAAAACATAGTGGTGACATTCCATTTTGAGCATCAAATTCAATGTTCAAATCTCTTGAGATTGTTTTAGTAATGAAAAACCTTTTTCTAGAAAAGCCCAGCTAACGATGCCTTTCTCTGTTACATAGATAACTGTAATGCAAAGCATGGGGTCTGCTGGATGACCAATGATTAATTTGGTGTCCTCCCCCGTCCACCAAAAAATGTTCATTGTCTATTGTTAGCCAAATGTTATTGTTACAAATTGTGATTCATTCCTGATTTATAATCCATTTCCATTGACTACAGTAATAGCCAAACAAAAATCAACATTGTTATTCTTAGACACCTTGAAGGTCTTTTCACCATGCTTTATCCAAACTTAAATATGTTCATATCATCATCAAGATCTTCGGATCTTTGAAAAGAGCAAATTGGAAAAAGGACCAGGTGCAAGGTTTCTGTGTTTGGTGAGAGATGGAGACATCTATGCTCGGTTTTTGTCTTTTGAGACTCAAAAGATTTCATGTGGTCTAACATAGCCCCGAGGGGCCTGATTAGAATGATTGGATTTGTGATTTAAAATCAATGGGCCCAACACTCCATTTATTTTTTTTATATTTTTACAAATACCCTGAAATGAGATATGATTTTGACCCGCACAAAGGTAATAGATTTTCTGGAGGCAAAGAGAAGAAAATTCAAACTTTCTCTTTCACACGAATCGAGATCAGTTGAAATAGAGGGAAGTGACTAGCTTGAGAAATCAAAGGTTTCACAATGTTAAATAACCTTTTGCATTGTAAAAATCGCCCAATTCTTTTAAATAAAAGCACGTAAAACACGGCGGTTTAAGTTAAAATAGAAAAAGTTTAAATCTTAGAATAAAAAGATAGAAAGTTTTTTTTAGAGGACTCAAACAGCAGCAGTTTTACACCTTAGAAGGTGTGCTTGGAGTCCCTAACTAGTCCAAGTATAGCTTGGGAAGAAGAATGGAAATTTAATTTTTCTGAAAGGTAAGTAATCACACACCAACCAACACGCACGCACTCACCCTATTCCCTCACTAGTGGCACTACAACTAGGGATTGGTTCCTGGTTATTTTCATGGAAGGCATCAAATTTTTTCTAAAAAAAGAGCGATTATTTTTCAATTGGCCTAAAACAGAAACTTTAATGAAACTAGAGTAACTAAAGATTAAATGTGCCTTGGTTGTCGAACAAAGTGTTTTTTTCTTCTATTGTAAAGTTTTAACAACTGTGCGGTGTGGGATTCTCAATTTTCATCTAAATTTTCCACCGGGCCCTTTCTTGGGAAATGCCCCATTGAACAAATTAAAATCGGTCGTTTAATGTGACCCAATAAGATAAATTGTTGTTTCTAGCAAAGGGAATTTTTGAAATTAATCTTTACCCGGACCTTGGTTTCTTAGGTGCGTAATTACATAAGGTGATGGAAAAATCTTCTCAAATGCAACATGGGAAATGGCGAAATTGCTTTTGAGATTTAAGAACAGTTACGCTCAAAGTTAGGTATTTACTATGATCTTATTCTTAGATTAATATCTACTCATTACCCAATGGCATAAGAGAACCCCTTCAGAAATTGGTAAAGGAATCAAGAAAGAAATTGGAAAGAAATCTTTGTATTTAAAAAAAAAAATCGGATGTACGTATCTCTTGAGATTGTTTCACGGTGGAAACCCCCGTTATCATAGAAATTTCCAGCTAATGAGGTCTCCCTCTGTTACTTTACCTAGTTAATGTGGACATGCGGAGCACGGGTGCCTATCGACCAAACCTTCTTCCCTATTCACCTCTTCTTAATCAAGTTTATTTTTTATAATGGTCTATTGACCACAAGGAAGAAGAACCAAATAACCTAATCGCAAATAATTTCCATTCTATATTTATCATCCACCGCCTTCAAATCTTGTCTCCGTCTTCCTCAATGAACGCCAAGAATAAAATCTTCCCCCTGCTGTTTTCCCAACCATTACTCTATTTTGCATATGCAAAATCTCAGAGCCTTCTGAAACCTATCGAAAACAAATGCCGGGACAACTACATCAACTTGTTTGAGTGCACAAGTCATCTCTAAAGAGAATTCAACGCAATTATCCCGATACAAACGCCTTCTTCTTTCAACAAGTCAGAGATCTAATCTCCTCAATTCTTAGCCCGCCATAACTATCTCATCTCCCATCGACGGATGTTCTTTATTGGTCATTATGGCGAAAGAAGAGGCAAAGGTCGATAATGATACGCTGCATCATCTTCTCCGATTTGTTTTCTAACAAAAAGTCGTGTATAAAAGGAGTCAGACTTGGCACAACGCAGAAATATGGAAAAGCTTCTCGGCAGCTTTAATTTTCGAAGGCGCCGGACAACAGCGCCAGAGGAAATGATTGTTGTGGAAGTTTCTTTCCAGCGCATCACCACTTCCATATCAAGAAGAAAGAGAGAAGAAGAATTCTACCTTGAAACAAACACATCATATAAATTCCCTCTCTCCTCTCTTCCCCCACAACACACTATAAAAACCCAACATTTCCTTTCCTTCTGGTATCATAGAATTCCAAACTCTCCAAAATCCCCAAACAACAAAATGCTCTTATACGTCAGTCTTCTTCTCCAAAGCCTCATTCTCGATCCTTTCCACATCCCCAACGGCCCAGATGACTTTGGAATGGGCTATATGGCCGACGAAGAAGTTGAAGTGGAGAGAGAGATTGTCGCTACTATAATTGCAGGCAACATCACTTCGCTTCGTCCTAACTCCGGAGAGCCCATCATGATTCGTGGGCACAACATCTCTGTCGGCTACCACAATGAAAGGGGCTCCAATTACCGGGTTTGGGAGTGGCACGGCCACATTATGACCTATGATGAACTGAACGGCTTGTCGCTCGATTACATTCATGGGTATTACCATGAGAGGATACCGGAGAGACACGGTTGAAGGAGGGGGATGACGTGGGCCGAGCAATGATCGTATCCTCAGGAGGAATGTGAATATGGGCCTGCCCACGTGAATTCCAACTACTCCATTTTGTGACTGCTGAACATTTTTTTTTAATATTACTTTGCTGCAGGAGGCTTTGTATATTGTAATAGATTGAAATTGAGAAAATCCGGTTTAGATTTTGGTAGTTTCGAGTTTTTTTCCCGATCCAGCAATAGAACTTCTACAAAATGAATTTAGTGTGTGTCATAAAGCATTTTTGTTTTTCAGTAGTGCATGAGGAAAGATAGGGTAAGCTCAATAGGCCTTCAGAGGCTTTATTCTTCCAATTTTCTCTTTTTGCTTACATTGGGCTCATACTACATGCGTCACTATACATTGAGACCCACGGATGGTATCCTTGGCATATACCTGATACGAATGTGACAAAACCACTCAACCACGAGTGTCTGTGCGTGACAGTCTATTTTGTCTATTGTGTTGTATTGTTTTACATTTTTACTTGGATGTGGTTTGGTTTGCAAATATTACACTGGCGAATCAAATAGTAAACTTCAAAACCCGTCCTGTCGGCAGTATGTTAATGTTGAAGGCCGAGGGTCTCAGAGGAGAATGCTTGATTGCAGGTGGGAAGGAACCAGTCCTAGTTCATGATTCATGATATCAATTTGAAATTATAGAGAGGGAGAAGGAGCACTTTTAGGCTAGTTTTCTTTTTTGCATAGTTCCATTTGTGATGTACAAGGCTAATATATTGACGCTAGCCCCCTGTAAAGGCACTTGATAAAACGTAAGAAATCTGTTAATATTTTATCTATTTATTGAATCGCATTTGATATTAGACCAAAATATACAGATGGTTAAACATTCTTGTAGAAATCCTTTGAGCTCCTGCAGCTTCCAAATTACTTAGACCTTTAGTATCCACCCTTTCTTCAGTTTACACGGTAGAGTGTTGTGTAAATAACTCCCACACAATGATAGTTACGAGGCTTGTGGGGGGACACCCCACAGGCGTTCGAAGATAGCAGCATGATTATGAAGACGCGGGCTGCACTCATACAAGATTCATGCACTAAATCCGAGCTATTTAATGTGCACCGTTTCCCAAAGATATATCTACTTTTACTGATGGCCTAAAAAGACCCCGCTGAAAAAAATTAAATAAAAAAACATAGTGGTGACATTCCATTTTGAGCATCAAATTCAATGTTCAAATCTCTTGAGATTGTTTTAGTAATGAAAAACCTTTTTCTAGAAAAGCCCAGCTAACGATGCCTTTCTCTGTTACATAGATAACTGTAATGCAAAGCATGGGGTCTGCTGGATGACCAATGATTAATTTGGTGTCCTCCCCCGTCCACCAAAAAATGTTCATTGTCTATTGTTAGCCAAATGTTATTGTTACAAATTGTGATTCATTCCTGATTTATAATCCATTTCCATTGACTACAGTAATAGCCAAACAAAAATCAACATTGTTATTCTTAGACACCTTGAAGGTCTTTTCACCATGCTTTATCCAAACTTAAATATGTTCATATCATCATCAAGATCTTCGGATCTTTGAAAAGAGCAAATTGGAAAAAGGACCAGGTGCAAGGTTTCTGTGTTTGGTGAGAGATGGAGACATCTATGCTCGGTTTTTGTCTTTTGAGACTCAAAAGATTTCATGTGGTCTAACATAGCCCCGAGGGGCCTGATTAGAATGATTGGATTTGTGATTTAAAATCAATGGGCCCAACACTCCATTTATTTTTTTTATATTTTTACAAATACCCTGAAATGAGATATGATTTTGACCCGCACAAAGGTAATAGATTTTCTGGAGGCAAAGAGAAGAAAATTCAAACTTTCTCTTTCACACGAATCGAGATCAGTTGAAATAGAGGGAAGTGACTAGCTTGAGAAATCAAAGGTTTCACAATGTTAAATAACCTTTTGCATTGTAAAAATCGCCCAATTCTTTTAAATAAAAGCACGTAAAACACGGCGGTTTAAGTTAAAATAGAAAAAGTTTAAATCTTAGAATAAAAAGATAGAAAGTTTTTTTTAGAGGACTCAAACAGCAGCAGTTTTACACCTTAGAAGGTGTGCTTGGAGTCCCTAACTAGTCCAAGTATAGCTTGGGAAGAAGAATGGAAATTTAATTTTTCTGAAAGGTAAGTAATCACACACCAACCAACACGCACGCACTCACCCTATTCCCTCACTAGTGGCACTACAACTAGGGATTGGTTCCTGGTTATTTTCATGGAAGGCATCAAATTTTTTCTAAAAAAAGAGCGATTATTTTTCAATTGGCCTAAAACAGAAACTTTAATGAAACTAGAGTAACTAAAGATTAAATGTGCCTTGGTTGTCGAACAAAGTGTTTTTTTCTTCTATTGTAAAGTTTTAACAACTGTGCGGTGTGGGATTCTCAATTTTCATCTAAATTTTCCACCGGGCCCTTTCTTGGGAAATGCCCCATTGAACAAATTAAAATCGGTCGTTTAATGTGACCCAATAAGATAAATTGTTGTTTCTAGCAAAGGGAATTTTTGAAATTAATCTTTACCCGGACCTTGGTTTCTTAGGTGCGTAATTACATAAGGTGATGGAAAAATCTTCTCAAATGCAACATGGGAAATGGCGAAATTGCTTTTGAGATTTAAGAACAGTTACGCTCAAAGTTAGGTATTTACTATGATCTTATTCTTAGATTAATATCTACTCATTACCCAATGGCATAAGAGAACCCCTTCAGAAATTGGTAAAGGAATCAAGAAAGAAATTGGAAAGAAATCTTTGTATTTAAAAAAAAAAATCGGATGTACGTATCTCTTGAGATTGTTTCACGGTGGAAACCCCCGTTATCATAGAAATTTCCAGCTAATGAGGTCTCCCTCTGTTACTTTACCTAGTTAATGTGGACATGCGGAGCACGGGTGCCTATCGACCAAACCTTCTTCCCTATTCACCTCTTCTTAATCAAGTTTATTTTTTATAATGGTCTATTGACCACAAGGAAGAAGAACCAAATAACCTAATCGCAAATAATTTCCATTCTATATTTATCATCCACCGCCTTCAAATCTTGTCTCCGTCTTCCTCAATGAACGCCAAGAATAAAATCTTCCCCCTGCTGTTTTCCCAACCATTACTCTATTTTGCATATGCAAAATCTCAGAGCCTTCTGAAACCTATCGAAAACAAATGCCGGGACAACTACATCAACTTGTTTGAGTGCACAAGTCATCTCTAAAGAGAATTCAACGCAATTATCCCGATACAAACGCCTTCTTCTTTCAACAAGTCAGAGATCTAATCTCCTCAATTCTTAGCCCGCCATAACTATCTCATCTCCCATCGACGGATGTTCTTTATTGGTCATTATGGCGAAAGAAGAGGCAAAGGTCGATAATGATACGCTGCATCATCTTCTCCGATTTGTTTTCTAACAAAAAGTCGTGTATAAAAGGAGTCAGACTTGGCACAACGCAGAAATATGGAAAAGCTTCTCGGCAGCTTTAATTTTCGAAGGCGCCGGACAACAGCGCCAGAGGAAATGATTGTTGTGGAAGTTTCTTTCCAGCGCATCACCACTTCCATATCAAGAAGAAAGAGAGAAGAAGAATTCTACCTTGAAACAAACACATCATATAAATTCCCTCTCTCCTCTCTTCCCCCACAACACACTATAAAAACCCAACATTTCCTTTCCTTCTGGTATCATAGAATTCCAAACTCTCCAAAATCCCCAAACAACAAAATGCTCTTGTACGTCAGTCTTCTTCTCCAAAGCCTCATTCTCGATCCTTTCCACATCCCCAACGGCCCAGATGACTTTGGAATGGGCTATATGGCCGACGAAGAAGTTGAAGTGGAGAGAGAGATTGTCGCTACTATAATTGCAGGCAACATCACTTCGCTTCGTCCTAACTCCGGAGAGCCCATCATGATTCGTGGGCACAACATCTCTGTCGGCTACCACAATGAAAGGGGCTCCAATTACCGGGTTTGGGAGTGGCACGGCCACATTATGACCTATGATGAACTGAACGGCTTGTCGCTCGATTACATTCATGGGTATTACCATGAGAGGATACCGGAGAGACACGGTTGAAGGAGGGGGATGACGTGGGCCGAGCAATGATCGTATCCTCAGGAGGAATGTGAATATGGGCCTGCCCACGTGAATTCCAACTACTCCATTTTGTGACTGCTGAACATTTTTTTTTAATATTACTTTGCTGCAGGAGGCTTTGTATATTGTAATAGATTGAAATTGAGAAAATCCGGTTTAGATTTTGGTAGTTTCGAGTTTTTTTCCCGATCCAGCAATAGAACTTCTACAAAATGAATTTAGTGTGTGTCATAAAGCATTTTTGTTTTTCAGTAGTGCATGAGGAAAGATAGGGTAAGCTCAATAGGCCTTCAGAGGCTTTATTCTTCCAATTTTCTCTTTTTGCTTACATTGGGCTCATACTACATGCGTCACTATACATTGAGACCCACGGATGGTATCCTTGGCATATACCTGATACGAATGTGACAAAACCACTCAACCACGAGTGTCTGTGCGTGACAGTCTATTTTGTCTATTGTGTTGTATTGTTTTACATTTTTACTTGGATGTGGTTTGGTTTGCAAATATTACACTGGCGAATCAAATAGTAAACTTCAAAACCCGTCCTGTCGGCAGTATGTTAATGTTGAAGGCCGAGGGTCTCAGAGGAGAATGCTTGATTGCAGGTGGGAAGGAACCAGTCCTAGTTCATGATTCATGATATCAATTTGAAATTATAGAGAGGGAGAAGGAGCACTTTTAGGCTAGTTTTCTTTTTTGCATAGTTCCATTTGTGATGTACAAGGCTAATATATTGACGCTAGCCCCCTGTAAAGGCACTTGATAAAACGTAAGAAATCTGTTAATATTTTATCTATTTATTGAATCGCATTTGATATTAGACCAAAATATACAGATGGTTAAACATTTTTGTAGAAATCCTTTGAGCTCCTGCAGCTTCCAAATTACTTAGACCTTTAGTATCCACCCTTTCTTCAGTTTACACGGTAGAGTGTTGTGTAAATAACTCCCACACAATGATAGTTACGAGGCTTGTGGGGGGACACCCCACAGGCGTTCGAAGATAGCAGCATGATTATGAAGACGCGGGCTGCACTCATACAAGATTCATGCACTAAATCCGAGCTATTTAATGTGCACCGTTTCCCAAAGATATATCTACTTTTACTGATGGCCTAAAAAGACCCCGCTGAAAAAAATTAAATAAAAAAACGGAGTGGTGACATTCCATTTTGAGCATCAAATTCAATGTTCAAATCTCTTGAGATTGTTTTAGTAATGAAAAACCTTTTTCTAGAAAAGCCCAGCTAACGATGCCTTTCTCTGTTACATAGATAACTGTAATGCAAAGCATGGGGTCTGCTGGATGACCAATGATTAATTTGGTGTCCTCCCCCGTCCACCAAAAAATGTTCATTGTCTATTGTTAGCCAAATGTTATTGTTACAAATTGTGATTCATTCCTGATTTATAATCCATTTCCATTGACTACAGTAATAGCCAAACAAAAATCAACATTGTTATTCTTAGACACCTTGAAGGTCTTTTCACCATGCTTTATCCAAACTTAAATATGTTCATATCATCATCAAGATCTTCGGATCTTTGAAAAGAGCAAATTGGAAAAAGGACCAGGTGCAAGGTTTCTGTGTTTGGTGAGAGATGGAGACATCTATGCTCGGTTTTTGTCTTTTGAGACTCAAAAGATTTCATGTGGTCTAACATAGCCCCGAGGGGCCTGATTAGAATGATTGGATTTGTGATTTAAAATCAATGGGCCCAACACTCCATTTATTTTTTTTATATTTTTACAAATACCCTGAAATGAGATATGATTTTGACCCGCACAAAGGTAATAGATTTTCTGGAGGCAAAGAGAAGAAAATTCAAACTTTCTCTTTCACACGAATCGAGATCAGTTGAAATAGAGGGAAGTGACTAGCTTGAGAAATCAAAGGTTTCACAATGTTAAATAACCTTTTGCATTGTAAAAATCGCCCAATTCTTTTAAATAAAAGCACGTAAAACACGGCGGTTTAAGTTAAAATAGAAAAAGTTTAAATCTTAGAATAAAAAGATAGAAAGTTTTTTTTAGAGGACTCAAACAGCAGCAGTTTTACACCTTAGAAGGTGTGCTTGGAGTCCCTAACTAGTCCAAGTATAGCTTGGGAAGAAGAATGGAAATTTAATTTTTCTGAAAGGTAAGTAATCACACACCAACCAACACGCACGCACTCACCCTATTCCCTCACTAGTGGCACTACAACTAGGGATTGGTTCCTGGTTATTTTCATGGAAGGCATCAAATTTTTTCTAAAAAAAGAGCGATTATTTTTCAATTGGCCTAAAACAGAAACTTTAATGAAACTAGAGTAACTAAAGATTAAATGTGCCTTGGTTGTCGAACAAAGTGTTTTTTTCTTCTATTGTAAAGTTTTAACAACTGTGCGGTGTGGGATTCTCAATTTTCATCTAAATTTTCCACCGGGCCCTTTCTTGGGAAATGCCCCATTGAACAAATTAAAATCGGTCGTTTAATGTGACCCAATAAGATAAATTGTTGTTTCTAGCAAAGGGAATTTTTGAAATTAATCTTTACCCGGACCTTGGTTTCTTAGGTGCGTAATTACATAAGGTGATGGAAAAATCTTCTCAAATGCAACATGGGAAATGGCGAAATTGCTTTTGAGATTTAAGAACAGTTACGCTCAAAGTTAGGTATTTACTATGATCTTATTCTTAGATTAATATCTACTCATTACCCAATGGCATAAGAGAACCCCTTCAGAAATTGGTAAAGGAATCAAGAAAGAAATTGGAAAGAAATCTTTGTATTTAAAAAAATAAAATCGGATGTACGTATCTCTTGAGATTGTTTCACGGTGGAAACCCCCGTTATCATAGAAATTTCCAGCTAATGAGGTCTCCCTCTGTTACTTTACCTAGTTAATGTGGACATGCGGAGCACGGGTGCCTATCGACCAAACCTTCTTCCCTATTCACCTCTTCTTAATCAAGTTTATTTTTTATAATGGTCTATTGACCACAAGGAAGAAGAACCAAATAACCTAATCGCAAATAATTTCCATTCTATATTTATCATCCACCGCCTTCAAACCTTGTCTCCGTCTTCCTCAATGAACGCCAAGAATAAAATCTTCCCCCTGCTGTTTTCCCAACCATTACTCTATTTTGCATATGCAAAATCTCAGAGCCTTCTGAAACCTATCGAAAACAAATGCCGGGACAACTACATCAACTTGTTTGAGTGCACAAGTCATCTCTAAAGAGAATTCAACGCAATTATCCCGATACAAACGCCTTCTTCTTTCAACAAGTCAGAGATCTAATCTCCTCAATTCTTAGCCCGCCATAACTATCTCATCTCCCATCGACGGATGTTCTTTATTGGTCATTATGGCGAAAGAAGAGGCAAAGGTCGATAATGATACGCTGCATCATCTTCTCCGATTTGTTTTCTAACAAAAAGTCGTGTATAAAAGGAGTCAGACTTGGCACAACGCAGAAATATGGAAAAGCTTCTCGGCAGCTTTAATTTTCGAAGGCGCCGGACAACAACGCCAGAGGAAATGATTGTTGTGGAAGTTTCTTTCCAGCGCATCACCACTTCCATATCAAGAAGAAAGAGAGAAGAAGAATTCTACCTTGAAACAAACACATCATATAAATTCCCTCTCTCCTCTCTTCCCCCACAACACACTATAAAAACCCAACATTTCCTTTCCTTCTGGTATCATAGAATTCCAAACTCTCCAAAATCCCCAAACAACAAAATGCTCTTGTACGTCAGTCTTCTTCTCCAAAGCCTCATTCTCGATCCTTTCCACATCCCCAACGGCCCAGATGACTTTGGAATGGGCTATATGGCCGACGAAGAAGTTGAAGTGGAGAGAGAGATTGTCGCTACTATAATTGCAGGCAACATCACTTCGCTTCGTCCTAACTCCGAAGAGCCCATCATGATTCGTGGGCACAACATCTCTGTCGGCTACCACAATGAAAGGGGCTCCAATTACCGGGTTTGGGAGTGGCACGGCCACATTATGACCTATGATGAACTGAACGGCTTGTCGCTCGATTACATTCATGGGTATTACCATGAGAGGATACCGGAGAGACACGGTTGAAGGAGGGGGATGACGTGGGCCGAGCAATGATCGTATCCTCAGGAGGAATGTGAATATGGGCCTGCCCACGTGAATTCCAACTACTCCATTTTGTGACTGCTGAACATTTTTTTTTAATATTACTTTGATGCAGGAGTCTTCGTATATTGTAATAGATTGAAATTGAGAAAATCCGGTTTAGATTTTGGTAGTTTCGAGTTTTTTTCCCGATCCTTGCAATAGAACTTCTACAAAATGAATTTAGTGTGTGTCATAAAGCATTTTTGTTTTTCAGTAGTGCATGAGGAAAGATAGGGTAAGCTCAATAGGCCTTCAGAGGCTTTATTCTTCCAATTTTCTCTTTTTGCTTACATTGGGCTCATACTACATGCGTCACTATACATTGAGACCCACGGATGGTATCCTTGGCATATACCTGATACGAATGTGACAAAACCACTCAACCACGAGTGTCTGTGCGTGACAGTCTATTTTGTCTATTGTGTTGTATTGTTTTACATTTTTACTTGGATGTGGTTTGGTTTGCAAATATTACACTGGCGAATCAAATAGTAAACTTCAAAACCCGTCCTGTCGGCAGTATGTTAATGTTGAAGGCCGAGGGTCTCAGAGGAGAATGCTTGATTGCAGGTGGGAAGGAACCAGTCCTAGTTCATGATTCATGATATCAATTTGAAATTATAGAGAGGGAGATGGAGCACTTTTAGGCTAGTTTTCTTTTTTGCATAGTTCCATTTGTGATGTACAAGGCTAATATATTGACGCTAGCCCCCTGTAAAGGCACTTGATAAAACGTAAGAAATCTGTTAATATTTTATCTATTTATTGAATCGCATTTGATATTAGACCAAAATATACAGATGGTTAAACATTTTTGTAGAAATCCTTTGAGCTCCTGCAGCTTCCAAATTACTTAGACCTTTAGTATCCACCCTTTCTTCAGTTTACACGGTAGAGTGTTGTGTAAATAACTCCCACACAATGATAGTTACGAGGCTTGTGGGGGGACACCCCACAGGCGTTCGAAGATAGCAGCATGATTATGAAGACGCGGGCTGCACTCATACAAGATTCATGCACTAAATCCGAGCTATTTAATGTGCACCGTTTCCCAAAGATATATCTACTTTTACTGATGGCCTAAAAAGACCCCGCTGAAAAAAATTAAATAAAAAAACGGAGTGGTGACATTCCATTTTGAGCATCAAATTCAATGTTCAAATCTCTTGAGATTGTTTTAGTAATGAAAAACCTTTTTCTAGAAAAGCCCAGCTAACGATGCCTTTCTCTGTTACATAGATAACTGTAATGCAAAGCATGGGGTCTGCTGGATGACCAATGATTAATTTGGTGTCCTCCCCCGTCCACCAAAAAATGTTCATTGTCTATTGTTAGCCAAATGTTATTGTTACAAATTGTGATTCATTCCTGATTTATAATCCATTTCCATTGACTACAGTAATAGCCAAACAAAAATCAACATTGTTATTCTTAGACACCTTGAAGGTCTTTTCACCATGCTTTATCCAAACTTAAATATGTTCATATCATCATCAAGATCTTCGGATCTTTGAAAAGAGCAAATTGGAAAAAGGACCAGGTGCAAGGTTTCTGTGTTTGGTGAGAGATGGAGACATCTATGCTCGGTTTTTGTCTTTTGAGACTCAAAAGATTTCATGTGGTCTAACATAGCCCCGAGGGGCCTGATTAGAATGATTGGATTTGTGATTTAAAATCAATGGGCCCAACACTCCATTTATTTTTTTTATATTTTTACAAATACCCTGAAATGAGATATGATTTTGACCCGCACAAAGGTAATAGATTTTCTGGAGGCAAAGAGAAGAAAATTCAAACTTTCTCTTTCACACGAATCGAGATCAGTTGAAATAGAGGGAAGTGACTAGCTTGAGAAATCAAAGGTTTCACAATGTTAAATAACCTTTTGCATTGTAAAAATCGCCCAATTCTTTTAAATAAAAGCACGTAAAACACGGCGGTTTAAGTTAAAATAGAAAAAGTTTAAATCTTAGAATAAAAAGATAGAAAGTTTTTTTTAGAGGACTCAAACAGCAGCAGTTTTACACCTTAGAAGGTGTGCTTGGAGTCCCTAACTAGTCCAAGTATAGCTTGGGAAGAAGAATGGAAATTTAATTTTTCTGAAAGGTAAGTAATCACACACCAACCAACACGCACGCACTCACCCTATTCCCTCACTAGTGGCACTACAACTAGGGATTGGTTCCTGGTTATTTTCATGGAAGGCATCAAATTTTTTCTAAAAAAAGAGCGATTATTTTTCAATTGGCCTAAAACAGAAACTTTAATGAAACTAGAGTAACTAAAGATTAAATGTGCCTTGGTTGTCGAACAAAGTGTTTTTTTCTTCTATTGTAAAGTTTTAACAACTGTGCGGTGTGGGATTCTCAATTTTCATCTAAATTTTCCACCGGGCCCTTTCTTGGGAAATGCCCCATTGAACAAATTAAAATCGGTCGTTTAATGTGACCCAATAAGATAAATTGTTGTTTCTAGCAAAGGGAATTTTTGAAATTAATCTTTACCCGGACCTTGGTTTCTTAGGTGCGTAATTACATAAGGTGATGGAAAAATCTTCTCAAATGCAACATGGGAAATGGCGAAATTGCTTTTGAGATTTAAGAACAGTTACGCTCAAAGTTAGGTATTTACTATGATCTTATTCTTAGATTAATATCTACTCATTACCCAATGGCATAAGAGAACCCCTTCAGAAATTGGTAAAGGAATCAAGAAAGAAATTGGAAAGAAATCTTTGTATTTAAAAAAAAAAAATCGGATGTACGTATCTCTTGAGATTGTTTCACGGTGGAAACCCCCGTTATCATAGAAATTTCCAGCTAATGAGGTCTCCCTCTGTTACTTTACCTAGTTAATGTGGACATGCGGAGCACGGGTGCCTATCGACCAAACCTTCTTCCCTATTCACCTCTTCTTAATCAAGTTTATTTTTTATAATGGTCTATTGACCACAAGGAAGAAGAACCAAATAACCTAATCGCAAATAATTTCCATTCTATATTTATCATCCACCGCCTTCAAATCTTGTCTCCGTCTTCCTCAATGAACGCCAAGAATAAAATCTTCCCCCTGCTGTTTTCCCAACCATTACTCTATTTCGCATATGCAAAATCTCAAAGCCTTCTGGAACCTATCGAACACAAATGCCGGGACAACTACATCAACTTGTTTGAGTGCACAAGTCATCTCTAAAGAGAATTCAACGCAATTATCCCGATACAAACGCCTTCTTCTTTCAACAAGTCAGAGATCTAATCTCCTCAATTCTTAGCCCGCCATAACTATCTCATCTCCCATCGACGGATGTTCTTTATTGGTCATTATGGCGAAAGAAGAGGCAAAGGTCGATAATGATACGCTGCATCATCTTCTCCGATTTGTTTTCTAACAAAAAGTCGTGTATAAAAGGAGTCAGACTTGGCACAACGCAGAAATATGGAAAAGCTTCTCGGCAGCTTTAATTTTCGAAGGCGCCGGACAACAGCGCCAGAGGAAATGATTGTTGTGGAAGTTTCTTTCCAGCGCATCACCACTTCCATATCAAGAAGAAAGAGCGAAGAAGAATTCTACCTTGAAACAAACACATCATATAAATTCCCTCTCTCCTCTCTTCCCCCACAACACACTATAAAAACCCAACATTTCCTTTCCTTCTGGTATCATAGAATTCCAAACTCTCCAAAATCCCCAAACAACAAAATGCTCTTGTACGTCAGTCTTCTTCTCCAAAGCCTCATTCTCGATCCTTTCCACATCCCCAACGGCCCAGATGACTTTGGAATGGGCTATATGGCCGACGAAGAAGTTGAAGTGGAGAGAGAGATTGTCGCTACTATAATTGCAGGCAACATCACTTCGCTTCGTCCTAACTCCGGAGAGCCCATCATGATTCGTGGGCACAACATCTCTGTCGGCTACCACAATGAAAGGGGCTCCAATTACCGGGTTTGGGAGTGGCACGGCCACATTATGACCTATGATGAACTGAACGGCTTGTCGCTCGATTACATTCATGGGTATTACCATGAGAGGATACCGGAGAGACACGGTTGAAGGAGGGGGATGACGTGGGCCGAGCAATGATCGTATCCTCAGGAGGAATGTGAATATGGGCCTGCCCACGTGAATTCCAACTACTCCATTTTGTGACTGCTGAACATTTTTTTTTAATATTACTTTGCTGCAGGAGGCTTCGTATATTGTAATAGATTGAAATTGAGAAAATCCGGTTTAGATTTTGGTAGTTTCGAGTTTTTTTCCCGATCCTTGCAATAGAACTTCTACAAAATGAATTTAGTGTGTGTCATAAAGCATTTTTGTTTTTCAGTAGTGCATGAGGAAAGATAGGGTAAGCTCAATAGGCCTTCAGAGGCTTTATTCTTCCAATTTTCTCTTTTTGCTTACATTGGGCTCATACTACATGCGTCACTATACATTGAGACCCACGGATGGTATCCTTGGCATATACCTGATACGAATGTGACAAAACCACTCAACCACGAGTGTCTGTGCGTGACAGTCTATTTTGTCTATTGTGTTGTATTGTTTTACATTTTTACTTGGATGTGGTTTGGTTTGCAAATATTACACTGCCGAATCAAATAGTAAACTTCAAAACCCGTCCTGTCGGCAGTATGTTAATGTTGAAGGCCGAGGGTCTCAGAGGAGAATGCTTGATTGCAGGTGGGAAGGAACCGGTCCTAGTTCATGATTCATGATATCAATTTGAAATTATAGAGAGGGAGAAGGAGCACTTTTAGGCTAGTTTTCTTTTTTGCATAGTTCCATTTGTGATGTACAAGGCTAATATATTGACGCTAGCCCCCTGTAAAGGCACTTGATAAAACGTAAGAAATCTGTTAATATTTTATCTATTTATTGAATCGCATTTGATATTAGACCAAAATATACAGATGGTTAAACATTTTTGTAGAAATCCTTTGAGCTCCTGCAGCTTCCAAATTACTTAGACCTTTAGTATCCACCCTTTCTTCAGTTTACACGGTAGAGTGTTGTGTAAATAACTCCCACACAATGATAGTTACGAGGCTTGTGGGGGGACACCCCACAGGCGTTCGAAGATAGCAGCATGATTATGAAGACGCGGGCTGCACTCATACAAGATTCATGCACTAAATTCGAGCTATTTAATGTGCACCGTTTCCCAAAGATATATCTACTTTTACTGATGGCCTAAAAAGACCCCGCTGAAAAAAATTAAATAAAAAAACGGAGTGGTGACATTCCATTTTGAGCATCAAATTCAATGTTCAAATCTCTTGAGATTGTTTTAGTAATGAAAAACCTTTTTCTAGAAAAGCCCAGCTAACGATGCCTTTCTCTGTTACATAGATAACTGTAATGCAAAGCATGGGGTCTGCTGGATGACCAATGATTAATTTGGTGTCCTTCCCCGTCCACCAAAAAATGTTCATTGTCTATTGTTAGCCAAATGTTATTGTTACAAATTGTGATTCATTCCTGATTTATAATCCATTTCCATTGACTACAGTAATAGCCAAACAAAAATCAACATTGTTATTCTTAGACACCTTGAAGGTCTTTTCACCATGCTTTATCTAAACTTAAATATGTTCATATCATCATCAAGATCTTCGGATCTTTGAAAAGAGCAAATTGGAAAAAGGACCAGGTGCAAGGTTTCTGTGTTTGGTGAGAGATGGAGACATCTATGCTCGGTTTTTGTCTTTTGAGACTCAAAAGATTTCATGTGGTCTAACATAGCCCCGAGGGGCCTGATTAGAATGATTGGATTTGTGATTTAAAATCAATGGGCCCAACACTCCATTTATTTTTTTTATATTTTTACAAATACCCTGAAATGAGATATGATTTTGACCCGCACAAAGGTAATAGATTTTCTGGAGGCAAAGAGAAGAAAATTTGAACTTTCTCGTTCCCACGAACGGGCATCGGTTGAAATAGAGGGAAGTGACTAGCTTGAGAAATCAAAGGTTTCAGTTAAATAAGAAAAATTTTAAATCTTAAAAAACAAAAGATAGAAAGTTTTTTTAGCTGACTCAAACAGCAGCAGTTTTAAACCTTAGAAGGTGTGCTTGGAGTCCCTAACTAGTCGCAGTATAGCTTGGGAAGAAGAATGGAAATTTACTTTTTCTGAAAGGTAAGTACTCACAGACGTACCAACACGCACGCACTCACCCAATTCCCTCACCATTGACACTACAACTAGGGATTGGTTCCTGGTTATTTTCATGGAAGACAGCAAATTCTATCTAAAAAAAGGGCGATTATTTTTCAATTGGCCTAAAACAGAAACTTCAAGGAAACTAGAGTAACTAAAGATTAGATGTGCCTTAATTGTCGAACAAAGTGTTTTTTTTCTTGTATCGCAAAGTTTTAATAGCTATGTGGTGTGGGATTCTAAATTTTCATCAAAATTTTCCATAGGGCCCTTGTTAGGGAAATGCCCCATTGAACAAATTAAAATCGGTCGTTTGATGTGACCCAATAAGATAAATTGTTGTTTTTAGCAAAGGGAATTTATGAAATTAATCTTTACCCGGACCTCGTTTTTTTAGGTGCGTAATTATATAAGGTGATGGAAAAATCTTCTCAAGTGCAGCATGGAAAATGGCTAAATTGCTTTTGAGATTCAAGAACAGTTACGCTCACAGTTAGGTATTTACTATGATCTTACTCTTAGATTGATATCTAATCATTACCCAATGGCTTAAGAGAACCCCATCAGAAATTGGTAAAGGAAACAAGAAAGAAATTGGAAAGAAATCTTTCTATTTTAAACATAAAAATTGGATGTACATATCTTTTGAGATTGTTTCAAGGTTGAAACCCCCATTATCATAGAAATATCGAGCTGATGAGGCCTTCCTCTATTACTTTACCTACTTAATGTGGACATACGGTGCATGGGTGCCTATCTACCAAACCTTCTTTCCTATTCACCTCTTCTTAGTCAAGTTTAATTGTTATAATGGTCTATTGACCACAAGGAAGAAGAACCACATAACCTAATCGCAAATAACTTCCAATCTATATTTATCATCCACCGCATAACCTATTCGCAAATAACTTCCATTCTATATTTATCATCCACCGCCTTCAAATACTGTCTCCATCTTCCTCAATGAACGCCAAGAATAAAATCTTCCCCCTGCTGTTTTCCCAACCTTTACTCTATTCCGACATATGCAAAATCTCAAAGCCTTCTCGAACCTATCGAAAACAAGTGCCCGGAGAACTACATCAACTTGTTTGAGTGCACAAGTCATCTCTCAAGAGGATTCAACGCAATTATCCCGATACACACGCCTTCTTCTTTCAAATTGTCAGTAATCTAATCTCCTCAATTCTTAGCCCGCCATAACTATCTCATCTCCCATCGACGGATGTTCTTTCTTGGTCATTATGGCGAAAGAAGAGGCAAAGGTCCATACGGATACGTTGCATCATCTTCTCCGATTGGTTTTCTAACAAAAGGCCGTGTATAAAAGGTGTCAGACTTGGCACATCGCAGAAATATGGAAAAGCTTCTCGGCAACTTTAACTTTCCATGGCGCCGCACAAAAGCGCCAGAGGAAAAGATTGTTGTGGAAGTTGGTTTCCAGTGCATCACCACTTCCATATCAAGAAAAAAGAGAGAAGAAGAATTCTACCTCGAAACAAACACATCATATAAAAACCCTCTCTCCTCTCTTCCCCCACAACACACTATAAAAACCCAACATTTCCTTTCCTTCTGGTATCATAGAATTCCAAACTCTCCAAAATTCCCAAACAACAAAATGCTCTTGTACGTCAGTCTTCTTCTCCAAAGCCTCACTCTTGATCCCTTCCTCATCCCCAACGGCCCAGACGACTTTGGAATGGGCTATATGGCCGGCGAAGAAGTTGAAGTGGAGAGAGAGATTGTTGCTACTATAATCGCTGGCAACAGCACTTCGCTTCATCCTAACTCCGGAGAGACCATCATGATTCGTGGGCACAACATCTCTGTCAACTACCACAATGAAAGGGGCTCCAATTACCGGGTTTGGGAGTGGCACGGCCACATCATGACCTATACTGAACTGAACGGCCTATCGCTCGATTACATTCATGGGTATTACCATGAGAGTATACCGGAGAGACACCGTTGAAGGAGGAGGATGACGTGGGCCGGGCAATGATCGTATCCTCAGGAGGAATGTGAATATGGGCCTGCCCACGTGAATTCCAACTACTCCGTTTTGTGACTGCTGAACATTTTTTTTAATGTTACTTTGCTGCAGGAGGCATTGTACGTTGTAATAGATTGAAATTGAGAAAATCCGGTTTGGATTTTGGTAGTTTAGAGTTTTTTTCCCGGTCCTTGCAATAGAACTTCTACAAAATGAATTTAGTGTGTGTCGTAAAGCATTTTGTTTTTCAGTAGTACATGAGGAAAGATAGGGTAAGCTCAATAGGCCTTCAGAGGCTTTATTCTTCCAATTTTCTCTTTTTGCTTACATTGTGCTCATACTACATGCTTCACTATACATTGCGACCCACGGATGGTATCCTTCGCATATACCTGATACGAATGTGACAAAACCACTCAACCACGAGTGTCTGTGCGTGACAGTCTATTTTGTGTATTGTGTTGTATTGTTTTGCATTTTTACTTGAATGGTTTGCAAATATTACACTGGCGAATCAAATAGTAAACTTCAAAACCCGTCCTGTCGGCAATATGTTAATGTTGAAGGCCGAGGGTCTCAGCGGGAAATGCCTGATTGCAGGTGGGAAGGAACCAGTCCAAGTTCATGATTCAGAATATCAATTTGAAATTATAGAGAGGGAGAAGGAGCACTTTTAGATTAGTTTTCTTTTTGCATAGTTCCATTTGTGATGTACAAGGCGAATATATTGACACTAGCCCCCTCTAAAGGCACTTGATAAAACTTAAGAAATCTGTTAATATTTTATCTATTTATTGAATCGCATTTGATATTAGACCAAAATATACAGATGGTTAAACATTTTTGTAGAAATCCTTTGAGCTCCAGTAGCTTCCAAATTACTTAGACCTTTAGTATCCACCCTTTCTTCAGTTTACATGGTAGAGTGTTGTGTAAATAACTCCCACACAATGATAGTTACGAGGCTTGTGGGGGGACACCCCACAGGCGTTCGAAGATAGCAGCATGATTATGAAGATGCGGGCTGCACTCATACAAGATTCATGCACTAAATCCGAGCTATTTAATGTGCACTATTTCCCAAAGATATATCTCCTTTACTGATGGCCTAAAATGACGCCGCTGAAAAATATTAAATAAAAAAATAGAGTGGTGACATTCCATTTTGAGCATCAAATTCAATGTTCAAATCTCCTGGGATTGATTCAGTCATGAAAAACCTTTTTCTAGAAAAGCCCAGCTAACGATGCCTTTCTCTGTTACATAGATAACTGTAATGCAAAGCATGGGGTGTTCTGGATGGCCAATGGTTAAATTGGTGTCCTCCCCCGTCCTCCAAAAAATTTTCATTCACTTTTGTTAGCCAGATATTATTGTTACAGATTGTGATTCATTCCTGATTTATAATCCATTTCCATTGACTACAGTAATAGCCAAACAAAAATCAACATTGTTATTCTTAGACACCTTGAAGGTCTTTTCACCATGCTTTATCTAAACTTAAATATGTTCATATCATCATCAAGATCTTCGGATCTTTGAAAAGAGCAAATTGGAAAAAAGACTAGGTGCAAGGTTTCTGTGTTTGGTGAGAGATGGAGACATCTATGTTTGTTTTTTGTCTTTTGAGACTCAAAAGATTTCAATTGGTCTGACATAGCCCCGGGGGGGCTGATTAGAATGATTGGTTTTGTGATTTAAAATCAGTGGGCCCAACACTCCATTTATTTTTTTATATTTTTACGAATACCCTTAAATGAGATATGATTCTAACCCACACAAAGGTAATTGATTTTCTGGAGGCAAAGAGAAGAAAATTCAAACTTTCTCGTTCGCACGAATGGACATCGGATGAAATAGAGGGAAGTGACTAGCTTGAGAAATCGAAGGTTTCACAATGTTAAATAACCTTTGCATTGCAAAAATCGCCCAATTCTTTTAAGTAAAAGCACGTAAAACACAACGGTTTCAGTTGAATAAGATAAATTTGAAAACTTAGAAAACAAAAGATAGAAAGTTTTTTTTAGAGGACTCAAACAGCAGCAGTTTTACACCTTAGAGGGTGTGCTTGGAGTCCCTAACTAGTTGAAGTATAGCTTTGGAAGAAGAATGGAAATTTAATTTTTCTGAAAGGTAAGTACTCACACACCTACCAACTCGCACACACTCACCCGATTCCCTCACCCACAGGTGTTCGAAGATAGCAACATGATTATGAAGACGTGGACTGCACTCATACAAGATTCACGCACTAAATCTGAGCTATTTAGTGTGCACCGTTTCCCGAAGATATATTTACTTCTTCTGATGGCCTAAAAGTACGCCGTTGAAAAATATTAATTAAAAAAAAGGAGTGGTGCCATTCCATTTTGAACATCAAATTCAATGTTGAAATCACCTGAGATTAATTCAGTCATGAAAAACCTTTTTCTAGAAAAATCCAGCTAACGATGCCTTTCTCTGTTATGCAGATAACCGTAATGCAAAGCATGGGGTGCGCTGGATGACCAATGATTAATTTGGTGTCCTCCCCCATCCACCAAAAAATCTTGATTGATTATTGTTAGCCAAATATTATTATTATAGATTGTGATTCATTCCTGATTTATAATCCATTTCCATTGACTACAGTAACAGCCAAACAAAAACCAACATTGTCATTTTTAGACACCTAGAAGGTCTTTACACCATGCTTTATCTAAACTTAAGTATGTTCATACCATCTTCAAGATCTTTGGATCTTTGGAAAAACCAAATTGGAAAAAAGACCAGGTGCAAGGTTTTTGTGTTTGGTGAGAGATGGAGACATCTATGTTCGCTTTTTGTCTTTCGAGACTCAAAAGATTTCATTTGGTCTGACATTGCCCCAAGGGGCCTAATTAGAATGATTGTTTTTATGATTTAAAATCTGTGGGTCCAACACTTCATTTCTTTTTTTATTCTTTTACAAATACCCATAAATGAGATATGATTCTGACACTTGACACTGGCCACCTCTATTGGCACTTGATAAAACTTAAGAAATCTGTTAATATTTTTTCTATTTAGTGAATCGCATTTGATATTAGACCAAAATATACAGCTGGTTAAACAATTTTGTAGAAATCCTTTGAGCTCCTGCAGCTTCCAAATTACTTAGACCTTTAGTATCCACCCTTTCTTCAGTTTACACAGTAGAGTGTTGTGTAAATAACTCCCACACAATGATAGTTACGAGGCTTGTGGGGGGGACACCCCATAGGCGTTCGAAGATAGCACCGTGATTATGAAGACGCGGGCTGCACTCATACGAGATTCATGCACTAAATCCGAGCTATTTAATGTGCACCATTTCCCAAAGATATATCTACTTTTACTGATGGCCTAAACAGACGCCGCTTAAAAAAATTAAATAAAAAAACGGAGTGGTGACATTCCATTTCGAGCATCAAATTCAATGGTCAAATCTCTTGAGATTGTCTTAGTCATGAAAAACCTTTTTCTAGAAAAGCCCAGCTAACGATGCCTTTCTCTGTTACATAGATAACTGTAATGCAAAGCATGGGGTGTGTTGGATGACCAATGATTAATTTGGTGTCCTCCCCCGTCCACCAAAAAATGTTCATTGTCTATTGTTAGCCAAATGTTATTGTTACAAATTGTGATTCATTCCTGATTTATAATCCATTTCCATTGACTACAATAATAGCCAAACAAAAATCAACATTGTTATTCTTAGACACCTTGAATTTCTTTTCACCATGCTTTATCTAAACTTAAATATGTTCATATCATCATCAAGATCTTCGGATCTTTGAAAAGAGCAAATTGGAAAAAAGACCAGGTGCAAGGTTTCTGTGTTTGGTGGGAGATGGAGACATCTATGCTCGGTTTTTGTCTTTTGAGACTCAAAAGATTTCATTTGGTCTAACATAGCCCTGAGGGGCCTGATTAGAATGATTGGTTTTGTTATTTAAAGTCAGTGGGCCCAACACTCCATTTATTTTTTTTTCTATTTTTACAAATACCCTGAAATGAGATATGATTCTGACCCGCACAAAGGTAATAGTTTTTCTGGGGGCAAAGAGAAGAAAATTCAAACTTTCTTGTTCACACGAATGGACATCGGTTGAAATAGAGGGAAGTCACTAGCTTGAGAAATCAAAGGTCTTAGTTAAATAAGAAAAATTTTAAATCTTAAAAAACAAAAGATAGAAAGTTTTTTTTAGCAGACTCAAACAGCAGCAGTTTTAAACCTTAGAAGGTGTCCTTGGAGTCCCTAACTAGTCGCAGTATGGCTTGGGAAGAAGAATGGAAATTTATTTTTCTGAAAGGTAAGTACTCACACACCTACCAACACGCACGCACTCACCCAATTCCCTCACCATTGACACTACAACTAGGGATCGGTTCCTGGTTATTTTCAAGGAAGGCAGCAAATTCTCTCTATAAAAAGAGCGATTATTTTTCAATTGGCCTAAAACAGAAACTTCAATGAAACAAGAGTAACTAAAGATTAGATGTGCCTTAATTGTCGAACAAAGTGTTTTTTTCTTCTATCGCAAAGTTTTAACAGCTATGCGGTGTGGGATTTTCAATTTTCATCTAAATTTTCCATAGGGCCCTTGTTAGGGATATGCCCCATTGAACAAATTAAAATTGGTCGTTTGATGTGACACAATAAGATAAATTGTTGTTTCTAGCAAAGGGAATTTATGAAATTAATCTTTACTCGGACCTCGGTTATTTAGGTGCGTAATTATATAAGGTGATGGAAAAATCTTCTCAAGTGCAGCAGGGAAAATGGCTAAATTGCTTTTGAGATTCAAGAACAGTTACGCTCAAAGTTAGGTATTTACTATGATCTTAGTCTTAGATTGATATCTATTCATTACCCAATGGCTTAAGGGAACCCCTTCAGAAATAGGTAAAGGAATAAAGAAAGAAATTGGAAAGAAATCTTTCTATCTAAAAAAAATAAAAATCGGATGTACGTATCTCTTGAGATTGTTTCACGGTTGAAACCCCCGTTATCATAGAAATTTCCAGCTAATGAGGTCTCCCTCTGTTACTTTACCTAGTTAATGTGGACATGCGGTGCATGGGTGCCTTTCAACCAAACCTTCTTTCCTATTCACCTCTTCTTAGTCAAGTTTAATTTTTATAATGGTCTATTGACCACAAGGAAGAAGAACCAAATAACCTAATCGCAAATAACTTCCATTCTATATTTATCATCCACCACCTTCAAATACTGTCTCCGTCTTCCTCAATGAACGCCAAGAATAAAATCTTCCCCCCGCTGTTTTCTTGACCTTTACTCTATTCCGACATATGCAAAATCTCAGAGCCTTCTCGAACCTATCGACAACAAATGCCCGGACAACTACATCAACTTGTTTGAGCGTACAAGTCATCTCTCAAGAGGATTCAGTGCAATTATTCCGATACAAACGCCTTCTTCTTTCAACATGTCAGTGACCTAATCTCCTCAATTCCTTGCCCGCCATAACTATCTCATCTATCATCGACGGATGTTCTTTATTGGTCATTATGGCGAAAGAAGAGGCAAAGGTCGATAAGGATACGCTGCATCATCTTCTCCGATTGCTTTTCTAACAAAAAGCCGTGTATAAAAGGTGTCAGACTTGGCACATCGCAGAAATATGGAAAAGCTCCTTGGCTGCTTTAATTTTCCAAGGCGCCGCACAAGAGCGCCAGAGGAAAAGACTGTTGTGGAAGTTGGTTTCCAGCACATCACCACTTCCATATCAAGAAGAAAGAGAGAAGAAGAATTCTACCTCGAAACAAACGCATCATATAAATACCCACTCTCCTCTCCTCCCCCACAACACACTATAAAAACCCAACATTTCCTTTCCTTCTGGTATCATAGAATTCCAAACTCTCTGTTATTTGTTTGGCTCAATTGAATAAATAATAAATAAACCAGGCCTCTGTATTGCCCATGTTCTACTGTGATTAGAAGTAGGTCTATTATCATAGGTCTACTGTGATTAGAAGTAGTGTTTGGGTGTAACTGGGTATTGGGCTGATATTATAAATAGAGACTTAGGGTCTCTATGATGTACACACCTTCTTCTGATTGCATAGTGAGTTCTCCCGTCTTCCCCGTGGACGTAGGCCAAAAGCCGAACCACGTAAATGTCCGTGTTCTTGTGTGTGATTGATGTCTTTCGATAGGCCTTAGATCCTAACAAACTGGTATCAAAGCCAATTGGCGTGATCGAAGGAGATTTGACGGATCGGATCTTTAAAGGGTCCGTCGGAGAAGGGGTGATCGGATCTGCCAAAAGGGCTGAGCAGATCACGAGGTGATCGGAAAAATTCTGCTTGTTTCCAGTCCGGTTGGTGCACTGCAGAGCATAGAGGAAGCCGTTGACGGTGGAGAAGAAGATCGCTGGAACAGGAGAGAGATCGCCGCTGCGTGTCGCTGTCTCGTCGTCGTGCAAGAAATCGCAGGCTGCCCAGTCTGACGGAATTTCCGCTGTTACCAAGCCGGAATTTCCGCTGCGTGTCGCCGGAGAACGGGACGACACAGCCGACGTCGCCGCTGCCGCCTCCGTTGCCGGAGAAGAAGCGCTACCTGCGCTGCGTGACGCCTGCGCCGTTGACGTGGAAGAAGAATTCTGGAACCATTCTCTGTTGCAGAACAGAACGGTTGAAGAAGAAGGGGTAGTGGGCCTGGGCTCGCAACAGTTCCGGGTCGATTTCAGGTCAGGTCAAGCCTGACCCGTTTCAGAAGCCCGTTAGCCAGTCCAGGTTGGGTCCGGCCCAGGTCAGCCCGACCCATTTGTGGAAGCCCAGAGTCAAAGCCTGTTGCAGAATCGCTGACGTCAGCAGATCGTACGGTCAAAGTCAGTTTGACCAAATCAAAGGCTGAAATTTGTTTTCGCGATATCTTGACGATCCGGAGTCCGATCTGAGATCCGTTTGAACCTACGGACTCGTTACGAGCAGATCTACGCTGTTGTGGAAGAAGATTGGCTATTCAACAGTCAACGAAAGAGATTGAGTGATCGGAGTGCAGAAACTTATTTCTGCGATATCTTAGCCTTCCAGAGTCGGATTTCAGATCCGTTTCTTCCAGCGTGCTCGTGGTGACCAGATCTACACAGTTCTAGTGAAAGATTCGCGGAATGGCTATGAAGTTTGACATTGAGAAATTCGATGGAAATAATGACTTCGGTCTTTGGCGTCTGAAGATGCATGCTTTGTTGGTACAGAATGGGTTGCATAAAGCTTTGAGGGGAAAGAATGCTCTATCTGAAAAATTGTCGGATGAAGAGAAGGATGAGTTGCTAGAAAAGGCGTATGGTCAGATTCTGCTGTTCTTGAGCGATGGCGTACTGTGAAAGGTTGTTCAGGAGAAAACTGCTGCTGGCATATGGCAAAAGTTGGAGAACTTGTACATCACGAAATCTCTCACGAATCGCTTGTATCTGAAGAAGCGGTTGTTCACGTTACAAATGCAGGAAGGTACGTCTGTTTCAACTCACCTTGATTCTTTCACAAAAGCTATTATGGATCTGGAAAATATCAATGTTGAAATTGATGATGAGGACCAAGCTATTATGTTGCTGTGCTCGTTACCACCCTCATATGAGCATTTTGTTGATACCATGATGTATGGTAGAGATACTCTCTCCAAAGAGGATGTAGAGGCAGCTTTGAATTCGAAAGAGTTGAAAAAAAAGGTTGCAGCTGACAATGATAGTTCGGGTGAGGGTTTGGTAGTACGAGGAAGAACAAAAGACTCCAGTAATAAGAGCAAACATAGATCCAACAGGAAAAACATTGAATGTTATTATTGCCATAAGAAAGGGCACATCAGAAAAAACTGTCCCGAAAGGCAGAGGAAAGGGAAAGAAATAGAAGATTCATCATCTGATGATAATTCAGTCAGTATTGCAGATGGAAGATCAGATTATGATCCCGACAATGCACTTTCTGTGATTGAAAATGGTATTCGTCCTAAGGATGAATGGATTCTTGATTCTGGTTGTTCTTACCATATGTGTCCCAATAGGGACTGGTTTACCACTTATAGAAAAATCAACGGTGGTAGTGTCTTGGTGGGCAACAATGCTGCATGTAAGACGGTTGGAATTGGAACAGTTAAAATCAAGATGTATGATGGAATCGTCAGAACGTTGGCAGAAGTTCGGCATGTTCCTGATCTGAAAAAGAATCTTATTTCTCTTGGTGCCTTAGACTCCGATGGTTGTAAGTTCTCAGCTGAAGGTGGAGTCATGAAAGTTGTAAAGGGTGCTCTGGTTCTTATGAGAGGCAATAGAGTTGGAAACTTGTATGTTTTGTCCGGAAATATAGTTACAGGTGGAGCTGCAGTGTCTTCCTCAGATGACCATGAATCTGTCTCAACGCGCTTATGGCACTTGCGCCTGGGTCACATGAGTGAGAAGGGATTGACAATACTGAGCAATCGGAATTTGCTATGTGGCACAAAGACAAGCAAGTTGGATTTCTGTGAGAGATGCGTCTTCGGGAAGTATCGAAAGGTCAGTTTCAAGACAGGTATTCATCGCACGAAAGGTATCCTTGATTATGTTCATTCAGATGTATGGGGGCCTTCTAAGGTTTACTCCAAGGGCGGGTCCCGGTTTATGCTAACTTTTATTGATGATTATTCAAGGAAAGTCTGGGTTTATACTCTGAAGACGAAGGATCAGACCTTTGTTACATTCAAGCGATGGAAAGAAATGGTTGAGAAACAGACTGGCAGAAAGGTGAAGAAGTTGAAGACAGGTAATGGCAAGGAGTACAGATCGACAGAGTTTGAGAACTATTGCACGGATCATAGCATAGTTCGGCATTACACCGCTACAGAAACTCCGCAGCAGAATGGAGTTGCAAAGAGGATGAACAAAACGATCTTGGAAAGAGCTCGTTGTATGTTGTTTACTGCAGGATTGTCCAAGGACTTTTGGGCTGAGGCAGTAAATGCTGCAGGCTACTTGATAAATAGGTCTCCACACACAAAGATTGGTTGCAAAACACCGGAAGAAATGTGGTCAGGTAATCCAGCTGATTATTCTAACTTGAGGATCTTCGGTTGTCCGGCTTATGCTCGCATGAAAACCGATAAGTTAGAACCAAGGGCTGTTAAGTGCATCTTGGTGGGATATGCTTCTGGGGTGAAAGGATACAGGTTGTGGTGTACTGATCAAGATTCACCCGGATTTATCATCAGCAGGGATATTACATTTCGTGAGGATGCCTTACTCGAATCGAGAAAGCAGGTGGAGAGGACAGAAGTAGGTAGCAGCAGTGACACCGTTCAGGTGGAGTCCGACATCCTAGTGAAGAAGGAGAGTGCATCCGACTCCTCCCGAAATACAGGGGATCGTCAGACTGTGCAGCAGATGCAGCAGATAGAGCCGGAGATGCCGCAGACGGGGAGACCGCAGAGAGAAAGGAAACCGCCGGTTAGATACGGTTTCGAGGATATGACGACGTACGCGTCGACATCAGACAATGGCCGTGATGATATGGTTGCATACGCATTGACGACTGAGTCTCTTGAATTAATGGAAGGGCTGGAAAGTAGTCAACAGGCAGCAACTATAACTGAAGAGATGGAGTCTCTTGATGAGGAAAATCAGGCCATCGGATGCAAGCGGTTCTACGAGGAAGATGAAGGAGCTTCCAGTGCAGGTAGAGTGCAGTTTAAAGTTCCTGATCATGTATGCAGTTTAAAGAAATCATTGTACGGGTCGAAGCAAGCTTCTGGACAATGGTACAAGCGATTCGGTGCACTTATGAAGGAATGGTTTAAATTCAAGTTCAAGCATTGCTTGGACTTGATCGGTGTGCTCAGTACCTGAGTGCCCTAAGGGGCAGGTGGAGACGGTGAGACGTGTTTAGTGCATGAGGATCAGCTTCAATGTTCGCCAAGGTGGAGATTTGTTATTTGTTTGGCTCAATTGAATAAATAATAAATAAACCGGGCCTCTGTATTGCCCATGTTCTACTGTGATTAGAAGTAGGTCTATTATCATAGGTCTACTGTGATTAGAAGTAGTGTTTGGGTGTAACTGGGTATTGGGCTGATATTATAAATAGAGACTTAGGGTCTCTATGATGTAAACACCTTCTTCTGATTGCATAGTGAGTTCTCCCGTCTTCCCCGTGGACGTAGGCCAAAAGCCGAACCACGTAAATCTCCGTGTTCTTGTGTGTGATTGATGTCTTTCGATAGGCCTTAGATCCGAACACTCTCCAAAATCCCCAAACAACAAAATGCTCTTGTACGTCAGCCTTCTTCTCCAAAGCCTCATTCTTGATCCCTTCCACATCCCCAACGGCCCGATGACTTTGGAATGGGCTATATGGCCGGCGAAGAAGTTGAAGTGGAGAGAGATTGTCGCTACTATAATCGCTGGCAACATCACTTCGCTTCGTCCTAACTCCGGAGAGCCCATCATGATTCGTGGGCACAACATCTCTGTCGGCCTATAATGAACTGAACGGCCTATCGCTCGATTACATTCATGGGTATTACCATGAGAGTATACCGGAGAGACACTGTTGAAGGAAGAGGATGACGTGGGCCGGGCAATGATCGTATCCTCAGGAGGAATGTGAATATGGGCTTGCCCACATGAATTCCAACTACTCCATTTTGTGACTGCTGAACATTTTTTTTTTAATATTACTTTGCTGCAGGAGGCTTTGTACGTTGTAATAGATTGAAATTGAGAAAATCCGGTTTGGATTTTGGTAGTTTAGAGTTTTTTTCCCGGTCCTTGCAATAGAACTTCTACAAAATGAATTTTGTGTGTGTCGTAAAGTATTTTTGTTTTTCAGTAGTACATGAGGAAAGATAGGGTAAGCTCAATAGGCCTTCAGAGGCTTTATTCTTCCAATTTTCTCTTTTTGCTTACATTGCGCTCATACTACATGCGTCACTATACATTGAGACCCACGGATGGTATCCTTGGCATATACCTGATACGAATGTGACAAAACCACTCAACCACGAGTGTCTGTGCGTGACAGTCTATTTTGTGTATTGTGTTGTATTGTTTTGCATTTTTACTTGAATGGTTTGCAAATATTACGCTGGCGAATCAAATAGTAAACTTCAAAACCCGTCCTGTCGGCAATATGTTAATGTTGAAGGCCGAGGGTCTCAGCGGGAAATGCCTGATTGTAGGTGGGAAGGAACCAGTCCAAGTTCATGATTCAGAATATCAATTTGAAATTGTAGAGAGGGACAAGGAGGACTTTTAGATTAGTTTTCTTTTTGCATAGTTCCATTTGTGATGTACAAGGCTAATATATTGACACTAGCCACCTCTATTGGCACTTCATAAAACTTAAGAAATCTGTTAATATTTTATCTATTTATTGAATCGCATTTGATATTAGACCAAAATATACAGATGGTTAAACATTTTTGTAGAAATTCTTTGATCTCCTGCAGCTTCCAAATTACTTAGACCATTAGTATCCACCCTTTCTTTAGTTCACACGGTAGAGTGTTGTGTAAATAACACAATGATAGTTACGAGGCTTATGGGGGGACACCCCATAGGCGTTCGAAGATAGCAGCATGATTATGAAGAGGTGGGCTGCACTCATACAAGATTCATGCACTAAATCCGAGCTATTTAATATGCACCATTTCCCAAAGATATCTACTTTTATTGATGGCCTAAAAAAAGACACCGCTGAAAAAAATAAAATAAAAAAACGGAGTGGTGACATTCCATTTCGAGCATCAAATTCCATGTTCAAATCTCCTGGGATTGATTCAGTCATGAAAAACCTTTTTCTAGAAAAGCCCAGCTAACGATGTCTTTCTCTGTTACATTGATAACAGTAATGCAAAGCATGGGGTGTTCTGGATGGCCAATGATTAAATTGGTGTCCTCCCTTGTCCACCTAAAAATGTTCATTGACTATTGTTAGCCAAATGTTATTGTTAGAAATTGTGATTCTTTCATGATTTATAATCCATTTCCATTGACTACAGTAATAGCCAAACAAAAATCAACATTGTTATTCTTAGTCACCTAGAAGGTCTTTTCACCATGCTTTATCTAAACTTAAATATGTTCATATCATCATCAAGATCTTAGGATCTTTGAAAAGAGCAAATTGGAAAAAAGACCAGATGCAAGGTTTCTGTGTTTGGTGAGAGATGGAGACATCTATGCTCGGTTTTTGTCTTTTGAGACTCAAAAGATTTCATTTGGTATAACATAGCCCTGAGGGGCCTGATTAGAATGATTGGTTTTGTTATTTAAAATCAGTGGGCCCAACACACCATTTTGTTTTTATATTTTTACAAATACCCTGAAATGAGATATGATTCTGACCCGCACAAAGGTAATAGTTTTTCTGGAGGCAAAGAGAAGAAAATTCAAACTTTCTCGTTCACACGAATGGACATCGGATGAAATAGAGGGAAGTGACTATCTTGAGAAATCAAAGGTCTTAGTTAAATAAGAAAAATTTTAAATCTTAAAAAACAAAAGATAGAAAGTTTTTTTAGCGGACTCAAACAGCAGCAGTTTTAAACCTTAGAAGGTGTGCTTGGAGTCCCTAACTAGTCGTAGTATAGCTTGGGAAGAAGAATGGAAATTTATTTTTCTGAAAGGTAAGTACTCACACACCTACCAACACGCACGCACTCACCCAATTCCCTCACCATTGACACTACAACTAGGGATCGGTTCCTGGTTATTTTCAAGGAAGGCAGTAAATTCTCTCTATAAAAAGAGCGATTATTTTTCAATTGGCCTAAAACAGAAACTTCAAGGAAACAAGAGTAACTAAAGATTAAATGTGCCTTAATTGTCGAACAAAGTGTTTTTTTCTTCTATCGCAAAGTTTTAACAGCTATGCGTTGTGGGATTTTCAATTTTCATCTAAATTTTCCATAGGGCCCTTGTTAGGAAAATGCCCCATTGAACAAATTAAAATCGGTCGTTTGATGTGACCCAATAAGAAAAATTGTTGTTTCTAGCAAAGGGAATTTATGGAATTAATCTTTACCCGGACCTCGTTTTTTTAGGTGCGTAATTATATAAGGTGATGGAAAAATCTTCTCAAGCGCAGCATGGAAAATGGCTAAATTGCTTTTGAGATTCAAGAACAGTTACGTTCAAAGTTAGGTATTTACTATGATCTTATTCATAGATTGATATCTAATCATTACCCAATGGCTTAAGAGAACCCCTTCAGAAATTGGTAAAGGAATCAAGAAAGAAATTGGAAAGAAATCTTTCTATTTTAAACATAAAAATTGGATGTACATATCTCTTGAGATTGTTTCAAGGTTGAAACCCCTGTTATCATAGAAATATCCAGCTAATGAGGCCTTCCTCTGTTACTTTACCTACTTAATGTGGACATGCGGTGCAAGGGTGCCTATCAACCAAACCTTCTTTCCTATTCACCTCTTCTTAGTCAAGTTTAATTTTTATAATATTCTATTGACCACAACGAAGAAGAACCAAATAACCTAATCGCAAATAACTTCCATTCTATATTTATCATCCACCGCCTTCAAATACTGTCTCCGTCTTCCTCAATGAACGCCAAGAATAAAATCTTCCCCCTGCTGTTTTCCCAACCTTTACTCTATTCCGACATATGCAAAATCTCAGAGCCTTCTCGAACCTATCGAAAACAAGTGCCCGGAGAACTACATCAACTTGTTTGAGTGCACAAGTCATCTCTCAAGAGGATTCAAAGCAATTATCCCGATACACACGCCTTCTTCTTTCAACTTGTCAGTAATCTAATCTCCTCAATTCTTAGCCCGCCATAACTATCTCATCTCCCATCGACGGATGTTCTTTCTTGGTCATTATGGCGAAAGAAGAGGCAAAGGTCCATAAGGATTCGTTGCATCATCTTCTCCGATTGGTTTTCTAACAAAAGGCCGTGTATAAAAGGTGTCAGACTTGGCACATCGCAGAAATATGGAAAAGCTTCTCGGCAACTTTAACTTTCCATGGCGCCGCACAAAAGCGCCAGAGGAAAAGATTGTTGTGGAAGTTGGTTTCCAGCGCATCACCACTTCCATATCAAGAAAAAAGAGAGAAGAAGAATTCTACCTCGAAACAAACACATCATATAAAAACCCTCTCTCCTCTCTTCCCCCACAACACACTATAAAAACCCAACATTTCCTTTCCTTCTGGTATCATAGAATTCCAAACTCTCCAAAATCCCCAAACAACAAAATGCTCTTGTACGTTAGTCTTCTTCTCCAAAGCCTCATTCTTCATCCCTTCCTCATCCCCAACGGCCCAGACGACTTTGGAATGGGCTATATGGCCGGCGAAGAAGTTGAAGTGGAGAGAGAGATTGTTGCTACTATAATCGCTGGCAACAGCACTTCGCTTCATCCTAACTCCGGAGAGACCATCATGATTCGTGGGCACAACATCTCTGTCAACTACCACAATGAAAGGGGCTCCAATTACCGGGTTTGGGAGTGGGACAGCCACATCATGACCTATAATGAACTGAACGGCCTATCGCTCGATTACATTCATGGGTATTACCATGAGAGTATACCGGAGAGACACGGTTGAAGGAGGAGGATGATGTGGGCCGGGCAATGATCGTATCCTCAGGAGGAATGTGAATATGGGCCTGCCCACGTGAATTCCAACTACTCCGTTTTGTGACTGCTGAACATTTTTTTTAATATTACTTTGCTGCAGGAGGCTTTGTACGTTGTAATAGATTGAAATTGAGAAAATCCGGTTTGGATTTTGGTAGTTTAGAGTTTTTTTCCCGGTCCTTGCAATAGAACTTCTACAAAATGAATTTAGTGTGTGTCCTAAAGCATTTTTTTTTCAGTAGTACATGAGGAAAGATAGGGTAAGCTCAATAGGCCTTCAGAGGCTTTATTCTTCCAATTTTCTCTTTTTGCTTACATTGCGCTCATACTACATGTGTCAGTATACATTGAGACCCACGGATGGTATCCTTGGCATATACTTGATATGAATGTGACAAAACCACTCAACCACGAGTGTCTGTGCGTGACAGTCTATTTTGTGGATTGTGTTTATTGTTTTGCATTTTTACTTGGATGTGGTATGGTTTGCAAATATTACACTGACGAATCAAATAGTAAACTTCAAAACCTATCCTGTTGGCAGTATGTTAATGTTGGAGGCCGAGGGTCTCAGCGGAGAATGCTTGATTGCAGGTGGGAAGGAACCAGTCCAAGTTCATGATTCAGAATATCAATTTGAGATTATAGAGAGGGAGAAGGAGGACTTTTAGGTTAGTTTTCTTTTTGCATAGTTCCATTTGTGATGTACAAGGCTAATATATTGACACTAGCCCCCTCTAAAGGCACTTGATAAAACTTAAGAAATCTGTTAATATTTTACCTATTTATTGAATTGCATTTGATATTAGACCAAAATATACAGATGGTTAAACATTTTTGTAGAAATCCTTTGAGCTCCTGCAGCTTCCAAATTACTTAGACCTTTAGTATCCACCCTTTCTTCAGTTTACACGATAGAGTATCGTGTAAATAACTCCCACTCAATGATAGTTACGAGGCATGTGGGGGGACACCCCACAGGCGTTCGAAGATAGCAGCATGATTATGAAGATGCAGGCTGCACTCATACAAGATTCTTGCACTAAATCCGAAATATTTAATGTGCACCTCCCAAAGATATATCTACTTTTACTGATGGCCTAAAATGACACCGCTGAAAATATTAAATAAAAAAACGGAGTGGTGACATTCCATTTCGAGCATCAAATTCAATGTTCAAATCTCCTCGGATTGTTTCAGTCATGAAAAACCTTTTTCTAGAAAAGCCCAGCTAACGATGCCGTTCTCTATTACATAGATAACTATAATGCAAAGCATGGGGTGTGTTGGATGACCAATGATTAATTCGGTGTCCTCCCCCGTCCATCAAAAATTTTCTTTGACTATTGTTAGGCAGATATTATTGTTACAGATTGTGATTCATTCCTGATTTATAATCCATTTCCATTGACTACAGTAATAGCCAAACAAAAATCAACATTGTTATTCTTAGACACCTTGAAGGTCTTTTCACCATGCTTTATCTAAACTTAAATATTTTCATATCATCATCAAGATCTTCAGATCTTTGAAAAGAGCAAATTGGAAAAAAGACCAGGTGCAAGGTTGCTGTGTTTGGTGAGAGATGGAGACATCTATGTTCACTTTTCGTCTTTTGAGACTCAAAAGATTGCATTTGGTCTGACATAGCCCCAGGGGGCCTAATTACAATGTTGGTTTTGTGATTTAAAATCAGTGGGCCCAACACTCCATTTACTTTTTTATATTTTTACTAATACCGTTAAATGAGATATGATTCTAAGCCGCACAAAGGTAATAGATTTTCTGGAGGCAAAGAGAAGAAAATTCAAACTTTCTCGTTCGCACGAATGGACATCGGATGAAATAGAGGGAAGTGACAAGCTTGAGAAATCGAAGGTTTCACAATGTTAAATAACCTTTTTCATTGCAAAAATTGCCCAATTCTTTTAAATAAAAGCACGTAAAACACGACGGTTTCAGTTAAATGAGAAAAATTTGAAAACTTAGAAAAAAAAAGATAGAAAGTTTTTTTTAGAGGACTCAAACAGCAGCAGTTTTACACCTTGGAAGGTGTGCCTGGAGTCCCTAACTAGTCGACGTATAGCTTGGGAAGAAGAATGGAAATTTAATTTTTCTGAAAGGTAAGTACTCACACACCTACCAACTCGCACGCACTCACCCGATTCCCTCACCCACAGGCGTTCGGAGATAGCAACATGATTATGAAGACGCGGGCTGCACTCATCCAAGATTCACACACTAAATCCAAGCTATTTAGTGTGCACCGTTTCCCAAAGATATATCTACTTTTACTGATGGCCTAAAAATACGCTGTTGAAAAATATTAATTAAAAAAACGGAGTGGTGCCATTCCATTTCTAACATCAAATTCAATGTTCAAATCTCCTGGGATTATTTCAGTCATGAAAAACCTTTTTGCTAGAAAAATCCAGCTAACGATGCCTTTCTCCGTTATATAGATAACCGTAATGCAAAGCATGGGGTGCACTGGATGGCCAATGATTAATTTGGTGTCCTCCCCCATCCACCAAAAAATCTTCATTGATTATTGTTAGCCAAATATTATTGTTATAGATTGTGATTCATTCCTGATTTATAATCCATTTCCATTGACTACAGTAACAGCAAAACAAAAACCAACATTGTTATTTTTAGACACCTAGAAGGTCTTTACACCATGCTTTATCTAAACTTAAATATGTTCATATCATCTTCAAGATCTTTGGATCTTTGGAAAAAGCAAATTGGAAAAAAGACCAAGTGCAAAGTTTTTGTGTTTGGTGAGAGATGGAGACATCTATGTTCACTTTTTGTCTTTTGAGATTGAAAATATTTCATTTGGTCTGACATTGCCCCGGGGGGCCTGATTAGAATGATTGTTTTTAGGATTTAAAATCTGTGGGCCCAACACTTCATTTCTTTTTTTATTCCTTTACAAATACCCATAAATGAGATATGATTCTGACCCGCACAAAGGTAATAGGTCCTCTAGAGGAAAAGAGAATAAAATTCAATTTCTCTTGTTCACACGAATGGACATCGGATGAAATAGAGGGAAGTAACTAGCATGAGAAATCAAAGGTTTCACAATGTTAAATAACCTTTTGCATTGCAAAATTCGCCCAATTCTTTTAAATAAAAGCACGTGAAACACGATGGTTTCAGTTAAATAAGAAAAATTTTAAATCTTAGAAAACAATAGATAGAAAGTTTCTTATAGAGGACTCAAACAGCAGCAGTTTTACACCTTAGAAGGTGTGCTTGGAGTCCCTAACTAGTCGAAGTATAGCTTGGGAAGAAGAATGGAAATTTGATTTTTCTGAAAGGTAAGTACTCACACACCTACCAACACGCACGTACTCCCCCAATTCCCTCACCACTGGCGCTACAACTAGGGATTGGTTCTTGGTTATTTTCATGGATGCGGGCAACACATTTTATCTAGAAAAAGAGCGATTGTTTTTCAAATGGCCTTAAACAAAAACTTTAATGAAACTAGAGTAACTAAAGATTAGATGTGCCTTAACTCTCGAACAAAGTTTTTTTTTCTTCTAATGCAAAGTTTTAACAGCTATGCGGTGTGGGATTTTCAATTTTCACCAAAATTTTCCACCGGGCCCTTTCTTGGGAAATGCCAATTTGAACAAATTAAAATCGGACGTTTAATGTGACCCAATAAGAAAAATTGTTGTTTCTAACAAAGGGAATTTATGAAATTAATCCTTGCCCGGACCTCGGTTTTTTAGGTGCGTAATTATATAAGGTGATGGAAAAATCTTCTCAAGTGCAGAATGGAAAATGGCTAAATTGCTTTTGAGATTCAAGAACAGTTACGCTCAAAGTTAGGTATTTACTATGATTTTAGTCTTAGATTGATATCTATTCATTACCCAATGGCTTAAGAGAGCCCCTTCAGAAATTGGTAAAGGGATCAAGAAAGAAATTGGAAAGAAATCTTTCTCTTTAAAAATAATAAATTGGATGTACGTATCACTTGAGATTGTTTCACGGTGGAAACCCCCGTTATCATGGAAATTTCCAGCTAATGAGGTCTCCCTCTGTTACTTTACCTACTTAATGTGGACATGCGGTGCACGGGTGCCTATCGACCAAACCTTCTTCCCTATTCACCTCTTCTTAATCAAGTTTAATTTTTATAATGGTCTGTTGACCACAAGGAAGAAGAACCAAATAACCTAATCCCAAATAATTTCCATTTTATATTTATCATCCACCGGCTTCAAATACTGTCTCTGTCTTCCTCAATGAACGCCAAGAATAAAATCTTCCCCCCGCTGTTTTCCCGACCTTTACTCTATTCCGACATATGCAAAATCTCAGAGCCTTCTCAAACCTATCGACAACAAATGCCCGGACAACTACATTAACTTGTTTGAGCGCACAACTCATCTCTCAAGAGGATTCAATGCAATTATCCCGATACAAACGCCTTCTTCTTTCAACATGTTAGTGACCTAATCTCCTCAATTCTTAGCCCGCCATAACTATCTCCTCTCCCATCGACGGATGTTCTTTACTGGTCGTTATGGCGAAAGAAGAGGCAAAGGTCGATAAGGATACGCTGCATCATCTTCTCCAATTGCTTTTCTAACAAAAAGCCGTGTATAAAAGAAGTCAGACTTGGCACATCGCAAAAATATGGAAAAGCTTCTCGGCAGCTTTAACTTTCCAAGGCGCCGCACAAAAGCGCCAGAGGAAAAGACTGTTGTGGAAGTTGGTTTCCAGTGCATCACCACTTCCATATCAAGAAGAAAGAAAGAAGAAGAATTCTACCCCGAAACAAACACATCACATAAATACCCTCTCTCCTCTCCTCCCCCACAACACACTATAACAACCCAACATTTCCTTTCCTTCTGGTATCATAGAATTCCAAACTCTCCAAAATCCCCAAACAACAAAATGCTCTTGTACGTCAGTCTTCTTCTCCAAAGCCTCATTCTTGATCCCTTCCTCATCCCCAACGGCCCAGACGACTTGGGAATGGGCTATATGGCCGGCGAAGAAGTTGAAGTGGAGAGAGAGATTGTCGCTACTATAATCGCTGGCAACAGCACTTCGCTTCATCCTAACTTCGGAGAACCCATCATGATTCGTGGGCACAACATCTCTGTCGGCTACCACAATGTAAGGGGTTCCAATTACCGGGTTTGGGAGTGGCACGGCCACATCATGACCTATGATGAACTGAACGGCTTGTCGCTCGATTACATTCACGGGTATTACCATGAGAGGATACCGGAGAGACACGGTTGAAGGAGGAGGATGACGTGGGCCGAGCAATGATCTTATCCTCAGGAGGAATGCGAATATGGGCCTGCCCACGTGAATTCCAACTACTCCATTTTGTGACTGTTGAACAGTTTTTTTTTTAATATTACTTTGCTGCAGGAGGCTTTGTACGTTGTATTAGATTGAAATTGAGAAAATCCGGTTTGGATTTAGGTAGTTTAGAGTTTTTCTCCCTATTGTTGCATTAGAACTTCTACAAAATCAATTTAGTGCGTGTCACAAAGCATTTTTGTTTTTCAGTTGTGCATGAGGAATGATAGGGTAAGCTCAATTGGCCTTCAAAGGTTTTATTCTTCCAATTTTCTCTTTTTGCTTACATTGCGCTCATAGGACATGCGTCACTATACATTGAGAACCATGGATGGATTCCTCGGCATATACCTGATACAAATGTGACAAAACCACTCAACCACGAGTGTCTATGCCTAACAGTCTATTTTGTATATTGTGTTGTATTGTTTTGCATTTTTACTTGGATATGATATGGTTTGCAAATATTACATTGGTGAATCAAATAGCAAACTTCATAACCCGTCCTGTTGGCTGTATGTTAATGCAGTAGGCCGAGAGTCTCAGAGGAGAACGCTTGATTGCACATGGGAAGGAACCAGTCCAAGTTCATGATTCAGAATATCAATTTGAAATTATAGAGAGTGAGAAGGAGGACTTTTAAGTTAGTTTGCTTTTTGCATAGTTCCATTTGTGAAGCACTAAATCCGAGCTATTTAATGTGCACCGTTTCCCAAAGATATATCTACTTTTACTGATGGCCTCAAAAGACGCCGTTGAAAAATATTAAATAAAAAAATGGAGTGGTGACATTCCATTTCGAGCATCGACTTCAATGTTCAAATATCCTGGGATCGTTTCAGTCATGAAAAACCTATTTCTAGAAAAACCCTGCTAACGATGCCTTTCTCTGTTACATAGATAACCGTAATGCAAAGCATGGGGTGTGCTGGATGACCAATGATTAATTTGGTGTCCTCCCCCATCCATCAAAAAATCTTCATTGACTATTGTTAGCCAGATATTATTGTTACAGCTTGTGATTCATTCCTGATTTATTATCCATTTCCATTGACTACGGTAATAGCCAAACAAAAATCAACATTGTTATTTTTGGACACCTAGAAGGTCTTTACACCATGCTTTATCTAAACTTAAATATGTTCATATCGCTTCAAGATCTTCGGATCTTTGAAAAGAGCAAATTGGAAAAAAGACAGGGTGCAAGGTTTTTGTGTTTGGTGAGAGATGGAGACATCTATGTTCACTATTTGTCTTTTGAGACTCAAAAGATTTCATTTGGTCTGACATAGCCCCAGTGGGCCTGCTTAGAAGATTGGTTTCGTGATTTAAAATCAGTGGGCCCAACACTCCATTTCTTTCTTTCTTTTTTTACAAATGCCCATAAATGAGATATGATTCTGTCCCACATAAAGGTAATAGTTTTCTGGAGCCAAGGAGAAGAAAATTCAAAATTTCTCGTTCACATGAATGGACATTGGATGAAATAGATGGAAGTGACTAGCATGTGAAATCAAAGGTTTCACAATGTTAAATAACCTTTTGCACTGCAAAAATCGCCCATTTCTTTTAAATAAAAGCACGTAAAACACGACGGTTTCAGTTAAATAAGAAATTTTTTTAAAAGAATACAAAACTAAAGATAGAAACTTTTTTTTAGAGGACTCAAACAGCAGTAGTCTTACACCTTAGAAGGTGTGCTTGGAGTCCCTAACTAGTCGAAGTATAGCTTGGGAAGAAGAATGGAAATTTAATATTTCTGAAAGGTAAGTACTCACACACCTACCAACACGCACGCACTCACCCAATTCCCTCACCATTGGTGCTACAACTAGGGATTGGTTCTTGGTTATTTTCATGGAAGGCAGCACACTTTTTTCTTAAAAAAGTGCGATTCTTATCCAAATGGTCTAAAACAAAAACTTTAATGAAACTACAGTAACTGAAGATTAGATGTGCCTTAATTGTCGAACAAGTGTTTTTTTTTTTTTTGCTTCTATTGGAAAATTTTAACTGCTGTGCGGTGTGGATTTTCAATTTTCGTCTAAATTTTCCACATGGCACTTGCTAGGGAAATCCCCCTCTGAACAAATTAGAATCGGTTGTTTAATGTGACCCAATAAGATAAATTGCTATTTCCAGCAAAGGGAATTTATAAAATTAATCTTTACCCGGACCTCGGTTTTTTAGGTGCTTAATTATATAAGGTGATGGAAAATTCTACTCAAGTACAACAAGGAAAATGGCTAGATTGCTCTTAAGATTAAAGTACAGTTTCACACAATGTTAGGTATTTACTACAATCTTCGTCTTAGATTGATATCTAATCATTACCCAATGGCTTAAGAAAACACCTTCAGAAATTGGTTAAGGAATCAAGAAAGAAATTGGAAAGAAATCTATCTATTTTAAACATAAAAATTTGATGTACGTATCTCTTGAGATTGTTTCACGGCTGAAAGCCCCGTTATCATAGAAAGAGCCAGCTAATGAGGCCATCCTCTGCTACTTTACCTACTTAATGTGGACATGCAGTGCATGGGTGCCTATCGATCAAATCTTCTTCCCTTTTCACCTCTTTTTAATCAAGTTTAATTTTTATAATGGTCTGTTGACCACAAGGAAGAAGAACCAAATAACCTAATCGCAAATAATTTCCATTCTATATTTATCATCCACCGCCTTCAAATACTGTCTCCGTCTTCCTCAATGAACGCCAAGAATAAAATCTTCCCCTTGGTGTTTTCCCAACCTTTACTCTATTCCGACATATGCAAAATCTCAGAGCCTTCTCGAACCTATAGAAAACAAATGCCCGAACAACTACATCAACTTGTTTGAGTGCACAAGTCATCTCTCAAGAGGATTCAACACAATTATCCCGATACAAACACCTTCTTCTTTCAACATGTCAGTGATCTAATCTCCTCAACTCCTAGCCCACCATAAGTATCTCATCTCCCATCGACGTTCTTCATTGGTCATTATGGCGAAAGAAGAGGCAAAGGTTGATAAGGATACGCTGCATCATCTTCTCCGATCGGATTTCTAACAACAAGTCGTGTATAAAAGGAGTCAGACTTGGCACATCATAGAAATATGGAAAAGCTTCTAGGCAGCTTTAATTTTCCGAGGCGCCACACAAAAGCTCCCGACCAAAAGATTGTTGTGGAAGTTGGTTTCCAGCGCATGACCACTTCCATATCAAGAAGAAAGAAAGAAGAAGAATTCTACCTCGAAACAAACACATCATATAAATACCCTCTCTCCTCTCCTCCCCCAACAACACACCTATAAAAACCCAACATTTCCTTTCCTTCTGGTACCAGAGAAACTCTCCAAAATCCCCAAACAACAAAATGATCTTCTACATTAGTCTTCTTCTCCAAAGCCTCATTCTAGATCCCTTCCTCATCCCCAACGGCCCAGATGACTTTGGACTGGGCTATATGGCCGACGAAGAAGTTGAAGTGGAGAGAGAGATTGTCGCCACTATAATAATCGGCAACACCACTTCACTTCATCCTAACTCCGGAGAGCCCATCACAATTCGTGGGCACAACATCTCTGTCGGCTACCATAATTAAAAGGGGCTCCAATTATTGGGTTAGGGAGTGGCACGGCCACATCATGACCTATGATGGAATGAATGGCTTGTCGCTCGACTACATTCTTTGGTATTACCATGAGAGGATACCGGAGAGACACGGTTGAAGGAGGAGGATGACGTGGGCCTAGCAATGATCGGATCGTCAAGAGGAATGTGAATGTGGGCCCACCCACGTTAATTCCAACTCCTCCATTTTGTGATTGTTGAACATTTTTTTTTTAATATTACTTTGCTGCAAGAGGCTTTGTACATTGTAATAGATTGAAATTGAGAAAATCCGGTTTGAATTTTGGTAGTTCAGAGTTTTGTTTCCCGGTCCTTGCATTCGAAGTTCTACAAAATGAATTTAGTGTGTCATAAAGCATTTTTGTTTTTCAGTTGTGCATAAGGAATGATAGGGTAGGCTCAATAGGCCTTCAAAGGTTTTATTCTTCCAATTTTCTCTTTTTGCTTACATTCCGCTCATTGTACATGCGTCACTACTGAGACCCATGGATGGATTCCTTGTCATATACTTGATATGAACGTGACAAATCCAGTCAACCACGAGTGTTTGTGCTTGACAGTCTATTTTGTTTATTGTGATGTATTGTTTTGTAGTTTTACTTGGATGTGATATGGTTTGTAAATGATACATTGGTGAATTAAATAGCAAACTTCATAACCCGTCCTGTTGGCGGTATGTTAATGTTGAAGGCCAAGGGTCTTAGAGGAGAACGCTTGATTGCAGGTGGGAAGGAACCAGTCCAAGTTCGTGATTCAGAATATCAATTTGAAATTATAGAGAGTGAGAAGGAGGACTTTTAAGTTAGTTTGCTTTTTGCATAGTTCCATTTGTGGTGTACAAGGCTAATCTATTGACACTAGCCCCCTCTAAAGGCACTTGATAAAACATAAGAAATATGTTAATATTTTATCTATTTATTGAATTGCATTTGATATTAGACCAAAATATACAGATGGTTAAACTTTTTTGTAAAAAGCCTTTGAGCTCCTGCAGCTTCAAAATTACTTAGACCTTTGGTATCCACCCTTTCTTCTGTTTACACGGTAGAATATTGTGTAAATAACTCCCACACAATGATACTTATGAGGCTTGTGTGGGGACAACCCATAGGTGTTCGAAGATAGCAGCATGATTATGAAGACGCGGGCTATTTCATGCACTAAATCCTAGCTATTTAATGTGCACCGTTTCCCAAAGATATATCTACTTGTGCTGATGGCCTAAAAATACGCTGTGGAAAAATGTTAAAAAAAATGGTGTGGTGACATTCCATTTCAAACATCAAATTCAATGTTCAAATCTCCTGGGATTGTTTTAGTCATGAAAAACCTTTTTCTAGAAAAATCCAGCTAACAATGCCTTTCTCTGTTACATAGATAACCATAATGCAAAGCATGGGTGCGCTGGATGACCAGTGATTAATTTGATGTCCTCCCCCGTCCGCCAAAAAATCTTCATTGACTATTGTTAGCCAAATATTTGTGTTACCGATTGTGATTCATTCCAGATTTATAATCCATTTCGATTGACTACAGTAATAGCCAAACAAAAATCAACATTATTATTTTTAGACATCTAAAAGGTCTTTACACCATGCTTTATCTAAACTTAAATATGTTCATATCATCTTCAAGATCTTCGGATCTTTGAAAAGGCCAAATTGGAAAAAAGACCAGGTACAAGGTTTTTGTGTTTGGTGAGAGATGGAGACATCTATGTTTGCTTTTTGTCTTTTGAGACTCAAAAGATTTCATTTGGTCTGACATAGCCCCGGGTGGTCTGATTTGAATGATTGGTGTTGTGATTTCAGCCAGACCATCATAAACTACAAGCACGGTAAATTTGGGTGCGGCATAGCCACATCATAACATCTAATGACGAAAATGGTTACTCGCTCGAATGCATTGTCGGGAATCACTTCGACAGGATTCTCCACAGACAACGATGAAGGAGCATGTTGGTAGTCTTAGGGTTTTGTTAGTGGTCATGATTTAATTTTTCTGTATAATGAACTTAGTGTTTGTATATGATCAATGTGTTGGGGATAATTAGCGCAATCACGCACGGACAGTCAATCAACCACAAGCAATCATACGACACACAAATTACGTAGTTCGATAAATTTGCCTGCGTCCATAGGACTCTGAGCGTTTTTCTTGATTTTACTATGTAAGAATTGGGCAACTCATTACAAAGATTCCAAACCCTCTAAACTTAACCTGGCCCTCCCCACCGATCTCAATCTTGCGCTCACAGCCTCTCCCCTTACAAGTTCTCTTTGTGTTTCCCTTTACTTTTATTACTTGCTTACAAAGAATAACCTCTATATTAGGTTTTTCTTTGAGTCCTCAGCTGTTTTGTTGTTTTGGTATTTGATTCTCTCGGCCTGCATTTTCTTTTAATTTTAATACAATTTACATTAAAGCAGAAAAAAAAAAAAGACGCAGGCCACCATCAACCATTTTTATTAAGTGAAATTTACAGCATGCATAGGCAAGGTGAAGTGTTGTCTTGAGCTTTAGATTGGTCCAATATAAAACCTAAAACACTAAAAAAGAAACTTGAAATATATTGAAAGCATGTGGATCCCTATGTTAATGCCATTTTCAGTGCATTTTGATTAATTGAATCTCAAATTTCTCTCCAATTCTTCCAGTATAATTGGTTATGATTTGATAAATTCATTGATTTTAATTGTTGTTTTATACAATATACATCTTTACACTACACCAAAAACGGGAATTTGGAACGGTTTGGGAATGGTTTAACGGATTAGGAACGGACGGATTAGGAACGGTAATCCGTTCCAATTTCTTGTTTTCCGTTCCTAATTCGTTAATCCGTTCCAAAAATAGGAAATTGGAATGGTTTGGGAACGGTTTAACAGATTAGGAACGGGCGGATTAGGAACGGTAATCCGTTCCAATTTCTCGTTTTTGGTGTAGTGTTATAAGATTTTAAATATTTTTAAAAGCCAATTAGTTAAGTTCAAATTAAATATTTTTTTCTTATTATTATTTAAAAACCCAATAAAAGATTATTTAATGAGGATTTCACCAAAAAAAAAAAGAAAAAACATTACATGCACTCATGACCGGAAAGGTCATTTTTTTTTTTCTTACAACAAACCAATCTTGCCGCCAAGAAAAAAAATAGGGCAACAATCCAGACCTCCTCTCACACCTGCAACTCTCTTCTTTATTCTAACGCCATGTAATCTCTCTCTCTCTCTCTCTCTCTCTCTCTCTCTCTCTCTCTCTCTCTCTCTCTCTCTCTCTCTCTATCTCTCTCTCTCTCTCTCTCTCTCTCTCTCTCTCTCCAAAACCTCTCTTCCCCAAAGCCATTCCACGTTTAAGGTAAAAAGTACTCAAGCTAATTCCTTCGTAAAAATAACTGAAAGTGGAGTAGCCTTTTCTTTTCAAAATAAACAGAAAACCGTACCATAGAAATAAAATCCGATCATCAAAATAATAAAAAAATAGAAGATATTATAAGAAAATAGAAATATTGAATTTTTTTAAAAAGGACTATTAGAAAGCAAACAAATCATAGAACACACCAATCAAACTAACCATGATTCCTTTAATAAAAAATTAAAAAAAAATATGATAAGTGATCAACTAAAAAATATACTAATAAGTTATATTGCGTACTATCAATAACCGGTAACACCAAAAGATCGAGAGGTTAGTGACTCTAACAGGAAGCCGTTCGAATTTGAAACCCAATAGACAGACGGAACAGAAAAACTAGACAGATAAATGGAGGGGGTAAACATGCCTCCCAGGGTTTCAAATTCTAATATCATGTTAATAACGATAAACACAAAAGGCTCGAGCTCTTTATAAACGACAGAACAATGCATACCAAATGACCAACATGAACAAAAACATATCCCAGGGATTCAAACACATGACCCCCGGCTCTGATACCATATTAACAACTAAAAATACCAAAAGCTCGAGCTATTAGTGAACGGCATAACAATGTATATCAACAATTGGCTCTGATAACATGTTAACAACCATAAATACCAAAAGCTCGAGTTGTTAGTGAACGGCATAACGATATATATCAACACGTACATTCTAGTATTAATCATTTGATAATTTTAAAGAAAGCTACACTTCTGCAAGGGAATCTCATTGCTTTTAAGAACTGATATGGATCATCAAAATCATTTACATTAGCTATTCTTTAGGTGTATATGAACGTATGATCCTATTGACAACACAGTTTTATCAAAGAAAGACAACAGTTCTTTTTTTCTTTTTTCTTTTTTCAAACAAATTAATGTATTGCCCTGGAAGACTCCTAGATTCTATTCTAATAATCTCAATCATTTAGATTTATAGAATTTCTGCCAACCCAAAATATAAAAATGAAAGAAAAGAAAACCCTTCATCCATCACCCTCTTCCGAACCAATAGCCCGAAATAAAAGAGTAAAAATGTGAGAAAAGAAAATTTTTTCATCCATCTCCCTCTTCCGAACCAATAGCCCGAAACAAAAGAGAAAATAAGTACAGAGACTTTGAATATTTTCATTATTGATAAAATTAAATTAAGAAAAAATGAATGAAAAGGACAGAGACTTTGAATATTTTCATAGAGTAAAGGGTTTTATTATTTTATTATTGTTATTATGTTTGGAGAGAAGAAAGTTGGGAATAAAATTGGTGTAGCAGCATTACTTAATAGGTGATGGGAATAATGGAAGAGTGGTGTCTTGCCAACTCAGCAAACTACCTTTAAGAGATGGAAATAAGGGCAATGCTTTGAACGTTTAGTAACCGCCCACTTTATATGAGCCTGATTTTTAAGTTGTTAGACTCGTTTTCTTAGAGTTTGTACTTTCTAAGATAAGTTCGATCGAATTCATTGCTTAATTGGGACTCTAACTTCATAGGCATGTTTTAAATTATTACTCTCCATTGGTCTAGTGTCAATTCTGGGGGATGGGGTGGCGTGGTTAGGGGTTCCCATGAGTCAATACAGATAATGTCCCATGAAAGATGAATTCAGATCCTCCTAAGGCTTTGACTTAGAGAAATCTTATTTGAAGTAGCAAAACTCCGCAGTATAGCCCATCTATTGATAATCCGAAATGTTCGAAGCAGATGTCCTTCTAGTGGATATCCCCAATTCTTGAGCATTTGATTGAAAACGTGATTAACACAATTTTAAAGCATCATTAGTCACTTTTATTTAATAAAATAGATAATCTTACATTTGGATAAACTCCTATTGGGGTACACTGGGAGTGAATTTGAAAGTGCCCTTACTAGAATGGATCCTAGTTCCACAAACAAAATGCACAACGGAAGTAAAGACCAAATAAAAGCCAACTAGCAATTCTATCTACCAATCACACACCACAAGAAGGCAAAAACAATTTTAACGTGAAAACCCTATCCAGGGAGAAAAACCCCGATTAGAAAACAAATCACTATTGCACGGTTACAAGATATACTCACAACTTTATTTCTCAGTTAGTACATCGACCTAAGGACTGTAGTTATTCTTGCACATCTTCTCCTGTTGCCACAACATCCTTACTGTGCACCTTTCCCCGTGCTTGATCCTCCACCAACGCCTTGAGAACCAAGATGCTCTGATCTTGTACAAGAATGTAGAAGCAGCAAACCTGCTAGAGGGAATATTTAGCACAACCTCTTAATGATAGCTCTAGAGAATCAAAGAATCTCTCCTAAGGTTTTCTCACCTCAAAACAATGAGCAAATTACTTGATGTGTCATAGGGTTGAGAGAAACACCCTTTATATAGCCCCAAAATTCGTGCCTTAGTATTAGAACACAAGTAGGACTCAAAAACGGGAAACACCAGTCTATAAAGGAAACAAATCCGCACAGCCTGTTCTGGAATTCTCCCGAGATCCGATCAATTAGGTGAAGTATCTGATCAATCGGGTCAGCCACATTTGATCGATCCAATCACCATCCGATCAACTGGGCCTCGTGGGTTTACTCGAAATTCTTCTGATTTCTTCGCTTCAGTTCTTCCGGTGAAAAAACCAAAGTCCATTCTAAAATAAATAGAAAATACAACTCAATGGACTTAGAGTTTTATCCAACCGATGAATTAGCCAACACAAATAAAATCTTAACAATCTCCCTCTTTGGCAATTCATAGACAAAACTCCGTAAGAGAATATAAAATAATCTACCCAAAATAAAAGCCCAAAATATGTATTGAATTTTCAACACTAAATTTTCTTTTTTAGAACATGTACATCTTGCAGAATAGACACCAAGGAGACAGTGAACTTGTCCCCAGTCTTTTCTTTTGTCTTATTTGTTTTGGTTGTGATGACCAAAGGCTTTGAATTTTTGAGAGAGATCACTAAGGGAGCTTGACTGCTTACTTCAAGTGCTTCTTGGGAAGGGTCACCCTCGAGATCAAGGGGCTGGCCATTTTCATTTACCTAAGATGTATCCGCAGCAGCGTTGCGATCGTCAGTGATTGCATTACACGGAGCATTGTCTGGGAGCAAGTCCTAAAAAGCATCAAGCAGCCTTTCTTCTTTACTGAATAATTCATCAGTCCGGACATCACCTATGAAGTCAGGTACCTGGGACCAATTGATTAGGCTTTCGTTGAAGAAGACATCATCAGCCGTAGCTTCTTCATGATGATCAGTCAGAAGGATTGTGGCTTTTGAGGTTACAGTTTCAAGGGATGAAACCTGAGAATGAGCTGCCTTAGGAGGTGATATCTAAGTGGAAGTCACCTGTTGATCTTCAGGGACTTCCGGTTCTAGATTTTCGTTGCGACGAAGCTCGTTGATGCGGTCCCGCTCTTGTTCAATGGCAAGACGTTGTAAGATCCTTGTGTATTCTTCAAGATCAGGTATGGGAGCCGGATCATTTTCTTTGTCTGCTTCTTGTGGTTTAACCTTGTTGAGATCCACCAGAGCAATGACCGATGCTGGGTTAACGGTGTTTTCTTGAGGGATTATGCCAGAATACTGGTATGAGGTGAGGTTCAGGAACCCATTCTTCATCGAAGAGGTATTCTCCAGTTTCTATGGATTCCTCACATTCATCGTTGCCACTGGACTCGAATCAATTCGTGGATAATCCAATTACCAAATTGCAGGAGTATGATGCCCCTACGTAGCTTTATCTCTAAGTCGTGGTGGCATGAAGTCACCAAGAGTGAACTTTCTCACCAAATTTAGAGTTTTAGGGAGAGACTTTTACGTTGCCCCTAGCAAGGTGGTCAGAGATGTCTCTACCTTTTCATGGCTTTCTTGTTTCTTTTTGGTTTTCTCCTGTTGTTTGAGCTTGTGGAGATGGTTCTTGATTTTACCTACGCTGTTGAGTTGTCGGCTTCGTTTAAACAATCTCCCAGTCTTCTTTTTCCAAGAGATCGGGATGTACCCATATTGGTCGTCATTTTGGTGTTGGGTAAGGAACCATCTCTTGGGACGTTTGAACTCTTTTTACCACCTTGAAGGAAGTGGTGGCCTTCTTCTTCGATGACTCAAATTTTTGCCCACAACACCATGTTGACAGAGGCCGACCCGTAGTTCTTGTCAAAGGTGATGACTCCGTTCTTCAACATCTCGTTGATCTTCTCTCTTATAATGAAGCATTGATTAAAAGGATGCAAGATCATCTGGTGGTATGGATAATACCGAAGATCGTTGGTTTTTCCAACATCTCCCGGTCTTTAAGAGTTAGGCAAGGTGAGTTTATCATTTTCCACAAGTGCTTTGAAGATTTCGTCGATATCTTCACCAAACGGGTTTTTCTTCTCTACTCGTTCTTTGAAGGCTTCAAAGAGTTCAGGTCGCTTGCTCGTGGTCTTGTTTTCAGCTTTCTTTTGTGGCTGAGAAGTTTACTTAGTTTGTACATTGAAAACCTCCTTTTTCTTTGGCCTTGAGAGCGCAATGGTGGTGGGTTCTTTCATTGGTGACTTCTGACTGTTGAGGTCTTTGATCACCGTTTCAACCTCCATGGCTGCTTGTAGGAGTTCTCCTAGGTTCTTTGATTTATTGCCGATGATCATGGAGCGAATCCTTGCTCTCATGTTGTAATGACAGATGTTGACCATCGATGCTTGCGGTAATGCGTCTAAGCACTTGTACGCCATTACTTTCCACTTATGAATGAAATCGTATGTTGACTCATTCTCCCCCTGCTTCAGACTGTACAATTGAGCAATAGTAACAGGGTAGTCTTCACCTTTGAAGTGGGTCAGGAAGCGTGTTTCTAGCATGTCCTAGTTTTGGATGGAGTCCTCCGGCAGAGTGGAGTACCAATCGAAGGTCGTACCTTTTAGGGTACTTGCAAAGAGACAGATCCTGAGGGCATCTTTATCCGTGATGGCTCCAGTTAGGATTTTGAAGTGGATAACGTGCTATCGAGCTGAACCGTTCTCAATATATGTCTAGAGAGTATGTCGCTTGAATTTTATAGGAAACGGGACCAAGTCTGTAATACCCCAACCCGCCTTAATTTCTTTTTAGTGCTAACTAATTGAGATTAGTAGTTTAATGGATGTTTTGTATGTGTTTGGGCTTGATTAGGTTGAATTAGTTAGGTTTGACCATTTACTAGGTCGACTATGACTTTTGGAGTGTTTTGGGTTTTATGCGTGGATTTAGAATTTTATTTTTTGGGTTTTCAGTGCATTGCATAGAGCATTTCATAGTCTTTAATTTTCATGTTTTGACCCGATTTACTTGGACCCAAACTGACTCGAATCTGGATCCATCTTGACCCATTTTCAGCCCATTTTTCCTGCCCATTTAAGCGCATTTCCCTGCATAAAGCCCCTTGTTGGAAATTCTGTGAATCACCTAGGTTTGCATGCAAAGCCCAGAAAAGTCCCATTTAAAATCCCAACTCCAACGATCTTCTTCTTTTCTCCCTGCATTTCCAGCTGAAACTCCCTTTCTCCCCTTCACCTCTTCACCAAATTTTCTCAAGATTGAATGGTTAGTGACCTTGCATGTGAGTTTTGAGAACTCTATCTTCCTCTTCATCATCATCTACATCCTCTTCTACAAGAATTATAGTCTCTCTCAAGCTCCTTCCTTTTTCATCTTCTCCATTGGTAAGTTTTCATCTTCCTTTCCCTCGCTTTTGCTCCAAATCAATGAGATAATATTTTACTTCGTGCATGCATCTTCCTCTCCCTCATTCCATTTCATTTCTTCATGATAGGTTATTTCTAGAGGTGCATTTTTGGGTGTTTCTAGTTTGGAGAGCTTGGTTTGGCTAAGAGAGGTTGATTTGAGTAGGATTTGGATTTCTAGCACCAAGGCAAGTTACATTTATATAAATGTATGCATGTATGCTTATTTGATTCTTTGAATATGTTCAATCATGTTAGGTACCCATTCCTTTGCTCAAATGGATTTTTCTTCATGTCTTTGATGTAAGAAATGGATTGTTCTTTTGTTAAACCAATGTGGAATGTAAATTGGACGATTCATGGGTTTTGTGAGCACTTTGATGGCTTATTTTTGTCCAAGATTATGCCTTGTAAGATGGGTTTTAGGTTTAGAAGAAAGAACCACAGAAAATAGAGAAAACTAAGCTCAAAATGTGTCACAGCGTGCTCCCCGCTCGAGCCAAGCTTTGGCCACTAGAGCAAGGTCAGTTTCTGCCCAGAAAATGTGCTACAGAAGGCTGTCCGCTCGAGCAGATCTAAGCCCTCTCAAGCGGGTAGGCCCATTAGGCCCAGCAGTGTCAACTTCCAACGCCCATAACTTTTGAACCGTACGTCCGTTTTTGGAGATTTACATACCGTTGGAAAGCTCTTGAAGTGTAGAATCTAATAGTCCTTACATATATTTGATTCGAAATTCAAGGAGTGGGTGGATATTGGATTTAAATAAATCTTGGCAATCGAAAGGTACAGCGAGCCAAGTGTTGAACCGCAGTATGTTAGATTGCTTTGGCCTGATAGTTAGACTTTAAGGTTAGACCCCTTGAACACTTTATCATGACCAATGGACTTGTGAATTATGTGGATGTTGCTTGAGCAACCGTGCACCCACAAGGGGCCTCGTGTTCTTCGAAATTGAGATCTGAACCAAATGTGTTATACCAAGGGATTCGGTGCTCAAATTAAATAACGCCAAGGGTTCTTTTGTAGGCCATTAACACCGAAATCCTTAGTGCTACACCAAGTTGGGCAGCGAAGACCCCGAGCGTTCCCAAGACAGTTGGATTGGCTTGTTTTATATCTTGATTCCGTATATGATCTATGTACATGCATTGCATTCTGTTTCCAGTATTCTTGTATGATATGATCATACTTCTGTTTAGTTATGTACATCTTGTTGATACTCTTGTTCATGTTATATTCATTCTTCTTCTGTTTAGTTATACCTTGGTAAGCTCTGAATTATGACATGTTCTGTTATGTATATGTTCTGTTATTTTGAACATTTCGTTCCACGAGTCGGCACCACTTGGCTTCGACCCTATCTAAGTCAGACCCAGCTAAGTGTGGGTTTAGTATATATTTCTGGCGCTCTGCAGATGGGATTATATTATGAGGGTTGACCGACACCCTAGGTCCACGATGGAGAGTTCCAGGCCCTCTGTCTCCTAGTGGCACCACTCTGTTATGTTTTGTTCTGTTTCTGCTCTCACTTTACATTCATGTTTACATGATTAATTTGAGAGAATATAGCTAATGTGGATGTGCCATTTAGTTATGCTGTTGTGTATATCTATCATCTATGATTTTTACGTCTCATGCTTACTCATACACAGATTTGCCTAGTGATCATGCTTTGACCTTTTATGAATTATATCTGTCTAACTGTTCATTTGCCACATGTTATATGATTTATATCTATTTATCTTGCTTAGCTTAGTCTAATGGTGCTACACTTGGCGTTATAGGTGAATACCTCAATGCCACCGCCCCGGAGATCCACACGGAGGAGGAACCTCCCCGTCACGTAGCTGAATGGACTTCTGATGATCTCTTCCAGACATCTACCCATTGAGTTGGACGTAAAATGACCCATGGACCGTGGCTTGGATTGCCACCTCTTTTGTTATAGTTTTTACACTTGTTTAGATTATGCATTGTAAACCTAACTTAATTTACTTCTTTCTCTCTTTCTCTAGATCTTAAACTTGAACTTAAATCTATGCTCATGAACTTTTATGCTCTATATCTTGATGGATTTGATATTATTAGTTTATAATTGGATGTCGATATGATAAAAACTATACATGTGGAACTATAGGTTTATGGAAGTTTGAACCTCACACGTGATATCCTGTGGGTGAATTCCGTTCGTGGGGACAAATGGTCAACAAGTTTGACTCTAATCCCCATGCGGGCATTTGTCGCACCTCAAGATGAGTGCATTCTCTTGCTTGGGGCATGACAAAGTCCATCCACAAAGGACATGGTAATTTAATCCCATTTTCTTTGAGTATGTCTTCCTCTTTTGCTTTGGCGAGGATGTCGTCAATGTCCTTTTTAGGTGAGGGCACGTGACTCATTTTCTCCTTCTCCAGCTTCGTCCTCTTGATGATTTGGAGGAGCTTCCGCATTTCATTGGAGGGTGAGGAGAAGGTTTTCCATTCGGGCCTCAATCCTTTGTTGACCTTGCTCCAATTGCTGGATACACGCAGTCATGTGATTTTGAGACGGATTATGAGGTGGCTCAGAATTTGTGACCAAGACGTTCATCCCTCAGGATTCAAAATAAGATATTTTCTTGGTGACTGAGCTTGAACTCATTCTTCAGGATTATGTGCTAGAGGAAGGGTCACTCCACTGTCCTCGACTTGAAGGAGCGTGAGACTCTTCATGATGTCTTCATGTCTGAGTTACGCTACGAGTCATCGATCGTCTGACATGGATTTTTGTTGCTGAACTTTGGCGTCTTTTGGACTTATGTAGACAGCAGCAACTTGGTCGGGCCTGTGTTTTTCGACCCATCTTTGAGAGACTTGAAGTATGGGGTGTTGACTCCTTTGTCTTTCGAGTCTCTATTGTTTATACAACGCACAGCGGCACAAGCGGTGAGCAATTTGAGCCTCAGTTGGCATTGGCCGGGCCTTGGCAATGAAGGATGTGATCCCTCAAGCACATGGCATGGACATGATCTGGACTCGGTCTTTCGCCTATTAGAGTGATGCCTTGAATTTCTCAAGTTCGGTCCTTGTAGAGACAAGGGGTCAAACCAAGCTGATGTAAGCCTTAGTAGGTTTCGGAGGAAGCCTTGTGATGAAGGACCTGACCTTGGGCTTGTAGAGGCGGGTCGATCCATGCTGATTTGATTTTGATGTTGGGTGGATGATAGGTCTCTCCTCCTTCATGTGAGTGAAAGGATAGAATCGGCTTTCCTTGAGCGGGGCCAAGTAGGTTTGCCTTCCAGATTTTTGAAAGATCCTTTGTTTTGGTGAAGGCTTCGAGGACCAAGTCTTTGGGTAGACCTAGTTTCTGGCAGGATAAAGCTTTGTAGGAGTGCCAGGAGCTTCAGTTTTCTTGATGTTTGCCTTGTGTGTCATGGTGGTGACATGTCTCGAGGCAGTCCTTTTCTTTTTGACGAGTTTGACTTCTTCTTCTGGAAGTGGGAATGGTCCCAATGTTCCAAAGACGATGGTCCAGGGACTAGCAGTCAACCCGGTGTTTAAAGAGTTGCTGAAGGAGATGACACTCCGGTAGCTAGCAAGACGGTTGTTGGCACGTGCATTTTTCTTCTCTTGAAGCATGAACTAGTACTTGTTCTCGTCGAAAGTGATGGCCAATGAAGCTACCATGTTAGTTTCGAGAAATTCTGAAACAATACCACATCCATTAGTAATCACAAGAATATGATGATTATAAATGGGAAACTATGGGTTTGTCTTCTCAAATCACTTGAGAGGACAGGGTCCAACTCAAGCGAGATGAGGAAGGAAAAAAGCCATAGAAAATACAATTGTTCTAATCGCGGGTACGGTAGACTCAGATAGAGATTACAAGTATTTGCTAGAAACAATTGTATGCCTTAATCCAGATAACCGAAGAGCAAGGCTCACTCAAGATAAAATGAATAAAAGGCTAAAGATACAAATGTGTCAGTCGGAAATATCGTAGACCCAAAAGGGTATACTAACACTGCTAGGTACAAATGTTAGAGGGAATAAGTGTGTCAGTCGCGAATATAGTAGCACCAAAAGGGCATACTAGCACCGCTAGGTACAAATGTTGAAGATTGCATCCATGGAATAAACACAAGAAGGGATTTTTTTTTTTTTTTTTTTTTTTGAAAAGCCATGAATGAATTCATCAAAAAGAGAGCAAATGGCCCTCCAATCTGGACACAAGCTTAAACATTTCTGGCAGCTCTTATCTGAAAAGGAAGGAATCATAATTTCTAGAATTCGAATCCAAAAGTGACAGAACATATTTATTTTTTCGACAGATCACGAATAGATCCATAAAAGAGAGAAAATGCAACCCCCCCCCCCCCCAACAATCCGAATGCAAACTCAAACATTTCTGCGAGCTTTCATCCGAAAAAGAAAAGAAACCAAAACTTCTCAAATCCAAATCCAAAAGTGAGAAATCAGATTTTTTTTTTTTTTTTTTTTTTTAAAGATTCAAACAACAACATAAATTCGCAATTTGAACATGACAAGTGACATGAGAATTTGAAAAGTCACTTGATTATATTTTTTTTTCTTGAAACAAAGAAAAGGGTAGAGTCAAACTCAAAAATAGAATTAGAAAACCCCATGAATTCCTTCTTATGTTTTTTCAGATGCCAAATTCAACCAAGGCCACCAACTAAGAAAAAGAGGCAAGGAATCAAGAAAAGAAGCATAACCATAAACATAAAAGAAATATGATATCCATATGTTTCTTTTCTAAGCATCATGTTATCAAATGAACGAGTCCCACCGGGTGTGCCAGAATGAACTAGTTTGCAGATCATTTTGGGACTACCGAGGTTAGCGGTTGTTAGAATCTGTGGGGTCCAACCCTTTCATGAACAGAGACAAGCGAACAACCTAGTTTTCTTTTGTATACGAGTATGCCAAATTTTCTAATCTACTTGAAAAAGAAAAATGGTGATCCATAGACCAACCTTTTCATGCATATAAGAAAATAAACTTTTTTTCTAACTTTCATAGCATTTGTGCTAAGAAAAGAGACATAATTTGAATTTTGAATGCCGTGTAAGGTGAATTTCATTTGTTTACCGTGAAAGGCGATGTGTTTGCTGTGAAAGGAGATTTTATGTTTGTTGTGAAAGGCGATTCACAATTATCATCAGAAAACGACAAGGCTTGTGATTTTATTTTATTTTTTTGTCTCCTTAAAAATACAAATACAGTGAGGAGAAAAAAAAGAGGAGATCTGACTTCACTGGAGATTGCAAGGACTCATTCAGATTGACGGTTGCAAGTCATGTTTAGACTTCGCCGTCATCCTATAGATGATAACAGTGGATGCTTTTGATTCTCTTAGCTAGGCTTGAACCTTAGATATTTAGAGAATAAGGATCAAGAGATCTAAGTAGACGGGCTAAAGAGCCTTATCTAAGCCATGGAGATGGACGGAGATGGCCTTTAGGGGTTCGCCCACCAAGGGTCTCCAATCACCTGGTAGTGGTGGTTGATGCAAAACTTCTTCAACGAATGAGAGATCATCGTTGTAGTGTCGTAGCAATGGTGGAGAACTTGTGTGGAATGGCCTCCTTTTATAGGCTTTTGGTGGGCATGGGGGGAGTTTATGGGCTTTAAATGCATTAATTGCATTAATGCTCCATGATGGGAGGAGTTACGTGTTTTGGATTCATGTTTTGTCACTTTTTTTTTTTTTTTTTGAGTTTTGATTGGCCGTTGAAGAATAATGGGCCATTATTTGCTTTTAATCTACAAGATGGGAGGAGTAACATGGTTTAATACCATAATTGAGCTGATTTGTAACTCCTCTTTCTTGGATTCTGATTGGGCCGTCCATAATAATGGGCAATTAACTACATTAATTAGTCATTGAAATGGGTCATTAACCGCATTAAGTGGCTGCCAGAGTGCTTAAAGAGTTGCAGGCCATACAGCGTCTTTTGAAATTATACTCGCGACGTAGGGAGTCTTGATTACCAATGATTTCCTCACATAGATTGATGTTGGATGATCAAGCAATTTCAGAAATTAATTGTTGATGTTGGGCTGATACCATCCGTCCTATTGATTTCTCGATCAGTCGAGTGTAAAGTGGGCTTTCTTGGATGGCTAGTTGAAGATTCCATGGTGTCCGATGACGGACCCATGATCTCGATGGCAAATCCATGATGTTGTTAAAGATCGAGGGATTCGTGCCCCGAAATCAGAGGCCAAGTGGCTCGAAAAATGCGAAAATGACCCAAAAATGGGTTTTCACTGAAATCAGGCGACCCGAATTTCCAGGGTAGCCGGCGACTAGGCATGTTAAACGGGCCGGGCCGACACGGCCCACTATGGTTTTTTTCCTGGCACGGCATGGCCCACAACAAGCCGAGTTGGAGCAAGCTAGGCTATGCCGTGCCTCCATGTTGAGCGTGACTCTTTAATTTCTTTTCCTAATTAATTTTTTTCGTTTTTTCGATATTCAAATTAAAAATTACAACACAAGCATGGAGGATGACAAAGATATTTAAGTGGTTCGGTCAAACTCAACCTACTCCACTGAGAAGAATAGGAGGGTTAGAATATTAATAGACTTTATAAAATTGAAAAGGACACAAAAGACCCCTTATATAACTATTTTATGGCTATTGGGGGGTAAAATAGACAATTTAAAAAAAAAAAAACCATTTTTGGGAGGGCCAGGCTGGCCGTGTCTCGCGGGCCAGGCCTGTTGTGCCTCGTAGGCTGACCCTTATGTTTGGGTAGGCCCACTGTGGGCTATGCCGAAACGGCCGTGCCCGCCACCCTTAGCCCAGCACGGCCCATGGCATAGGCCGTGCCTGGTGGGCAATACCGTTGACCGGGCCGAGCTGGGCCTCAGGCCATTGACTGGAGGGTAGGGCTGTGCCAAACCAGGCCGGCCCTAGCCCTGCCCGGCCCATTTGACATCTCTACCGGCAACCATGCACGCAAGGTCATCGGAGACCATAGGCCCTTTCACTCGCGTTTTTCAGCCTTTTTCTTTTTTCTCTTCTTTGGCATAATTTCTCCAGGCATTTTTGTATAGCTTTTTGCATGATTTCCCTACAAAAAAAACCTAATGAGAAACAGTGCAAAACGAAGGGTAAAGTTTCTGATTTTCCAAGAGAGCCGAAGACTTTGTCGCACAGCGGTGCCGATTTGCCGCTAGAAGCCAAAACCGGGTCAAACGATGTCGAAATGACCTTGAAATTTGAGACGAAGCTTTATGGGCAAGAAATAAGACCAACCATAGGCTTTTGTTTGAATTTGAAGTCATTTTGGTACTATCGCCAGTAGACTTGATCTTGTCACGCTTTGATGTACGGTCAAACGATGTTCGATTGACCTGAAATTAGATAGGGAGCATCATGGGATCATTTTAAGATGATCCATCTACTCTGATTTGCAATTCATGGTCCCGAGGGGCTCCGTCGCTAGGATACCTGGTTTAGCTACCGGGGAGTCAAAGTTGGGTCAAATGATGCTGAAATAATCTGAAACTTGACATAGAGCCCCTTAGGAGCATTTTTGAGACCATCCACGTACTTGGTTTGAAGAGTCATGACTTTGGCGGTCTCCGCCGCCAGGAGGCCTAATTTTACTTCTTGAGGGTTGATGTTAGGTCAAACGTTGTCGGATTGACCTGATTGAGGATTTAATGTCTCTTATGTTGTTGTCGGCGAAAGGGTTTAGTTTGTCGTGTGGAGAATGCGACTTTCACTTTTTCGGCGAAACGGTGTTGGAATGGCCTAAATTTTTTTGTAGAGCCTTCTAGTGGCATTTTGAGGCCAACTGCGTGTTCTATTTTGTGAAATGAGGTCCCCAGCTTTACCGCTACCAGGAGCTCCTATTTGGCTCTGAATGAGTGAAGTCTTGCCAAATAATGTCAAAACGACCCAAAACTTCATGTGTACACTTCTTATGACTGTTTTGAAGGATCTTGAAGTTCTTAAATGGTTTCTTGAAGATCTGATACTTGAAGAAGCTTCGCCATTGTGGCTTGATGCGGCTTCGTGTGACTTCCTTGATGTCGAAGAGGTAAATTGACATTTTTGGTGTTAGCAGTAGATAAGACCCCATGTTCTAAGAACTGTTCCTTACCCGAGTGGAAAAGAATGTCAATTCTCACCTAGTTGCCTGGGGTTCTAACCTCGGCTATGTCACTTCTTCCCACTTGTGCGGGCTCCTTTCCAACTTAAGTAGGCTGTCTTCCCGTGTGTGCGGGCTTTCTCTTGGGTCCCAGCCCCCTTGGCTAGGGTTACAAAAAAAAAAAGCAAAAAAAAAAAAAAAAAAAAAAAAGAAGACCCCATGTTCTTCTTGGCCTGTTGATTCTGATGATGTAATTCGATCTGCAGAATCCTTGATCTTTCAGTGTCATAGACCCACACCGGAAGACCTCATGTTTGGATCTTCGAGGGCCTTATACAAGCGAGTAAGGGTAGCTTGGATAATGACATGGCAAGGCATCAAAATAAACTATAGAAAAATATATTTGATATTGACTAAATACTGGGAACAAAATAGTCCAAAAGGTCCCTAGAATTCTTCAATAATGGAAATATTTATTCCAATATAAAAAAGATAAGAACTTTTAAAGAAATCCTCCTCTTCAATTTCTTCCTAAGCTTAATGCATTCATGACGACCCATCTGAAAAATGTTTATAGAGGGGTGAGTAAAATCAGCTCAGTAAGTGGAGAGACTAGTCATCTCATCCAACTGTAACTTTAGGGAGCAATTTAGCTTTTCATATAATCATTCAGTCAATGATGCAAGATAATGCATCATTTTAAATAAATAAACCTTTAACAATGAATTATAATATAGAATTATATAAAATAATATTTATTAAACACAATGAAGTAAGTGTACACACTTCATAAATCAGAATATTCAAAAATCAAAACATAGGAATGAAAATTATAATAATTGAGGAGAACATAGCAATAACATAATTTCATTCACGTTAACTTAACACGGATTAGGCTTCACAAAACATGCAGCGTCCCACGATTAACTTTAATTTGTATGGTCATAAATAAAAGAGAGTTCATAAATCTTATAAAGAACCGATAAGCATATAATCATAGAATTTTAATTTGTTAATTCAACTATAATATTGCTAA